>CM032896.1:9702500-10953500 GCA_019176425.1 Megalops atlanticus
CATTTCTTCCTAGAGATGAGTGCAGAAATTTAAAAAAATGAAAGGGAAAGCTCTGCCCCTCAGGTGATGTAGTGCTGTTCATTTGCATACCAAATAAAGTGTTTGGGAAGGAACATCAGGAAAACAGAGCTGTTTTGAGGTTTAGTGCCACTATTATAATTGCCTGGCACAATCTGACCAGACTCATCTCCAGGGGTTTGTTTCCTCATAGAAACCACCCTAGGGGGTGTCTTTTTGTAGGGTTCCCATTGAAGGAAAACCTGTGAAAAATAAAGAAAGCTGTGAATACAGATAGGCCTGACACAAACTAACTCACCTGGCTCCTATCAGCGCCGTGATATTATTACTGTTTCCAATCTCCTCCAAGAGCCGGAGCTCTGGCAGTTTGAAATTGCACTGTCTGCTCCCCTTATTGCCTCTCCCTGGGGAGGAACTGGAAGTGGTGAATGTAAACAGCACCTCATTAGTTTCCAATCCCTGCAATGAGCTCAGGGATGCAGAAACCAAACTCAATGACATTGAGAAAAAAAAACAATGAGGCCTCCTATTTCTCCTCTCTCCCACTCCCTCTCTCTCTCTCTCCCAGCTCTTTCACTGCTCTGTCTCTCCTCCTCATTTGCCATCAACCATCACTTCCTGTCTCGTGGGACCAAAAAAAAAAAAAAAAACCAGTTCCGCAAATAACAGGTTCAAATTGATTCATAAATCACTGAGATCGATGACTACCTTCTATAGAAAATCTTTCAGATTCTTTGGCTTAAAAAGGGACAAACGGAGCATTTCTATTGTCCTCACAGAGCCTCAGGTGGACGTTTTAAGGTACTGATTTGCAGATGCCTTTTCATCTCATTCACTGAAGCAAGCCAGGTAAAGTGTGTCGCTCAAGGGGACAGCAAGGATACCGAACCCAGAATTCGAACCGGAAGCCATCTGGTTACAGAGCCAGGAGGTGAGCACTGCATCGCACGAATGCCCAGTGGCACTATCAGCTGCAGATGCAGTCACAGCTCCACTCAAGGTCACCTTGAGCTGAGGGCTCTTCCTATGGCTGTGTTTTTTTTTCCTCCCTGCATACCGCAGTGGCTCTCAGAGACCGCACTGTGGAGCGGGATAGATGGAACAGTGAGAGAATGTGACACCGCTGATGCAGAGAGCAGTCAGTCACGCAGAGGGACGGCTCCACCGAAAGGGGGGCTCGCGCAACGGGCTCGATTTCGGCGTCCCTCACCCCGCTAACAGAGCCCGTTCGTTCTCTCCGGACGCCTTCTCTGTCCCTCGGTGGGAAGCCATTAGGGCTGCGGCCAAGAGCGGATGCTTTCAGGCACATTCTCTGCTCATCAGCCCGCCAGAACGAATGGGAAAATTCAAATGACACTGTTTTACATCGGATTAGGCATTAAAGTAATTGTCTGTCTGCCTCCTTCCTTCCTCCATTAATCTCCATCAGGGTTAGATTTGCGGCCGCAGCGGTGAGGCTGAAGTCATTTATGTGTGCTCGTGTGGGATGTACGACAATTACATCTACTTAGCCGTTTCCCTTTTGCAATAAGTCTTAAGATGATGCATATTAATTATGTTTTTACCAATATTTAAAGTTCAGCATTAACTGTAGTAATTAAATTTCAGCCTCACTGTGGGTTGAGCTGTGGTGTACCACAAAAGACATGAATTCATAACTCTCAATTCCCAAGTCCAGCACCTAAACCCCTATTCCACAGCATAGCCCAGTATGTGTCACAGATACATTTTTAATGACATCACTCTTTTGCAGAAATTCGTGTCAAGAGTCACTTACCTACCTCACAATTTACTTACTGTCCATTCACACCTGGATGTCCTGCCACTTGGGGCAGTAGTGTAGCATAGTGGTAAGGAGCAGGACTTGTAACTCGTAACTCGCTTGAGCACTGCTGTTGTACCCTTGGGCAAGGTACTTAACTCAGTAAATATCCAGCTGTATAAATAGATAATATGTGAAATTATAACCTATGTATGATGCTCTGGATAAGAGCATCTGCGAAAAGCCAATAATGTAATGTTGTCAGGGCTCAGGCAGGGACTCACGCGCAGACAGCGAAGACAGGTACGCGTTGGGTTTATTGAATCCAGAGGGCAATCCAAAATCAGGGTCAAAACAGGCAAAGTCCAAAACCAGAGAAACACAGCGAACATTCCACAAATCAGATCCAAAAATCGAAAACGAGAAAAACAGGCAGAGCAAAACGGAACCGGCAGGCAAAAACAGAACAAACAGCGAGTAGCGAAACAGTAAACTGAGACGAACTGGCAACAAGACATGAAACAAGCGGGGTATAAGTAGGGAAATGCTGATGAGGAGATGGGATACAGGTGCGCAGGCAGGCAGGTGGGGATGATCAGGTGATCAGGTGGGCGGAGACAGGGCGGAGAGCAGGGCAGGGCTAAACACAGGGAAAAACAAAAGCACATGGACAGGAAAACACAACCGGCTAAGGTGCCGCAGTCCTGAAAAATGTAATGTAATGTTAAGTACTTCGGCTAAATACCTTATTAAAGGACGCGGTTGCAGTGCCCCAACCTGGGTATGGAACCTGCAGTCTTCTGAGGGTAACCACGGCCAGCTGTTGTGTGAAATGTATACAAGACTAGCCTCAGGTCGCTCACATGCTACAGCATGTTGAAAGTTTGACCGTGCAAATGAGTCTGTAACTGTGCCAAGCCAAGCCTGTCACACTGCCCTGACAAAGTGCCTTCTGCTCCCGGGATCCGGACTTTGAAGCTGGGCGACGAAGGAATGAATCAGAGGTCACCATTTTTTTTACACAACAGTCAAGCCCTCCTCCTCTGAAGCATACATTATCATTTACAGAAGGCGTGCGGACCCAGGCACTCATTACTAGAAATTAATGCTGCCAGAACCTGCTGCTAAACCAGGGGGGGTGAAATGTCCATTACAAAGTGATTAGTATTTCATTCACAGCATGGAATGGCAGACTGGCAGATGCTTGATAAATAGCCTTACTCTTTTTAGAGCAGTGCGTCTTCTTTCTGAATTTCAATGCGCATCGAAAAAAAGACTGAAATGTTGCAATTAATATTCATTAATTGTGTGTGTGGTTTAGTGCGTGTGTGTGTGTGTGTCATAGTTGGTCAAATTACTCCTGGTATGTTTCATCCTCACTTAATTAATTAGGAAGGAAGGAACTTCCAAATTAAATCAGACTGCACCAGATGTGCATCTTGCAAGTGTTACCGTACTGACTGCACCAGCTGGCGAATTACATCCCATAATATGACACCCTGAAACACCCATTCGGCGATGTGAAATTAGATATATGGAAATGCTCAAGGGACATTTGTCTTCAGAGTGTCTACCGTGTTGGGGGACAGATCATATCAAACTCCACTCTTTTCTGATGAAATATTTGGGCTCTAGACGTACGGTAAACAACAGTGTGATTGGTGATAGGTGAAAGCACCAAAGGCACAAATGCTTTTAATTGATTTAAGTGGATATTCAGTGATTTTACCTCAACTTTCCTCATAGAAATTTAGTGGCGCGTTAACAGTCCAACACTTCAGTGGTTTGGACAGTGAAGATCTTGGTTTAAAATGTCGTCTGAGGACAAATGCCTCCTACAGCTCAGTGTCCGGATCACTGCAATGGCTCATTAGTCTATCACAGCCCGGGGGGAAGAGCTCACCAACTGGCTGAACAAGGCCACCAGTGACAACATTGCTGAGACTGGGGCTCTCCCATCAAATCTCTGATTGATTCCCACCCTATTCGTCTTCCTCTGAGGATATCTGAGGATACAGCCGGTATGAAATCACCGCCACCAGTGCTTGTGTTCACAGGGGAGGCAGCCCCCGCCAGCCAGCAGACGCTAAACCAAACTGACAGCCATCTCCTTCCTAATGACACCCTGCCAACTGAGAGGCAGGCGGAAGTGCAGGACAAGATTTCCCGTTGAAATCAGAGAACGGAGGAGCACCCCGTCAATGCCTGAGTGTGTTCTACTGCGCGTTTGTGTGTGTGTGTGTGTGTGTGTGTGTGTGTGTGTGTGTGTGTGTGTGGTGGGGGGGGGGAGGGGGGTAATCCAGAATAAAATGACAGTTGAGATCCTGAGAGACATCAACATTGACAGTGAATATTTCACAGGCTGTCGGGTAATTGTTATACAATTGACAGATCCTTCAGTTAAACTTTTCAATTATATCCTTCCCCCCACCCCCCACCCCCTACACAAATACACAACCGCACATAGATACATAAAAACACACACACACTCTTTTCCTCATTCACACACACAGTTTGAGTTTTAGAGTGTCTTGGGAGGATAGATGCCTTATTAGACTTGTTTAATAAATGATGAGGTGGATTGAGGCTGGCAGCATTTCCATGACCACAGATCTAAGGTCATTTGCCAGGCAGTGCTCCCAGATGCATGCAGAAGCAGTGTCACAGGCTCCAATCGAATCATTTTATTTGACATTAACTGTTATTTAACCACATCATTTAATTGGTGTACTGTACTAACCTGGCCAAGATATTGTGTGAAATACATGAGGCAGTAAAAATCAGAATAGGATATGAAACCATTAACATAGATGGAGAATCAAGGGTTGCAATTACATAAGTGATCATATAAAAGATTTCCTCTTTGGAGGTATGTGACCTGATGTGGGGTGTGGCCACTGTTAGGGGTGGTGATTGGATAAAAAACACATGACTTAAGACTGTAAACTTGCTCCTGGACATGTTATTTTCTCTTACAGGGTGAAGCAACTGACAATAACAAGAAAAACAAATTCAATGGAAATAACTGGGATCAAAGCTGTCCATGATCCCTCAGCACTCCTGTGATCAGGGTCAGTGCTGTCCAAGGTTCTGCAGAACCCCTGTGAGCAGGGCGAGTGCTGTCCAAGGTTCTGCAAAACCGCTGTGATCTGGGCTGGGGCCAGTCCTGTCCAGGGTCCTGCTGTACCCTAGGTCTGCTGAGACACCTGTTGAGGGGGCAGCAGCTGTTCTCTGCCCCCAAGCCACCCCCTCCATCACAAGGTAAAAGCAAATATAGACCCTATCCCCCTCCGTCATCCACACCCCACAGTTTCAATAATGTAATAAATGAATGTAAATGAATGAATATAATGTAATTAATGTAATGAACCTTACAGTACTACAGATGGGAGATGTGGAAAAAGAGATTAGTTTATCACCAGGGGAGTAGACCATCTTCATTCCTTCCTGGTTCAGAAAAGGACTTCCAAATTGTATTAAACCTGAGGAGTTCTAGTAGGGGAACATTCAGTTCAACAGTGCAAGACCAGAACTCTTGACGTGAAGTACTGAGAGCTTGCTGTCTTGGTTACTGTACAGTATGTTTGGAGCTCCCCTGAAAACCATGGTGATCCTCTTTCCTGCTTTTCTGTCTTAGGGCCGGATGAAGCTTCTGTCACTGATTGTTACTGAGCTCTGCTGATTTCAGTTGAAATCACACTGTGGTGACAGACAGATGACCGTTGCGAAGTGTAACATAACATTCACAGTCCACGATACCTTTGTTCTCTGGTGGCCTCATTCATTACCTTACTGCACTTACACAGCGTTTTTACAGCATATCCAAGCTCCTGCCTGGTGTTGAAGTGCTAAATCATCCCTCATTATGTCTACCTAAAACCTTTCAGCCTTTTATAGCTGGTTGCTGAGAGAGGCATTGTTTGGAATAGCTCTGATGAGGGCCATCACTTTACCCTTCAAAGGTAATTATTGGTAATTGTTAAAGTCATGTGAAAAATTGCAAAGACCTGTAACAAGTCTTGTGAACCTCCTCCTTTTCCCGGGACTGCCTGCATTGCCACTTCGCTTGCCCTGCGATTGTGTGCCTTATCCCCTCTCCTCTCCTAAAGAATGTCGGCACTAATGCTCAAATGGACTCAAGAAGTACACCATGATCGTGCTCTATCTGCAGAGGAACATTGGCCAAGTCATACGCTGACTGCAGATGAGACTCAAGACACGTTTCGGAAGGGCTTTCAGAAGCATTTACATTCATGTCACTGTAAAACCTTTGCCTGGCCATCACAGGAGCCAGCTGTGTTGCCAGGTGAAGCGGTGAGCGCATCCAATGTCCTGTACACTGGGTTCCATGCACCAGAACACGCAGACCGGTATGTTTGAGGTGTAATTGGTTGCCGAGGGTGATATCTGTCTCTCTGCAGGTGTGTTTTCACTGTAGGTACATTCCTGTGATACCAATGATTGCTTGCTGTTTGAAGTTAATGGACTGGATGGACACACGTATTTGTGTGTGTGTGTATGTATGTGTGTGTGTATATGTGTGTGTGTGTGTGCGTGTGTGTGTGTGTGTGAGAGAGAGAGAGAGAGAGAGAGAGAGAGAGAGAGAGTGTGTCCTTTCCTTCAGCTTACACACAGCCAAGCAGTGAGGCAGGCAATCTTCCCAAAGCAATTAAGTCCCATGGAACACTGGGGGACAAGGACACATCAGCATCCTGCTCGCGCCTCCTGGTGATCTGATTGGCTGCTCTCCGCTGGGCTCTTCCGCATCATTTGCTGATCGCTTACTCATTTGTGGCGGCGTGTGTGGATCTTGTGGGTTTGTGATATTCAATGACTCAAGTCATTGTTCCTAATGTACTTGAAAGTTTCCTGGTGAGGCAGCACCTCAGCACTTTAGATTAACAGGGTTGTGTACTAATGTTAGCTTCTGCTAAGTGGGATAAACCTGTTGCATGAACTGCACATCCCAATTGCATTCCCACAGGAGATATAACCCTATTCTGATCTGAAAATCAACATTGTGTTCAAAATTCATGATTTGATGACATTTTGTGGCTATTGTAGCAACCTATGGGGAAATTGTGGAGAAAATGAGGATTATGTATTGGATATAATATAATTATGTGCTGGATTCTGTGTGTGTGTGTGTGTGTGTGTGTGGGCTCATTTTGTCTGACTTTAGTGGCTTAGTGGCTTCAAGTGATTACTTTCATTTTTCCTTTTTTAATAATCCAGAGCCAGAATAGAATATTGATTTTAGAATCTGACATTTATATTTGTGATATAAGACTTTTGACAAGTACTCCAAAACAAATCCTTGAATTGGAGGCCTACAGGGAGAAAGGGTGAAAAACATTAATCTGAAATATTAATAAAAGAAATGTAACTTTGGTGTTTACCTTGACTCCATGCACTTGTTTTTCATGTAATGCTTTCTTTTTTTCAGATTTACCAAATATTTTCTTTTTTCAGGGAAAGTCTATCAATATAATATTGGCCTTTGGGCAGAGGAGTGATTTGTAGTGTGTAAATCTTTCATGGGTCCATTACCGTAAAAAAAAAAAAAAAAACTTGGCAATGTGTAAAAACTGCTCAGCTTTAACACTGTGGCAAGACCATAGGGGCAAGCACTCACATGGTTGCACAGGATCTCTCTCACAAGAAATTCAAAAAATAGCTTACCTTGAATACTCATCACTATTAAGGGCTAAAAAAAAAATGAACAAAATTAAATAATTTTATTTCAAGCTGTTAATGAACTTGTTGCTTTGAAATATGATGTGGCTTTCAAGAGCAGTTTACATGGCAACCTGTCTCAAACTGAAAAAGCTATTGCATAAGCAGTGAGATTTTTGAGTTTTTCCCATCTTTTGATCTCAGCACTAAATGAACAAACGAACTTTGAAAAAAGAAAATGATTTGTTTGGTTCCTAACATTGTCGTTATGATTTAACACAGCAGTAAAACTTGTTTTCAACACTATGAGGTAATCTCCAGTGGCTCTCCATCAATGTATAACATGAGAGTTAACTCCTGAACTGGGTGACTAAAAGCTAGTATAATGTCCATTTAGCCCCTCTTAAGTGGGAACAATCGGACGGCCACTTAAGATTTGCAGAGCGATTCGTGCATCTTTGCAGCAAGGGCCATTCATTCTTGTGCCATTTATAGAAGTTTAATTAAGACATTATCTTGGCTCAAACTGTAATAATGTAAAAACAATGACTTTCCAGACACCAAAATGCATTTATGACGTTTAATGTGTCAGAATTAGATTTAACAAGGTTGCAGAGCTTAGCATGAATGCAGATAGTGACATCTTCGGCTTGAGGCAGAGATTTCACCTGTCCTCATTGTTCCTGTGATACGTGTTTAATGCATCTCACAATGATAGCCTGTAAGTCACTCTGGAGAAGGGTGTCCTCCAAATAAATAAATAATTACAAATGCAAACGGCACACGTATTTTCTGTGATCGTATTAAGACAATAATGCGTGGTGATGACAGTTTTGCCCAAGTCAGCGCTCATGTTCCCGGAGGGCAGAGATTTCTGCAGATAAAAGAGGTGTGAAACGCTTTAGAGGAGCTATTAATATTACTGACATATACCTACAGCAGAGCAAGTGAGGCATGAAAAAGATCTCATTTCTGAGGGAGGACATGTTGTCTGCTTGTTCCTTCTGTGTTGTTAGCATAAAGTGACACAGCGTAACCTTGGAAGTCTTTGTTTAGCAGAGAGCACAGCCATCTGTGTTGCATTAATTGTGTTGATTTAAATACGAGTTTTGGTGGTTTTTCGCAGCGAGAGGCTGGCTTGGAGAAAACCCTGGACAGAGAATCGAAAACCTGGGCTTGTGCAGTTGTTGGATTGCTGTCAGACTCACCATCTGAATGATTCTGAAATCTGTCAGCATTGCTCAGAAAAAAAAATAAATTGTTAGTCACAGGCCACATTAATATTTATTACAAAATATGTTTCAGAAAATCTTCAGCCAATTTTGAAACACATTATTATGGGCTTTGTTCGATGACTGATTTTAGGGGCATTGTGTAACTCTACAATGCCTTATGGTGCTGCAGGGGCATAGTCATGCTGACATCTCTGTCAGGCAGTGAAATGTGAAAAAAGACAATGGCTTTAACCCCCACATACTGCTAAATGTTTACCCTTGGCAGTGTGTGTGTGTATGCCTGTGCAGAAGGGGGGTTGGCATGATTAAAGATTAAATGTATCCCCAGTTTCACTTTACTTTTGGCCATGGCTATCTGGTCATCCCCCATTCGCTGGTCTCCCTCTCCTTCCTCATGCTCCTCTCCCTCCTGTTCTGCGCCACCATTGCAGTCATGTGTGGCTCTGCTCTGGGCGTGAAAGCTGGCCAGAAGTGTCAGATGGGGGGAGCGAAGGGGGGTTGGTCAGGGGTGTTTCTTGTATGTCTTTATCCACTATCACTATAAGAGAGCTCTAATTCGGTGCTACAGATGGATGTCGGCAGCATGTCTGCAGTCCTCACATGATACTCCACTGCCTGGTAGCTGGGGAGTTAAACAGGGAGAAATGGAGAGAAGGAGGGGTAGACAGAAAGAGTACTGAGAGATGGAGGGATAGAGTAGGGAGAGACAGTGAGAGATGGACAGAGCAGGGAGGGATGGAGAGGGGACAGAGAGATGATGGGAACACAGGAAGCGGTGCGCTGTGTCTCGGAGCATCTCTGGAAAAGCTTGTCCTTGGGCTGCCCTTGTCTCTGACGCACGCTGATGGGAGGCTCACAGACACAGACAGCTCATCACTGATGCAGCACAGCTACTATCTGCAGTAACACCCCGTGGTATTTATTCCCTGCATGACTGTGCAGGTAGACTGAGCCTGTGTGTGGGAAATATGTATGTATGTGTGCATATGTACATATATATGCATGTGGGCACGTGTGTATGTGTGTGCTTGTATTTGTGTATGTAGGCACATGTGTGTATGTGTGTGTATTTGTATGTGGGTGTAAGTGTGTGTGTATGTTTGTAATAGGCCTTCATCTGTAAACTACATTATTCATACAGAATACTGTCCGCAGAATCTAAGGTTTACAACGGCAAACCATCTTGAATGCAAGGAATCAATTACCACAAACATGACAGAAGAAACAACTCCATGCCAATACGCCAATGCTCTCATGTTTTATTGCACAAGGATTACTGCATTTCTGTTAGGAACATGTTGACAACATTGCCACAGACTGATTAGCGTACTAAGAAAGACGACGGTATGTTCTGTGCTGAGTCTATTTGGACATCAGTGCAGTGCAGTCGGTGCAGGAGTTACTCAGGATGGTCTCCACACCTCCCCTCTCTCCCTCTCTTTCTCTCGGAGAGAACAACAAAGACTCTCAGTGCATAGTCGCAAAAATGAAAGCCAGACTCCTATTCATTGTAGTCAGACAGCGGTGGAGCTATTTCTGAAAGAGCCGGTTACAAAGCCTGAAGGCTCTTTATCTTGAGACTCGGTGAGTGAGATGCTGAATCGCTTCCTCTCACCGCGCCCACAGTGAGGGCTCCTTCCGCCAGCAGCCCTCCTTCCTCTTCCCTAATCACACAGCGTCTGGTTCTGTTTTTCACATGGGACCGGAGGGCAGGAAAACAAAGACACGCGTACAATACACATTACTGAAAAATCTACCGACACAGAGGGAGCAGCTACATACATTAGACTGGCAGGCTATATTATATTATTAAGACATATAATTGCAAGAACAAAGCTTTTTTTCCCCATATGTTTTTTTTCAAATATAATCACTACAGGTACATTCTAAGTAGAACACACAGTATTTGAAGTTGGGAGATCCCATGTGAAAACGTGAACCAGAAAAGTCTGAAAAATAAACCGTATGAAATCTCTTCCTGAGAGTGCGCTACATGGGCTTTCCAAATCTTGAAACTGAGACACCTCAGATCCTTTCATTCCGATTTTAATGGAATTATTAATAACTTTAACCTTTTTTGGTTCTTTCCAAATTACAGAATTTATAGAGTTTTGGACTGTTTCAGAAAGCTCCAACCCTGCGTTTTTGATAAGCAATGTTGCCAGGTATCACTTTTCAATGAGTTCCTTGATTTATTCTTGGAACTGATCGGCTCAGAGCTGTAATCTGTTCCCGTGGGACCATCCTAAATTCTGCTCTCTACTGCTTGCTCGTGCCTGCACCGATGTCGTAAAGTACGGCTAGGATTATTTGCAGGCCTGTCCTCACATTGTAATTCATGTTTGGGTGATGCATAACTGTAGGCTGTAACAGGACAGTGTGTCCCCACAAGTTCCGTGATGTGTACCACTATGCCGAGTGCTGCAGGTACTAAAAATGGGTGTGACACATTTCCACATGTTCCATGTGCAGTCTGTGTATCCTGATCAAGGAAAATTACACTGAAAACTTTCTTTTTTTTTTTTAACTCATTTAGCAAATACTATTTAATGGTCTCTTTTTTACATATATTGCAAGGAAAACTGAATCACAACAGGGATTTGCAGCTGGAGAGTTTTTCAAGCCACGCTCACAAAAATAGACTATGTGAAAACTAGGTACGTATGCTAGGCACTAGGTAATATGCAATACACGTGCCCCGAGGCACAAAAAGGACTCAAAAACATATAAACCCTGATTTTACGTGAGGGTCAGTACCAAGGTGTCCCATCTTCCAAACACCTGGCACTGCATGACAATAGATATTACAAAGCACAAGTCTCTCAGTGACAGCCGCGCTGTTGTGCGAACCCCCAGCACAAAGTCGGGATTTGCTTGCCGTGGGTTCTGTCCACAGAGCTAAGCCTTCAAAAAAAAAATAAATAAATAAATAAAAAGCTCCACTCAGCCCGTAGAGTCAATTAAGTAATTTCAGCTCCCGTTTTCGGTTTTAAAAACACTGTATTTCGAGAAGAGGGCTCTCCCTCCCTCTCACGCACTCGTCATGCATTCACCCTTTACAATAACATCAGCAGCTGTGGAAGGGCAGGCTCAAAGGAGCAAGGGAGAGGGCTTCAGTGCACCCACACAGCAAAACGCACACTGGAAATATTCACTCATTTAGATTTCGCTGGCAACTGGGTATCGACCGCTCCCTCCGGAGGAAAAAAAAAAAAAGAAAAAGCAAATAAATTTACATGCGCCTGCTAATGAAATTCCTGTCTCAAAGCCGGTGACCTTTGAAAAATGAATGGAGATTGTCACAGAAGCATTAAGCTTAATTTACAGTAGTGTGCAGCAGGTAGAAGCGGCAGCATCTGTAGGTCAGTGGGGGGAGGGCTAACGTTACAACAAAGGAATTCGGGAGGGTTCCGTGACACATTATTCTAAACTCCAATTAGAAATGCTTAATAAAGCAACGGTGACAGAATTATAAGTCACCAAAAATTTGTATGTTTTATCCAATATTAATACATATTGGTAAATATGATATTCAGGAGGGGGCCACAGTGGCAAAACAGAAAATGATACACAAAGTTACAATATGCACTGCTCAGACAGTGAATGCTGGATTAAATATTAACATTGTATTTGTAATGATCTATATTGCAGTTTTGTTTCTTAATGCTTGCATTCTGCAGTGTTATTAAGAATTCAGTTTGAGCCCTTTTAGATGAACATTCATCGTTTTGCTGCACACTTTCTATGCTTTTTGTTAGAACAAAGTCACAAAGTCACAAAGTCAAAATGTAATAACTGTGAAATATCCATGACTACTAAGAAAACCATAGCAGACTCTTTGGGCATGTGTCGTAGCAAAGGATTCACACAAATACCAGCGTAAGGAACACACAAAATTCACACACAAATGCATGTTATTAGGATGACAAAATCATTCGATGACACATTCCATAAAACAAAAGAAAGCAAACCTGAGCAAGATGACCATCATGATCACAATTTTGGTTTTTGACAAGAATCAATAAAGCCTTAACATTTCTATGGAACGGTAATGTCCCACCAGTTGAACCTCTTGGGTTTTTTTTTGGGGGCACCTTGAGAAGCTGAAGTGGTAAAAACTGTCTTACAATCTCAGAATACTGAAGCACACACAGTACTGGGGGGTTGCTATGAGACACAGAATGTGCTTACTGTGATGTCACCTGTTCCCCGTAAAAGTCACTTGTGCATCAAAGCTGTCTGTGAGGACTAGTAAGGGACACAGTGTCTCTCCACACAAGCCAATGTGCTTACAAGTACCAGGTCCAGGTCAGCATCAGTTGACATTCATATATGATGAACATCTTACCTATACGCCTCAGACATTCATCAACAGAAATGCTTTACCTTATTTATAATTTTGTTGTTTTGAGTTATACATGTAGCACAAGATGTCCGATTCACTGTTATCCATCATCATTTGCATACATTACATTCAACATACAGAAATGCTACACATATAGCAAGGCCATAGCTGACATCGTTATTACAGGTCATTCCTCTTAGTCAACTCAACTCGCCTCCACTAAAATGACCAGACATCCCCACAATAACAAATTGAGAGCTTCACAACATCATTAAAGTGTCAAACATGCAACAGTTACTCATTGCACAATAAGAGAGGGCCAAATACCATTAAACTTGGTGGAAAAAAAAAAGATTTCATAAATTTCTTCACTAACTAGAATAACTTCTGGGACTCAGATTCAAAAGTATTATTGCTTGCAATTCATCTTGACTGAGTGAAAGCCCAACGCTGTGTAGGTTGCAGCAGTTATTCCAATACAGAACATGTAAATGTGAAGGGGTTTAATGCAGGCCTTTCTGAGTAACACAGAGGAAAGCATTTACTTCATGACAAACAGAGTAACATCACTGCGCAGCTGTTTACCATTTGTACATCATGACATACCACACTCTGAGCAACCTATACTTATCAATGCGCTTCCAAAAATGTGGTGGTTAGGAGACCATGGAGACAAAAACTCAAAGAGATTATGACTGTTTATCATGGAGTAAAACCATAATGTAATAAAATCATAATGTGTTTAATGTAAGTTTACAGCAACAGAGCAAAGCTGGATAGAAACTACTGATAATACTTTAATAATTGCCCAAGAAATAAGTAGAGGGACACTATGCGCCGTGTCCCTCTAGCACATGTACAGGAAGTCCCAACTTTGACAAACCGTGTTTATGACAGTCATTAAATGCTACCATTAGTGGTTTTATGACACTAAATTTGCATGTACAACAAGAAAGAAGCAGGGGAGTAACCAAGAGTGAAAAAAGGATGTTAAAGCAATGAAGTAAGAAAACCAAAGGCAGCTATGTCCCTGGCTTCATCAAATGGTGACCCAAAAATAGTTTGCTCCTTGGTTTTCTTCATAACCTGTCATTCCTAAACCACTAAGCAGTGCCTACCTCAAAACTGAATATTTATATTTATACTCATAATAATTTACATTATTTAGTATTTTTTGTTTAAATGTACACATATGCATATGGTGTTAATATCTTCTTAATCTTAGAATGAATCACATTCTTATTTAGCCTTTTATTTGTGAACAATTGGATTTGTAGCCTGTGTTCAGGAATGAACCCCCTGCTTATAACATTGTTGACCTAGGAACAACATTCTGGCTTCCTGCTCACCCGAGACCCCTTGCCCCCATTGTTCCCCATCACCACTGAGATGCAAACCCCTCTGCATTGCTGAGAAACACGAACATCAACACAAAGCACTCAGATCCTTCATCAACAGTGATCAACACTCTAGAAGAAGAATATACAATTAAAGCGCACCAAGTGGGGTCACTTGATCCAATCAATCTATTAAAACAGTAACAAAAACAAGTCATTCTTTGAGTTTGACTGGACATTTTAAGTGCTTTAAGACTTATTGCAAAGATGTGAATCAATGATTCAATGAATCCCCTTTGATCCTCAATAAACAGGATTTATATATGTACATACGATACTTATATTGCACTTGCAAAATCAGAAGAGCATTAAAATAATAAAAATGTAAATGAACTATAAAGCTAAAAATGGTGTTCATTCAAGTTTTTGCTTTTTTGATATTTAGGTTTGTGCAAACGATGAAGTCAGTAAAATCTGATTGACTCATTCATTCATTTATTCATTGTTATAATTAATTTTAAACGGGTGTAAAATAGGACATTCCTCAGACACAGACAGCCAAAACACTGGAAGAATGTAGTATTTTCAGCTGCTCTTGACTTCATGTCATCAATCATTACACAGTTCAGATTAATCTGAACTTTTTATTCTAAATTAAACAGATTACCTAAATGTTGCTGAGCTATTACTCCAGACAAATCAGGATATATTACTACATAATGTAATGTGCTGCCAAATCACATATGTTTGTACATTTTCCATCCTTGCACAGAACTAAAATCAACTACATATTGCAGTCTTGGATTCTCTTAGTGCTTAACACAGATAAATTTGTACCTGTCACACATGAATCTGAATTAAGATATATTCCCATTATGACTAACCAGAGTTTGGGGTTATATAAACAGTTACAAGAAAAAAGATAAGATTAAACATGGGTGGAACTGGTAATACAATATTTAGACCTGCTCCTTCTTGTATTCAGATGACATTCCTCACACTCTTAGGTTTGTCATTAAACTCTGGTAAGATATTAACACAAAATTTTCAGAAGCTTTAGCTCCATGATTCTGTTTTCAGTAAGTCACCAAATGTAATGACTAAACGTGATATTTAAACCATAAAGTTGACTGAAATGCCAACTAAACCACTTTGCAATAAAAACCATTGGACATGAACACTGTATGTATGTCTTTGGCTTGATTTGTCTGGGATATTAACCCGCAATCTTCACATGCTTCATATCGGGGGTAAAGCAAGTTGCTCCTTCACAAAGCCACTGAACCAGTTCAGAAGGGAAAACCACAATGTTTGAAGCTGAGCTGGAGCGAAAAAAAGAGGACAGAGAGTCTAAAGCCAAAAGAGCCAACAAGGGCTTTATGGAGTTATAGCGTTTGAACAAATGACCTTTCTGGATTCCCTGTACAAGATCAAACAGACAGTCACAGTGTGGCTGTCTCTGACCTCAAACCAGCTGGTTTTGAGGACTGGGAGAGACCCTTGAGTCCTCTGAGTGTCAGTTAGAGCACAAATCAGTGGACAGCAGCAAATGCTGGGATCTTCATGTAAAGTATCAATAGTAGGTCAATGATCGATGATGGGAGTCCAAGAGGTCCAGGGGCTACATGAAAGTGCTACCACAGATATTCTACATACCAACCAGATTTTCAACTCCCTGTGCTTCACACTGAAAGTTGTATTTCTTCAATTGCAGAAGCTGTGTTCTGATATGCTTTTTTAAAATATTCATGATGGGTCAAATAGCTAGACCATAGAACATACCTAGCATAGTAACGTAGACAGCATAGGAACCACCTGCTACCAACCAGATAAGGTGGAGCATGGAGGTTAGAAGGGACACAGGAGCCAAAAGGGCCAAAAACAACATGGCAAACTATTTTTACGAGACCTCAAGCTGAGCTGCGGCAACATGGAAATATTGGTCTAATGTGTGCGGGGCTTGATCTTCATATATGTGAATTAAACAGACCCTTGATCCTGTTAGTTTCCCATTTGGGACTCCTCTTATACCCTCAAGCAAAGTACCAAACCTGAATTTGTTTCAGTAAATATCCAGCTATATAAATAGATGATATACAAGTCTCTCCAGATAAGGGTAGTGACTAAATAAATTTTAAAAATACATTAAACATACCCCTGAGCTTATTCCAACATTTACAGGAGGTAAGGAAGGAGCTCAGTGTTATGTATTGGACTCAGAAGCGGAGCCTTATTCAAAATCATTTCGAATACAGACAGACTGAACTGGCAGTGCGACAGTTAAAAGCCTCTCCACGTCTGGAACATTGGCATGTAATTTTCACAGGTGTGAGATCACATTAGCCACTATGGTTAACATGCCTTTGGTCAATACCAAAAGGCTGCCAGGACTTTTACAGCATCAGGACTTTTAGAAGGAGGTTATCATTATAAAAAAATTGTCATAATTTTAGGATACATTATGAAACAACAAAAATCACATATCAACCCAACCTAACCACTCACAGTCGGTTACAACATCAGCTTTTAACTTCTGCTGAAACAATTCCCACACATAAAGCAATGGTCATTATGTAAGGCAGGGTCAATGTATTGCCAAAAGTATAAATCCATTTCCAGGGCACATGCATACATCTGTGAATACACTTGATGAATCGTAGCTGAATTCTTTACACCTGGGTTACCCAACACTAGCTGAAGAGACAGTTTCACTAAGACAGACACGCACAACCAAAAAAGCAGCGGAACAGGGCTTGTGTCACTGTGTTGAACACATTTGAAGTAACAAGAGCAGGCATGACAAAAATTCAAGTAATAGAAATAATGCTCGACTCTGTTTCGAGAAACAGAGAAACCAGCACACGCATGAACCAAGAATATGGCTTCTAAAGTCAGAATCAAGGCAGTTAAACAAATGGCATTTTTTTTTTCTCATATTTTTTTTTCCCAGTTGACATAGACACAACCCAACTTTGTGTTTGAGCTCAACTTTGGTCTGGAGAAAAAACAATGAAGATAAATATTTTTTTCCCTCTTTTCTTTTTCTATTTACATATCGATTTAAGATCGACCAGCGGTCTAAAATATGAGTCTTTTTTTCCATTTTCATTAAAACAATGCCAAGATAACAGTGTCGTGAGTAGAACACCTAGTTATTTTTTTCTATGATAGTTTATACATGAAAACAACACCAGAATATTTCACAACTGTTATCTGAAGCAGGCTGCTGGTACCTCCTCTGTCCTTGTTCAGTCTAATCTGCACTGTTTGGATTTTATACAGCATGTGACAGGTATATTCTTTATGTTTTGGACTATGTTTTACAATAAAGAAAGCAAATTAAGGAGGCATTTGGTGGCAGAATGTAGAAAGGCATGACCACTCACACATCTGTGTGTGTCTGTAGAGTGGAAACACCCCGCCTTTGTTGATTATTCTTCTGTACAGACTATATTGTTAGTGATACATGTGTCATAGTTCCACTTACTTCCCATCACCGCCAGTGCAGCACACATACATACATTCAGATTGTAAGATTCAGGGTGCAGCAGGGAGTGGGGGGAAGCTTTAAGGCTCAGTGGGCCACGGGCCCTCGCCATACAGCTATGCTCAGGGTCACAAGTTGGAAGATAGGCGTGACCTGGCTGGGTCTGTTTCAGAAAGGCTGACAACGGAATCTTTCTTGGGCGCCCCCGGGTCCAGCGGACTGGGCCCCGTGACCGTCCCCTTCCCCGGAGGGGCCTCCGAGGGCGATCCGGAGGACAACGACCCCTCCGGCATCTTGGGTGGCAGCGGAGCCTTCTGTGGCCCGCTGCCCCTGAGCCCAGGGGCGCCGGGCATGCTGGGCTGTGCCTGGGCAGGTCCGACGGTGGGAGACGGGGGCTGGCTGGGGGAAGCAGGCGGAGCTCCTTCCTGGGGGAGGGAGGACTGGGAGGCGGAGAGTGCCCTGGCGTCCTGGCCCAAGCCGCCCCCCTGCAAGGGGTGGGCGCTCTTATGAGAGGCGGTGCGCTGTGCGGGGCCGGGGGCGGGGGCGGGGGCGTGGTGCTGCACCAGGGAGAGCTGGGAACCCAAGGGGCCCGCCGCGGAGCCGGGGCCTGCCGTGTACTGGAAAGTCCGCCCCCCGGCCGCCAGCGGGCTCTGAACGGGCGGGCTGGAGACGGCGGAGGCGAAGGCCCCGGCGGAGGGCTGCTGGGATTGGAGGGGGGATGCCGAGACGGGGCTGGACAGGTTCTGGACCACCTGGAACCGCCGCACCATCCTGGGGGACTGCAGGGACATGGGGCCCACCAGAGGGCTCACCATCTGTGGGCAGAAGCTCATGGCCACCGCCTGCTGCAGGGTGGCGATGGCGGAGCCCGACTGGGGCTGGCCCGCCGGGCCGAAAATGGTCCCCTGGGTGGGCGGAGTCATAGACATGGCCCGTGACCGCTGCAGGTCGACCAGCTGCACCATCTCGCGGTCGTACTTGACGATCTCCTGGATCAGCTCGTTCTCGTGGTTGTTGAAGACGCCGGAGTTGAGGTCGTGCTGGACTTTGTGCATCAGGATGGAGTTCTTCTTTCCTGCACAGCAGTGGAAAAGAGAGAGCTGTTGGATCTGAAATAGCTTCTCCCCACATGTAATCTCTATGATTAACTAATCAATAACAGTTGGATCATCGAAAGGCAGTTACTAGCCAGTTATTTCAATGTGCATGATCACCATTATTTTACAGGAAATTATCATTCAAACCCATTCAGCTAATCTGATTATTTTCTTGTCACTTGTAGACATCAGATAGCACAGCATTATGCCCCATTTGTAACTGAACAATCCCCGTAAAATGAATATGGAACAGTGAAGCCATTAAATTGCAAAAGTTATAATAGATTTGCCCACATATTCCCTAGCTTTCTCGAGTACCACAACTGCACAGCAGGAGAGGGCAAGCGTGATGTTTACCCAGCAGGGTTTGGACCTGAGCCAATAAAATTTCATTCCTGATTGTGCGTGTGTGTCTGTGTGTATGAGTGTTTTGTGTTTATAGAGCTATGAGTGAAGTGTGTGTGTATGTGTGTCTTAAGGGGTACTAAGGGGTTAGAATTCTATTTGTGTCTTAGAATTCTGTTGCCTCCCAATCTCACCAGACAAACACACACACATACACACACATACACACTCTCACAGACACACTCACACTCGCACCTGCCTCCCCTCCTGTGGAGGCTGCAGTCTGTTGTTTTTTTTTTTTTTTTTGCTGAGTCACAGGACGAGTGACGTCGTTCGGAGCTGGAGGGCTGGCTGCGCACTGGGGGGACAGACGCGCCGCACGGAGCACGGAGCCCAGCCAATCCCTCACCCTACTCCCCCACACCTCTCCTACCTCACATACATCTCACTTACCCCACAGACAACTCAATTACCTTACGCGTCTCAAAAACCTCACACACATCTCATATATCTCATACACATCTCATCTAGCTTACCTCCCCCTGCTTTCCGATTTAGCAATTACAATGAACAAGCACTTGCCATTATATTCCTCCTGCCTTGATACATCCCCAGAATTAACATTGATATTTATGCTACCTGCCTGTTATTAATTATATCCTGACAAGCACTGATAAAAGATACATGTACACAGTATTCATGGGGTCTTTACCCTGGTTACGGTCATATTACAGATAAGATGTTTACATGCACGCTCATAAGCTGATTACAACCATCACTAATTTTTCAGTCTACATGGTAATCAGGGTATTCCAAATAACCCAAAAAAGACAGGCATGAATTTTCCCACTAATTGAAGAATAGCTCAAAAGATTATTGCCCTTCAATATCTTGTGTTGTTTTATCAGCACTTTTGCAAAATAACTTCTCCTTGTTACACCAAAAATTCAAGTTTTTTTCAACCATAACTACCTAGCAAGCGAGTTATGACTGAAGATTCCTTTCAAAACAGCAAACATGCAAGCTTAAAGGAGGAATATTCTGAATAAGGTGTTTGCCTGACTCAATGCTCTATTTAAGGGGCACTGTCCCACATGTCTTGTTTGGGTTTCTCACAACCAGAGCACTGGTTTATTCACGTTACGGTTAATGGAAACAAGGTGCTTACATGAATTTTATAACCTTCTTAATAAATAATAACAAAGTATCTGATATTTAACAGCATAAACAGACCAGTAAGATTGTGTGTGTCTCACTTCCCTGGTTCAAACAGTGAAGCTGTGAAAGGAGATTCTACACTTAATCTTTTGCTGAGAAAAAAAAATCTTTTTACTCTCATTAAATGAAGATTTGATAGATTTTTTAAAATTTTCAATGGGATTAATAAAGTGCACTACAGAACCTATTTCAAGCTTAGTTCTATCTATTGGACAAGAGGATATAGGCAGACTATGGGCTTAAAGGTGAAATTAACAGTGGTTAAAGGGAAATTTTACACTGACACTAGTGAGAGGTTTTTTCACACAGAGCATTGCTAATGCATGGAATAGATTAGTAGGATTTGTAGAGGGATCAGTGGCCCTTATAGTTTTCGAAATCAGGCTTGATACAGTACTAGATGCACTCTCGACTATTGGCAAAATGATGAGCCTGAACAGCTTGTTCTTGCAGTTAAACCTCTTATGTTCTCATGAAACTTATGTTCTCATTGATGGTTATTTTATGTGTAGTATTGTGATGTTCTAGTGTACTTGGCTTCTGTTGCCTGGTCAGGTTGCACAAGTTAACTTGTGGTAGGGCTTGAACGTTGTTATGCCCACACTCACTAGTCTGGGAGTGTTGTTAGCCTGTTCTGCCATTGCTCATCTAATTTGAGTGGATACACTTCTGTTCTATTGTGCTGGAAGTCACTCTGGATAGAGCATCTGCTAAATGCATGTAATGTAATGTAATGTAATGTAATGTAATGTAATGAAACCAGCTAACAGGGACAGGTACCTATGCGGTTGAGTCGGTCAATGGCCACGGTCTCAAAGGCTCTCCTCATCATGGGGTACTCCTCCAGCACCTCGTTGAAGTTGTCGACGGAGAGCGAGTAGAGGCGGCAGTAGGTCTCGGCTCGGACGCTGGCGGTGCGCCTACCTCGCGTCAGCAGACAGATCTCTGGGAAAGAGATGGATTTCAACAAACTGAAGCTGTGAAACTGTGTATGCTTCCTGTTTTAACATGTTTTCTACTACTTGATCTCATCACGCTGACACACGATGTTCGCATTCTCTACCTTGTTAAGATGGCACACCACGTCTACAAAGGAATGTGTGATTTAATCTGAAACTAATGTTTCCCGTCGATGATCAAACATTGGTGTGTGGTCAGTGCGACACAGACACATACACTATTTATCTCTTTTGCTGTGGACCACTGGATGGAATAAACTTTCATTTCTGCTCAGACTGCTAAGTCTGCTGGTTTTCTCTTTGGAAAAGCTAACACAAATAAGCTATTATTAGATGAAGGAATAGCTGCTTGCACAGTACTGTATGGCTTTGGCTCCTCCTCTCAAGGGACCCAGGTCTACAAATAAAAGCAGTGCACAGCCTGTGGTAGGTTAAATACCGGGGGCATCTGTGGCCCTCCATCCCATTGGAGCGGGCTAATTAGAAGGGGAAGGAGGTGCACTGGCAAACACAGGGACCACATTAAAATTCACAATTGCAGCAAAGACCCTGCGGCATAGCTGAGATTAAATACTTTTATCTTTGGTGGATAAAGAGCTAATTAGTCGATGTAAAGTTAGAATTCCCTTAATTAATTTGATGGATGCTCTTATCCAGAGCAACTTACAACGTGATGTATGTTCTCCATATAGTAAGGCTGACAGTACAAGTATAGAAGATGTCGTTGACACATTTGAACAAAGCGTACAACACAGCACTTCAATAACCATTGAGTCATACTGAAAAGACTTATAAAGACTTGTACAGTCTTATAAGACTTCATTTAAGCACAGTGAAAAAAAATGTGGGACTGTGGTCCAGAGCTTGCAAACCTTGATAAAGGACTTTAAAAATGTAAACTTTTAAATCGATTTTTTTTTGCTTAAAAACTCCAGTCATTTTTATTCCTGATTTTATGTGGCCTATTTTAACATGGCAGCTTGAGTCACCAGATGATAAGACAGAGGGAACTTCCTCAGGGTCGCCAGAGACTGGCACATATTACTGCAGCACAGACACAGAATTAACAGGAACAGCTTCTCTATAATGGTGTCTATTTTGCTCTAGTTTTGCTCCAATATCTTCATTAGTCACCCAGCTGGCCCAATGTGTAAAAAAGGATCGGCTGCAGTATAATGGCAATCTGTATACTCCACTGTATGTGGGGTCACCTCCATCTTTGCGTAATCTAACAGCTGTGCGCACCATCCATAACTTTCAGTTATCAATTTAAGATGTTTTACGCAGTTTAATATGATTTTTAAGATCTCTTATGCAATGTGATAAGCTCTGCAGTCACTAGAATCACTACAGAATTCTGTTCAGGAAATGAAACACCCTAACACCTACTTATGTTATTGAAAGCACACTGTGGTTACACTGAATAGGCCATAAGGCATCTACACAGTCACAAACATTTCACCATGCTAATACATTATAGCTAAATTACCTACATTCTCTAAATGATCTAATATCGTTAGCCAAGATTAAACTGACACTAATTTATGCTATTGAATGTTTTCATCGCAGTTACAGGGGAAAATAGTTCTGTAATGCAGTTGCAAACGGAGTAATGTATTGAATAGTCTTTATGCAAAGAAGAATGATGGCTTCTTTCAGACAACCACAAGAGCTACATTGGACTGGAAGGCATGAGAAGATTAATGTCCGCTTGTCCTTGCGCTGTAAAAGGCTGGCTCTCCTGTGGCATGTGGAGCCAGCTGAGTAAATGTATGGTGCACCTTACAAATAGCTCTGTCATGACCGTTCTGTGTGGCCAACTGGGTGTTATTAATTAGCCACATGTGCTCTGTATCTGTGAGATCCTTTCTCTACCGATGGCTCCTGGCTTTTCATGTACATCGCTGTCGGATCTGGGATAAATGAGGCTGGATTCTGGCCCGGAGACATCTGGAAGAACTGCGGCCCTTTTTTTTCTGGGTCAGCAGCACCTGTCAGGCCTTAAACATGTATGAGGGGATGCCCTGAAACTGGGTCAAACTAGCAGGTAGGTGGACACTCGTTACGTGGTTAAATGCTTTGGGCAGTGAGCTGTTTTCTATTCTTCTCAACACAGTAATTCTACATGAATTAGCATACACCTTACAGTGATGGTGACAGTGATACCTTGGTGAACATAAACCAGCAGAGGCAATAACAGCCAGCAAATAGCCAGTTAGAATTTTTAACAGTATAATCAAAAGCGCTGGATGATTTGTTTCCATTGAAAAATATATTATGAAATCATTCAGAACAGCACAAAGACATACAGTGGAGTATGATAGGCAGATGTTTGTGGGAGTGTTTGTGATCCTGCAACCTAAATGTATGTTGCTTATACCCCTCATATTGCAAGAAAATTACATTTAATTATGATAGACACCCTGTTATTTTTTCTTTTTTAATACATACCGTAACATGATTTTGTTAAAAGTTTAGTATGTAAACTCGGATACCTAGGAGCTACAAAGCATACAGCTGAGAATGATGTACATTTCAATGGCATTGGGAACAGAGCAGGCTGTGGACTGTACCTCCAAAGTAGGAGCCATCAGAGAGCTTCATTCCCATGGTGCCTTTGGTCAGCACGCTCACCACCCCGTGCTGGATGAAGTACATCTTCTTGCCGATGGTGCCCTCGCGGATGATGTAGTCCCTGGGCTGGAAGACCTCGAAGCGCAGCTTCGTCAGCATGGCCGTCACGAAGTTGGGCTCGGCGTTGGCGAACAGGGGCATGGAGGCCACCAGCTTCCTGCAGTTGAAGTTAACAATTTCCTAGAGGAGAGGAATAAAAGGCAAATGACATGGTGTTGTGTGGTAAGGCTGCCGTACTGTGTGCGTCTATTGTTTTTTAATATACAAAAAATATACATTACATTACATTCATTTAGCAGATGCCCTGATTCAGAATGACTTCCAGCACAAAAGAACAGAAGTGTATCCATCCCAGCTGAATGAACAACAGTGTCAGACCAGGCTAACAACATTCCCAGACCAGTGAATGTGAGCATAACACTATACAAGCCCTACCACAAGTTAACTTGTGCAACCTGACTAAACAAGGCAAGTGTAATACCATACGTCAATCATTATATCAAAAATTTACTTCAGAGTACCTTTAAGTCCATAATTTATTATTAATGTGTGTGCCTTGAGAAATATAACTTTAGAACTGGATATGAGGGTGTGGGGTGCCCTCCCTCAGGGGTTCTGTCTTACCTCTCTCAAGGGCTCGTTGAGTTCTCCCAGAATGCTTTCCTCATCAAACATCTTCCCTTGATACCTGTGCTCGTAGTAATCATGGATTTTCTGTCGGAAGTCAGCCGGCAGTTTATGGAAGGACATGTACTGCTCTACTTGTTTGTACTAGAAAGACAGAAAAATGAGAGAAATCACAAAATAAACTCAACTCAATGACACCTTAAACTGGGAATACACACTTGAAGAGTATCTCCTCACTGTCAGAGAGACAAAGCAGGGACAGATCCTGACCAAGTACAGGCTCAGTGACCACAGTCTAGTAACTGAGCAGACATGGGCAGACACAAAAAGTCATGGCTACCAGTCAAAGATGGTTTATATGATCACTGCGATCAGATCAGAGTGGAAAACGTTAAAAAATAAAGAAAACATTTTTTCAACACATTTTCTTAAATTAGGAGGAATTTCAGTTTCAAGCAAAACAACAAAAAACTGAAGGTTCTGTGAGAGGAAGGAAGGTTCTGTTAGAGGAAGGACCAACAGACCCGCTAGCAGCTTTGGACACATATCAGCCTGCCATAGCCTGAGGGACAGTGAGTAACTACCCAGCACTAACAGCAAATA
Organism: Megalops atlanticus; assembly: GCA_019176425.1. Lineage (NCBI taxonomy): Eukaryota > Metazoa > Chordata > Actinopteri > Elopiformes > Megalopidae > Megalops > Megalops atlanticus. The sequence continues at coordinate 9,727,844 of CM032896.1, forward strand.
AATGATTATACTGGCATGTCTTTTATTACAAAAGCATCAATTGGTCATTATAACTGTCAATTTTAAAATTAGCATGTTCAGTTTTACAAATGTTCATTGGGTTAGATTAATAGTTGCTTTTGTATAGCTTAATACGATTTGGCAATATTATCATACACAAAACGTACTTCATGCCAATAAAGCAGATGAATAAAGCAAAATGGGCTGAATTTAATTGAACTGGAAGCAGGAAGATGGGATGAAATAAGAAAGAGAGGGAAGAGAAGTGAGGGAGATACAGAGGGAGGAAGAGAGAGAGGCAGAGAGATAGGAGGAAAGAAAGGAGCTGGGGCATGCCAGCAACACTGGAGAACCAGTCTGGATAATTCAAATCCATTAAAAGCTTTAGAATGATGTGGCTTTCAGTATTCCCTGAATACAGGCATTGTGAATGAGGCCTGGAATTTTGCTCCACCATGAGACAGGCTTTCAACCTGTATTTCAATCATTGCCCTCCAGTCGTCCCAGCAGATGGTCCAATCTCAGCAAACAGCACGGGCATGTGAATAATTACACAGCTATCAATGGTATAATTGCAACACTTAGAAGTTCACGGCGCAAAACTAAAAACTGATGCAGCTACGGGTAAGGGAGGAGAAAATGATGAAAAATGTCAAGAAGCATTTGCCTGACTGAGTGAGTAAAACAATAACCCTTTTTCACACTGCATGCTGATGGATGTGTTTCATTTTTATATATCACTAACCCACACACAAAAGTTAACAGACCAGATTTAAAAACACAAAAATACACAAAAAAAATCTGAGATTAATACAGACATTGGGGGGAGTCCTCAAAATCAAAGGGGGGAAGAAAAATGCCATTCATATTTGACAGATGAGGGTAAATCTGGGTAAATATTTCTCTTGAAAAAGTGAATGAACAGCAGGGCAATGACATCAGCCAGTCAGCTACACGGTTTATCTGCAATGGACTAACCTGACTACATTCGCAAACTACATGTCCAAGGCTTGTAATGACATCCATTGAGGCTTGTTGCCAGAATGACGTAAGAATCCAATAAACCTACAATAACACTGAGTTGAAATGAATATCAATATTGAACACTGGCACAGAAGCATTGAATAGACAGAACAATAAACCACCAATATGTTAAGACACTCAGTGCAGAAAAGTGAAAGGCATAGGAAGCAGTTGAAGTAAACACGTTTCAGTCAATCAGCAAAATTTTACATCTGCCAGGATGTGTAACCCTCAGCAAACTTGCAGTTTGGATGTGGAAACCCTCCTATTAGTTTCTATTCCCATTCTGTTCCTCATTTTAAATGTAAATCTGAACTGGACAAAGGAAAAAGGTAACGGAATGTCTGTTAGGTCTGGGTGAATTCTACAAGAATTCTGAGACAAACCTGAAAAAATTCACAGTCTAACATGGAGGGCTGAATGTTACTTGTCTGACATTCATAAATGTAGACAGCTTTGCTGTGTATCAATGTTAAAGAGCTGTCAGAAAGACAAAAGTGTTGACTCTCAGTCTGCCTAATGTTTGATTACCATATAATGGTTGCCTTCAATGCTCTATGGCATTAACATCTGTACATGGTCAACAACATGCATTCATTTCAAATGTGCTATACTCTACAGATGTTGTCATGACACAGACTGTATCTGCAAGATAAAGCTGTAATTTCTGTGTCTGTAAATTACTCAAAACCTTTTCAGTTTGTTAATTTTCCTGATGTGCTATAAAAAGTTACTACTAAAATCAAACAACCATTTTCCACTAAAAGCATTTATTGCGTTATTATTATGGTAAAATGTACTGATCAGCTACAGTAGCTAGTTTGGAATACCTGCTGACTTGATCAGTGTTAAAAGGTACTCTTCTTGATGTTGGAGTTGAAGTAAATATCTTTGCATATTGAGTAAGTAATTGTTTGATGAATTAACTGAATCCTGAATGTTTTGCCAAGCCTAAGAGAAAGTTAATCAGTCCAAAAAAGTGAACACTACACTTGCAGTTTAGATATTTATCTGATTGTTTCTGAATCCAATGATCTATTCCCTTCAGTCTTCCCAGCACAGGTACTGATTCAGTAGTATTTACAATGCATGAGACCATCAGCATGAAGGCAAATTTTCCAATCTCATCTTCTTAAATAGAAACAGAACAGCAGTTTCCCACACCCCATGCATCATTTAATCTTTGTAAACAAAAAAAATGCCACACAGCCAAAACAGAACAGAGCCAAAATGGAAATCTCCTGAATAAATAATGCCACAGAGGGCAGTGTTAAAAATCACTGCTGCTTCACGTTTGTAGTGACCAAGACATTCAGTGACCTTCAGTTCAACATTCTATCAAAGAATGTTGAAAAAAAAGCAATTCACCTGAGATACCCTATGACTACACAGAGGAATTAGAGGAGGCCTGGGATTGGCTGAGTGTAAGGAGAGGAGCTTTCTGACGCACTGCCTCGGTTTGACCTTGAGTGCTGATTCCAGCCACAATAGAGGGGGAAGGAGAATAAGGAGCCAGAGTGGAAAGAGATGAAGTGACTAACAGGATGGGCCCATGGAGAGATAATAGTCTTCCTCTGAGACTCCTGTGAGGGAGAGGTGGGATAAACCCCGGGAGTAGCTGTCTCCGCTGTGTCTCACAGCAGTCATTGGGGCCGCTTTCTGGTGTCGGTGGGCAGGGCTCAGCGCTGAGTCACCGCTGAGTCATCGCTGAGTCACCGCTGCAGAAGATTGACACAGCATAGTGGGCTGGACTCACCAGCAGAGGTCAGCGGCCTGTCCCAAAGAACCCTATGGAGGGGCCTCGCTTTGAAATCATACCAAGAGTTTGCATTGCATATTATGCATAAAATAATGTCTCTCCTGAGTAATGCATTCATTCTCCCAAAATGAAAACTGTATCCAAATGTCAAAAAACATTTGGAGGAGTTTTAAATCGTATGCATTGCAGCAAAAGCAAAAAGCCTCCACTGAAGCGCACAGACTTCATAAGATCTTTTCATGTCCTCAGTTTCCTCTTTGCCTCTGAAATAAACCCCAGTAGATTTATTCATATAGCTCTGTGATAGGACAATCTCCTGCTTGCGTCATCATTTGTTTTTCAGTGAGTTTCTTATTTTAACATAACAGCCATGAAAGTATTTTTGACTTTGGTGTGCAAAGTATGCCTGTGCCACAAAGCACAGAATGAGAAAGAGGGAAAAAGAATCCAAGGAAGCCCTTACCAAATCTAACCACTGAGGGCCACAGTCATAAACATGGTATCACAAATGTTAATGGTCCCTCACTAGGGGACCTCAACTAAATGATCAACATCAGTCTCTAACATCCAAGCCACAGATCATCCAGACACAGATGGTCAAAGCAGGGAATCAAACTGGCAAATATCTCATCTCAACAGCAAATCTCTAAAAAGGATTTACAAGAGAACTTGATCAAACTGCTCGGGGAGAGAAGTCACCATTCACAGTGGACCCAGCTACACCCTGAGCTTTGCTACAAAGGCCAGCATATGCTAGGATGCTGGGAAACTCCTGTAATTTACAGAGTAGATGATTTTCCTCCCATGTGGCTGTTTGTTGTCGGATTGATGTGCTCTAGAGAGGGAAACATGGTGTCAATGTTTCAAACGCGTTAGTGCCTTGCAGATCCTGGGCCAGCATCAGAAGCCTGTAAAGGAATTCTAACTCGTGTATGTGGCAGACAGTCATGCAGATGTATAATTCATTTAGCCCTTTCCATTCCTTCCTAATCCGTTCCATTATATTACAAGCACATTCACAGATCTCAGAGCAGAACCCAGGCTGCATTCCCTACATCGCTGACGGGGTATGAGCGGGAAAACGTCAGGGAAACGTCAGGGAAATGTCTGTAATCAGACACATGTCCAAGTATTAGAACGCTGTGCAGAGAAGGGATGGTGTGAGATGTGTAAATCCTGCACACTCTGCTTCTCTTAAACACCTTCATTTAAGAACAATCAAAGGGACAATTTTCTGACCTAAAGCCTCTTCCTCAGGTAAAGGGACCGCCACATCAGAACAGATCTCTGATTTCTTGCATAAAAATAGCAATGCTCCCCACTTGGAAAATCCCATACAAAAAAAAAAAAACTGGAGGGGTGCTCTGCTGATACTTAAAGTGGGGCTGATGTGATCTTTTACCTCATCGCTCAAGGTGTCACTCAAACATTTAAATATTTATAACTTAAGGTTGACCTACAAGTGTTTTCTGATCCCTGAGATCATGTTACCAAGGATGTCAGATTGCTTGTTCACATGCAGCACCTCAGAGCTGGTCCTGTGAGATCAACAGGTCTGTATATAGCCAGGAAGGGCTGATACTGGACACAGATGCACACATTACCGCATCCATATAATATAAAGATAAATGGAACTGCACAGTGCCTGCTCTACAGCAATGCCTGGGAACAGAGAGGGTGATTGAAAATGTGGTTTTATGGTTTAGGATGCTGAGTATCACACATCACTGTATTCTCCCTCACTGAATTAAGATGCATGTGAATTTCAGAAACAAATCCAACCATATTTGTTTGATCCTATGTGATCAAAATTACAGTGTTATTTCCTACAGCGTGGATCATGCTGATGTCACAGTTTCTTTAGATACATGAAATCAACACAAAATGAAACTTCAAATTGAAGTTGTGAACTAAGTCAGATAAAGAGAGTATTTTAGACTGTTAACAGATTTCCCCTATCCATAGCATGTTAAATATATTTAACATATATTTAAATATATTATCATTTAAATATATTATCTACACAATCCCTAATTCAGAATCAGAGGCAATTAACTTGAGTTAAGATAAGGTAATTACGTGATAAGATATAGTAATTGAGTGATTCAAATTAGACACCCTCTGATTCAAATTAGACACCCTGCTAAAGGCTACAACAGCAAGGTCTAGGATTCAAACTCATAAGCTCCTGGTAGCAAACCCAGTTCTCTGGTCTCAACTAAACACTGCCACCCAACCAGAGTTGCGTTTATCTCTAAGAAGAATTCCACCTCCCTCAGTTCAAAACAATCCATTCTCTCAGCCCTGGTCCTTTTCATTATTATTTTTTAATTGAAACTACATGGATTAGAGGGATTTAGTCCTGTTCCCTGTGGCTGTAATTACAGTTTCAACCTCAACAAACAGCAGATGTCAGACTGGAGTTTTGATCAATATTTCACGAGGAAGAAAAAAACTATTATTTTTGATGTCTAGTATATCCATATTCAACACAGATTCAAAAAATGTCTGACAAGATTTAGTGCTTTCATTGAGAGTGGAGTGATTCATGTAGGAGGTAACAGGCTCCCTGTGAGCAGAACACTTGGGACAGAAGAGATGAAGACATCTATCACACGACTGGGCATGACAGCCGTCTTCAATTACTGTGCGGTTAGGATCTTGGCGTGTGCTTGGCACGTCCAACTTAAAACTTTCCCTGGGAAACATGGACATTTACGAGATCTTTCTAAGGCAATTTCAAATGAATATCAGGCACCAGTTAGACACACAGTACAACTCAAAGCTTATATTTGGAGTATTTCTCTGAAATCATCACTTGATCACTCAACTAATAATATCTCAAATTTATATGTGGATGGGAGCTTAACTTACTTTCTACCTTTGTTGTTTTCAGCAACAGTGTCTGCAAAGATGCCTACAATCCATTAAGTCCAATTATACAACCTCTTAAAGGCTGATTTTAAAAATGTTTCGGACACCTGATTATAGGCTTAGTGTTTGTTTGCTTTTCACAAGAGAGTCCTAGATGACCTTAAAATGCATGCACAGCATGATGGAGCAGGGACCACAGACAGACCAGCCACCTGCATACTCTAGTGACCGTAGAAAGACCAGCCACTCTGACCATCAGCCTAGAATTGGCTCGTTCAAATTTCCTTTCTCAATCTGCAAGACGTTTTCATACACCAGAAGAATGTCAAACAAGAGAAACACTCCCGCACACGGTGTACTTGCAACAGCATAAATTTATTCACGTTTATATTTGGTCATGCAGACCATTCATCAGACCAATGAATGTTAACGTGAATAAATTTACACTATTGCAAGTACATAGTGTGCGCTAGCGTTGTTCTTTACATGTTAACAATTTGGGTTTCTTTCCCTCCCATATATGGACCTGAATTTCAAAAATAGTGCATGAATTTTCATTTATGATTTGCGCGGAGAATAAAATCATAAGACCAAATTACAAGGTTCAAAAGGTTCCATTTACAAAAACAGATTGTTCACCTGATGAACAAATTGCGATCAACACAATGGAGGAGCTGCAGCTGGCAAGTCTATTAAGCAATAAGCAATTTAAGGAAAAAAACAAAAATCTTAAGACCTTCTCAGGAACTGAACAAAACTGTAACATTAAAACAGGTGAACATCGCACCTTGCAGAAATAAACTGCAGAGACAAGTGAGATCTGTGAATTTCCAATGGGAAATAAGATGTGAGAAAAGAGAAATATACTTTTACCCCCGTAGCCGCCCCCCAAAAATCCTATAACTGGGAATCAGTACATTTTAGTGACCTGTGTGAAAATGAAGCATGGTTCCCAGTCTTGTGCTCATTGACTGAGGCTGCATCTGAATCACGTCTCCCCGGGAAAGTCAGCTCCAGCGAGTATTTCTTCGTATTGATTCTCCGGGAAGCACACTGAGCAAACAGACAGGGTCCTACAGAGCAGATCACAGCGTAGGTGTTGCCAGGCAGAGAGAGAAAGGCGAATTGCTGTTGTGAACCGGAGCAAGAACACAAAGATTAATCTGTCATCTTTTTTACATGAGGCACCTTAAGCCGTTCTATGTCTGCTGCTGGCTACCGAAGCGCTGCCAATGATATTATATTTACAAGCCAGGTAGTCTGCTTGGTGTGCTTAGGAAAATTCAGTCGCCGCCACTGTTGAAGCTAGAATTATTCTGATGCTTTGGTAGTTCATATATCCATATGAAGGGCAGAAACACAGAAGGCAGCAGAAACTCCTGCTGTCAACTGGATCCTCCTAGAAACGGCACCGCAGATAATGGAAGGAACGCAAGAGATGAATGTCTGTGCAAGAGTTCAAAGGTGAACTGCTCATCTTAGTGTTTGGGAACAGCGGGTCACAGCAGTCAGTCACTGCACCGTATCTGTGCAGAAGCCTTTGCAGACCCACTGCATCGCATTGCAGCTGAACTGTCATATTTTTACCCTGAGATTCTGTGGCTTTGATTCACTCTGTGGTGAGTCACCATGTCTCTATGGGCCGACACATGTTTCTGAAAGTTCTTCGGCAAAGATTGCCTGCAGCAAAAAAGGGATATATCTATGTTTTCTGAGAATATGTTACTGAAACACTCACACACACACACAGGTGCTTTCATCAGAATATATAATGCCTCCACTGAAGTGATAACTTAAACTCTGTGGAGCGTACATTGCTTTTCAATAAATATTTTATTGATGCGAATGACCTGCTTTTTACCATTTAAACCGCCTCTCCGAAACCAACAAGATGGTGCCCTACAGACAGTCTTTTGTCAGTTATGTCAGTGCATAACCAGCTCTCCTGAAAGCACACCCAGAAGAATTAAGAGGCCAGATATCTGTTTCCAATCAGCGGCAGACGCTGCTGTCAGCAATCTGACTGCACTGAGGTGGATTAAACCATAAGTCTCTGAAATTACTCTGTCATCAACCACTCATGGTTTGGACGCCAACCTGCGCAACGCTGCACGTCAGAGCCGCCATTAAAATCCAATTTGCTTTCCCTGCAACGTTTTACCTTGACACAGAGAGAGGGGTTCATGGAGCCCTCATGTGGCCTGTACTCTGCATGGGCATGATGCATCGGTGTCATATACAGAGACACCGGCCGCCATGCAGGCGTGTCATGGGGCCAGGATCGCACATGCCACAGACTCAGACTGGGCCATTTGTTAATATTAAAGGCGGCCATCACCTGAAGAGCTGCTGTTCTTCACAAAACAAACCACGCCATCAATTTTCCACAGACTCTGAGCACACAGACTGCCCACAGCAGTGAATAAAATGATGTAAGCTGAGGGCACAGGGGATAGAAAGGACCCCTTTATCCTCACTGGACAGCCATATGCACAGTGTCGGAGACTGGGGACACCAGCAGGGGGCGATATAGCCGGGTCTCCATCTGATCCAGCACTTTTATTCAGTCCACACCACTTTTGGAAACCTCAGCTGGGACACAGCCAGTACTGCACTTTCATCCAGCACATTATAACATTCAGGTGGTATGCTCAGCTGTGAAGGACTGTTATTAGGTCATTTTATGTTGGATTGTGGTTTCCTGTTTGTTTATAAAGGCACTGCAACTCCTGATAACACCCATCAATTGATGTACCAAAAAAAAAAAAAAAAAATCTGTTCAGGTCATGAGCATTGCTTTGATTTCTAAAGTAAACCACCAGGTCTCTTCTGATTATATCTCTGGTGATGCACAGGAGTCTCAGTCTAACAGCACAGATGTGCTATCAGTCAGTGCTATGAAAGGGCGAGATAACGTTGCAAAAAAAAAAACCCCATTTCAGAAGCCAGCAGTGCCAGAGCACCCCCTCCTACTGGTTCAAACCCTCCTCCTGAGTATGGGGATATCAGGAACCCCTGAAGGACGGAGCTACACCGGCAGGCATGGGGACTGCGTCACCTTGTGAAGGACACCCCTGGAACACTGCTGCCTCATCAACTTCACCCAGGCTCGGGAGACATTACATCACGGAGGCCACGCCCCCTGCCACATCCCTCATATCACGGATTAGCGCACACTCTAAAGCTAATTGGCTGTTCTCATCCGGCCACGCCCCCTTCATTCTGCTGCAGTGCAATAGCAACCAAGTAAAGGCACTGCAGAGACAAGGGGAACATACCACGCTGGTAGAGACAAGGGGGGTTCTCTCCTGAAAACTAAACATCTCATATGTACTGCACTTTGAATATAATTGGAATTTAAACTAACACACACTCACCATCTACGGGGGCTGCGTGCTCCTGTGCACAGGGAAAAACATCAAAATAATAAGCTATTGAAAAGCAACAAAAGTGAGAAAGTCCTCATGGTTAGGTACTTAGGAGAACTAGTTACCTCTGGGAACCAGGCAAGGACATTCCAATCATGTGTAATAGTACCATATGCATGTGTAATAGTATCATATAATGCAAACAGAGATGCTCAGCAATCTTGCTTTTTAACAATGCCACTGATCTCACTTTGAACAATGTCCATTTCTTTTGAAGGTCATTACAGGTTGTTAGATGTCTTAAACCAGTTCTGCTATGGATATTGTCTATGGCTTAAAGTCTTATCAGTTCCTTTGGAACTGTCAGAAAATGGAATCAGATTTCCCAAGAGTTACAGTGACAATGAATTGTGACATCAACAGGTGGGGTAGCAGCCTGCAGAATGCTCTGAAACTTCAAGTTCTGCAGGAGGTCCATGTGACTAATCCACCCCTGCATTATTCGTTTTCTCATGTCTGAAAACTACAAATAGCATGTTCATAACGTGAATACAATAATGTGTTTTCTTAAAATACAGTTTTGTGTACTCCATTCGTCATGGGAGTGCAAGTCCCTGCCTTTGCGCTTATCTGTATCTCTTCTCTCCTCTCACGCATAAGGGCTCGCAGCAGCGATACTGCGAGACACAAAACCGCCGCGTCTCTCACCCAATCACTCTGTGATCTGTCTGGAGAGGAGTAAACCGAGCTGCCTCCGGAAAACCTGGAGCCTGAAGGAAACGAGGCCGGTGTGCAGCACGGGCATTTTATTCTTACTCTTCTCCGCTGCAAAACTGTGCCAGGTGCTGCAAAACAAAACCCTGTTGCATGGCACAAGAGGCCCAGAAAACAGCCTCCTGTCTCTGATTCTAAAAGATTGCAAAGCAGCGTTCAAAGTCTCGACTGTTATGAACCAATAGGCACGCAAGAGGCTAATCTGACACAGCACATTCTGCTGGAAACAAGGCCATGCACACTGCACCGGAGGCCAGCCTGGCCAGGGGAGGCAACCTGGAGGGGCGTATGACCCAATCAGACCCAATCAGACGCCTACCTTCTCCTGGTACTGGCGCCGTGAGGAGTCGAGGGACTGGATGAGCGCGGTGGCGTGGCCGATGAAGACGGCGTAGCAGGTCGCGCCCACGATCATGCTCAGCATGGTCAGCCAGATGTCGGACAGGCTCTCGGGGGCCTGCCGGCCGTAGCCGATGCACAGCATGTGACTCATGGCCTTGAACACGGCGAAGGAGTACTGCTCGCTCCAGGAGTCATTCTGCGGGGGGAGACAGAGGCACGGCGGTTTAAAGAGCTTTAAAAGCCGGGTTTCTAACCCCCACGGTTGCTGGCTGGATTCCCTTATTAAGCCCCTTTATTCACATGATCTTGATCGGGTCTGACCGCAGTGGTGACATTTACATAAACTGCGCATGCAACGACCTCCGTCTACAAGCAGAGCTCAGGCCCCCACTCACCAGCCAGATGCACAAAAGTCTACAGTCTGCAGTGTACAAAAGTTTGGACACTACTTTTATTCTTTATTTTTTATTATTTTCCACATTTGAGAATAATGGTAAAGTAAATAGTAAAGACATCAAACCTGTACTGTAATAACAAAAATGTAAGCTGTGCAGGTTACCTTGGACAAGCAAATATGTCACATAAAAATGAATGAGTAGCAGATGATTTTTGTACATCATGAAGTAAAAACATTGGTTTTCTGTAAAAGCATAGTCATTATAGGTCATCTATGAGGGTTTCTTAAGGCAAACAGCAGCCATTAACACCATGGCTTGAAAAGCGTTTGTGTGCTGTAGGCACAGTCTGTTGACCTTAATTCTCCACACTAGATTAACTAAGGATGCTGTCTTCCATCAAACAGGAAGTTGTAGAGTACAGCCTGGTCATTTAGGGAGAGTGATGATATTTTTATTCCCATCCTCTCTGCCTGCACTGCGAGATAGCTGAACAACAAAAAAAATCTGTGCAATAGCAGTTAAATAGTTGGTTGCAGGTTCTTTTCTCATTGCTGTTTACCAATGTGCTAAATCTAAATTGCCTCAATAAATATCAAGCTGCATAAATGGATAAGCGTGTCACATGTAAAATATGTAATACGTCCTGGATTAAGGTGTCTGCTAGGATAATATAGGATAATACGTCATACTCAGAGAAAGGTATTAAAATAAACCTGGGAAAATCTCGCCAGAGAGACTGAGACACTCATGGCAGCCAGGAGAGCCTCATGAAGCCGTGAGTATGCAGACGCTAAAGCGCACGGAGCCAGCGTGAACTGAACAGGCCTGCCAGCTCCTCCAGCCTCCGCCAGGACAAAAATCTGTGGCTCTGCCGTGGGGGAGGGCTTGGCTGCAGGATGGAACCGGAGCTCTCGTCAAACACCTCAGGACGCACCCCATTTCAAACCAGGTGTGTAATCAGTGCTGGGAAGGGGGGGGTTCTTTACACAGCCGTCACTTTCAGAGGAACTAATCAGACCGGCTGCAAATATCTCAAGTGCACACGCACAAACTTCACACTCAACTCTTACTTTTCCCTGCAGGTCTAATTCGGCTTCCTCTCGTACATAAAAGGCTCATTATACATATAAGGGGGACTGACCACTTCTGTACACACAGCATGGCATCGTTTCCTCATTAGTCATGATTTGGTCTCTTTGCTTAACCATTTTGAATTCACCCGACTATTTACTTATTTCTATGCACTTATTCAGAAAGGCTTTAAATCTGATTAAAATTGATCCTATATTTTGATATCATCCTATATATCTCCTGTATTTTGAATGCAACAAATCAATTACAAGTTCTCTGAGGAAACCCGGGAAGTTTTCCAGTCTCTGAACAGATGGAGAGCAAGAGGTGAGATAATCCCCCAAACTGCTATTCTCTGCATTGTCTTTGCTCTCTTCGGCTGGAAAGGCACAGAGGCTACTCCCACTCCGTCTATACTGCGACTGCAATCACATGAATCACTGACATCACAATTAATATCGACGCCAATGTTTAAAATGGATTTTAAAGCATCTGACAAGCTGTGGAGACGAGAAATGGCTGGATAATCTGTTTAATTATGCCGATTAAGATTCATATCGTGATGATGTTCTGACATTATGCCAAATAAAATGAAATCATGCCACTCATGAATAGATGAATGAGTAGTTTTCAGAATAGTCTACTGTGTCCCCTCTCCATAAAGAATGTGCCCTCCAGTATGGGAAACATGCCTCACTTACTACCCCCATAAAATGTGCAGTCTGAAAAAAGGGACAGCCTATTGCTTTTAATAAGGACTAAAGAAGATCTCTAAACCTAACACCCTAATTCTAACCCTAATCCTAACATTTACCCCAACCCAAACCTTAAATGCACCCTCCCTCACATGATTTTGACTGGGTCTCAGCACAATGTTGACATTTACTTAAACTGCCCATGCAAAGTATTACAACCTGAGACACTTGCAACTAGAGCTACATGCTCCAGACTGGTGCACCTGCAACCAGAGCTCCCTGCTCTGGCCTAACTCACCTGCAAATAGAGCTACATGCTCCAGCTTGATGCACCTGCAACAAAAGCCACATGCTCCTACCTGATACACCTGCAACAAGAGGCACATGCTCCAGCCTGACACACCTGCAATGAGAGTTTGGGCTCCGGCCTGCGGGCAGATTTACTCACTACTGTCTCCCATTTGCATGCTGGGCACATCAAAGGCATGCTGGGTAAAAAGGCCAGCGAGCCCAAAAGGAACACGCTGACAGAAATAAACAAGTTGCCACATTCCCAGAGCAGGAGGGGTTTGCAGCAGCATGCCACAGAGTTGTGCCGCGTATCGCCCGGGCACGTCCCCGTAATCACCGCAGCAGAGAAGAACGTGGCCACAGCATGATACCCAACCTTTCCCCCTGTGTGCAATTAAGAGTCTTTGTTATCCACTTAGCTGTACTATCACCAGAACCACAGCTGCTTGGAGTGACCAAGTGTCAGCCACACACAGAGAGCCATAGATACTGTCTTTTTCTTAGTCATTGACTCAAAATGCAGTGCGCAGCCACACCACGCTGGCAGTTATGAAATATATGCAATACAGAAGCTAAATTTCTATCTGAATGCTTCCCGGCCCAAGGCCTAGCAGTGTGAGGTTACCATAAAAAGGCTTCTGCAAGGAAGTGCTGGGGCTTCTTGCTATGAAGAGCAGCAGCCACACTACAAAAATATTTATGAATAGACATAAAGGGAGTTGTGGGAAAATAGTGGGAGCTGGTGATAGTCATTTCCTCGTTTCTAAATTTGTCAAATATATAATCTGCGTTTGAATTTATTGCTGCAGGAACGGCTCCATGCGAACCAGCTGAGGGAGAAGAAACATGTGCCTGAAAGAATGATTCTCTGAATCAATGCAATACATTTGGCAATGCTAGCACTCCCAGTCTGCTATAGGAATTTACAAGGCTTGCCCAAGCTTTTGCTCCACCATTAACGCTTGGCTGCTCCCGTTTTAAGGCAAAGAGCTATTGTAATGTATGCTTTTGAATCTCGGTGGAAACGGCTGAACATTCTTTCAAATCTGTTTCCCACGGAAACAATGCCATATTTTATCAGCCACAATAGAAGCTGCTGGCCTTCTCGTCGACTGCCCACATGCCCCCACCTTTTCCAATAAAAGCTACGAAAGCAAGAAAAACTGTCTTTCATCACTACAGCTAACCACACAGGGCAACCTTAGCCACCACACAAACAAGCGCATGTGCAACCTTAGCCTCAGTACAAACACACAGAGAAATCTTAACCTCCATACAGGCACTTACAGAGCGCTGCTCAGCAAAATGGTCTCACACTAGAACATGCTAGGAAAACGACCGTGCAGCTGAAACTCAATCTCACACAGGAACACATCCGGGCACCTGATTTGCCAGCACTGTACATGTGTACTGGTGCGGTAACACAGACTGAGGCAGAACTGTGCAGCTGTATGGCATTGGAGTATGATATTGTTCTGTCTCAGTTTGTTACTATGCATCTGACATAGTATATATATGTCTCATTTCTTCTACTGCATCACCTCCTGCAGCTTACAACCGACAACTCCTGAAGCACTCACAAAGCACTGTCTTGCATGGCAAACACATGTTACTTGGTTTCAGACATGTAAATCCTCCTCAACAAATTCTTTCTCCATCTGTCCTCTCTGTCTTTCTGAAGAAAGGCAAAAGACATTTAATACCTCATTATGTATAACCCATTAACAGGAGCCCTGAGAATAGCACTCCTTCTGGCCCTGTGTTGTATGCAATCACAAAAGCTCCTCATGGCGGCGTATTTCTGCGTGTGAATGTGTGAGAAACAGAACATGTGCGTGTGTGTGTGAGTGTGTGCGCATTTGTGTTGGAAAGAGCAGGACAGAATGTGTGTGCGTGTGTATCCCAATGAAGGTGTGAGTGTACTTGTGTACAATAAGCAGTCTGCACACACGCGTGTGTGTTTTGCAAATAGAAAGATCTAGATTCACATTTCCTTACCCTCACTGAGCACTGCTTCAGAGTGGACATTTTAACCTTGGTGGAGAAGGCTGGGGGTGAGCAACTCTATAAAGCACATCTGCCATGTGTGCATCGCCCTCAGGGCACTAGAGTGTTAGCGGGAACGGAGGCGACAGCGAGAGCGGGACAGCCATGGCACGAGGGCACGGGGGGCGGGCGAGCCCGATTTACTGCACTTTTGGAATGGCGAGGGTGAGGGCGAGGGTGAGAGCTAGCAGACCATGCCGGCCGTCACCCTGATGTACTCTGACGGAATGTGGCTTCCTTTTGTTTCCTGGGAATCAAATTATTTTGTGTGTGTGTGTTTCTATGTGTGTAATGTATATTTATTTGCCTGTGTACTTGAGTATGCAGGTGTGTGTGTGTGTGTGTGTGTGTGTGTGTGTGTGTGTGTGTGTGTGTGTGTGTGTGTGTGTGTGTGTGTGTAGCACACCACCGTAGCACTTAGAGACAGCATCATTTCCTCATAGATCAGACAGGCATAATGACTATTACAGTAGGACTCATAAATCACTGTGTGGACTGAGCCCAAACCATGTGGCAAGATCCAAACAGACTGCATCTGGCATCTGGGCTTGCTTAAATATACAAGGGAAGGATCGCTTAACTGAAACGTTGTGTTTCAAGGAACCTAAGTGGATTTCTGTGTGGAGTATTCTGGGAATCCCCTTGCATCACCCAGCCTCTCTCCCTCTCCCTCTCTCCCTCTGTCTGAGCCAGTAGCTGGCATTGCCCTTGAAGTCACCTCTGTCCATGATAATGCCTGTCCTCACAAAGGTAGCTTGTTGTTAATACACATGTGGGATGGGGAGGGGGGTGAGTTTTTAGGGACATCACCACCCCTTCATTGGATTACTGTTGATTATTCCACAGAAGCTGCACTGCACTACAGCCTCATGCCTAGGCTAAACAGGTTCCTATCTGGTGACTAACGTCACAAGCACTGAGCCACTCAATGCCAGGAGGTCTCAAGCGCTTGATATCAGTTAACGCTGAGTCCTTCCTTTGTAACGTAAGGCACCTGTCTCCTTAGAGAGTTTCGACTTCGATTGGGGCGGGGAGGTGTCCGTTGCCAGGGTTGATGGGTTTACGGATCCTGGCACGGGGGGCAGAAGTGCGGAGTCTTGGGCGGGCACATGCCAGGAACGTTTCGACACAACGCCCAGATGGCTTGGAGAGAAAGCAAAGCCGTCGTCAGTGCCTGGTAACGGCCCTAATCCCGACTCAGACGTCAGGGCCTGCCTCTTAACTGACAGGAAGCGGGAGAGAAAAGCCCACATTTCAGAATCTGCCCACATGGGAACATCTGCACACGATTCTTCCCCATGTGACCACCTGCCAGTGTGGGAGTGAGACCAGCATCTGTCCACACTGCCGCTCTCAGCTGATCTTACATCTGTCTGCCAGTTTCAAAAATAAGTGTCTCACAGCTACGCACCAACCGACAAGTCTTTCAGGACTGTTACAGAGACCACCCACCACAACACATGGGAACAAGCAGTACAGGATTTACTGGCGTAATGGCAGCAGTGTCAATACTGGTGTCTATAAATGTAAAATGACAAAAATAATTGGTCAAGATCAAGCGACTGTTGGGGAGATTTGTCTCTGCCTGTTTGCCTGTGTGTCTTTATGTGTGTCTGTCTGTCTCTCTGCCTGTCTGTTCTGCCTGCCTGCCTGCCTATGTGTGTGTGTGTTCATTTGCCTGTCTGCCTGTCTGTGTGTTTCTTTAGGTCCGTCTGTCTGTCTGCCTGCTTGCCTATCTGTGTGTGTGTTTATGTCTGTCTGTTCGTCTGCCTGTTCTCTCTGCCCACCTGCCTGTATGCCTGTCTGTCTGTCACTGGTCACAAGGCAGTGATGAGATCAGCAGGACCAGATGGAGGGTCATCAGGAGTTTGTTAGTGTGGCACGACTCCTCTCCTTTCTGCACACACATTACTGAGAGCCTGATTACTGGATTAGGGGTGTTAAATGTGGCTCTTCTGAAGGGTGTTGGACAGCACCATAGGAAGGGGCACATGACTGGCTCAACCCAACATTATGAGAAACCCAATAACACGCTGTGGAAACATTACAGTACAGACATCAAAGCAATGCAAAATAGCATCAAACAAACAGGAAAACATCAACAAACAGGAAACCATAAACAGGAAAAAAACTCATTTTGACTGTGCCCCAAGAGTTTTACAACAGCTTTCATATGGAAATGGAAACTGGTGGGCTTTATTAGTAGGCCATGCCAACTGGAAGCCACTTCCTGATGGCCTTGCCTGTCTGCATGATGGAAATTAGCAATTCTAATCCATGTGCATGCTTCACTAAAGCAACACAGATCAGTGCTCAGATCAACAGTTAAAGCGTGCAATGATCACAGGATTAGGTACTGGATGAATGCTCTTTTCTGCTAAAATGACACCTGAAACCATAATTGGATTATAAACTAATGATTAATTTATGATTAACCTTTACTTCCTCAAAAGCCTGGTTAGAACCATACATGTGAAAATTCTCATTTAATTTTTAAATTATATACTGTATTTTGTTACATTTACCCATTAGCTGATTAAAGAAAATTGATCATTTGCTCAAATCATGACTAAAGTGACAATAATAATTGAGTTGCTGTCATTAGCTTAAAGCAAAATAAAATGAGGGAAACAAACTATTATCCTAATTCCACATTGGATAATTGCATACTTTGTTATATTTCACTGTTGCATTGCAGCTAGTTACACTTTTATCCCACTACAGTTACTCCTGCTATGTGCATACTTTGTTGCATAACACCACAAGAGTCCTGATAAGGTGCATTCAGGAGTCAGATATCACCTGATCACACTGAAAACATCCTGTATAGCATACATTTTTCAATGATCCACTATAACAGTCCATGTTTATGATACTGTCTTCTTAAATGGATTATCATTATGCATAATGGCCTTCTGTTTTTGCACACGTCCCCCAGTAGGTAGGGGGCAGACTGGTCAACCTAGATGCTGGTCACATGGAAACGACCATCCAAAGCATTAGTAACACACACACACAACAGTTATGCGACTTAACTCTTATCATACATGACCAGAGGCAAAGTTACAGTTCAGGGGCCAAATAAACCAACGAACAAATGAACCGACAAATGTTGTGCCAGACCTCCTCAAACTCTACACAGCAGCTGCGATAGGCCTCTAGCCATCCACCACATGCCGAGCAAAGCGCCTTGCACCACGAGACACTAGTTCAAAATTGGAACTCGGCTTTGGAGCCCTGAAATTGGCTGCTTTTTTCAAGCATTTGCAAAAAAAAAAAAAAGGGACCGACGCTGCTATAAACAGCTTGCCTTTATGTGCCGGTGAAGCAGCGACTGATAGCAGGTGCTGCAGGGCGTTGCTATCCCCTGCTCTGTGGCTTTCATCTCCCTGTCATCACCTCCCCTGTGTGAATCACCAGCACCAGACGCGCAGCAAAATCTGCGTCATTTCCTTCCTCTGAGTTTTTTAGACTGATGGAGCGCAGGGTGGGGGGGTGGGCGAGGGAGGGGGGGAGGCTCACGGGGGAAACGTTCCTATGAAGCAAAACAAACATCTTCATTCATAATGATGTGCAGTGAGCAAGCACAACTTCTGCTCAAGGGCCAATCTCTGCTGCAGGAGGAGCAGACAGGCTCAAAGCAGGCCGCTGTGCTGACTCATAGGGAGTGCAGATTCACGAAGGCAACACTGTGTGAAGGGTGGTGTCAAAAAGCAACGATTAACCATGCCTGCAATAATTAAAACTAACACTGAAAACAAATGTGTTGCCAGATTAAACGTCCAAACTTCCCAAGTTCCCAAAATATCAAGTTTACAGATTTTATTATCAGATTTTTAATTCTGACAGGCACTTTCATTCATTTCATTTCACAATTGGCAGATATACCACCTCTGCCAGCTTCTTATTGGTAGAGCAGATATGGGCGGAGCGAAAGGGGCAATACCTATTAAAGCAGCTAATTAAATAAATGAAAGAAGCAGATGATTTATTACTGAACAGGGAAGGTTCGCTCACTGTCATTATGTAGTAATTGAATTTCCTTTGAATTGCAATTTCATCTAATGTAACATCTCACCTTCATTTGCTGAAACAGTGCAGTTTAATGGCTGTTTCTGTCTGATACAATATGAGAACAATATGCATTTGTTGCAACGGTTTCATTATGGAATTGAAATGAATTCAAAAGGCACCATGATTGTTTCCTGAAAAAATGACAATTAATTTTGAATTTTGCATGTTTATCTAACTGATGCCTATAATTAATCTGAAGGTGGCTGGAAAAAGCAAGTGTTTGAAAATGAGTCAGTGGCTCTTAAAAGGCTTATTATTAAAGGATGAAAATGAATAAGTTGAATGAATTAAAAACTGAGTTGGGGTGCTCATCCAAAAGTTTGCCTCAGCAACAGCTTTCATCACAGTTAGAAAGTGAATGGAAACTTTAAATGCTTAGTAGAGTTCATTTCCTATTCTATAACAACTCATGCATGACTTTTTTCTTTTATTTCTTTTACATTTTCGTTATATATTTAAATATATCCTACCACCATCCTGTTGAGTGACACCCAGCAGTCCGGGGGGAACTCCTGCAGCATGGGAACCAGGAACTGCAAGCAGCCGTCCCAGTGGCACAGCAGCAGCATCATACCAATCAGGTTGAAGATCCGCATCACTGCGCTGGCCAGGTCATAGGTCATATGGAAGATCTGTGGCACAGCAGGAGAAAGAGGGAGAGTTCCATCATAGGACCACCACACGAAGACCAGCCAACTCTGCGGGGGTACACGTGCTTTTTTTTTGGGATTCGACGAGAGTCGTCTAAGCAACACACGGAGACAGAAAGCGATGAGACTAAGACGAGGAAAAAAAGTGCTACAGCTTCTCCCCGCAGTTCAAGCGATTGGCACATCGTAAGGCTGCACTGGTAGCTACATTTAGAGTTGCTCTAAATCTTAACAGGGATTATTCCAGAAATATTACTGCTTTTGTTCTACAACAACATCACCACTAAAGAAAGGAAAAATACAGAAAAGCAGAAAAAATGACACATTTCATTTTACTCTCAGACCACAAACCTTAGAATGCATTGCTAAAACAATTTATCTTATTATTTATTTTCATGGGTAAATTAAAATGATTCAGCGTAATTTCTAATAGCATTTTATTATATTGACAATAATGTCAGCATCGATAAATATTACCATTAACTCCACATTCTGAGACAGGTTAATTAAAAGTCAACTGGCTGTACTAACCTCTGCAATATTTATGGCCAAACAACACAGAGTGTAATATCCATTGAGCTTATGAATTATTTAGTACCCAGTGACACATAATACAAAGTGTTTATGTTGGCTGCATGGCTTTTATAGTGGAAAACTGCATTGGAGCAAAGTGTTGCGTTCTTGCTGCATTTGAAATAAAACATCTGAAATAAGGGAATTGAAGGAACGCAGAAGCCGGGGGACCAGGCGGCTGGATGACTCATTACCTTTATTCAAATTGTAGTGGCCCTTTTATCCCGTCAAAGTCGCCTTTTCCTTAATCACGCTCTCAAACTGAACAAACAGTACTGACTACTTCCTTCGCAGTTTGCAAAAGGTACTTTTTGGCCTTTAAAAAATATATTTAATTAATATGCTATTTGTCTGTATTTTACCTGGGCTAGCCTGCGTTAGTACACACATTAAGCCTTGGAGAGCTAGTGCTGCTAAACCTTTGCCCTGCATGGACTCTCCTTTGAAGACCTGACATGACCACACTTTACAGCATGAGTGGACGCAAAGGACAATGTCAAGAGAAACTTCTTGTCCCATTATTCATTCCATGTTTCTAATAATAATAATGGGCATGTAAAAACAGTAAGAACCAAACTTATAGCCAGTAGTTTGTAGCTTGGGTACAGTACTTTAGCTGGATTCCTTCAGAAGGCATCCATTTCTAAATCATCCAACATGTAAGAAGGCTGGTTATATCACTCTTGATATGGATACATGCTGAGGACATATGCATGCTGAGCAAACCTTAGGTTCACACCTGTACAGCGCACTTTCTCCCCACTTGTTTGCTCAAACTCATGTCTGCATGGCTAGTTAAATGGGTCCTCCTTCTTAGCCAGCAGTAATCCTGGAACTTTACCCTGCCTGAAGGCAGTAACTAAGTTGAGTCCGGCTTAGTTGGTTTTGAGATGGGGAACACCCAGAGAAAACCTTGTGCCTGAAATGGTGCTGGTGGGCCAGCTGGGGTAGAGTTTTCCCTGAACCAAACCTAAATCCATTGCCACAGTGCAGTGACAGAGACATTGTACTGTAGGATGAGATGTTTCACCAAAGTCCCAATGGTCATTAATGACCCCAGGCAATTTATTACAGTAATAGTAGAGGTTCCCCCCAGTATCCTAGCCCAAAACTTAATAAAGGCTGTTGCGATCTGGCCATTTAATAATCCCCAAGTTTAATTGGCTGAGTAATTCTCTGCCTCTGCAGCCCAGCTCTTGTGTGGTAAATATTGATGTGAATGGTGGCCATGCATCACCTAGGTGGGTGCTATGCATTGCTGGTGGCTGGGGTGAGCTGAGTCACACCCCCCCTGCCCCCAAAACACACATTCACACACTCTAAAGCAATTTGAGATCATTAATAGGCACAATTTAAACAAAATACATTGTGAGTGTGGTACAGGTATATATTTGCAACTCATTAATATCTACATTTATCCTCATATTACATTGCTAGTCTGGATAACATTTATTGGGCTGCAGTAACCCACTGAGCATGCTCAGGTTTGTTTATTTTAATGCCGCATGATATTGATCCAAGGTAAATCATGTTTGTCATGGATCATTAGCCTGGGGTCAGCAGGGCAGAGACCTTTTCCTTTATTGCCAAAACCTGGCCACTCGTAGATCGTTTACACCCTCTCTTGTAAACCATACAAAGGTGTTCATTAAGTTGGGCTGGAGGATTTGGAGACAATCTACATAAAACAGGCTGCTGATAAGATTGGTGTTGGTGGGCAAGTAGAGGGCACTCCTCCTTCTGGAGCAGGTAAATATAGTGTTCCAAAGTGGTGATTGAACACTGTGCTGTAGAAGGTGCTGTCCTTTCGATGAGATGTTAAACCATTGCCCTGGCAAATTGAAAGCTAATGGAGCAAAACAGGACACAGTAAGCACCAAGCACAAGGTCTGACTTATCCTGAATAAACCTAATTCCTCCAGGTCACGTACTTCACTCACCCCACTCCAAACATAGAGCCTGCCGACAGAACGTCAATGACTGGAATGACTGCACTTCTGATTTAAAAAAAGAGAGATCTGAGCTTTATTCAAGGCAGAAAATAGAAACCAAGAGGCATCCATTAAGGACTAATGTTTTTGTCCACAGACAGATAGCAGCCACTGTGATTCATGAGGAGCCTGTCGGTGCCAGCAGGACTGTGTGGCCTAAAAACACACCAGCCAGAGAGTGTCTTTACAACAAACTGTCTGATGCTGCCCTTTGCCCTCATCCCAACCTGTAATTGTCACTGAAACATCTCCCCCCAGGATAGTAGCAGCCTCACCCAGTGGTTTTCACAAGCATGGCTGAAACTCCTGCTGTTTTGCATCAGGTGAATGAGCTCTGTGCTGGAGCAGCCTCTTCATTCAAGAAAAGACAATTCAGCCCCAAAACAGGGGTTGAAGCAAGTAGTGGCTTTTGACTAAGGTTTGAGAGGAAGTCAATTTGGGCCAAGGGAGGGCAGACAGAGAGACAGAGAGAGAGACAGACAGAAAGAAAGAGAGAGAAAGCCCCAGATTTCACTTAACATGACACTGAAATGAAGTTCCTGCTCACCATACATGGCCTCTGATGTCTCCCACAGAACAGGAACTACTGCAGAGTCTACTACTGTTATTAGGACAGTACTGTCAGAGGTGGGCCCTGCCAGCCAATATGGACAAGTAGAAAAAAGGTATATCTCAGTGAAACAGGCACTGCTTCACCCTTAGTAACACTGTACTAGAACACTTTACTAACCTACCTTGGGCTCTGCTCTGTCAGTGCATGGTGGAGCTTGAGCCTGGAAATAAATGCACTAAAAGAAAAGCTCAGGGCAAACTCTGTGCAATAAAAGCAAGATTTGGCTGGACTGACATACCAAAACGTTGGCTTATAATGTATAATTTAAAAATAACACCTTTATGATTATATTATTTTTCTAACCCCGTTATTCCAACTTCAAACATTGGGGCAAAAGCCCAGTGAAGATCATTCAATTGGATTAATTCTGAAGCATCCAGAAGATTCATGGAAATACACCAAAAATGCCTGCATAACAGAGCTGGGACCCTTCCATTTGCCTATTCAAATCCAACACAGGGAAGCCCGGTTTTGGTATCACCTACACTGGGCAGAAATGCACTTACGGCAATACAACCAGTTCTTCCAAGACAAGGACTCCCTTGGTCAGGTAGCTCTGAGACTCACTGAACAGAGGCACACTGACACAAAAGCCTCAGAATAAAGCCACAAATTTTTTAAAATGACAAAACAAGCATTAAAAGTAGACATTAGTTTGAAAATTTAAACTCAGTTTTTGATTTTTTTGAGAAATTTGAGAAATCAATCTCAAAATGTGCCTTCCATTAGATTCCCCTGTGCTCTTGGGGTTTTAGGAGAGGATTCAAAAAAACTGATTACCTTGCAGCTAAATATGTTTTCTCCTGCTCTAACCTGAGGAGCAATGGCTAATAGACAACTAAATAGACTTATTACAGACCAGGTTAAGCACAGAAAAGGTTGCCATTTTTGGATGGGTCTGTCTCTATTTTCTGCAGCCAGCACCTATTGGGAGTATGGGGCACGGAGGGCGTGCCGTTCCGGTGACTCTGAACTGCCTCACATTCAATAATGGAACATTAATCAACTTCACGGCTGATATACATGGTAATAGCAGCTACTGAAACCAAAGTGGAGTTATTCCCTTTCTCCTTCAATTTACAAAGCACCCAGCTTCAATCATATCAGACGCCACTCTGATGGATGACGCCTGGACTTCAGCACCAGGGACAGCTCTCAAAATAGCATATGCAACTCCATCTCCAAAAAGCCACATGGATCTGGATAAAGAAATTGCTCAGCCATTAGGGTTTTGCACAGACATATAGCTCCTCCTCTCTAATGGTCTATGCCCAAGTTTGCACAGTAATGGTAATCTGCTGAGATCTCCCCTAACTACATCAGTAGGACTGTATCCACCAATTCACATATAGATCATAGATTACATTACATTATAGTCATTTAGCAGTAAATACCTAGCTGTATAAATGGGTATATATTACCCATTTATACAGCTAGGTATTGACTGAGGCAGTTTTGGGTTAAGTAAGTACCCTAGCCCAAGGGTAAAGCAGCAGTGTCCCAATGGGGAATCAAACCAGAAACCTTTCGGGTTACGAGCCCTAATAATTACCACTACACTACACTGCCGCCCCACAACACATGCACACTGCACATGTGCAGGACCTGCAGTGCACCTGTGCAGAATGGCGTTCTTATAACTCAGCCTTTGGTTGCTTTCTGCTCCAGCAGCAGAGAACTAGTGCCACATTCCAAACCTCCAAATCTCTGCTGCACACTGCCCTGTCTCTTTCTCGAGGGACAGCTTCCGAAATCCAATCACAAGGAGGTCAAACAGAGAGACCCAGCAGCGCCCCGCCGCATAACGCGGCTAATTTGTGCAGACCGTAATGTGGAGGAGCCGAACACTCATCAGAAGCCGCACACAAGCAGCACCAACATGAATAAATAGTGACTCAGAGAGCGTCACATCCGTTCCCTTTGATAATAACCATCATAACAAAAAAAAAAAAAAAAAAACAGGAAAGAATCGAGCTGACCTACGATGATCTGAAACAAAATTGATTGTAAGGACATAATTAATTAGAGAAACATGATGGTGATGTGTGGGCTCTGGTGCTGTAGTTACACCCCCTTGACGACTTAATTGATGAAAATGTGTTTGCTCTTTCATCAGCCTCCCTGTCAGCGACGCCCGCATGGCGTTGGCCTCTTGTGAGTCAGGCAAGGTATACAGCCGACACTCTGCCGGCCGCAGCAGAGAGGAAAATGAATGCTCTGCCCCTGCAAAAAAGAGACGTGAAGAGGAGAAGGGCAAAAGCAGGGACTGTCTGTGCTAACCACCGTAGCACTTAATGAATGTGGGACTGAGACCACACGCCTACAGCGGGACCAAGTGGCTTGCTTACTGAGCATAAATAGAGGGTATTCCAAGATCAGTGACAATGAGCCAAGAGGAACGATTGCAACAGGACTTGCTAAAAATACGTCTTCTAAACATTCTCGCCAGAATAGCTCCGAGGGACTCAGTTTCCTTTACAGCCTTCTCACCTGAATTTATCAAAGCACAGTTTAGGTCTATTTGCAGGTTGGTGGTTGGGAGGTTGGTCCTGCCACTTGTTGTTCCTGTACACACGTTCATTTGCTTCACATCACTAGAAATTTTCCTCTTGGTCACCAGCAACCATTACTTCTGGGAATATCTCTAAACTGCTAAGTAGAAAACGACATGACTGCATGTACCTCAAGCCATGTATTTGACTGAATTTACATTGTATCAGTGAGTAAAGAAAAGAACAAGCTTTTATAACGTTTTTCTTGAGTCCCTATTTTAAACTGCCAAAGACCTGTGTTAAGTACATGTGAGCACCTCCAATACTGCTAGAAGGGTAGTGTTTTGCTCTCCATAAATCTCCACTGTAAAACACTAAAGATAAAAAAGTTAGGTTTAGATTAAATATGAAGTTTGGAACTGGAACCTACGATATGTACTTAGAGTATTTCAGCATACCCATAATTCTTAACTCATAACTCACTGCTCAGTGCTCAGCCGAGCCATCCTCCTCCCTGTAGTTGTTATCTATCCAGCGCAGCTTACAGAGCTGCAGAGGATGACATTAAAGATTAAACACACACTAAACAACTAGCAAGAAAAATACAGCATCTCAGTCAGAAGCAAACAACGTCACCTAAATATCCTGACACAGAGACACACCCCATAAGAGGATGTGTGCAGGATGAGGATGTGTCCAAACCATCACGTGACTGATACAGTGACACCTCAAACCATGACAAGCCCATTTCTTTTGAACCATTTACATTTACATTATTGTCATTTACCAGATGCTCTTATCCAGAGTGACTTAAATAGGTTACAGATTTACATGTTATCCATTTATACAGCTGGATATTTACTGAGGCAATTCTGGGTTAAGTACCCTGCCCAAGGGTACAGCAGGAGTGCCCCAGAGGGGAATCGAAATGGTAACCTTTCAGTTACAAGCCCTGCTCCTTACTGCTACGCCACACTGCCACCCCTTCTCATCATGCTAATCTCTCTCAAACCCTCCAGCACAACTCTTGAGCCCATTCACCCACCCTCACATTCATGGCCCAGTTAATGTGTCTTGAACCCACAGCCCCAGGCCAGATCTCTGGAGCCCCTGACCCCACTCACCTCCTCCCACTGGTGGATGTAGCGGATGAGTCTGGAGAGCCGGAGGAGGCGGAGCAGGCTGAGGATCTTGGTGAAGCGCACTATGCGCAGGGCGCGGGCCGTCTTGTACACCTCCGAATCGATGCCCTTCTCCACGATGAGGAAGATATAATCCACAGGGATGGAGGAGACAAAGTCCACCACGAACCAGGTCTTCAGGTACTTCTTCTTGATCTTCTCGGGGTCCAGAACGATGTCGGCATTGTCCTCGATCACGATGCCCGTGCGGAAGTTGAGCACCAGGTCCGTGAGGAAGAAGGTGTCGGACACCACGTTGAAGATGATCCAGGGCGTGGTGGTTTCCTCCTTGAAGAAGGTGATGCCCACAGGGATGATGATCAAGTTGCCCACCATAAAGAGCAGCATGGTGAAGTCCCAGTAGAACCTGCAGCAAGAGAAAATAAAGACGAGCAGAGAGACAAACAGAGAGAGAGACTTTTGACTTTTCAGTTGGTTGTCTTAGTTGACGTATACTGGATTGTTCGGCTAGCTGTTGAGGTGGAGGTCCAGCCATCCTGGAGGCTGTCAAAGCCCCCTGCCTAAAGGTGTTGATGTCCTCCAGCAAATGATTGCTTCACAGGGCTTTCATTCAAGCACACAAAGTACATGTGATTTATGTCACACAGAGGAGGACATGTTCCACACAAGATCTGATGCCTGCTAAAGCCTGCATCATGTATTTAAGGTGATGGATAACTGCACACATAAGCTAATGGCACAATTTTTCTCTCTCCTACTTTATTTTTGGAATGAAATATACTAATGAGGAAAAACACTTCTGGATGCTAATTAATTTTTATTTTCACCAAAAACTCAGCAACTGGCTACTCAGTGGATGTGAATTTCCACACAATGTGAATTTTTAAAAGGGGGAGATGGGGGTGGAAGGGAGATGCTGTGAACAGCTGACATGGAAAGGAAGTGGTAGGTAGGATTTTTATACCAGTAGATGGAACCAGTTTATCTGGCCTTTGTTAATTGTGATTGTCTTAAAATTCTCCTTCCCAAAGTTCTTTGTTTGGAGCTTCAAGGCTTGCCAAGATGGGCATGGAGGCATTTATATTGTTTTCACTTTTAGTATAATGTCGGTGTTAAAACTGAAACTGGAACATCCTTTTCAAAAACTGAAAAAATACACAAATATAAATATGAAAATGGAACACTTGATAGACTTTGCTACACTAATGAGGTAGAAAACCCTGCACTTTATAAAAGCATAAAGAATGACTGAAACGTAAGCTTGTTACGTGGTCTTGTTCTTTTAATATACTGTTCAGCTTTTCATTTTTTAAAAGCCTTTTGAAAAATATCCTCTTTGTTAAAAATGCTAGGGAGTATTCAGAACTGAGAAAGAGAGCGGGAACCAATAGAGAGCGAGTATATCAGAGCAGAGCATTTTGAATTAAAACGAAGAGAGAGAAGAAAAAAGACACGGATATGGAGAGAATTATTAATTTGACATACGACATCTCTGATTAAGAGTCTGTTCAATCCCCTCTGAAATCGCTTGGAGCACGGGCTTTGACAATGCTTCTGTCTTTGTAAATAAATTCGCTCTTTAGTGTGGCGGATGTACAGATACATTAGCGGTCCGCCCGGATTCCTATGTAAACGAGCCTGAGAAAACATGTCTGTGATTAAGAATTACGGTCTTACAGACGGCAAGGTCAACGCAAGGACATTCTGAAACGTGGGGGAAATGAAGAAACTGGAGCTGCCAGACGAATTGATTATAACCGCTAAAAACGGGAGATGAATATAAAACGCCAAATAGGAGGGCAAAAGAACAGGGCAAAATGCGTGTCACCCCCAGGAAATCGCTATTTAATTTCTGCGCAGAAAATGTAGAGAGCTTTGCTGATTGTGAAAGGTAGTTATAAAGTTAAATATTAACGGATATCCTCTTCACAATCACCGATTCGAGCGATGTCACCGTTTTAAATGGGGTGAAAATCGTCCCGTACATAAAACACTTTGGCATTTTGAAAGTGCTTACCTAAATACAGACACGTTCAAAAACTACCGTGCTTGAGCTGTGAAGAGTTCAGTAGTTGCATTATATTTCCCAAAAAAGCACAGGGTGAAAATTTTACACTTGACAACAGAACTCGGGCTCAAGGTCTTCGGGGAAAGGGGAAAAAAAGATCCGCTAAGTGAATCGGTGCTGAGTCATGTCGCCATGACCGAAGCCACGCGGTCTAAACTGCGCTTTCGTGTCAATGAAGTACATTTGATTTTACCCATCACAAAAGACCGAGGGGGTGTTTTACCCATTATCTAACTGTGAGGGCGGGACACGTCAGAAATGACACGATAACATTTTTGTCTGTTAGCATGGACTGCTTGCGAGTGCACAGGAAATGAAAATACTGCCTGTCACTTCACCGTCAGAAGGCAGTTAGGTTGGCATCAGATGTTGTAATCGGAGTTTAAGGTTTAAAATGCTGATCTGATCGTTATACAATACCCTGTCGAACTGAGATCAGATAAGTAGGCTTAACTTAGCAGTGTCGTGTTGCATTCCCGACGTCTTGTGGAACCTATTCTGAATATCGCTTCCTGACACACCTAAAACATTCACAGCCATGTTAACGCGGTGTTGTAATTTCAGACCGCGTCTACAAGTGTGTCATTGTCGATGGCATAACCCAACGTGTCACGCGTAACGTAAGCTGTTTCACTGGCTTTTACCTTTGACTAAGCGTCAGAAGTACCTTTAGGTTGTAACTCATTCATAAGCAGAGTTTAGGCAGCCGTTGTCTCAGATCCATACTACTGTACTGCGATGTTGAGTAAAGTGTTTGCTGTTGTCCAAGCTAATTCTGAATATGAGATCTATGAATCGTTTGTGACCTACAAAAAAGCCGGGTACAGCGCCAACTCTGAGAACGCAATGAGAGCTGTCCCTGGTCCTGAAATCGAGTACCAGTAAGTAATGTTCAGCCAGCCCTCGCTCCGAAGGGGTGCCCTGCTTTGTCTTTGAAACCTCCACAGGCTGCCTCTGTACCTGCCATGTACCAGCCTTGATAGGACAATGACAACGTTTTGCAACTGCAGTGGAGTTGAAGTGTGACATCGTTTTTATTTATTTATTTTTATTATGGTCATTTTTAAAACCCTTCATACATAATGAACGGCGTACATTCATAGCGGAAACAAAAGTTGTTGCACTCATGTGAAACCTGAATAGACGTCAGATGTTGTAAGAAAGCGAATATTGATATAATATTAAACGATCCACTGCACGATTTAAGATTTAACACATTCAAAACACCGATAAACCAAATCAGGTGCCCCTTGCTACTGTCCTCTTGGTAGAAACAGCTACACGCGAAGACCTGGCAGTGTATTTAACGTAATGTTATCAAAATAGGCATAGCAACCACTAAAACCACATAACACACCGCTTGGTAAGGTGAGACAATAAAACGACAGCAATGGCAGTAGCTCACGCAAATAAGCCACTGAAATGAAGCTGACGAAACATCGTTATGCATTTTAGTGCAGTACGTCGAACTTGGCAGAAAGAAGCGAGGGACAGTATCTAATGAAAGAGTTGTTAAGACATCTGTTGTTAAGCAAGTTCAATTGTCACTCATTCTTTAGTAATCGTAAAACAAATATTTAACAATAAATCCTATACAGAATGGCAAAGGCATGCTTTAACAGAAGTTTCCTAACAACTAAGAACCCTAACGTGTTTGACAGGGTACTGCGTTGCATAGCTTCAAGGGCTTACAGACGGCACAAAAACACGTTTCGACGAAATGTTTCGACTAAGATTCAAAATACGAGAGAAAACAGGAAATCATCCGGTCAGAACGTTCAGGCAGCTAAAGTTGCCTCAAGTGTTCATTCTGCTGGTACTGGCGCGGTTGGGTCGATGTGACATTGCAGGACTATGCACACAATACCCTTGCAGTGCGCGTTCAAATAATTTCCGCTCAAATGTACCCAATTCTGCAGAACCCTGCATCGTACAGTGTGCCCCCTGAGGAGAGGATGAATTATTTCAGACAAAGGTACCAGTCAAGACGAGTACGTATACATAGCTGTGAGTGAAGAACTCATGCCTCATGAAAATAGATTTGAATTTGCACATTGCTGTAACGTGTTAAATATATCCCAGTTATTCCAAAGATCCGGGGCAACAGGAGAATAGCAGCGCATGTTAAGTTACTGTGACCAACTAACGCGTGATTTTACATGCATTCTTTCAATAAAATTATGAAGACCATTTCTCCATTGACAATTATACTGGTGTCTAATTTGCTTATTTTCAAGGAAAATAACTATCAATTGATTTAGCAGCGATCTTTTATTACTGTCCGTATCTCTAATCTTGAAAGCATAGCTGTAATACTGGATTTAAAAGTGCAGCTACTGGGTCGCAGCGATATTCTTTGTAACGAACACAACAAAGTTTAGCCCTTCAGACAAGCCTCTTGTTGAACACCAACATGTCATTCTTATCATTATTCAATATAGCTTGGTTAACACCTTACTTTCCATTAATCAGCACATATTTCATTCATAACTGTATTTCGACATCTGGAGAGGTTTGAAGAGACTCATCTATGGAAGGAGATCGGTCATCACTGCGGACAAGGTCACAGAACAACGTCAGGACGAACTGCACTCCTGGTCGCGACGCCAAACCAACTGCCAGACTCAGGATTATTCTAATTTATTCTAATTTAGAAGAGCCAGTAATTTCTTGTAACACTCGAGTCACTGGTAAGTTATGAAACTCCAGATGAAGGTTTTATTTCTCCTAATTTTTAAGGCAGGAGCTAATATGAAAGCTGTTAACTGTTCCAAGTTCATAGGTTTGCATCAAACGAAACACCAAATGTGCAAATTAGTAGAAAATCGTATTTTCCCAGACTGGCACGCATTCTCATGTACGGGACAGCAACTTATTCTTTACAATTACGAAATTGCGAAATGTTATTGCTGAGAACAAGAATTCCTCATCTACCATTGTAATTTATTCAGTTGGAGAACGTACTTAAAATACCAGAATATGAAATGTCCATGAGAGCTCAGATACATCTTGATATATCGCCACAAGTTTGGGGCATTGGCACGCAGCAGTGCAAAGCGTGGCTTGTTACCCACTCATCAGACATTTAGTAAATACAACAGACTCAAGAGCAACACCAGTACCAGAGACCTTGAACTTGTAAATATACTGTATTTCAAAGCTCCTAGACTGTAGTTTTGTTTTGGTACATGGGGTCATGCATGTCATTTCCAGCGTTCAGCCGACAACAGTAAAAGTTAGTCATTACCTGAAATCACTGTACGGGTGAATAATCCAGTTGCCTGCCGATTTAACACGTTCCTGTTCCCTTTCGACGGCCTTTTGACTTCCAAACATACGCAAAGAGAATTTATTGACTCCCGGCTGCAGCATGCTGCTGAACTGGCGCTGCATGAAACTAGCCTGGCTCCCTCGTGGCTCTCCATCCTCGGTCACGAGCTGAGGCCCGTCCTCAGACTTAAGAAAAGTCACAGAATTCCTGGGCTGCTGGGACTGCGTCTGACCCGGGCCGTGCACAGAAGACGACGCTTTCCTGCTCGGCGCGTTGGAGAAAGAAACCTTCGAGTCCTTCTTCTCCGAGACAGCGGTGACAGCAGTAGAGACGCCGGTGGTCGCAGTTTCGCTCCCCTGTCCCTGTGCCTGTGCCAAGCAGCCGGCAGGGGTGGCTGGACCGTCCATGCCGGCTGTGGTAGAGTTACAGGCTGCTCGCTTACTCCCGTCCTCGACTCCAACTTCATCGCCACTTTGCTTTTCTTGTTTCGGTGCAACAGGGCTCTGCCTCCCCGCCGAGCCTGAGTCCCGCCGGCATTCTCCGTTTTTATTGCACTTCATGTCTGTGATGGGAGCCGTGCCGTTGCTACCATCACCTGAAGCACTTGTAACCTCCGCGGTCGCCGCTAAACCGGCACCAGCGTCCCCTCCTCCCCCTCTGCTTGTGCCGCCACGTCCAGAGCCATCTCCCTGGCACGTCTTCGCAGTGGTTGGGTTGGCTACTGAAGCTGCACGTGTAGACCCCTCTCCTTGCAATAGGCAGAGCTCGTTATTGTTCAAGTTCTTACTGGGTGTCGACGTGACTCCCCCTCCTGAGGAGAAGTTTTTCATTCGTATACTACCACCACCGCCGCCGCCTCCGCCGCTGCCGCTTCCACCGGCTCGGCGCAGTCGCGGTTGCTGGAATTTGGGCTCCTCCTCGCCGTCTTCCGCTTCATCCATGAGGGCGTCGCTTCCCGCACCGGGCTTTAAACCCGGAGCGGCAGTGGAGACGAACGCAAAGCAGCTCTTGGTACTTTTCCCACTGGCGGCACTAGTAGTCACAGCCCCCGCTGTGATGTTGTGGCCGCTCCCGCTGCTGCTCGTTCTCTTCCTCATGGTCGCGGCAGAGCCCGGAAAATCCTCTTTTTTGTGCATGACATTGCGAAGATCAAAATTTGGATCCAATTATCTCGAGAAATCCAGACAGAGAGGGAGGGAGGGCGCCATAGATGGAGCGAAACAGGGAGAGGGGGAGAGGAGAGACGTGACTTTTTTGCAAACTACACCGGAGAACGTGCTGTTTAACAGTATTCAAGAATGCTTCACAAGGTTAGCTAGGTAAATGCAGTACACAGCGGTCACTAATATGAAGGTCACTGGGTACTCTTGCCGCCATCTGTTCTTTTGAAAATGTGTTCAAAAGCTCATCACACAGTTAACTAGTTCAGCTATTTTGCGATATATCTTAGAAAGATGCATTTGATTAATACCATATCTCAAGTATATTTACATTAATTCTAAATTACATTCACCTCAAAGAACTCTCTTTTCGTATGGGTTGCAAAATGGCTATGACTAGGGTAGACGATATTTTAAGGTGCGCATAAATGTGATATGGAATTTACAACGGGCTACTAAAATCATATTGTTTCAACGATGTCGTCACTGACAGAAGGCGTCCACAATGCCAACTTCTGAAGAGTGCCTATGTTGCTTGCCCAATCAAACATAGATTTGGCGCCCTCAAGCGTTGAACCGCAACGACAGCTGTTGCTCAACGCATTGCACAGCATGAGGTCATTGCCTGAAGCCTGTTGAATTTGTAGGAATACGCATGGTTTCGCTCGCTGTTGGACACGCCATTAATATGCAGAAAAGGATATATTTGTACGTAAACGTAGGACTTCAGTCATAGCAAAAATAGCTTCGTTAAATTATTCTATAGAAGCATTCTGCTGTGGTGAAGTACCGAATGCGCGGCCCCTCCCTCGCGCACACGAGCAGTAGCAGTGTTGCTACCACGCCCGTACTGGCGGCTTCTGAACTTAACCCGCTCCCAGACTTAAGCATGTAAGTATAGTTACACATTTAGAGGTTCGCACTCAAAATAAGACAAGACTTTGGTCTTTTCCAATACCCTACTAAATTTTACAAACAATTAGACAAAGTTTGGGGGGGAAAATGTAAAATTTTCAGGCATCGAGGCATCGATTGTTGTAAACCGAGGTGATTTCATTCATTCCTTAAATTTTTTGTGCGGCAAAGTCCAGTTTTAAGCCAAATGACAGGCCTAAAAATAGCGCTTGCAATGTTAATTTCATACGGCATTTTATTATTATAATGGCATTTAATTCTATAATCGTTTGTAGCTTTGGCATTGCACTTCAGGGCACAGGTGTCCTGGCATCATGTGTAATCTTTGGGACGTCTCAGTTTGTGGGTGCCAAGTTGTACAAATTCAAGTGGAAAAATCTTAATTGACTGTTAGGTTACTGTAACATTTACCAATGAAAATATTACTTTATGAATAACATGTTGGTTAATATTTCTATGCATTCATTTCAATTTCAGCCAACACCAATGTCTAAATCATTATTTGAAAATAGCTGCAATTCTTGAGAACCTAAATAAAAACTTTAAAACTTAAGCTACCGTTTGACAAAGAATAATGGTTTTGTTTTCCAAACTATTTTTCTTGTCTGAAAGCCAGTGCTTGTAGGGCAACCCCTGGTGTAGGTATATGGTTGACAAACTTGTTTGTTTACCCTGGATTGTGAAGGCTGCTTCACTGCCTTCCAGATTGGTAATTTTGTTCCAAACTTATATTGTAGCCCTTTTCAGACTGACACTTTATCACTGATGTATTAGCTGCTGTTCTGAATGGCACTTCCTCACTGATGCATTAGTTGCTGCTCCATACCTATGCCCTTGTTTCTCTTGATGGACTTCATGAATCTTGCCTTATATGTCACTCTGGATTTGAAACTATAAATGGTACAATACAAAAAAGTTATTATAAATTATAAAATAGTATAAATAGTTTAACATTGTATGACATTCCATATTGCCATTTGTTCAGAACAAGAAATATCCTTAAGAATCACATCACAAGTAAATGAGATGTACACTTCAAAACCATGCCTACATCCTTACTGTCTAGTGGTAATGTTTTTCCACTCAGGCTAAAAATAAACCAAGCACAGCACTTGAATCATAAAGTGGCATCCTCCTGATGTTTCCCAGTATTGATTTTGCTCCTAACGATCTCCAACACTACTTTTAGACTACCAAGAATATCCTAAAGTGCTGTTAGTCACTAGAATACTTACCAGCATACACCTGGAGGAGGGTGAGGGAGTTAAGAGGAACAGCTCAATTCAGTTTACATATAATTCAAGCATTCCAATCCTGGTATGTAGATGAGAAAATTCAGCAAATCCATTTACACAAGGGTTCTCTAGGGTGCCAGCTTATATGTATGAATTCATATCAGTACCTTAGTACTTTCTAAGTTTTATAAATATTTCTGTGCCCCACTGTAACAATTGTCTTCTGAGTAAAATGAATTTGAGAAATTAGGATTCCTGCACTTCTTAAAAAGCTGAAAGTGAAACTTGTTTACATGTCTGAATCACAGCCTGTACCTTTATGAAACAGGAAACTTGTGGGGTTTCCTGAATGTGAAAGTGGAGCCGGCTTAACTTCCTGCTTTCTTCCTTAGTCGGAAGCCCTTGAACACGGTCTTCATACAGATGGTGCAGTGCTTTACACCAATCTTATCTTTCACAAAGGCTCAGGGGGAAAGACAAAGTAGTGACTTTAATACGGTTTTACCTGAAGCCAAACAGCAACAGTTGCTATGATAGAGCTCCTTCGCTCCATCTGTACATTGTATTCTGGTAACTGAGTATTTTGAATGTTGCTGCAACTATGCGGAAACCGGCGATCGCACAAAATGCAAAAGCAAGCTTGCAGTGGTTTCCAATTACAGAACGTTACCTTTCCAGGAGTAGCTGAAACAAAAGAATGCAAAAACTTCAGAAGAAAGCAAACATCATGGGCAGTGAAAAGAAGCTGGCCGCCACTTCTCTCATAAATGAGCCAAAAACAAAAGGTTAAAAACCAATAATTTATTTTAAAATCCAGACAAAGAAACCAACCTATGCAAACCACCAACAGGCACAAAGTGAGCCTTCTCCCTGCTCTCAAGCCACACCTGTATTTAATCAACTTCAATTACTCAGGTGTAGCTTGTTAGCCAATAAGCTGGTTCCCTTACAAATTGCCAACATGTGCATACAATTAAATTATTAATACACAATTGACAATTAGCAATTAGTCCAAGGAAGAGGTGGTGAAGGCTCTCCTTCACAGGCAGTATCAAAGTTGACAACTACCGTTGTATAGACACATACACAACTTATTCCCATAAACATACGCCACGACATAATGGACAACTCCACTTTGGACTTTTGACCAATGGAAATAAGGACTTTGAGACCAAATCTACCTGCACAGCTCTTATTCACAATATGTAAAGCAACTGGAGAAAATAAAAGCACATACTTAGCATTAATTTTACTTCCAGTTTGGGGAAGAAAACTCTACTTCAGCCTGCTTCTCTTTAATGTATTGCTATGCATACTTCTGGGGGGAGACTGCACTATGCATGCGCAATCACGGTAATAGTGATTACACCTTCCACAACACTGCTGTCCCAATGCATTGTTGCGATGCTGTGTATGGCCTTTATGCTCTTACCATACCACCATTTCCTTTCTGCATGTTTGACCAGTTTGATGCTATTTTTTGCAGGCTTGCACCTTCTACTGGGCACAGACCCACCCTACAAGCATGTGACCTGTCAAATTCCGGAGTGCGAGCACAATGAGACAATCCGGGCCATGGCACATGAATTTTCACAGGATGACCTCTGGCATGGGAGGTGTGTAAGAGACGAGACCACACATGTCCAATCAGAAAAACCTTTATTATCGTAGTGCAAGGTGTTACATGGCAGTGGTTAGGCTTCTTGTTTAAAAACGTCAGGCAAAATAACCCAGTATACAATTGTACGATTGTGTTATTACATGATTTAGTCTCAAGACTTGCACGTGCTTCATTAAATTAAAAAAAAAAATAAACACAGCCAGTCACAACTCTAATGTAATAATGTATACAAAATGTATGGCTTCAAATGATGTCTAAAATGTCAACAAGGGTGCCCAACAACCTTTGTTTTTCCCTAAATTTAACTTAAATCTCTTACACAATTGAGACACTGTTTATTGGCTTTCCAGCAACAATACACCACCACATTTTTATTTCTTAATTTCAATTAAAAACTCCTTAAATCTAGTTTATCTACACCCAAATTTGTTTTACGCTTGGTCCTACCATCAGGATCAGGAAATATATTAAATTACGGCACTAGAAGCATAGAAAAAAGTTGATATGACATAAATTTCAGAATATTTTCTCATGAGTTATTTCCTATATAACACAAAAGCAGTGACAGCTACCCATAAATGTTAATGTAATGACCGTAACCTTCTCCAACAGTCACCACAGAGTTATTATGTACAAGAAATATGCTATTAATGTACGCATTATCATGGGTGCTGTATGTCATCTCAAAACACACTGAAATAAAAATGTTATCATTAATAAACAGACCTGCAGAAAGGCAAACGGGCAGTGTCTAAGCTTTTAAGTCCCTAAGGCGTTTTGGCCGGTTCACAGCCTTTGAATCCAGTCATCAAATGCATTCTGCCAGTAAGAGACATTTCAACGGCATTCCCGGGTTCAAAGACTAGACTGTGAGGTCGGCAGTGATAGAGGCACAGACAGAAACCATGGGTGGATGACAAAGAGACCAGGAAGAAAACAGCAAAGCCGTGTAACAGCCCCTCCAGCATTCTCAAACAAACAGAATAAAATGAAACATTTCAGCACAAATTCACTAATTTCAAAAAGGCAACAAAAGGACCATGCATCTCTCGCCAAACAGATTTCACTTCGGTCCACCATTTCCCTGACCGATTGAGAAGCCACGCCCACAAAGGAAAGACAGTGAGAAACAAACTGACGGTACGAAAACCCTTCAGTCTCAGCAGGAAAAATGTACCCAAGCCAAAAAAAAATAAGAGTGTTGGGCACACTCAGCTATCTGGGACAGTAGTCAGGTTACCTGTCAGGGAGGGAAGGGGAGAGAGAGACAGACAGAGAGAAACTTTAGTACTACTTAGCTCTTTGCACACCCAGCTTTAAACATTCACTTAAACTACAAAAGCTGATTACATTACATTGTGCAGTTTTTGTACATGCCTATGGCATAGTACATAGCTTACATATGGAAGATTTTTCTCCCCCCATATCATAATATCATCCACACGTACAGCTGAATATTACAGAAACAACACAGATGAAGCACTTTGCTCCAGGGTACAACATGAAAACAAAGACAGCCAAAAAGATGAAAAAGCCTCTTTTTTATCTGCCTGAATAGTGTAGAGAAGCCTGAATCATTTAAGTGATCGCTACGCATGGAAAGCTGGATAAACGTGAGCTATGGTGAAAAACTCCACTGAATCCATGACCAGTTTCTCAATGAGGTAAATACCCACTGTCTCTCTCTCTCTCAATTGGAGTTTCTCTGCCGAACATTTTTGTCTTTGTGGTTGGTGGCAGTATCGTTTTTCCTGAAAGAGACAACGATCCAACGTTAGTCTATGAATTCAAGAAATAAGAATATACATTTTAAATGTTTTTTTACTTGCTGTGAAAAAGTAATTTACTTACAGGGGTGCAGCTCCTGAATCATCATCTTTGAGAAAGCGATGGGGTATGGGGGGACAAAAAAGATCAAGTTTAAAACCTGAAATTGGTGCAATAATCAATTTTTTCATCAAACAATACATTAAATCAGATGCAACGTGACAGATACAATGCTACGATAAAACAGGTTCCTAAAGTGAACCGAGAGTGCCTGCACAACATGCAAGCAGCGTGATCAGAGCATCACTGTTCGTCTACATGGTCTCCATTTAAACACTCCAGCTCTGATCAGCTAGTCTGCACTCCACTCTGCGCCTAACTTCTTCTGAAAGTCACCACAGTAAATTAGCCATTTTACCAATGTTGTCAAAACTGTGTTCAAAACACTTAAATATAGATATACAATTAGCATATTTTAGGTATTTAAATACACAGTAAAAACGCCAATGAGGAAACACACTCAAGCATCAATGTAAGGACAAGACAACAGGATTGTTAAAAGAGCTCTTCCAATGTACCCCATAGGACCACGGAGAGATAAGAGACACCCCGGTTAAGACAGAAACAAACACCATCATGCTTCAATGTTATTCTTTGATGCAGCTTTACATGCAAGACAGGCTTTACTTAAATAACCTTGGCTAAACTTAAAGCACGGAATGTGTACAGCTACACAGACTCATGTCAGACTATACATAGAATCTTTCACTGGTAAAGCAGAAAAAAAGTCAGCGTGAGAGGAGGATATTGTTGACAGACTTAAAAATATGTTGGCCAAAGAGCTGGCTTCCCAAGCCCAAGTTCCAAACCAGTGAAAGAGGGACCCCTTGAGGACATTCACTTTATCTATGAGAGCAGGGCATTGAAATACAAACAGTAAAATGACTCCTTTTTATTTAAGAGAAAAAAACCCACTTCAGTCTGACATGCAGTTTTGATCACTTACCGAAATGTAAAGAAAAATAAGCCGCAGCAAACAAAGAAATAAGTGTGAAAAAAAATCTGCACTCACACAACTACTGTCAATAGAACAGAACTACTGATGTTAAAATGATAAGGGCAACGTACAACACGTGTGACACTTTAATAACTTCCCACTATAAAGGAGGACCACATTATTTTTGGTGGAGGAACAAAACATACTTATTCATATTAGTCATGACCCAAACCCGAGCCCTTACATTCATCTGTTGGTTATAAAGGTTTGAATAATGTAGAAATCTGTCAGATGTCCATCTAGAACATTGTGTGCCTCCACTAATTAATTATCACCAGGTTAAGTCAAATGATAAACAGTCGCTATGTGCGTGCTCGGTTGAACGTCAGACGGGCCCCCTACCGTCGTTGATCTCGTCTGGCTTTCTCCTCTTCTCGTAGATGAAGATGATGGTGATGAGGATGATGACTTCCGCCACGATGCCCAGGAAAGGCCAGAGGGCAGCCAGCCGGCTGCGCACGCGAAGCTGGATGTCTTTGTCCGCGACGCCAAGGCCGTTCTCTCCCGAGCACTTGTAGTGACCCTCATCCTTCTTGATGTCCAGGTTCAGGATGTACAGCGTTGTCTTCTCTGGAGTGCTCTGGATGTCGTATTTATCGGTGCCGTTCACGATAGGCTAAGATTTACAGAGGCAGGGGAAAGAGAATGAAAATGTTTTAAATCAGTACAGGACTCAAAGCATACAGCTCATCTTGGGGAGGGGGATTCGGAGAGGTTTTGCACTAATCCTGAACTACTACCTTTTTGCTTCTCAGTCCATTAATTTTTATTTTTAGACAATTTTTCCATAAATTTCAGAGCCTACTCAACTTCTTAACCTACAGAAGTAAAAATGTAACACTTAGGTACTCAAAGGACTAAGTGGCATGCTTGTTAAAACTTTAAAACCCAAACTGCACCCAGCCCACAACCCACAACTTTACCCTCATCCTTTTTGAGAAAACAGACAGCATTTACAGGTAATTAAATACATCATTCATCCATTTGAGCTTGATATATTTGATTGCCTTTATATTAATTCCTTTATTAATAATAATTATTAATTAGTAATAATTAATTATTAATATTAATTATTTTCTGTGCAAGCTATTCGTTCAAAATGATATTTTAGTCCAGGTATTAGACAGCAGCAATACTGATCCTGCCCCCAGCATGTCTGTTTGGGTCCCGTTGGGTTCAGGTCGAGTCGCAGCATTTTAATTTCCTTACCGTTTTTTCGCCGTCACCCATCTTGAACCATTTCCAGTCAATCGGGAGTGGGTAGCCATGGCTTCCACACGAAAGCGCTCCTTTGTCTCCCTCGTTGCCATGCTCGGAGTGTTTGGATGTATAAACATGAGGAGAGGCTACAAGAAGATAGTTTTACATGGTGAACAGTCTTTGCACTTCACTGCATTTGATGGAAAATAAACAAGTGCAGTCACAAGTTTACTAGTCACAAGTCTTGTTACAAAAATATTACCCCATCAACAAATACAGCATTACAGTCTTCCTGTTACACATACATTTATTACGAGCATTAAATATAAAGCTTTTTTTCTTTTTGTGGGGGTAACAAAACAGTACTTACTTTTCACTTCCACAGTACTTTTAACTTCACTCCCATCTTCTTTAACAAAGACACAGTCATAGAGGCCCCCCTTGGTGGGTTCAATTTTCTCCAACCTAATTACAAGAAAAAGGAAAGTTGAGAACATTAAACTACAAAGAAGAGAACCCCCAACTGCCAAACATAAAAATAACACTTCTGCAACACTGCAGAGAAATACCCTTAAATAAAGCAAAGCCCTTACGTGAACTCAATGATTGTGGCTGAAGAGTCCTCCTTGGTGTTTTCAATCGCTTTTCCGTTCTTGGCCCAGTAGTGCTTCTTGACTTCAAACGTTGGGTTGGTGAGGTTACACGTGAGAATGGCAGAGGATTCATTGACAACCATAGAGGGGTGAGCAATGATCAAATCTGTATTCAACCAGACAAAGACAATCACTACCAGGACAAAACAGCTCCAATATACAGCATCCCAGTGGTTCTCAAACTTGTTTTTGCCCAACCATCCTAGAGTAATGGGTAAACCTTGAAAAACATAAATTTTAGTTTTATAGATTGCGGCAGTGTAGCACAGTGGTAAGGAGCAGGACTCGTAACTAAAAGGTTGCTGGCTTGATTCTCTGCTGGAGCACTGTTATTGTACCCTTGGACAAGGCGTTTAACCCAGAATTGCCTCAGTAAATATCCAGCTGTATAAATGGATAATATGCAAAAAAAACTGTAACATAAGTAAGCCGCTCTTGATAGGAGTGTCTGGTAAATGTCAGCAACAGACTGGACTGATGAAGGCCATTTTTATCAAGATTCTGTTTTGTCTAATGGGATTTACCCCATTGGTATGGTGGTAAAACACTTTCACTTTCCCAAATTCAAATGGGTCTGCATCTCTAGTGGCATATTATCCAGAACTCCTACTTGCCCATTAATGGATCAGCAACTGAGGGTGATAAAGCATTGGTCCTCCTGACCACATCTCCAGGAGTATAGAGCAGTTTGAGAGCCACTGTGGATTGGTCACTGGAAGGCTATGCTGCTAAGCTAATAGGAGATACTAGGGAAAAGACAGGCCTGGAACAAACAGAAGAGCAGCAGTGACTTGCAGGGACCAAACAAGAAGGGTTCATGATGATATTCAGGATATATAGGATATCTACAGGTATATATACATACAAAAACTATTCAAGGAATCCATCAATTAAAAAAAATACAAAAAACTCAATTAAACTACAGTACACAATCAATTAAAAAATACACCACCAGACACCACAGCAGAGTTCCCAATGACTATGTGACTGTATGATGGATTAAAATGGGGCAAGCTCTCTGTGGTCTGCAGACAGACACTAACTCTGCCATATATTCAACTAATCACAAGCGCAATTTTCACTGTATGCACAAAAGATCGCAGGTGACTGGATGTATATATTAAATCAAACTAATTATGGTTCTGACCCATTTACAAAGTAGATTGTAAAAGGATCAGTGGTGATATAAATCTCTGCAGGATTAAATTAGTTTTAATTGTGCCAGTGCTGCTGGGTCTTGGACAAGAACATGGAGGGGAAAGCCAAGGTGGGAACAGGAGGCTAAGTACACAAATCAAGAACAAAACCAAATGTCCAAGGTCCACAACTCAACACCTGAGAGAAGACGCTGTCTCATCTAAATAAAAGCTAGACAGCTAGAACCATATAAATTACTTCAACCAGAAAAAGCAGAAATGCATGCCCAGCATTTCTGACCCTACCACACACATTCACACCCTGCCTGTGGACAATTCGTGGCATCAGGCTTTCGGTGCTTCTATTCTACTGGCAGGGGATGGGGGTTGGGGTGGGACAGGACAGCAGGGAGGCACTGCAGGAATGTCTCTCACAGGGGCAAGGAGACTGCTCTTTAAAAAAAAAGCACCTGTCCCCAC
Organism: Megalops atlanticus; assembly: GCA_019176425.1. Taxonomy (NCBI): domain Eukaryota; kingdom Metazoa; phylum Chordata; class Actinopteri; order Elopiformes; family Megalopidae; genus Megalops; species Megalops atlanticus. The sequence goes on from CM032896.1 coordinate 9,770,583, forward strand.
CACTCACATTCGAAGACGGGAATGTTAGACACGGCTGCAGTCATATAAGCGCCAGTGTAGGTGCATGCACCATTACAGAGGAGCCGGTCCATCCGCCTCCATCCAGACGACCCCCTCTGTCTTCAGGCCGTTCCACATCTTCCTCTGTCAGTCCCACTCGGGACAGATGAAGGTGTTTGTGGGAGGGGAGGGGATGCAAACTTGTATGGGGTTTTTAGGATTCCCATAATGAATAAAAATACAGGGGTCTCACCGAAGAAACAAGACCAATGGGCTGCATTGTCATACCAGCTTTTTAAAGCGATAGTCCGCTGATTATTTTGCAGTTCTTAGTTAATATAATCAAAAAAAAACTGACAAACATGGTCCATCACCAACCACTTCTTTTCTCCAGGGTGCTATTGAGTCGTCACCTTGATTCCCCAACCCCACCTATGTGTCATTTGTCCCGTGAGCATTTTAGGATTGGTCAGATATTATTTTCTGATGCAAAACAGTGAATAACAGTGATTGGCGGATGTAATGATAACATATGCGGGAGCACCACTGTATTCAAAAATTGTGGGAAGACCCCTGTAACATACAGAATTTATAAGAGATCATTTCTGTTTACCAATCAATATAAATGCAAGGAGAAAAAGAGAGGAAAGGAAAAAGAAGAAAGAAGAATGTTAAACCAATACAATGAGAAAAGCACAGCTTAGAAAGGCTATGGATGTCAAAGACGGTTTCAGTGAACATTAAGACAGCCCAAAAATGCAATGTTAAAGCAACAAATATTTTGCAGAAAGCATTCAGAATATCAATTTCATAGCTCCACACAGGCAGGCAGAATGAAACATATAGTTTGCTGACCAAAAACATTCAACCCCATGAGTGTTCTGGGGAAATTCATATACAACTACAGAAATGACAAATTGTGTTCCATTTAATGCAAAGGGAGAAGGGAGGGGGAAAAATATTATTCTGTCTGTTCGTCATCACAGCCAAGCAAGATGACTAATATCTTAGAATGCAGAAGTGAAAACTGTCAGTGGGTTTGGCTTGCTTCACAGCAAAGAGTTACACTCGATTAACACATTCTCATAACTGATGTAGCAAGTGTTGAAACTTCCCATCTCCTCTTCCACTTAGGTGTGTCAGCTTATGTCGTAAAACACCAGTCTGTATTATATTTTCATATTTTTCCTCTCTCCACTCCAAGTCTGCTGAGCACGTCAGAAACAAAGACATTAATTTGCTCTCGAAGGGAGAGCAACGCAAGAGTAATATTTTCACACCACCAAACCAAAGAGGCCAAACCAACAATAAATCAGCTCACTAGAACAAACAATCTGAGAATGAAAAAAATTCAAAATATTTCAAAACAAGGCTTCTCACTAGCCGCTTTCAATGAGTGTCACTGACAGCATCCCGAGTTTTGGTCTCATGAAACCTCACTCCCCATCACTACCAATTAGTACCATGAGATTACTTTTGTTAAATCCAGACTCAGTCATCTGAGCCCCTAATTTACTAATGGGAGCCAACAATCTCTAATTTGCACCTACAGATTAATAAATGACACCCCAATCTAAATGAGCAATTTAAGGGGACAAATTAAATGAAGTGTTGGAATTAGAAATTCAAATGCGCAGACCATGCTAAAATTCAGTTCAAACTGAACTGATAGTTCAAAATAGCCATTTGGGCACATCATTTAAAGTGGAGGAAATGTGGTATTTTTCACTGTAACTGCCTACCCTTAGGAGCTGTCTAGATTTGGAAGTGCCTGCAGGGTGTGGCCACATATAAATGCAACGCAGAGAGAGAGCCTGTAAGACCGGACCGTTTCATAGTTATTTCTGTTTGAGAACGCAGAACCTCAGCGTGTAAACAATCATGTGAGCTTTAATTAGAAAGTGCTTGCATGTGCTTAGCGGCTGTCAGTGGCTTCATGGCTGTCTCCCTGCAATACACACAGAATACACTCAGCTTGTATAAAAGCCTAAACTAGGAATTCACTTAACACAACACACTTAACATAACTTATGGGGATGGTGGTTTGAGTTAATGCAATGCGAATGATCAATGACGTTTCAATGGCCAGCATTTTTATGTGACAGTGACCTGCCAAGATAAACTAACTTGGCTGGCTACAACAACAGAGGCAATTCAAAAGAGCAAAGTCTAGATGTGCTGGTTCAACTCCTCTACAATACATGACAAGAGAACCCCAGTAATGTTTGGATGCAATATTTAACAATGCCTGGGAATAAGTACAAGCGATTTCATCACTGTATGACTTTAGCTTGAAGCAGAGGTTGATTTTGCTAGGTTAATAAACTACACAGAATTCCAGGGCATGTTAACATTAAAGGCAAACCTCAATGAAAGAGACACTTGTTTATTGTTAAAAAGCACAGTTAATTTTAACCAGAGCTTAAGGAAACCAAGTTACCAACATATTAAAACACTGTCAAAATACATCTGTTACAAAGATTAACTATAAAGCTAAAGAAAGGGCTAGTTAATGCTGAATTGCTGAATAAGAACATCTGACGCATGTAGACATTTTGCTTTTGAATACCGAATAAGAAACAAGCCTGAAGCCTTTAGCATATACCAAGAAATGGTAGACGCCTTGTTTGTTACTTAAAAGTACCTTTTAGTGCCTTTATGAATGTAACTGATTAATTTATTGACTCAAGAAAGGACATCTAGAATGAGTAAGATTTAATCCTGTGGCATTGTGCAGCTCTGACAACCTTTCACTTCAGTGTAAGTGTTACTTTGCTTTGTTTCTGTGTAACAATACACACTCTCTGGGGAGGTTCAGTTAATTACAGCTTAATACTGTAATGTTGACATACTTACACTATTATTTCCCCATTATCCTAAGCTGAAAATTGCAACCACTGTTTTACAGTGTGACCAACCTGGTCTTACGCGTGTAAATGTGACGAATCTTAACAGCAACCGCTCCTACATAAAATGATTTTAACTGTATTTACATTACAGCTAACAAAACCATATCAGTGTAGCAGTGAAGTGACTGATGAAGAAAAAAGGATATTTGAACCTACTATTCAAAATGGAACTTTCCCCAACTCTTCATGAATAGCCTTCACATGGATGTGTGCATATTGGACCAACCACAGGAGTGGGCATTCACTACATTTTTTGCGAGAACGTTTAACGAGCATTCAGAGAAAGAGAAGGGGAGAGAAAGAGAAATGGGTTTGTTATTTACTGCTCAGCTGCCAGCCAAACACCGCTGAGCTCCTGGGAAATCTTGTTTGGCTCCTGAATGTGCCGCTGCCGTTACAAGGAGGGCCCAGTTGTGGGCCTGAGTGTGGAGGCTTTGGATAACTCCTGTGTCACTCTGAAAGGCCACTCAAGGGTTCACTGAGTAAAGGCCAAATGCTATGTTCTCTTCCACAGTTTCCAAAGGGGCACAAAGGGTCCAAGAGGCATGAAATTTGGTCCGCAAATCATACGGGTAAAGCACTGGTCAGGTGACACTCTGCATTGACTGGGTGTCTGTCTGCTATTGCGCTCCGCTAACACATAAAGCATGTGTTCCCTGACTTTACTTCTTCATATAACACGTTGCACATGACTACATGACTAAACTAAGTGGCCCTTTCTGGAGCACACAAAACACCTGCCAAAGTGCTAAATAATGTTCTTATGACAACTGCCAGACTGACTGGGGTGAAAGAAATGTTGCCCTATGACATTTCCTGTTGTGGTCAGTGCGGTATAGGCATTCATAAATTCCTACGACATGGCATTTAATAGCCTAGGAGCTGTGATGATGTAATGTATAGATATATAACCATAGACTAAAATACATTTGCATTTATTCGTTTGAGAGACGCTCCAAAGTAAGCATTTATATGACACAACTGAGCACGTTCGAATATGGGTAAGTCTCAATAAGACCGCGTGAATGTGCGCCAATGCACATGTGCAATGGGACGTAAGTACAGTTACTTTATCTTACAGCATACCTAAAAGAAAACTACAACATATCCTACCGTAAAACTATCATAAGACCTACAAATCAATGCAGTAGGTGCATATAAGGGCGTATGAACGACAGTACATGAATATTTCCTGGATATGTACTATTCCAAACGACATACAGACAGTAAATGAATTCTCACGGAATCGTCCTGCCCTCGTGGTGTTGCAACGCCAGCAGGCATTTTGTCTTTTTTTCCCATAGCTAAAGTGGCATCAGCTTAAAAACAGGAATTTTAAGAAACAATAGCAAGATGGACACATTCCTGTACAGAAACACGGTTTCCTTGACGACTACTTTAACCAAAGGAAGCCAGTTGGCAGCCGTATCTTTTTTCTTGAGGGGGTCCAAGGAAAACCGCGATGAGCTTTACCTTAAGTGTGTGGGGGACATTTTACTGTCAGATATCGTCAGGATAGTTTAGGATTTTTTAAATTAGTCTAACAGCGATGTTATGCAATTTAATTATCTGTCATCATCTAACTTTGCGTCAAAACAGCGCGTGAACCTGAATAATTTTTAAACAAACACAGTCTTGTCTATTAAAACTGGCAACCGGAAGAAGCCAGGTAGATGGCTTACTGGCCAGTGGTAGATGGATAACTGACCCTCCGCACCAATCTTAAAGTAACTTACCACTATTGCCAAGAGTAAGCAGACTGTAGAAAATGGACAATAACGTTAGCTAGCAAGCTAGTCAGTAAGCTAACGTTAGTTAGCCAAACTCATTTATCTAGCTAAATAGCCTGCTAGATATTCGTTTTGCTGTTAGCCAATTTCAGTAAAACCACATGGACGTCTTCGATGTCTTAACAGCGCAGATACACCCCACTTTCAAAATTAGTCAAGGAGGTTCGGCTAACTAGCTAATGTTGCCTAACTTACCTCGCATGACAATATTTTGTACTGCTAGCTAACGATAGCTAACTAATGTATACTACGTAGACTATCTAACTGAACAATTGCCTACATTTACAGACAATTACCTAGACAACCACCATAAGCAAGACCATTTCATACAATTTGTAACCAATCGCGAAACATTTTAACATTGAAACACTTTAAAACATGGCTTCTTAGTTAGCTAGTCAGTTTTGCTTACCTGTTTCGGCACTGACTCCGTATAGGCACACGAGCAGAACACCAAAAAACCAAAAGAAAGCCATTTTATAGGCTTTATTCTTAACTTTCAACACCACTTAACGCAGCAAACTAAAATCTGTCACCCAGGAATACGTTTCAATGAACCATCCACATCTATTTCTGATAACCCAGTTTGAGACTACTGTACTCGCATACACAACTGCGCAGACTATGGGGGCGGATGGGCGTTAGTTAGGCAGACTACGTGCTGTACGCGCGCTCCCCGGCGTGAACGCGCACGTACACAGGAAACGCGTCCTCTCTTCGACGTCTGTGGATGTTTCGCAATTTAACCGTAACTGGGGCTTCCGCTCCTTTCTGAGCTGGAGGTACGCAGCGGAGGCGCCTGGAAAAGTAGCGTTACATACACTGCGAGTCTGGTGACTTTCTGTTGATAATAACATGGAATGATATTAGATAATAATATGGAACGTTTGACGAATCATAAAAGCATAAGAATATCAGCCAGTGCCCTCGGGCCATCACCATCATGTTCTTGTTCTGTAATGAGTCCCAGCAATGAAGTCTCCGCTCGACAGTGCGTTGCAGCAGTAAAATCACGGTTCAGTTGGACATTTCAAGAATAAAGTATTCAAAATAAAGTCTCTGTTCCACAGTGCGTCTTAGCAAGAGTCTCAATTCTGCAGTGCATTGCAACAGTAAATTGTGTGTATTGTTTAAATCAAATTTGTGAAAACTTTGCACTGCAATTCAGTCCTTTTCTCTCCCAGTAGGTGGCAACATTTGCTTATTCAGCGAACTTTGCTAGATAAGGTTGCAGACCGTCAGTATCAATTGTTCAGATTCAACAAAAATACATTTAACAAAGTTTTCGTAAACAAAGATATTGCCGCGAGGGGATATACTCGAAGCAATATGTGTTACAGTGGATTTAATGTGAAAAGAAGATCACTGAAAAAGAAATAAAGCCACAGAGTAACGGTGCTGTTCAAACTATGCTGGTCTGTAAACACGGGGATGATCACAATGATATATGCTCCTGAGAGTATGACATTAACCAAACACGTAAACGAGGTAAAATGTTGTGGAACAAAGAGAAATAATTTTCAGAATCTCTCCTGTTTTTATTTAGATGCGAGTATGTCGATCATTGGCTAAATGAGGACGTGTCAATGACGTCAGGAAGACAGACGTTTTTGCGTGTTCAGGTATGTGTTCAGGTTCAGTCTCGTCTTTCTCCCACTGCAGTTTTCACATTGTCCATTAGGGGGCACGACTACGCAGAGGCCTCAATGCCAAACACTCCTGACTCCCCGCTGCGTTTGAATCGCCAGCTCATGTGTGTTTATACAAAGGAAGAATTCTCCCCATACTTCTGGAATATTTTCCAAATGCCTTCTGACAGAGGTTGTTTCCATAAATCATAATGTCCTGTGTAGGTTTTGCCTAATTTGTAACATCCAAAACAAACATCGGAATCGATGGCTCTTTCCATCTTTTTGTGGGTTTGTGGAAACTGGTTTTCCACGCTTGATTGCCAGTGGAGTTGTGCCCACTCTCACCCCACCTTAACCCAGTTTTGCTTTCGTCTCTGCAACACCCAAAATCAATATGGACGTTTTTGGGAAGTGATTCTGGAACGGACAGAATTTCCCCTTCTCAGGCTGGCTCCATGAACCAGGAGAAGAACAAATAAATGCTCATTTTTGGATAATTAAACACTTCTAACATATAAATAAATGGAGATAACTGGTCTCATTTAAGGTCGTAGAATAATAGTAAAAGTGTCTGGCTGTCATATGTGAACATAAAACATCTCATGCTCAATCCCTAATCATACAGATATATCACAAAATACTTTTATTATCATTCATGCTTCATCTCATTTGATGTACCAGTGATGCATCAGAAGGAATGTGCAAGGGCTGTCTGGCTAAGCAGTGTTGAACAGCAGTGCAAATCTACCAACTCACGTTTTTGAAACCGTTTACTTCATGCCTCTGTGCAGTTTTTGATGGCAGATCAGGGAGATACAAACAGTAATAGTCAGCAGTATGCTATTTTGTGAGGTTTCATTGTGGAACGGAATGCTTGCATGCATCCACGATTGCTGAGATGTTGGAATTTGACACGTTCCGTTGTTTATCAAGTGCCATTTGTTAAACCAGTCTGCTCTTTGGGCACAAGTTTGCCTGTCTGTTTTCAGTGATTGTTTTTGCCGAGGGAATAACCTGAGCCAAGTGGAGAATAAGCTCTACAGTATAAACTCTTGTGTTGCTTTGTGAAACTGCTTGCTGGATTTAAGCGGTCCCAGTGGAAAACAGCGTGCATCGCTCCTAATTCGTTGTTAAAGAAATAAATGCCACAGCTCTGCATAAATAAAGATGTTGGGTTTATTTTAAGCTTGCGGGGATCGTTACGAAAACGTCATTTAGCGGCGAAGTATTAACTATGCCATATAGTAGACTAAACGTGAAAGTATTATTCAGCCTAAAACCAATACATGTCTAAAGGATATATCTCTGGCTGCAAGTCTTGTATGTTCACCTTCTCCTGGCAGCGTGTGTAAACCAGGCTTTCAGCCAGCCCCCCTGGAACAGCGGATTAAGTGATGCTCAAATAAACATCTGTTAAACATGACTAAAACCCTGAAAAACTCCAGTTAACAGACACTAGCTTAGATACGTTAATTTTATTTGCGAGGGTTTCTGGGCCAGTGTCCTTATTTCACTTCTTTCCCAGTAAACACATGTAAAGATGTGGCCTTAATAGACCAGACCTATATGTTCAGGATTCTCCTGAAGGTATGGAAAGTCTCAACAAACATCAAAAAGTTTCAGACTGATTTTCAGGCTGTGTGAAACATGGAAAAATTGGTTCATCTCAGGAAGTGGTCTTGAAAAAAAAGTTTAAAATTTTACAAGCACTGCAGGTCAAATTTAATAGCTTTGTTAAACACAATTAATAAAGCTACTATATAAAAAAGCTGCCAGGTACTGAGTATTGTATCCAAGATTGAAAGTAAATAATGATCATGTTGTGAAACACGTGAATGACCCTGAATAGGAGCAGATCCATTGGCATGTCTCACATGAAAGTGAAGTACAGCTATACAGATATATTGAACTGTAATCCTGAATTTAACTAACTTGTAAGTTAGCTTTTCTTCTATTGTGTCACTAAAGGGAAGCAAATTTTGGGATGTGGGAGCCTTGTTAGTATGGTTAAGTGGGGTGCACTGTTGAGTCCTCCAGATGATGACGGGGCCTGAACCACAGCTGCTCAAAGACAGATTATTTCTGACAGCACTGTGGCTGTGTGAGTTCTGGACTCAGACTAAACAGGAGGCAGGGGACCGGAGGGCATGTCGCATCCCCTCTCCCAGTGTCAGCCAGCTGTGACACCGTGGAATCCTCCCTAGCAACATGCCAGCTCTGTTGTCAAGATGGCAGCAGAACTCACACAGGAGTGTATCAACGATAATGTGCACAAATCCACCATTTCAAAGGAAATCTGAAGGAGCAGCTCTTCCAATGAGTCATTATCTACATGATGTCCAGGATTAAGAACTGAAAGGTAGCCCAGGGCTTCTGGTTAGCTTCACACGTCCCTCTTTTTTTTCTGTTTATGAAAACCTGTCCTTGATCTTTCTATGTAAATTAAGCAATTTACCCGTCATGCAACACAGTGGTGTTAAATAATGTGCTGGCCAAGCACTGAGAACCTAGGGGACTGCTTTAAGTCCAAAAAAGGCAGTGTGATATTCATATGATCAATTGGCTGTGAGAAAACCCAGCTGCAAGTCATCCCTGTGTTTAGAGAGCCTCCTGAAATGCAGCCAATCAGAGCTGTCCCTTCCAACTCTCAAGCAATGCTTGATGGGTACAGGTTTACAGGTTGTGCTGTGTGGAGGGTGTGGAAGATGGGGCAGGTTGTGGGTGAGGGAGCAGGACTGGGAAGGCCAACAGGGCTCTGTGTTTTGCCCTACTAACTCCCTGGCTCCCCCAGGACACCCCAGATCACCCTCCACAGATTCACCCTGAAGTTTTCTGACTTGAGACTGAAATTTGGGGTCCAAAACAACCCAACATGCTGTAAACATTGTTTTTTTTTTTTTTTTTTTAGAAATTATTATTATTTTAACCTTGCCTCTGAATCTGTTTGGCTAAAAAAGCAAGAGCCAACTGATTCAGATCAAAATCATCTCTGGCAATGTTTCCACAGGAAATGGCATGGTTTTGGGGTTAGGGATGTTCTGTTGAGGGTGTGTGGCTATATTGAGGGGTAAATAAGGTCACTCATAACTAAGCAGCCCCCAAATGCATGTACTTTCTCTGGCTGGTTGTCCTTGAGAACATTTCCCGATTTTGTTGGCACAGGTACTCAAAGGGCAAAACTCTGGGTACAAGACTTGGCAATTAATAGCGGCACCGGAATATCAGAATTCATTTGATCTCATCCACATACTTTAGCCCGCATTAAGTTTCCTGGGGGAAATGCACCCTGTAATTCATCCAGAGGTGAATACAGTTAAATTTATTGCATAGCTTGTTATTCTGTCCGGACTGAATCATAGAGCTCTTTATGGGCTCCTGATGAGGATATGAAAAAACAGAGTCAAGCAAGATGTAAACACACACACACACACACACAGGGGCAAAGTTAGGGATGATATTGATTCCTGCCATGGGCATTTGTAAACAAGCTTCAGTGCTAGCAGTTGGGAAATCACAATGCCTCTCCACTTCTGTGCTTTGAAAGGTTTATCGGTAATAAAGGACTGGTGTGTTTTCACTACGACTCATCCGTGAACCTTACACCCCACCAGATAAAGACAACAGTGAGCAAAATTAAATGGAAAGAACACAGGTGTTCTCTTTTAACATTTGACTCTTTTAGTGATTGGAACAACCTAATTTGCAATGCTGTCATTTTGGTGCTTAAAATAAAGTCACTTGTGTAAAATTTGTGATTGCAAACTGAGCACATCTTTATTTGTTTACTTGGACCCATGTGTATTTTTCTGCATCAGCTGTCTTTATTTGTGAAGTTTTAGTGAAACTATTGGCATTATGCTGTACAGAAAATGTTCTTCATTCACAAATGTCATCATTCACAAAAGATGCAGAGTACATAGTTTTTTCACAGCACAGTCTTCAGAGACTGTTGACAAATGTACTTGAAAGGGCTCACAGTCCTATCTGAATCTGTCATGCAGACTGCGTCTCCTTGGAAATCATCCTGTGGCAATCCAAGACAAGTTTCAAATTTAGCATGGAAATCCAGGACATCCAGCAGGTACGTTAGCACTGTACAAATCCTTCTTTAGTCCACTGGCCCTGAAGTGACTGAGATCGAAATCATACAGGTCCCTCTTGCTATCTCATTATTACCAGCTTGCTGTCTGCACACCAGTGCGTTAGAAACTGGAAGGTTTTCGGTAAAGCCAATGCATCCTTATGGGGTAATTCCATTTTGAACCTCTCATAGTATCAGAATTCTCCTGTGGCAGCCTTGTCCTGATTTAGGTTTATGTGTGTTAAACATATTTTCCATCTTACAGCTCAGTGTCTGCACAGTGGGGTAGTCTGGCTTTCACTGCACTCCGATCAGCAAACACGTAGGCATGCTCAATGTCTGGGATCAATGCTCCACAGAGCTCCCCCACCACAGCCCAGAGCTACACACAGCTGACCTGCTCCTCATTTTTGCTGCCCTCGTTCTCTGCCAGGAGTGGAGCATCCAGCAGAATGCTGGTGGAGGCCTGCATGGGCGCTGGCCTCAGGCGCAACGGACTCTGGTACGCCACGTTGCCGATGCCGTTCCTCACCCCGTGCTTCATGAAGAGCTTCGAGTTCTCCGTGACGGAGGACCGGAAGGACATCCTGGCCAGGTTCCGGCGGGGTGGCCTGGGCGGCGGCCGGGTCCCGCCGAAGTTGCAGGTGATGTAGCGGCTGAAGGCCTCGCGGAAGTTCTTGTTGAAGAGGGTGTAGACCAGGGGGTTGATCCCCGACGAGACATAGCCCACCCAGACGAAGATCTCCATCAGCCTGCCAACGAGGTGCTCGTCGCAGGTGTGGCAGATGGCCGAGATCACGTTGGTGATGAAGAAAGGGCACCACATGACCACGAAGAGCAGGAAGACGATGCCCAGCACTTTGGAGGCCCGCTGCTCGTTGCTGAGGTTCTGCATGGACTTCTTGCCCATGGTGGACATCCTGCGGACAGGAACCTCCTCGCCCGTGACGTTTATGCCCGTTACCCTGTCCCTGCTGGGGCCGTCCAGCATGGCCGCCTTCTCCATCGAGGAGATCGAGGGCCGCTCCTTCTGGAAGATGGTGGACACTGCCGAGCTGTTGAAGCGCTGCGACGCCTTGAACTTGAGCAGGTAGACCTTCTTCCGCAGAACCTGGATGGTCAGCAGGTAGATCACCATCATGATGGTCAGCGGAACAAAGAAGGCCGCCAAAGAGCCGAACAGGATGAAGTCCTTGAAGCAGTCGGGCTTCAGCAGACAGGTGTGGTGGTTGTTGAATGTTCTCGTCCTGGTGTTCTTTAGGCCTTTGATGGGGATGGATATAGCAATACCTGCAAAAGAGCAAAGCAACCTTAACCTGTTTTTTTGTTTTTGAGGTCCTATTCTTCCTTTATAAAGTGGATTTTTTATGACAGTCATTACAAGGAATTTAAGGTAACCTTCTATACCATCAAGCCAATTGGAAGCACACTAGTTATTAAACCCTAAAGGACTTCTGATTTTCTCAGTAATTCAGGATCCCTTAAATGTTCTTTTTATGAGGCTGTTGGCTGAGTTTAATGAATTGTAGAAATAAAATCTCCTTCCGCAGTTTGTGTTAAGCCACAGGCATGTAAAGTATTCAACAGACTATTTCCCTGTTTTCACAGTCCCAGATAATGGTCAGACAGTGTCCCTGTAGAGCACAGAAAATTACAAAAAGCTGTTACACCTGGAAGTTTCATTTACCAGACTGCTTGTCCCTAACAATGATAAATTATTCACTCTACTTGCAGATTCCCTGCCTGGCACTGGTGATGTCCTTCTGTCTTGTAGACACCAACATCTGGTTACGCTCACTAAAACTGTTTGGACATAAGAGCAAATGGGGGTAGTTGGCTCCCATTGTGAAAGCTGGAATACCTTGTGTACAGGGTCAGCTCTGAGGAGACCGTGTTTAAGGGCTCCTGATATTCATCTTAGTGCTGGAGTCAATTACTGCCATTGCTGCGTCTCAAAGCCAGACCTGTGAAATTGCTGAATAGATGTTAGCAAGTAAAAATTGCAGGCTGTTTGAATTCATTTCCCCCCAAGGCCAGAATGTAACGGGCGCAATGACCTATTCACTGCGCTGATGATGTGCTTGAAGGGTATGAATGCTTGTATAATAGGAGCCAGGGAGCTGTTTTAAAGAAGCCTTAAAACGAGGCCTAACACATGCATGTCTAATAACTATCTCCCCTGAAGTCTCTTCTATCAAAATTCATAGTGTATTGTGTGGCTTTACTTTGTTTTGCCCCCTTTAACCTTGGGTCGGCTGTAAAAGTTAAATAAGTTCATAGCAGCGATCAGACTTATGCTTATGCTCCCTGTCTGTTTGTTGAAAAAAGGATTGCTTCCCTGCTGAACAATTTTGAATTGTCCTTATGTGACTTGTGTGTTTATGTAAGGAGCCAATACTTTTGGAGTAATCTTGAATTGTAAGATGCCATCAGACTTTGATGATGGTATCAATGCAATAAGGTTATTGGAGGTTTAAGTCTAGTCCTATCTGGATCTGTGTCCAGGGAAGGCCTCTCAGCTTTGAAGGATTTATGAACCCGGAATGGTTCCTGCCCCTAAGAGAGACCACACATTTTTTATTTGTCCTACATTTTGGATTGCACCCTATATCACATGGGTTACAAGGGCATCCATGTAAAATGAGAGCTGTAAAAAGACCACCCGGTCTTTTCCGGTTTTATCATTGGTCCTCCGCTAAGTTCACCCCGTATGGCCCCCCTGGAGCCATACAAGCCTCCCATTTAAAAAAGCTCTGATTCTGGAGATCTCATTTCCTCCTCTGCTCTTCAGGGTGTAAATCAGTGCCAGGGCCGATGACTCCCAGGTTTCACCGCGCAGGTCACCTCCTTAAGCACCTCCGCCATGCCGCATGACCAGGGTGAAATATTGCTTGGCTTAGTCTAGTAATTGAAGGCCTGCAGTCATCTCAGGACTTCTGTTCTCATTCCCCTCTTCTTAAGCCAAGGAATAAATGTTGGAGAGCCGAGACAGCTTCACTCCCCTGCCATAACCAGTGCTAAAATCCTTGTGCATTTCAGTTCATTGTATATTACATTATTGTCATTTAGCAGACAATCTCATCCAGAGATGTTATCCCTTTGAACAGCTGGATATTTACTGAGGCAATTGTGGGGTAAGCACCTTGCCCAGGGGTACAGTAGCAGTGCCCCAGTGGGGAATCAAACCAGCAACCTTTCGGGTACAAGCCTTGCTCCTTACCCCTGTGCTACACTGCCACCCCATTTACAGATAGATACGAGCCACACAGCCTGAATGTCCATGCGTATTTCAGTACATTTACATTTACATGTGAACTACATAGTCTCAACACCTGCATTTATGTGCGCTTCTTGACAGATGTTATACATTTGGCCACACAGCTCCAGTGCATTTCAGTGCGCTTATGGTAATGCCCACATGCATATCAGTTTGTTTTCTGACGGTAACGGCCACGTGCAAGTGAATATGCTTACCGATAGATATGAGCCACACGGCAGCTATTTTGGTCATGGCCTTGGCGCGGGATTTGTACTGGCTGTGCTGGATGGGCTTCTTGATGGCGATGTAGCGGTCCAGGGAGATGGCGCACAGGTGCATGATGGAGGAGGTGGAGAACAAGACGTCCAGAAAGAGCCAGATGGGACAGAGGAACTCTGGCAGGGGCCACCCCGAATCTGAGACACAAAGAGAGCGAGAGAAGACAGCGAGTATGAACGATGAGCAAAACATTTACAGCAACACTTCATTGACAATGAAGAGAGCGAGCTTACTGTTTACTGCAAACTCACAGTGACACAGTGGTGGCAGTGTGGTGTAGCGGTAAGGAGCGGAAATCATAACCCAAAGGTTGGCAGTCTGACCCCCCACTTGTGGCATAGCTGAATTGCCTCAGTGAATATTCAGCTATATAAAGGATGAAATCTAAGCTGTGAAAGTAACTCTGGATGGGAGCATCTGCTAAGCACTTATAATAATAGTAATGTAGCGTGAAAGAGAAGATGTGTAGTACTGTGACATGTGTTTCACTGAGACAATGAAAAAAGCAAATGTGAAATGTTAACTGCAAACGTGGTTGGTGGTAACAATGATGGTGCCAATGCCTTGACATGGCTGTGGTTTCTGGGCATCTGAAATAAATTCACAGGAATTCTTCATTGCAACAAATCTTTTATGAAAAGCACTAGTATGAAAATGAACTGTGCAAGTTGAGTGTAGTGTGGTCTCTAAGGCCTGAATTCAATTGACATTTGTCTTCATTGACAAATACATTCTTATGGAAATATAATCTAATACAATAAATGCAAAAATGCAGTTGTTTTAATTTGAATTTCAGAAGTATGGCTGGTTCATTAAAACCCAGGACAGTTAATTTTTCTATCCTAGCATTAAATCATTTAATGCTAGTATATTTGAGATGATTGCCCAAACAATTACCAAATGGAACATTGTCAATTGTATAGGTAAGGTTTTCACTTATTTGATAAATGCAGTACATAAGTAAAATTTATAGCCATATTAACATGCATTTAAGTAATTAAGTATATATAATCTGAGTTTTAAAATATTGTGCTAAGGAAAATGTGCAAATAAAGCTAATTACTTTTTATCGGTTTTTTAATGTCTTTATCAATCCTTTAAAATGAAAATGACTGTTTGCATAGAAATAGCACAAGAGGATTATCTGAAATACTAAGGGATTAAAATCATCTGATGTTAAGATCCTGTTCATTTCATATGTCACGATTGCAAACAAGATTTATTGGAAAACAGCCACAGCTGTGACTTTAAAGAGCTGCAAACTCTACAGTCGGAAAACTAGATTTCAATGCACTTCAGCACCTTGGGAAAAAAGTTTATTTTCAATCCAGGGAGTAACACTAAGATCTGTCAGAGGCTTGGACAGAGAATAATGCAATGGATGGTGATCCATGCAAATTATTGTTTTGTTCGCTTTATGTGTTAATTAATTTGTCAGAGTTGCTTCTGCATTAAAATAGGAAAATGAATCATGATCTGAATATCAGAAAAAAAAACAAAGACAAAACAAATCAGGTTTAGAAATAAAGGTGGCAACACCAGAGTGTTTATCTGAGCTGTTCTCTGTCAGTGTCGATGGTGTTGAATGCTTTTATGATTTGTGCAAGCAGTTTTCACTTTTTCTCGGTATATTTGTCACTGGAATCTTCAGAATAAATTCTCTGCTTTTCCCAAGTTAGTATGTTTTTAGTATGGTCTTTTAAAATTTTACATTCAGTAATACAGTTTGTGTAGTTGATTAACTGAGAAAATTTATCCTAAGTGAATGTTTTTAGTCTCATTAAGATTTGAATATTGTCACTTCACACATTCTTCAGGCCACACATCAAACAAGAGAGAAATTATTCAGTCAGATATTCAGCTGTTTGTTTCTGCTGACACTCATCACAATTAAGAGGTATTATCCTGCACAGTAATAGTGCAACACTGTAAGTAAGCATCACTGTAGAGCATTTCACTAAAATTAAGCATTGCTGTAGAGCATTTAACTTTAATTAAGCATCACTGTAGAGCATTAATTAAGCATTGCTGTTGCAAAGTGTGCTGCAATGAAGCATCTCAGTAGAGAGTTTTGCTGTAATTAAGCATCGCTGTAGAGTGCTTCACTCCAATTAAGCATTTCTGTAAAGAGGCTTGTTGCTATTAAGCAGTACTGCAGAGCATTTCATTGTGATAAAACATTGCTGTAGAGTGGCTTGCTGTAATTATGCTTTGCTGTGTTTCACTGTAACGATGCATTGCATTAGAGTGGTTTGCTGTAATTAAGCATTACTGTAGAGGGTTTCACTGTAACTATGCATTGCCGCAGAGAGGTTCACTGTAATTAAGCATCACTGTGGGTAGGAGGGGTAGCGTGAGACAGTGTGAAGCAGAACTGTGTCATCACGCTTTGGGGCACAGCGGGGATGATGCAGGCGGAGAAGCCCCATTCTTTTTCATTAGAGACCAGCTGTCAGTGGCTGCCTGCATCTTGTGGTGCGCTTTGAGGTGAAGAATCAAATTGATTTTACTTTTCGGAGCTCCCTGGACTCTCGCAGGCCAAGAACAGCTGGATTGAAATGAGGTCCAGAAGGCTTAGACAGTGACAAGCTCTTCACGGGTAATGGCGACAGGTCCCAGAAATTGATGAGGAGAGCCGCGCCTCTGGAGGGCTTCGAAAATGGAATTGAAGCGATACGCGAAGAATGAGTTGACTTGTTGTGTGGAATTTAAGCCGGAGCATTTGAGATTTATCGTGCCATATCATTAGCCTGGCACCTTGAGTGCCTGCCGCTCCTGAATGATGGCTAACAGAAGACTGGGATTGATTTTCCTTCCTGTAGAGTCACAGAATCGGAGATAAATTAGTCCGGTGCTCCTGGTCTCTTTCGGTAGCAGTCTATCACCCTACAGAGCAGTGGTGCCCCAAAAGTCGGCCGAGACCCACTGATTGTTCATGGCAGGGGCTGTGGTGAGTTATGACATACATGTCAAGAACATGCCATTCCCCTTCCAAAGATATTAATTAATTATTAATTAATTATTACATTAACTGTTTGAAACACTGCTCTGGATAGTGTTCATGTAAATATTTGGACATACTGTTATATTAAAAAATTGCTTTTTAATATGAGGTGGCTAAAGAAGTAGTCACTCATGTGGGTTGTGGGCTTGGAAGGTTTGGAAGTCCTTGGTATAAAGGCTGTGGAGCAGGAAACAATGCCCCTGCTAACATGTATGCGTTATTTAGTCTGTGGTGACATTTCTGCTATTTTGTTCCCATGATTGTGCTAAATGAAAATGACTGGAAAAATGAGAATGATCATTAAGAAGATAAGATTTTTGTTCTTGTATAACAATTTAATTTGAGCATTTAGTGTTTTGTGCGTTATTGCTTGTACAATGTGTTACTGTTCTAGGCTTTCTTACGACATAAAAGTTGCCCCTCTCTACTATATTTATTTCCACAGTTGTAATTCCTCAGTGTCACCTGATGCGAAATGGTTAGCACTGAAAGTTCAGTAGTGAGGTTTTACCTTTTGGATACATAACGCATTCCCTTCACATGTTACAATTGATTGTGTAATTTTTTTCCATACCAGGAAGATAGCATGTTCATCTGTTTCTTTGCTTCTCTGTCTGAGAGCATTCCATTAAGGTATAAATAGGTCATTTCATTGCGTTTCATTCGCGTCCGCTGCAATTTGTTACCACAAGATGGGAAAATGTCAAAAAAGACGCAGAGAAAGAGATTACTTCTTTCCACACAAGGCACGGGGTAGGAAGCTGTTCTATTTGGGGAGTCCATGAGCGACAGTGCTGATACCCGCCGTGTGGGGGGCCTATCGTCTAGTGATCGTGTCCCAGCTCGCCAGAGGGACTTTGGAAAAGGTTGCTTATTTGTTTCTCAAAATGCAATAATGGCAGTGAGTGATGGCTGTCACTACTGACTGTGTTCGCTTCACTAACATGGCTACTAAAGAACAATTTTCCATTCTATACCGAGGGAATATACCACCCTTGTGTAACGAACTAACGAACAAAAACAACAAATGCTGTTTCCTTTCAAGTTACCTCTCGAGGAACGGTTATGCTGTGAAGCAGACATACAGGATTCATGCATGTTCTCTCCACATGTTTCTCACATCAGACTGGTCAACCTCAAAGGTCAGTTTAATCAAATAATAAAGGGAGCAGGTGAGTAAATGTCTGATGTGTCTTTAAAAACTCTTTTGTTCTTCTTGTTAAAATTCGGGGGAGTTTATTCATCCATTGAGAATTTGGCTGTTATTAAAGTTTAAGCCTAATATTCTAAACATGGAGAAAAATAGTCTGGTGGTTGCCAGGTGGTTGCCACATGCAGCTGCAGCTTAGAAATTCCAATGTGAGGATGTTAGCTCTGCCGACATTGTACGTCATCACTCATGAACCATTGTTCCACGGTTTACATTTCCAGGTTTCTGTCTGTTTGCTGTTAGTTTTCCCTCACAAAACCGACTGAGACGGTAAGATCAATGAACTCAATGAGAATAAGCATTCACCCATTGGGCCCATTCAGGTCCTTCTCTGGAAGAATGCAGCAAAATCTCCTTTTTGAAATTTTGAATCTGTATTTTTTTCTTTTGTAAATATTGTAGTAGTATTTATATTCCCTAAAGTGATACATTAATTATTCATTCTACCCACTGAAAGTCATGTAAGGTTCCGGCAGTCCTCTAGGTAGTGATTCCACACACAGCAAGGATATGATTAGAAACTGGAATTCTCTGCAAAACCTCACATCTGCTCATTGTCTGCCCTATGTATCTGACATTACAATTTTCAGGAGATCTGATTCCAGAATGTGATAGACATAATTTTCATATTAAAAAATATAACGTTCCTGTTATTTCTTAAAGCAAGAATATTTCACGTTTGTAATCAGGAAACAGTGGATATCTAGCATATCTGAGCATATTTTCGGGGTCTGTTGAATATCTCTTCCATTTATTATTTTCATAACTGTTTGGCTTTTATATATTTGCATTTTTCACTCTACATAAAAACAAAGAAATTCTCCAATAGCTCTGTAAGAACTGTAGGTAAGTAGGTAAGTTACAGTTCAGAGATAAGAAAAAAATTCACTGTATAACACTGGTTTAAACATCTGACTTGTGAGACTCCCATATACTTACTAAAGTTTCATTACATCCACATAAGCTGTGTCACAATGTTTTAACTTTAAATTGCATTTACAATACACAAAGGAAGTGTAGAAAGCTACTTTTCAGTCTCCTCTCCTCAATGGATGAAAAAGTAATGGAATAGCCTTGGCCTGCACATTTTTCCATGTTCAGATGTTTCATTTTTGTCTGTACTAAATGTGACTGGAAACCCTTGCATTCTTAGCACAGGTGTGTAGAAGATTTAAAGAACACAGCTAGAGAGTTTCCATTCGGAGAGCTGTACACTCTGCCAGTCTGTGTAAAGCTATACTTTATTTATTTTAACGCTTTCAAGATTCAGTGTGTGGAGACTGCCTTCCATCACAAGAAATCTTTTGAGACAAATCTTTCATTTGAACATACAATGCCCTCCATATTTATTTATGTCCCTGATTGAATACGGAAAAAAACGTTATAGAACTGAAGAATATGTATATGGTATTATTTTTGTGAGTGTGCGTGTACTGTCTGTGTGTGCATGAGTGTTTGTGTGTATGCGTGTGTTTGAGTGAGAGAATAAAAGAGCACAAAGCTGTTGTGCTTACATTATTAATCACCTTTGTTAACAACAGCTTGGATTGTGTAACGCCCAAGAGTGGGAGCCGATCCAAAAACGCTGTATAAAACCAAGATGGCATATTTTCCAGAAGTATGCTACTTTACCTTGAAAGGCCTGACCCTGCATTGCCAAACAAAAAGCTCCATTTGCAGAATTCCTTAAATCAACACTTCATACAGACACTCCAGGAAGGAACACGGCGTGCATTAATCTCTGTAGAAGATCATTCTTATAACAAGCAAAACAGCTCAAAAACAAGGACCACTGATTGGGCCCCAGTTCTGTGTCTTGATGTCTAGTGCGACTAGAGTATAGTGGTCAGTATTTCCTCAAGACTGCAGCGGTCAGTACTTACTAAAGACCACGATGAGGTCAGTACTTACTTAAGACCACGATGGGGTCAGTATTTATTAAAGAGAGTGGTGGTACGTACTTTCTAAAGGTCAGCTGGGATCAATACTCACTAAAGAGCACAGTGACCAGTGCAATGGGCATCACTAGCAGTCCCACCAGCAGGTCCGCCACAGCCAGGGACATGAGGAAGTAGTTGGTGGCGTTCTGCAGCTTCCTCTCCAGGGAGACCGCCAGGATGACGAGGACGTTGCCCCCGATGGTGGGGATGATGACGGTGATGATGAGCAGTGACGCCCAGCGCAGCTCCTCCCCCGCGCCCCCCTGCCCCCGGCCCCCCGCCACCAGGGCCAGGAGCGCTGCGGAGCTGTTGTCCTGCCCCGAGGCGTTGGCCGCGAGCGTGGGCGTGTCCAACGCCTGCCTGCCCAGGAGAGGAGAGAACTGGCCCAGGTGGGGCATGTTGCCGAGGCCGGCTGGCGTGCGGGGCGTGGCTGCTCTGGGTTTCTGCGGGGGCGTGGCCAGCATGATCACAAGTTCCCACGCCCCGAGGAAAGAGGGGCGTGGCCGCCTCAGGCCGAGGAAATGGCTTGGGCTACCACTGATAGGGCTCACAAGGGCCTCATTCCCTTCACTCGTTTCTAAAATCCGCTCAGGTTCAAATGGTCTTCCTCTGTTTAAATCAGGCAGTAATCCATCAGCAGGCTGCAGCTCCACTAGTTACTCAGGAAGTAATAGGTAGCAAAAGTTAGTAACAAATCAGTAGAAGCCAGGATTACAGCGGACAAGACAGCGTTAAAACATGGACATCCCGTAGCTCTGGTGTCAGTGCTTTCCACGGGGAAGAAGAGGAGTTTTCAGCTCAACATGGTTTTCCTGGTGAGAGAAGAGTCAGTTAGTAACACAGCTTATAACACGATTGGTTGTTAATTAAGACACGTTTGAAATGAATGAAAGCTATGCGACTCCCTGCATGCACGCTTGTAGTTTTGAACTGTAGCAGTAGAAAAGCAGGAGAAGCGAAAACCCAGCAGGTTCCCATGGCAGGTCTTTGTTTTTGTCAGTAGTTAACGAATATGACTCAGAAGCTCCCCAAAGATCAAGATGACAAAGATGAACCTTAACAACTCCCAAAGTGGACAAGGGCATTGCCATAGAGATGGTTCTTACGCAGTATCAGAGATTTATTTCATAGATATTTTCGAAAGAATGCCTCACATTTTACATTTACATTTACATTTATTCATTTGGCAGACGATTTTATCCGAAGCAACTTACAAGTAAGGCAGAGTACAACACAAGCGAAAGCCATACATGGAGTCACAGTATTAGAAGTGCTGTATGACCAAGTTTCAATAGTTGGCCAGATGAGGTACAAGCTAGCTGGTAGAGACAGAACTGCATTAAACCATTAATTTTTAAATGGAAAGCATAGTTTATGATATAAGAAATTGCTTTAAGTGGTAGTGATTCAGGTGATTAGGTGAGTGGAGAAGAGCTTTTCCTTATTACAGTATATTCAAGACATCCCCAAATGGACAGGAAAATGTATAAAAAGTACAATTAGAACATGACCTTTGTTTCCATAGGAAAAATTATGAGATATCTGTTCAAATACAGATTGATACAGAAGTGCAAGAACCACACACAATGCAGAACTTGGAAGCAAAGCATCATTTCAGTTTGCTTTGCTTTATTTGGTGACATCCATTCTCTTGTCCATGGTTATGCTGTAGTATATCATAAGCCTTTACCTGTAATTATGTATCATTCCTTTTATCTGTAAGCTCTGGCTGTGGCTCTCAGACATAGTGTCTCTCCTCCAATCATTACAATATTGTGAGTCATGCATTTTTGGACTGCATCCTTTGACAATGCAATTTAAAGTGCAAATAGAGAGATAAATTATAACAAATTGATTTTTTTACAGCTCATAGGCGTAGGGTTGTTGAAAGAAAATCCAAAAATGAGATTTCAACTACAAGCAAAGCAATTTCTTCAAATTGATTGAGTAGTGTGTTGCAACTAACATTGTCATGCAAGCCATAATTAAAAGTGAGCTGGAGAGAAAAACAGAGC
Organism: Megalops atlanticus; assembly: GCA_019176425.1. Lineage (NCBI taxonomy): Eukaryota > Metazoa > Chordata > Actinopteri > Elopiformes > Megalopidae > Megalops > Megalops atlanticus. The sequence continues at coordinate 9,792,701 of CM032896.1, forward strand.
ACTGATATGAAAATATAAGCAAGGATAATAAATAGATTTCCAAAGTGACTGAGCATTGTGTCAAGAAAAAATAATTAAATAGCCTTTTTACTATAGGTTCAGGTTGCTTGGTTGAAATGTTCATTTTTCCTCCTTTGTATTTAATGCCATTAATGTTCCATAAGTTTTTGACTAGCACACTGACACTACCATTTTACTGCGGTGTGTACTTGACTGCAATTGCTGAAAAGCTTTGTTAAAGAACCAGCCATTAAATAATTATATTTTTACCCCAATCAATGCCAATGTCTGATTATCTATTAGTCGTGATATATTTGTGGCACTTTAAAAGAACTATTTTAAATATCATTTTCAATATTTTGACATTTTTATTGTAATATAATTTGCATAAATTCATAAATAATAATATATAATTATATAATTTTTTCTACTAAATACTACTTTCTGCATGCTCCATTTTTGTAATAATACTGCTAATCCCTTCCAAATGAATGCAAACGTTCTACCCTTTTATGAAATAAGTTAGAGCTCAAATTTAAAAATAGACTCTACATTTAGATTGTACATGTTGTCTTTATTGGAACTCGAAGAAGAGACACAGTCATTTTCTTAGGCAGTTCATGTAAAAAAAAAAGTTGAATCTGCTTCTTTTAGAACAGTAAATACGTGGTCGTTTGTTTTCTGTGCTGTTCTTACCTTTGGTAAAAGCCGCAGTGCCATGCCGATTTTAGTCAGTCCGTCTGAGTTTCAGAGACGTTCCGTGGAGAAGCTTAATGTGAGGACGGCTGAGTGATATACCGTGTGAAGGACAGCCTCTCCTTAGTGACAATCAGACGACGTGAATCTGTACCTCTCACCAGTCTCCCTCTTGACTCTTACTCATTGAAGAAGAGAGATGTTGCTTTCATCCTCTTAAAACATTATCACCCATCCTTTAAAAACAGCAAAAAAAAACTCCCCAAAAATGGATTGCCTTATTTCTTGGAAAAGCCCAAAGTGTGATCACAGTTGTACGCATTCCATGCGGAAGACTTTCCTCTGTTCTGGGGCGTTGGAAAGGTCTCCAGCCTTCCAGCGCATCACCTAAAGTGATCACGCGTGTAAAACTCGCCCAGGTCTGTTTCGTAGTCCTCTCTCCTGTTGGCTTCTTACTTCCTCACCTGCTGTCTCCTGCTCGGTGTGCAGTGTTCTCCCTCTCCCTGTCTTGCTCCCTCTCTCTCTCTCTCTCTCTCTCTCTCTCTCTCTCTCTCTCTCTGTGTCCTCCTGGTTGACTCTCTCATTCCCCCCCTCGCTCCCTTGTGCTCGGTAGCTTGCCTGCGAGTCAGGTCGGGGGAAAACAGATGAATGTCTGAGAGCTGGACGTGTGCCAGTGTTTGTGGGAGGTAATTTCCTTCAGCACAGCGGACCTGCTGTTTATATTTCTGGTATATATCTGCTGAAGAGGCGAGGCAGGGGTTTTACACTGGGGTTAGACATTGGCGGTAAACAGTGCTCCATGATCCGCACTGTGCACTCATTTCTTTTAGTTTTTCTGTATGTAACCCCCTTGCACCACTCCTCCCTAATTACTGCCTACTGTGCACCGTTGGGCATGGCCCCCGCACATTACTGTCTGCTGTGTATTGCTGTGGATTGTGTATAGGTTGTAAATACGTAATGGTGTTTTATTAAGTTGTCAAGAGGCATAAGCTCATTTGTTTCACTCTGTAAACATTACAAAAATCATGTGGACCTTCTATTCAATATTTGTCTGTGAACTTTTTAGAGCTTTGTATTTTTCTTTTATTTAACCGGGTGTTCCTACTGAGTTTCAAAGGTCTAAAGAATTGGTACAACACATGTAATAAAACACCTACTATAATGTGAGGTATCTAGTATAACGAACCTCAGTGACTGAAATGGAAAATAGTTTTAAAACTTGAAACTTGTTACAAGATTACAAAGAAAAAGAAAATGAAATATGTCAACTAATTGTAACTGTATCATTTACAAATTGACAGAGAGCACTAAGAAAAAAAAATAGATAAAGCTAAATGGTATTAGAGTTTGTATTTGGTATTTGCCTGTCTTGGAATACCTGATCCCGTGCAGTACCGTCAGCAAGCAAATTAATTTTTGCATGACTTCCAACATGTAATCCATGCCGTGCAGCTGACAAATAATAAAGACTAAATATAACATGACCTAAGACAGAGCTATGTGGTACACCTAGGGCTATGTCCAGATATATACACCTATTGTATATTTCTATATATGAGCTGTTACATTGTGTTCTGTTCTGTAGGATAATTTTAGAACTAGACAGCTGCTTTGTTACTTTGTCTTGTCTTTTGTTTCTAAAATTGAGAATTGTGTAAATATGATTTGGTCTTGAGTAAATGGTACCCTGAGGGGAGCAGGTTTCCAGTCCCTCTATATGTTTGACCCTTCGGGGGTGCTTTGAATCTGGGTTTACAGGTTCTCCCGCTAGAGCTGTGAAACAGACAAAAAAAATGGGAGGTTCGTTACTGTTGTCTGTCTTTCTCTAAGACTATCCAGACACTAAGGACTACATTGACAACTTCCTAATCGAGTTATTTTTGTCAAGGCACACAGACATGGAAAGTCTCTGCCTTTTGTTTCATTTTTTTTCAATCCCTGTGCAGTGCTTAAACAGCTGTGAATTTTAGGTTTGTCAGTTGGATCACATGCATCACATAAACCTAAAGGAGAACACGATGTCCTTTTTTTGGAACTGTAAAACGATTTTTACCCAGTTTCCAAATTTCAGTCACTAATAGAAATTCATAATATGTCACGGGGGTTGTGAAAGAGCAATGAAGTTATTGACATTTAATTAGGGAAGGCCCCAAGATCATCCCTGACCTCAGTAGTGGATGGAATTCCTGCAAATTGACAAGTGGGATGTGTACTGCAGGATGTGAACTGCTGCCAAAAGCAGTCCCCTCCAGAGCTGTAAACAGAGCCATCCTAGGCTGGGAGACACCTGTTCCACACCCTGTGCCTCTATGCTGGAGGCTGTGCGCCTGCTACTTGTAGATATTTAGTGTCAAAATTAATTTCACAAATTAAGTTAAGCAATATATAGCAGGACTCACATTTCCAACCCAGCTCTGTTATACCCCTGCCTCTCTTCTAAGGCTTTTTGCAGGTAGTGACATTGACAGTTGTCAGTGTTTTCAATAGTACTTGCATCATGTTTTACTATACCAGATGAGCCCAAATTACACGACTCAGTATGTTTTGCTGTGTTCATTGCCCTTAATAATCAAAAGTATACCCCATAACAAAAGCATAACCCAACTTTCTTGTTTATGCTTGTGCCAGGGTATAGACTAAATATCGGACTACTGCGTGTCTGTGTAACTGTGTAACTGTTGGCAGGGCGTTCTTGTCGAATGTCGTCTCACTGTCTTGGGAAACATGTAGATAATGAAAGTAGAAGGTCCTCATTAGCTACCCAATGTAAACTTGGAAAGGAACCATAGCCAGTGATGCATTCATCAGACATTCAGAGAATCTCATTTGGTCCTTTGGAGCTGGATGTGCACCGCCGCGTTATTCTGAGTCTCTGAAAAAGCAGTAATGTGGGAGTGCAAATGGATCTGTGCTGCCAGTGCTGGTCAGTCTTGATGTGACCTGAGATGCTTGGGGAACAGATGTCTGAATGTCTGAGAGTCCAGCTGGGTCCAGCGAAGAGACAGTTGAAGGCTGCAATCGAATGACCAATCAGCCACAATTCGTTTTTGTTGCTTTGCCACGATGTTCTGAGCAGAGTGGTTCCCATAGGGAGTCACACAACCAGAAAACCCAGCTCAGTGGGGGGAAAAAAAACTGGAACATGATTCCCTGACCCTGGGAAAAGTCAGTCAGGAGTATTAGATTGAAAACAGCAGGAAACATGGATGGAAACAAATGAAAGCTTGTAATGTATCTATTGCCACATTTGCTGGTTGGTTCCAGATATTGCCTAGTGGCTGTAGCAACACCCCATGGTGATGGGCAACTGGAATTTCCCCTTGGGGATAAATAAAGTACTCTATCTATCTATCTATCTATCTATCTATCTATCTATCTATCTATCTATCTATCTATCTATCTATCTATCTATCTATCTATCTATCTATCCCTGCAGGTGGGACTGGGTGCAGTGGGGGTGGGAGATGCAGGGAGGTAAGAAGTAAGGGAAGGGCATGTAGTCATGAAGGCAATCTAAGACTGAAACAGGGGGCTAGCCCTAAAATAACAAAGCAAAAGGAGGGGTAGCCCTTATCACCTGAGCTCTCTTTCATCACACACCACCCCCCTTTTATACTGGCTGCAGGCGATTGTACTGTCACGGTGATGCTCTGGCATTGATAATTGGTGGTGCTTTCTCCTGTGTAAAATGTGGCACACTAAATGGAGCTCAATCTCTATGAGGAAAGAAGCGAGCTCCGTGCTCACTCCCTCCTGCCTTTCTGCTCCTCCAGAAATAGTTCCCAACCCGCCAGTGCCAAATTGGCCCCTCCCTTGACCGTTGCCACCTTGTCATGGGTTGTCGGCTCCTCCAGCCACCAGCCCGAGACAGAATACCAAGGGGCTTAATGGGACTCACGCATTTCATTTGTTCCTAATTACGGGAGAAGTCCTCCGCCTCGCCGCACCCCAATGAGAGAATGCAATTGACCTCCTGTTGCAGATATTAAGAGCCGAATATACCCAGCTCTGTTCAATGTGCAGGCTATTAACTCCTGTGACAAAAAGGCCACCTTGCTTTTTGAAGTCTGTCAAATGAAAATGAGCCATTTTCATCCTTCGTTGAGTTTAAAAAATAAAAAAGTGTCCTGCTTTTCCATGAGCATTGAATTGAGCTTAGAGATTATCCACTCTAACATGTTATGAATATAGCATGAAATGTGAGAATTTGGACTTGAAGAGAGCTTTGAGCTAGTTAGTATTATTTTTTCTGGCTCTTTCTGTGGTTGTTTTTGTTGGAGAAATCAATACTTTTGAGTGGCAGACTTAACTTTGTGAAGTTTGTTAAGTTTATATACTGACATATTATTTGTGCATGTGAATAACGTGGCATTCTTCTTCACCAAAATCATTTTGTTATAGGAATCATGTCTTATGCTGTACTATTATTATATTAAAATGATATGCAGATGAATCTGTGAAACACAAGCAAATGTATGCGTGTACACACACACACACACACACACACACACACACAGAATGAAACAAATGATGGGCAAATAAGAAGAACAAGATGCATACTGTAACTGTGGGGTAGAAAAAGTTTACTTCTCTTAGCAGCAGTAAATGGAACAGTAACTGGGTGAGTATTTCAAGAAAAAAATTACCACAATAAAATACAGCATTACCATATATCTTCATAAGATGGTATGGTAAATAGGATGGTATGGTAGATAAAAACTGCACAGGCAATCAGGAAACCATATTTCTCATGATACTGGTTGAAGGCTGGTCGAAGATATTGTGGTCTTAATATCACACTGGCCTTAATATCACCTGTAATTAGTATTACCTACAATGTATTGCAATAGATACCAACAAATGCAACTACAGCCTGAGTTTGATGAAATTTGTTATCCAGACAGGATTGACCAATGGTGAGAAGAATTCTCAGAGGTAGCTGGGGCTTTCCAAGATAATGTGGTAATGTGGTAGGAAAATTTTAGAAGAAGCAGAAAATGAGAGAAATTGTGAAGTGGTCCAAATTTGGCCATTCATTTTGTTGCCATATGGCATTGTATCTTAAGTCTGTGCTCAAATACGTTTAGATTTTGTACAGATACAGTGCAATTATGCTTCGTCCAGGTTTATTACATTTACATTTTTACAAAAGCAAATACAGAAGTAAGTTTGTGAGGAATCAGACGTCAAGGTTGTTGTGGTTATTTCTGTATAAAACCCCAAAAACTCTTAGAGCTGGAAAGGTATGGGGTATACCTCACCATCCTGTAACTTAGTGGACCTGTAACTGTGGACCTACAATCTCCAGTTGGTTATCTTATCAAGAAACCAAAGGAGACAACACATTTGGCTTATACCATGAGTGCCCGGTTTGGAGACTTGTGTATTTGATAATCTTTTGTTACTGATGGGTTCTCATTTCATTACTGGGAATTGAAACAATTTAAATTCAGCCAGTTAAAAAAAGAATTGAAAAGACAAAATTAGCATAGGTATGTAAAAACAATACCATTAAAATAAGCCACCTGTATGAAGGAGTATATTTACAGGTGGGTGACCTATCCTAAACTGCAATTCCAGAGGGGAGAGTGCAAGGCCATCCACCTCCCTTACTCTTGTCTAAATTCATGACCCCACTGAGATGATAGCTTTTTTTTCCCTCCAGCCTGGAGACAAGCAAACCATACATTTTTATTTCAAATACCCAGTTCCTCTGGCTTCATCTTTTTCTCTGCTCGGTGTTGACTTCTCCATTTCTCAGTCTATTATTTCGGGGGACAGCTTTGGAAAGCCAGCCGAAGGTTTGCAATATGAGATTTCTGCAGCGATATGTGAGAGTTTAGCTCCCAGCTGAAGCAGTTTTCAGCATCTGTGATATCGCTGCCATTCCTCTTTCCCTCTAAATTTAGAGCATGTTGGCGGTTGTCATTCAGCAATCAGAATGGCATCTAAATCCCCTTCAGCTGTATTGAAAAGTGATCCAGATCTCTCAGTAATTGGTCTCAGAGATCAAATTAATATTCGGTCTGTCAGCTGGATGAGAGGCTAAGCCCAAGGAGGCAGCATCTACATTACAACTGAGTGGAAGAAGATCTTGTGTGAACAAAGAGGGTAAGGGGCTTAGCTTTTATTTACACTGAATACGCTTGACTTTATCGCCGATGGGACTGTGTTCTCAACCTTGCTGAGTGAAGTAAGGTTCTTAATTTAGACTTGTTTATGTAACTTAAGGCTTTTGCGCGCAATGAACAGGGCAAGTGAGATACTAGAATGTACCAGTCAGTGTGCACGTGGGGTATGGAACGTGGAGGCATTTGATTGGCTGTTAATTGTGCAGCAGGTTCTCTGAGCCACGCTTAAGCTCTGCTAGTGAGAAAAAAAAATTAACTGAAAATGAGTGCATGCAAACCTCCACCTGGTGTTCAAACAACTCAGTACTGTTTCAGTACTAATGTTAATGTTTTAATCGTAACTTTCCACCACTGTATCCAAAAACACCACAAGAACAAACATGCCTTATTGTCTCTTGAACAAGTTGGCTGTACACTGTGGTACATTGTATGCCGTGCAATTTATTCAATGCAATACTGAACAAAAATGAGGAAGGTCATGCAATGCAACAAGGGTAGTTCTGAGAGAGAAATAAACCTTGAGGAAGTGTGTAAGTGTGAGGAAAGGTTGACAGAGAGTGAGTAAAAACCCTGAGGAAATGTGTAAGTCACTCATAAGTGCCATTGATTTTTATGTGTGCCTCATATGTCAAGCTTCACACTTTCCCTATGAGCTATGATGTACTTTCATGCTGCCTGCTGCATGCTTGATTTTTTTTTCTTTTTTCCTGTCAACATCAGTCCAAACTGTCTGTGCTGGAAAGGTTTATCTTCACTTTCTACTGTCCGTAAGAGTAGAAAAACCTACAGGGTTGTCTCTGTAAATTAAAAATGTGCAAACAATTTCTTATGTTGTGAACAGACAGGGATCCCTAACAATTTCAGTGGTACAGTTATACAAATGTGGGTCATGAGCCTATTGGGGAGCTGTAATTAGCATGCAACACTGAAAGATGAAAGGAGCATTAGCCAATAATATTAATATATTCCGGTGTATGGGAGACCTGCATTTCTTATTCAGTATGAGCATTATTAGCGTGTAGAAATTCCAATTCCATTCTCCAATTAAGTTCTCAATGTTTTTCAGTGGAGAGAGAGGTAATTGCTAAATGCTAATTCAATATTCTGTACTGTGTGTGAGAGGCCATTTCTCATCATTAGTAATAACCCTAATCCCAAAATGCATCCTCCATTTCATTCCTTGCATAGAATGAATGCCATGGGACAGAATAGCCAGACAACATTGACCTGGATATTCTTTGACATTAATGCTCAAAGCGTGAAATTCAATCAGAGAACAGAAATTGAGCAGAATGATCCCACCCACTTCTGTCCTTCAGTCCTTCAGTGTAGGATGGCATCGTCTGTCTGCCAGTGAAGTGTGCACAGAGCATGTTTTCAGGAGTTTTTCCAAGAACAAAACTTTCTGAAGTTTAAAGCACTGTCAAAGGAAAGTTCAAACTCCGTATCCTCCCTCATTACCGTAGTAATGAGGTTATGGACTGTTCTGAAGGGTGGGTTGACTGGATTGGAGCTTGATGGTGATAGGTGATCACAGATGCATGGAACTCTGACAAAATTTAAACTGAGAGCAAACTGTCGATTGATGTGGCCTTAGACTAAGGACTGAAGTTAATGAGTTTAGTTGCTACAGCAATGGGGTCCATGGAAACAGCATCATAATATTGCTATAGCGGTCATCTCCCAAGTTCCTCAGCTACAGCCAGACTAAATAATGCTACACAGCACTAGGGAGGAAACCCCAGTCTCTTGGGAAAGGAAGAGAAGTCATTTGCTCCACATTCTTTAGGGTTTATTTGCTATAATGGAGCACTTAGACACACTGCACTGGGTGCAGCCACCCAGAGTCAGCGTTTATGGCGGATTAGATCAGACGATCCACGCCGGCCTGCACTCTCGGTGAGCGCCACTCGAGTGTCTCTTCACAGCCTCTTCAGGGTTGTTAGTATTGAATGGATTAGCTTCACTGCATGAGCAGCTAGGAGTGGCCTCACCAGCGCACGGCCCCAGGGTAGGTTCTTTACTGTAATCCTCAGTTTGAACAGTGTCTCGCGTCAAGACAGAACAAAGTGGCTTTGCCGATATCTGGTCAAACACAAAATGCATAAGGGCAATTAAACATGTACCAGTCAAAAGTTCGGACACACCTGATTAAGATAATGGGAAATGTATTCAAAGACATTTTGATCGAAAGATTTATGCTTAAATGTATGCAAGCATTTATGCTGAAATGCTTTTGATGTCTTTACTTTTATTCTAAAATGTGGAAAATAGTATAACAAAAGAAAAGCCCTCCTATGAGTAGGTATGTCCAACAATTGACTCGAACTGTGTATACAGTGTGCTCACATGTATTATGTAGTGTGTTAAAACAGATATCAGAGCTTTAGCTAGTAAGCATCTGCAGATCCCTAACAGATAAACCCGTTTCCCATCTACGACCCTTCATAGGATCTTCTCCGAAGACTCCTGTTTTGCACTGAGCATCGGTGAGGCACCATCCCCACCTTACATAAACTGTTTAAACAAAGTGGTGTGGCGCAGCAGCTTTTGGTGAGGCCTGTGAAAGGTATCTGAGGCGTCTTGTCATGGAAACGGGCCTCCCTGTATTGAGCCAGGAAAATGTGATGTCGGGCGGAACCGAGTCATCAGCGCATGCGGCCTGCCATCTGGTTCATTAGGTGAGTAGGGTTTTGCTAAAGGTCTGATGGGAAATGAAGTCTATGGGGTACATTGACAGTAGGACTACACTTCAGATCCCTTCAGGCTCTTCCATGATACCTTGTGAGATTTTCACATCAGTTCAGTACTTGTTTATATGTTCAGTACTTGTTTATACTTGTTTATATGGCCAGGTCTATCTGGGCCTCTGTAGATGATGATGATGATGATGATGATGATGATGATGGACTACGTTTATAAAATGCCCCTCAAGGATCTCAAAGCATTTTACAGATAAAGAGGTGTGTGATTCGCACCCACCTGTGTGATGTATGGCAGCCATTCACTGCCAGGACACTCGAGGTGGACAGGGAAGAAATTATTCGGTCAGTTAACCTGGGGTATGATTAACGATAGATACCCATTTGTGGGAAAAACTGCCTACTTTTTTCCAGTAAGTAAGTGATCTTTAATGATCACAGTGAGTAAGAACCTTGGGTTTAATATCCCAAAGAAAGGTATGGTTGCCTATAGCACAGTGTCCCCATCACTGCAATGAGGCATTGGTTTTTTTTGTCTGAGCAAGCAGGAAGACTGGAATAGCTGGATGGACAGTGCATTGTTCCTGCTACTCCAGGCCTGCCTATACTTTGTTAAGATATTGACTACAGAGCTTAGCCACTGTCTGTCAGACTGCTTCACTCAAGAGCAAATTGCCCAATCAGCCTCATAATATTTGTATTAGTGTTGTGCTCTGTGTGGATGGTGCCAGTACTCATAAGCTCCGTATTTGCTGTAGTAAAATTTTTAAAGGGGGAAAAGGTGCTGAGAGTTCTACAAGTTCAGTAATGTTGGTTAAATTTAGTTGCAGCTACTTTTGGTTAATGGATGGTCTTAATTGGCCTGGCTCTGAATCTTTGGTTCATTTGGCAGGAGAAAAGAAAGTTAAGGATTCTTATACTTCAAGCCAAAGTTTTAAATGGCACAAATCTCTAGGAACTAGTTTTGCCTTCCGATATAGAGGCCTCCCAGAGAGACCATAAAGTGTTTGGAAATATATTAGGCCCATTCCTCACGGTTGTTTTTCCTGTAATAAATTGCAGGGGGACTTTTCACTCCAGGACAGCCCATTTGCCAGAATCCCTGCAATAAAAATGCATCACAGTTAAACGGGTTTGAGAGCACTTGCAGCCAGCAAACCATTGTTTCAATTATTTGACAGGCAGATAGCCATATCCCTGGAAATTTACAAAGCATATATATTAGCTGTGTATTTACTCAAGCAATCCAAGTTAAGTGCCCTATTTAAGGGTACAGAAGAGTGTTTAAACCAGGATTTGAACATACAAATATATTTCAAGATTTCTTTTTTTTACTGGGTGTACATGTTTTAGTATATTACAAATTCAATCCACCAGGACAAAATAAACCATCAGTCATGATTTTATCTTGCATAAACCATGTCAATCAGCCTGCTTATGTCAGAGATCTATATATTTGGATGTAAATTATCTGTCCTGTACATGTAGATAAGACCCGGTCTTCCACCCTCTGTAGGTAAAAAGAGTCATATATCATGAATCATGAATCATGTATGCAACTGTTGTGGGGCTGAATGGTTTGTGCTATGTTTGTTTACCATGTCACCAAAGTTCCCTGCTGTTTAGGCTGTGAAGTGATCTTCCTGTGAAGCAAAAAGCTGAACTGGCATGTATCTTACCCTCACAGAGTGTAACAGGCATTTTACCATATTCACATGTATGGGCAAACTTTTGATATGTTTATTCATGGTTCATATTCTACGTTATTATTCTAGTTCTTGTGTATTATTAAATAGACAAAACAAATTATGAACAATTACAGATGTTAACGAAATAATATTTCAGAATCAGTGACTGCTAATTAATCATTTTGGTTCAAAAGGATTCACTTGATTTAATAAATTTACCGGCAGAGTGCCACAGGATGTGAAGCTATCTCAACTCCAGCCGCAGGGATTGCCCACCTAAAGAGATATCGGAAATTTGTGTCAGACACAGTATATTCTATGCGCCAGCCATCTCTGAGGACTGAGGGAAAATTAGGTCAGCTGTTTTCCATTGCCAGCAGCCGGGCTGAGGCAGCCGTGTGCAAGAGTGGTTAGAGAACAGGGCTTAGGTAACCGTAAGACTTTAGGGTAGAATCCCAGGTGTTACTGCTGTTGTACCCATGAGCAAAGGTCTCACCCAGAACTGCTTCTGAGCATCTTCAGCGTTAACTAACTGCAGGGCCTGTGATGTAAACCAGTAAAGCAGGGACAGGGAGGTGAAGAGGTGGCGGCCAAGCGCTCTCGGCCAAACTCTCACCCAGACGCACGCAAGCTCGCACACTGTTTGTGCGTGTCACCACTCTGATTATGGGCTGTGCAGCGCAGTGTAAATGCCAGGCCAGGACTTTCTGTTGTCTAGCACATCCCCTGACCTCCTTTGACCTTCCGCTAGCCAGCAGTTCAACCGTCGCTTTGGGACCACACACGCTGCACTTCAGTAGGGGAATGCCGAACACCCTACGGTTTGATTTAGCAGTGTGCAAATTTGGGCGCCCAGTTCAGCATCGTTTTCTTTGTTTGCACTGAAATTTCACCGCTGCAGAACTTGTCGTCCGCTGACGCAGAGAAATTAAACGCCCCCAAAGCCTTTCTTTAAGCGCCAGAGGAATGTTCTCAGCTCAGCTTCTCAGAACAAATGAGCACAGCAGTGAGATTCCCCTGTTACACCACTGTTCCTCACGGCCTGGGAACTGATCCTGGTGCAGCTGTAAGTCCTCTGCGGGAGTGAGTTGTTGTTTTTTTTTTTAATGTATGAGTACCAGGTTGCAGACGCCCACTGGGGGAGAACATGGATACTGACAGAGCTGCATCGTTCCCTTTCTGCTTTGGTATTGGTGCTCACCAGTTTTCACAGGCTGTTGCGGGAATAATACACCAGAAAGAAAGAAGTGAGTGTTCCAGGCAGCTGATTGGAACAACTGAGTGGAAGGGTGTTCTGAAATGAAACTATTTTCTGATTGGATGCTTTTCTGAGCCCCTTTGTAGCCCTTGTGGCAGTGGTGGAAGCAGAGTGAACCAACTTTCTTACTGAACTCGCACAGTGTGTAGGAGGTTCTCACTCCCAACCTTCACATTGTGGAAAATTGCAAATGTTCTCTCTGCTTTAAATGAGATACTGGTCCTTAGTGAAGAGGATGAAATCACTCTAACAAAGAAAGAAAACTGTTTGATTATTCAGATTCTTTCAGGAAATTAAGGTGTATATATCACTGAAGGTTGAGTCCCTGTTTATTTAGACAGCTGGAAGCTGCTAATTACCTACAGGTGTGTATGATTGTTAGCATCTATTTAATGCGCTTTTGTTAGTTGATTTGTTACTCTTGACACTGGCTTCTGCTGAATAGGTCCCTTTGGTGCTTGAGTCTAAATACATCAATGAAAAACCATTTCAAAAATGAAATCCCTTTCATTTGCAGAGTACGTCCCTCTTTGCTGGAGTGATTCTGCAGTCTTTCAAGAGCAACCTGGAGGAGGAGATATGTTTGGTATCCTCAGAACTCAGGCCGATGGACCGCAGGGAACCAGGTATATCCCCTGCTTTGCTTTCTTCTTAGGATTTCATCCCTCTTTGTGCATTTGAAATGCAGTCGCTAATGTCGCCCGGAGTCCCCTTTTATTGTTCCTCTCATTCATTCCATCCCCCGGTGTCCATTTTGTGACATTATCAGCATGCTACAGACTGGTGCAACTGGTCCCCCCTGGCAGCCGGTCAGGGTGCTTTGTAGTAAAACCTGGCAGTGAGGTGACACAGACATGGCACAGAGTTAAAGAGCTGTTCAGCCATAGCCTGTTGGAATGTTACGAGCTCCCTCTGTGAGGTAGCAGTGATCTGGAACTGGGTGCTGGTCCTCCCATCCCTCAGCACTGAGTCCCACGCTCTGTGGATGGTATGGACACACACACAGATCATTCAGGCTCTTTCAGATCAGTTTAGATCTAGACCCATTTCATCATTTTAGACTAGACCCAGTTCACCATTTTAGACCAGACCTATTCATTGTTTCATTTATGTTGATTCGGTTTGAGAAGGACTATGGCAAGAGAAGGACATATGCCGGATAGATAATACTTTTAAGCTTCTTTGTTTCAACTCTGAAAGTTTAAAAAAGGAGAGGCCTAGGCTTCTTGTAATGACATAGTAGCCAATCACCCATTTTCCCCTAGGGCCTATGTGACTAATCTCATCAAATATTCAATATTAAGTATTCAATACTTATTCAATACTCTCTACTTTTATGACATATGCAAGTCCCCACTTTCAAATACAGGCACATAATATCACATTGGTAGTGCACTGGTAATGATGCGTTTTGTCAGTGATCCCATGCTTGAATTTGTAACAATTCTGGCTTTAAAATGCATTGTATGGAATGCAATGAAATACCATGTATAATTAAGGAGAGTGAATGATGAACTTGTATTAATCTGGAATATTTGCTATAAATCCCTTGAATGGATGGTTCTATTGTTCAGTGAAAATGGGATATAGATGATAATGTACAGGTCTAAATATATTGAATCACGTTATGTGTAATAGTTCAGATGGCATATCATGGCAATATTAGTGTGTCTGTGTTTGTAGCCACCATGGCCTGTTAAAATACAATTGCTCATCATACATTTTAGGGTCAAATTAGTTCAAGAGAAACTGCCAAACAAAGTTGGCTTTTCATTTAAGTCATTATTAGCCCGGCGCTTGCAGTGCGTTGTAATTGATTTCATGTGGTGCTGATGGGGACGTTGGTCTGGTGATGTTAATGAGAGTGTGATCCTCTTTTCGCGGGAAGCTATTAACCTGGAGGAACCTATGACCCATGAACCTGTCAGCTGCCCGTGACAATGGCTGCTTGGTTCACTCTGCTCCTACCTTTATCCCACCCCCTTTGGTCACCTGTGCCAAGGTGAGTGGCAGGTGGGACACTCCCAGACTGGGGACATCACACCTGGGGACAGAGAAGCAACAGCAGACACCCCCCACTAACTTGGCTTGCAGTGTGGGACGGGTGGGCACATTCTTCATACATTTGAAATGGGGGGGGTTTGGCGGTGCTGAAGCAACATCAATCAAATACTGAAATGCTGCAAGCCCCTCAGACCGTTCCCTGAGAGACAGTCGCACGGTTCCAATTTACTGCATTCATTAGAATTTCAGACGTGTAGCACCTTCACTTTAATCTCCACGTTAAATGAAACCATTTAGAAACACACGCCCCAGAGGCCTTTGGCTACCGCTGCTGAAGCCGGCTCTTGCCAAACTGCCTTTCAATTGCGAGCTTTCTCTAGTCCTTTTTTAGTGCCGGACACATTTACAAACACTTACTGGTGTATGCATAAATGTTTATTGTGGTGCTGAACGTGACAGAAATGCAAATAGCATTAAACAGCAAAGCATGAGAGCGCAATAATGTGTAAGCGAGTACTGAGAGGTTTTCATCGAAGAAGGTTTCACCTATCAGAACTGGTTCCTGCTAGTGTTAAGGTTAGGGTTAGAGTCTGGGATGGGGTTACATTAAGTAACCCCTTCAGGGACCATAGAGAGAAAGACATAACTCATACAGGAGAGCATGTAAACAAGCATCTCTAAGTGCTAAGAGGTGAAAGGACCCAGATCTTATATGACTATTTGCTTGTGTTGTACTCTGTCTCACTTGTAAGTTGCTTTGGATAAACACGAATGCTAATGGATAAATGTAAATGTAGATCTGACAGGAGGAACCAAATCTGATGCAACAGCTGTCAGAGACATAAGTCAAGCATTTGCATAATACCAGGTTCAGTATATTTACACTGGGGAAAACAATACGTCAATATTCAGTTTATTACTTCATTTACCTACACTGCTTTCTGTATAAATTATCTCTCTGGATACATTGCAGTATGCTTTTCTTTATCTAAATCCTGTATTATGTCACCTCTCTTTAAATGGTTAGAATACTCTAAACCAGGAAGACTCTGCGGCAGTAATATTATGCTGCATACATGGTTACCATGCCAGTTAATATAAATCCAGAGTGAGTGAGGACTGATCAGAAGCAGCCCCACAAGCACAGGAGACATTGCCATGTTGGCTCCAGGTTTTCCCATTACAAGCACTTAAACTGAGTGAGAGATTTCAAACTTCCCCAGGAGAGGAGGCTGGAACCTGGGAGAGTGTCCAAAGCGACGGCCGTTCCCCTGCCACAGCCCAGAATCAGCACGCACTGTGCAGGAGTGAAAACACCCAAAGGAAGCGCAGCGCCGTCTGGGGAAGGGAGCTCAAACCGAGCGGAATCTAACAGCTGTGACCGGCGTTTCGGGGACCAAACTTCAGCTGTGACTTTTTTCACATTCAGAGACTGTTGATTGCCAGAATCGCACTGATAAAACAGACTCAGGCCATGCTACTCACAGTGTTTGAGTGAGATAATGTGGAGGCAGAAAACAGGCTCCAGCAAATATGAGAGTTTTGTAATCAGTGCCAATTAAAAAAAAAGTAAAATCTAAAATTCTACAAAAACATGATTTTGTTCCTTACCGACTTTGAAACCCCCTTATAGAGCATCCCATTGGCTATCATTGTCACTCACCATTTTGTTTCGTCCTTCAGATCAAGATAAAGTCCTTCCATGTGCAATCATTTCATTACCAGTCCTCTCCATCACCGGTTTGCAGCAAAACCTTTTAATATTCACTAAGCGTTTTGTTTTTTCCCAGCGGTAATTGTATTAAGATCCTTCAGTGAAAGATAATTACTGTTCAGTCTAATGATCTTCGCTCTGTGAGCCTGGAGCTTCAGCTGGAACACTTACGGACACACAGAACTGGAAGGGAAACTTGACCAGTGTCCTTTTTTCAAGCTTTCTTGTTTCTTAGTTTTTCTCCTTCCTTGCTGCCTGAAAAATGATGGGCTGTCTGAGCCATTTTAAATCTAAAGGTGTAATACTATCAAGACATCAATCTCTGGACTCCCAGCAAGATTCCTAAGGCTGCTGCTGTTTTGTTTGTTTTTAACAATTTCGTCAGGAAATATTTCTCCTATTAAAAGTAGCAAATGTATGCAGCTTCAGCTTTTCTTATGACATCACCCTCATTACAGTTTCAGTTATTAAATATTATTATAATTATTTTATATAATTATTTACAGAAGAATCTCTGATTGGTGTGGTTTTTGAGCCATGCCTTTTGTAAAGGGCTAGATGCAGCGCTTTGGCACGGTGGCATTTAAGTGAATCTTTTCAGGACAATGCACAGCCATCCTGAGGGTTTACAGCGCGGGAATTCAATGACAAGTGTGTCACCCTCACTGGCTTCTGAAAATTGATTATAATCCCGGAAATTTCGAGTGATTTAAGTGCTGTGTCAAAGGACTGTTGTTGTCTGTGACAGTCTGTTCTGTGAATTATATCCATGTGCCGTTGGTGCCCTTTCACAAAGGTGGAGTTATTGGAGAAGATAAGAACTTAAATGCTTCTGTGAGTTTAGTTTTGTTGCCATGACAAGGCACCAGGAGAAGAGGAGGACAGATCGACCTCTCTGGGCCAGGTGTGTAACCCTCATCATGAGATCTCTGTCATATTCACACTATTCACACACACACAAAAGAAAAACAATAAATGCTTTGTTTTTTCACAGCCCCACTTAGGACACATACTCCCCCTCTGCTCCCATACCTCCCTCCTCTCAGCTTTCACCTGGCTTTCAGTACAGTGCAGTACTTCATTACAGGAGAGTATTACAGATCCTCACACTTTGCACTGCACTCTACATTACAGCGGCGCATTATGGGTCTT
This sequence comes from Megalops atlanticus, assembly GCA_019176425.1. NCBI lineage: Eukaryota > Metazoa > Chordata > Actinopteri > Elopiformes > Megalopidae > Megalops > Megalops atlanticus. The sequence continues at coordinate 9,810,049 of CM032896.1, forward strand.
CTCTCCCTGCGTTACAGTGGAGCGTTACAAACGATCACACTCGCTGTTACAGAGAAGCATTACAGACCATCATACTTGGCTGCACTATATTAGAGCATTACAGACTTTCACATTATGCATTACAGCGGAGCTTTATAAATCTTCCCTCTCCATTGCAGTGCAGCATTACAGACCATTACACTCTCCATTGCAGTGGAGACTTGTCACCCCATTTCCACATAACAAGATGATTAAAAAAGAACAAATTCATTTCTTTTCCCCTCAGTATTAATTTAGCAACAGTCTCAGTGCCAGCATGAACAATCAAAAACATTCATTCACCTTTCTTTAAAAGCAAAAAAAAAATCAACGCTAACATTTTCAAATCCCAGACTTGCCCAACTGGCCTATTGGTGATGGATTGTCTGCTGAAAAATTAATTTCTAATTTCGGTCTGTGTGTGTGTACCATCGGTAAGCACTCAAAGGCCCGGCGCTGAGAGCTACAGCCCGGGGTTGGCCACGGTCCAGAGGTGACACTGTGAGACAATTGCTTCTGCTGCAATGAATTAAAAGAACCTGATCTCTCTGATACACCGTGAATTATTGCTGTGGTCCTTTATCCTGAGAGCAGGTGGGGGTAGCACTGGAGATGAGATGAGCCCTCTGTCTGGAGTGGTTCTCTGAAAAAAACCGAGAAACCCTGGGAAAGTGTCTGGTTGGATATACCAAGCATTTGTCATGCACCCTTTTAAAGCCAATCTACTTTTCCTATGCATGCTGTGTCAGACCAAGGTTATTTTGAAACCCTTTTCTTTTGCCATAGCATGGCATGACTTGTCTGAATTATTCCTGGTCTGAATTTCGTTTCATTCTGTATGAACCGTAGTCAACAGCTGGGGGCCTACAGCTACCATGACAACCAACAAAGGCGCAGTGGAACATGTCTGCATGGCTTCATAGAAACATTTTGCAACTTTCTGTGTCCTGGAATTATGGGAAATCTATTTATGGCCGCATCAGTGTCCAGTGAACAGCACAGTAAGGCTGTGAAATAACTAAAACTTCAAGGTGGTTACACATAGTACAATCCCCAGCTTCGAAACTCAAATGTGTCTTCCCCAGATCCTTCAATTCATCAACATCCCAGTCATAATATGCATTGGCTTCCCTTGCAGTGCCTTCACTTGCTAATTTTAAAGAATTGCAATATGCACATTAGGCTTTGTTAAGGCTTGAGGTGTCGCCAGCAGTTTGGCAAGTGTACCAGCTCTTTTCTCATGTCGTATCTAATGGAAACATCAGGTGAAATCAGAGGGATCGGTTTCAGCTCAGAAAGGCTTGGACAAGCTGATAGAGTACAAAGGTCAAGCTCAGAAGGCCTTGTGTGGGTGTGTGTGTGTGTGTGTGTGTGTGTGTGTGTGTGTGTGTGTGTGTGTGTGTGTACCTCCTTTCTCTCTGTCTCTCCCTCAAACAGCTCTCTCTCTCACTCTCTCTCTTTCTCAGTCCCTATCTTAGTTTCTCTCTATCTCTCTGTAATTCAATTCAGTTCAATTCAATGGTGCTTTATTGGCAGTAGAAACCAAGCATTCACATACAGTATGATGCAAAAATGTTTCTGTGATTACAGGACAGCACAGTAACATGCAACATGTGGTCCTTTCTGCTAGCCTGACCAACATCTTTTCTCCATCAGTCATGTCTGAGAAATAGAAATGAAAGTTGAAAGGAAATTTTAAAATTGAATGGAACTGATAGTTGTTTTTCCTCTTATAGCATATATCCCTTACCTGTGAGTATTTAGTACAATATATAAGAAAGTAAATATCTGCCTCAGATCCCTGTTCTCTCTTTTGCAAGAAAAGCCCAGAGGAAGGAGTAGAAGTGGAAGGTGGAAAAGATGTAGCTGGTGAGTTTTGAGGCAGAGGTGCTTGGTGCCTTTATCAGATATTAGCATGAAAAGACAGAGCTGTAGAAATGACTTTGTAGGATTGAATACGACAGAACCCGTACAGTATCTCCTGACTCTTCTTAGAACAAAAAGGCCAAGTCAGGACTTTTGTTGACAATGCTGAGCATAAAGAGCAGTTTGGGAAAGCTGTTCAAGGCTGCGGAGGAATTAAATTGTCAGTATTCAAGGGGAGAGGCACTCCATTTGACTGATCAGCTGTCAGCACGCTATCACTCATGGTAAGGGTAAGCAGACACTCTTACTCAGAGTGACTTAAGCTTAGTTCCTACATTTCCTTTTATACAGCGGGATATTTACTGAGGAAATTTGGGTTAAGTACCTTGTCCTAAGGTTCAAAAACAGTAGCCAAACCTGGGAGTTGAACCAATGACGTTTGGGTTACAACCTTTGGGTCAACCTGAAGGAATGCGCTGATGAGGAGGTGGAGCTTGTTGAGCCTATCAGTAACCACAGGAACAGGAGGAGCTCAGAGACTCTGGGGTGTGAAGTACAGCTGATGTCAGCACAGAACTGAAAAGAAGGTTCCGTCTGCAGATGAGGAGAACAGTCTTTTTCAGACCTATTCTGTCTGCAGATGTGACAACCCAACCATAACCCTAACCCCAACCCCTAACTATGGCTAACAGAAGCTAGTTAGAAGAATGTCACACATCCGTGAACAGGATCACTTTTTTCGAGGTTTTTCGAATAGATTTGACTCTGGTTTCTGTCACCAGAACCCATCAGAAGTGATAGGGTCAGGTCACTGTGGCTCTCTACTTTGTAGAGCAGATGCAAATTTAGTCCAATATGCATGAAAATGAGTATTTGCTGTTAACCTTCTAGATAATTACATCTGAATCTTAATTTCTAGCTGTAATAATGAAAGGATTTTTTTTTAATTTAAGTTATTTTAATCCTAATTACGGCATTTTTTTGGATTTACTCCCAAATCAGCTCAAGCTCCCTGTAGAGAATACTCAGCTGTAGGTATGACTAACATACATAAAATGATTCTAACGGATCTCTTTAGTCAATGTACTGATGATGGAGGTGACGCTAGCAACAAGAATGCATGTATGGTCAGGAAATAACTTATAATTCAAACAAAATTTGTGTGTTGTAATGTCAAAATCATTGATTGATGATGGAAATATAAAAAAGTTTAATAAAAGGAATAAAATCCATAACAAATTGTGAACTGGGCTCTCACCCATTCTACACAATGCTAATCCTAAGGTTTCTCTTGCCACTAGGGTTTCACTTAGGCTCTGGCTTTATGATAACCATTTGTTTTTACGGATGGCCCACCCTTATTGAAGTTTAGTATTATGCTGCCAAGAGACACATTACAATCCCATTTTCCATTTCATGAGAAACAGCATTTTGATTTAGCTTCAGTCTCTCCCCATTTGGGACCACCTAATGCAGTGATATAAGGTAGCTGAAAACAGTTCGACCACTTACATTGTCATTTTGTGTCCCTAGATGGTCCTGAGAACGGTAAAATGTAGTGACAGATCTCCCAGCATTCCCTGCTCCCTGCTAGTCCATAGCCAGGGAATGTAAGCAATGCCATGGACTCTAAATGTTTTTAACTGAAGAACGCAAACTAGACTTACAACTGTCCATGGCAATAAGCCATAATGAAAGAAAGAAAGGCTTTCTCTGTGTGTACATTTCTATGAATGGAGCAGAGCGCAGTAGAGGGAGTGTGTTCTGTGGTGTTTGTGATGCTGGTGGCTGAATCCTAAGGGTTTGAATCTGTCATTTCTGCTGTCCGCATGCTGTTCTTGGATGGCGTCTGCTGTTTGCCTTCCTCTGAGTCCTCAAGCGATCCTGTGTGTAATAAGAGTCAGAACTGGGCCGCTTGCAGGACAGGATGTTTGGATTATGTGTCATGACTTTGGGGTTCAAAGGTGCCACTGTTATCTGTGATGCAAAGCTGTCATTAATTACATCCCAATACGGCAGAGGGAAGGGAAACTGTAGGTCTGCAGCAATTCCACATCTCAACTCCAAGTTGTACACTGTGGGTGGCTTGGATACTCAAATGAGATAACTTTATCTGGACACATGCCTGACACATGCCACATGTTTCCCATTATAATATTACTAATTACTATAGAGCATATAATATGATTATGATAATATTGTGAAGTTTTTAAAAATTATGTGGTCTTGACAGGCTTTTTAGTTGAAGTCAAAGCTAAACCCTTCTCAAATATTTTCAGAAAAACAAGACCAAAGATGGAAAAAAGGATTGCAACCATTTTCAGTTCTTTTCGCGTTCCATACATGGCAAACTGACCTGGGGGAAATGACAAAGCAGCGTCTATGTGTTTGGCGAAAGTCAGCATCCGAGGCCACGCGACAGGGCGAACGTGGGGCCTGCATACCGCCGGCGTCTTCGGCTGTGAAGTCACGGTCTGCTGCGGAGGGCTGGATCCTCTGCCCGCCGATGACAAGGCCATCGGAACACGCTGCACTTTTCAGACAGACCCCGGGCATCGTTGGCCAGGTGTGGAGGGTGAAGTGTGGTCAGGACTGATTTCGAGATAAATTACACGGCTGGTGAGGGACCACAGACAGTCATTCAAAACCCTGATGGGTTCTACTCTTCAAACGACTCTTTAAGATGAGGGCACAGTGTTGTAGGCTTTGGCTGGTGAACAAGTTGCTCCATAAATCCGCTGGTGCAGAAGGGTGCATGAGTCACAGCATAGGGCCCAGTTCTGAAATATGATCACTGCAATGGGTCTGATCTCATGTGCACTGGATACTTTTGGTAGTGTTCCTTAACACAATGAGATTTCACATTAGATGCTATGCTTATTAGAGTTCTTATTATTCTCATTATAATTATATACTATTCTTGTAGCTGCACCACTGAGACTATGGGCCTCAGAGCAGAACAATGTTGGGTGCTTAATCAGAATATAACTGATACTTAATTACACTATTGTCCCTTGTGATTATGGGTTGCTGGTAACCAGTAGAATCCTCTGCTAATTGCACCGGTACCATTGGAAACGTTTCCTCCTGTGGGGGGGTTGTTTTGACAGTTTTATGAATGAGAGCTACAGCATCTTGAATCTTCGAGGACTGGTTATGCCGTGATGAGTCTGACCGCCCCGTGTCCTACTTATTCTGCTCTGGTTACTGTTTGACCACTTTCAAAGGGTTCATTTATCAAACGCCTTGATCAATCAGGCATTTCCATTCCGTTCACAAGTACTGTCTCTCCTCCCTCAGGTAAAGGCAGCTGAATGTATTCAGGGGACTAGATGCTGTAACCATGGAGGTGAATTATTTTTACCTTCTTTGCAGATCTGGGGCTGTGTGGCAAGTTCCCAGACATCACGCAGTGTGTATCTGAAGTCACAGGCTGCACCAGCCAGAGGCTGCAGACATGTAATGGTGTTAATAGACACGCAGCTCACAGCTCTCTGATGAGAGGATGGTTTATTTTGTTGGGGGGTTAAAGTGCTGAGCAACACGGCGCCAGGAAATGAGGGTTCATGAAATCATGTCCCGGGAGAAGATCAAAACCTAAACACTTTTACACGATTATGGGAGTAACCTACCCATGTTATAAGCTACTGTTCAGAGATGGCAAGATGTGAACCAGAAATCAACCAGCAACAGGAGAGGAGGAAAAAAGAATTGTTCACTCAGTTTCTAACAAAAAGATGCAGTTAAAAATAAAAAACCTTAGGCTTGCAAAAATTTCTGGAGTTCTTTTAGGCACCACTCATCTCCTTCCCATCATGTTGGAGGTAATGGTTGACTCAGTGACCCAAGTGGCACCTATCAAAGATCTCAGATTAATTTACAGTGTGGAAAGGGTAAGTCACCACAACTACTACCCATGAGTGACCCTCACCTAGCCAATTAACCTGGGGCCTGACTGTGAATTTGCCCAGGACACTGGGGAGCCATCCACTGATTGGATATTTAATGGCCAAAGGGAGTTAGGTCTTCATCTTATCATCTTCTTCAAATGATTGTTGGATGATAATCTAAACTTTTCCTATTTCCTCAACACTAGGGCCCAGACCAAGGATCCCAAAGAGATGAGGAGACATGTTCACAGAGCTTGCCCCAAGCAAAGCATGAAGCAGTGTCTGTATGAAACATCCAAAACGGCAGTCAAAAACTGTAATCTGTACTCCTGTGGACTGTGGGGACTGCATCCAGACTAAAGCTCTATCAATATTTCAAATCATCTAGCATCTAGGAAAAAAAAATAGTTTCAGAGAGAGGATGATCGAGACAGATGGCTGATTGTAAAAACCTTGATCCAACTTTCTGCAAACACCACTTATGCAGGCGAATGAAACCCTTTAACTCCAGAGGCGGGACCGCAGTGAGAAGATCCATTCCCTTGGACGCCATGCTGGAGAAACATTAACGAGGCAAGACCTTCCCTGGCAGTGGTGAGCAATTCTTCATTTGTGGAGGGAACACATACCCTCTGACAGTGCCCTGCCTCTCCTTACAGACAGCACTGCAACTCTACCCAAATGCACTGCCTAGGCTGTTCAGCCACTCATACCTGTAATCCTCCCGAAGTGCAGGACCATGGGCCTCCAGTTCAGCTTGGCTACAACAGCCCGGAACTGGCGTGTCATTACTGAGAACTCTTTAATGACCCACACGAGTCACATAAAGACTAACATGTTTTTCTTATTATGGCTTATTATGAATGTTATTGTTTGTATTCAGGATTTGTATTTTAGTTCTGGAAAGCATGGTTAACTCACATTAGGGCTTTAGTGATGTTACAAATATACAACTCTGGTCTGGCACTATCACTCATATTATGAGGGAAAGGCACTTATGTTCTTCCACATTGTAAGTCGCTATGAATAAGAGCATCTGCTAAGTGGCTGTAATGTAATGTAATGTGATATAATGTAATAAGCAGGGACCAGGGTTAATGTGTTACTGCTGCAGGTCTGACTCAAACCAAATGCCTGTGTGTTACTGCCACAGGTCTGACTCAGACCAAACGGCTGCATGTTATTGCTCTGGGCCTGGCTCAAACCAATGGCTTGGAACTGACTGGGATACTGGCTCTAAAATGTAACTTAATATGAATGGGTTGAGCACGGAACGCCATTCCTTACATCAAAAAACCCCAAAATGGAGAAGACGCTGCCGTTATGGACGTCGGCCACACGTCAAATGAACTGCAACGAGGCGACACGCAATTAAACAGGAATCATCGAAATTTGGCAACATCGCCGTTAGGAATGCTTGACTGGTAAGAGAGATGCTCGGAAACGTTGGGCAGGAGCCGGAAAAGGAGCGGTCCTTTCAGAAATAAATGGTGTCAACCGGTTCATAAATCCTTTGAGCAAACAAATAATTACTCAACACTGGAGGACTGAAATGTTTTCCGAAGGAATTTGTTGAGTAAGACTGAATGCCATCTCATTAAGGGGAAAATTTATTATACATTCGAGAGGGGTTTAATACCCATAAAACCATCATCTTGCACAATGACTAAACATGAATAAACTGGTGCATGGGCACTAGTGCATATTAGTGAGGGGCTTGTGGGGGGTGGGGGCTTACATCCTTTATGGCTTTGCCTTTTTGCTTATGTATTCTTGGGAGTTCCAGGGTGAAACCATAAAATACTTGGAGAAGATACTTAAAAATGCATTGCAAAAACCCTAATGCATATTATGTAGTTTGGTGCCAGCTGCGAGAGGTTATTTCAGGTGTATTTATCACCTGGGGGAAGCAGGTGGTAAGCTTCAGTTCAGGTGTAAGAGCATAGTTCTGACTGCTCATGAGTTCCCTTTCCCAATGCCCTGAAAGCGCTGCACACGTTAAGACACGGGTTTCACACCACTGCTGGCTGTCCAAATTCAGTCAGTGATGTTCCACTGATACCCCACCACTAGAACACAGACAGAAAGAGAGCACATTCGCCTGAATATGCAGATTGTGTGAAATCCAAATAAATGTTGTGGTGAAGCACCCCCAATCCATACGCATCTCTTTCATCTCTGGGAACAGCACTTGAAAGAAAACAGTCATCATAATCAATGTGCAGCTTGGCTTTCAATGGTGTGTCCCCGCTGCTGTCAAACCAAGCCTCGTAATCATCGCCCATACCCACGTTGTTTGTTTTGCTAAGGGTGAACGTTTACCACTTACACTTCCAGATCCTGACTCCCATTAAGAACCTGGTCTCAGAGGATTTGCGATTATCTTATATGACTTTTAGGAGAAGCAAACCAGGACTTACCAACAGAACAGAAAGGCCCCACTTAAGCCTTGTTTATTTCATGTACTGCACATTAAATGCACACACTATCTTCATGTCTGGGATCTCTTTTAATGTGGAGGAAAAAGAGAACAACTTCACTTTCAAAGACTTATTTAATGATTCCAGTACCACCGCCATTGATTTAAACAAGGCATTCTTAGGCATGTAGTCATAGGTTATGTACAGTATTTACAGGATTTATACCCATTGCTGTACAATAAATGGGGGGACATCACAATATACTGTAGATGAACCCTGTGGAGAGAAATAAAACTGGCACATGGAACCCCATCATATTCAACAAAGTCCCTGTTGCAACACAGGCACAGATATTCTATATTCTGACCAGATGTTCATCTCCTGTGGTCTTGCCCTCTTACTTCCTTGTCTAGGTCATAACCATCAATAATGGGAGGTTCTGGTGCTGCCTGCATTGCAGTGGTTTTTCCGTTTTTTCACTACAGGCCATCATGGATATTCATAATGAGCAAATCAGAAATCTAGCTTTATCTATGGTAGAGACAGCACTTTGAATGTGAAACACACAGACCTGAAAATCTGGCCAGTATATATGATATCTGCAGCACAGAGAGATGTTCCATAGTGTGTCCTCACTCACTTGATTGGCTCATCCTAAGCCAATCAGGTGTGCAGTGCTGCAGGCCTTGAAGAGCTAACATATCTCACCAGTGGCTCTCCATCAAGCACACCAGCGTAAGGGTGTTGAGAAAGTTTCTGGTACATTACATATGGCTTAAAGGACTTCATGTTCAGCTACCAAGACTGGAGAAAAGAGAGTGAATCATTGCAGACAGCCCAATGACCTCACTGCTGTGCTGTAAACTACCAATTTGTAACGGCAAAGGACATCCCAAAGTCATGAGGTGCAGATGGCACAAAGGAATACAAATGATGGACACACTCACTTGGCATTCACTTATCAGGCTGCTCTTGCAACAAGATCATTACAGCAACGACTGTACCCCTGAAAAACCAAAAATGTGCTTTTTTGATTGAAATAAGATCCATTGGCTGGTTCTTTGTTACAAACAAGTGTACTGTGCTTTTTATGGCTGTAAAAAGCATTCTTGATTGGCTGAGCTCAGCATTCTATCCAATAGTCTTGCTTTTTATTATTGCTTTAATGAAATCAGGCACCTGCACATCTACACAATAATTTAAAATCACAGCATCTAGTCACAACTTTGCTTACAAAATACAATCTCATATTTCTGGTTACAATAGTGCTGCTTGTAGTGAACTAATGTTAGGCTAATTTGTAGATACATTTTAACACATAATTTGTATGTGTTAATGTAAGGACACTAACTGATGTTAACATTAGCCATACTGACTTGTAAAAACTAAAAAGTGAACAGGCAAATGGGGTCCTGGCTAGTCAGGAGCCAATGAAAATTCTGATATGCAAATGAACGTTACAGCAAATCAGGAGCAAGACTTTTCCTAGCCAATCAGAGCACAGCTTGAAAATACCCTCACAGAAAAGTTCCGTCTGACCTTTGGTTCCCAGCCAAACAAGATGCTGTTGAGAGGACAGCTTGCATAGTTCCTTCAGAACCACACAGTACAACATGCTGTGTTTCGACCCCTGCCTCATGGACAGTACAGCCCAATGGAAGAGCATCAAAATCAACACTAACCTTAACACCAGAATGCCTAAAAACCTGGACAAAAAAAAACCAAATAGAATCTTTGACTCCCTTTGAGAGGAAGTAAAACTGTTTAAATGTAAGAGATGGCCACATATTTGTACCTTCCCATGACTGAAAACTGACTGCTTATACTAGGATTACTCCAAAGTACATAGTATAAGGGCCAAGATAACAAATAAAATACCTAATGCCTATGTGTCAAACATCTAAGTGCTGATATTTATTCTTGTATGGATTCAGAAACTGGTCTGTGTATTTAAAATCAAATAGTGTATGTGAAATTTTATAAACATCATCAGTCCTCTCAGACTGACTATTCTGTAAAATGCAGTTACCCAAAGAAGATTCCTTAAGGAATGTCTTTTTTTAAAGCTTTTTGAACATCTGGCTATAGACCAGATAACTGCATCAAAAGATTGCATATATACACAAGTTGACAATTGGACCATTGCACATTTTCTCTTAAGATACATTAGTTCAGGTACAGGACATCCCTTTCAGCATTGTACAACTGCTAAAACCCCATCAATACTTGCAAGCAAAACCATACTTTCATTCATTCATTTCATACAAATATGTCTATACCTGTGTGTGCATACATACACATTCAGAGAACATAACTGTTTATCACATTGATTACAATAATAGTGTAAGACAGGACTTGAAATGTGTATGATTTAAGAGTTGTATACTACATATTTCCAAAGGGTAACACATACTGGGCACAAAACCAACAAAAGCATATTTGCGATTTGAAGCATTATGTTGTGAAATGCAAACCAAAAAATGCATCTTTATTGAACAGAATGTCTTCAGACCTTTTTCTGTTTACATGTTTTTTTTCTGGCTTTGTGTCTGATGTGAATTGGCCATTCTGCAGTAACACTGTCACTCAGGGTTTACATGTGCACCCACCAGAGTCCTCCTCTGATTTGTGTGTTTGTTTTATTCCCCTGTTTGGTACTTCATGGGTTACAGAGGCAGGCTTCAGCTTAGGCTCAGACTCAGTCTACCACAAGCGACCTTAATGTACCTGATCTGAGTAAGCTTGACTTCTTTTCTCCCCCTTACACAATTTAATGAGTTCTCTGGTGAACTGAAATGACCAAAAGAAATGTGCAAGAACTGGAAAAAAGTGACACTTACAGTTAGGGACATTGTGAATTACAGCAAGACTGAGTACATTTTAAGGGCAAAGCCAAATGGCAGACAATATTAATAACTTTATAGTATTCACTTAATACAATAATGAGCCCTTGGATCATTTCAAATATGTAATATACATGGGGTGTATAAGGGTGTGGTATTTACATCAATTTACAAGCATGCAATTGCACGATACACGGTACACTTACAGGTACTTTTTGGTGTTGGCAAATTTTTCAGTCTTGAGTTGAAATGTAATTTTTGCTGTAAATCCTAAACGCTATGTAGTTTCCTATATTTAATATTGACCTTTAAATATCGGACAGTTGAAGTCCATCGCAATGAAAAGAAGGTAAATCATTGCCAGAGACAGACTCCTAATGTAGGAGATCAAAGCTGAGGTACTGGTGTAATGTTGTGCATAGCAAGAGGGCGCTGTCGTCACGGCAGCGGGCGTCCGCACCTTACGCTGATTTCACGGGCCAGAGAGCGGCACACGATGTCCACTCAACGCCATGCAGACCTCCTCGCGTCCAGCACCAGAACCTGGTCCGGGCTCGGTCCCTCACAGCCTCGGAGAGTCATGGCCCTGGAACCGGTTCAGCCTGTCTGGGTCGTCAGACGCCATCTGAGAGAAATCTCGGAAAATGTCCTGATAGGTCTCGTCGCCTGCAAGGAGAGAGATCCAGATGAGACGGCTTTGTAAGACCTCATGTGCACATCCACACAGAGCCGACATAGCCATGAGGGCACAACAGGAAACATGACTTCATGCAGATATGGAGAACCACATTTCAATCACTGAAACAGACATGTGATGGAATCTTCCAATTCACAAGGTGCTCAGCAGTATGTTCATGCACATGATTTTAAGACACACACACACACACACACGTGACCACACACACACACACCCATACATACTCACACACACTTTCTCTCTCTCTCTCACAAACACACACGCACACACACAGATGAAAGATCAGTAGATAAAGGCATTCGTACCTGTGAAAGCATCAAGCAGCTCAACAGAGAAAAGCAGCATTAAGCAGGTTAGCGCTCAGAGAAGGGAGGAGAGCAGAGTAGAGAGAGGCCCCACAGCTGATACTGATACTACTGATACTGCACCCTGGAGCTTTAGAAGTGGCAAAGTAATCCCTTAACTAATCTGAGACACGGAGTGTCTGAAAGGTATCAAACAGTGCTAAATTAAATTCCATTATTTTACCCACGGGACGCCATTAATGGCATTCATTTGGCCGGCGGCAATATTATTGTGTGTTCTATGCATATTCATTACGACGTTTTTAAAAATGATGTGAAAATGATTTAGTAATTTTAGTAATTTTGGGCACTTACAATAAAACTTCCTAATAATTACAATAATAACTATAATAACCTAATTTTACTGCAATCACATCATGCTGAGACATTTCTGTTGTGTCACAGCACAAAACAGTGTTGTTGATTAAATTTACTGAAAATCTTTGGTATGGATGCATCCAAATTAGAAAAAACAAAAACGACCCACAACTTTCACCTTTGCTACCAACCATGTTGTATTTAAAGTGCAGGATTTATGTACAAAAATACAGTTGCATTTCCTCTGGAGAGCAGAAAAGGCACAGACTCCAGAGACAAGAAAAACAAAGGACAGGCAACAGATGAATGTATAGAAACAGAAAGCATGGTGAAATCTTACACTCCAGCAACCGTCTCTCATCAACACTGTGCAGAACCATCGCACCCTGTCTTTGGGTCTTGATGAATAGTAATGACTTTCATTTTGGATAAAAGCTTGTCTATAATGTCAGATAATGCCAGCCTGAATCTGGTTCTGGTTCTGCTTCTGTTCAGGACAGCCCAAGTCAGTATGATCCAACAATTTTCATACACTATACTTTCATACACACAAGATACTCTTATCTCTGCATACCGACTGAATCATTCTAACAGTGTTAACAAGAATCCCAGTGATAACCATCTCGATCTTCACCCGAATAATCTGTGTGATCTTCAAATGTACACATTAACAAATACAAATGTGCTGCCCGCTTTACATGGGCAAATGAAGATGGGCATGTTGTGGTGACAGCAGTGAATGTGAGGTGATGGTGCTCCTTTTTTCATTCAGGTGTGAATTCACCAGTACAGGGGCACTGCCCACACATCACGCGTGCACTGAACGCAACGCTTTCTTTGGGTTCACACACCTCTTCTGTGGTTCCTCGCAACTCAACAGACCCTTCTACACTGACGAATCCTACTTTAAAAACAGGTACATACTGGACTGTTATAAATTAAACAACATTTCAATGCCTTAAACTGTTCGACATAACACGAAAATGTATCTCTCAGTGTACGCTCAAAACATGTTCAGAATTTGTCAGGTAACTGAAACGGAATGACTTAGTGATATATCCCACTGTATGTTCAGTATCTGACTCTGTCCACTCAAGCAGCCGTGTATATTTCTTTTTTCCCTCCATTGGGGTCAACGGGCCATTGACTATGCACCTGCGCATGAAGTGCTGAAGCAAGTCATGTTCACTCCACCACTGCGCTCATCCACTGCTTCAGTGGCAATTTTACACACTAAAGCTACACAGCACACTACAGGAGACTCAGTGCCGACTGGAGGGGCAGCACATCTCTCACCGATTACGACTCTGTAACCTTGTCATAGTCAGCTATAACGAAATAGCCTAGCCTTGAGCTGGTCTGTGCTATAGGGCTCAGCTTGTTCTCTGCACAAGTGTCTCGGCTGCCTCTTGGGAGTCCAGTATAAGAACAGCAGAAATGGCTTCAACCACTGACATATTGATGCTTCTTGAATGGAAACTCTATGGATGATAGAAGCTCTGCTCTTCTACTGAGACACCACAAGCAGCACCATCAGCTCTCTCATGTGAGCTGATGTAATCGTGGCTGACACACGCTCACTTACAGAGACAAGCATGTGTCCTAGTCCATTAAGTAACGCACCCTTCTATTGATCCTCAGCTCCCTTACATACACTTCTCTCACGTGGTCTCAATGCTCCCCCCTGTGGTCGTAAGATAACATGACAGGAGAACTCATGGTCTCCATAAGGAGCAGCACAACCCTATCAAATCTGAGACATCTGTCTGACCTCTCAGAACAGCCCTGAGCCCTTGGTGACATCCAGCCAGCTCTCCAGCTCCACCTATTGCTTGGGATAAGAAGTTGCTCCAGACACATAACAGAGAAGTAAGTCATTTCAAAAACAGCAGGGGCACACAGGTATTAACACAAGTGTGAGATGTCTGAAAGGAAAAGAAGCACTGGCGGTGTCTCATTGCAATTCACAGAATCAGAAATAAACACAGTCCTCATACGTCTCACGGGACAATCTAAACTGCAGCCTGTGATGCTGAAACAGCTGTACTGCAGTGCAGTCCAGGTTATAGTCACATCAAAGGCCCCTCAGTTCCCCACGTGCTCTAAATGGGACACAATGCTGTATCCCCTCTGCTGAGGAGTGCCATCTGGCATTTAATGAAGTCATCACACCACATGAAAAAAAGGGCTCACGTGTACCTTGCTTTGGATGAAGAATGACCATGACATCATGCCATGGATGGTGACACAGCACACTGTGAAAGTCTATACCAGCCGGCATAGGTGTTTATGAACACTTATGTAGTGCTTATGAAGGTGTTATGTAGGTGTGTAGGTCCCTTCATAGAGCTTATTACAAAAACAATAGGAGGTAACTGTAACAGCCTTCATTATTTACTATGTTTGCTGCGCCCAGCCTTGTGCAGTGCTGGGAAACAGCAATTTCATTATAACACTGAATTAACGTCTGTCTTTCTAAAAGTCCAACAGTACTCTCTGGCCTTCGCTGGGAAGACTTCATTACATCATAACGCACTTCCTTATTTTACATAAAAATGTAATCACACACAAACAACTGTACAACTATTATGCGTAAATGGTTCCAAGTGGACATAAAATAAAGTTAAAAAACAGCCTCCCATGTTATACCTAGAGAGGGAACTTTGTAAGGTTACAAACAAACATATGTACGATAATGAAGAGGATAAATCTGGGCTGCACCTAACTTCATAAACCTGACTACAAGAATAAATATGTAGGAACCACAGAAATGCATAATATAGCGTGTGTGTGTGTATGTGTGTGTGTGTGTGTGTGTGTGTGTATGTGTGTGTGTATGTGTGTGTGTATGTGTGGGTTTGTGTCTGTATCCATGAAGGTATTTGGTTGCTCCCACAATGCAATGCCAGTGCAGCGTCCTGCCCCCTGTGCAGTAGGATTGGCCAAACAGAACAGCTCTGGCCACCCAACAGTCACTGCTGATTGGTTGCATATATGGCTCGGGTCACACGTGTGACTCAGCAGCACCACGTGACACATGTACTGTGCAGAGGGTGCGGATCCCTCCCCAGCCCTGGCTGACGTCGTCCAGGGATGGAAATGGCAGCTCCGACCCCGGCTCTCACTCCGGGAGCGTCATTTCCATCCCTGCTGTCTCTAAAGGGGTGGCCTCGGCCGTCGCCGCGGGCGTTGCCATGGGCGTTGCCGCGGGCATCAGCGCGTGTCTGTGCGGGGGTTCTATGGCTACGGCTCCTCCAGCTGCAGGCTTATGAACTCCTGCATGCACTTGCGGTACTGCATCTCCGTGTGGCTGTTGCTGGAATATTGACCTGGTTGGCCGTACGCTCCCTCCGCCTCCCGCATCTCCTCGTTCATCTTGGCCAGACGCAGCCTGTCAGAAGGGGAGGAGGAAGAGAGTGAGGGAGAGTCTGAGAGAATTTCAGAGAAGTTTTTCACTGCCGTCATTTCAGCCTAGCCCTGGTTCCCCTCCATCACTTTACCTTACCGCTGGTCTCCCCATCACTTTAGTCTATTGCTGGTCTCTCCATCACTTTCCCCTACCACTAGTCTCTCCATCACTTTTGTCTGCTGCTGGTCCCCTCATCACTTTACCCCATTTTTGGTCCACCCATTACTTCATCATCTCCTATCATGATGCTGGCAGAGTTATAGGGAGTAAGTGTGCTTCTTGCAAATGCATCACAATAGCAAAAACTGAGCCTTTGTATTTAAAGAGAGTGTTTGTGGTTTATGTACAACGCGGTTAGGGGACTGGATATAGTTGTGGCCAGGCCATTTAAGATGAAAGCCAGAACTGAGATAATGTTAATTTCAGAGTAACACTGACACCTGCTGGTTACTTTTTAACAGGTTATCCCTTCTTCAAAACAACCAACTGCAGCGAAGACAACATTGTACATAGTATTCCCATGAGTTCATTGTACAGCATAGATGATGCTAGTTTTAATCTTGTTTAACACCTGTTGTCCTCTGAATCCAACACTCCAACTTTAACACCTGTTGTCCTCTGAATCCAACACAGTTAACACTCACAGCGTTACGATGTCAGCGTTCGCTGCGTCCACGGCGATGGAGAGGGGGCTCTTGTTGTCGACGTCCACAGCGTTCTGACTGGCTCCCCGTTTCAGGAACAGGCACACCTGACTGGAGTAAGGAAGAAAGGAAACGGACGTCAGGAGCAGCTACATGTCCACTGTGGCAAAGGTGCATTTCAGCACGTCTCTAATAGGAGGGAAAACTGGGTCACGTAACTGCATATCTCAATAACAAATAGGCTGGAAGATATAGGGGTGAAGGAGAACCTTCACCTCCCCCTAGAAACTAAATGTTAAGTGTGTGTTAATCATTTGTTAATTGTTCACCTGGTGGTGATTTGCATTCACACCTGCCTAACTGAAGGCTGATAAAATACAGGTGTGGATGGAGACTCATTTTGTTCCTGCTGTCAGTTTGTGTAGGCTGGTTTCTTTGTCTTTGTAGGATTTTAAAATAAATTGTTTTTTTAGAACCTTTGTTCTTTTATGCTCATTTGATGTGAGAAGTGTTGGTCAGCTTCTCCACAATAGGATACAGTGCAGTGTTGGGGGTTTGTTGGGATGCCATGTCAGGTGTGTAGGTTGGTTGGGATGAGGTGTCAGGTGTCTGGGTTGGTTGGGAGGTCTCACCCTGTGTGGCCCAGTATGGTGGCGTGGTGCAGGGGACCCCGTCCCCGGATGTCCTGCTGGTTGACATTAGCAGCATTCTGGAGCAGGAACTCGCAGGTCACCAAGGAACCCTGAAACAAACAAACAAACACACACACACACCCAGGGTTAAGCTCAGCAACCCCAATGAAATACTCTTACAGAAAAACCCTGAAAACACCCCAAGGTCAAAGTCACTGGTAGGTAGGTTCTTATCATCAATCAGTAGACAGGTTCTGGTCATCAGCAGGTAGGTGGGTTACAGTAATCGGTAGGTAGGATCTGGTCATCAGTAGCTAGGTGATAAACAGATAGATAATGACATACCCCCTGCACAGCCTGGATCAGGGGTGTTCTGTTATCATCCTCCGTGTTGACCCAGTTGACGTCGGCGCCGTGGGCCAGAGCCTCGGCCATGTCGGGCAGACTGCGGGCACAGGATGCCCAGTACAGCTGCAGGCCGGGCGAGTACTCCCTGGGCTCTGTGAACACGGGCGAGTCTCTCCGGGGCAGGGACAACGGGACGGGCGGCTCCGGGAGGTCTGAAACACAGCCATTCGCTCAGTCAACCTGTCAATCACTCAACCAACCAATCAACCAGCCTATCAACTGATCGAGCAGGCTATAAACCAGTCAATAAACCAGCAAACCAAGCAATGAATCAAGGCGGTCACTCAATAAACTTACGCATCAATATCACATAATCAATCATTTGATCTATGAATCAATCACACACCTGCCTCACCTGCTTCACTCAGGCTGTTGTTGGAGGGCGTGGATGCCAGCATCTCCCGGCTGCCATCCGCGCTGTTCTGGATGCCGCTATCCGCACTCCTGACTGCAACACAGCAGAGAGGGCAACCTTCACTCCCAGCAGTCTCTCTGTCCCAGTCTGTGTGGAGCTACCATGTGGTGTCAGTCATATCTTTTTCATACCAGTCAGAAGTTTGACTGTGGAGGGCATAACAGTATGATCAGCATGAGCTCCTCTACGGCTGACAGCACATGGTAGCCTCAGTGACACCCCAAACATGATAAGAGATGAGTGCACAACACACAGCCACAATGACAGAGGAGGAAGCCTCAGTGTTGAGAGGTGGATCTACTTGAGCCTCCATGAAAGAGACACATCCAGGAAGCACACGGAACCAGCCGCACCAAGCTCAGCTGCTCATAGGTGGATGGGGGGTACAAATAAAGAGGACAGACTGATGAAAGCACCAATGGCACCCCGCACGCATGGAGGAGGGGGCGGAGAAAGCTGTGACAGCGAGGTACTTACTACTCCGCAGCTTCGAAGATGTGTCAAAGTAGGAGAAGAGCGAGTCTAGCTCATCGGGACAGAAGAGCGAGTCTCTCCGAGCCTCCTCGCCACCGGCGGCAGCTAGGTGGGGTCCGGGGTGTGGCGCGGAGGGGCGGGGTTAGTAAAAAACGCACACAGCAGGCCGGAGACAGAGGGAATGAAGGAGGGAAGGGGGGAGCAGAGAGTTTGACCCCCCAGAGAGAGAGAGAGGGACAGGATAATAGCACCAGGGCGTTAGTCTACAGGCCAGGCTTTCAGAAGCGCCTTGTTACTCAAGCAGAAAGGAAGCAGCCATTTGACAGTAGTATAAGTAGAGTGTGATGGTTCCAGCTCTCTACTGGTCGGCAGGAGTCACTCGACCTGGTGGGTCTCACCTGACGCGTTGGAGGCGGGGCGCAGTTTGGGCGTGGGTGGGGGCGGCCGGGGGGGCAGGTGCTCCGAGCTGCTGCTCAGTCTCCTCTCCTGCTTAGTCAGGGCCATGAACTTTGACCTCTGTTCCGCTGGGGACGGTTTCCGCACAAAGCGCTTGTCGACATACTTGGCTCTGATGTAGGCCTCAATCTCCTGTCTGAGCAATGAAAGGAAATAGGAGTGGATCTCAATAGCTTTGTTTGGAGTCCTTGAACAGGCTCCAATGGCTTCTTACCCAGAAGGCTGTGCAGTACCTGGAATCTCCGGGTTGAGGTTTCCTGGCACCCAGCTCCTCTCTCCGAGCTTCATAGATTTGGTTTATCACTCCATTCCCCAGTTCACACATCAGCTGAAGACACACAGCCCACACACATCAGAAACTCCTGAATTTCCACAATAACATCAAGAACTTAATGACATATCCTGAGTTCTCCATTACTGAAATTCATGTTTCTGGCATGCACCTTTAATAACCACAGAAAAATACAGCCCTCTTTAACTATACTGATAAAATATTTCAAAGAAGCTATGCAGCAAAAAAAAAAATAAATCAGTGCCATTACCTCATTACCTTTAAATTCATCTTAGATATCACTGCATTTCATCTACGTATGACATTAATCAGCCTGGATCTCTGCATTGATGTCTACATTAATGTGCTCTTTTACGGGAAGAGATTCTCAACCACTGTGACATTTATTACATCCTTTCAATTATTTAAAAAGAGAACAAGAATCAGGGCTTTTGATTGGCACTTACAAGGCAGTCATTAAAGGCCAAGTCATAATGCTGTGACTGAACAGTACACCATATATCAATTTTCTTCATTTAGCCACTATTCTATCTCAGCAGAGATAGCAGCTCTTTAGTGGAGCACCCCGGGAGCCTCTACAGGATGTGATATGGATGATGGGCTCGTTTCTATGGCGTATGAAGGGGAGCTTAGTGTGAGGGATTAAAAAAGGGTGACCATTCCTGTTTATGCACACTGCTCACCTTTAGCAGCTCTGGCTCCCAGGTGTCTAACGTCAGGGAGCGGACTTTGGAGAAGTGGACACCCAGACTCCTGTAAAAGGGGAAGAGGAAGTCGGACCAGACTCAGAGCTCAGCTCAGACACCAGTGAATATCATTCAGAGCTTCAGTACCACTGGGATTTAACGATAAAAACATCTGGCAGCAGTTTAACGTAGAGGTGAAGGGGAGGATCTTAGCCCAATGGTTGCAGGTCTGATTCCCAGATGGGGAATGATGCAAAAAATACCCAGAAGTATGAATGGATGTCATGTAAACTATGTAATTTAATCTGGATAATGGCATCGGCTAAGCAAATAAAATTTCCAGGCTGAAGTTATTCTGCAATAGGACCTTCTGTGTGTCTGCATAATGTGCTATAGCGGCACAGCCTGGATTCACCACGCACACTCTCCTTACCTGACTCCTCTCTCCAGATCAGACCTGGGCCTGAGAGGAGGCTGGCTGTGGCAGACAGTACCTGTGGATGCCGGAGCACTCGATGCACAGCGTGATGCCCAGGTTGATGCTGGCCCAGCGCGGGTCGGCCTGGCCGCAGTCACAGCAGCAGGCGTTCCCGGGGATGGCCTGGACCCTCTGCAGAGCACTCTCCCCCTTCAGGGACCTCTCCTTGGGCTCGCCGCCCGAGTCTAGGCTGCCCGTCGATGTGGACGACTTCCTGTCCAACTTCTGCGGGGTCATACAAGGCAGTCAGCACCCCAAAAAGCCCTACCCACTCAGGACATCCACTTAGAGCTCCACTACTGACAGCCCCACCCACTTAGGAGAACCTTTCAGAGCTCTCCTATCCCTGGCCCCGCACACTCAGAGCTCCCCTACCCACAGTCCAGCCCACTCAATCTGCCACTTGCAACAAGACCAAGCAACGGTGTAATCCACCAAGCACCAATTAGCTGAGCAGATGTGTTAATGTACAAGGAGCAGTGGGAGACGGCGACCTCCCCAAGGGAAAGCCCACTGACCTGGGCGTCCTCTCCCTTCTCCCGGAAGGCGGTGGCGATGCTGCTCTGAACGGCCTTGATCCAGGCCTGCCTCAGCTTCTCTGAGTCTGCCTGCATCATGCAGCTCCTGGGGGGAGGGGACAGTGTCTCCATCAGCCTGGCTCCAGAGCCCTCTGGCTCCCTGGCTCCACAGCAGAGCAGGCCCTGGGGCACCGATGGGTACTCACTTGGTCGGGGACACCACCTCGAAGCAGAAGCGCCGCTCGATGTCCTCACACTGTTTGACCGTGCAAAGCCGCAGGTCCTCCACCACCACCGTGGGGTTATCCTGTCACACAAGGACACACACAAGTACGTACTCACACATAACACATGCCTCATCTCAGTCAATTTCATTAAATGTGCATTGTGCAATGTTCAATCGTAAATCTTCAAAAAGGTATTTTTTATTGTGTGAGGGAACAGACGGTTGTCTCACCTTGAATTTCTTCTGGTAAACTAGCTGATTATTCTGAATGGAGAACCAGCGCCTGTAAGGAAAGAAAGGACTGTGGCATTTGTACACATACACAAGAATGGTACCTCAGTAGACGACACAGAATCATATCAAAAACAAGAAAAAAGAAACAGATAAATTTAATGATCAGGTTCTTTGCAAGAAACTGCTTAAAAGGCAACTAACATGGTCTTATGTTTAAGAATTTACCCCAGGGACAGTACTTGGTTGGACATAGAGTACCAAGAATTTAAATGCTTCTTGATATTGGTGGGTTCTTGATAACTCCAACTGATCACTTTACAACAGTTTCTTTGTGAAGAATGAGGAGAAACCTCAGTGGCTCCCTCCACATCACACTTGACATTTCTACACTTCAAAGAGATTACTGCATCTGCCTGGAGATGATCAAATAATTCTGCCTCAGGCTAATGACACACAGCCATACAGACTTCAAGGCAGCTCAAAAACTACCCATGACATCACTTCCTGTCCCCCTCTCACACAGAACAGCACTCTCCTGAAACTGCAGTCCTGACTCCTGTCACAATTTTATGCCACCATCTTTTTCCCCCCCAATTATTACTGTGCAACTCCATCGGAGTCTGGACTGAGCTTTTCCGGCAGCGTTGCACTGGAGCACCCAGAGAGATATGAAAGCGCCGTGTTTAAGTTAGGCCGTTAGAAATCAGCCTGGAATCACAGCAGGGATTCATCAGATGAAATGATCAGTGCTTGAGAGATGCATTCAGGCAGTGAGATGAAACGTATATAAGAGGAGTGAAACAGAGGGAGACTTTTGATGTGTCCTCATTTACACAGGAAATGCAGGACCACTGGGGACGTGCTAATGCTAAAGAAAACGTCTTCTTTATCTGCCATCAGCTGCCCAGATATCACCCCATGCAACTCTCCCCTCTGTGGAAAGGGTGTGGTATTAGAGTTGACCATGAGAGTAGTGAGATAAGGTACAAGGTATTGATCCACCATTATCAGGTCTTTGGAGTAACATGTACCTCTGCACTCAGAAAAATGACTTTCGATGAAGCTCCATTTTAGTTAAACAAGCTGGTCATATCACATGAGGCTCGTAACAGCAACTGGCCATTGTACATGCCTGGAGAAATCATTAAAGTGACCTCAATACAACATTAGGTAAAGTCCTGTGGCTCTCTGTTCTTGTCAAGTTCATTCAGAAGGCACGCTTTATGGAAGTTATTGTAGTTTCTGACTGGTGCATGGCTTGCTTTAATAGTTCGGTCTGTAGTGGTGATTGGACACCTAACTGACGGTATGATTAGCTACAAGCTACTGCACCCTGCTACGCGTGTGATGTCATCGCACACCAGCAAAGGGCTTGACAAAGGTGCATTGTGACATCATTGTGTGGGTGGGGCATGTGTGACACGGAGGCAGTGATATACCTGTTGTGCGCTGCCTTTTTTCTGTCATGTGACAAATAGGAGGCGGAGCCAAATCATGAGGGAAGTTCAAACACAAACACACACACACAAGACAAAGAAACAGAGTGAATGTGTGCATAAGCCAATGGTGAGAAAATGCAGAAACAAAGATGAAAGCAGGTGAAATAAAACAAAGGGAGAACGCCCATCTCTCAGTACAGTGCCATACACAAAACCTTTGGTGTTCTTTCATTCTTTTACATTACATTACACTATTGGGTTAAGTGCCTTGCCCAAGGCTACAGCAGCAGTGCCCCAGCGGGGAATCGAACCAGCAACCTTTTGGTTACAAGCCCTGCTGCCTATCACTGTGCTACACTGCCATCCCTTTTTACCATTTTTGTTATTTTGCTCCATTCCTTAAGCTTAAATTTAAATCTCAAATGGTTTTCATTTAATTGTAGTCCTGGAATGGAACAAATGCGACTGTGGATCACTCTGTAAAATGCTGAAGACTGTTGTAACTCCTGTTTAGAGGGTAACACTGACTGTAGGCATTGGTGAATCAGACCTGATCTTGTCTTTTAGATAATTTGTCTCAGACGGGCAAGTCAGCTGATGTGAAAAGATGCACGAAAAGCGTAGGAGAACAGAGTGATTGAGACCCAGTGGAGGCGTGGCGGTGGCTGAGGGCAGGGTCACTGACCGAACAGGGTCCCCCTACCTGTTCCATGTTTTGAAGGCATTGCTGGCCCTCTTGAACAGGTACCCCTCCATGGCGATGCCGTTGTCTGTGTCCACATTATACTCCAGCTTGGTGTCGTCATTCGAGAAGTCCTGAGAGGGGGAGAGGGACAACGGTCATTCTGTGCTATAAAGGCCACTGCTGAGTCACGGCAGCCACCACAGTTTAGGGACCGCCACACAAAGCCCTGCCTTTGCCAAGAACGCACAATACATAAAACTCCATCATCACCTCAGAAAAGCCGTAACTCCCAGAGACATAACCAAATACCATTCCCTTAAAACATTCAGGCGTAACATGTATAATCAATAACCACATCTGTACCCACACAAGAGCAAAACCAGCATTTATTTCCATATATCTTGGCAGGGTTAGACAGCAGATATGAAAATAAGAAGCAAAACATTGTTTGTACATCGATGTGGACAATAGGAAACCCTCCTCGGCTTTTAATCCCTAAAGGCAAGCCTTTATACATAACTGAGAAGCAGTGCCTTGTGGGTAAATTCTAGGCCTTGCAGTTCCCTCAGCTTTAAGGCAGCCCTATGGCCCCTGCCCACTGCATGCTGATGCCAGAGGGCCCTGTCGAGGTTGCTGGGGGGGGTTTGGTGACTTAATTGGAAGGGAAGTCTTGCCCCCCCCATCATGTCCTCTTTGCCCCCCTGAACCAGCTCACTGTAATTCAGCCTCAGGGCTGAGAGACAGAGAGAGACACTCGATCCTTCACACTGGATCTGCTCAGGCTGTCTGTATGACTGATTTACAGGGCTGGTCAGCATGTGGGGAAAGACAGGGCTATAGCCTGCTTGTCAGTTTGCGCGTGTGTGTGTGTGTGTGTGTGTGTGTGTGTGTGTGTGAGAGTTTACACATCTCCTTTTTAAGGTTTTATATTATGCTTCTCTCTTTCACACCCACTTTCACACAGAAGCAAATTCTACAGTCCCTTATATGTGTAAAGCATGAACAATACATATATGTATAATAATTCATAATAAATACATACAAAATCACTTATTTATTGTATATATACACAGACCCTATCCTATATCCTGTAGTCTGTCCTGTTGCCTTTGTTCCACTCTACTGCCCTGTGGCACAGCAGCAAGTGTGTGCCAGACAGCACATGTATCTGAAGCTGCTGAAGATTTCCATGGCTGTCTGTGTGTGTTAGTGTATAAGGAGCAGCCTGGACACGCTCCTGTCTCAGAGTATCTCAGTCTCTGCTGAACACGCCAGGCCTCCGTATGTGTGTTTGTGTGACTGCGTGCATGCATGCACAAATGTGCCTGTATGAGTATGTGTGTGTGTGTGTATGTGTGCGTGTGAGTGTTTGCATGCCTGCATGTGTGAATGTGTGTGCGTGTATGAGTATGTGCATGCATGTGTAAGTGTGTTTCTGTGTGTATATGTGAGTGTGTGTGAGTTTGTGTGCATGCATGCTCATGTGAGTGAGTCTGTGTGTATGTGTCAATGAGCGTGTATGTGTGTGTGTGTATGCACATTTGTATGTTTGAATGTGTGTTTGTGGGTATGTACGCGAGAGTGTGCATATGTGTGTTTGAATGTGCGTGTGTGTCAGTGTGTGAGTGTACATGCACGCATGTGAGCACATGAGTGTGCACACAAGTGTGTGACAGAAAATAAGGGTGAGTGTACACATGCATGAACGCGTGTGTTAGTGTTTAGGGGTGAAACTAGTGCTCTGTGGTCCTGGGGCTTCTATGGTGAGGCTCCTCCTCCCTCGGCCCTGAGGTGTGTGAAAGTCACGGGTGTGTGTGAGTAACACTGCTGTAGGCAGGTAGCTACAACACACTCACACCCCCATCACGACCAGGGCTCTCACTGACACAGCCTCTCCTGTTAAACACAGCACAGACACAGCCTCTCCTGTTAAACACGGTGCAAACACAGCCTCTCCTGTTAAACACAGTGGAAACACAGCATCTCATTTTAATCACAGTGGAAACACAGCCTCTCATGTTAAACACAGTGTGTTTACAGCACTCCTTTGGCTGCTTATAGCGTGTGTTTCCATGTAGACTAAATTATGCAGGTTACAGTAACCCTTCACTTGAGGTGAAATTACAGTTCCATCAAATTTTCATTCAATCCCCTCCGTAAAGGCACTCTGTTCAGTCTGCCTGATCTGTTTCCAAAGAACAATAATTTAGACGCAAAGCTACAAAGCATACTGTAACATTTAGTGAATGACAGCACTGAGCATATATATGCAAAGCAAACATATATATGCACAGTTAACTAAAATCAGGCAAACTAGTTTTTTTAACATGATGGATGGTAAGCGAAAACATTAATTAATTATTGGATTGTAATATATTAACAATGGAGAGTGTATGACTGAAAATGGATTAGAATTTATCTCATTTCTACAGCACTGCACAGAGCAGTGCACTGGATGGAACTATGAGCTGGACTACTTCCTCTGTAGCAGACACTGGATGGAACAGTGAGTGCGACTAGTTCCTCTGCAGCAGAAAGACTCAGATAAGCAGGAAAGAGAGCTGAAAGGGGGGAAAAGGACTTACCTGCAGAGCCGCCTGAGAGCACAGGAAAAAACCGAGAGAATCAGATTAGAAACTGCACACAAAGCAGAGAGAGAGATAAAGCGTGAGAGAAAGAGAAGAAGAGAGCGTGTGACTGTGTGTGCGTGTGTGTGAGAGATAGAGAGAGAGAGAGAGAGAGAGTCAATAAAAATAGCATCCTACTGAAAGAAGGATGTGCTGTGTTTTAAACACTAGCACTCAAGGGCAAGTGTACGCTAGATGCTGGCACAGTGAATGGGCACGCGTACACACACACACACACACACACACACACACACACACACACCAGCCTCAAAAAGAGCAACGCCCCACAACCCCTTTCAACCCTTTCCTCATGCATAACATTGCCCTCTCCCATGTTAAACACTGACACTTCTTTACACTGCACTAAGCACTCCCCAGCCTGGCAGAGGACAGTCTGCCCAGCTACACCTCTTTTTTCCAAACATCTAATCAGCCTAAGTAATACTGCCCCTATACTACAATAACAAACAGTAGACACCACAACAAATCACTCAAAGATCCAGACTCAGTGATGACACACTGCTTTTTCCAGCACCAGGGTCCACAGCCAAGAGATCAGTGCACAAATGCAGAGACTGCCTGGTAAGATCTGGACTGTACTAAGCACTGGATATGGTGGAGAATAAATATTCTATAACGTGATCATGAGCCCTCTAATCAATTACTTGGATCAGTATTTGTATGCTTCCTAATTAACAGCAAAATGAACAGACTTACTATTTATTATTTCTTACCAATATTCACAAAGGAGAGCCTGAGAACCCTGCACAAATAAAATAACTTATGATAGTATTCTGCAAGTATGAGTGAATGCAGCAGGTCATTAAACAGAAAATGTTTATATTGATTCATAAGGTGTTTTGGGAAAAAGCAGGGTTTGATAGTTAGATCAGTAGTATACATGACCTTCAGGGCCATATTATTCTATTATGACCTCACTGTACCAGCTGCTCACATGATGGAGATGCATGTATAATCAGGACCGCCCACAACGTGTCAGAATGGTCTTCACCATCACAGAAGGAAAAGGAACTCCCACAACTCAATGCTCCTGCCATTGGTGGAAGCCGAAACCACGCTACCCAGTGTCCTCACACGCATCTCAGTGATGTCATAGATCTCTCGTCCAATCATAAAACAGAGAGAGAAAACTCCAGCGCTACAGGAAGGGCAGTGTGCTGCTGAAGGCACTGTAAGCACATGTTCTTGATGAGTAAAACCGGAACGCGTGGCGCTCCGGGGGGCAGCGGGGATGACAGTCACACTAATGCAAATGATCGGGGCGCTGCTGCTGTGTTTTACACGAGGGGGTAGGGTGGTGGTGGACACAGAGAGGTCTGACGAGGGGAGGAGAACGCGGTGGCGGCTGCGACTCTGGATCTTTCCCCTGGGGGGGGGACACGCACCGCTGCTCTCCGAAGCGCTGAAGCTCCGCAGAGGAAACGCAAACGCGGGTCAAACGCTCCGGGCCGGATGGCGCGGTGCCAGCGAGCCAGGCTGTGACATGATTAGGCGGGCATGGAAAGACGTGCGCCGGGTGGCTATTCTTAGACCCCAGGCTTGGCAGGGGAAGCATGTAGGGCCGTGCCCCCCGCAGCTCTGGCAGGGCGTGGGGAAGGGCAGGGGCAGGGGCGGCCATGCAGTTCCATCCCCTGGACGTTTGTGTCTTTGTGATCGTAACATTCAGAGCACAACTCATAAAGGTGCACTTTAAGCTTCACAAGTTTACAAGCACTTAGAGCACAGCAGCAGCACACCATGATGGGCATTTTACCTCACAATGAATAGCTAACAGAGGCTCGGAAGTCAATTTAAGACTTTGGGAAAAGAGTCAAGAAGCACATTAAAAGCATTTAAAACAATAAAGCTCAAGAAAAGTGTTTAGGTGAACACAAGTTAGGGGACTTGTTAGGGGGCACAGGGCTTAAGGAACCCATTGATAGTGGACATGGGTTTATGGGACAGTTAGGGCACATACAGTTAGGGACACAGTTAGGGAATAAGGAGCTAGAGAGATTATGGGAGTACAGAGTTAAGGGACACAGAGATTAGGCCACATGGAGTTAGGGGACATGGACTCAGGTGTCAGAGAGTTCAGTAGACATGAGGTCAGGTGAAATGTCTGCAGTACCTTCTGTTGGATGGTGGAGTGTTTCTGCTCCATGTCGCGCTTCTCTTTGGCGGCGTCCACCACCAGCTGGTCCAGCTGGAACAAACACAAACATCCAATAGGTCACGGCCCTGCAGGTACCGAGGGCACCACGGGTAGCCAAGCCAACGCATACAGCTCTCCAAATTGTTCTGTAACGTTACAGCAACGTTAACATAACCTATAATTATCAGCTTGAGGGAATGATACTCGTGGAAAGAATGATAATGTTCTTGACAGACCTACAGACACTGAGACTGCTGTTCAGCTATAACATTTCTAACAAATCAGGTGCAGTCTTGCATTTTTTACCTCATAAATCAATAAAAAAACATTAACCTGAAGGCAGTTAGAGCACCGGATAAACGGACAAATAGATAGATAGCAGCATATCTATCAACCAACCATTTTGCCTTGTACTCACCAAACTGGAATTTGGAAACATGTCAAAGTACTTTCCGGAGTGTTATAAGTAGTAAGGCAGCCAGGCTAATGGTTATATCTGCTGGGAAACGTTTTGCTGTTTCTCAGTAACACCAATAACAGTGAACATGTGCAGGGCCCTGAAAGCACCTGTTTAACATCACAGGTCCTTTCCCATAAACCGCACACCACATCTGACCATAACAGTCAAACTGGGCCGTATAGTGTAGAATGTGAAAATGAGAGGATTTTTTTAATGAAAGAAGACTTTCACAGCAGGGACTGTATTCAGTCCAACACAAGCATTTCCTTTTACCAGTGCCTGAACGGAGCTCTTTGTGAGAAAGTCTGTCTGTGTTATTGTAACTTACTTTCATAAGTCATCATTATGACATGAGCTCTGTAAGCACTGTCAGGCCTGCCTGAAGCACATGCATTCAATCCTGTATAAGCCATTCACTACGCCTCCATTTTTATTTTACACATGAATAAGAACCTACAGCGTGACTTCACCAAAGACTTGAAATATGAAGGGCTATTCTCTGAAGGTGTATCATTAGTTTAACTTATAATACTCTTCCAAATCTCTTGGTATATCTAACTGGAGCTTGAAATTCACTGAAGAGTTATGTAGAAAAAGCCAAATGCTATTTAACAATGGCCCCCAGGGAGAGTTACTTTTTTACTTTTTAAGTTCATCTACTGTGGAGCGTGATCGGTTTCTACATGCTGAACGACCTTCTCTTTCGAAAACTAAATCACCTTTCTCATACCCTGATCACACTGTAGAGCCAAAGCAGAGACAATGATACTTGCCTTCTCTGTTATCTATCACTTCATATCTGCTGTAGGATGGCCATGTTTAAATGGGGCGCGTGGTAAATACATCAATCACATGCCTGGAGGCTTTGCAGCTTTACAGGAATTGTCTTTGAAGATTAACTGTAAAAATTGCTGGCAAGAGGGGCATTCCCACACAGCAATGAAATATTAGCTTTGTGTAAACATTTATTCGCTGGAAAATAAGGACAGTCCATTACCAACGCAGCAAATTTAGACCTGGGGCAGGATGCCCCAGGCAGGTTGATTACACCAGAAATTACATGAATCTATAGCTATTTGATCTAATCTAAAAATACACTGTATTTCTTTCTTTGTAACGGGCATACAAATATCCCAAAGAGGATTAACGTTTGATGATAAACTAAGAACAGCATCATAACCTATTTTATTTGTTCCATTTTTACTGCATCCAACACTGAAACCAAATCTTAATCAAGTCAAAGATGCTTTGAACATTTTGTAAGACAGATGAGGAATTCTTTAAATTTCTCAAGTTCCAACAGTGTCCAAGAGTTTAATTAAGAACAAATACTGAATGGGATAAGAAGGGGACAGTACCCTTTAGATCAATCTGAAAATTCATGCTTTCTACCAGATCAACTCCAGTTCTTTAACAGCGCTCTGTGTGCTGAGGCAAGGATCTGTGGACATCCAGGTGGTTCAAATGAAATCATACAGCCTTGTAACAAGCTGTAACATTCATATGAATGTAAGCTTTCATCACAGCATTAGTAATGAACATTAGTAATGTTCTTACAGTACCTGTCCACCCAGCTCATTCATGAGAGGCTGCAGTTCACTGAACAGGTCATAGCCTTGATGGAAGAATGTCAGGTGGGCATACATAAAGGACAGCATCTGCAAAAGCAACACAGGACATCATTCCAATGGCTTGGTTGGGGACACGGTTGGAGTAGCAGGCAAGTAGGCTCCAGCCCACTGTGTATTACACACATTACACATGGAGTGTTGAGTCAGGCTTTCAGTAGTTGGCTAGTTTTTACATTGGGTCTCCATCAGAATCAGAATCAGTCTTTATTGGCCAAGCATGGTTGTACACGTGCAAAAAAGCATTGCAAAAAAGCATTTGTTGATTCTCACTATTGGCAATTTTGATGGGAGATGTTATTATAAACAGTGCTGATAATTATTAGCAGCATAATTTCAAAATTTGACACATTACATCTGTTCTGGCTATGTGAATATTCAGAGTCAGAGCACAAATTCTGCCAAATTCTTAACAAAAATGGTGTGATGTCATTTTTTCCCATAAGGTCATGGAAATCACATCCAAATAATTGAACAAGAATGTTCCATCTAACATCCTAATGTCTCTGTTTATGGGCTGGGGATAAGGGATGTCTGGGTTTTGATATACAGCTCTCCAAATCCCCAGATTCACTCATGCTCCTAGGTCGTAGAATACTATGCCAATCCAGGCTCTCCTCCCTTTATTTTACATACATTTATAACAGTATTATATAAACATACATATTTTTGCATTATTGTGTTATTCTTATAGTGAATATGTGGTTGTTTTGCATAAGGAACAAACCCCCTTTGCACAGAAGGTGTTACTATTCCTGCAGTGCAGTGTTCAACTAAGCCCCCCATAATGAACGGCAAAGGTGTCCTGTCTTTAATACCATATTAAATGCAAACATTTGGAAATTCTTACCGATCTGAGGATTTCAAATCTTCTCTTAGACTGGAGGACATTGATCTGATGGAAGAGGGAAAACATTCCCAGTGAGTCAAAATGCTGACTTGCATAAACCTCACAGTGGTTTTGCATTAATGCTGCCCATTATCAGAGCAACACTACTGATAAAGGAATTGTAACTTACTATAGTTGAATAACAGCTGGGTATTACACATTCAGTTGAAATACAACATAACCTAAATATTCTTTTTTTATTTTTCCTGCTGGGTAAAGATATTGTCCTTTACTTCCTATTGTTTAACCCAACAGCTCTGTGTTGTGCACATCAAAGCTTTTCAGTATGTTTTTGTAATCCATGTTGTTCTCAGTGTAAGCTAGAAAAAACAGAAGAACACAAAAAATATACAGCGACACAGATCAGCCGTTTCCAGTTGCATGGGTGTGTCATACTAGCATGGAACAATGTGTGTCAACATCTTTCTGCAGGTGACTCTTTGTCTTCTAACAAAACTCCACTAGCGGAAAAAGAGAACGATTATGACCTGCTCAGGTACTGACTGATGTGAAACAGCAAATGAAACTTAAAAACATTAAACTGCTTCATTAAAAGGCATGTATGAAGTGTTAGGGTGGACTCTGTTGATGTCAGAATCTTTATTAGTATGGATTGGTTGTTGGATGACAACTTCAGCTCATGAACAGCACAGGCAAGTCCCAACTGCCACCACCAGGAGGCGAAAATTACTCACTTTTCAGTTCTGTCAAACTAACACAAACTAACACATTCTCTTTCCTTGCCAAGCATTAACTAAAAAGGTACTATGTTAAAAATATGGTGTACCACATGCAATCAAACAAACCATCAGCTAACAGAACAACGCTATGACTGCTAAAGCTTTGTTTCTGATTTTGACAGATGATTTAAACATACAGACAGTAAAATATGTGCAAAAATCTGTGCAGACAATGAGGTTTTGCTAATCCTACTTAACAACCTCCTAAATGTCAGTTTCTAATGGGTGCAGCCATGGCTGCCTTTCTAGGTTAAGTAATGAGAGATGATGGTGAAGCATGCAGTCTTTGTTCAGCTCATCTATATTTAACGTGAAAAAAATCCCACATGAGATCAATAGGGATCAAGCCCGAACCAACCTAAGGAACCAGCCCTCTGACAGAGACAGCGGGATGTCTCTCCACAAAGCAATATCCAGTGTCACTAGCACGTCTCTGCTGACCTTTCAGTGGTGCGTCATGAAATGAAATCTGTTCATTTAGTTCTGTGATTCAGCACATGCTCTTATCCAAAGCAACTCGCTAAATGAGAGACCAGAAGTGCATCTAATAACATTGCCAGGACAATGGTACATCAAGAACACAACAGATCACATCTGAACATGTGTCAATCAATCACAGTGCTGTGATAATTAATGCAATCATTTATACATAAGTGCGGTAATAAATTTACAAGGGTAATGCAACATACCCTGCAGAAATACACAGACTGCGCACGTAAGGGAAAGATCTGAGTTATGACTAGGTAGATTGAGCCAAGGTGAAGTCTGAAATGATGGGCCTTTAGTCTGAGACAGAAGAGAGCCAGAAAGTCTGCTGTTGTGACAACTATGGAAAACTCATTCTAATACGTCTGGGTCAGAACAGAGCACACGACCAGGACCTGCAACTACTCAGAGGAAGGCTGGCCAGGCATCCTGTGGTTATAGAATCTGCAGAGATCTGACTGATGTGTGCAGGCCAAAGGTAATGCACACGCACACACTCCTACTTAGTGATTCTTAGGATGACCTAGTTTTGTTACCTACTCTTCTGTTGTCAAGATTAGGCTTAATAAACTCAGCTCAGCATATAAAGACATGTCTGTGTTATAAGTCCAGCACATTCTATAAATCCAGCACCCTTATCACTGTGGAAAGATGGATATGCAGCCTTGCAGGCAGACCAATTCCAGCTGAAAGGCTATAGTGCTTAATTCTCACTGACAGGTAAATTCAGAAGATTCTGTTCTTTACTGAGTACAAAAGAGGTAAGTAACATTAATCTAAGCTCACCTAATCAGCCCTGTTCCCCTTTTTATTTTTCAAAGAAACAAATGATTCACAAACGACATATCTCCTGACTAACCCTGACATCTGACACTGGAGTTTTACAGGAAACGTCCAGGATTGCTGTCACATGACGAGCACGCCTGGAGCAGCCATTGCCAACAAACACACACCCCCCACCCCTGCTACAGGGAATAAGATCTGCGCTGACAGAAAGGCTAGAGGGGGCAAAGGTTGCGGACCTGCAGCACGTAGTCCAGGGCGATGTGGCGGAAGCACTTGCGCGTGGCGGTCAGGATGTTGGTGGCCTCCTCCACCTCGTGCTGCTTGTTGCGGGGTGCCTGGGCGTTCTTCACCAGTGCCGCCTCCTTCTCCTCGCTCACCTTGTCGAACTGCTTCTTGGCATCCTTGAATTTCCGCAGGTCCCTGCGGGGGGGACACACGCACACGCCTCGGCGTCACAGCGCTGTCTGCAGGTTCCGAGCGTTAGACGTGCCGGGAGCTCTGTGCTTACGGAGACACTTCGGACTGCTGCCGTCCCTAATACACATCACGCCATTACGTTAAATTATTGGAATTTAGCAGGCGCTCTTATCCAGAGCGACTTACATAGGTTACAGTTTTTTACATGTTACCCATGTATACCGCTTGGACATTTACTGAGGCAATTCTGGATCAAGTACCTTGTCCAAGGGTACAACAGCAGTGCTCCAGCAGAGAATCGAACCGACAACCTTTTGGTTACAAGTCCTGCTCCTTACCACTATGCCACATTACCGCCCTCCCACTCTTGTCAGCGGATGCAGTGAACAATTCAGTGAAGTCAGTGAATTGTGTGGGTGTAATACACTGCTAATCGGGTCACTAGTGCTTCAGTGGCTGCCCTTAGCCTGGCCTGCAGAAAGTGGACGATGAGGTAATTGCCTAACAAAGTTAAAGTGCATGTTGAGAGTCAGACATTCTTTGCCTGCATAATGGAGCCACAGTCATAACGTTGTGCCTGTATGGTTTTCCAAGAAAACATTCCACAGCAAGTGGACAATTAAGTTACTATTCTGCTCTACAGGCCAGGTTTATTTTGCAACTAACTGTCCTCTGTGTTTCTGTGCTGAATAAATAACCAGATAAAGTGTGCAAAGAATGGCACAAAATAAACAGAATTTTCTCAGCTTTTGACAACACACACTTACTCTTTCACAAATGTCTGGAGCTGTGACCTTATGGATCTCTGGGCCTGGTCAAATAAAATCTGGAGGAGTAAGAGAAAAACAGAACATTTTACACTGTTTTTAGAGCAATGACACATACTGTAACTCAAATGATCAAATAACTACTTGCAGTTGGCAGGATGGTACCATCGCACATTAGGTCAGGCCATGTATTGGTAGATAAGATTAATATATGAAGAAGCTAGCGTTGTCACAAAAATCATTGCAGTTTATACATGATGCGCAAAGGTTGCTTTTGCAAACAGAAACAACGCAATCAATAAAGATTGGTCTTATGCCACACAATCGACGGAGCAGCCTGGCTTCACTCTCCACAACTGACAAAGACCTAGACATCCAGCTTTTAATAGCAAACCCAATGAGTGTGGCAGACGTAATGAACAGAAACGAGGCTGCAAACCATGTGCCCCTCCACAATCAATGAGAGCTTTCAGCCCGTCTCTACTGCAGACATAGTGTCCATCATTCAAACCCTGAGTACCTCCACCTAGTCCTCAAATCTGAGTTACATATTTAAAGT
The DNA here is from genome assembly GCA_019176425.1 of Megalops atlanticus. Lineage (NCBI taxonomy): Eukaryota > Metazoa > Chordata > Actinopteri > Elopiformes > Megalopidae > Megalops > Megalops atlanticus. The sequence continues at coordinate 9,844,955 of CM032896.1, forward strand.
GAGGTTTTCTTGTTTTTTACACCCAATTTTCCTCCTGACTTTGGAATCACTAAATGTGCTGACATCATCCCAATATTCGCTAAGAGCACCTCACTCACTCAGCCAAGAGCTTCTTTTTTTTTTAACTACAAGTCCCACAGTGCACTGCATGAGGGCAAATGCAGAATGGAGCATACACGCATCCTCCGCTGATGTCATCTGATAAATTTTGAAGGTACCCAATGAGTTGCTAGAGGGTGCTCTTGAGTGGTGTGACAAGGGCATGATGGCTGACATAACCCTCCCTACCCCAGCAGAATGGAGCCAACTGCCCTCTGCTGCTATGGAAGCCAATGACACAGAGCAGACCTTGCACTGTTTGCACAGTTTATTAAACTGTATCATCTTTCTTCTTTCAGCAGCTGCCAGCTTATTCATCTCCTTCAGCTTCGTCAGGCACTGCAAGGATCATTATTATTTCTGGCAGTTCTGAACAGAGCACATTTGGCAGACACCACAACAGACGCAGTCAAAGGGATATCAACGAATATATCTATCATGTGCTTTAGTCTGTCTTTACTTTGTAAGATATTTAGTCTGAGATGTGAGCTACTTGTGTCGCGCTTTGCTCATGAGCGAATTACAGCTGTCTCCAGCTTCTGTGCTCATATCCATAAACCCCGTTCGCTCCTCAGTCGAGAGACCACATCAAACGAGCCTGTATCAGCTCCATGCTGGCCAGATGGCCAGACATAATTTCCTCATTCACTTCCTTGTATGTGGGAAGAGACTGAGGACACAATCTTCAGCCCACAAGGCAGCAATAAAGCAACTCTAAAATTATCCCAACTTTCCTTATTCTACTCACATGGAACTCCCTGACATGCATATACTCTACACACATAAAAAGCCACACATGTACATGTGCAGAGATACATTCACACTGACAATCACTCACTTACTCGCCCTCCTTTACTCACAGTGACCACATCACCACTATATGATGCCTCATTGAAACACATCCTTCAGACCGTTGACAGCTCACTTACTGTGTGGTAGTTGATCATCTCCTGGAGACTCTCGGCAAACTTGGTCAAACTGGACTGCAGAGAAGAAAGGAAACAGTGTGGGGGATGAGAATATAGCGCACAACAGGAAGCTGGGGATGGGAATATAAAATGAAAGGGAAATCAACACTGTGGATGGGATTGTGGAGTAAAAGGCCCCCTGAGCCCACATCATCTTTAATGAGAAATATGAACACGACACGAGTCCCAGTCTGCTTGCATATCTGCCCTTGTGCTGCCATCATTAACTGTGTCATATCAATAAACAACAACACTGCATAGATGTAAATGATAGTCTGATGGTTTTATTGAGGGCATTATACTGCAGATTAGAGCCACAGTGGAGCTTTCAGGGAAAATTCCTTTCTTAATAAATGTGGATAACAGGAGAAAGCAATGCTCAGTCGAGAAGCAGTGAAAGAAATGCAAATGGAGAGACAGGAATACAGGTTTTGGAATATGTGTAAATGTGTGTGTGTGGTGCGTGCGTGCGTGCGTGTGTGAGTGAGAAACATGATGCACCAGGTCAGGGTCAAGGCCCAGAAACAGGTCATGATTTGTCATCATTGGGTGAGGTGTTTTTGCACTGAGCATATGTGTAAATGTGTCTAGGGTGGACAGGGGGCTCATTACCCCTAAGACAGTCACTGCTACAGTTGCATTCTACCCCACCCTTCCTCAGCCCCGCCCCTTACCTCAATAACCTCATCTTTGGTGGACTGCTGGGCTAGCTCCCGTATCCCGTTAACAAACTGTTTGTTGGCTGTGTTATACACCTTCCCAGCATCCAGCATGCCGATACACAGCTTTACCAGCTGCCAAAGGAGGGACAGACAGAGAGAGATAGAGTTACTGACACTGATGCAACATAACCTTTGTTCTTTTGTTCAGAGTGAAGGCACCAAGGTGTGCTTAGTTTGCTTTGACACAGGAGGGGAATTTTTGGCAGCTCTGCCTTGCTCTTATGAGCAGCGTACGCATCGATCTTGTTACAGCTCATTAGTTACCTACAGAGGAAAGATCAAAGAGCAACAGAGGGTCTTACAGAGTGCCTTCTGAACACACGGTTTCAGTTCTGCATTAAAGAACAGTCACAGTAGGACTGCCACAGGGAGCTTAGCATGTTTAATATAATGAAAGCTAAGATGTACGAAACCCCCAAAACCCGCCTGACTCCACTCACCTTGTCCAGCTTGATCTCCAGCTCTCCGACATCCCCCTCCACCTCCTCTATTGCAGCCCTGTGGTCAGACAAAGCAAACATCAGAAACAACTGTTAAACAAAGCAACTCTGCAGATAGAAACATCTCGGGGAGCAACTTCTGAGACCACACTGGCAGGGGGAAAAATGGACCAACAGCACTGGTACAAACAATCCATGTAAACAAGCTGAACTGCTGTTGGTAATAATATTGAGGAGAGTGCAACAGTGGAGCAGATGTGGCTCTGATTTACTCCACTATAAGCATGAGCCACAGGGTAGCTGCTTATGGGCGGAAGTGTAGTATAGTGGTAAGGAGCAGGATCGTAACTGAAAGGCTGCCAGTTCGATTCCCCGCTGGGGCACTGCTGTTGTACCCCTGGACAAGGTACTTAACCAAGAATTACCTCAGTATATATCCAGCTCTGTAAATGGGTAACGTAAAAAATTGTACCCTTTGTAAGTCACTCTGGATAAGAGCGTCTGGTGAATGCCAGTAATATAATGTAGCTTAGTCCTTGAGTCGTCCCATCATTCGGGTTCATTTGGCTCATTTGCTGACTCTCCTCTCAAGCATGCAGAAAGCAGTCCTGAGACTCCAAGCTGCTGAGAGACATGAAATAACCCCACGCACTTGTCATCCAGCTTTCATCAGAAGCATCTTCAGGCCAAGAACTCATTGACAGCATCTACAAAGCCATACCCATTTCCAACGGCTCCAGGCTTTGCTGCAGGTAATCTGATTATATCCAAACACACTGCGAAGGTGGTGACTGGACAGAGGCCAGACATTAATGAAATGTTGGCAGTGCGTTTGCAAGCACAGCTGGTTCAGAGTGGTGAACAGAACAAGACTCCTGTCAGGCTGCTGCTGGTCCCCTAACTGTGCACTGCCACTGGTGCTTTCCTCAATGTGTAAGACGCACTACAGATTACATTACATGACATTATTGGCATTTAGCAAACGTTACCCATCTATACAGCTGGATATTAACTGCGACAATTCTGGGTTAAGTACCTTGCCCGAGGGTACAACAGCAGTGCCACAGCAGGGAATTGGACCAGCAACCTTTCGGTTACGAGTCCTACTCCTTATCACTATGCTACACTGCTGCCCCAATGGGCCTGTGTGTTGCTCTTAAAACTCATCAGTGCCACAGCTCCACCAATCAATCAACCACCAAGACAACCAAAGTTTACCTCAACAGAGTCATGTGCACAGAAGATCCATTGCAGAGTGCATTACAGAGGAGCAATGCAAATCACAAGAGTCAGAACATGAGATGAGCAGAACATTGGACAGAGATGAGCAATGACGCACACAAAGCAGAACAGAGCGTGAGAATATTCACAATCACAGGCACTGGGAGGCCGACACTTTCATCACTGCTATGGTAAGCCAAAACTTTCAGCACTATTGTTTAAATGAAAGTATGCTTCCTTCATGGGAATCCTTCAACCCTAATGTTATTCAGAAGATAATACTCTCCCTCAGGCACTGGAGTCTTTACTGTACTGCATTGTTCTTCTCCCTCTACATTGTTAAGAATCATTTCAGTTTCATAATATCTTAAAAAGAGTCTGCCAAAAATGTCTTCTGAGCCCCAGAAAGTCCGAATGTTCATTCTGGTGCCTCAAGGGTCTTCCAATCACAGCTCTGTAGGTATGGCTGTACAAATTAGGCTTGTTTTATGCCGAATGCACTGATTTAATCCAAATGACCAAACTACCAGCTGCCAGCCAAAACTGCGTAGGATTTGAGGCTATTCAGGCCTCTGAAGAGACTCACGAGCTGTGAGCACAGCCCATGTGCTGTGCTGGGATCAGGGGAGGCCATACCTCAGAGACCCAAGGATTGAGCTGTCACTGTATCCAGAACAGCCTGGACACTTATTGTGGCTTGTGCAAGACCTTGAGCAGCGAGAACAGAGACACAGCCTGTTAAAATTACTGCATGTGCTCCACTCATTCTCCACCTCTTGCAAACGCCTCTTTGCAGTTTGCCTGATCTAGGCAGCTGCTGCATGCAAATCTCACAGGAAGACTGTAGAAGCTCATGAGCTCATCATGGCTGCTGCCATTTACACAGAGATGGCCGGAATCCAGCTACCCTGGGAAGCTTCCTTCCACACACACCCCCCCAGCCCCCCAAACCCCCAAACCACCCCCAAACTGTCACCTCCTGCTCATGGCTTGGCTGTAGAGGGCCCTCTGTATTTAAGAATCTAACTGGGACAATACAATAGAATATGAATGTGCTGGCAGTGTTCCACTTGAATTAAAAGAAGCTTCAACGGCGAGGGAGAAAAGCTTTGTGAGAGAGTAGGATCCCTGGAGATGATTTGGGCAAAAGGAAGGTTAATGCATTTTTGGAGACAGTGGGGGGGAGTTAAATGTATAATTAAATTACGCTGTTAACATAATTAATGTAGCTAAACCTATTACTGCTTTTTATGTTGTTACTGGCAATTCACAGAGGTGACAGGAAAGTATGTGATGGACATTTGAAGTGGATAATTAACACAAAGGGCAACATTTTACATTGCCACCATTTCCCCACCTAAAAACCTGTTTTCAGTTACCAAATACCAGAGTGTTTCAGCTTGTGTTCAATAATTGTGAATCTGGCACCTCTCCTCTGGGTATACTTTGTGGGTTTAATATTAATACCACCATTTACATCAGTTAATACCTCTGAATGCTGAATAAGTTTTGTAAAGAGGTTGACGAATAACATGAATTCTGAGGAAACAAAGGATTTGATGATTCATGGCCTACCTGTGACCTGAAATAACTCGCATGAGCTGTCTCAGAAGAAGAGCTCCCTGCTACTCTATACATTGTCTTGTGGTTTCTGACTCACCCTCATCTGTCATACAGTAAACCCAGGGGTAAAAGGACACGGGCTGTACAGGAAGTCAAAGCAGGAAGTTATGCTTTCAGTGGTCCTAACCATTTAGTTCTGATTCATGCAAGCCAGCATTTGAGTGAAGTAATATCTGTAGCCCAATTGTGATAATGAAACATAACATAAACAAGTAAAGGAACAAGTACTGTAAACAATCCAACCCTGTGAAATCATAAAGGCCACTGACACTAATAAGAGTCTGGGAGCGGATGCGAAGGCCAGGGATCTCTCAATGAAGAGGAGAGATGCAGCTGGATGTTAGCGCCGGGTAGCTCAGACTCACAGCACTGGTCCTGATGGCCATTTCAGCCGATACAGGTCACTGTCTCCCACCCCAGCATCTCTTTAAACCCCGCCTGCTGAGCTGAGCCGAGCCGGAACAGCCCTGCCGTACGCAGAGGAGACCCAGGGAAAGAGAGCTTCCGCTCCTCCACCAGCCCACGGACAGAGCTTTTCTCAATGGGCCACCTGCAATCAGCACTGAGCCCTGCCGAATGCAAAGAGAGCGGTCGATTGCTTTTCATTGCATTCACTGGCTGTGGCAGTGCGTGGCTCACTCTCTCTCTCTCTCTCTCTCTCTCTCAGCATGGGGAGGGCTAACTGCAATGAGTCCCTCAGTGACAGGAGTGTGACCTGCTCCTCTGTGTCATCGGGGGGAGGACATCCAGGGGAGAGAGACAGACATCCTGCTGAGCAAGGAGGCCTACAATACCATATGTATTTGTGTGTGTGTATGTGTGTATCTTGGACCAAGCATGCACACATATACACACACACAAACATAACATCCACGCACACACACGCGCGCATTCCCGGCTGCAGCCACAGCCTCCCTCCAGGCCTGCATTATGCTGATGAGAACAGAATGCCGTATTAGGGCTGTAGATGGAGGATGGAGCAGGAGGATAAATGCAGGCTCCTTAGAGGTCAGTCATGCATGCATGAGACACTGACTGCTGTGCTTTTCCTGCGTGCCCTCACATGGTGCTACCAGTCTGCATTTACCGACACACAGAGTTTAAGAACAATGTTATTTAAAAGACAATAATGTAAAGATATCCTCAATTTATATCACCAGGGTAACTATGTATTTATTTGTTTGTATATGCACACACACACACACACACACACATATTATATATATATATATATATATATATATATATATAATTTGTATATACATACACACAAATGCATTTTTTTTTCATTGACTAACTTTTTAGTTGGAAAACATCAGAACATCTAACCTTCCAGGAGAATGTTCTTTTGTGTTAGGACACTATATAAAGAAACAACTGATGACCAAAAAAAAATGAAAAGGAGAAGCTTTTAGCTCACCTCATTCCATTACCTGCTTAGTCACACATGACCCATAGTGCCACACTACTAAAACAGAAACAAACTCTGTCTGGGCCTGATCTCTGAACATGTTTTCAATATACTCATTCAGTGCATGCTGTTATCCAAAGTGACTCACAAAAAGTGCATTCAACAGGCATCACCTGCATACAGTAGACACCAAATCTTTACTACCATACTTCTAATACTATACTACTATGGGATGTATCGCCACAATAAGTGCTGTCATAAGCAGCACAAACATATACTACTATTGCCATTTTCAGACACAAAGCTTGTAATGCCACAAAGTTGTCAACCACTTAGCTTATTGCCACAGCAATGGCTTCCACTACCTCCCAGCTTTTGCCTGTAATGCCTTGCTTATATATAAACAGGTTTTACCACTTGTATCTCAAAGTGAGGTGATAACTGCACACACTGGCTGCAATCAGTACCATCTTAATCCTTCATGGACTCTTGCGATGAGCGGCGAGCTCTCGGAGGGCAGCCGCAGACTGCGGGAGTGTGTGTGTGTGATGTCGTGAGGTGAGCGTGGCGCACCGCCAGGCACTCGGAGCTGGGAGAGGGAGCTGGCTCCATCAGATAAGGAAGTCATTACTCTCAGAGGCACAACAGCGTGTAATAGCACCGCGCAATGCGGCCTGGCTCTCCCCGGGACTGCAACCGAAGGGGGGCCGCTCGGCTCTTCTGTGCGAGGGGCTTCAGAAAAAACCCACAAACAGGCAGAGATAGAGGCCTGGAGAGTGCTCTGTAGGGGTGTAAAATTGCATTCTTAAGGACTTTGCTGATTATTACAGGTTATTTAATTATTTCGGAGGAGAGACAGGGATGCCAGTTCGAGTGAAAACTCCCAGAAGGTTACAATACACTAGTGAAATGGAAATGTAGCAACACTGTGTACTGTAACCTTGCATGGAATTTTCTCAGACTGGCAACCCTGTTCTCCTCCTTAATTACACATTGACTATCATTTGTTAATGGCTGGACTATACAACAAAAGTGCATTTTTAATGATGTTTAATGCAGTTATTGATCATTATAGATGGAGGTATGCTTTGAGGAGAGCACAATTATCACGTGACTGAGAACTGTCTGCCTCCATGCAACAGGCCAACAGCATCAGCAACAGCATAATTATAGAATGATGTAATTAGATCTGATCTGGTGGAGAGGGATTATTGTGATGTACAAATATAGCATAATTAGCATCATATAATTATAAGACCTCATGATGAAACTAATGGCCATGTGTTTCAGGGAAACAAATTTAGCCGAGCAATAAGCAATGATGGAATGTGGCCAAAGATGGGATGTAAACACGTGCTTTTGACCACTAACGTGACAATCAGTAAATGGCAGCGCTTGTTTTTGTTTTTTATTTGGTTATGAAATCTTTTGGTGCCTCGCTGACCCCCAACCAAACCTGGTTACATGACATTACCTCACAGCTCATTTTAGGTAAACAGAGAGGGAGACAGAGAGAGAGAGAGAGTCATAAGAACATTTTGATAACTTTCAGGCTGTAATTTTAACTGTCTGGGAAAGTTCCAGACAATTTAATCATGATTTTTTCTCTGGCTAGCATAAGCAAAGCTTTGAATGTTTAAGCACAATCAACATGGTGTGTATGTGTGTGTGTGTGTGTGTGTGTGTGTGTGTGTGTGTGTGTGTGTGTGTGTGTGTGTGTGTGTGTGGTCGGGTTCTATGGGAAGGAGACTGGATTTCCTCTGGGGCCATAGCACTCTATTGACTTTATGTAAAGCTGATGATTTTCCAATTTTGCTGACTTGTATCTATTCTGCATGCCCAGGCCGCTGTGCTTCGGCTCAACCCGAGGAGAAAACATCTGCTTTTTTGATGAAAACAGCAGGAGGAAGAAAGAGGGAGAGAAAAATAAACACCATGTATACAGAACTGTCCTGTAAATCTCTATCACAGCCTCTGACAACAATGATAAATTCTCCCCGAGCCTCTCACTAGACAACAGGAACAGGAGAAATAAATCACAGCCAAACTGCTAGGTAATACAGGCTACAGTGAGTCATTTCCCGTTATCCACACAGACATAACTGGAATACAAATCTCTAACAATGACATCTGTACAGTAGGTCTAATGTCAACAGTTTTGTTGCTAAAAGGCCCTCTGTAGGTCTGCCGAACCAGCTGAAGCCTGATTGCTGACTGGAGGAAAGGGGGCGGCACAAATGGGGGTTGCGGCGTGCCCCCTTTTCCCTACGCATAATCCCAGAGCAACCCTCTCCTAAATTCAGGTACCGGCCTCCTGTTATCTAAAAATAGAGGCTAGCAGACGAAAGGGCCTGTGAAAGTGCTGAGAGGCAGTAATCGGGCCCAGATCCACCTCACTTCCCCCTTAATGTTTCCATTAGGCCATTTAGCAGGCACTCTTATCTGGAGCTGCTTACAGAGAGCATTTAATGAGGCACATAAGTAGTAGCATAGGTGCAAAATGACCCACAACGCAACTTAAGTGTCACTGCATGACGCAGTGCTATACCGTTCTGCACAGGTGCTGCAGTGAAGCGGACATCATAAAAGAGCCGAACACGGGACAGCAATAACAACAGACGCGCCCACAAATCTGCAGACTACTCCTCTGTTTTCTCCCCTTCTTCTGTGCTGACTTCAGCAAAGCTTCCCACACGCGCTGCGGCTCACGACATCGCCCGCACGACAGCGCCCGCACGACAGCGCCCGCACGACAGCTCGGCTGCGAACGTGACTGATCCTCCTCCTCAGGGCCGAAGGTGGCCGGACTGCCCTCCAAAAAGGCACTGCGCGCGGACAGACCGCGCCAGCCACAGGGGTGGGGCTCTGTAGCTCATATTCCGCCTTATTCCTGCTTTCATCCACTCTGGTATCATAAACACTTAAACTGCACGTTTGTTTCTTTACTAACCTGGAGAAAAGGTTGATGAAGTTGATGGAGGTTTTTTGTCAGTCACTCACCTCACTGATCCCCTAAACCCTAAACCCATAAACCCTTAAACCTACGCAGGGCACCTAAACATTGGCTACATTTAACACGTCCAGTAAGACTACATAGCTGAACCTTACTTAACAGTACCACACCAGTGACCCACATCAGATCTGTGTCTAAACCTTCCCGTGAGCCTCATCTCCTTACCACTGCTCCACAAGATGAAGCAATAATGCAACTCTCCAGAGGAAAAAGACCTAATTCCCCCCCCCCCAGGTTAAAATCACAAGGTCCCTGTCACCATGGCAGAAAGCCCTCATGGCTCTCCAGTCACAAAGTTACCATTGTCCCATCACTAACAACTAATTATCCAGTTAAACTCGGGCCCAGCAAATCTGACCTCATTATCTAAACACACTTGCAGAAGCATTACAGCAAATCTGATCCCACAACTGAAACGTGCAGAATCACTGCGGCAAATCTGATCCCACAACCTAAACACACAGAAACACAACAAAAAATCTAATCCCACAACCGAAACACACAGAGGTACTACAGCAGAACATATGTGCAGACCACAGAAAGCACAGCATCTTGGATAAGTGAAAAAATTCCAGCACTATATACCTGGAGCATGCACATGCTATATATAGCAGCATGTTCATATAAACAAGGAGTATAAATTCACATTGATCATTTCTGCTACTATATTGTAGAAGGAATACACAGCATTAAAGAACACAGGAAAAAGGAACTGACTGATGACCTTCGACTAAATTTATATTAAATATTACATATATATATATATATATATATATATATATATATATATATATATATATATATATATATATATATATATACATATATAGGGGCTGTGCAGGCCCCTATGCACACACAGACTTGGCTAGTTATGTATGGTAGAAAAACACAAGTATGGAAACATGGATCTAGCTGAATAGGAGATGGCATACCCACATTCATGCACACATGCTCAGTACATGCATGCATGCACACACACACACACACACACACACACACACATGCATGCGTGTGTCCCCTGGCCCTCATACTGAGCTGACAGTAGTGACAGACGGACCAGGAGGAGGTGGGGAACTCTGGGAGAGGCAGCGTCTCTGTAAAATGCCAACCAATCAGCCTGCTTCCGTCTGATAGCCATGGAAACCGCAAGCAGATATGAAAAATGATCATAACTGAGAATGAAATCTTCCTGCATCTGAGAGCTCAGGCTCTGGAATATGTTCAGTGGACAAAACGACCGAGCACACATACAGTGACCAATATGGCCAGAGTGTTTCAGGTGCAAGGGGACAGGTACGCTGGGACATCACACCTTCCTACATGAAGACTGACACATCATAAAACAGAAGGATGTTCTACTATCTGATAAAATCTGCAGGTCTTACATTCAGGAAAGAAGAAACATGAGAAATGTATGGGATGGGGGTAGGCAGACAAGAAAGGCAGGATTTCCAGTTCTCTTTAAACCCCCAATGTCCTCTGAACTATGGAATGATTCAGCTGGTTCAGTCAGGGCAATGATTATTTGAGTCAGGTGGTTAGGCAGCTGGCTGGGACAAAGGCCTACAGACACTGCGGCCTCCAGGACAGGGGCCGACCAGCTCACCAGAAAGACATTTGCACTAGTCCACGATTACCGCCGGAATCCCACCAGCTGGATTCGTGAAACATGAGAGCTTTTCCTGCTGTGGTCTCTGTGAGACGGGAGGAGAATGAGCGATGGAGGGGAGATGGCCCAGAGCTGGGGTCGTGCGTACATACGCAGAGGTGAGAGGCCGGGGGGAAGGGCCTACGTGGGCCCAAAGCCACAGCAGCCCTCAGAGAGAGCCCCAAAAAAATCATTCTCTTCCTCCCTCTACACAGTCTGGCTTAACCACAGCCTCGCCCCGCTCTCACCCTGTCCTCACCCTGCCCTCTATGGAGGGTGTAGCTGTGTTTAATGAACTCCAACAGGGTAAATCACCGCACACTGAACCCTGCTCTGCTCCCACACACCCACTTCCATTTACCCGCATAGAAGAGGCCCTTATCCAGTCCAGCTTATACACAGAACTGTAGGATTGCACACAGAAAATATGAACAAGCGTCAGTATGTCACACAGTGCCAAAACAGCCGCTGGCGCACTAAAAATAGTCAGTCCTACAATAATCAACATTTCAACAACTATGTGCTGTTCCCACACTGCCTGTCTCAGCTTGACACTGGGTTAGCCCAGTCTGGGAGATCCACCCTGTGGAAGTGCTCATGGAGGTGAGCTCTTTGCATGATCAGCTGGCATAGATCTTTCAGTCTGATTTGCCCCCCCCCTCTCATCTTTATTCAGACCGAGAGGCTGGGAGAGGTAGCCAGGCTGTCTAACAGGTTTTTCACAGCCCTGCTGATTCCCTATCAGGCCTCATCCTCTCCATACTCCCTGTCCTATAGTGTCGGAGGGATAGGCCTGTTTCCACAACACCGTGAACGGATGTGAGTGTTAGAGCACTGGAACTAGGTGCCTGAGGGTACGATCATAGTTCAGACCACTGTTACTGTCTCCTTGAGGAAACTACCTCTACTGCACCAGCAAAAACCCACATGTATGTTTGTTCTAAAATGTCTGGAGTTCACATTCACTTGACAGATGCTTTTCTCCAGACAGACTTAAAGAAAAACTACAAAGGTGCAGACTGCTATATACTGTTGTACTGCTATAAGATATAGAGGTGCAAAAGGCTACATGAACAACAGTATACAGCAAACAGCAGACTATATCTGAACCTGAAGTAAGATTTAAATTGCAAATCACCATGGATAAGGAAGCTTTCTCTGCTAAATAAAATGCAGCGTTCCTGAGGTCTACAGAAAGGATGCTGTCATTTTTCATTATGGGAACGTGATTGGTTCACCAGCATATGGAGAGGCAATATTTCAGCAGGCAATCCAAAAGACAGCCTCACGTGGGTCCTAGAGTTGGCCTCTGTTCAGCGTTCATCCTGTTCACATGGGCACAATGAGGGTGTGGTGAGATCGCAGCCTACATAACAGCCCAAACCCAACCCCACCGGAGTCAGTGGGACAGTGTTTTCCGGAGAAGCTTTAACGCACCAGTAAAGCCCTTGTTAAGGCCTGCGAGTCTTCAGTGCGTATTTGAGATGTGGATATAGGCCAGCCGGTCCCCCGGTGCTGTGCGGCAGGACTCTGCACGGCTCAGCAGATTGTGCATCACAAGGCCCCGCCACGTTCACGCCCAGTTCCGCAGCCTTTCAGGGCAAGTTTCAGGACCAACTCCGAGACGAACACACCTGCTACAGGCACCAGCTGGCCATACATTAGAAAACCCGGAGGGACGCTTCAGTTGTGCGCCTGAGCATGGTACCCGCCCTACGTATCTCCAGTAAAAATCAAGCCATGTAAGTCGTCTGCCGCGAGGGCGCTGGTGGAATTATAGCTGACCTTAACAGAAGGTCACTGTGATGTAAGCCATCACTTTCACACCACGGCGAGGGCGCAGACCCAGGGAAACTGTGATTGCACATATCATAAATCATGCTGCAAGCCTCGCAGGACAACAGCGACATTCATTTGCATGAACAGATGAGGGGACGAGATGGAAATGGCCACTGTAAAGGGTGGGGCTTTGCGGCAGTGTAGTTCTGAGGGTAAACTGCTAATGTCCGAATAAAACAGCACAGAACCGGAGTCTGTATGACTGAGCTATAGGGATGCTGGTACAGTGAAACTGTTACCTCCATGGCTGAAATGCGGACCACATTTTAACATCACATGGGCTTCTGCCAACCAGAGTCCCTGCCACGGCAAGTTTGCCACAACACGTTCACATAGCCCAGACATCCGACAGTAGAGAGCTCGGAAGAAGCCACCCCTTCCCTAAGTGCATTAGAATGGCAACACCCAGCTGACTCACATCATTTGCATATGTGAGACACACAAGAACAGAATGCCTTGTTGCCTGGGATGAAGGCCACACCATTTTCCTGGTTCCAGTAGTGTGCATTGGTGAAGGTGGGATGTTATTAAAATGTGTCAGGACACCCTATACTGTTATTAGCAGTCAGTATAGAATCATAGGATAAAGGTATGTATTAAAGTACATGCTAATTGGACATCAAGATAGTGATAAGATATACTTTTCTTCTAGTGAGAATTACTTTCCGAGAGAGAAAGCTTTCGAAGTGTTTAAAACCTGCTGCCAACTCAGCGAGTAAACATTTTAGGGATTCTTCAGTAAGCACCTTTTCCACAGATTCAGTTCTGACTTTGTCAATGCAGGTTTAGACAAAGTGTTAGGCCAACTTTGTATTTCAAAAACAGGCCAAGGCTGCTAATGCATATGGGAGGTACACACCATCCATCCACCACTCTCCTTAACCCTCTCACTGCCAGGTGGGGCAGCTACCTCACAGGCCACGTAGCAGAAAGCCAGCCCAAATGGAAACAGATGTCAGGAGAGCAGTTATTCCATGCTGGCTGGCCGCTTTCCTTCTGAGCGCTGCTCAGATTTTTTTTTTTCCACGCTACCCTGCCAAATGAAACACAAAACAGAGCCTCTACACAGACCTCAGCAAGGCCAGTGACACTGCAATTCTGGGCCAAAGCTCCAACGCAGCTGTGACCGGACAGAGCTCCGAGAAGCACACGAGGAAGAGCCAGCCCAGATCTCTGTGCATCTAAATACTTCAACTTAGGCCCGCATCCATGCGTAGCTGAATGAGTCTGGAATGAAACTGGCGGAAACAGAGACCGAGTGCAAGGCGAGGACATCGAGAGGCTTATCACAAAACACAGGCCACGCTCTGCCAGCGGCCCGGCTGATAAGGGGGTGCTGAGCAATCACTGTTTACAGACAGAACTACTCTGGGCCAGTGGGCCACAATGCAAAGAGTTGCTGAAGATTTCATGTGTGTTTCAGACCACCTCATCAGTGTTGATCTATCCCCTGTCAGCTGCTGAAAAAGACAGGAGGTTATACTAACCGTTTCTGAGCATCACTAATCAGGTCTGATGCGTTTTTGTCGTCAATCATCCGCAAAATTGGTCTTGTGAATGTCGTCCCAAAATGAGAATGACGTCATGTTGGAATTGCAAAAACTGAGAGATGTAACTCAAGGAGCAGTTTCAGCGATAACATCTTTTTATTAGTCTGTCGATCTTTTGCAAGAAAAACAGCAAAAAATGTCAAGTCGTTTTTACTTTGAACCTGACTGACCAGCACCACAATAGTTTCAGACTGTGTGTGCTTGAGGTCAGCGAAGTATCATGCACGTATTCCCATACACTGCATTTTCCTCCAAAACAATATTTCTATAAATAACAGATACAACCCAACAGCAATGTGCTTGGTCCTCAACAGTTTCTGACACATCATCGTGAGCTGGGAATCTCTAAAATGAAACCGTAAAGGGGTTATTGTGTCATGGATTAAAGGCATTGTGGGCAGACAGAAACCTTGCTCTTGGCGATCCTTACCAGCTAGTGTTATAAATAAAAATGTAAAAATGGACATAAATATGATGACTACACTGACCATTGTGAGACGTTTTGTGTCGGGTTTGTAGATTATAGAACACATTACCAACTCAGTTACGAAAAGAGTCAAGTATGCTTCTAACACGGATCAAATTGCGCAGACATTGGGACGGGAAGTCGCAGTATCAACTGCGTGGAAAGTTATTGTAAATACTGGGAGGGAAACAGTCTGAAAAGCACAATGTGCATAAGTAAGATTTCAAATAACCTTTAGCTATTTGGGATTTGCATAAATATTGTACATTGTAAGATAAACGTTTTGTTACAGTACATAAGCATACTTGAACCCCCAAATGTAGCACTGGTTACACTTAATCAACCAGGCAAGCAAATGCCATCAACTTCAAACGGGTGTTAAAATAGCTCAGTACGGTAGGCCTATATTACTACACAAGGGCACACCCACATATACTGTGTACGGAAAACCTGACACCTCCGTGTAAAATATTAAGATCCAAGATGCTCAAGCTCCCAAGTCTGGAAATTACATAAACCCCTCTCTTCCTCTACAGTTCTATTTTAGACAATTTTGGGAAGTTGACATAAATAATTAACCATCAAAAAATTTAGGAGAGCAGTTACAAACTTGATTTCCTTTATGAAGTCCTGAGCCAACCGAGCGCGGAAGACTCGTAGAATTACCCCCTAACCTTGACCACACCACTTTCGATGTTCCGAAGGATGTTTCCCGAGGAAATATTCCCAGAAAATCCCCTCCCCACGCCTCCTGCCCGCAGCCTTCGAACATCTGTTCTTCATATCGCTAGCTTGGAGAGCGCTGAGGATGTTGTTTTGATTACACTTGGAGGCAGCTGGAAAACGTCGGCGTTGGGTCGGGGGGGAAAACACCAAGGCGTCCTATTTTCCCGGAGCACGGGAAGACAACGTCGTGGGGATAAGAATGATTGCTGGTTCGTAAGAGTGACTGTACAGTCGGTCAAAAGGAGACGCCAATCACATGACAAGACTTCAGAAGAACCAACACCTTGGCTAGCTAGCGACCTACATAATAGCACAAGACACTGTCACAGTTCCACGTTTACAATAAGACCGGTTAACAACCAAGCCGAGGATCCACGTTTCCAAACGTCCTTCAGGCGCACCGTATCCCCCTTTGTTCGTCCGATAATTTCACTTTCATCTCGCAATAATAGTGCTTTGATGTAGCTAGGTATATACACCAGAAAACAATAGCGGGCGTTCTGTACATGGGCTCATGTTTCACAAAGAGAGAGATTGCCATGAGATTGCCATACCCAAGGTTTTAGAAAACCTAGACATTGCACATTAAATTATTAAGCACTGTTATGATATTCAGAGCCCTATGAGCCAACTCCTCTTGTGCAAATAGGTACAGGAGATGGTTGGTGCACTTTTCTGAAGCAGTTAGCCTGTTTCAGAGACACCGTATCTGTATCAATTATTAGCAGTCTATGGACATTTATTTTGGGGTCTGTAGCCTCGGTCACTCTCCCTGAACATAAAGAAACTGCTAGCTAGCAGTGACTCCCAAATTAGATTCTAACACATAGCTGGCTAAATGCTGTGTCACATGCACCACTTCCAAAATTATTCACCTTTCATTGGCAATCCAAGCTGTTATTACAGAATATGTTCATGCCACTGCGCTTGACCTATCTGGCTGGAGTATCTGTTGCAATGATTGCGGGTATAATTAGCGAGCTAGCAGGCTAATGACATAGCCAAAAACGAGCATTTGACAAGGCCTACCGAAATCTGGGAGAGTCTTTGAGACATTCTTCGAAATCCACCATCACCTTCATCTTTCGCTGAATTAAAAAAAATCCAAGAAGGTGTACAACAGCTGCTTCTTGAGCTTGCTATATCCCAGCTGAAATTCCAGCGAGTTAAAACCTCGATATCAAAACTCACTTGGCAAAGGAGATAAACAGACTAAAAAATAAAACAGGCGATTATCTCATTATCATTAAAACAAAGGAATTAAAAGTGCTGCACATCCGTAGTAAACTGAGTCCGGGCATTGCAACAATTCAGTGCACAACATGAAGTCTTTTAGGTAGACTACAACTACAGCCTGATTTGACTCCTCGATTCCCCGATCGCAACCCATGGAGAGCGGATGACTGCCAGAGAGTACAGCCAACGAGAACAGCCTCTTCCACACCAGAGGCCGGACTTCTCCCAGTTTCCTGTCGCGAAACTGACACTGCCATCGGCCAACGCAAGCGCCGCATTTGGTCATTTCACGTCTGTTAGTCCCAGCTGCTACGGCTCAAAACCAAAACATTACAAAATGTTTCCCTTGTGCCGTTTGTCACGCAACAATTTCGACACGAATTTGTGTATGTATATGCTAATGCATACACTCATCTACACAGATCTTAAATCTGTGTACAATTTTATCTGCTTTGTGGAAACACTACTGTACTATCCAATTCCAGTTTCTGTAGCGCTGACAAGGGTTTATTCCCATTCACTGTACGAGAGCGCCATCTTGCGGACTCACTTGTGGGAACGCCGGAAAACTAGTAAGGGAATACTAATAACGAGAAGGCAGGAGCCAGAATAGCTTTACAGGGTTTTATAATAATTTATTTTGACAAAAAATACACTTCATTAATTCGTAAGAACATTGAAAATAAACGAATACGCACACATGAGATTAGTGAGAACAAGTGTCGTTCGTGTGGTTCTAGGTGTTCTGTGACAGATATCACTTTTTTATCGAAATAATACGGCACACGCGGGGAAATGCATATATATATATACTACATGCGTTTTGCAGTATATTCGCCCACACACGAACATGGATGGAAAAGTAAATTTATTGCGCAGTCAACACAACGTTTCAATTTCCCCATTAATTCATATTTATTTGAAATACAAAAATATTTGCTCAAATGCACGCTCATACTACAGTCAAGCGTTCTCATTATTGACTTGAACTGAATGTCCTGGCCATTATTATACACCTTTTCCAGTATTGATCGTTCCATCTGGCGGTCCGGTGGGTTGCGTTACAACTTTGCTTATCGTATGAGACGGTGAAGCGTGTATTCACATATTAAAACATCTCGCAACATGAAGACACACAAATAACCTGTCCAATAAAATGAAAGATATATTGTACGTGAAGAGAACGCACCCAGACACACACAAAAAACTGTACACAACGTGCGAGTCAGTTCTCTTGAAGATTCTCGTGGGTAAAATGCAACGGATTAAATGATAAATAATCCTCTTACTTGGAGGAACACTGATTAGTCCCCATCGTAAAACAACTTTTCAATGTTGTCAAATGACAAACACTCTCCTAATGACACACCAGCAGTATACCTAAGATCCCCCAGGCCCCAAACCCACTTCTCAGTAGTTAATCTGAATACATTTGCAAGGCTAACACTAACAGTGTGATAACACATATGGCAAGATGCACAATTGCTTTCTTCGTTTGCCTTTTGGGAGTTCCTACAATGTACTCAATTTTTGAAAAAGGACTTCAAAAAAGTGTGATTAAAAAAAGACTTCTGATCAAAAAGAAGGTAGTCCTTAGATCAAGTGTAGTGCTTCTAGTAGGTGGCAAAATGGTATGAAAGATACAGCTCAGAAAAAGCCATGCTTTGGCTTGAGAGAGGGATTCCTCACGCTTGGGCAAACCCTGCAGCACGCAGGTCCAGAGTCCAGGCTTGTGCCAGCCTCCATTTCTGCGATCCACTGAACAACCTTTCCTGGAAACAGGGGGAGGAGCTGGTAGGTCTGCACACACTGTGTTGCTTCATGTAACAGTGTTCATTAATAGATGTTAAAGAGGTTAAGATGCACAGCAGTGTCTTCTTTGACCAGCTCTGGAGCAGTGCTCTGTGGCGTTTAATGATGATATCACTTTATTATCCACACAGGCAGTTTTTTCCCTAATTTCTCATGTTATGTATAAAAGTCAAGGGTTTCCATGGGCTTTGTCATCTTCTAGAAATCCAGTGAATCAGCTGTGAAGAAATCAAGGCAGGAACTGTGAGTGCAAAGAGCAGGAGAGACACAGAAACAATGACTGCCACAACTCCAGGTTTCATTCAACTCCAGTCTGTTTCTCTTTATTCATTCTACTCTGTGGCTGTAGTACTAACATGAGTTATAATGCACCCAAGATGGTTCAATGACACAATTGAACCAAATGGAAAAGTTTTGAAGTTGCAGGTATCAGTCACGTTCCCTTGTAAGGACCACTAAAGTGGAGTGCTCTTGGCACGTTCATCTACACTCTCCATGGTTCATTTTAAAACACTTCGGTAATAATACCTTCAATAATTTTGAAAATATCCTATAATTCATCAAGATAAACATGCTAAGTATTTATTTCACAACAAAATACTGTTAAAATTTAGGCATCATATACAACTGAAAAGCATCTTTGAACTGTCAACTGTCAGCCAGGTTTCAGTCTTCCATAGGACATTCAAATCCTTTCTCACTTACCACCACACGGTGGTAGTGTGCACCACATTCTGTCAGTATTGAATGAATGAATATAGAGTTGTCCTGGAAAAATTAAAAAGACTATATTTCCTGTTTTAGCATAGTTTTGACACCTAATCTTGAGATTTGAGCTTTCCTTATGTTGCTTGCATGCTGGGCACTTTCCACACTTAATCAGTTTCTTCAAAGTCAGATTCGGAAAGTATATTCATTTACTGCATATATTCATATACTGTATGGTAAGCATATAATCTCCCTGCAGCAGCCATTTACTGTCATTTTGGGTTCCTGCAAAACCAAGTGTCCTGACATGCCCTGTCCCCACTTCAACTACAACTGCAAGACAGAAGATTGACAGGTGCAAAGACAAATCATGTCATATTCCTAATTCAGCCACATCTTTTTTATGCAGTGGCATGCAAATGAGGAGGTCATGACATAACCTAGAGATCTCTAGCACTAAGTCAAGGCCCTGTAGATACTTCTAAGCTTTGTTGCCAACTTCTTCTTCTGCTGCATTACTATGCAACTGACTGAGAATTTCCTAATGCACACTACATTAATCTTTCATGAAACAAGTCTTGCATTTTTTGCTCTAAATTCAGGTGTTGTAGGACCTCAAAACCCATTAGATCAGAAAATGTCCAACATTACATGGAGAGCCACCCCATTCTTTCAGGAGGGCACACATTGTAGACACCTACCTGTCAAAAGTCATCAGAGAATCCATATATACATTCTTACATTTCATTTGAGTAGATTTGAGGCAGATGCCACATTGAAGCCTAATACAGTGCCGTTTTATTCTTAAGTCCCTGTGAACACTGAGAGAGGTCTCTGTAAGGCCCTGTGCCACTGCAGCTGGACTGCTTGCAGTGGTGGTGATGTCCACCACATCAGAGACACAGTTCAGTTAAGATACTCTTACCATCCTGAGGGTCTTCACTGACATCCTCCATTTCCGTGTCGCCCTTCATCTCTGCTTCCTCCTCTTCCTCTTCCTCCAGCTCACTGGCAATCAGCTGCCTGGCCAACTTAATGTTCTGGCCCTCGTTGTAATGCCTTTTCCTCATCATCTCAAACTGCTTCTTTTTTTCTGAATAGAGACAGAAAAATCACTTGGGAAGTTAATTGTCCACGCAACAAGTGTGCTTATCAACCCTCAGTGTCACATAGCGCCATAGTGCAGCTATTAATCTGAAATCTAGTTATGAAACCAGATTTATTTAACTGTGCGCTAGAATCATATTATTCACAGTTCTTTAAATCTTGGAAGAAAGACATTGGAAAAAACAGCAATTTACTGAATGGCAAACACAACACAGTTGATCCAATTCGGTCATTACTTTAGTCCTCAGCATATGGCATAAGAGGCAAACAGCGAGAGTGTAGATGAGTCACAGAACCATTGATAGCAGCTCTGGCTTCAGTCACATGAGCGGTAACATCTGATACTGCAGTAGCTGCTCAGTCAGGGAGTGAGTAAAGGACCCCAGTTTCCAGAGCTGCTCCTTCCAGGTTTTGTCCTAAAAAACAATGACTGAGGGACAGGAGGTGCAAAGATGGGCAAGTCTGTGACATGTGGCTCCAGTGAGGCCAACCCCACCACCAGGGGGAGTCTTGGGATAGAGATGTGAGAACTCACCTTGTTCCTCTGGGGTGAGCTCCTCCTCTTCCTCACTGCTCTCCTCTTCCTCTTCCTCCTCCCTCATGAAATGGGGCTCCGCCCCCTCTGCTGCAGCCAGCCTATGGACAGCAGTTGCAGTGACTGACAGGTAGGAACCAACCAAACAAAAACACAGAATGCAAAAAAAAACAAAACCAAACAGCTGATGCTCTAGGAGAACACTGCTCCACAGCACTTGTTTTTTTGTATTTTTATTTAAACCAGAGTCTGTTGTATAACGGGGTCACATGCCAAGTTTCATGCCGCCTACTTATGCAAGCTTTGTGCAAACAGCACCTACAGATTAAACAAAGACTTCATCAGCACAGATGTTCATGTCTTTATGAGTCTGAAAATCTCTCAATCTCAGGAAGTCAGAATCTGTTTACTAGACACACCACACTCTCACGGATGGGATCAGGGTGTTTGTGGACATCTGCACTCAGCTGTGGGCGGCCGTCTCCTGTCCAAAGACTCCCCCTTTAGAGTCAGCTAGCTACAGTATTTCCACCTCTCTGCATGTGCAGCATTCATCCAAACACATCAGGGAGTTCACAAAATACAAACTTATGCTTCAGAGTTAATTACTTTTTACTGAAAAGCTTTCTGAATGCATGACCTTATGGCATTTTTGAATGCATTACATTTTTGTCTTCGGGGCAACAAACTACCCGGTGGTTTGATCTTTCAGGTGATCTGAGAAAGGCCTATGATCTGGCTGCATTCAATCATGCACATGTAACTGTATACCAACAGCATTTTCAATGTGCCAGGCTCTCAGATTCAATGAATAACTTATCATAGAGAGACAGGGTTTCTGTGGTGATATTTAGTTTGACCCTCTGCCTATCTACACTGTAATTTACTGTAAACAATTTGCTTAGTACTTCATGGAAATGGGATTTCCTTAGGCCAGATCAGATCAGAGACATCTGCGCTGAAGCTCAACCCTGAAGCGAATAGCAGCTTCAGTTTTCCCTGCAGATAATGATCAAAGCTAGGAAAGACAACAGCATGCACAGGGCTGGCTATCTGCTCAGTCAAGGAGCCAGTGTTCCTGTAGCCCAGCCCCCTGCTGCCGGGAGATTACACCCTGCAGCGCTAGATTAAAAACCCGTAAATCCCTGATCTTCCTGCCCCAGCCACTACCAGCCCACCCATCCCTGCAGCTACCTAACAGCCTCTGGACTAGTAGTGAACTGTGATGGATGTGTCAGTTTATTAGTCCTAATGTTTGTGTCTTTTTAAACTGTTTTCCAGGAGTCTCTGCCTGTTCCCAGGGTTGGAGGATAATTTTAATTTTTCTAATATTTTTTCTTTATTTGGCACTGGATTTTCAGGTTTTTTACCTTGTGGAAAATGCCATCCAGTGTTTTGTGACAATATATATACTGTATAATTTCAATATATTCACAAATATATTTTCATTAATTGAATGACTGATAGAAGACCCACTTTCCTACTATGTTGAAGAACATAAAACACGCAACTTTCCATTGTGCTCCAAAAGAAAACCAATTTATCCAAACTGCATCACCTCGGGTTAACGGTTTGACCCAATAAAGGTCTTCATAGAACTTACTTCCTGGCCAGCTCGTCTGGTGTGAGGGCCGTGTTGGACTCTGAGTCACTCAGAGCTCCTTCATCACCATCGTCCTGCAGCATCCTGAAACAGACACAGCCATTACACACACTCACCACCTCAGGCAGGTCACGTACAGGCCACACAGAGCAGGGACAGGTTTCCCTCTCTTTACTGAGTGAAGCATTACTGATGCTTTGAAATACACTGGGAGCATCTCTCAGACCCGCCTCTTCTCAGTAGTTGCTCCACGCTGGTGGAATGAGCTTCCTGCTGAGACTTGTAGAACAGATTCCCTGGGTGCCTTCAAGAGAAAGCTGAAAACTCATCTCTTCAAACTATATCTCTAGTCTTCCTTCCTCTCTATCTATCCCTATTTTCTATTCAAAAAAGCACTCTACACTAGTTTAGCACTTAACTCAGTATTTTACTGACCTCTTGTAATAGTTTTCGATAACTACTTTTAGCATTGTGATGCACTTATTCTGAAGTCGCTCTGGGAAAGAGCGTCTGCTAAATGATGTAATGTAATGTAATGCATGGAGTAGTTTATCAAGATTCACAGTGGAAGCAGAAAACCTTCAAGTGTTCCAGACCAGGCCTGATACAGTGCTAGTATCTTGTAGATACAAGCAGTCTACAGATAAATCTAACTGGTCTCATCATTTAATTTTGTTTTCTAATGGAGTCATGACCAAAGACACCCATTACTACAGCAAGATGCCTGATTTGCAGAGTGGCCAAGATCAAGGCACTTTTAGCCCTAAAGAATTCAGTTACAACTTCCTTTTATATGCTTGTCTGATTAGTCAGACTAGATCAATGACACAGGCAAAGGTAGTCCTTTCACTCACCTGTTGTATGGTGTACTGGGCTCATCGATCTTCATCAGGCCGTAGTCTTTATCAGCAGGATGGTACGTAGCCAGGATGTTCATTTCATCCCATTTTTGTGACTTCTTCCTGAAAGACAGTGACCCCCAGAAAACAGTCAGGGTGCTTGTTTTCAGTTCACAGCAGTTTAAAATTTCAGCACTACATCTGACACCGGTATTTCCCCACGGGAGAGATTCATCCCAGAATTCTGCCCCAGTTTGATGTCCGGATAATGGTGAAGTCAGCAGCACACAGGCCTGTTTGCAGAAAGCTCTGTTTGGTCTGAGAGCAGATCACTGGAACGGACTGCCGGTAAATCGGTGGCAGTAATACCCAAAAGCAAGTGGTCCATCAACAAGCTAGTCAAGCTGGAACTGATACTCAACTCAACTTATAATATCAGCTTAAAACAACTCTGCATTATAAACAACACAACACAATGCCCTTCAGAAAAACAATATGTCTAAAATGGTGCAGATATTATTAAAACAGTTGTATTTTAATAGAAAGCTATGCCGGCTAGAACTGGAAGGACATGACATGATGTTGTGTTACCTGTACAGCTTGTTATTGTAGCGTTCCGGGAGGCCATGACTGATAAAAATGCCAGGCTGATTTTCTCTTTACAATCTATGCGATTAACTGAAATGCAGGCCTAACCCACTCCTTCACTGAGCTGGGCAGGGTAGCTCAAACAAAGGCTGCCATATAAAGTTTCAGAGCCGAGAGCGTGGGCCACTGCTGAAGTCATTCACCGCAGTGAATAATTGATAAGGTTACCCGGGGGAGGCTCTGGGTGTCACAGGGAACAAACAGGGGTAAGTGGCTACGCTTTGGATCACTCCACAAACAAGGTGTTACACTGTCTAAGGTACTGGACAGCACACACAACCTGGCTTTCTGTTGTGACACGTTCCAGCCCCCTTGGGAACCTACAGTGAGCAGTCCTTCACGAGAAAGTCTCCTTGCCACTGGCAGATGGCTACTCACTGGGGTGCCTAAATTTAGTCTTTGGATGGCACCTGCCCGCACTGACTTCATAGTGGTTCTGTGGGAAAATTCAGCTCGATTATTTGAAACTACAGATGTCATTTATGTTAAAATGCGAATGTAACTGAGATTTGTATTGGACCCTTTGCTAAGACTTGTCTGTGAATTTCTGTGCCAAGTGTATGGAATCCACCCGACTGGCTGAATCACCACTGACTTCATTGCTTACAGTGCCAACAGCAAACTGGTTGTGGGCAGTGTGTGCCAAGGTTACTGTACCAGACATGGCATGGTTACTGGTTTCAGTTTAGGTGCTGGGAAATATCAGGATATTTTCTCAGTGTCTTGGAAATGACTATTGAAGAAACCACTTCAAAAGAACATGAAAAAGGGTCATCACCGTGCTAGCAACTGAACAGCATAAACACAACAAAGGAAAACAAACTCACACAGGAAATGGTTCCTGAACTTTATTCTGTGAATACTTTGCAGTTTTTGCTTGTTTTTTTTCCCCTTTGAGGTTAACATTAGCATTACAGAGCAGACCTTAATTAGCTGGGGTGAAGGTGATAAATCGAGTGTACGTATTTCATATAGTTTCACTTGCTTTTAGGAAACCGAGAACACTGCAAAGGTTTTTGGATCCAGAATGGCTTCGTAAGCACAGGCCCCAGGGCTGGCTAAAACCCTGCACCAACTGAGGCTCTGAGCTGATGTCACTGGAACATATAGGACACTAGAACATATGGGAGCCAGGACTCAAAAAGATGGCCATTAGATGTCACAGCTATGGTACAGAAACCAGAACTGGAAGGTCATTAGAAGTCACAGCTGCTGCTGGCCTCATTAGGTTGTACACCATTATCCTCCTAATGTTCAGAGTCAGTCTCTGGTTCTGCACACTAGCACGGATGACACCCTTCACCTGTGCAATCAAGAGCTTTCCACTGAACTCAGTCTTAATGATAGCAGATTACTTTTTATAACTTGTAGAACATTCCTCAGTTTGTATACAGAAATCTCAAATAACCAGTAAAGACCTTGAACACTTTCACCTCGTTTTTCATTAGTTTTGAACTGATGAACAGCACATATTTTTGTCAGTGTGCACAGACATGTGGAAATTGTGCAACCTTTTTAAACATAACAATAAACATAATAATACCTATGGCCACAAATGAATTACTACTTTTTACCATACCTGATGATGGCCCCCATCGTTGGGGGCGGGGCTATATTTGTCATATCCAACTAATTTATGCGCCATGTAAGTTACGCAATCATAAACAGACATCTATAGATCCATGTCTCAATACAATTCACTGCTGACATGAGTGATTTTATCAGCTGGCAGTGACTCGCTTTATTGCACTAAAGTGTAAAGCGCACTTGAACTGAAAAACAGCTCAGCTGTAAGAAAATGGGACATGCTTCATACTGTCACTCAGCGACTGGTAAATAGTGAGGTAGTAGGCACTTCATCTGATTGCCAACGTTAAGTAGCAAGATAAATAGGGAGGTTTTCTAAAGCAGTAAACCAATTCTTTAAAAAAGGAATATAAACTCATACACAGAAGCTCATTCACTCATACGTCACTTTTTTAGTGACTGGTCCAAAGATTCATTGCGTCTGCCAATATTGGTCTCTTGTTGTATTGTTTGCGAGCTGACGTAACCGATGCCGAAAGTGTTTCTAATGGATATAGATAGAACTAGCACGGGTGAGCTAACTAGGTAGCGACATGGTTTACGACCATGGTTTGACGTTAGCTAGCTAGTTGGCTAACTGATTTATGCTGATATCTACGTAATGAGTAGCTAACTAGCAAGAATGGGTTACGACATAACTAACGAAGTTTCTACGTCAACTAACAAACGTTCTGTTTTCTGCGTTTCAACGTTTAACAACATCGCAACCGAATAAGGCAAAAATCATGTTTGTTTGAAAGTTATCCCCCAGACGATGCCTTACTCACTCGTCCAAGAACCCAGGATCTAGTCCGTCCTGGCTCTCCACCGGCGAAACTTGCAGCTGAGGGCCTGTCTTGCTCCCGGATCCGCTGTTTTTATTCTTCAAAATACCTTTAATGGGTCCTGGAGCTGCCATTCCACTGTATCTCTCTGGTTCAGAATGCTCAGCCTCTCTTTTCGTGCTTGTTTAGCTTATCTTATACGCTAGATAAACTGCTTTAAGTAGCTAATAAAGTTAGCCGATTATTAGCTAGCAAGTTATGAAAGTGCTTACACACGCCTCTCTTCACACTCACAAATGCAATGAACTGTCACGCTATCCGCCCATCTAGACAGCTACAACCCCATTCAACCGCTCCGGCGCCTGCAAACCAGAATACCCAACGTAAATATCGCGAGAATTTGCAACACTGTTGCTATGACGACATAAAGTAAGCTGTGGAGTAATGTGTGTTTGCGTAAATGCTATTTCTCTGCATATATTCCTGTATTTCAGGTTACACTGAAAACTTTGCAATAATGTTGCTGTGTCGACGTAAGGTGGACCTGTGGAGTAATGCATGTCCATGTAAAGGTTACTTCTGTGAAAATATTCCTGTATTTAAGGTTGCTCTGAAAACCTTGCAACACTGTAAATTAATACCGGTGCATGAGCAGCACTATGGTTGAAGTTTGTTGTGAGGACAAAATATTGCAAGCTTTCGTAGTAAGGTTTCCTATTTTAAAGTAACTTTAGAAAAAAATCAGCTTCATGTAAAAATCAAAACAAGAGAAAATCAGGATTGTGTCATTCGTTCATTCAGTCATCATCCTTAACACAAATTCGTTTAAAACGATGCTGGAATAAACAGTCCTGCTATACAAAATTTCTCAATATTAAGTGACAACATTCTCAACCCTGAAGAATAATTATAACCCCTTAAAGAAGAATGTAATTTATTTTTAATGAAAACTTCTAAGCCGTCGACTTTATAAATAAGTACATTTGGAATCATAACAATGAATCCTCAACAGGATTGTGCCGGAGGTTTGATGAGCACCCCCAAAACAGACCAACAAGATCCACTTTCCTGGCCTTTTACGCCCTCTAGTGGTAAAACGTCATTACTGTGGGTGACGCTCAGGTGTTACGTCAAGGACTCACTGGAGTCATTACTGTGCATGGAACTGCTTCAAGTTCGTAAAGGGGCACATAGGCAATTTTCTCAGGCAGCCATAAAGGTGTGTATGACGGGCAGCAGGCTCAGAATGAGGGCCAGGAGCCCTGACTGTGGGGTCACAGCGTGGCTAGGCTCTGGAGGCAGCTCCAGCCTGCAGTCGGTGTACGGCTGGATGCAGGCAGCGTAGGCCATGGCGTGGGCGATGTAGCTCTGCTCCTGCACCCCGTGGAAGAGGTGGGCCATGGGACCTTTGGCGAAAATGGCCACATCCTCGGAGCCGTGGGTCTCTGAGGACAGAGGCACGGCTGACTGCTGCATGTACTCCTTATCACCTTAAGTGGAGGGGGAGGGAAAAAAAGTGTGGAGAAAAGTGACACTGCAGGATTTTTATTAAATGTGTATCTACGGTTTCCCAGTTATTTCCCAGTTAGTTTTCACCTGGCTTTGCTGGAATTCCTCAGTCATTAACAAACAAGGACAAGCTCTTTTCACAGAGCTGACTAAATGGTATTGGGTTCATGTAATGTGTTAATAGTGTTTACATGCTGAGACTTGGGAGTTCATTACTTGAAAGCTGATATCCATTTGTCTGGCAGAGTATTTCTGAAATAATTTACTGCTTTGTATGATGTTATTAAAGTATTGATATCAAAGTGAATTGCAATTTCCATTTTACACATGAATACTTAGAAGTTCAGTTTGGCAATCTCTTCCATGTAACTGTCAACTGTCAGCTGTCCACTGCTTTTTTTGTGAGTATCAATGTTCATAATTTCTCAAAGCACACAGCCACAAGGTGGTGATAATACTCCACCGTGGCTAAGCTGATGCTGCAAACATTACCGGAGTGCTACAACTACAACACAGTAGCCAGGTGATCACTCTCCTATTTATTTTTTAAAATAGCATTTTTGGTTTTCATTTCCTACTGTAAAATATTCCGCCGTGGTCATGTTTGTTCATGAATGAGAATGGGACTTTATTATAGGTGGAGGACTTACTTGCAATGGTGGCATTGATTTCTGGACGGCTTCCGTTCATCAGTTTGTACCCTGGTCCATTTCCATACAGTGCATTAGTGAAGGGTTTTCCATCCTTTCCCATTTCACTGGACAGTCCTGAGAGACAAATGCAAAGTCACAGCAGTTCAGAGCCGCAATTTCAGCTCTCTTTAGCTTGCTCAGATACATGCACATTATGCTCCAGAATTTCAGTATTGGGTTGCAATGACAAAGACACAAAGCATTAAGCAGACAGACGAGGTAAGGGAGGAGAGTCTCTCTTACCCAGGACAGGATTCCCCCTGGGAGAGTAGCCTCCGAAGCTGAAGACGTGGGAGTGGTCAGCCGTCACCACGGACAAGGTGTCCAGCTCACTGGTCAGCTCCGCTGCCCTGGCAATAGCCCGGTCAAACTCCACCGCCTCGGTCAGTGCCAGTTTGGCCTTTCCACTGTGGTGGCCATGATCTATTCTCCCTCTTGAAGTTCAGAGCCAATCAGAGGAGCACATAAGGCCACAATTCACGGCCACAACATAGGAAAATTAAGATACAGTAGCAGGGAAATGTGTATGAAGATGAAGGTATGAAAAAGAATTTATGTTCCAACTGACTTTTGTCACCTGATTGTGACACTGTAGAACTGTGCATTCATTTTTATTCCTTAACAGTACATTCTGGAGTATTCACAGTCACAGATATTCAGTGGTTTGTCTGCACTGCTGTACCTGATGTAGGGTATTTGTGAGACCACACAAAGACAGATAAATGATATAATATGCACTTATCTTCCACAAAGAGGTAAAATCCATTGGGATTCTTGCTTAGGATCTTGACAGCCTTCTCCACCATCTCTGTCAGTGAAGGGTCGGTGGCTACATTGCGATCCAACTCATATCTCAAGTCCTTTGGCTCAAACAGTCCTGCACACAACACACAGAGACAGCACTCACATACTCTGCAGCACTGAGGACAGCACACACAAAGATAGCACAGACACATCCTGCAGCTCTAAACATCACAATCACAGACAGCACTAATATTTGACACAGCAGGCCTTAGCACAAGAAAGACAAGAGACAAGAAGAACTTAAACTGCATCTTGTACACAAAAACGACTCAAGTATTACTGTTAGGAATATGTGACCTAACTGAGCCAGGACTGTCTGAGGTGTCCTCATGCTGACTTTATGCTTAGTGCAGTAATAAGAAACATTGAGGAACACTGCCCTCAACTGGAAGTAAATGGAGGTGCACTGGGGGATTGGAGCACTGGTAGGTTGTTTGACCTACAATTCTGTTAGAGCTAATTCTTTCTTTCAGAAACAGGGTGCACTGAGGAAGCCTGTTGTATTTTTGGCAATGTGTAATACTGTCAGTATTGTATCTGCCATCTGTTGATTTTTTAAATGTGAAACAGTTCTGTGTGGGGAATATGGCTTTAGAGGAGAAGTCTTTGCTGTCTGTGTTGTTCTTTTGGACTGATGTCTTACCCATTAAATAGTCTGTGTTGTGCTCATTCACACGATTGAACTCTGCCTTGTTCCACACAAACTTGGCTCTCTGAAAGGAGAATAAAAGTGTTGCATTCACAGATAAATCAGTGAAGTGCCTGCTGGACGCTGTTCATAATTATAAAAACCAGTGACACACACATACATATTTCTGAGTTTATAAGAGTTGACCAATGACCAAATAAAATGAGCTAATGATCAAAGCTATTGCACGTCAATATCATACTATTCTGTTTTATGGGCGTAAAGCGTTGTAAGAAAGATGTAACCATTAAAAGGGTTTAACAGTATGAGGTTTAATTGTGATTAGCTGGTTTCACAGTTCATGTTCACCTTCTTGCCTTTCAGCCATTCCTGAATGAGGTTGGTCTTGTCCAGCCGTGCTCCCATAGAGGCGGGGTACTCTGGATCTTGAGTATCATTGGGCAGCATGTATTCTCTCCCTCCCCCTAGAATCACCTGCCATTATGACATCACAGATAGATCATAAATACAGACAACACTTAGTGTCAGTGATTGGCATGCACAGTCAATGGCTTACGTTCCATTACAGGTACCACAGGTGACTCTCAATGGTCCGAGAAGAAAACCATAGTGACTAACTCAATAGATAACGATGTTGCTAGGTATTTAATTCAGAGTGTCTCACTGAGAGTAGAGATCCCAGTTTTATGCTGTCTGAATATCTCACGGTCCGGAGATATTCAGACCGGACTCGGATCTCACGTGGATGTCTGTGTTGTGGACGAGCTGGTAGGCGATGTCTCGGCACCCATAATGCACTGCGTCATCGGGCAGGTTGGCGTCACTGTACCAGCCTCTGTTGGCAGTGTGGGAGTATGCGGCCGCCGGGGAGGCGTGTTGCACGCGCGCTGTGGTCACGATGCCCACCGACTTCCCTGGAGCACACATACACACAGCACACACTGCACCACTGCGCATACGGTGACACAGCGCACATGGTGACACCACACACATGGTATGATAGACCTGCATTCCTATATGAGAGATCACTGTATGAGACTGATTCAGTCTGACACAGGTTGTATGGTAGGTTATCCGGTTGAGCAAGGACTGTAACTCCACAGCAGTTGTCTCAGCAGATGGACAACATTCCTGCAATGTTCCAGCAACGCTGTGGCAACAATGCATGAGGGATGCTGGGATGACAGCATGGAGCTGCAGTGAGGCAGAACTACGTGCGTGTACCCTACACCCGTCATCCTGGCTATGTGCCGCACAGATGATACCTCAGTGGTATTGCATGCGGCCCTACCTGCCATCCTGGCTCTGTGCAGCACAGACGACACCTCGTTGCCCTTGGTGGTGTTGCAATGGTAGCGGCGGGCGGCCGCGCTCAGACCCAGAGTGCCGTAGTTGGCCTTCACTCCACACAGGTAGGCCGTGGCCGTGGCCGCACTGTCCGGCATCTGCTGATCAACGTTGTAGGTCTGGAAGGAGACCGCACGTTCACATTTAGTCACAGAGGACAGAGGCTACAGAACAGGGTGGACTCTGTTCTTCAGATCCAGGTGCTGGTCATACCTTTGAGAGGGCCAGGTAAGGAAAGGTGTCCATGGTCAAGGATGTCTCCTCTCCTGTCCGCCCTGCCATCTGCCCTTTGAGTATCCGGGCTGCTGTCACCGTGGCGATGCCCATCCCTGGACATAAGCCAGATGCACATTACGTTACACACCCATTGGACAGCTAGAGGAGCAGCTGACTCTAGAGTTAAATCTGCTTAGTCAGGAGGAGAACTCACAGCTGCAGTTGTGTGACATCACAATGAGGTCATCTAGCCCCTGAATAATTGACATTATTTGGAACACATAAAAGGTCATTCACATAATTGTCACATGCGCAAAATCTCTTTCAAAGAAAATGTGTGTGTAACAATAGTCATGTGATCATTACATCTACAGCATTATGGAAATAACTTGAGTATGTCTGCATAAAATAAATGATAATTACTGGCAATCATTACTTTGTGATTATTTTTTGCACCCCCTAAACTGTAGGCACTGCCCCACACCCAATGTATTGTCACATATTTGAAGAATCAAATATAGATTAGATTTCTCTGTCAGTCATGCTGAGCTTCTGCTGCACAGCATATTTGATGCATTGCTTTTTCTTTATTTGATTATTTTTCATTTTTTCACCACAACAGTAATATCACACAACTATCCCCAACATAATCTTAAGAAGTGCACAGAATAATTAAAAGCTGTTAATCTTCCTGCAGGATATTTAGACCGTGTATGAGCAAACTGATGAGAGTAGATTTGCTACACCTCATGAATGACCATGTAAAACATCCATTTTTCTGCAGATCAGTTCACAGTGAAGTTGACTGTGAATCTGCATTTTGACCTATCCACTAATCACTCATTTGAACAAAGATATAGTTTTATCTTGCTGGTCCCCACAAAATGAATGTCAGCTGGATAAAAGATCATTTTCAATTTCTGCCCTATTTCACCATCTGTACCCATGTTCCATTGATAGAGAACAGTTCACAGTAGTGCTTTATAAAAAGGTCTCCAGTTTGCACATTATGGTGAAAGAAAAGGAACAAAATTTGTAATTGTGCCTAAATTCTCTGCAGTGAATTAATTCCAGTGAGGGCGTCTTCATCCAGTGCACACACACAAAACCTGGTACCCCCCACATCTCCCTCCCTCCCTCCCTCCCTCACCGTCCCCTAGAAAGAGGATGAGGTTTTTGGCACGGTGTGGGTCGGGCCTCAGGTCCAGCGCCCTCTTCAGCGACTCCTTCCCTTTCACATTCCAGAAGCGGGGGTCCTCCTCTTCCACTGAGGAAGAGCACAGCAGAGGGGTCACAGTGGGGTCACCAACACAGACCCCATTCCCAGCGCTGTTCTCAGCACATTGAAGCATTCACTCCCCCACTGTAATGACTGTACATCCAACTGGAGTTTAAAATGCATGTGAATTTTTATCCTGAAAACACTGATAAGCGTTTTCACAAAGTAAATCAAGGAGAGAACTTTCTTGTATGCAACAAGGACACAGCAAGTAGACAGAGCCCACAAGGCTAATTGACAAAGGCTTGGTAATGCTAATCAAACATTTTGTGTGTCCAGTTAAAGGCCTTCCCATTCTGGATAGCATTTTTGATGGCCTTTCCCTTTTGCCTTCCAGCACAGCATCATGGAATTGCCATGGAATCACAATGATACCAAAAACTGAATATGTGAATTTCTTTTATAATAATTGTATCTATTACAGTAAAATGTCCTCCTGATTCACAAATACATTTGAGAATTCTGCCACTGCGCAATAAATACGGTTTTTAAAGCAGCATCCAGTACCTACCAGGGATGACGGCCGAGGACCAGTCAACTCTGACACAGAGTATTAATCCAATCATAAGGAGAGAATGCTGTGGCACCATGCTGTTTCTGGATCTGTCCCCGCGCCAATGCAAATGCAATTAAATACAAGTCGAGATCTGTTTTTATATGCATGCAGCAGACCAAAGGGCAAAGCCTATGTAAACATTAACACAGGTTTTTACTACTGTGTTAATCCTGGGATATGCAAACATATACAAATCCACTTATGGAAGGAGAGGAATTATGGAATTCTTACGAGCAATAAGCGAACTACTTTTGTTGCATTTAGCAAAACAATGTACATGACACAATGTGCCTTCTGAGCAAGGAAAGCACACAATAAAGCTGTAGAGCTTTAATGCTAAGTTTTATGAGCTGTAAGAAAGTTATTGAAATTATAAACACTAATTATATTTTCACATACAAGAGCAGCCTGAGTTTAGAAATATTGTTATGCTGAGATGGAGAAAGGCTGATGCTGAACTCTTGAAGAGTTACAAAGAGTAAAAGTAAACTATGATAGCATTGTTAGGCTGTAAATTAAACTGTAAAAGTTGTAAAATGTTAAGGGGTATTTTAAATGTGATATTGAGTCTCAGACTATCAAAGTATCTTAATCTCAGCATCATAATACTTCATGCATATTCATTCATTCATTTAAAAAGTCAATAAGTATCTCTTTGAAGTTCTGTCATAATTATCAGAAGAAACAGTTGCTTCAGTTGTTATTTAACCAACAAAAAAGAAATATAAGCAAGGTCACCTTAGTTTTATGCTATTAATAATGGTGGTGCCAAGCGGACGTCACTCTGGTATAACTGTGTGTGATTATAGACACACAGACACACATTATATATGTATATGTGTGTCTTTGTTTGCCTCTCCAGCAATTGATGGCCACTTTCTGAGAACACACAGGAGCTTATCTGAATCATTGTACTGTAGCTGCTTATCACTGCTGGTGACTTCATCAGGTCAGTTATTGATTGATTGGTCCATCAGCTGGAAGTGCTGTGAAGATTTGGAAGCCCTCACTCAGAGAGAGGCCTGCATAACACAGGCTATCTGCTATGACTATAAAGGTGTAAAGGTTTTGATAGCGTTCTTATCACTAAAGAAATGTCTAAAGAAAACATGCTGCATACACACCCGTCCTATAGTGGCAGTTTAAATCCCCTTCAAGGCTAATATAAATATTTATTAAATTTCTGTCAATGACTGGGTTTATGGAAGGATACAATGAAATATCCAGGAAACGTGTAATATTTGCGGTAAAAAGAAGTAAAACATGGGCACCAGTGAATAGCACTTTCAGCAATATAATCAATATAATCTAATTTCCTTTGTTTCCGCTGAGTAACATATCCCTTTCCTTTTTTGTTTTTTAAACTGGCTACATCAAACCTAAATATACATACATTTAAGTGGCAAAGTGGCAATATTCCCACCCTGTGTCTCTCTCCTCTCCATCCAAAAGCCTGTGGAAAGCTGCCCATTTGTTTTCAGCATGTTCTCATGTTCTCTTGAACGTTTCCGATGTCACTTATAATCAGCTGAGACTGCTGTTCTACCTCTGACTCTGAGTCTGCTCAGGGCCCTAAAAGATTATATGTTTTGACTTCTGCTTCTACCATTAAGCACTGGTGGAGGGTCAAGGCTCTAGGCCAGTGTCTCTCACTCACTTTGTGAATACAGCCCTGACCTCTGTTGTTCCAGCACCATCTCTGAAACCAGAGATTTCCTTTTCATCTCACATACTGTGCATCTGAACATTATGATCAGGCCTGAACAACCACTCAGTACCTGTAGTTAGAAGAAACACACTCCTAGAAAGAACTAAGATGGAGGTATCTTGCAGAGAGATTTCTGCAAGTTACTTGTATTAACTGAAACACCTTAAAATGAATATGCACAGGTATACAACTGTACAGGTAGAAAATAAGTTGCTCAATGGGGTCTTGAACAGTTGCCTATGCCATATGCCAAGTAAACACTTTAACTTCATATTTGCATTAGCACAACACACCACCATACATGCATTTCTTTTACAAAGACATCATAGCGTATATTGCACAGAGATGTCAAATTACACTCACTCATGCTACACAAGCATTAGCTGTCCCCTTTAGACTAGAGTCACAAATCTAAGACACACTTTTTTCCCCACTGAGGAGCAACTACCAAACAGCAAGATGTTTCAGCACCCAACCGTCCCCTCAGCATTTTAATCTACAAAGGACAAATTGTTAGACATGTTCAAAGCAGCAACTAGAGTTAGAGAGGTATAATTCCACTGTAATGGAACAAAATTAATCTTTCTGCAAAATGTTTTGCAACTGCTTTGACTGAGTATGAGGTTCTTTTCCAGCTGGCCGAGTGTGTGACAGGCACAAAGCGTCAGGGCCAGGTGCCTCATTGTGTCCACAGGCAGAGAAGGCTCCTGTTTCACCTGGTTTGAGGTGAAGGAACTCTAAACCTCTCCAGTACACACTGTGCTTTCTTGTAAAAAACCTAAACTAAGACTTAACGAGATTCGGCCTTTATCACTCACATAAACAGAATCATGCGATTGAGGCATGGAGTGTCATGAAGTCACTGAAGGTTTTTCCACACACAGCATGACTGAACACTGACACAGCATCACCATGCACCCTGACCTTGAAGCTGGAGAGGTTTTTAACATTTCCTTGTTCCTGGTGTTGAGAAAATAACCCCAGCCTTTAAGAGCATGCTCCTTTTCATTGTGTGGCTCTTACTCTTTGAG
The DNA here is from genome assembly GCA_019176425.1 of Megalops atlanticus. Taxonomy (NCBI): domain Eukaryota; kingdom Metazoa; phylum Chordata; class Actinopteri; order Elopiformes; family Megalopidae; genus Megalops; species Megalops atlanticus. The sequence goes on from CM032896.1 coordinate 9,881,311, forward strand.
GTGCCCAAATTCAAAGGCAAATTTCTGCTTTCAAGCAGTGACTACTTCAGTTGGCAATTAAAAATAAGCTGTAAACCAGTGCTAGCACTGACCCCATTGTACATTACCTTGTCCAATCATTATGGGAGGCCAAAGGAGGAGTGATGACGACATTCATCAGAGGTGAGTGTAAAAGGTTCAGAGGTGGGCTGTGGATTCAGTAAGGTGAGGGCTTTTTCTGCAGGTACGAGAGACTGACACTCTTAGCACTACATTTACAAGCTAGAGGAGACATCTATATCCACCATTTGCATTAGAAAAAAACTACAATCTCTCCCTCATCTCCTGCAGATGTAACCAGAGGGTCAGAAACACAATATACGGAGTCTAAAAAAAAAATAACCTCTTCACATTGACATGTTGGAGAATCTGAGATGGCACATCAGTTTTAGTGGTAGAGAGAGTACAGGACCAGCATTCCCCGCAGTGCTCAGACTGACAGGCTCTGAATCATGCACACATCAGAAGGAGAGAGAGAGTCACATTCGTTTAGCTCAGCAATTTCACTTTACTGGTTTTCACAGGCTGGCAGGCAGGCAGCAGCAGTACATTTTAGTTTCACAGACACACATGGTTTTTGAACAACCATTACGCTTGGTGATGTTTAACACTGGTTATATAACACAAACTTCTCCCCCACACCCAGCCCCCAAACAATTGTATTATAATTTACTCTAGGAGAAGCATGACTGTGCACCGTCTGCACTGTCACGACACATCACATAGCACTGTTTTCAGGACAATGACTATACTGGCCAAAAATCTCACATACACACACCTACATACATGCATAAGGCTTGCCGCAAATATGCGTTAAAATACCCACCAGCCCTGAAGTTACTCCAAAGATGTAAACTGACAAAGACAGCAAAGCTATCCCTCATTGACCATTTCCCACCCATACATCAATGTGTCACATTAGAAACAAGCTCATTTCTTTTTGACTACACTGTAAAGAAAAAAAAGATCTGTAAGGTCTATGTGGGAAAAGATTTCTACAGTACAGCGTGTGCCTCTGTATGGATTCCTTACAGCAGAAGCCTATGGTGTTAACATCTAAAGTGGAGAGAAACCATTTACAATAATCTTCTTTAATCATCTTTAATCCTGGGGATCTTCTATGAATGAGGGAAAGAAACTTGTTATTGATGCACTGTAGTTAGCTCTGCAGTAGCCACCTCAGACAAGTTAGTTCAAGTTCAAGCTTGCAGATGGGTTAATCAGACTTGAACCACTGTCATCATTTTTGTCTTGAATGAACAGTTTAAGGGCACTGCAATTATAAAGAGGACACTTAAAATTTTACAGGGACTACAGTTGAAAAGCACATATGGCTATAACCTCCACCCAAAAACAACAGGGGAGTTAAAGGGGATTTCCATCTGGAAGACAACTGCAAGGCACATTTACATGTTTATGGGAAGTATGTTTACATATGGAGCAGAATTTAAACATTGATGAGGGAACTGTGTGCATGTAGTAGGAGATGCAGTGATGTGTTAATCTTACATTGGAATTATACGGGAAAGGATAGCCATCCTATCTGTCATGGAGGAAGAGAAAGACAACTGTGGGTACATAGCCAATATCCAGGACATTTACTAGTGTTTGTTCAGGGCTACCACTGATACCACTTCAGCTCTGCCATGTTAGTGATAAAACAGGCGATGCAGAGAGTAAGTTTGGAGAGAGTGCAACTTTGTTTGTCCTGTGATCGAATGAGTGACGTAACCACGGTGAGGTCCATCAGAGTATCGTTACATTTGAGGGTGGCGCCCCGGCTGAATGTCCCTGCTCAAGGACATTGGCCCACAGCTTGAGGTCCTCAGGGGGTGCTGAAACTCTACTCCCAAAACCAAATGACCTTTGGCTCACAAGTACCAACAGCCAATGGTGCTGTGCACAGCAGCTGGAGAATGGGAGGAGAGCAGGGGAGAGGTGAGGTGTAGGTGAGTGAGCGTAGGGGAGAGAGAGAGGTGGGACATTTATGGAATCCAGTCTTTCATCAAGAGCCATGGTTCATATAATCAAACAATCAATCATACAATGAGCAGACTGCATAAATCCTCTACAAATCCTCTAGAGCTCAATAAAGTAAAATAAAACAAACTAAAATGCCAGAACCATAAAAAAACAATACAAAATAAAGGTGCATCAAACAGGATGAAAAACGTGTTAAGGCCTCATACACAGAGGTTGCTCAGCAGCATGGATACCTGTACAACAGTTTCCAGACTCAAAACGGGGTCTTTCAAGTATTCCCATATTAAATCTAACAGAGGTCACAGCTCCCAAACAAGCACTGCACAGAAACAACAGGGTGAATTGCTACAGATCTGCTTCCAGTATCAAGGTAAAGCATTTAGATAAAAGCAAATGAGTTTAAGCGGAGACCAAAAACCCCAGAACAGAACAAATAAATGGCAAATGTGTCAGGAGTTGCAAAGCTCAATACAAATCTGTGCACTGGGCCACTACTTGTACCAACATGGCATGTAAACAAAAAAGCTTCCAGTCCAGTAGGTCAGCAGCCGAGTTAGATTTAGCCACTGATGTTCTGGGGCAAATAACTGCACAAGCCTGTGATATTCCTTTTGAATTAATTGTGGTTACAGAGATGTATCTGCTATCTATACTAAACTACACACCATGTTATTATATTGCAATCTAAAATGTTTGTACAAGAATCTCTCTAACTACATTACGTATTCATTGATCTCAAAAATATTAAAGCTTGAACTTTCAAAAACTCAAAATTTCCTCAGCTCAAAAAGCTGGGCTTACACAGAATAACATTTAAAAAGGACCTCAACTAGTCTGTTGATAAATTAAAAACAACAAATCATTGCACTGCCTTGGCCCTTTCACAATTAAAGAGAAAGCAGCCAGGTCCAGTCCATACTATCGCTGATGTAACAGGTCAATACTGGCTCATTATTGTATGTTAATAAAACAGCAGTCAAATTAAAAGAAACTGTTTAGCTCGACATAAAAATTTTTGCATTTCCCATTGAAGCCTTTACAAAATCTTTTGACTAATGCACAAGTACATGTCTGTGGAGAGGGTGTGTGCGTTCTCATCTGCATATATCCTGCGGGATATGTCAGTGTAATGTCCTGCTCTCTGTCAGTGTGTGAATACGTGTGTGAGTGAGTGAGTGAGTGAGTGAGTGAGTGTGTGTGTGTGTGTGTGTGTGTGTGTGTGTGTGTGTGTGTGTGTGTGTGTGTGTGTGTGTGTGTGTGTGTGTGTGTGTGTGAATATGTGAGTGAGAGTGCGTGAGTATGAATATGTGAGTGAGAGTGCGTGAGTATGTGAGTGTAAGTGTGAGTGTGTGTGTGCTGAAGAAGCAGCTTTATCCAAAGTGGTGAAGATTGGAGCCTCAGGACGTCTCGGATGGGCGCTTCAGCACGGCGCTGTACTTCATTGGGGCTTCGTCCGCCTTCAGCTGCACCTCCACCAGAGTGAAGATGGAGATCTCCTAAACACAAGAAAGCGTGCATCAGAGCATGGAAACACAGACCACACACACTCGCCTGGCCTACAGCGCTCTTACCTGCCGTACGGTGCCCTGTTCCGGGGATTCTGCTTGCCAGATGAGGGTCATCTCCGGCTTCTTCCCCACCTTTTGGTAATGGAAGCTCTCCAGGCCCTGCAAAGCCTGTTGGACACAACAGCATGACACCTTAAACAGTCACATGACAAATATTTCAGAGCGCAGTCAGGAAGTAGCAGCCATGTGACTTAAAGGATTTACATTTTATTACTGGCATTTAGCAGATGCGCTTATCCAGAGTGACTTACATCAATTACAGGTTTTTACAATGTTATCCATTTATACAGCTGGATATTTACTGAGGCAATTCTGTGTTAAGCACCCTGCCCAAAAATACAGCCGTGGGGAATCGAACCGCCAAGCTTTCGGTTACAAAGCCTACTCCTGCCCACTATGCTACAGTGCCGCCGTAAGCATGAACATCTGTTGCCTTAGGTGAACAAAGCAATGAACCCTTTGTCTCTTCTACAGCTGGTTAATTAGTTTTCACAGAATAAGCTGGACTTCCTTTAACCAGCTCAAACATACATATATGCAATATCACATGGGTGCTAGTGCTGACAGACTTGATCCTGCTTCTTATGCTTTTCCAGCTCACACATGTTGAAGCCATGATGATGAGGCCATAACCATGGAACCTGTGCAGTAAAGCTGTTAATATCATGAGCTAAACATTCACACGCCCACGGTGTGACACACCTGTTTAAAGGTGACAGAGTATTGGGGGGGGGGGTTCTGGGTTGCTGAGTCGACTTCTGAAAGCATTTATTTTTAACAAGGGGGTGGGAAGAGGTGATGAGAGCTGGTCTGTGCTTGATACAGAGATGGAGGTGGGATACCTCTGCTTCTAAACATACTTCTGACCCCAGACAGGGAGGGTGGAGGGAGGCAGGGGTCCAGGGGGCAGTGCACTAACCGGTGAGAGATAAGGACTAGAGATAAGGACTTCACTAGACAAGCTCTTCCTATGGGTTCAAAAAGGCTACTACCTGTCTAATTAAGATAAGACAGTTTGCTTCTTGAAGGCACCCGGGGTTACTGCTGAGAGGAAAAAAAAAAAAAAAAACCAAGGACACGTATATGGTTGATTGCAAGAAGCCTTTACAGCTGCCTCTGTAGGCCATGGCAATGGAATGAACTTGGGTACACACAAATAAATTCTTTCCCTGGGGTTCCTTTTTAAATAGCCATCACATTTTTACCAAACCTCTTTAGGACAGCTTAGTTGTGGGATGTAAGGTAGAGTAGTACTGTCTCATACTCACGTTGCAGTAGATGCGTTTCTGCACTCCGTATTGCAGCACCAGCACGTCGAAGGCCTGATCCAGGACGCCCATCACCATGGCCTGAGACTCTAGAGGCCCAGACTCCTACGGGCAAACACAAGGGGTCAGGGGTCAGCTCATCCTGCTGGACCCTGATGGAAAAACGCTGCTCTGACACATTAGAATTTTCAATTTACTACGGCCTTTTCTGTTACCCTGATGTGGCCAATCTGCAGTTGTCTCATCACATTAGTCATTCAAGCTATTCAGTCCACTACCCTGTGCTGGCTGAAGACACTTATCAGGTGAAATGTCCACTAATGAAGGTCTTATCACATCCTGTTCCCTAACAGCAGCAGTACAAAGGAGGCCTTGAGGTTGTGCCAGTAATGTGTTATGAAAGGATCCATCAAGTATGAGCATAGTAAAGGAGATAACTAGAAGCACAGTGCAATAAACAGATCGGCCTTTTGACTGGAATCACTGCAGGAAACACACAAACACTAGCATATGCTGGAGTGACATTCATTCCGTTGTGCTCATACCTAATTGACTGAACTTTGTGCTTGTATCACCCTGATTGGTTAGATAAAAGCACAGCACAATTGATCAATGTGTCAGCACAGTGCAATACACATCAGACTGACTCATTTTATTGTGCTGTGCTTTTGTCCTAATGTCCTATGAACATGAGGCAATTCCAGCTGTATGTCCTATAATGTGCTTATATGAATGACTATTTTTTCACTACACTATACTTAGTTATATGCCAATCACTCATCTTTTTACTGCACCATGCTTATTTTTTTTTCCCCCTAGACTGTCTATCAGGTTGACAGATTTGGAAAAAAGTCAAAGTAAGTCACCAGTTAGCATGGTGTACTACTCTAAGTGCCAGGGCTGAGGGTTTTGGGGTTGAGATGCGGTGTGGTTGGGTGATTGTTACCTTGACGAAAGCAGCAAAGAACAGCTCGGCGCTCATTTCCTGGACACGCTTGGACGCTGTCTTCTTGTCGTTGCAGTGGGAGGCCTGCTTGTGAACATCTTCCCCGGTCAGACTCAGATGGGGACCGCAGCCTACACACAGACACACGCACACACAGACACGAAGACTATGACATCACTCCGTTCTTTTTGATCATCAGACAATGTCACAATCTTGCCATTCTGTGTCCTATTATTCCCAAACCATCAAGCAGTCACACTACCTGAGTCTCCACACTGAATATTTACACTGTATGCTATATGTAAGTATATTTACACATCCAGATATATACTGCATTAATTGCATGATGCTGAATTTTTTTCTACACAAAAAACTTGAGAAAAATGTGGGAACATAACCTCTGCTTGCAACATTACATCAATGCATCCAAATGATCCAGTCTAAGCAGGAGTTTCCAGGAAGGTGCTGTACTGAAAAACAGGGACCACCTCTAAAGCACACACTGCTATGAGGTTCAGTGCTTGCCTTCTGGGGCAACAGCATCAAACTGGTCAAAAACCACCAAATATGAGGATCTGAATTAGTAGCAAGACCATTCACACAGCACTGCCCCCTTCAGGCCAATCCATACTCCTGCAGCTGCTATTTAAGGCCAAATGCTTGGGCAGTGTGAAGGTGCTCTGATTACTGCAAGTGCTCCTGCCACATCAGGAGACAACATAGAATTAGAGGCGAGGTCTTCACTCTGCAGTTACCCATTTTTACATGCCTTTAAAATCTCAAAGAAACAGACATTTTCTTCTGCCCAAAAATGGTCTCATAATACGTGTTAGGAATTCAAAACGAGGCAAATACAAAGACTGGATGACCAATACATCATGTGACAGAGCACCACCTCCTCCCTGCCACTCACCTAGAGAAGCGGCCAATAGGCGGTGCACGATGACATCAGCGTAGCGTCGGATTGGGGAAGTGAAGTGGGTGTAGAAGGGCACGTTTAGGGCATAGTGGCGAAAGAGGGGCTCCTCCTTCAAAACTCCAGTGCAAAAGTAAACTGCCATCTGCAAACAGGTCACCACATAAAGGCAGTAATCAGTCACTGAAATCCAACTCACAGAATAAAGGAGTACTGAAAGACCACTAACATGAATAATAGAATTATAACACAATTGTTGTGCATTCTCTAAATTCTGATGGGTTTATATTTGACTCCAGAAGTAGGAAATACTATCTCTCAAAAGCGCACAAAACCTGCAGGGGACTGCTGATCAATTTAAGAGAAGCCTTGCATGAGCATGCCATTTTGCAGCATTCACACTAAAGTATGAACTTTGAGGTCTGAGGTTATGTCTCTGTAACGAGGGACTAAGTGATGAGACACACTGGAAACATACACAATCTCTCACACACACACACACAAAAAGAGTGCTCGTTAACCTGCATGGGCCGGGAGCACATATGGGTGAGGACCTCCTTCCTGGCGCTGGAGTACTCGTCCGTGCCCAAGGTTTCATTCAAACTCCTCTGTGAGGACAATTGCAAAACACAGTCTCACACACTGTACAGAACCATTACAGAGTCACTTCAGGCAGAAACACAGGGGCTCCTGCAGGCTCAGTTCATTAAGGCACTCACTGCACACAGTGTCCTCCAGCCAAGACCATGGGTTCTAACTGGAATTCAGGTCATTTAAATTCAGGTGTAGAACATCTGATGGCAAAGGTTTTTTTTTTCCAAATATGTTCAGCCTAAATGTCTGCATTTTGATTTTCAAATGAAGCAAAGAATTCATGTTACTAGTTGCAATATAGCATATGACGTAATACAAGCCATTGTTAGTATAGTTGCAATATAGCATATGGGGCATACATAATATATGAAACAAGCTACTCCAGGTCACCCCCCGTGTGGGTTCAGTGGAAGTGCAACGTGATACCCACATGTAGTGCTCCTGCAGAGGAGAAGTCCAGGTCTAGCCCCATCTGCTGGCAGAACTCCTGGAGCTCGTCCACCATCTTGGTTTGGGGCGGTGGGTGCCGTCGCAGCATGGCCTGCTGGGGGAAGCTGCGGTAGATCTGGTGGGCGGTGGCCATGTTGGCCAGGAGCATAAACTCCTCCACCAGCCTGCAGGACAGAATGTGAAATCAGACACGCCAATGCCATTTTTTCCATACCAGTTCACTGACAGTTCACCCCTGTTCCAAGAAACACTTATTAGAATGATATCCAATAATAATTCATGTCCCTGTCCCTTAATGACAACATGGAGGACATGCAAATTCAAAGCAGGCCAGCCGAAAATGCAGTAATTGATATATTCAGCTGGCATCCACCAAAGAATGGGACGCATGTGAAGGCGTAGGACAGAGCTGTTTGCACAAAGCTGACGTCAATCAAGAGCACACACGTCCCCTTGTCTCAACCCCCGCCAGGGTGCCAGCTTCAGCAATGCGATATAAACATTTTAGGAGTCTCGGGCCTTCCATAGCGCTTTGCTTTCTCCCCATGTACACACCGTGGCAACACCAATTACTGTCTCTCCTGTGACCGAAATCAGACGTGACTCTGAATTTGCTCTGATGTTTTCCACACAAAAACACTGACGCAGGAGATCATCAGTAGGCTAAAACCCTACCCACGCTCTCTCCATGCTGATTGTGTATGCGTGCATGCTATGTGAAACCCGGCTGCTTTTAACTGCTGCTCCAGTAGGTGGCAGCAGTGGCACTACCTAAGACTGCAGTTAAAGCTGAGAGGAAGAGGTTGTAGATCGGCTCCATGCTCAACTGGTCTTACACAGTAATAAACCTCATCCAGTTCAACTGAAGCAGGCGAAGATGACATATTAGTGAAAACGTTTGATGTGGAACCAAATGCTTACATTTAGGCCATGTCACGGATGAATATGTCAATTTGCATGCCCTCCCACATCAGGTGTTTGAATGGGAATTATATTTTAGAGGAAATTTTCTATATTTGAGGCCTTAACAGTCATCCTTCCTTTCATTTACTTAAATCCACATGTCACATGGTTTCTTTCTCCCTATGGCTAAAGAAGAAAAGCAACATCATTCAGTTGCTTTCTTAGCAGACATCAGTTTATAGAATCTGGGTGGTATGAATTTAATATTAATTAGCATTTACTATAGTAGGATAGGCTAGTTGCTGCAAAGAGGAGGACACGGTTTTTCCATTTGGGTCACTTAGTCCTTCTGCCTTTGTTTGAAAAATAACCCTTACATAAATTTGTTACACTGAGGAAACTGATGACCCACATCTTGGAGTGTTCGGGGAATGAAAGGTTAAGATCTCTCCGCTTGTGTCAGGATGCTGAACTGTGTCGTAACACCACTCTTAATAAGAGGGCTTCTCCTTCTGGCTCAATGCAACAGTCTTAGAACTAGTTCTAATACAGCTGTCTTGCAACTCAAAGACTTATGGGGCAAGAAGCAAGAATAAGGATTATAGCATTATTACTGTGTTTCTGAAGAATTCATGCTGTTCTTCTTTAGAGGCAGAGGAAATGCTCTCTATGACTACACTAGAATACAGGAAAGTGTGAAACACCATTCCTGGCTGCCTCTGTATAGCAATATTGAAATGAGAAATGAGGGGATTTATTACAGACAAATAATGTTAATGAAGATGTGACAGAAAAAGAGAAAATGCAGAAAAGGGGCAATATATTTTGAATTTGAGGTTCCACTCTGGGGAAACCAAAAAGCATTTTGTACCAGTCATTTCAGTGGTGACTTTCCATACTTTCAAAGCCATGCAGTCAGACTAAAAACTGGCAATCCCCAAAGCACATCTCTCCTGAATGCACTTTTCACAAGTGGGGAAAAAAAAAGTTGCTAACTGCAAACGCAAAAGCCATTACCTTGGCTTTAATTTTCAGCGCCACCATTGAATACCTGTACAATGCTAAACAAAGCACGTAATGAAGTCATGTTCACCATCCTTCTGCAGCGTGTGAGATTTACCACTCTGCCTGCTGACGTCCCCTAATCGCCCCACAATGGGATTTTGAAGGAGTCCGTCAGTAAACTACAGTGGGTCCTATCGCTGCGTGCCAGGAGCTTACCTTTAATAAACACTGTTCTTTCACTCCAGGGATTAGTGCATGCTCATTTTCAGGAAATAATACCGAAGCGCTTAAATACCTGGCTATGTTTTCCCCCAACTTAGCTGTATATTCTCTGAACAAATGACAATACATTTTAATTACATGAGGAGGGGAAAAAACAACTAGTTTAACTGAACTGTACAAACACTGAAAACAGTGGAATTCTGATCCAACTGTACTCCCATCAGGAAATGTGCTATTGCTGTTTCCTTCCATGGCTACTGATGTGGGCGATGGTGTTTACTACTCTTTTTGGGTCATGTGAACTATTAGGACTTACAAAGTCTGAATGCTTCCTGTGTTTGACGTGTTGAATTTGAGTACAGGAGACCCTCCCAATTCACAAAAGTCACTTTTAATTTAATGCTGGTCTTTAATAGCCAAAGATGGTCAAGGAAAGGGGGTTAATGCACAAGGAAAACAGTATCAAGCATGCACACATACCCTTGATATAATGATACTGCATGTGCACACCTGTGAGTCTGTGAAAATAAGTAATCTGAAGAGTGGAAGATGAGCTGATATACTGTATTAAAAGAAGGATTAGTAAACGTTTATTTCCTCTTATTTTGTTCATTATTTCATTTGGCCGCTGAAATGAAAGCGTTTCGTTCATGTGCCCCTTATCCTCTCCAAATGGAGTGAAATGCACAGGATGAACCAGAAAGGAATGAAATTCACAGAGGTAGGTATTGAAAGCTCACCTGCACTGTCTACATGATTCAAGATGGGGATTCTAACACGCTGCCATTTAAGCTTGCAGTGTAACAGAAGTGCATGTGAGCTGCTCAGATGCGCAGTGGTTCTGAGGAACAGCAACAGTCAGTGTTGTTGGCTAATCTCACTGCCTTTGGACAAACTCTGACAAACTCAGGCACTAAAGCCATTTACTCCTCAGTCACTGCCTGAAGTAACAGCTATATCAAACTTCCTCAACTCTTCCGGTTCGCAAACAATTATTCATCTTGTTTGGGACTTGATAACATTTAACAAAAGCTAAATCTCTGTTTTAATTGCCCAAAGTAAATCCAATGGCTACAAGTACCTAGCAATTCAGTCAGCACACTGCTTGGACATCACAGAACATATATAGTCAAAATAGAATAATAATAATAATAAAAAGAGAAACTGATACAAAAAGCAATGAGTTGTGACAGCAACTTCTGACACCACAGATTCCATCTGGCAGTTAAAGGAAGAGAACATGAAATTATAATATCTGGAGGGCTCAAATGCTAAGCATAAAAAACCCTGTAATCTCTAAGAGGAGCACACTATTAGAGCAGTGCAGACTAGCTGCAATGCGTGCTCTGATAAATGTGCGTGAGGAAAGGGGTGTGAATTGCATGCTGGTCTTTTTCCATTCATCACCAGCGACTGATTGGATTGGTCCTGTTCCCGACAGACAACCGTCCCAAACAGGAGAACGCACCTAACTTAAGAACATCCAATGGAAAATTCTGGAAAAAGAGATTTCACAACAAAGGCAACATTGTAAAGCACATTGGTGCATGTAATTGATGGTGTAAGGGCACCCACAAGCACAACTTTATGTAGATGGAACGATCCTCAGATCAAACAAGATCACAAAATGCTTTACGAGCAGAGAGATGAAAGTGCTGGGGAGGCACTCAGATAGCCGCAGACCGCTGTTTATAAACACCATTAGTGAATTATTCTGACAGCATTAATTTAACTGTCAGAAACAAAAAATAGAAAGTTACGACCATTTTCTTCAGAGAGTAATTGATTGTTTTTTTTCCCCCCCACCCTTGCATTTTAAGGATAGTCAGCTTTTAACCCGCTGCTCTGCTGTGTGAAAACTGTCATTACTGTGTTGGTACCACTTGAAGAAACACACAGACTTGAAGAAAGCAGCTGGCCTTTATCATACATTTATCTTTCGTGGCCTTTTCAATCTGCCTATTTACTAAAGTGTTCTTTTCTCTGTAGAAAACCCATAGATTTGGAGTCATCATTCCAATGCAAACTGAACAAACTCCAATGCAAGATGTCAGCACCACAGAGCACGACAGAGTGCAAACAGGGTCCACACAAGATGCACATCAGCTCAGGGGACTGAGTGTCGCAAATGGCTGATACTCGCAGCCTACGAGAGGAAGCCTACAGGAACTTTCACACAACAGCGACGCAGACGTATGGCAATGCGTGGTGTTGCATTAATGGAACACAGCTCCGTGGACCTGGAAAAGTTCCTGCTGTCGCCTGCAGGACTTAAGAGACCTTGGGGGCGACCTGAAAATTCAAAACGGCACAACTAAAACGGTGCTAAAAAACCCTGGATGGTTTTTCGGTTCAAAACAGGATCTGAAGGGGTCATTCTGACTCCTGAATTCTGATTAAGGACAAAGCAATAAATCAAAGTGATGAAATGTGATGCTCTACCCGAGACTTGGTAACAGCACTCTTCAAGTGAGATTGCTCAAAGGTCAGTTTCCATTTGGCATGTTCTCTGCCTCTCAGCCTCTGGCTGGGAAGAAATCACTACTGAGAGACTTGCAGTAAAAAGTCCAGGGGTGTTATGGACTTGAGCAGATAACCTCTGTATTCTTACTAAACTGACTGAATAAGGTGAGTAATGTTTCTCCAGGAGCAGCTGAGGTAGAGTCATTATCCATTGCAGTTGGAGGCCTAAAGTTTGGCCCAGTGGTTTAAAGTACTGGATGCAGTAACAAGTTAGGGGAAAAGAAAAAGTTTCCAATCAAACATTCACACATTCCTGCTTTCACATCACATTCCGTCCTACCAGCCAGTTCACTTCTTAAGTTTTCTTCATAACCCAAAGGAGGAAAGAGGAAGCTTGTCCACTTTCAGGTTTAAAGCAAACTGGTTTCCATTTTTAAAAGCATGACCTCAAGCAATCCTTACTTGTTGCTGTCCCTGTACTGATAGATGTAGCAGCCCTGGGGCATCCCAGTCTCCTTGTCCAGGGTGAAAGACAGCTTCAGCTGCAGGGTAGATAAGAGAGGACAGTTAGGACTGTTAATGCTTGGAATAGCCTTCACCACTGACTGAGGTGATGGACATAAATGCACACAGCTGAGAACAGGTCTATCTTGAGTTATGTTTACACCTAAATTAATCAAACGCACGGTCAGAAACTGTACGCCACGCTATGATTAAATTTAGGGGCAGCTTAACAAAGTACTTGGAGGCCTGCACATGGAGTTCTCTCAACACCGCCACAGAACAGATGGGTGCATGATGCACAGGGCATTCATCTCATTATACAGCACCAGTCAAAAGTTTGGACACACCTGATTAAGATAATGGAAGAAGGGGATGTGCCCACAACGTGGTGGTTTCCAATGACCCCCTTCTCAAGACATTTTTCAAGCTTCTGAAGTGCAACCATCAGAAATGCCTGATTTCTTTATAATGAATGCTATCATGACAGTGAAGCATCTGGGAAAGGCTTGCAAAAAAAAAAAATCATGAATTAAAACACAAGTCCTGCTTGCCTTCCTTTTTTGCAAGGACAGATATTGGTGGTAAGAGTAGCATGCTGTGAAATTCAGAATTTCCATTTGCATCATTGTTTTTAACTGTGACATAGCACCTAAGCTCCAAAGTACACTGCTGATGTGGCAACATACATCAACCCGTTAGATTTTAGCTCTTTAAAAGAAAACAGAAAACCACTTGCATGGCAACTGCATGTACCCATGCATGGTGACATGCTGTTTCTGTGAGGAAACGAGTATTGCATATATTTTGCAACCCAAATAAGGAGTATTCTGCTAGGCAGTATATTACAGCTTCTGAGGAAGCCCTGGTGTTTTCTCTGGGTTTCCCCAGTGCCACCTCTTTGTCCTCGATGTGCCTCTTCGTTGAAATGTTCCAGTTAGGAGGCACCCAGCAGGGTGTCAGAGGAGTGAACTCAGCTTCGGCTTCCCCCTTTCGTCACACACAGACCTCCCAGCACTCGACTGCTAAGCACAGGATACAGCACTCCAAAATGTCACCTCTTCCTCTGTCACGTTTAGTCAATTTTTTTTAAATTACCCCTATTCTGGTGTAAAAAAAGGGTTCCAGCTGAAACCAAAATTCAAAGAGAACGGAGTTTAATTTGACTGGGTCAGATCCCTGTGTTGGGTTTGCTCAGCCATCTGTTATACAGGTTATGGGAAAATAAGTACCTGATAACCTGTGTGAGTGATGGCTGTATTACACCACCCTGTTTAAAATCTAATTTGCTTTTCCCTCAAGGTTCAGTGTATTTCACTCAGACTGACAGAATAAAAAGGTCCTACAAGCTCAGGTTCAGTACAGAGCAACCATGAAAAGAGAATTAAAAACTAATTTAAAATAAAATACTTTGGCTAACATAACGTGGTCACTCCTTTAACCGCTGTGAATCCAGCACAGTGTTTTTAGGTTAATGGCGATACACTACAGTATGTGTACATTTTCGTATGCCCTGGTGCTCATTTATAACCAGCTCTCTCCTATTGGAGGTGAATAATGGAACCAGCTGAACCTGAAAGCTTAGGCACAACCTGGAACAAATGAGACATCTCAGAAGCAAAATTAACATAAGCTTCAAAAATGTCTTACTGTTACAATGCAATTATAATAAAGTAATTCGATCTATCTGAAAGTTCTTCATTAATATTCATATTCAGGAAGCCGTCCACTTCTGCACCTCAAATAAATGACTGCATTTCAGTGCACTTATTTTCCCCACTTGCACGTAAAAAATATATAACAATGTGACATAAGGTACGGCTGACACATACTGAATATGAATGCTAACGTTCTAAATGGCAAAATGTATTAATGCTGATCCCTGCCCACAACATGGGTTATCTTTCAGGAACACATTTAGAGGCACTAATTAGGTACGTTTAAGCGTTCAAACATTCAGCACAATCTGGCTTTTAAAGACAATGGGAAAGTGACAGGCCTGCTGTCTTTCACATACTGTGTGCAGGGCTTTGAGTAACATCTCAAATCCCTGTCAGTGGTAGACAGAGAGCAGGGGCACTGAGCTTTTCCCAGTGTTTTTAAAAAAATTGAATGACATCCACCATTTTGACGGGGGGGCAGAAACATTTTCACGATCTTGATTGTGGTTTGCTAAATATATAGGTGGTACAAAAAAGGTAGAATTGACTGAATTAAATGTGCATAAAACATTAATTAATATGAATTTAATAACCCTTTTATAAGGGTTACACAAAAATTAAAAAAAAAATTAAAAAGGTTCAAAGACATGTAAATGTGCTCCAAACAAGAGGACTAAAAACAATTTTAATCAATAATAAAAACTTGACAAGCATGCTCTTTATTCATCTACCAGATCATATGTTAATCTAGGCAAAAATAAATTCTGAATGCATGAGCACACATTTCAGGCATTGAGATGTCTAATAATAACATTTCTAAAAGACAAATACCTGCGTGATAAAGCAGATCCTAATATGCAAATGTTGCTGTCAGGACTAGGTTTGAAAAGGAACTAACTCACCGCTGCGGTAGATGGTCTAGTTTGCAGTCATTCTTTCTGCTCACAAAGGCTGAGGCCACTGGCCTTGCGCTCAGAGCCCACCTGAAGCCTGCTGCTACAGTACCTTTCAGTTACCGGGCTCCATTCCTGTGCAACTCTTTAGCACCATCAGAAACTGAGACTAAAGAGATGTTTTTAAAATCCTGGCTCAAGACTCATCTCAGCGACTTAAGGCACTACCTGAATTATCTATTTGAATTATCCATTTGAATTATCCTAATGATCCTATTACCTAACTGAACACATCACTTTAGCCCTGATGAGCAAGAGGTTCCTGGGACAGGGGTTTTCTGGATGCTTCTACTTTGATATCAGAACCACAGCAACAGCAATGCTGCATCTTCCACCCAACCCCCGGCAGTGTGCACCTCCAGGAAGTCCTCCTCTCTGACAGATAGATGTAATCACGACTTCCGTCCAATAGTATGTGCGTCTGTGCACGTATGCGTGGGTATGTGTGGCACACATGCTGGAGCATGCAGGGATTCTCAGGAACCCCTTTGCTGTCCCAGTCACCAGACCATATGTTTCATGCAAACTACACCAGTGACCTCATAGCACTCCAATTACCAATAACAGGGTTAAACACTGATATAACACTACAGATGAGAGAACAGCTTGTGACTTTATAAAAGTACACTATTTGCTCTATCAAGCATCTTCTAGGCCCTGCTGAAACAATCACTGAGCCCACAGGCCATCCAGCAGTTCATAAAAATATGATTCAGCAAATGCAAAAAAGATATACAGTAAGGCAAGATTAATGACTGCACGCAAAGAGTACCACAGTTTACATAAGAAATCATGGAAAATAAACTTTTAAGTAGTTAGGTAGTTTGCATAGCCTGAAAAGGCCTCAGATCTGTTAATGGGAAAGAGCTGTCAGATTAAAGGTACCAAGAGGAAAAAAACAGCATCTATGGCATATGATTGACTCGTGTACACCACTTGGCAACCGTGAAGCTCTTTCCCAAGGGTATATCCAATTGAAATCAAAAACAAATCTATCATTTTAGTTCAAACAGTGACTTATTGTGAGCAATCTATTACTGTTAAGTCTATGGTACACCCTATAAGCCCTAAATGCATCAATCACCTACAGCAACTTTAAAAAAGGCAATTCATTGTTGAATCCCCAAAAGGCAAATCACTCAAATATGAATGACATAAAAACATCAATAAGGAATCTTGTCTGGTGGTTTAAGATCCTGCTGCTGAGCTCCTCACTGCTGACTGACAGATTGACAGAATGAGAGACAAGCAGAGAGACAGACATGCACGCACGTGTAGAAGAGGCAGTACACTTCCTTATTGTCCTCATTAACACAGACACTCAACGTGGTCCCCCCAGAGATGACATTACCCTGGAATATACTCTCAGAGGGCTCACACACGGTACATAAAGTACCAACCCAGCAGCAGACACTCATGTTTTCATATACATCCAACAAACAGAGAAATGTAAATCGTCTTCCACAAGTGCAATGGTGACACGTGGTGCTGCACACATTAAACGAATCAGTGCTCACAGAGTGCCTCCTCAGTTAACCTCTCATCTGCTATACAGTTTCCTCCTCCTTCATAATGACAAAAGCCGTAAAACGCAGGGCCCCTATATGTAACATGGGGATAACATTCAGGACTTGTGCATTGTGTGACAAATGACAATTTAATATAAGACTCCATAAAGACTACCTTCCGGCACTGTCCAAAGCCGGGGGTTCCCATATGGCCCTGTTCTCTCAGACACACTGGCGTCTCTGGGGTGTTCAGGACATGTCAGTGGGGACATCCCCGAGTGTCTGATTCAGGCATTGAGCGAGTGACGATTCCTGCCTTTACGTGGGACGTCACATCAGCCTCTATTTCCACCTGATCTGCCTTCTTGATGCTCTACAGGGGTTCACTATGACTCTGAACCTCACTGCACCTAGCAAATTCACCCATGATACACTCGCTGGTGCGCACTGTGTCAATCTTATTCACGATCACTTCTTGCCTCTCCTCAGAGGGAGGTCTGGCAAACTGTGCTGGCTAATTACTGCCTCTTTAACACTTACATTAATGACAGCTTTCCCAGAACACACCATGAGGTGGCTGAATAAAGTCTGTCCAGCTACCTCAGCAAAAGAAGCGAATTTCAGAAAGGCAGCTTGAAAAACAGGCAGCTGAATATGAGATCTTAATTGTTCTACGGCACTCTCCCAATTCAAAGTGTGTAGTAAGCAGGCTTTCCTGGAAATGTCAAAGTTTCCTCAAAAACCCAGAGAGTGTATGCAAGCGGCCAGCAGGCACTTAGGAAAACAGCCCTCCTGATTCTGGAGGAAGAATGTGTTTGAGCACTATATCAATCAGTTTTGCAGAGTGCATAGATGACAACATGAAATGCCCCATCCCACTGCTAAAGGTCACACACACCATGATAGTACTGTTAAGAGTCTTTACTAGGACACAATGACTAAAACAGCACTGTCACGAGTCTTTGCCAGTACATTCAGATGAGTTACCAGTTTGCTCCCTGGGAGAATTTAGACAGCACAGGGAAATTAATGATCTTTCAAATGTGGACGCACACTTCAATTACAGGGCATTTATCAGGTGGCACTGTGAAAATGAGAGCGGACAGCATCAGTCACTGTCCTCATTAAACTCTGGGAGAGGGTTCAGCAGGAGACTGCAGTAACAATGTGGCGATGTGATGGCGCGTGTGTGATGCTTTGACAGTGACAGTTCGATCGTGTAATGACAGCATGACAGTGTGACAGGGAGAGTGTGGCACTGTAGAAATGAATGTAACAGAGTGACAGCGAGTGTGACAGTGAGTGTGTGCGAGTGAGTGCGACGGTCAGAGTGTAAGATAGCGTAACAGTAACAGAGTGACTGTTAGAGCGTATGAGTGTGACAGAGTGTGACATCAAGTGTAAAAGTGGGTGTGACTGAATGCAACGAAGAGGGTAACAGTGAGAGCGTAAGAGTACAACAGTGAAGGTTTAATGGTGCAACAGTGAGTGTAAGTGTGACAGCGTATGTAACAGTGAGAGTGTAAGAGTGTGACAGTGACTGCGACAGTGAGAGAGTAAGACAGCATAACAGTGCGAGAGTAACAGTGAGAGTGTAAGAGAGTGTGACAGTGATTGAGATAGAGAGTGTATGAGTGTAACAGCGTGAGTGTGGCGTTGAGTGTGACAGTATGACCG
This sequence comes from Megalops atlanticus, assembly GCA_019176425.1. Classification (NCBI taxonomy): domain Eukaryota; kingdom Metazoa; phylum Chordata; class Actinopteri; order Elopiformes; family Megalopidae; genus Megalops; species Megalops atlanticus. Next base: position 9,899,968 of record CM032896.1, read on the forward strand.
TGAAGGTGACGGTGTCAGGGTGCGGTGCTGACCTGGTCGAGCCGCAGCGCGCCCCCCTGGAAGCGCTGGGCCCGGAGGTTCTGGGCGATGCGGTGCAGGCTGAGCACGGCCTGGTGGATCTCGTCGACGGGGTGCTCGGGGGCGCAGGGGGGCAGCTCCTCGGCGGAGAACAGCTTGTCTGGAGCGTCGATCATGCTCTGAGCGTGGTCGTAGCTCAGCTTCACACAGGAGCGGATCACGGAGCGGCCGAACCACTCGCTCAGGATCTGAGGAAACATTCAGCACGCCAGCCTGCCATTAACCACAGTCTCCACACAAGAACAAAACGCCTGCAGGACAGCGGCTTACTATAACAAAGACACAAGCAGTACATAGCCAAACTGTTATCTAATGGTATTGATTATTCTGCCACTTAATGCCATTTTACTGCTACTGAGATAAGACTGAGGGGAGAAATACACAGCATGTGAACTAGTTTAAAATGAAAGGTCAGAAAAAGGCAACAAACAACTGGGTGTCAACAGCAGTTGAAACATACCAAGTATGGACGTTCTTGCATCTTGGCTAAAGGATGTGACTGTATACACTGTTTTGAGTAGCTGGAAGTGAAATCTAATTTAACAAAGAACACCTACTGCATAAATGCAATCTAAATTGAAATGGCATATGGGACATTTTTCCCATTATAGTACATACAGAATGGGTAGTATCAGAAACTATCTATAGGTGACAGATATGAGCCATTAAAATGACATAACCATTTTATGACAGGAAAACCCTTTCTACTGAACTTTTCAGTTTGGTTTCTTATTAGGTGTGCTGTAGTGGACTCTTATTTTTTCCTTTTTTACCCCCAAGTGACATAACTGTATTCTTACACATGTAAGCACTGCTCATATTTCACAACAATAAAAACTACTTAAGTAAACTAGTAAAGTACATCTTGCAACACACTGGAGACCTGCAGGAGTTTCAGCTGGGGTTGTATGAGATCCTAAAAGCAGGAAATGAGTCAGGTTCAGAGAACGTGCCATGATGTGCGTTTCAGTGCGAAGGATGCTAGGTTGAAAGCCCCGTCAGAGCCGGGTGGAGCGAAGGGTGTGACCCGATCCCCTGCTGGTGAATGGGCAGTGTTGTCATCATGTCAGATCGTGGTCACATCGAGGGATTGCCATGTATGGGCAGAACAACCAACACATGGAACTTATAGCTCCTTATTGCTGAACACATCGCAGGCTCAAAGGTTGGGGTGTGTGCTAGACGTAGCTGGTCAATAACTCAATATCTTTCTTTGCATGACGTGATCTCCACCTCAGCTGCCAGTGACCAGAATAAGGTGCACTTCCCAGCCAAGTGCACTCATAATGTCATAGATATTCAGTCATTAGAAGTGAAGTTTGATCACCATAACAATAATTTGCAATAAAACGTATTGGACATGAAGAAAAAAAACTTTATCTGGACAGCTGGTAAAAGGCCACTAGCTGAATACACACATGACTATATTCTCAGTATTAGTCATTTTCAGAAAACAACATCCTCCCATGACAATTGCTATGGACTGTGTTTAGTAAAAATAAAAAAAAACACTCCTACCCACATGCTAAAAACAGATAATTTCCTTCAGTATAAAACCAGTACACAGGCCCCACTTGTTATGCAAATTCACAAATGCAAATGAGAAAATGCAAAGCAACTATAATGGGGACTGTAATTTGAGTACTGACCTATATCTGACCTTGACAGTGGATCAAGGTCACGACCATGTCACCTTAAACGGGTGAGCGCGCACGCACTCAGTGGGACAGGTAGTGACGCACAGCTAGTCATCCGCAGCCCACGGCCTGAACCAGTCCCCGACAGACACGTCACCCGTCACCACGGCGATGAACCCAGATGCTAGCGGTACAGTTATTAATCACCATCGGGGTGGCACGCCTTAATTGAAGGCCGGCGATGAAGCCGGTAATTCCTCGCAGGCGGACAGGACTGACAGCTGTGCAATGACGAACTCCGCGAGAGGAGGCCCATCAAAAGGAGGGCGGTCACCGCAAACGAGCCTCCGGTAACAAAGAGACCAAAACACAGAGCACCTGGACATGGCAGTTTCACTTTCCCCTCAATGAAATTAAACTGTGTGTAAGGGGCTAGGCAGTGGAATAAGAGCCTTTTTGGATCCCTGGACCGGAGATGGGAAACAGAAATAAGGAAATGGAAACGGAGCGATGCGGTCATTTCTAGTCACAGCTCTTCCGTCCATTTCCAGTTGTTTTGTCACAGGGATCCGTCTGTGCGTCTCCGAGCCACAATCCCGCCCCGGCTTGGTGTGCCAATCACACGCTCCCTGCGGCTGACGTCACCCTCTCCCCGCTTTGTGACACCCGATCTCCTGAGAGACGCCAGGAAAAGCCAGACGCGAGCCCCCTTCCTGTTTCAGAGCGGAACCCGTACCTGACAGCCGGTCCCGAACCGGACACCTGGGTCCGGCCAGCGCTGTCCCTACAGTCACCGCTCGGTATCCGCTGTCCCGGCCAATGAGGCGGACCGGTACCGAGCGCAAAGTTTTAATGGCATCAGTGTGACAGCGCTCTTTGATCAGTCATGAACAGGTACTTCTAAGCGGGGGCCAGTATAATTGCTCGCCGTTCGCGGGGCCTGTGAACCCGGGTCCAGACCGAAGAGGTGCATACCTTCCCCTGCGGAGTGATTTTCCAGATGACGGAGAAGGTCAACCTGTCGGTCATGGGGTTCAAACTGCACAGCTCCTCACAGAGGAGACGGGGCAACATCGGGATCACCTGCAAGAGGAGACACAACAACCAGGAGGTCACTGGCACTTCTCACCGTCACAGGGCAGTGGAAATCTAATTGGGATAGGAAAACTAGACTTTCATTACATTAGGAGGGATGAGGTCATCTGTGTGAACTGTACTGGTGATGTGAATTCACGGGATGAATTAATCTGAAGTGAAGCCTACAGGTACAGTCTATGAAAAACACTAGGCTAAGATCATGTTTCTATTTTATTTCTTTTTCAGGAAAAATGAAATCAAATATTCCCTCAAAACTGCTGCAGTTCAAACATTAAATGAGTGGCTGTCTGGCAGAGGCATTCATTTGACCCCCCATGGCGTTCAGTTCCCTCTAATGAGGAAAGGTCCAAGGGCAGTTTTAACATGGCAGCTTCCGGTGACCCTGCGCTTGGAGAGCACAAGAGGGTGAGAGGAGGCTTCAGGCCAAGCTCCAATCAGCACGCTGGCAGGCGTGTGTGTGGGAGGAGCTGGACTTTGACCTAATCATGGCACACATGTCAGAAGAATACTGCCCAGGTCAGACTTTGGATCTAAATGGTAAGGTACTGTGTGAACTGGAAAGGCTTCAGCAACAATAATATTCAAGAGAGAATAAATGCTATAAAAACAGATAGGGCATGTTCAGGATCGACCAGGGATAGTACCGTTCCTGGTATCTGAACTCTTATTTGAGACGAACCATTTATCTTTATCCCATCTCATTCTTCTGTTGTGAAATCAGATATAGTTATTTATGCGTATTTGACTCCATTGTGGACACGACATACCGTATTTAATATAACACATGAGTTATTATATCCAGAATGAAAGATCTAATTTAGGAAGCTGTTCTGTTTGGTAAATAAAGATGAGCTCACAATGTTCTTTTATCTTAACAAAAGCAACAAATGAATGAGTGACAGCAGGCCTTAAATAAAGGGCTTGAGCCAATGTGATTGGATGGAGCAGCACAGGAAGTGTGATCATGCACAAATCCTAAATGTTCTTCGTATCTGTATCTGTGGTGGAGGTGAACAGGTGAGCAGACAGAGGTGGGCCGTCACACATATCGCAGTGAAGGAGCTATGCAGCTTGGCACTTGCCTTTGATGGGACATCATCAAAAAAAGTGACTGCAAATGACTTGTCCACTGCCAACAGAAATAGCCTGGACAATGATCTCTAATGTCACACACGAACGTAATGCCCACCTGTGCCTTCCGATTAACAGCTGTCACCACTATCATCCGTATCATTACCTGACAATGACCGAGTGTGCAATGGTAGAACGTAGCTGGCTGCATTTTGCTGAAGTAATGTCAGCCAGCATTTCATTGTCACAGTATTCATTGTGTTCCTCTGATGACATCAGTGAAGGTTGCACCTGTCGGCCATTCAATGTTTGCCCTCCTGGAATCTCCAGCTGCACACTAGGCTCGACTCACTGCAACAATACGCTTGCGTAGGAGCCCTGAAGCGAGATCAGCACAATCCTCCAATACACTCGCACACAGCTAACAGCTGTTTTCCACACCACTAGTGACTCTAATGGAGTGGGCGCTCATTGGAGGATAGGCGCTACTTTGCTGACCCATCTGCGTAACTGGCAGGAGCCTGATGAACTGAAGAGTGCCTGAGAGCAGTGAGACGGGGCCCATTTTTTCCGCCGCTGTCCCCGGTCATTGTCGGCAAATGAAACTAAGTTTTAAACCAGGTCATAGGGCTCAGCCTGCATTCAAAGCAAATTAAATGAGGTTCGACACATACGCAATCGCTCCTAGAGCTCCACACATCGGCCTCTCCCCCAAATAAAAACATGAGAAACTATAAGAAATGGACCAACACTCATGACCTGAGCAGTGAACTGAGAGGTGAAAGGGAAAAAGGACCTTCTGCACCAGGTAAACACTGGTGGCTCTTCTGCTGGCAACCATGTCCAGCGCTCTGCCCTCCTCCACAAAATAACTGACGTCAGCGATGTGAACTCCCACTTCAAAGTTCCCTGGTGAGACGAGAGGAAACAGGAATTTCACAGACCCTGCACAGCACAGTATAATGACACAATATGGGCTTCCTTCTCCAGCCACGGCTATGGCTCAAGGCACACTATAATTGACAGAAATGTGGAGAGCTGCACTTACCTGTAACTCCACCCCTTAGGCTTGACTCAAATACACATTTACATATCACGTGCACATCTTACTTTGCCGTTTTCTTTTGGGTGCTTAAGCAGGAAATGCTGTCAACAGTATACAGTTTGGCGCTGCTTGTTATGACACTGTATGACAGAGGGCTGATATTCAGAGGTTGTCTGGTGTTTTCTGTAGGTACAACTCTTCATGTGGCCTCATTACCTGTACTTGTATGTCTTTGCTTTATAAGTTACTATGGATAAATATAAATATGCATCCATACCAGGGTGGAGGCGGGGCATTGCCTAAAGGCATGATGTAAGCATGACGTGTGCAAGTCTCCTTCTGCTGGACAGCTGACAGAGGGCCAGCTAATCAAAACAGCCAGGTGTTTCTCCAGCTCTCACAGTTGCCAGCTCAGACCTGCTAACCTCACTGCAATTAGCCAATTGCCACAGTCTGATCATAGCCACCTTTATTTGCTCTTCCTGGTGCTAAGTCACCTGCTGATGTCAATGTTCCAAGTCTCTGATGAGTTGGGTGTTGCTTGTCATTGTAATCATACATCTGACAACACACCAGGAAAGGGCAGAATTTCATGACCTACCTGTTGTGCTGTATATTCCAGGCAAATAACAGCACTGTGTCTGCCAACTGCACTGCTAGATCACAAAGCTGTTACTGCCCACGACACTGTAAGGTCACAGAACTGTTACTGCCCACTGCACTAATAAATATATTTACTGCCCTCTTCTGGGAGAGTCGATGTGAACTTCTAAAATCTTACCATTGCCTCATCTTGAGATAGTAAATAGTTTTTTTTTTTGTTTTAAGTACATTCAGCTGTATGCCAAACATGTAAAGTCAAAAATAATGAGAAGAGTACATAAGTATATGAATAATATTCCATACCATCTGGGAGAGGTTTGCAGGACAAGGCATCATCCAGGTCTCTGGCAGTGGCTGGGTCAATCGTGAATATGCATTCTTTCCTACAAAACAGAACAATGGCTACAGTATCACTGGGAAACACCACAATAAACAAAAAGCCCTGAGGAATTCCAATGGAAAAAAACCCACAGCTGTCGGTGCTGGGACGAACAAGCAAACCTCCTTCATGTTGATAAACTACACCCCCCATTCATTAAAGCTGCTGCCAGAAACGCACTGTTTTACAGGTATGAGAGCTGGCAGAGTGGAAGAGACGGTTCTTTACAGGAAACCACCTCAGCCCACTTCAAATGCTCGGGTGAGTTCATTTTAAAAGGATATATGCAGATTCATGTTTTCCACCGAACACGGAGGCTTCGATTGGGCAGAACTAATTTTTTTTCCCCCCAAAGCATTTCAATATTACAGGTCACAGCCATCCCTGTGAGAAAAGGAAAAGTTTATATGTTGTGTTTATTTTCTTTATCACTAACTATTCAAAAGAACTGAACTGCAAAGGCGAAGGTCATGGTTACTAAAGCATCCTGGAATGAGCTCTTTTACAGAGGAATCTTCCTGGCAGGAGGTCAGCATTCCCTGCAGGGGGAAGAGAGCCAGAGAGGAAGAGAGCTGGTCCCTTAGATAAGCAAATGCGCTGCTTTCTACCTCCACATCAATGACTGCAGTTCAGTCTTTAAAAGGTAAGCTACATTAGGAGACACTGCGCTGAAGTATACTGGTGAGAGCAAACTCCCAATAACTGCTCCCAAACTGTTTTCTGTGGCTATATATACACACCTCATAATAGCTGCTAATAATTAGCAGTGAATGGTAATTAAGACATGATAATTACAGGCCTCATGAAGAAAGGTTAGGTTAGCCCCAGCCCCTGCAGAGGTGCTCGGATCTGCCATGAAACTGCATGCATTATGTGGGTCACTGCACCACAGTGACACAGATAGACTGAGAGTGACTGCATACCACTAACTGAGTAGTGAACCCGTTGCCATGTGGATGACTCACAGAGGAGGAGTTTCACAAAGATCAGATCAGATCAGAGTGTCATCCCAAATAAATCTGCAGGAAGCTTCAAGACCTGACATATCCCATCCGAGAAAGACTTTTGGATAATGAGGGTAGTTCCAGATCACGCTCTTTCTGTATGCTAAGGGCAGTAGTACCACACCATGTTCCTGCTGCACCCTAGTGTGTGTGTGTGTGTGTGTGTGTGTGTGTGTGTGTGTGTGTAGTTTAATATGTTTTCAATTGATTTTCACTCCCGTGTTCTTGTGATATGCATAACATGTAATGCAGACTGAAGATTTGATCGTGATTCTTCTTTACAGGCTTGTATTTTAATCAAATGCAGGAAGCAGGTTTTCATGGAATGGCCATGTAGCATTTGTGCCTGATCAGACACACAGCCAGCAGAAAGAGAGGCAGTGCCACTGTGGGTGAGCTCTGGAAGCTGGCTCCCTCCACCTTTACACCGTTCCACCGTGACATTTCATTTTCATTTCATTTACATTCCTCACAAAGGGCTCGACAATGGATAGGGTCTTATTAGCCGAATAAAAGGGACGGCTCCCGGTATTCAGCTGGTTTTATCTGGCGCTGGGCACGCCGAGCGTTTCAAAGAGACGTTTCATGAAGTGACTGAAAGTTGCATTGTGGCGGCGTCTCGGCGGGCGCCGCCGCTCATTGTGAGAGAGGGGGCTGCTTAGCTTTATCCGCTCTCGCCCACGCTGCGTGACACACGCTGCCGCCGGCGCCGCCGCCCCGCAGGCCCGCACGCACCGCCGTGGCGTGTCGCGGCGCTGCCCGGCTCCCGTTCGTTTGACACGCTGCAGAGCGAAAGCGTGGCTCCCTTACAGAACGTCGCACGAAAACCAGCGACGGCCTTCTCGCCCTGCCTCACGGCAACAGGCTCGGTCAGCAAACACTTCTCAGGAATGGATGACTAACAAGTGTAGGCTGTTGAAAAGGAGAAGACGTGAACTGCAATGCTGGGCCTGCTTTTCATGATTTTACAAATAATGGAAAAGTACAATGCACAGAGGACGTGACAGAGGACACAGGGCAAGTAAAGTTATTATTGTGATAATAATAACACAATCTGGCACAGATGAGAGTTACTGAGTGGTTACATACACATTCTGGCAGCTCCATGTTTTTTGTCCTGTTCTTTATGCACCTCATTATGGAATCACTAACTGTGCATTGCCCATCTAACCTGTGCAGGAGTTCAGCCATTTTTCACACCACAAGTCACACAGTGCTCCACAGTTAAAGTGCATGCTCATTGGAGGAGAGACGCTACTCTGCTGACATCATCCGAGTAACTCGCAGGAGCCCGAGGAATCGCGGGGTGCCAAGAGAGCGACGTGGTGAGAGAACTTTGGCTGACCTATGCTCTCCTTTTCCCGATGGAACAAGACACTTTGGGATCCCGAGCATGAAACAGTTTTAATGATGTAAGGTACATATTCCGAAAGTTTTTCCTTGAAGCCCTTTCCTCATTTTCTCCATCAGTTTCAGACTCTTGTTTCTGCGTGCTGCTCAGATTTGCCACAAGCTTTATTGTTACCCTTTATAACCCAGTTACATGTCCTCTTATATTAGAAACTGATTTATAAGCAGCGCATTTTCCAACCAGGCTGCTATTAATATCAGATCTGCCATTAGAACTGCAGATAAATGGCTAATAAAAGCTCTCAGACTGTGTACAATGGAAAAGACAGCGCCTTGCCATTGCTGTTGACCGGAAACCGAACACTGCAACAGATAAACTGCTGATTTTTTTGTGTGGGTCATTATTTCTTATACATCACTGGCACCCCAACTAAATCCAAACAGATACATAGACCTCAGGCACTTACACTGACATGTACACTGGTAAAGCTTGGAAAGGGAGCAGAAACTTCCTGCTTACAGGTAGACTGTAAAATAAAGTAACCAAAACCAGTGTACAGAATGTGCACAGTTCACTGGTGACATGGGGATTAGGAAGCCAGTTCACTGCTGGATGTGTGTTTCACATTATTTTTCCTGTCAGTCAAGCCCCTTGACATTGATTCTTTTCACTACTCAGGGCTGATATTTTGTTTAGTTCAGGTTCTGCATGCTGCGATTCTGAAAGACATGCACATGGTGAAAATAACGTCGCCAAACTTGTTGTCAGGGTTTGCGTTTCAACACTACCAGCACCTTCTAAAGATCTGAATAGCGTCAAGAAAGGCAAATGTACACACAGAAAATGGCTGCTAAGTTTCTTTAAACAGAGGCACACGGAGCGCTTGATTGTTATGGCGAGTCAAACAAAAAGAGCTTTACTGGCTGCAGATCTCCCAAAAAACAACAAAGAGGCTCTTTATTTCAATGCAAATTTGGGTTCCTTGCACAGAAACCACGGGCATGCCCAGTCTGGCTCGTGCTGACACCACTGCGCAGTGTAAACAGTTCAGTGGATTCCCCGCGCTTTGAGAAATCAATTCAAATCAAAACAGATGTGACGTGCATTCGAGGCTGCAGTCTCTGGCCAGCTAAGAGAGCAGCACCTGGAGTGCTGAATCCACAATGCGTGCGGCTCTCTTCCCTCATTGTGTGATCGGAACCCGCTCTGAGGCTCGGGGCTGTTTCCAACCTCCAAACACAGGCACCGGGGTCTGCACACTGCTAAAGGAAACCCCCCACCTGAAGCCAGCAAACACAGAGCCAACAGGGACACCCAAGCTTTTTGCTTTTCAGTGATACCAGGCGTGATGAAGGCAAAGCGTGCCACTCTGAGGGTGGGAACAGAGAACGCTTTTGGACAAAAAGACGACTCAGCCTGGCGGCCTGGTAGCTGGAGTTTGGTCCTTGAACCAGTAGAACAGGGGTTTAGTACCTAGCAGAGTCATGCCAAAGACTGCCTGTCTGCTAATGACCCAGAGCTGCTTGCAGACATTGCTTACCTGGGCCTCAAGTCGCTTCACAGCAGAGAAACGACCAACTCTCCAACCTAGTGGTAGACCCAGGCTTGGGTTCAATGAATATTTAATTTTTTAAAATCTGTTGTGAAGGCACACTGCACTAAATGGGCAATGCTGGAGACAGCAGCTTTCCCTTCATAAAAAACATTGGTGATTTTTTTTGAAAAAGTCCTAATACCTCAATCCATAATTAAATGTTTAAACGAACACATATATTCTTCTAAAATTATTTAAACTGCAGACAATTGGGTTTGTTCTTTAACTGACATTAATATTTCAAGGGCACAGAATATGGGTCATGGTGTCCAATCCCAAAAATACATGACTGATCACTTTGTAGAAAAGAATTAAATATTAGGTAACTCCTGCATGGAGACAAAAAGTCCTCCAGGTAGAGGTATAAGCTTGAAACTAAAGACTTACGTGTAACAGTCCCAAAACCAATTTCCTCTGGACTAAAAGATTTTTTTTTTTGTCTGTGTATATGTGCACATGTGTTTGTATGTGTGTACGTGTGTGTGCATGTATGCAGTCATGTCTGCATGTGCTTGCACGCGTATGCGGCTCCCTGGCACAGACAGTATCGAGAGCTCTAAGTGATCACACCTCAGGTCTCTCCTCCTGTGCAGCTCCTCCTCTGCGATGGTCCAGGGCAGATCCTGGGGCAGGCAGCTCAGCACGTCCTCTGAGAACTCGGAGAAGTCCACATCATACTCGGTCAGGATGCCCTCTGTCTCGGGCTCGATTTCTCCAGCCTGCCCGAGACTCTTGGCCAGTGTCCTGCATACGGAACAGAAAGAGGCCAATCCATTTGAATTCAGCTTTCCCATAGCCTGTACACAGATAAGGAGTCGGTCCCCCCCATCTGGGTTCAGCTTCCCCATAGCCTGTACACAGCAGAGAAGGAGGTCGCCTTGTTTGGGTTTAGCTTGCATTAATCAATGACAGAAAAATGTTGAAACTTCTGAGAGTCACTCATTGTCCAATTTAGGTCACAGAATTAAAATTAAATGCAAGGTAATATCTTCCCACTCAGCCAAATGTAATTGCCCTCAATGTACTTCGTACTTGGTTAGATTAAAGTGCAAATGGTTAACCCTGATCATTTACAGATGGAAGACAGTAGAACATCAATGGCAAAAATGTCTGCACATGTATGAATGGAGAATTAACTAAAATAAAAAAGTGCCAAATTAAAAAAAAAATCTTTGTACTACAGACCTGGTCCATTTTGTTCAAAAGAATAGTTTAAAATGCAATTAAAACACTGCCCCACTGGCCAACCCATATTCTCTTTGTTGAAAAAGAACCACCTCCCTCCATGTTAAAGGTTTTCAGCAGCAGAAGCAAGGCTGAAGGTCATTAGCAGTCATTTGCATTAATTACATGGTAATTATTGTTCCCAGTATTTTTCACCAGTTGAATTACATTTCAGCACAAAGATTGACACATCACTTTGAGATAATTATTCAATGCACTCAATTTTAGCAATTAGCGGCAATACACTGTATGCAACTGCCTAACGTGGTTGAAGCCCTTATTAGCTGTAATACCTTTCTGAAGGAGCCACTGTACACTTTCTTTTGAATGTAGGTACACTTGATGATTCTGCAGTCATTTCATACATGCATGAATTAAGAACGCATTTGAAACAAGCACTAAAGCTCGTGAGCTGAATCAGCAAGGGTTTGAGGGGAAAAAAGGACACCCCCACACTTCACGGAGGACATGTCCTGGAGATCTCCATAAAGTGGGAACTCCATGAACACAGTAAAACACAGATAAAGGAACAATACTAAACCACATTTTCACTGTAAATACAAGGTAGTAATGCTCTAAACAAGTGATTCATATGTATACATGTGTATAACTGCTCTAAACGGGTGTAACATATATAGTAAATGTATGAGCGTAAACTGGCTCCATGCTCTGCAGCTCAGGAGTAGGGAATGCTGCCACCAGGTGTGAGGATCTCCTTATTTGGCAGCAGAGGGGCGGGGCTCGGCGGCTGACTCCACTCACCCCTCGGCGAAGGTGTTGTTGTCGTGCCAGGCGGTGATGCGGCAGATGAAGAGGGTGTTGGCGTAGTCGCCCGGGCGGGACGCGAAGTCGTCCGGGCAGTCGGCCAGCGGCACGTTGACCCTGGGCACGCGGTGGTCGACGGGAGAGAACATGGCGAAGTTTTTGTCGGGGAGGAACTTGATGAAGCCCGTGGCGGCCCGCGAGTGCTTCTGCTCCACAATGTACACCACCTGCGACACAGCACACGACAGCTGCTCTGTGGCTGCGCTCAGTCACCTGGGACAGACCTCGGAGCTCCTTCAGGGCCTGATCTATATGGGCAATGATTTTCCCCAAAACCTTCTTTGCTGATATCTATACTACAGAGGAAAAGTATCAAGCTGAAAAGAGGCACACCATTCCTCTAGCATGCATATAGTACCATTGTGCCTCAAAGCTGTGCTCTAGTGCAAGGTCTCTGTGAGAGCCACACCCCAGAATGTTTCACCATGGCTAATGACACTGAAAACTTGGCAAGTGGAGAACAAGCATAGATGAAAACACACAGCACAATTATGTTTAAATATGGACTCAAATTACACCCTACTGCACGGCAAGTTCCCCAGACATTATTACAATGTTATCAACATACAATCTGGAGAACAGCACAGTGAGAATCTGTTGGACAAACAGTTAGGGAGTCGCTACAACCAAGCCATCTGTTCCTGATGGACTTGGATCTCAGTACAGTGTGGGGTGGTCTAGTTCTGCTAGTAAACTGGGAAAAGCCTGCTGGCCATTATTCTTTTTGTGATCTGCCTGACCTACAACGAGTGTCGGCTGTCTTCCCCACAGAACTCGCACAGACCAGCTAGTCACCATTACGCTTTACCTTTGCAGTCCTCTGAAGATGCTTATCAGAGATGGTGCGTGGATCTGCTGGCTGGCATGTCTTTTCTTTATCGGGGCTTTCATCATTGTTTAGACACGAGGAACCTAAAAATGCAAAAGCAACATCTACTAATTGTCTATGCAAGACTACAGACAAGATCAGACATTCTTTATCACATGATTAGTGGCAAACCTTCAGCTTTTCCACAATGAAATAGGTTCCAGTCAGCATGTTTGCAACCCGTAAATCAAACTGGGAAACACGTCTACTCTTGTATGCTTTGTATCTTCTTATTCTTGTGAGAGTAACTGGTCTCAACACATTTAAACTTTTCTTACTACACCTATATTTAGAAACAGTTAAATATAATGATCTGTATTTTAATTACAAAAGCTATTTAATGATGTGACTTTACAGCATGTTATGATCCTCTCTGCAATACAAATTTATTAAAGAGTTAGTTAACATATTCAAACAAGCAGAAAATTACTGGAAATTCATGACAGAATATGCCAATAATAAAACAAAATGTGGGATATGCTTCATTAGACGAAGTGATTTTGGCACTACAGAGGGAAAGCTCCACGTCTTTAAATATGGCGCCGACGTGGCCTCCACATTCACACATATACACCCACACATTCTTGTCTTTGTAATTTGAAAAGATTCTGCAATTACAATGTGTTTGATACACACTGCTGCATGACTGCATTCAAAATGGCAACTAAATACTTTTATGCTCATCAATACACCATGTTCCATACAGGTAACTTATGTCACATGCACAACCATTCAAAGGTAGTTTGCAGCATTCAGACTATTTCAACAAAAGAACAAACTAACATCCGAATTTCCAGCCCCAGTAGGCTCCAAAATTAGACTTAAATATTGTGCTTACATTGACTATGTTCCCCTTAACAACACAGGAAGAGTAATGAAACCTGCTCACGTTCATGAGAGAAAATGCCCCCAGCTCAACTGGACTACACGTCCAAACATATGCCCACTTTATCTTTAAAAAAAATCACTGGCAATTGCCAATGAAGGCACCATAAAATGTCTGTGCAATGCATTAATCTCTGAAAGAAAGCAAAAAGCATGCACATCAAATCAGAAGCTCTTCAATAACAAAAGCGTAATTATTAAGACGATTATTCATTTCCTGAGTCACCTCCCCCCGTTGGTTTGAGAGTTTGAATTAATGCACACAAACACTCACTCAAAACGATGTCTATAGAGGATGATCAATTCTAATTTTGCCTACTTTGAAGTCTTGCATTTCATTATACGTGATTTGTTGGAATCCTTCCAGTACTGGTTGGACATAAAAGCTTAGCATGCGCAAATTGTTTGCAGTACAGGATAGCAGGGGGTAATGGAACATTTCAGGATTCATAATCGCTTGATGATAAATTAATTAATTCTTTAATTAGATGCTCATTTAAACGAGCTCAGCCGGCTGTTTATGGAACCCTGATCATTTCTCTTGGACCTGTGACCATTTTTATTCAGATTGTATTATTGCATAGAAACCCCCTGTCTTTAAGTTGCTGCCAAAAGAGGACAACAGCATGTTACTACTTTGTTTGGCCCATGTGAGTGTTTTCTGAACTGAGAATAAAAGCAGCAAGATTTCTTGTTAAGTAATGTGCACAGATTATTTTTGGAATACCACTAAACTGCCTCAGGTGAGCGCAGGCAAGGTAAAAGACATGAATTGTAGTCTGACACTTAGAATACAATCATTCCTTTCATCTCCCAAGTGCCAGCTATTGTTCCCCATTCTAAATCAGAGATGACACTTCGGGATGACTTTCAATATTTTACTAATTGCTCCACCTGTCATTAGTGATTCATTAATCAAGGATAGTTAAGCCATGTGGAGATTTTTTTTTTATTGTTTGCAAGTACTGGCAAATCCAATACGGCTTGCTTAAAACAGTCAGCCTCGCAGATCTTAAATGCTTTCACTAAACCTATCTAAACCTTTTAAATTATATTTTTAATGCATGTACATCATGTCAATGTTTCACACTCAGAAGCACTCTACGCTATGATGGACAAATATGGACTCTCTCTCCACCAATATAGCAAATTGATTTCCCCTGCACTTAATATGAGGCAAACATAAAGGGCACATGGGCACAGCACAGATAACCTTTACATTGTTGCCATGGCCATGCCAAGGAAAGGGAATCTGCACTCCACTTCCTGTGATGGAGGCTGACCATCAACTGGAAACAAAGAGCAGCGTTTTGTGTTCAATCCTCATGTAAGGTTTATTTATAGATGTTTGGAATTCAGACTTTCCCTGGAGTTTACTTTCCTATAACACTATACTGGAGGTGACCTTCCTATAGCACTATAGTCCTATGTGCCAGCTAGAAGCTGATGAAATACCCACTGTCTCTCTGTCATTGGCAGAGACTGCATGTGGTGACCGACCAGTATCGGTCCTGCATGTGATTGTGATAAACCTGGTAAATACAATTAACTGCTAGTGAGCACCAAGAAAATCCAGATTTCATTTTAAACTGGTTGTCAATTTGTTACAGTAGACAGAAAACACAGCAAGCTGACAAAGATTTATTTACTTTAGTTCTAACCTCTGGTTAAGTGAGAGTAGCATTGCTAGTTTGCAGGTCCTTCTGTAACAGTGTGTACTTATGATCAGTGTAACAGCAGCTCCGTACCTGCGGGGCTCAGATTCATCCCCTCCACCTTAGCAGCCAGCTCTGTCTCACTGTACTGAGCCTCCACAATGACATCAGGGCTGGGGGGCCGTCGCGTTTCCTGTCCCTGCGCTGCTGTCCTCTCCACTGGGGTCTCTGACTCACTGGCGCACTCCCCGTCAGTGTCTGACTTCATCACCTGCACAGGGACACAACCAATCACAGATCAAATCCACCTGCAAAGGGACACAACCAATCACAGATCAAATCCACCTGCAAAGGGACACAACCAATCACAGATCAAATCCACCTGCACAGGGACACAACCAAACACTGGGATTACAGCAATCAGACACCATGTCCATCTGCACAGAAGTGCAATCAATTGCTGCCTTTAAGGTTATCCATCAGAAGAAACAAAACCCTACTCTCACATCGTGAAACACAGTGATCACAAGGGGTATTAGATCAATGTCTATTTCTGCTTTATAACTGGAACTGCTGCTCTTGGCATGTTACATGCCAAACTCTTTTATTTCCATTGTGCACTCATATCCTCTATGATAATAATGCTGTCACACAAACACACAGGTTTTTCGGAAAATATTTGAAATCCAACTAAAGTTCCCAACAAGGGGAAAAAGTCAACTGACAGAATCTGCAACATTTTTTAATAATTTATTTTTTCCTAATAACCATGGCAACAACATGCATATTGGGTTGCTGTTTTGTTTCAGAACTGAACAAACAGGCTAATCAACATATACTACCGAAGTGAGGTGACAAACACATTCATTACTGCAAACTTGCCAAGAGAATACAGCAATTAAAAAAATCATGCATGAAAGTGTTCCAAATCCTTTAATAAACCACACTCTTATCAAGGCAGGAGACAATTCCGGGTAATTCGGTGGCTCTTGTGTGTCCTTCTATGCACCTCCTGTAAAGTCTGCCTTAATAAAGCTAACGCTACTGCACATTCTGGATACTGAAAAAGATGAAGCCGAGAAGGGCCATTACACAGGTTTAAATACAGTCTGCACGCAGTAGCACTTTTCAGGTTAGGGGCCCATTCAGCCTTAATCCGGTATTGAAAGGAGGAACACATTAGAAAGCAGTGATGGTATGAAGCTCAGTGAAAGGGCTGCTGCTGCAGAACAGGACTGCATCAGGGACAGTACAGAGCAGGGGCAGAACTGTCCAAACACCCCAACTCCTCACTATACCTTTCACCCGTCCAGCTCTCAGCTGTCTTTGTCTGCATTTGTGTGGCTTTTGTGTAGATGTTTCTGTCAAAATTTGATTTTTTGTCATAAAGGTACCAAGGTATAGTCATTGTGTGACCTACAAACTTGTGCAATCTGACAATACTCCCCATGAAGGCGGAATACACATACCATAAGACGTTCTACTCTCTGTGGTTCTGAAAGAGGAACAAGGGCTATCAAATTCATGTCAAATTCAGTATAGCCTGAACTACGGCCTCCATTCAGGCAGATTAAAAAAAAGGAAAAAGCAGGTGTTTAGCCCAAACACCCACCCTACACATTCAGCTTTGAAGAGGCTTGGATTTCATCTTACATAAGCCATATCAAAATGACGTCAAATGAAAAATGATCTCAAAACCAAACCAACATTTCAATCACCCTTTTTCGTCTCTTTTTGGTTTCTCAAAACCTTTCACTGTTCGTGAAAGAGTTTGGCGTGATCTAAGGCCACGTCAATGTTAAAACAAACCAGGGTAACTGTTATATGTACTAATTAAAAAAAGGTCAACAATTGTTTTCTGAAAACTGCTTTTCCAAACAGACTAAGTTAAACCTTAAATGCTAACTGTCAACTTGAATTTAAAGTAAGTGTTCAAACCTCTGTCAAGAGCACCCAGGAACCCATTTAGAAACACAGACAAACTAAAACCAGGTTTCCAACTTTTCAAAGTTTCACACTGAAAGAGCTGAATTTCAAATGCAGACATCGTCCATGACAAGCCCTCAAGGAAAGGTCGCCATCCAAACAGATGCCTAGTCATGGTTTATAGGAAATTAAACCAAATTACTGACAGAGCCTCTCAAAGCTGAGAGGTATTATGTACCAAGTGCCATCACAGGGATTTCAAGGGGAGAAACAACAGAAGCCAAGAAATAAGAAATAGGGAATCAAGAAATCAAACACTGCCTGTTCAAATGCAAAATTCTGAACACATGACAGATGGGAAGGCTTACTAATCTTTTGCATTCATTGGAAATGTGTGAAATATCAATATATTATTGTGCTGCAAAGGACCTGTTAACCAAAGCAAGGATGACTTATGTTGCATGCAGACATACTGCAAGATATCTTTTGAAGAAGAGGAAAAACTACACGAAAAAATATATAAACATTATTAACCAGTCCAAACACTACCACTAACTAGTAATAATAAATTTAACTAACTTTAATCACGCAGCCCTGGGACATCACCATCGTATTCAGCAGACACTCTACATTCATATCTATTCCTTTCACCCCGGGGGTTTAGGGTGTGTACAAGGGAGAACTCAGAACATTTTGTATCTTCTGCATCAACAAACAGAGAAAGCTGGACTTACATAACACTGAGAGCAAACAGGTGTATAGATATGTCAGGGGAATGGGGGCGAAGCAGCTAAGAGCACTGCTTACAGTCTAGAAATGTTTAAAACCTTCTGTTGAACCCAGACGAATCTCATCAGGTAAATCTCGCCACGTAAGCTCTCTCTCTTATCTGAGAGGAAAAGCCCCAGAGTAAGGCAGGCCTGCGAGCTGGAAATAGTAAATACCATTAATCAAATCTGCGTGGACACGAGCAAAGATTCCTAATTATGAAACTGTAAGTAAAACAAGGTGAGTCACCATGAGCTGAGGGAACTGATACAGCCCAGACATGTGTCGTGAGTCTGTTCATCAGCACTGTGACCAGATGCGGTAATCTCACCCATTTCTCTGAGCAACGCTTTTCATAAGAAAGGTTTTTTTGACTGCTGCTCTCTTAAGCTGATGGAATCCTCAAAAGCTATGACACATATATACACCCCTGCCTTTGGAGAGACAGAACACTCAAAGCTATGTCATACTGCCACTAGCGAGCAAACAGCAGCTGAAGGGAAACTTGGTTTCGACAACAGTGTGCTGGGAATATTCTGGATTACTATTTCATGTTCAAACTGATGTAATAAACGTATTTATGGCTAATAAAGAGGGAAACTCCAAAGGGGAATTGCAAGGTCCCTATAATACAACATTCCACAAATTGGGGGCTCCCAAGTGGCTCAGTCAGGAAAAGCGCCTAATGTTTCAAATGCAAGGCTAAGCCCTTTGACCTGGGTTTGATCGCAGCCGTGTCAGCAATGTCCACAAGCCCACAGCAGTGGAACAAACTGGCTTTACTCCACTGGGGATGTAGGGGTGGGTAGGTCAGTGTGGAGGTTTTTTGACCCATTGCTTCTGAATGACCCTTGCTGGTCGGTCAGGGCACCTGTGGTCTGTCTGTATAAGGCTGCATATGAAGTGCCTTCCTCTGACTCATTTCTGCACTGACTAGAAATAGGGACATCAGTGTGTAAACAGGTGACACATGGCATCACGTGTTTCAGAGGAAGGTACATGTTTGCACTCTCCTGGATTATAGGGTGCAAGCAGGGGGTTGCAGCAATGGGCAGCTACCTGATACAACTGGGCATTCCACATTCTAAGAAAAAATGGAAAAATTCCAAATTTAAAAAAATTCTAAATGTATAAAACATTCATTCAGCAAAAGCTGTAAAGCTATAAATGCACTATCAAACAATGAAGCCTCATTTTACTAACCCAATCAAAACAATTGCCCCTTTGTTTTACAAGACGAGATAACCTATCAAGTTTTACATAGTACACATCACATTATATACTTTAAACTTCACACGGGACAAACATACAGACAGAGTCCACATCTCTGACCAGACTATCAATCTAATGATTCACAACCATATTAAGGGCTGTGAAATAAGGGAAATGAACCCCTATCACACTGCAATTTGTTTAAACTGATTAAATACATGCTGCATATGAAAAGAAAACAGAGGAATTCAAACCAGAGAAATACATGATAAGAATTGAGTTCAGAGTGGTGAAACGTCTGTGAAACTACTTGTTACAAAGACTATCCTCTAAAAAAAAAAAAAAAAAAAAAAACACACAGGAGCAAACACTCCTTTGTTGACAATGCTTATCAATCAATTTCTCTAAAAAGGTGTAACTGCTGGGAAAAAAGGTCTCTGCTGGGAAGAGCTGTGGTTGTAAGAACACACCTCATCCTTTTCTCCATTTAAAAACACAAGGAACTCTGTGTGACAGAGGTCTCAATTACCCACACATTTTGAACTGTCATTCATAAACCCTGCATTTAACCCATCAGTATGTCTTACCATAAACGCTACACTGCAACGTGCCACAAGAACCCTAAAGAAATACACACACCAAAAACACATATCAGACTTTCCTACCTGACAGGACTGTTGTAACCCTAACCATATGCCTACCGCTGTTCTGAACCTAACCATATCCCTAACCCCCTAACTCTAAACCTCCCTGCCTCTCACTTAGCCACTTTTCATGTGATTAAGATGAATAAGACGCTCATTTCTAAACTAATGGCGTGACAGATGCAACTCCAGGTATTGTATCCGTTTTCCTGTACGACAGCACAGATGGTATTAGTGAAATAAACACAGAAGACAAGGGTCGGGTTGGGGAACGAAAGGCCAAAACAAAGCAGCATTTCATTAGCAGAGACACAATGGGTTCAAACAAATCGTGTTCACTCTGTCAGCTTTCGTTTCTGATAGCTGTGTACTCACTTCCACTGCAGTCTGTCTGGAACATGAAAGTCTCTCATTCTATTATCCCTGCAGACTATTTTCAGTGATTCCCACAAAAATCGCTACCGTGTTTCTGCTGCAGGAATAACCCCCTCATTGCATTCACCTTTGGTATTCCTGGCAACCCTTCCTTCATCAGCCCTTTCAGATGTTACTCCTTAAGACAGCACAACTCAAAGGACGGTTCTGCACACTTTGATCAGATGCATTAACGCAGTGCAAGGCCCACTTACACACTGCACTCAACATTATCCCGCTGCGCTCTGGGGCTCGCGCATAAAGCGCGCTGAACATAATTGAAGTTGATCAGGGTGCTTTGTAGAAGATTGGCAGCGCATGTCACAACCCACTACGCTGCGCCGTTGCATGTCTCCCTCTGTGAGAACAGGTACAGGGTTTGGAAAAAAGCTGATTAAAAGCAGAAAGGCCTACACAAAGCAAAGAGGGGGAAAAAAAAAAAAAAAGACTTTCTTGTCGTCAGGCAAGGACCACCTTGAAGATAAATTAAGGCACCAGAGGAAAGCAAACCCTGTGGAACAAAACTATCTACTGTTACAGAAAGTTCACTGGAAGGGATTTGGGTGCAAAGAAAAAGCTACAATTCTTCTACGTGGTCCAACTTTGTCCTGTCGTGAAAACTTGCTCAGCAGAAAAAGTTGAAAACAAAAGACTGGAAAAGAAGAGGAACAATTAAACCATTAAAACAGTCAAGGGCCGTTTAGAGCTATAGATCAGCCGTGAAAAGCCTGGCACAGAAGAGAGGTGGTGTGACACTGTACAAAATGCACTGCAAGGAGGTGCAAGCTGGGAAAGTCATCTGTCACTGAAGGATGACTCCCCTCAGGCGTGGGTGGTAGAGAGGAACACCAAGGAGACTCTGCCTGCACAAACATGGCCACCAGCCAGTAGCCCCCTAGTGGATGGCTCTGGCAAAGTGATTGCTGCCAGTGCACACAGGATGTTCGTGGTTAAAGCTCATCATTGTCAATGGACAGGCACTTGTTAACAGGAAGGTCTTACTGCTTACAATGTGATGAATGTGCATCTTGACAGACAAACTCAATGTCAAATAAATCCTTTGGTTTCTTTAAAGACAGCTTTTGGATTACACTTTTAGATTTGTAATGTTTATGTGTTTGGCTGGTGAAGACAGCCTAGTAACAGCAATTTTGATTAAAACAAAAGTCAACAAAATAATCACCTAAAAGTGTGACAAACCGATTAGATTAAAACATCCTGCCGTTTGCAATATGGTGTTTTCGGCCCAAGGCAAAATAATGAATCATATCCATATGTAACGTTCTTTTCTCCATTATTCATTTTTTTAATAAAAGACTCTGTCGGAGGTTGAGGACATCCGTTTGGTCTTCAGACGACAAGGATTACCCAGAATGCCACTTACCTTCCACTGTTCCCGAGGGAGGACTTTCACCACCACCACGTCCCCATTCAGAGCTCGATTACGTGCCACGACCCCATCCAGGAATATGTCCCGATTCCCATCCTGCGGAGGGAGAAAGCAGAAGCACATTTAACAAAGCTTTTACTGATTTTTTTTTTTTTTTTTTTTTTTTTGTGGTGGGGGTGTGGGAGGGAAATCAGTAGACAAGTTTACTGTATAACAATATAGAGTACGAGAAAACACGCTCATGGGACTCATAACGTATCTAATATGGCATAAATCAAGGTTGAAAGGGAGTTTGCTACGATAATGTAGCCAGGCTGGACTGATCACATTTTCCATACCTAAAAAAGATTGTTTTAGATTTAGTTGTAAACAGTGGAAATTTTTGTGACATGCACTGCCGTTAGTGTCTTGAGGTAGACATTACAGCAAAGAACAAAAATATTTCAGAAAAAACAACACACTCCCACTTACTTTGCCATTCTAGATATTTTATTTGGTAAACATGTTCCAATATAAGGTACACTGCTCTTACGTACAAACTACTATGGGAATACACTCCTATAGTTAAACCTCTGGTTATTAAACATTATTTTACACATAAGAGATTTCAGCAGTCCTTTCAGATACTTCCAAATAGGTTCTTTGATTAATTACAAAGACTTCTAAATAGGTTCTTTGATTAATTACAAAGACCAACACTGATGTCAAATATCATCTGGTTGTGGTCTTGGACAAGTCCCACCTTCCCACCACATGGTCAGCCAATGGTGGGTCCTCCTCAGAAGAAACTAATTAAAGAACCTTGTAAGTGTCTGGAAAATGATAAATATCCCTGTGGCGTGCCAGAGTAAACAACATGGTGATAGATTAAAAATGCATGTACAATTAGCCTGAATTTAAACAGAAAGCTACAGATACCTGCACCTCCAACAGCAGAGACTACACTCTACAAAGCACTGCATGCATAAGCAGCAAAATAATCGGAGGGTGATGGTTCACAGCCTTAGCCAGGGAACAGGAATCCCAGTAATACATAAAAGACTGGCTTTAAAATGTAAAGCAAATTCACATTTCTAATAAAAGGCTCATCCCTTCCTTCAAATCCAAATGGAAAATCTTGACATATGCTAAAATATGGAAAAAGATTAATACAGCATCTGCGTGTACCATCATGAAAAGTACAAGCTTAATGAGTGCTTTGAGGCAGGAGAAGACGATGCTCCTGATATGCTCATATTCTAAAACCCAAGTGTAAAAGAAAATAAAATTCAATCAGCTCTAAGTTAATTCCATGGTGTTGCTACTTTTCACATTTCAGCTCTGATGTTGAATGCAACTCACTGCACTCATTGGCGGGGGGATAACACCGAGCCCCTGTGGAGTGACCCAAATTCAATGTGAAGTTGATACGGTTTATTACCCACAGATCTGACCACTAATGAATAAAAAATTTAAAAAGCATGAGCCATTTAAGGTATGTCTCCACATTCATGATTATGGTCAATTACATTGACTTTAAATGCATTTGAGCCAAATATACAACCCAGAAGAGTATTAATGATGGCCAGTGGTCTTGCACATGGAGTGGTTGATTAGCATAGCAATAAAAGTGGCACAAAAGCAAGTGCCACTGAAACTAAACTTGTGACTCATCTGAATTACAAGAAAAAGGTTCAGAGACAGGAAACTGCAGGTGAGGAGGAGGTCTGTTACAGGAGTTTTCGTCTTAATTGCGCACACACGGCGGGTCTTACCAGAGTGCAAGGTTTGGGATGAAACATCTGAAGATGCCATCCTGTTGAAGAACACTGGTGGGGCAGTGTTCATTATTGCTGTGGCTGGTTTAACTACTTTTCCGTGGGTAGGGCTAGTCTCTGAAACCACCCAAGAGATCCAGATTTTGAATCACAGCCACCATTAAGCTGCAGATCCCAGAACAGCGGTTAACCTCCAGATGCTTCAGCCCTTCCTACTGTAAAACTGAGGCTGGGCAGGAAGCCGTCAGCACAAATCAACCGTTTCCCTGAGCAACGTGACATCTTCAGACTTTATTAGTGACATTAGTATAAGTATAATTAGCAAGCAAATTTGGATCACTGTGCTTCGCCATTAAAATAGCACATCTCAGGAATTTTTTTAATAGATAAATCTAAAAAAAAGACATCCAAACAGGAATACACTTTTAAAAGCATTTTAAGATTACTCTCAACTTAATGCAGCAAATAGATCCCTACCAATGAACAATGAATACTGTCTGCAGTAGCAGAGTTAACTGCTCGCACTATTTAATGACGTTTATACATAACCTTTGACCAGACTGTAAAAGAGGTTGTTTTGGAAGGCAAAAATATATTGAGCCTCAACATAGTTTACAGTTGCTCCATGACAATGGTAATACACTCTGTTTTACTGAGTTGTCCTTTGTGTCATCTTTTGTATGCCAACCCACAGTTACAGACCCACTGATCTAGGAGGTAGTTAAAAGCCAATTTGTGAAGAGCATAAACAGGTTTTTAAGTAAAGGCACAATAGTAAAGTAGCGAACACACAGCCACCTGGATTAGAGGAATGGGGTCCATGTGACTGAGTGTGTGCACACCAGCTAGAGCAGTAGACTTAGATTAGCTCACGCTGACAGCCATTACAGGTGAGACAAGGAATGCCCGGCGCTGGGATCGAATGTGGTCTTCATCTATCTGCAGGAACTCTCAGTCGACAGGTCAGAGGAAGGGAGAATTTCCACCCTTTGAAGCTCCTGTATTACAAGCTATATCCTATCTGAAAAAGTGTATCAAATTCTATTCCAGCTCTAAATATCTGCTCATCTTGCCTATTCTACTGAGCTATGAAAACAATATATGCTTAAAACAAAGGCCTTAGATTACGAGAATTATGGAAACTCAGAATGCTTCTAGCCGAAACAGCTGCAGTTACACAAGTGCAGATCTTAGGAGGGCAACCTTAGAGCCCTGGTAACATGTCAGTAAAACAAAATAACTAAAAAAAAAAATTCTCCTGTATTGAGTTTTGAAACAAACCAATCGCTGTGTCTATGGTGACCATTGCAGCTTTACTTATTTTTCATTTTCCTGGACATAAACATCATTTTAGCGTCAGCTGTGCATATCATTTCCCACAAAAACCTAAATCAAATAAAAGCATCGACTAGACCACAACCTTTTGAGAAGGAACCCTAGTCTACTCCACCTGTCAGACAGCTTTTCCTAAACACGAGGCAGATGTTATAATCAGTGCTGTGTATTTCTAAGAACAGCAGAGCCTGACTTCAATTACACCATACATGCTCAGTGTGTTACTTGTCACACTTTTCGTTTGTCCGTAAATGGTTGAGGTCTGTGAGCTGTGGTCTCAGGTCAGTTTCCCGGCAGACGTAAGTAAGAGCAGGAATATTCAATTTGACAGAACCACAGGCCATTTTCGAAAGTTCCTCCAACTGACCGCCACTACCAAGAGTTTAGATTGATCAGCATTTACCTGCATCATTAGATAAGAAACCCAGCCCAGTGTGGGACTGGAAAACTCCTAATCTACCTGCCTTGGTCAATGCTGCATGGGGGGGGGCACAGCCCTCCAGAGTCTTCCAATAGCCATCCCTGTAGCCACCTAACAGCCTCTGGACAAGAAGTGAACTGTGATGGATATGTTCATTTATTAGCCCTCATGTTCATTAGCCATAATCTGTTTGTGCCCTTTTACATTGTTTTCCATGACAATTTTCCCCAAACTGGCCTTTGGTTGTCCGATTTCATTATTCCCTCTAGAAAACACTCTGTGAAGCTGTTTGTGACAATTCACTTGTGAAGATATGCTACAACAAGTTCATTTGATTGATTGTGTTCATCAGTTCAGAAAAACATGCATAGATAGGTGGGCGTGTACCCTTCTTCAGGTTGATCTGGGGTAAAATAGCAGTGTCATCTATGATTCGAACCACATGCCAACTGGTGGCATGTGCTGTCTCCTAGCAACTGTTCCACATTACTGCTTAAATGAGATCTCAGAGTTCCTTACTGCCCACTGCACCCCACTCACATTCAAAGCAAACAGAACAAAGCTTTTCACATTTTAAACCACTGCTGCATTATTGGGCCCTTTCAATTCAAAATCAGCCTATCTGAATTCATTCCTTTATCTATTTGTAAGTTTATTTCCATGTTGTGTCCATCATCTGCTGTAAAGTGAGCGAAATAACAGCACTCACCGGAGCAGGAATAAAGGCCTCCTGGTACTTTTTAGGGTTAATTCTCAAAGGTCCCTGGAAAAAGAGGGAATGTGTCAGATAATTAATGACATTCTTACCGTACACAAATAAATAAAAATCTATTAAATATAAAATGAAATCAAAATGTCTAACTATCAGACTCAGATCAACTAATTCTGATATCTGTACTGCCACATTGCAAATCACTTTACCATTAGCTGAGGACCAAAAAATAAATTAGCCTGGCAGCAATGCCCAATATAATTACACAACAACTGCAGCTGTGTGTATGTTACCTGAACAAACACCCAAGGCGATACAGTCCTTAGTTCCCTTAGAAAACTGATTATAGCTGCACTTGCATTTGGAGGCTAGAATTACCTGAATGAGCTCTCCTCTCTTTAAGCCGGCAGACACATCCTGAGCAGACATGTAAGCTTCAAACACAGGCTTTCTCTTCCCTCCTCTGGCTTTATTCCTGTTTTTACTAGTGTCACTGGGAGTTTCACAGGCACTGAAGGTTCCATCTGAAAACACAAACGAAATATTCCACTTTATTTCCATTTATCTTCCTTCACATAAACTACAGACCCATATCTATTCAGGTTATTTAATTCCAGTATAACTTCTTATTCTTAAAGTGACAATTATCTGACTTCAGGTGTCCTTTAGTGAGTGTTCTGGAACAAAATGGCTGCCACACATCACTCAAGCACAGTAAAGGAGTCGTCCTGCCCCCACACAGGGAAATTTATTCAACTGGACATACTGAGCAGCCACCAAGTCAATGACCGTTACAAGGCAGATTTTAAAATAAGCACATCCAACCAAGCCCTTTGCCTAGGTTTAATGTTTCTCACAGAAGAACTGAACTGCAGGGCAATGACATCATAAGAAGCACGGGAAGTACTTGGGGCTGTATGACAAACTGCCATTTTCCCCCTCGCTCAGGACCGTGCTTCACCTTGGGTCTGTGGCACAGGGGTTCTCTTTGCTGCTCCACCATCAGCACAGCCTGCCTCGCCGCTTTTTGCTGCGTTTTTCTTCTTCGACTTCTCCTGCTCCTTTCCGGACGCTGGGCTGCTACCTTTGTGGGGCGAGACCCCCTGACTCACGTCCTTGCCCCCAGCGTCACCGTGGTGATGCTTCTTGCTCTGCTTGGAGTGGCTGTGCCGGAGAAGCCCCTCCTCCGCAGACTCCACGTCTCCGTCCTGGCTGGTGTTGGTGTCCCGCCTCTCTCCCCGCTGCCACCGCCCGCCCGCCGCCAGCTTCGGCCGCTGGGGCTCAGCGGGGCCCCCGCGCTCGCTCACCTTCTCCAGGTACAGCGCCACGCAGCTCCCCGTCTCCCCGGCCTTCGCAGGGGACGCTGGCCGCTCGTAGGCGGCGGGGCTAACCGACTCCGCCTGGTGCCTCTTCTTCCAGTTCGGGTCCAGCTGCTCCAGGCAGGCCTCGGATCCGTTTTCCCCCGCCTGGAGCTGCAGCTGCTGCTGGACAAACTGGTCCCGGAAGGAGCGGAACTTGCTGCTGTGGTGCTGGCTGAGCAGCCGGGCGTAGGCGTCCTTTTGGGGAGCGCCTGAGACGTTCTGCCCGCGCCTCGCGTCTCGGGACGGGTTGGACCCTTTGGCTTGACGGCGGGGCTCCATTACTCTTAGCTCGACTTCAGTGGCTCTGTGAAACAGAAACTGTACTGTGATACAACAGTCTATCAACTCCAAATCTCAAAATCAAAACTTCTCATTTCGTCTGACGGCAAACAACCACATCTGTACCAGACAACAAAATCTTCCTCTAAGGGCAGTTCTAGATTTGATTTGGCTTCAAGTTGGAGAACATACTCCAATTTGTTCCTTAGGCCTTGTAATGTATGTAAACCTTGTTACAACCCAAGCCGTCAAAAACATTACACTAAAATCTTATTTGTACTGCTAGGCATCGCTGTTGTGCAACAAATGAGATAATCGAATAGGAGGTCTAATTAATTGCAAGTCTAACGTTAATAAGTAACAGCCCATACACAATCAAATGAATTTTTATTCTTACTCACTATTCTCTCCGACAGTTTTTAGTTTCGACAAGAAAACATGGGCATACGAATAAGTAAAACATATACAGGTGACTACCTAACGTTAGCTAGCTAAAGTTTGGTAGTTTACAGTAAGATTAGTTCATTTACATAGCAGATGTAAGGTCACAGTGCCGTACTGAAAACATAACCTGTTAGCTTCATAGATAGCGTTAGCGAACTAATTTCTTCACAGGCTAGGCGACAGATCGTAAATGGAAGGATGGAGTTCGCTAACAGCTGTATATGAAGCTACTGGTTGTCAGCTAGAGTCCACTGATTCTCAGTCCTGCTCCTGGGGGCCCCCTGCTCCGCACGTTTTCCATCTTTCCCTGCTCTACCTACCTGACTCAACTCATCAGTGGCACTTTTGATTAGCTGAGCACACCTGATTTGATCAAGAGCATGTTAATCACACTAACCAGGTGTGTTTGGAGCAAGGATAGATAGAAGATATGCAGGACAGTGGGCCTCCAGGAGTAGGATTGAGAAACACTGAACTAGACTACTTAGCTGGACCAGCTCCTTAACTAGCAGCATTTAAGATAGCCAGCTCGCTACACAAATTGACCATGTTAACCTATTGGTAGAATAATAGCTTACGTAGCTAACACCAGACGGCTAATTAAACGAAAAAATATAGGTAAACGCCGACTAGCTTGCAAGCTACCTGGACTTTAAGTGTCTGCGACGCTATCAAACGTTAGCTAGCCTACCTATACTAGATTGCTATGTTCGAATAACAGTCTGTTACAACCGTTAGCAACACTCAAATCACGTTGGCAAGATAGCTTTCCATTAGTAACAGGCGTGTCAGCGAGTGTAGTTAACTATACCACGCTTTAATGTTTAACACACCACAAAACGTGCAATGTACTGAACAATTACCTCACAGCTCTTCTGTTTTGTAAAGTGAACTTCAGGACGGTTGACTCCCGTTTTGTTTCCAGGAGAGAGTTCAACAGTCTGTCAAGGATTCTGGGAAATGTAGTTATGACGCTGCTATCGCTGCACACCTGATTGCTAAAGCTGTGATAGTTGAGCCACGATTCAGAAATTATCACCATTACTTTGGCATGAAACACAATTTCGTTGTTGTATTCAACATCTTAAGACCGGAGAGACGTAAATTCCCAGCTCAGGATAAGACTACAACAGTCTTTGTTTCCGAGCAGACTGACAGTCAGTTAAACTCTAACTTATCCGGTTTCTGAAAATCAGAGGAGAATGAGTAGCCTAAATGTTTTCTTAAGTGTTTTTTTTTTCTAGGCACTAAAGCAAGATGATTCATTAAGTTATTGAGCCTGGATTCGACATGGATATGTTTTTTTTTTCTTGTTTGTTTGCGTGTTGCATTCAATCCTTGTGGATCTAATCATCTCAATTCATCTCAAAACAGAACAGGTGTTTCGGATAATTGCGAGTTCGTGGTGAGGCACATTCCCTGTGCATTTTCAACTCACCTGTTTAAAGATGTCTGAGGCCTAGGCCTACTCTATAGGCTAAGTATATCAACAACATGTTCACTACAGTCATTTCACCTGAAAAGTCTAATAAACTGTGGGTCAACGTTGCTGTTTCACAGGGGATGAACATATGGAACTAAAGGAGATGCCATGAGATAGGCTACTGTGTTATGTCGCAAACCAACATTTATTTGGTAATTACGTTACATTCAGGCATATAATCTTCCACAAATAGGTTATTTATGTCACCATAAAATATGCTGCTGGATACCTCGTTACATGATTATATATTAGCAAAAATATTCCATTTCCACCCCGCGTTTTACGCATATGCCACCCGAACCATTGAAACGTGTTTGTTCCGTGGTCTAAAATACAACCGAAAAAAAATGTTTTAGCACAGCTGAAATCCAAACCAACCCTTTAAAAAGCATTGCGAAAAACCAATGGTTTGTGGATGCTAAGAACCACCATGTAATAAAACTAACAAGAATCTTAGCAGATAGGAAAACTGTAAAAATGGTGTGTCTTTCAGGTCAGGTGTTCTTACACCCTCCACTGTAACAGCTGCAAAGACTGGTGCACTTGAACTGGTACTGGTAGATTGTAAAGTTTAACGAGGAATGACAGTAATTTGTCACATGCACCGTTAAAGTTATGGCTGAACTACAAAATGCAAACCACAGTGAAATCAAAAACAGAGTGATGCTCTTCTGGTCCAGAAAAGAAATTAACATTTTTACTAGAATAGCTTTTGACTAAGAGCTCCATGTGCATTTTCCTCCAGTTCATAACGACATTAGGTTTGATTTTCCAACCAAAGCAACCGCTCAATAAAATTGTAAACTGTACACAGACAGAAGGACACAGATGGAATTCACGGCATATTTAGAATAATATCCTCTTGGCTCTGTCATAATGTTCCTCTGTTTAATTATGTGTTGAAAAAATATCATACACAATCGATTTAGCCTACCTCTTTCAAAACGAGGCAAATCAATCATTCTGGCTTCCATCCCAAAACAATTTACAATGTTTGCAAACACATTCATTTATATGCATGTATATTTTTTAGTTTTATCATTGTCTCCACGGAAGTGACGAATTGGCACTTTATGGAGTGTCTTGGTAAAGTCTTAAATAAAAGAGT
This sequence comes from Megalops atlanticus, assembly GCA_019176425.1. NCBI lineage: Eukaryota > Metazoa > Chordata > Actinopteri > Elopiformes > Megalopidae > Megalops > Megalops atlanticus. The sequence goes on from CM032896.1 coordinate 9,930,539, forward strand.
TAATTCATTCAGCCTCTTGCAGACAAAGAGCACCCCACAAACTCCCATACAGCAGGCAACCTTATATTTGTCACAATGCATTTATTTAAATATATGCTATATTTCATATACATAATACAACTGTATTTCAATTATACAAATATAGCATATGAAGTCTGTAGAAAAATATACAGATGCATTCAAGCTGCCTTCTAGCTCCAGACCTGGCCAACACAGATACGCACATGTCATTTACTGGTATTTCCTAGCATGACTGACCCATCCTACCTGATTTACCATCTCTTCTTAGACCATCACTGATGTCATGGTTTGCAAACGCTGAGTGCCACCACAAAGAAGGCACAGCAGAGTGGCACTTAGTGATGTGCCATGAAAAACATGCTTCATTAAAAATGTTTTTATCAGACTGTAACAGACTTTCAGCCAGTTTTGCACCTGCCCTAAATACAGGGACACATGCTGCTTGTTGAAACCAAACCAATTAGACAGCTCCTCTTCCAGCAGTATTAGTACAACATTCTGAAGCTCACCAGTCAGATATATCTCATTCCACCACACCAAGGCAGAGAAACTCATTTTGCAAGTCGTATTTGGCCTCAAAACTCTCTCCCTACTCTTTTTGACAGCATAGGGGCATATCAGGAACACAATTTAATATGTGAACTAAAACAAATAAGGACATTTTGGAGCTTGCAATCCCATATGCATTGCCTTAAAAATATGTCCTGACAGGATGTCCTGACAGAAATGTGTGAAATAATGGTGTGACCGAGGGGATGATTTCTTTAAAAAAAAAAACCATGTCACAAGGTGTCTCACATAGGCAAAGTGCTGACAACGAGACTGGATAGCTTATGAGAATTCATATTCATACCCTTTTCTCCCAAGGGCTGCAGCACTGCAAAGAGATCTGGTAAACCTGTGGAATTTTCAGCCCTCCTTGAGTGGACTGGAACGCCTCTTATTTGCGATCTTTTTTGCAGTACAGTGAATGCCCCTGTTCTCCTTTGTTTCTCAGTGAGTGTCAGCAGTGAAACCGTCCTCAGTCTGACAGTGCAGGTATCTGACACGTGGAGCATCAGACTAATAGCTATGTGCCTCATCTTCTTTTCAATTGCCAGGCAATTAACAACCCTAGCAGGAAGCTAATTGCAGACTGGCAGCACACTGTTGAGGATCAGTGGTCTTTGGCTTTTGTTCGCCCATATGATATGAGCTGGAAATGTCAAGAGAGCTTTCATAATTCATAATTCATAATTGATTCTGCTCCAGTGATTAACAGCAGAGTCATTGGTGTCAATGACAAACTTCTGCTGTTCTGTTTTTTTCCTCAAATATATGGATACTTGCATGAGGTTCACTTGGAAAAGACTTGTTCTTCTGTTTGGAGCTTCACTATAGGACCTACATGTCTGCTGGGGTAGGAGATATGCTAACTCATTGAGGGAAATTTCTTCAGGTCAGACAGATCTCTCAATGGTGGGTGTCTTGTTCGCTGCTGTCCTACAGAAAGAGTTAATTCCACTGCAGCTGCCAAATCACTCCATGGACATATTTACGTGATTTTCAGTAAAATCTGGAACGATGACAAAGACAGATATGAAAGGACGAGTACAATTTTTACCATTAGACAAATTATACCTATGATTAAAAATCATGCCCTGTCTTATACCCCATCCAAATGGTACTGTATTTCAAGACAGCAAATACTGCCACTCTGCGTTGTAAATCATAAAGTTCTTGTCAAAAGTATACTGCTATATTTCTCTATGGTTGTTACTTGTTCTCAAACAGAATCGGGAACATTTCGGAAGAACTACGAGAACTATCATTGATCATATACCCTATTTCACGTTTTATATTATTTAGTTTATTTTCCGGGTAATAACAACAATCGTAATATGTTCATGAGTGAAAAAGTGAAAGACTTCGGAAAAGCGATTGATTACTGGGGATTTCCATTTCCTTTGATTGTCTTTTGATTTATTATCGCCAATTCGAATTTTAATAAAGTAGATTAAGTTATAAACACGCACACACGCACACACACACACACACACCCACACACACACACACACACACTTAAACAGCCACCTGTTGAAGGCATTTTTCGCAGAAATAAAACATTGATGTAATATAGTTTCAGCAAAACGTTCGTATGATTTTTTCCCCCCATACCTCCGTGCTGTGATGACAGCAGACTGGAGAGCAAATGCGTTACTGTCACCGTCAAATATAATCCACTACCGCTTTAACATTCAGAATTAAAAATACCGGTTCCTTTAGACAGATATATAGAGTATTTTATTCTCCCTTTTGAGAAGTGGCTAGAATGCGCGTAATGCAGCGGCGTGAACCGCGACAAATGCGCTTCTTACTTGGGCAAGATGCCATAAGTTTTTAAAGCCTTTTAGAAAGCGCTATCCTCACCAATAACATGGCATTGCTTTAAATAATTGAAATGGCTTGCGTGTTTCCATACACACAGGCAATCCAACATGTTCAGTTGCATTCATACAGTTTATTGAAAGGATTTAAACGTCAAAACAGGGTAATCCAGCACCCGAAATAGAGCTGTTGAACCATCTTGTCACCCTCATTGTAACATGTCATTTACGTAAAACATTTCAAAGCTCTTGATGATTTTTTAAAAATCACATCGGAATAACAGCCCACTGTTATTCATACTTACTGTATTCACCAATCACAATGTATTTGACACCAGAGGCCCGTTGCTTTATAACTTTAAATTTGTTCATAAAAGCCTGCCATAAAGATCTGAACTGACCTTTTTTTTGAATATACCACATAAACGACTGAATAAATATTTAACATTTTAATGAACTACAGACATTTTTATCCGCGTCCGGATTTCATGTCGATGTGCCACTAGCCTACCACTACTCCTGCCACTACTAACAGTAATTAAAATAACAACAATAATTATAATGTAAGTACATATATTTGTTTGGCAGAGCGGCACGCATGGCGTCAGATGATGCCTGCAAAAAGTTCGCTAACATCTGCATTTGTATGGCACACAAATTACTCTAAGTGCAATAAAACTGTAAATGATGGTGAATGGTGGTACAATAAATTGCACAGATGGACAGCGTACAGACCAGTTGTCTGGTCTCTCGATTTGAAACGGAAGAGGCTGTTCTGCTTTAAATCAAAAGGCAATTTGTCTTCTCAACCATTGTCTAACTGAAAACGGAACTTTTTCGGATTATTACTGCACATTCCACATTGGAATACGCTCATTTACCCATTTAAATCTATTTTTTTTTCCTAAAATGACAATCTAATCTTAAAATAATTTAATTTGAATCGTAAAATGATCATTCAAACATATAATCATTCCAACAAGACAATCATTCAACGGAATCAAAATCGCATACGATTCATATGAAAAGACCATATGGTAAGTGTTAACCTGGCAAGAACATTATATTCGGGCCGTAAGTTTGATTTAATATCTGTGACAGATGTGACAGGTTATTCATAACACAGGTAGCAGAAAAAATACAGGCAGCAGTGAATGACGGAGGGGGACACCGTTGCGAAGGTGACTAGCATGACATCATCACTGGTGATATTATAAAAAGCGCGTGTAGTGTATGCCAGTCAGTATAACTCTTGATAATCTTGGAGTAAGTGAACTTGAAGACAAGAACCAACGACTTGAGAACTGTCAGCGGTAGGAAGACTTAGCCTAACTTCACCCACAGTGGAAACAACTTCAGCATCCAGAATGAATGTCTCACAGCTGATGGTCTGTGGACTATTGATGACCTTGCTTTCATTCAGCATAGAGGCAAATCCTTTGATCCCGACAGAGCAAAAGGTGGGTTTAATTTACATATCGGAAAATATATAGGGTACGGCTGTTAGCACCGTCGTGCACCTTCAGTGACTTAATTCTTCTGCTTTTTCATGTACCGGTACAATCCATTACAGGGTCAAAACGACAAGCTTTCATGTCTGACCGTTCTAACGTTCACTGCCTATATGCTCCAGTTGTCCTCTTACACTGTACGGCTCTAACATTAGGTTGTATGACAGTGAATTTTTAAGAAAACCATTCAGAAATGATCGAAACAATAACGAAAATATAACTTCAGATAAATGTGTGTGTGTGTGTGTGTGTGTGTGTGTGTGTGTGTGTGTGTGTGTGTGTGTGTGAAAGGCATGGCATTGAATATTCATAAAATAGGCGCCACTTGACTGAAACATAGCGTTAGAATAATTAGAGACGTAACACGGTACTCATGAATATGTAATTTCTCCTGATGTGAACCTGTGATTTATCTCAGTATTATTCACGTTTAAATTTCAAAGAAAGTTGTGCTAGACCATTTTCGCTTGTTTTAATTATCTTCGTACGTTCGTATCCGTTCACTTTGGCGCATCATTTTCCCATGACAACCTGGTACCCAGCCATGCGCTGATCGGCAATAAAACTCGGGAGGTGGGGCGCAGTGTCAAGCCGCGTGAGAAATGTACGTTCCATTGGGGGGTTTTCTGCACTCCCGCTCTCCAATTAAGTTAGTATTCAGTATTTTAAGCGATTGCGTTCACTTGACATTTTACTGAATTGAGCTGAAAATCCTTTCGAGAGTGGCGAGAACCCGTTGGTGTGCGTAGCGCCAAGAGAAAGAACACATCGCAAATACAATACTTCTCTCCCCAATGAGATTGTATTCCTGCAGTTATTTAACAATCGAACACCACGTACCAGATGCCCACGTGACAGTAGTCCAGTAAAATCCTAACCAACCGTTAATGTTCATAATCCTTTGACGAGGAAGAAAAATTAAAAATAGATTACTGGCAATGGCACCTGCTATTTCTTGAAACTCCGCTGCGTACTTGCACGTCTCCCACGTAATCAGTGCTGTATAATCGTTCGTCACATGGTTTATATGACTTGAGATTTGACTGATGAGGAAAGATGTAACTTTGAGCAGAACACCCCTCTGTATTGATTGCAGTTCTGGGTAATTTTACAAACGTTTTACGCAATCCATTCACGTTATGGGACAGTAACAATGTACATTACGGGGCAATCATACTGAGATGGTCTCGCAACCTGAAATCTTCATTAGATTAGGATTCTAGAGTTAAGAGTTTGCTAACCCCATGAAGCTGCCAAAATAGCACTGAATTATTTCAAGGTAGTGTTGGAAACGCACTGTTTTACGCGTCCCATTGAGATGTACCGAAACGATTCCAGGGGGGATTATAACTGCATAAACAGAATGTATTATCGATTTGAATTCTTACTTCGCTTCAAATCCGGCATCCAGTTACTGTGTTACTGTGTACTTTTACCTTTGAAGAAAAGTGTGTTTCCCGCTTACTTGTACTCTTCGATAAACATTTATTACAAGTTGACTTGACACTTCAGGTACATCGATTATTTTGATATTATTGACTGTGCTGCATTAAATTATCTGTATTTAACACTATCTTACCATAGATTTGTATCACAGCGTTGATAATTGAAGTGAATCGGTTTTACATAATGGTTCACACCCCTATTTTTGGGTCTAGTTGGTGTGGAGTGAAGGAGGGCGTAGACTGTAACCCCGCTTGTCCTGGCGCTTCTGTGTTGCAGTCTCTTAGAAGCTTGCTCGGAGACGAGCTCTCTGAATACCTGGCGTCCGGGGAACGCGAGAGGAGCCTGGAGAGCGCGAGGTCACGCCTGCTGAGGGAGCTGCGTCTGGGCATTCGCTCCAAGGGCATGTTGTCCCGCTTCATGAACGACCAGCCCGGCTCGCGGAAACAGAAGCCCGGTGTCAAGAAGGGAGCGGCCCCGCCCGCCCGGGGTGGCTGCTTCGGGCACAAGCTGGACAGAATAAGCACTCTAAGCGGGATGGGCTGTTAGGCGCACAGTAGCACCGCATATCGGTAAGTAGGCTATAACCATCCCCGTCTCCGCATTCAAGAGACGCTCTTTAGCCAAATGAGAGCAGCCAGGTTGCTGGGTCGCGGAGATGGTACTTGTGGTTGTTGCAGCTGAAAGCACAATTGTTAGGATATGATCGATTGTTAGGTTAAATTAATGCAGGTGACGAGTTCTCAAGTTACACTCTGAGAACAGGCTTATAGAGCCTGCCAGTTGCCATACCTGCAGAGAGGATGTAGTGATAGTGCTCCTCTCTCCTCAGATGCATTATATCTCAACTGCATTCCTGATCTCCGCATGAGAACTCTGATACTGTAGCCTCGTTGGTCATTAATGGGTTAATTATGCAAGACAAACTGATTGAGATCATTAGGTCAGTAGACCACCATGTTCTGGATCAACCACAGGCAGTTTCACTTTTGCATGACTGTCTGTGTCAGCTCTAAAGTGTCACTTGAAAGTTATTATTCAGGTATGATGTGCAATTGACAAGGTGTTCCATGTGTGTTTCTGCTGCTAACTGGAGGACCAATGCAAAACTGACAGGGTTCTGTCAGTCCAGTCTGTGTTTCATGCACATAACAGAATTTCCATCCTGATCCTCCCAAAAACCACCAATGGTAAAACTACTGACTCCAGCCTAAAGCATGTTTGCCATTAAATTTTTTTCTGCTGGGGAAATGTGCATCAGAACTCCTATGGAGTTTTAAATGGTGACTGGATAATAAACTGCATTCATGTGACAGCACTGTGATCCAAATCCAGACGCTCGTGTTATATTTTTGTACGCCCTGGGGAGTGGTGTCCAGACACTGACCTGACCCTCTTTCAAATTGCAGTGATTGCAGAAGCTGAAATTGGGTAGTAGGTGAATTCCTTCAAAGTCAAAGCAACCCATCCAGCAAGGTCAAGCTGAGTCCAAAATGGCTTTGACCAATCAGCATGTGAATCATTATTTTACATGGTTGTAGCATGGATGTTAGTGAGCATTGAGATTACTATTTTACATCAGACACAAAACAATGAGGTGATCTTTTACCGATGGTGTGAAAACAGTAGGTGACACAGTGAACTGGATGAACTTTCCCTGGAAGTCATTCTGTTGCCTGTGTGGGAGAGGATGTCTTTTTCAATGAAATCCTGTTGTGTTGTGGAATCACAACTGTTTATTGCAAAGCATCACCAGGCGATGACATGACATGTCACGTATGCACTCCAACACTGAATGCTGATTTCTGGGTTGAACCTAATAGCTGGAGCAATAAAGCAATGAAATTGGGCATGTGATTTAGGCAATCAGGAAATGGCATTCATGTCTGCATGATAAACATAAAATAAACCTAGGATGTTGTTGCTCAATGCTCCTTTTTGGAATGACACTATGAGATTAAATGCATATCATGGTGCTGTTTGGACTAACAAAGATGCCCTCCAGAGAGGTGAAAAGGTTTAAGGTTCAATTGCAATGGTCTCTTTGTCGGAGAAAGCCAGTAGGACCAGAATTATGATGTTAATAACTAGCAAGTAAAAGGTTAAATATACATGCCTTACCTATGCGTTCCCTCTTTTATTTTGTGATGTGGAAAACACTGGTAAGACCATAAATACACAGAATTTATATGTACACCAAAGCATTTTATCCTTAAAATGTAATCCCAGATGAAAGGAAGCAGCATTTCATTTCTTATAAAAGATTCTGTGTTGGAAACATAAGAACAAAAAAATCCATTACTAAAAACTATTACTTGAAGCTGTTACCCAAAGTTAAGGACTAAATTCTTTGCACCAAGATAAAATTTGGACCGACATAACAATAATTTCATCTCTACTGATGCAGTATGTATGATGCTCTGTGTTTTTTGTCTTCTGTTCTAGAACATTTGGAGGATGATGGGATTGCTGTCACTGGTCTTCATCTGAGGAAGAGTACCATCTTTATTCAAGAAACCAATTTTCAGTAGGAGGAGCCACATCATCGCAGTTATGGAGGACTGAAATGTACATAAAAGAGAACAGGCATTATGTGACAGACGACAGCAGTGTAGGGACTAAAACATAAAAGAGAACACCTTACATCACATTACATGACAACAGCATTATTGCTATACATTCATGTCCTTCATTCCTGCATAAGTGTGCTGTATTTATGTTAGAAAAAAACTATTTATATGTTTATAAAGGATATATTTATAAATATGACTTCTATTTATGTAACATTTGGTAATGGACGCAAACTGCAGGTCAATCACATTTGTAACCTTTTCTTTTGTCTTAAATGGCTGTAATTGTTTGAAGAAAAGATTCACAGAAAAAAACATTCCATGTGCACTTCAGTCTCTTCCAAGTTTATTCAGACATCCGAGTAAAACTGGAATTTGACCTTGAAAGACAGATAGCCTGGACAGAGACACAGGTTGGAATTCAATGTAACCACAAAAGGGGTTTGGCCTTTCAATTGCTTTCAATCTTCCAATTAAATTAGTGCCAAAATTATGTGAGATGAGCTTGCTGCTAAGCTACACAATAAATGTTCAGCAATGGCTACACATAGTTAATTTCAGCAATCCTGAATTTGATTTATTACTGAATAGTTGCCAAACAAGTAATGTATTCTTCAGTATGTTTCATTTTGTTATTCACACTCGAGAGCAAACCACTTTGTGTTTATATTGAATTCCACTCATTGTTACAGCAAAAGCCATAGACCCAGTAAGATGTGTGATAAATGTATGCTTATTCTTTTTGCTATGCTGTGCAGTAGTTGAATGTTAATGCTTGTGAAATAATACAGTGGGAACTTATTTTCTGGGGGAATGCACTGAAATACTTATACAAACTACAGGTACGCATAGCTGCTTGAACTACATTTTTAAAAAGGACAATACATACAAATATGTTACTTGAAAATGTACTTTACATTACTCCTTTCTGCCAATAACCTTCAGGGGTGTGGCCATCGCATTCCCCTCGAAACCAAAGTGTTATGGCATTAGGAAACCATATCTACAAAAGTATTATAACTAGCAACATTATGGTCAAAATTAAAGAGAAAGATTTTGGTCATTGTACTGATGAGTGTCTCATTTGCTGTGGGAAGGTGCCATACACAAACGATTAAAATGAAAAGCCACAATGCACTACTGTTTAGCGTTTTCAATATATTTTAAAAATACACTTAAGTGGCTCCGTTGGACCGACCACAAAAAGTCCATTCAGCTTCCAAGCTATTATTGTAAATGTAAACGGGAATTAAAAAAGGCTGCATCATGATGAAAACCACAGCTCTCTGTTAAACTTACATGTGATATTTACTTGCTAGTAAGGTAGAGAAAATTCATTCAAATAATGAGACAAATCCATCTTTTTAAAGTATATGTATTATCCACTGAAACACAGATTTAGTGCAAAAGTATAACATCTCAGGTGTGAATGTTTTCCTTGAAGCCCTTACTGCAAGCAAACATTGTATTGAATTACATTTATAGAAAACCCATTGGAACAATGTTATGAGGTAAATCATTTTGAGCACAAGCATACAACACAACTCAATTTCACAATACGCTCCATAGTCAACAAATCAATTCCTCCATACATCCATGCACCAATCCATCAACCAAGTGATATTAATAATAAGCTAACAGACACGGAGAGCCAACACAAATCAATTTCACTACATTCTCCACAGTCAACAAATCAATTCCTCCATACATCCATGCACTAAGCCATCAACCCAACCATCAATCAAGTGATATTAACAACAAGTTAACAGTCATGGAGAGCGTCACAGAACAACAATGCAGTTTTATACCAAACTAAGAAGAAGTAGGAAAAGATATCAGTGATGTGAAGGAAACAACGGACATTGGTGTTACTGGAAATATCAAGCATGCACTGAGTTTGATCTGAGACAAATTGCAAACAACAATCTCTTATTTTTCATATGATTATTTACCCTTTAGTAAGAGTTGCTATATCCTACCTAGCAGACAGAAAAGTACAACAGGAAACTTGTCAGTAAAGAGAGGATCACCCCATTTCAGTTTTGTGATGCTATGTCATGACGGCTCAGTCCTAGCGTGTTGCTTAAATATGATAGGATGACCTTTCTGCACCACAGTCCAATCACAACAGCTAAATTTCCTTGTGTTTGTGCCTTCCCCCAACCCTTATCTAAAGAAATGTACGATTGACAGGAAGACTGAGTGAATCAGCAAGACCCTTTCCAGATAGAAATGCCTTCACAAATGATGTCAGTGGGGCCGGCTAGATTCACTCTGGAGGAGTGAAAAGTGACTTCTACCCACCCTTGAGTGAGTGATACAAAGCTAAGTCTGAGATCAGTGATGAGTCCTTTGAAGACATATTGCTTCAAGGCAGCTGAATAAAGTCACATCATAATCTGCAGACATGGGAGATAGATTTACCTGAAAACAAGTAATATAGCCCACACACTGTTCCAATGCTCCAAGGTGTTTTTTCTGCTCATACAAACAATATGGACAGCATTTAGATCCCTATGGATCTTCATCCATTTCAAACCCTAAAGGTAGCCTCCCTTTCCTTTGCTTTCTGCTTAAAAACACACATCAGATTTTAAAAAAATCTAATCAAAAACAGACAGCTGTATGCCATATAAATATTATTTAATCTACATAATACTTGTGTTTCAGACCTTAGCAACTCAACACCACAATGACTCAGCACCCTGTTTTGAATGGAAAGGCAATATTAGCCAAACCACAATACAAACAAATCCATCTGAAAAGAATAGACATTGCATTATTAGCTTACATATTACAATTTACATATCGGACATTTATAAAGATGGATATGTACTGTAGCAATTCAGGTAAAGCACCTTGCTCAATGGAGCTGAACCTGACATCTCTGATTTCATGTTTTGCTCCTTACCATTATGTCAACCTGCTGTTTTGAACTCAAACCTAGGGTTTGGGGACAGTCCAATGCATGGGCGTCAGTTTATTTTGAAAAGTGCTGGGGACAACGACAGGTTCGACATGTAAAGGCTTTCAAAAAGTGGTGGGGACGAAATGGGCCATAACAAAAAGTGGTGGGGACATGTCCCCAGCGTCCCCAGCGTAAATGACGCCTATGGTCCAATGACACCAATTTTTCAGACTGTCAAAATAACGCAAAATGCATAGTGTATAAAACCCCTACTCCAATATCTGCAGAACAAGATTGTAATGTTTCTATTACCAAACTGTCACGTTACGTGTTCGGAATTTTGTTTAGTTTGACATATTTTCCTTCACCAGAGCCATCCACGGTGACTTATGACTGTCGTTTAGTAAGCAATACTGCCCTCTAGTGGTTATATAATTTATTGCCCCTTCACGCCTCACAACTTCATGCGACTTGCGCACGTGGCTGCAAAGGCAGATCCGGTGCAGAAACCCCCTAAGTGGATTATGAGGGTAAGGTGTAAAAGAAAGCTACTGGGAAAACAAGCTCTTTAATGCCAAACGATATCCATGGTGCTGCGGGATCAAGTTGACTATATCTCAGTAACTCAATGAAACAAAAATATTAAACATTAAACTGACCAAATGCACTTTGTACTCTCACTTTGGACTTTCTCTGGATAAGAGCGTCTGGTAAATGCTAAATGACAGAATGTAACTGTTGTATTGACATTGTTTAAATGGTGTTGAGTACGAAATAATTCAACATACCACTTATACTGTCACTGCTTCAATCTAGTTGTACGCTACTCTGTAACGTGGATCTTCAACAAAGTCAGATAACCGCAGTTTGCAGTCCTTAGCAGACATCAGTCTGAATTTTGTCAGCTTTGCTTTCTGAGCACGTTTCCACATCGTCTTCAAACTGAAATAATACTTATGGTTTTCAGAATCAACTCTCGCTTAGCTTAAACCTTATCTTAACAATGTTTTTTATTGACATTGGTGACTTTGCCTTCTAAAACTTCACTATATTAACACTATTCACTATACTAAAATCAAAATCATCCTCAATAAATATCCTGTGTGTATAACTCTGAAAGCTATGCAAGTCGTTCTGGGTAAGAGAGTTTGCTAACCAAACGTTAATATAAATAAACACAGCTCGTCCCAGAATAGGGCTAATAAAGGAGACGCGGCTGCTGACAATCTTGGCACATTGCACGCCTCACATCACTTCCTGCTGCTACTGCGGGCCCTGGGTTCCAGCAGAAATCGACAACGGTCGTTATCAAATAAACAGAACGCATTCATTGCGCGGGTACTATGTAAATCTGTCGACTGCGATTGGACACGGGGGGCATGCGAGAAGACATAGGATTGGTGAACGCGCAAAGGAGGACGGTAACCCGCAGGTCGTGCACTATAGCTTCCTTTCTTACCGAGGTGCCACTCAAGGCTGAAGCACGTGTAGGTAGACGAGTCCCTTTCCAACATATCGGCCGCAAGTGTGCTACGGACAGACAGCAAACGTATCCGAAGTCATGGTGAAACTGGTCAAGGTAAAGTAAAATTATTGTTTAAAAATCTTTGTGGTTATCTATCTGATAGATAACCACAAAGATTATCTTTGTGTAAATATGAAACCGCTCTTCTCGTTTCATATTTATTGGAGAAACCCGGAGAACTGCTTTAAATGTATGGTAGGACCTTTTAATCTGTGCAATTAATGTTTCCAGCTAGATGAGCAAGAGTTAATTAACGCATGGTCACACAGGTATATTCCTGATAAGTATGTTAGCTGTAGTGTATAAGGTTGGTAGGTAGCTAAGAAGCTACAGTCGACACATGGAGCGAACTAGCCATATTGATTTTCCCAGCCATGCAGCCTTACAAATGGTACGTATACGTTAGCTGGCTGTTCTTTCATTGCGATTGCTCAGTGGCGGTGTAACCAGCCAGCTGCATCTGAATTTTCAGTACGTGTCTTAGCATTGTCGAAATGTACTGCGCACTGGTTTCAGACGGCTGGGTAACGTTAGCTGCCTAGCACAAAGCTGTCCGCCTGACTACAGTATAAACCTAACTAGCGTGTTGGCTCACTGTAGCTGCATGACGTTTTGGAGCGACTTATATGACAGGCGTTTCCTACTATTGCTTATTACCGTAGGACAGTTGCATGTTTTTGATAATGTAGCTCGATACCTTTGATATTTGGGTTTTGCTAGTCAGCAACCGTCCGTAATGAAAAGGGGAGGTACTAAGTAGGCCTTAAAGTTGAACACCACGTGGGTTCACCGCGTGTTGCAGTAGACACGTGGTCAGGGTAGTTTTAAATGGGCGAGCGCAACTGGGTCGTATTAAACTCTGTGGAATTCTGTAGGACGGTTTTAAATCCCTAAATCCCCAAATCTGCCGGCTTTTCAACATTTAGTTTTAACTTAATTCATCTGCAAGAATCACATTGAGAAGTGCAATCTAAGTCTTATTGTATAGTCAGGAGTGTGTATGGGGTTACGCCTCAGCGCTCGCGGTAGTTCGATATAGCCCACTACTTAGTTTAGTTAACGGCCATTTTCTAACATATTTTCCCGTCGAGGGAAGGGAAGGTTAATGAATAAGAGTGTGCAGTTTACACGTGGTAAAGAACGCTGGGCTGCAGAATGCATATATTACGAACTTTCGCATCTGTCAACCCTTTAGAGTAGAAATTCACCAAATTGCCCTTCCAGAGTTTTTGGCATAACTCCCAAGGGGGGTGGGGTAATAATCCATTGTTCCTGCACATCTGGGTGTTTGGTATAGGAGGTTGGTCGGTAAAGAAAAAATAGTTCAATTTCGCGTGGCTTTGTCTGTGTAATATTCATATACCCTAAGTTATTGTCATGTGATTAATGCCAGTTTGCTAAAAAGTGATTTTTTTTTCTTTAAAGGCAGAGAAAAAGGCAAAGCCTCAGAAAAAGGCTCCGCCCCCTCCTAAAGAGGAGGATGAGGAGGAGGAGCTAAGTGAGGAAGAGGTAAGGCCTGATCTGAATTACTGTAAGGCGTTTTAAAAGTGATTAGTTCACCATGCAATGGTACATCATATGAAATTGATTTCAGTGAGCCAGAATGGTGGCACCAAACACATTCCTGTTCCACCGTGATTTAAGAGTCATTCTTGCACATGCTTGTTCTCATTAGTTTCTTTGTGGGTTATAACTAAGTTCATACAGCTCAAATGCACCACTGTGATTTGTGTATGTTTGTGTCTCTGGTGCATTTTAAGTAGTAAAATTGTGAATGTTTTGTGTAATGAATATTGAATGCTGCAGTAAAGCTATTGTGCTGTTTCAAGGCTCCACCCAAGGCTGTGGCAAAGAAAAAGGCCACTCCAGCCAAGGCGGCTAAAAACGGAAAAGTGGCAAAGAAGCAGGAAAGCAAAGGTGAGGATGGGGATGAAGGGCTCCTATTCAGCGCAGATATGCATGTTCAAATTCATAATCGCACTCACTGGCACCCTTTTAACTGAAGTAAACATGTATTCGAGAGTGTGACACAGTATTGGAAATACAGGTGTGGAGGCCGATAGGAATGACAGCAAGTTACTGATAGCATGTAGCTCACTATGAATGGTGCTGAGGAGCTTATAGCATGTAGCTCACTATGAATGGTGCTGAGGAGCTTATAGCATGTAGCTCGCTATGAATGACTTGGGTGCTTACAGCATGTAGCTGAGTTTGCTCTGCCTTTAAAGCACATAGGAATTTTAACTTGGTTAAAATTCAACTTGGGGAAAGAGTCTGGTGTTTATCTGACCTAAATCTACAAGGTTCTTTCTGTTAAGCTGTGCTAGGGCTTTCGGGTCATGGGTTTAAAGGAGTGTGTCATTTATAAGTAACATTTTGCAAATGACAGTTGTGAAGCTTGAGGGAGTAACATAGGTAGAATAAGCATGAGCAGTGTTGGTGAAGAAGGAAGTGTGGAATTGAGATGCTGGGTACCTTTTAGAAGACAAGATGCCCCCTCCAGCCAAGAAAGGCAAAGCTACTCCGGCCAAGGCCAAGCCAGTCCCTCCTAAAAAAGCTGCCCCAGTAGAAGATGAAGAATCAGAGGAGGAAGACGGCGACGACGATGATGAAGATGGTACCATGTGCTTCTTAATGTCTTTAGAACATGAATCTTGGCATGCCCTCCCTTGATCTTTGCATGTCCAGCCTTGTTTGCAAGTTTGGGAAATGCCCATTCTCAGAGAAATTATATTACCCCACTGGCTGACCCACAACAGTGGAAATCCAACTGCATTGCATGTGCTTGTATGGCTTCAGGCTTCTCAAGTGCTGATTGTTTGCCCTGTGTTCAGTGAAATGGTCAGTGATATTCTGGGGTTTTATATGAGCTTTTCTAAGATGCGGCTCTCCTGTGTCCTTACCAAAGCGTGTGTTTATGATTCGTTGCTTCTCTTCCAGAGGAGGAGTCTGATGAGGAAGCCGCACCCCCCAAAGCTACGCCGGGTAAACCTGCCGTGGCAGCGGCGGCTAAAAACGGAAAAGCAGCAAAGAAGCAGGAAAGCAAAGGTGAGGAGAAGGGTGACAGTTTGGCTGAGGGCTCCTATTCAGTGCAGATATGCACTTTCAAATTTACAATAACCCATATTGGCACTCTTTTAACTTTGAAGAAAAGATGTATTTGATAGGGTGCCAGACCTTCAGTAATACAGATGTGGAGGCCAGTGGGAATGGCTGTAAGGTGCTGATAGCATGTAGCTCACTATGAATGGCTATGGGGTGCTTATAGCATGTAGCTGAGATGCACGTAGGATATTTAACTGAGTTAAAATTCAACTTGGGGAAAGAGTTTGGGTCTAATGGAGTGTGTCAGTTTTGCAAATGACAGTTGTCAAGAACATAGTCAATCTAAGAATGAGCAGTGGTGTTGGTGAGGAAGACAGAAGTATGGAACTGAGATGCTGGATAACTTTTAGAGGATGAGATGCCCCCTCCAGCCAAGAAAGGCAAAGCTACCCCTGCCAAGACCAAGCCAGCCCCTCCAAAAAAAGCTGCCCCAGTAGAAGATGAAGAATCGGAGGAGGAAGAAGATGACGATGATGATGATGGTACTGAATGGTTTGCGTGTCCTACCTTTTCTTGCTTCCAAGTTTAGGAAATGCCCATTCTCACTGAAATTATATTATCCTATGCTATTATATTATCCTATGTTGATATCTGCCTCATTCAATTGCATTGTGTCTAATGAAATGGTCATTGCTACTTCGGGGTTTCATGTGAGCTTTAAGGTGCAGCTCTTCTGTGTCCTTACCAAAGCGTGTGTTTATGGTTCATTGCTTCTCTTCCAGAGGAGGAGTCTGAGGAGGAAGCTGCACCCCCCAAAACCACACCAGCTAAACCTCCCATGAAGGCCGCTCCCGCTGAGGAGGAAGATGATGATGATGATGATGACGACGACGATGATGAGGAGGATGAAGGTGAGGGTGATGGCTAAGCTTGCCAGTCATCTGAGTGATTCAGATTGTCCCACATAATGTTAAAGGTATAAAAACAATCAGATTTTGATGAGACTGAAATATTGTTTGGTGTGAGCTACTCTGTCTCAGTGCACTCTAAGGGGAGTTTTCCCCTTAGGTGAAGGCCAGAGGCTTTTCGCAGGTGTAATTAATAGGAAAGATTTATAACTTGGTGTCTGGGCACATATGATGAACAAAAAGGGACTTAATGCTGAAAAAGTGATGTAATCATTTGGTTAATCTGATGTGCTCCAAGTTGAATGTGCTAACAGCATTCACTGCTCATCCATGTACGAGTCTAATAAATACACCTGTGCATTGTACAGATGAGGAGGAAGAGATGGACACAACTCCTGCACCTGTGACTAAGGAAAAGAAAGCAGGGATGGTCAAAGCCAAGGAGGAATCTGAGGATGAAGATGACGAGGAGGATGAAGATGACGATGAGGAAGAGGAGGAGAGCGGTGATGATGGTGAGACTAACTACAAGCACTACTTGTTCAGCTGGGATAAAGAGCTGGATGTACTTTGCATACTTGCTAAGTTAATTTCAGATGGATGCATGAGGTCACAGTAAGTAAGAGTTGACTACAACAGGAGGTCATTGATTCTTCGGGTCAGATTTACTTTTATCCACAAAATGTGACCAAGACCACACAATGTGGTGTGTATGCATGGCTGTTGCAGTTGTAACAGTTTTCTATCGTATCCTGGACACTAAATGCATGATTGCAATTTTCTAGAACCTGCATCGACTCCAGGGAAGAGGAAGGCAAAGGCTAAGGAAGCGCCCCCAGCCAAAAAAGCCAAAACTGAGGACAAAGGCAAGCTGTTTTTATTAGTTCAAAGTCACAGTGCATTACTGTACACAGTGATTTTAAACATGACCCTCAGTGGAGTATGTGTTGGAGATGGAGATTTTGCTGAAATGCTTAAGTATTTTGACATGTACCATTCACAGCGGGTTGAGATTGTTCTAAAAGGCTGTGACATTGAAATTGCATTTCAGGTTTCTGCCTCTTTGTGGGAAACCTGAACACAAGCAAGAGCTTTGAGGAAATAAAACAGGCCTTGACTGATTTCTTTTCCAAGAATGACCTCGAGGTCCAGGATGTTCGAGTGGGGTCTTCAAAGTAAGTGCTGTAAATGCCATATTGTAAATGACGTGCAACTCAACTATTTTATTAATTCACCTATAACGTGATGTTGAGACTGAATGTATTGTGCAGTTCAGCGGACATACTTTTGCTCAGCAGTGTCTTTGGTCAGCTGTAAGTACCTGCCAGAAACATGTTATGATTAACTGTAGGAAATTTGGCTATGTGGATTTTGCCACTGAAGAGGACCTGCAGAAAGCTCTGGAGCTCAATAACAAGAAGGTTCTGGGGCAGGAGCTGCGACTCGACAAGGCCAAGAGCAAAGAGACGTCACAGGACGGCAAACGAGGTGAGGCCCTCAACCATCCTCTGAATCTCAGTACTACCTGCAAGGCTGAATACCGACACCTTGCGGAATGTCGCGTTCCTGGTGAGAGTCCCGGCTTACTTTGGTCTTGCAGACAGGGATGCACGCACTTTGTTTGTGAAGAACCTCCCTTATTCCGCCACGAAGGAGGACCTGCAGGAGATCTTTGACCAGGCTGTTGAAATCCGCATACCAACTGGCAATAATGGCTCCAGCAGAGGGTGAGTGTCTGCTACACCTAAGAACAGATGGATCACGTGACCACACATGCAGCAAGCATTCATGTCCATTCAAGGGTTAATGTCCTGAATATGTTACAAACCCCTTTTAGCAGGAATAATTCTGTAAACCATCTTGCAGCTTAATCGGTGTAGAAACGACAAGTTTCCTTCTCTAAGAGGAGTGGGTCTGTCTTTTCGACAGAATCGCCTACGTGGAGTTTAAGAGTGAGGCCATTGCTGAGCAGATGCTGAAGGAGAAGCAGGGGCTGGATGTCCAGGGACGCTCCGTCATCGTGGATTTCACTGGAGACAAGAGTCAGAAAGGCTCCCGACCTTCAGGTACTGACTGGTGGCTCTTACAAAATGCTGCATTGCTCACACCTGTCCTGAACTTAAGAAAAATTGTGTAGATTTCATGCAAAAGCGAAAACTCCGGAAACATGGATGGTTGGACTTAAAAGGTGAATTCATAAATGTTTAAGTTCATTGGTGCTAGGTTCTATATCTGTCCAACAGCACACTTTCCCTGGGTTCCCTGGAGTCAAACACACAATGTTTACCAGAAGCCCTGAATTTGAACACATATTGGGGATGGAGGGCCTCTCTAAAAGGACTAGATATGATGACAGCCTTGCTTTTCTGATATCATGTGAGGATTTTAAAAGATAGTCAAGTGCTGATCTAGTCCATTCATTCGGTGATTAGAGGGTCCTGGGAGGTGACCCAAAACGCCCTAACTTTTTTTTTTTTTTTGTCTGTCCTCTGCTCCTCAGCTGCAGGTGCTGTTAGTAAGACGCTGGTGGTTAACAACCTGGCCTACAGCGCATCCGAAGAGACCCTCCAGAGTGTGTTTGAAAAAGCTGTCAGTATCAGAATAGTTCAGAGCAATGGAAGACCGAAAGGGTAAGCCGGAAGGCCAGTGTGTTACTGCTGAAAGTGTCATTAGCCATTCTGTGCAGATACGAAAAAACAAAATGAAAAATGTTTTCTAAGTGCATTTTCATGCTGCTGTGTACTTAGGAAAGTGCATGTTGATTTGCACATTTTAATGTTGGAAGATCCTTTAATATTTGTCAGAGGGCGTGTGTCAAAACGATGAATTTTCAAGCCTAAAGTAACTGCCTTAATTGAAGTATAATTCAACTACACTTGAAGTGGTGGTTTTTATGACGTGAGTTAAGTCGAAATTATTTCATGGAATTGTGACTCGTACAAACCCCAGAACACATTTCAATGCAGAGAAGTGGGTCAAACAACCACACTCTGCCAGCTGGGGAATGGAGGCAGTGAACAGAAATATTGAATATTTTCAGCGTTAATTAACTTGTCTTGTGGAATAACAACATCCCTGTAGAAATATAAATGGATTAACTGGTCAAAGACAGCCAGTTGGACCTGGTTTGAGGACCCACGTCACAGCTGGGTGGTATTTGCTCAGAATCTCTACAGAATGGCTTTATGGACGGAGCAACAGCTTGACATGATGAACAGTTTCTCAGAATCTCTGTGTTGAAGTGATGAAATATTAGATAGTCAAGTCCTGATCAAGCAACCGCTCCCCTCATATTTGAATTTAAAGTGAAAAGTCTGCAACCTGGGGGTAAACGCTTGCTGTCCCGGTTCTTGTTTTAAGCTTTGCCTTTGTGGAGTTTGAGAATGTCGAAGACGCCACGGAGGCCCTGGAGTCGATGAATAACACAGAAGTGGAGGGGAGGTCAGTGAGGCTGGAGTACAGCCAGTCTCAGTTTCAGAAACCCGAAAGCAGAGGACCCACAGGTCAGTACCACTGGCTAAGATCTCAGAGGACTTTTTATTCACTGCAGTTAACTGTATATGGTTAAGTGTAGTGGTGTAGCACTAAGGAGGGCTTGTAACCCAGAAGGATAAATTGATATTATGTAAGCTATGTCTAGATGAGGCTGTCCGCTAGGCAATTATTGTGATGTGATGGAATGTTGAAGTACTACCGATGCTGAATTGATGACCTTGTGACCCCCTTGCTGACTGCAGGCCCAACGAAGACATTGTTTGTCAAAGGTCTGTCAGAGGAAACCACTGACGAGACCCTGAGAGACTCCTTTGAGGGAGCAATAGCAGCAAGAGTTGCCACAGACAAGGACACAGGATCCTCTAAAGGGTATGTTATGATATTTTTATGAGGGGAAAGTTAGTGCAGTGGAGCTCTTGAGCATTGCATTGTTTTTATGAATGGACAGGTTGTGGAGTGGAACTCGAGTGTTGCATTATTTTATGAATCAATATTAAGTGGAGTGGAGCTCTTGACTTATTGGTTTTTTTTTTAATGAAGAAACAAAGTGAGCTCTTGGACTTTTTTTTTTAATTTAAATGAATGCATAGCATTGTAGGTGAACTCTTGAGAATAGCATTATTTTTATGAATGGATAGTGAGTGCCGTGGAGCTTTTGAGAGGCAGTTGCAGGAGTCTGACTCTTCGCCTGCCTGTAATCCTTCTTCCTTCCTCTCCTCAGGTTTGGCTTTGTGGACTTCGAAAGCGAGGAGAGCTGCAAGGCGGCCAAAGAGGCCATGGAGGACTGCGAGATCGATGGCAGCAAAGTGACCCTCGACTATGCCAGGCCGAAGGGCGAGGGAGGCCACCGTGGTGGTAGAGGGGGTGGCTTTGGAGGGAGGGGTGGAGGCGGCAGAGGCGGGCGCGGTGGATTCGGCAGAGGGGGCGGCGGCTTCAGGGGAGGAAGGGGAGGAAGAGGAGGAAACCGAGGGGGATTTGGAGGTAAGAGGAGAAAGAAGAGATCAGCAGTGTTGCTGCCATTGTGGTCTCCGTCAGAAGCTGACGAAGTAAACGGAATAAAGAGTAAAGCTGATGCCGCACTAAAAGAACACTACTGCTTTTACAGAACTGTACGGATGTTTTGTTTTTCATCACTAGGTAGTGGTAATGCTACCTACTTAGCACCTGTACTAAGTACTTTAATATGCATTTGGAGGCAAGACCTTCAGCTCCTGATGGTTGTGTTGAAGACATCTGAGGTTTCTGGAAGTTGTCTTATGTTAATCACCCTTCACAAACGTTGTTTTAATAAAGCTGTTTCGGTTGTCGGCTTTTTGAATATGTATTAAGGGAACTTTTTTTACGTTTTCTTCCAGGCAGGGGCGGTGGATTTGGAGGAAAGCCACAGGGGAAGAAGACTAAGTTTGAAGATTAAGTAATTCCAGCGCATTTTCATTTTCCAGCGGACATTGAGTTTTTCATCATTAAAGCTCTCTGTGTGCAGAGAGCACCTTTGGACATTGCAGTCAGCAGCCAGTATGAATGTAATGCGTCTGATCGCTCCCATCTCACCGTGTCTCGTGGCTGACATCAGTGGCCAAAGCTCCCCCTGCACCGCCATGACGCTTCCCTGTTGCCCTCAAAGGAGGGAAAAAAGATCCCATTGAAAGAGCTCATAAAATGACCGTTGTGGCCATTTAGGCATTTAGATTTTTACTTTTTGTAAAAAAGTACAATGGCCTTTTTTTTCCATTTCATTTTTAAAAGTTTGTTGTAAATGAGAGGTTTTACCTTAAATGTGTAAAACGTTTTGTAATGAATGGAAGACCTAATGGTCCCAGTTTTTGGGTGTTTAGAATCTCTTAGTTTTTGTGTTTGGAATGAGAAAAGTCATGTCTGGGATCCCTTTGGATCTATAAAGTGAGAAATGCCCTGCAAGATATTGGTGCATGTATTCTTTTTCACACTAGAGCAAAGGATTGTGTACATAGACTATCAGAGATCTATTTAAGTGTTTGACATTATATACTCTTTAACAGGAACATACATTTTCATGTGATCTAGGATCTGTACATTTTTTTACAAATGTATCAAAATCCTAAAAGTAAAAATTTTTTTTTAATACAGTGGCTGTTGCATTCATTCTTTCAGTTATTGAAATGCATGTTTGGATTGCAGCATCAAGCTGTTTAATACATCATGGTGTGCACTGTTCTTGAAACAGGAAAATCATTGTGAGTTTGTACTGTAATTCTGGCATTTCTCATTTGTGTGCTACTCGTAACAGAACTGCCATCTTGAACCCCCCCTCCTTTCCAGTCAAAGAATAAAAGTACTTCGTATGCTGACCTTTTTACCCTATGGAAAACATTGCCAGAAGTGTTGATAGACTTAGAGTAACTTCACTGCAACCACCAAGCTGTACCAGCTCTGTTCATAGTCTGCAAATTACATTTTTTGTGTTGTATTAAAAGTGCTTGCCTTATGCTGCTTAGGACAGTAGGTGGCGGTGTGGTGTCACTGCTTTGTCTCTTCTGGATTTGGGTCTCTACACATTTGTTTTTCAGTTTGGTGATTTATACCTCGAGCATCAAAATTATGCCTTAAAACAGGCTGAGACATGACCACCTGTGGTTGACCTGGAGAGAACCAGCTCATACCTTGTATTATGGGCATGCTGTTAGAAAACCCACAGTACAGTATTTTCTAGGCACAAACTCCACAGGTAAAACTATCAAAGTACACAGTACAGTAGAGATTAGTTCTACTGTATTCAGAGATTTCAGAGTTCTACTTCAGAGAATACAAAGATAGTGTTTCAGTAGTGCCTGAACACAACCCCATACTGTTCTGTGAGTATTACAGTGGCACCTCAGCTCATCCACGCACTGTTCTTTCAGTATTACAGTGGCACCTGTACACAGCCTCACACTCTTCTATTGCCATTAGAGTGGTACCATCCATTGCCACACGCTGTTCTTTCAGTATTACAGTGGTACCTGAACACAGCCCCAGTCTTGTATTGCTCTTACAGTGGTACCTTTACATAGCCACATGCCGTTCTTTCAGTATTACAGTGATACCTGAACACAGCCCCACACTGTTCTGTCAGATGGCCATGATGAAGCCACTCTGAGGGACAGTGGTGGGGAGCATGGTTGGCATCTCTCAATGGGGCTTTTTAGGGATCAGATCTCCCTCACTTGTCATGGTGACTGGACAAGTGCTGTTCTGCCATGTTTGTGGTGTTGCTAGAAGCTAGCAGGTTTGCTAATCTGAGCTGTTATGCCTCCATTGTGGATTCATTTACATTTTACATTTATTCATTTGGCAGATTCGTGTACATGGACATCATTTTTCACTTTGAGAATTTTTAAAAGGATATAGTGTTCAAAACTGGAACACGTTACTTTCAGCTGTGTTAATGGTGACCCCACAAAGGATGAAACCACAGACACCAGGAACAAAAGAACAATACGAGACTGGTCTTGCTCATGTGTTAGCTGTAAACGAGAAGTATATGTATGGCTTCAGGTGTGAAATGAACTGGTAGATAACAGCTATTGCGAAAGCACAGTAGTCTTACGTACAGTAGGTTCCATTCATAATTTTTAGTGGCTCAATAATTCAGAAAGATCTAGAAGGGAGCCTTCCAAATCCTTATCAGTAAGGTAAGGGACTCAGTTCCATGAGATAAACATTGTACAAAGTCCATTATATGGAAATAAAACTTGAAGTCATTTGCTTGGCAGATGACCTTAGCATGATGTACGCATCTCATATTTTTACATATTATGTGGTTCTGCAGGTCAGGTTATTGATGGTTAGTACTTTGCTCAAGGCTACAACCAGAGAAAAGAACTAATAGACTTTAGAATCCAAGAAGCCCAGATATCCACAGAGAAAAGCAAGCCCACAGCCTGAGTTTCAGATGATCCCACAACTACTGATTTCAGTTCTTTTCATTAAGAAAGAACTAATCCACTCAGTGGAGTCATTATAACTGCAACCTATGTATGGAAGCTGATCTGGGCCAAAATAAAACAGTGTTTCCCAACCCTACTCCTGGCGGCACACTGTCCTGCATATCTTCTATCTATCCTTGCTTTACCTACCTCACTGAACTCATCAGTGGCATGTTTGATTAGCTGAGCACACCTGATTTAATCAAGCAGCAAGGATAGATAGAAGATATGCAGGACAGTGTGCCGCCAGGAGTAGGGTTGGGAAACGCTGGTTTAAAATATGTGCCATATTTCCAAGCTCAGATGAATGGTAAAAGAATGGCTTGGACAAAGGTCTTGAGGTCACAGTAAAGAATGGCTTCTCCGCTGTAAAAGGTCTGATGATGATAGTTAGAGTTCACTCCATTTGATGCCTGGAAGGCAAGCCCCTGTGCTTTGAGACTGATGCCTTTAAAGAGATGACAGCATTAAGACAGCATTAAAGGTTATTAACTTTTCATGATAATGATAGTGTTATTACAACACAGGCTCCATAGAAAGAGCTGCTTGAAAAAAATCAAACTGCATGTGGTGAAGTCAAAGGTGGAATATGCTCCTAGGTGAATGCTCTCATTTGTCAACCATTAAAAAAAAATACTCCGATCCCAAATCCAGTCCCAACAACAGAAATACCTGTTGAACGCAAAACCAAGCCACTGGGTCTATTAGCAATCTCAGGAAGTTATTTTTTGTATGTTTGCATCTCTGACACCTTTCACTGTGAGGAACAACTATCTCCTTTCCCATAACAATGTCTTTATGTGGCTTCCCTTCCGAAACCAAACACCACTAATATCCAGTTACGGTATGGTTGCTTATATCTGTTGTTAATATAATTTGTTAACAATACAAGCAGTGTCATTTTTGTCTCTATTGCATGTTGTATAGTTAATTGTTATGAACAGAGCACAAAGCCTGGAATCACTTGGTAGGCTTTTATAATGATAAGACATATACAGTACAATACCCATGTGAAAAAAAAAACAAATGAACATGTATATATAAACCTCTTTTAACTCCTAGGACCTTTATTTACAAATACTTTATCACGTTGTAGTTCTTAAGTTTTACAGCTCTGCACATTATCCATTTATAATCACCCTACTTTGATTAAAAAAAAAAAAATTAACATCTTTATTCACAGTTGTTATGCAGGAGCACCGAAAAAAAGAAAGAAAAACGCTTCCTCCCACTGGCTGAAATGGGGGAGACTCTGAGAGGAACCGAGAACTCTGCAAATGTACCTGCAGTAGTTTTACTTTCACAGTTATATTTTTCTTATTCATGTTTGATGTAACTCTGCTCCCTTCTGCAGGTTATATATAATCGTTTTTAAATAAGTCGAAAATAAATATATAGAATCTTGAAATGGTGTGCAATACTGTTTTGTCTGTAGTATGTTACTTTTTAAGAAGCAGAGAACTAATTCTAAGCTAAACAAACAACGTGAGTGACCCACATTAAGTAAATGCTTTTTCAGCAATGCTGAATCAAATTTGAATCAAAACTACAAACCTGAATCAAAATGAGTAATTATTCTATCAATTGAATTTAAATTTAATTTAAACACGTATGACTGAAACAAGTAAACACAGACACACAGACACAGACACAGACACACACACACACACACACACACACACACACAAACAAAATCTTTCACAGAACCAATGAGGTAGAAAACATCTAATCATTGGGATCTGTTATTTAGTTCAACCCAGACAACACCTTGTCGATTGCGGTCTTGGTCCAAATATGCCTTCATGATCAAATTAAAATAGTAAAAGTAAACAATTCCTTCTCCTTGCAGGATTTTGTATCACCTCCAACACACCCTCGTGATCGTTACCATTGTCATGAGTAGCAAGACATGGCCAGCTCAGTGATCAAGTAAAGAATTCAAACACCATTGGGTTTTTGTGATCCCAAATGACAATTTGAAAAGAAGTAAACTTATAAACCTTCATGATCAGATACTCTGTTCCACTGAAGGTGATTCTCCCCTTCAACATGTACATATATTCTAATCTGGCAGTATTTTTTTTTTAACCAGAACAAAGCAGTCCTTCTCTTCGAGTTCTCAGTTTGATGGTTGTGCTTTTTTTTGTCACGCGCGGTGCAGTTCACAAAAGCCCTGCGTGTGCCGTCCACGGCTATAGGAGAGCTGCTTTCTGTGCGCAGACGAGGTCACTGTGAACCATCTTCCACATTTGGAGCAGGTCAGGGGGCAGCAGCTTGTGCACCACGATCATGCTCTTGAAGAAGCACGGCTCCCTGTTCAGCCTGCTGCTCTTGTCCTTCACCAGGCCGAACGTCTTGAAGGCGTTGTGTTTGATGGGCGCCACCCGGAGGACCTCCAGGCACATGCCCAGGAAGACATCGTCGATGGGGTACAGATCCAACGTCTCGCATGCTCCTGAGAGCTTCCTGGCCAGGGCGCCTTCCATCAGGAAACCGCCGCCGCCTGCATAGGGTGGGTAGTGTGTCTTGTTGTAAAGGGCCTGGGGGATGTAGTACTTGTTCTCCTTCTTTCGAATGGGCTTGGCCCTGAAAAGGACGTCCCCCACGAAGAGGTTCTCGGCGCTGGTGCTCGCCAGGTACTCGAAGATGTTCGGGACATTGACGAAGACGTCGTCGTCCCCCTTGAATATGTACCGCACGTCGTGGCAGTACATGTGGAACCACTTGAGGAAGTGGGTCTCCTTGAGGGTGAGGTTGAAGAACGTGTCCATGAAGTCCCACTGCAGGATGTCGCCGTAGATGAAGTTCTCGTACTCCAGGAGCTTCTGGTGGTGGGCCTTCTCCTCCTCGCTCGACGGCACCCCCAGGAGAAAGAGGGTCTTCACCTTCTTCCCGTCGATCACCTGCTCCCTCCCCCACGTCTGCCTGATTACCTCCCTGCGGTCGTGCTGGGTTATGATGGACTTGATGACCATCAGCAGGTAGATCTCCTCGCCGCACTTCTCCGGGTGGTTGATGATCATGGGGAAGTGCTTGCAGTGCCTGTAGAGCAGGAACTGCTTGAAGTTGGGCTCCAGACCGGCGAACCACCCCACGCTGGTGAAGTTGGGGTTGGCGGTGCAGTTGGTGGAGGTGACGTCCCAGGTCCTGGGCGCTCGGTCCTCGGCCCCCGTCTGTCCGTCAGGGGTGGGCTGTGGCTTCCGCGGCCCCGCATTCCAGAAGCTGACGGGGTCCTGTAAAGGGTCCTTCTTCAGCAGTGCTCTTTTGGAAACGGTTGCTGCCTGCAGCGCCTCCCTGTCTGTCTGAAACTGCACTTCGGAGCTGATGTTACCGATCTGAACGAAGGTGACCGTCACCACGGCCAACAGGAGCATGAGGCTCAGACTCTTATACACCCTCGCTCTGTCCCTGAGTGTCATCATCCTGCCAACAGTTAAACGACACATGTGAGCATCACATACAATATGTTTTCACAACATCCAAATCTCAGAGGGAAGAATACAGAGCTAGTGTAAAAATGACTGATATATAGACTGATTTTAATGTCAAAATAAGAGTACAAAGTTAACACACAATAGCCTATGCAAACGTTTAGTCAATATACTTTGATAAAATACATGTGTTAAAAGTCTTCCTCTATTTTAGATTACAAGTAATATTTAGATGATGTGCACTCACCTCAGACTGAAAAACTGAATCTTTGCTCAACTAGCTAACCTCATCACTACGTATATTAAATTTAAGAGCAATTACCAACTGGGTACATTCAGAATGATCATGACGCGTATAGGTTGAGCAAGCGATTGGTTAATCGATTTACAGCGCATGGGGAAGAAACTACATTCCCAATTACAAACCCACAAAGCTTCACCGCACGCATTCAGAGATTATCCTTACCATATCGAAAACGAGAACGAGTAAAAATTCAAACTTTTCAGACGAAACGTTTTTATACATAGAATAAAGCGAGATATTCAGAAATAATGAACAAATCAACAAATAAAAAAACACACGAATTCTTACCGACAAGTTTCAATAAGTTATGTATACCTTACTGTATTGTATACAAATACATCTCTATGTATTGTACTTTTTTAAAAAAAGTGACTTACATTTTTCCCGATGTGTATGAGATGCAATGCGTCCACCGACACGAGAAAATCCGTGTGGTACAATCAGCCTCGCCTTCCCAGATTTGTCTGCGTGCCTCGAAACTAATAACTTATTATTATAGCCCCTCCTCCTACATACTGTTACATATTGGCTCATGCCACGGGAGGCGTATTCCCCACGCCCTCGCACACTTCACTCGAAGAAAAGTGAATTCAAACAAAACGAAAATCCCACACGTTTTCAAGCGGGTGTTATCTAGGTAATATAGATGACGCAAAAGTTCATCTAGTAATTTTCATAATTTTTATTTATTTATTTATTTTTAAATTAATGATTATTATCGAATAGCAAACTAGCGCAGGGATCCAGTTTCGTCATACAGATCACACAAATTGGATTACGCACAACAGCAGTTTCTCGTGAAGTTTCTCTTCCGTCTTTCAGAATAGTTCTCATTGCCTTCATGTATTAAACCACTTGATTTATTATGTAGTGTAAGTGAAGATGTCAGTCGCCTGGTCCTTAACTACTGTTGGTACTACGCTTAAACGTAAAATTGTAAACTGTAAAATTACACGTAAGTATAAAAGTATAGAACAAAATATGTAAAATGTATTTTAAAAAAAAATTAACATTTAGTATGAATATACAATTATGACGTAAATAATTCCGCAACGACACATCACCTTCACAATAATGGGGAAAGCAGCATTAGACTCCAGGTTTACTCGATTTCACTTTTGACAGTAATGGGGAGCGAGGATGTGCCTCTCGGAGACAGTAACTTTGTTTCCATTGGCTGGGGTATGAAACTTTTCCCGTCTGCACAAACGCATTCACCTTAGTCGCATGAAGAATGAACAATTTCTTTCTCAAGAATAATTGATTCAATGTATGATTAACTGTAATATCTGGAAATCCCTGCCTCATTACTGCGAACAACTGTAAGGATTATGTTTAGCGCGCCAAAATAAATGCGTTTTATCATTTTAATGGACATGTAACTACTATCATAAACCGTTTTATGTTTTGTGTGCTGTTTTCACTTCTACCCATAGACGACCAAATTTTAAAGTTGTTGAACGAACCATACTGTAGTGTTGTGGGAAGTGAAGCGTTTTACACACCCCTATCCTTTTACCCATGTCCACGTGGCTTCTGGTGGGAATCCACTGGTAATTTGACCTTACTTTTCCCTTCAAATCCACAGGAACCTTGAGCAAACCTTCCCTCTGTCACATGACAGTTCCCAGTTGGAAAACTGTCATTGTACAACAAACTTAACCTAAATATCATTATTGGCAATAGTCCTGACGGATTCAAAATGGAAGCTATTTTAATTCCCCTGATTAATGGAGTTAGTAAAGCTAATATAATAATAAAGAATACCATACTCAATTCGGTGATTTAAACAGAATTTCACCTTCCAACGCAGACAGACATGTAATGCGCAATACTTACTTCTCAATTTGGAAAGGATCGGTTTGGCGTACCACCAGTATATCACGAATGACATAATTTTAGTTTAGCTCTGTTGCATAGCTTACCCATGACAGGGCGACATCTCTAAGCCATTGACCAATTACATCACCTACATTTCACCATTCCCCCGGGCAGAGGTGTGTAAAATTGGACAGTAACCAAACTAAACATTACTGGCATCACCTTTTCGAGATGGTGTCTTGATGTGTGTCTTCAGTGGGCTAGGTTAAAACAGTTGACAAATATCACTTAAGCCCATTTCTGATGTGTGGGTTCAAGTGGTTGCTTAAAATGCCTGATTCCCCACCACCAAGGCTAAGATAGTAGTGATGTAAGATAAATGATGAGGGTGAACATGCTGACAGAGCAACATTGATGTGATACCATAGAAACAGATAGTGCACCATGGATGAGATCATTATTGGGCTCCCTTTTCATTCTGTAAAAACAGGAATCCCTCTTTCCTCTTTTTTTCTTTCATTCCCTCCATTTCCTGAAGTACCAGCAATCACTTCCTGGGCATGTGTATCCTGCTGTTTACAGAGCAATTTTACTGACTTCCCCTCACATAGTAAGTACCAGCCCCAGTGAAGAGTATAATATGTGCAGAAACATTCCCTAAAAATTTTAGGCTCATGTCATGTTTTAGCTTAAACAAAAAAAATGTGTCCCATGTATGATGGGTCTATCTATTCTTGCTACTGTCATATACATATAATTTCATAAATATTCAGTGTTAAAATTCTACACTACAATATACACATTTATGAGAGTTACAGAATGACACACAGTGTGCATATATATCTTCAGCTTTGGGTTTTATGTTCAAATGTTGTTGACCCTATTTGTGTTTGTTTGTGTGTGTGTGTGTGTGTGTGTGTGTGTGTGTGTGTGTGTGCGCGTGTGATGGTGATTAGTGTGTCTGGAACTGCATGTCAGTCACTCACTCTGCCTCGCAGATTTCAACATGTTATGTTTAGTGTGTTTGAGTGTCTGCATGGTAACTGTACACATGTGTGTGACTGTGTGGTTGTGCCAATGTATGTGTGTGTGCGGATGTTTTCGTAAGCAGAAGAATGCGTGTGTTTGCGCGCTTGCGTATGACTGTGTGTGTGTGTCTGCACATGAATGTGTGTGCGTACGTGCACATGAAGGCATGTGCCTATGTGTGTGTACACAGCAGATGGTGACACAGTGCTGCTCTTATATCCAGCACAGAGAACACTGGGCCAGTCTCTCCCCCAGCTCTCTCTGAGAGGAGTGCAGAGTGTGACTGCCCCGCCCCTGCTGACCCCACCCCCTTCGTCCCCCAGCAAAGCATGCTCTGCGCCAGGGACGCCTCGGCTTCTGATCTCCATCGCTCTCCAATTTATCAGCCTTCTGCTCCAGCAGGTTCTGCGCCCTGCAGAGTAGCTGAAGCAGATCCAGCCCTTATTCTTTCAGTGGCAGTCTGTCCGTCTCCCTCCACAGACATACAAAGAGGTTTGGAACAGTGATGTGGAGGGATGGACACATAGGAAGGGATCTCCCAATGCCAGTCCCTCCTTCAGGAGAAGAGTGGTCCCATATAAAGAAAGGGGAAACTATCTGTACCTTTTCCAGCTTGCACTAGCTGTAAAACTGAACTTGGAGTTGCAGTAGGCTTTGTGAAAATGCTGACATTCACCTTAAAAACTCCTCCAGTCACCAGACTAAGGATAGAAACCAGCACAGAACATAGAAGCACACTGAAGTCCTGAACCCAGCATCTGAACAGTGTTCACTGTGTCCCATCTCAGGGCTGTGGTTTCAAAGCAAAACATCTAAAGGCAAACATCTATGCTCCGCCTTCTTCTGCTCTGAAAGTTCCACTATATCGGTCAGTCACCGGGTTAGTCTGGGTTACTTTAGTTCACCTTGCAAGCGCAGGACCATGATGAAATTTCAGGTCTCCAGCTGTCCAGGAAGGAAGAGAGGAAAGTTCTTCACAATGCAGCTGATACAATGGTTGTGAGGTTAAATAAATCTGAATGAAAGCAAAAACGGCGACAGCACTTTGATTGAGCTACTTGCTCATTAGGTACATTTTTGATTTGTCAAAAGCTTGCTAACATTATCTCACCTTTGGTGGGGGAAGTTACTAGATATACAGGCAGAATGTCACTTGTCTCTGATAACTGATATACTGATATAAGTGATTGACCTTACAATTTATCCTGACTTACCACACTGATGCACAAACTGCACCCAGAATTCCTATCTGGAAAAATGAATTCATGGGAAATGTTTAGTTTAACATATGGAGCAGGCATGAATCAGCCTTTGTGTGGGATGTGTTTGGTGCATACAGTCATACGCATTTCCGTCTCTGGGGTTCACTTTTTTATGTCTTTTATGTTTTTCAAAGAAATGTCAAAAGTTAACTTCAAGCTCCTGTTGATGCTTAAGAGTAAAATAACTAGTGAAAACTCATTACAGAAGGAGCATAGTTCTACATGCACTTCAAAAAATGTAACGAATGCCATATTTTTCTGTATTTTATTTTAATCAGATGTGAGATCTGTAAAACAAGAAGTGGTGGACATGTTGTGCAAAACCATATTATGATGTACAAGTAATCTCAAAGTGATGAATTATGGCTAATGTGATGAAGCAAGCATTCCGTTTATTTCTCATGGACCTACAGCAGTGTATAATATAAACATGGTCACAGACCATTTACCCCACCCAAGAGAGTCAAAAAATCTGGGGACTGGTTTGGGGGAAGGGCAGAGTGTGTGTGTGTGTCTGTCTGTCTGTGTGTGTCTGTGTGTGTGTCTGTGTGGCATGCTCCCACTTTGGCATCATATTGTATCAATAACACACACTGTGGTCACCAGATAGCATAACTGTCTCAGTGTCAGTGATTCTGACCCAACTATAGACTGCCACGGAGAGATAGAATGCTGGATTATTCAGGCTGGGGGTTGGTACATGGATCATGGGCAAGTCTCCCGAAGACAGTGTTACCTCAGAGAGCTAACAGAGACTTTCCACATTAATGTAGGTACATTGCGTAACACAGAAGCCAAGGCTTTACCGAGAAGGCATGCTCTGCTGTACTAACAGGAATTTATCAGCGGATATAGTTTTTGCATGTTTACTCATTAACCCGGATCTTGCTGCTAAATGACTGCATTTGTACTGATGCAATATTCACATTAACACTGGCAGTAAGGCTGTCATAAAATTACACAATTACGACAATCGTGTAGTGGTTTGGAATTTGGTCTGGAAAAGATCGTCTGCTTCTGAAACGTGATGTCATGTAGACCTCGGTCTCAGAGGACGGAAGTAGTGTCTTTTACAAAATAGTTAATGCTTTGGAAATGACAGTGTGCAAAAAATAGAGAAATGATGTGTTGTTCTATTAATGCATTACCTTGTCTTAACAGCCCTTCTTATCCAGAGTATCCTACAACGTATGTAACCTATCATGCCTGGATATTGCTAGAGGCAATTCAAATACCTGTCCAAATTGTACAACAGCAGTGTCTTGCATGGGACCTGAACCAGCAGTGTTATGTTCTGATGCCAGCCCTACTTTAGCAAGCTGCTGTCCAATAACAAAATGCATTAATTTCAAAACCCAATAATGGGTTAAAATCTGTGGAAACTGTAAAAAATCACAGGCACTCCAAAATAAATTGGGTCAGAAGTATTTACAGGGTTGTGTGTCAAGAAAAAAGTTAAAAACGTGAATGCAAAACAAACAGATGTGGTATGGTATGTGATTTTCTCATCACAGTGCTTTAATTCAACATAAATTCAACATAAACAGTAAGATTTGCTTTGGCCTGTCAAAAAATAACAGACTATTGACTGACTCACTGCTGCTATATAAAACCTGGTCTTCAAATATAGTTAAGATAAGCTAGTGTAGCCTTGCTAGCGCTTTTCTGGTCTCATCTTTTTGCTTTTTGCTGTTGAGGAGATCTCATGGGGATCCTACTGCTGGGTCAGAGCTCAGTAGCCGAAGGCCTTCGTAGGAATGTGCCTTCATGAAACGGCCTGCCGCTTGGACATTAATGAAGGATCACGCATGCCATGGGGCATGGATCACACCACAGGGCACAGCGTCACTGCCCGGGCACACACATGTCAGCTTCATGTGCGGGGGGACGCACAATGGCCGGTCTGTAGGCAGCTGATTGAAGCCATTGTTCTTTCCATCTCCCGGGGCCACAAGCACCAACTCTGCGAAATACAGCAGGCTGTGGGCGAGCGGGGAGGTGGACACGAGAACAGAAAAGGCTTCAGTGGCCACACCGCGATACTCATAACGCACACATGCTCTGCTCATGCAACTGAGCATGTGGGTTTTGTCGGGAGGCACAAATTGATAGGTCACCTATTATCCCCTGAAAGCAGGATCCTCTGAGTCACGGCAGGCCTGCCTCGATTGTGAGATACCAGTAAGGAAATACTCCTTTTACGCCATAATGGCATTTTTGATCTCAGACTAATAAGGCTGTAGGGACGCCTCGGTGCTCATGGCATTTCCGTCTGGATGGCACCTCAGTGTCCCTCTCCATTATCCAATTCCCCTAATGGCCTCCCTCGATGGGCTCCTATAGATACAGTCCCTTGTCTTTGTACAACCGAGTTTTACAGACGAGGCTGGGACAAGGCTGCCACTTCTGCTGCCACTTCAGAGACACATAATAAATGTTGTGTTCTTGTATATCAGTACTTTTACCATTATTGCCTTTCTTGTCTTTCTTTTTGTGTTTCCTCTGTATGTATATTTTTTATTGTTTGTTGTGTGTAATTTTCAATGCTTGTAATTTTACGTTCCTCATTGTCCACAGTGCGCCCCTGTAAAAGAGAAAAGGTCCTCAGTGGGACCTTCCCTGTCAAAATAAAGGGTAAGTATTTAAATAAATGAAAATTCCCTATTCAGTCAATGAGTGGATGAGCTACCAGCTGAGAGGAGTGAGCCTAAGCTACCGACTTAATAGATGAGCATTTAAAATGCACTCGCAAAACTAGCCAAGGCAACAATAATACAATACAATACAATACAATAATGCATTAAAACAATAATAACCATCACGTGATTGGTATACCAAACTGAGTGAATCCTTGCAGTGCTGAGCCGCACGCTGTTAACATACAACACAGTTTCACACAAAAACAAACAAGTTAGAAAAGCGATACTAAAAAGAGCATCTTCCTGAAAACAGTTAACTTCCTGTAACTCATCTGCAGGTCTTATCAGGGTCACAGCAATGGGGACACTTTCAAGGTCCAGGGTGGGGAACAAAGCTCTGGATTGTAGTTTGGCAGACTGCGCTCAGTCCCCGACACAGAACACTTCTGTAATATGACACCCTCTGTAACACAACACCTTCGGGCAATAATCACAACGCGCACTTTTCTATTCTGCAGGCCCGGGTTATGTTGGTGTAGTTTTTCCCCATTCCTATTTTACTATAAAGTTTCAGACAAGTTGATGTGTCACTAATTATCTCCATTTTCTCAAATATTCCTACTACAAAAAGAGGAACATGATATGACAGTGTAAAACATAAAGTAATGGCATCCCATTGTCATTCATCTCTGCCGATTTAAGCTGATTCACGATACGGGCTGAAATATGTTCTCACTTACGAGTTCCAGAGCTTGTCTTTTCAGATATTGTTTAATGTCAGGGCCATTCACTTTAATGTCACACCTCTCTCATGTCGGTATGTATCCCGTTTATCAGCGTTACCACTGATATGATACAGGAAAATGTCTTTCATGTTCATGTTGGAAACACAATTGGATGAAATTACGATGGACTTCGTCACCTTTGTGAATATTATATGGATGTAATTACTGCATGGTTTGTCATTTTGCTTTCCCAAAAATGAAAAAGCAGCTGGCTGGCAAATTATTCAATTTGAAAAATCTGCAATTGTTTTGTGTTGAATTCTGATGCCAGCTAGTGACTTCAAGTTCAATACCAAACTCTACATTACATTACGAGTAGGCTGTCAATACTGCCCCTATCCTGTGCATAAAAGCTTTTTAAATTACCCAAAGTAAATGTGGGACTACTGTAGCTGCTTATCTTCTTTCCCAGATTACAATATTTCACTGGCAGATTCTGACACAGATACTTCACAGGCAACAGTAATAAATCAGATATTGTGGAGATATGGTTGGGTCTGTAGCTTGGAATACATAATAGGGTTCCGGTAATGCATCCACTGATGGCTGGGAAGCCATCCTTTCCAAATACAGTAATGACTCAGATTACACACAGTGATATAGTCTGCACATAATGTCAGAGAGCACAAAGGGCAGACTCCTTAGCAATAACTCAACCGATAAGGAAGTAGCTAAAAGACCCCTAGGTGTAGCACTTACCATCAGGATGATGCAGGGTTGTTGTTTCTTAATGCTTCCAAAGACGGGAATAGTATACTCCATATATTGGAATAGTTTGCTTTTCTCGCTTTGGTATTGAGCTGGACTGGATACTGCTAGCACAGATATTGATAACATAGGAGTCTTTCTCTCCTTGAGAGGGCTAATGATGATAGATGATAGGATCTGTGAGCAGACATGACACATATACTTGCATGCCTGCACGCACGCACGCCCGCACACACGCACGCACGCACGCATGCACACACACACACACAGAATATCCCTCTGGGAATATCTAATCCTTGGCTATGTGCTGTTACAGTGTTCCATTCCCCTGAACAGCATGAAGAAGGTCAGGCCCAGTAGACTGGATGGCAGGAACAGTACACTGTGCGCTTTGAACACCACAGACTGTCTGCTTCTCCACCCAGTATCTCTTTATTGAGGTTTCTTGTTTCCCTTTGGTCAGGCCACAGTCCTTCCTCCTTATAATGGAAGTGATGTTTTTAATGGGGTGAGTGGAGCTGGAGAACATTGTTGAATAGCAGTAAGTAAGCAGGAGACTGTCCTGTTATTAGAAGTCTGTGTGCAGTAGGCACCTGTATTCAGGGAGACTTACAAAAACAACATTTTTACTTATCATCCTTTTAACACGGCTGATTGAGTTCTCTGCTGGAGGACACAGCGGAAGTGCCTTACCAGGGTTTCAAACCTGCAACCGTATGCATCCAGGTCTGGTGTCCTCACCATGATGGTATGCTGTTGCCCTTCAAATTCACTTGCATTTTTATTCTCTTTCTTGCAAGACGACCTTTGGACAAATCACCTGTCAACCTGACAGCTGTATCCTGCGGAAGAGCGGAACACTGCAATAGGAACGCTGGACAACACTGATCCAGCTGATCCAGGAAACACCAGCGCTGTGTCTCATCAGGTCTTCTGCTTCAGCATGTGCCAGGAGAGCAGAGCACAGGACAGCAGGCAGAAGGGTTCAATACCTTACTCTCTGTAATGTAGCAAAACCCACAGCATTTCTTTCAGTGGGGAAAGAAACGCACCACTGACATCAGTATGCAGCAGAATCTCCCTCCCTAAATGGAGGTGCCATTAAAGTGGAGCTCAGGACAGCAGGCAGAAAGGTTCGGTATCTTACTCTTTCTAATATAGCAAAACCCACAGCATTGCTTTCAGTGGGGAAAGAAGCGCACTACTGACATCAGCAGGCAGCAGAATAATCCATCTTAAGTGCAGGTGTCACTGAAGAACAGCTCCTCAGAGGTGTCATCCTGGAAGGCAGCACAGTGAATTGTTTTAAATACAAGCACAGTTAATTAAATCCTGACCTTCATGTTGACACACACAAACACACACAAAAATCCTGTCACACCGAATAGATTTCAGGGTGAAAATAGAAAACTGTACCAAGCTTAATAGGATTAATAACTAACATTACAACAAATATAAATGAGATGAGACCCAAAACACACTAAAGAGTGACTTGTACATGAACATAATGCTAACGGAAGTTTAGCATTGTTGAAGACATTACACCTCCCATGGCCAAAATATGACTTCAGACCATCTAGCAACAGGCTCAGGATGGCCACCTTTTAGAACAGAACGAGCCCCAAAGACCAGCCTGCAAAACTTTATAGTTATACAGTAGTAGTCAAAAGTTTGGACACACCTGATTAAGATAATGGGAAACATGCATGCAAAGACATTTTGATCTAAAGACTTATGCTTAAATGCTTGAAATTTGTTTCTTAGACAAATATAAATTGTGAAGTTGATGTCTGTGTATGAATTTCTTATTTTTTTTTTTAATTAAAAAAAATATTTTGACTATTTTGAAGAATCTAAAATATAAGATAGTTTTAATTTCTTTATAACACTTTTTGGTTACTACATGATTCCATTTGTGTTATTTCATAGTTTTGATATCTCTATTATTGTAGAATGTGGGAAAATAGTAAAAATAAAGACAGAAAAGTGTGTCCAAACTTTTGTCTGGTAATGTAGGTTTCTGAGATTCTTCTGGTAATGATTGGGGGAATTCCTGAAAAGAGACAGTGCCAACAGGTCCTTATTGTTTATTTTGCTTTTGTTGCTGTTGTTTCATTTTTTTCAGGTTGGCAGACCTGTGAGGGTATGAGTCAGTTAAGATTTGTATTTTTGTTTTGTTTATTGTTTCCCTCTCCCGGTCCGCAGACCAGAAATTTTTACTTCCGACATCCCATTTAATCACTCCTGAATCCAATCACGCTTGCAGTGTATGAAAACTACCATTGTTCATAAAATGGCCCAGTTTTTAGGTAGCCTTTACATTTTCTGTACATTTCACACTTACTTTTGTACACTCACTCAACATCAGTTTGACCTGCTTGGACATTCTGTGGGGAATTCTTGTTATGCTGTTTTGAATAAGGTGTGTAGGTGCATATCATGTGTATCGCCTCTGTTTTGTATAACTATCTTTTCCCGTATGTTAGTTTGCGTAAACTGCGTAGTTTGTCATCACGCTAAACAAATTTCTGTCAGGATATTGACAAAGCATAAAGTAAGCAATATCCAGTGCACTGCATTTTGAACTTTTACGCAAGGACATTGATTTGAAATCAAGCAGGTTGAAAGTAACCGGAAGAGCAAAATAACCCCCAGAATACCCTGGGGATGTCGGTGCCTCCCATGCCCAGTCACGCTTGACTGGCCCTGGGAGTTAGCAGCCAGAGCAGCATGTGTGCTGAAGGGTAGCACTCTGCTACTGGAAGTGGGGATAGCCATGTTCCAGGGGACACTGTCACCGTCTGTCCCTCCCCCAGGTGACAGCGGCTGGGACACGACCTGAACGTTGGCTGCCTGATCCCCTCACAGGTGTGCTGAGGATAACATCAAGTAGTAGGGTTATAGAAAACTCCTACAGCTGAGCACGGCTGCTTTTATGTGCCCTGTGATTGGTTTCAGGATTCAGGAGACATGAAAACAGAGGAGTTAGTCATGTGTGGTGTGTTTGCACTGTCACTAGCAGTAGTTCTACAGACAGTGCGTCTGGAAAGTGAAACAGCTGCTGCAGCCAGTGTGGAGCACGGATTCGACTGGTTTGTCACAATGACACAGGGGTGCCTTTCAGATCCATATGAACAGTCCTGGATCTGCCGCCTGACCAGAGTTCAGGTCCAAATTCTTAGTCATTGGCAAGGTGTGGTCCTCAGTGCTGTTGACAACATTGGGGAGCCCATAGGCTGTTGGGCATGCAGCTTGGAGAGAAATATCAGAAAGAGTTAGTATTCACAGTGGCAATGCATACCAGAGTATTTCAGAGCCCATAAGGCAAGCTTTTAACTCAATTTATTTTTCACTTTCAAAAACACAGCTATGTCTCTGGTCCTGCCCTGCAGACACTGACTCAATTATGAAGGCTGAAACACAGTCAGGGCTTCGTCCCAAAAACTTGGTCCCAGATACAGCCTTCACAGACGTGGAGATAAGATTCCAGGCTGACCTCATTTCAAACATGCTGTAACCCTAACCAAACTCAGTTATGAATGCGGTGAGACCTTTCCCTTTTGGCTACAATTTCACTCAAATCAATAGCTGCTTGACTTTTGACCCACAGGAAACTGTTCCTTCTCTGTCACAGTGTGGAGAAGAAGTCTCCTCAGAGCTCAGATTCCTACATCATGTCAGGCTATTTCAGGACATCTGATGCCCTGGCTTTTGTTCCGATCCCCCAAAACACACTGTTTATGTTTTTAGCGAATTGATTTCTACAGCAGAGCCCTCAAATGAAGGTCAACTTTGATGCAAAATGTGCTAAATTTGTAAGGTACAGCCACATTATTAACGCATACATGGTCAATTTTGTAAACCAGCATTCTTTAAAGTAGAGAAGATCTGCCTTCAGTTATGGCTGTACGGTTATGGATTATGTCAGAATGGTTATTCTGGTTATTAATTATGCCAGTGTGGTTATGACTGATGACAGTGAGGACTGAAGGTGAGGGTGTTTATTCTTTATTCTTTATTCTTTATTCAGATCCCCATTAGCTGCCACTAAGGTAGTAGCTACTCTTCCTGGGGTCCACACACAACAAAAAATAACACATATAACAAGACATTTAACAAATGTAACATTTCTCAAAAAACATAGTCAGTGGTCAGCAAATGAGTCTGGTGTTGGTGGTTAACTGGCTGAATAACTTTCTGCACTGTACCCCGTCCCCCTACCCCCTAAGAACCCTGAGGTGGTAAGACAGGGGAGTGAACTGCATCAGTGATAACCCCTGCAGTGTTCTTAAGCAACCGTGAGATGGGCGGAGTCACCAACGATGAGAAAGAACATTAAAGGTTATGAACAGACCTTTCCTACTACTGACTACTTCCGGCAGTATCATATTTGGTTGTACTTTACCTTTAAAGGAAAGAAAAGCTTTGAGAGGAATCCTTCCTGCAGTGCTTTAAGAGGCTAAGCAGTGTCTGGATAAATCAGACCTGAACAACACTGGCTCAGAGCAGAAGGCAGGCTGTATTAGATTAGACAGATCTAAGATATAATAGTAGATATACTAAGCTTTCTGTCACATAAATCACTCTGTAACTGTATCTGTGTCCATGCTGCTGGGCTAATGGAACCTGACAAAATCTCTCTGGCCCATTCAGTGCCATCACTGCAAATCTCTTCTTATTGTACACTACTTCCTAAGCGCATGAAATCCTATTTGCTGGGGGAGGGAAATGGCTTAGATTCCCCCATTTCACTTGAAGGGGACTTTCTGTTCCGTCAGTGCAATGAAGTTAATTAAAGCAGCATCTCAGAGTGGCTTCCCCCAGGAGTCAAGTTCTCATGGGATTAGAAGATAACGAATAAAACTGTGAGGCATGTCAGGGGCGGGGTCAAAGTATGTGACCCGCCCCGGCTCTGACTGAAAAAGAATCCTGAACACCAAACACGGCTAATGGTTCCTGAAAGGAAGAAAGATAACCAGAACACTCCAGTACCTCATGACTTTGACTGGACAATTTTAGGATCATTTCTGTATTCTTCTTGTCATTATTATTAGCTCCATCATCATTGTTGTCATTGGCATTATTGCTGTCATCATCACTGTCTTCATCTCCCCCTTCATGTAACAAACAATATCAAATGAAATGAAAAAAAACAGGAATTTCCCAGTCATTCATACGGCTTGTGTCAATATAACCATGCAATCTTGAACAAAACTGAGAGTATTTAATAATTTGCTCTTCTCTCTTTTCTGTTTCACCACTTCTGCCATAGGTAAGCTTTCTGTCCCCAGTTTCCTCTTTCTAAGTTTGTGTACATGAGAATGTCAGAGTGCATGAGAATGTCTGCTCAGGATGCATTGGATAATGGGTTGATTGCTTGATTGAGTACACCTTCTACCATGTGATATAAATCAGAGGCAGATTATGAGAGAAATAAAGAGAGCAAGGACAGAACTTGGGAGGGTTGTGTGTGCTTGATTTCATGGCTTTTTTCCCCATCCCTTTCTATATGCTTTTTAAGTATATCTGTTTTATCATGGCCTGTTTATTTGTAATACTGTTTTGTCATTTTTATTCCTATATCTTTAAAAGAGTACTTATACAAGAAATGTTTAGCCAGCTTTTTCAGAGCCTGTTTGTCTGCAGTAAAGCCAGTTAACACCAGTACTATACTGATTAGTTAGCTAAACAGGCACTAGCCATCAGTGCGACTCTAGGACAGACAGAAAACACAAACACAGCTGTGGCCTATTCAACTACATCATCAATGAGCTAAGCATAACTATTTTAGTGTAAATATGTAGTGAATTTATGAAGGATAAACGTGAGATATAGGTAGCCAGCCAATACACAGTAAAAGAAAACACTGAACAAACCGACTGGAGGGAGCTGGAGAAATAGGAATATGGAATAATTTATGCAACACCAAATCTCGCGCAAGGGAGCCACTGAGCATTTGTCATGAGTCCAGAGGTCGCAGCCATCGTAAGTTAATTGTACTGGAGAACGTTCAGGTTGGGAACTCTCTCACTCCCACAGTGTCGTATGAGGAACAGCACGCCTTCAGGGCATGGACAGTTCTCTCTGGTCACACCTTAATGATTCTCCAATTACACCCTCAATAATAACTCCCCCCTATTAATGAAACTCACACTAATAACGCCCACATTAATAATACCCCAGTTACTAAAACCCAGATTAGTTACATCCTCATTATTACAATCCCTTTATCACACGCATCCCAATTAATGACACCCCCCCATCTTCCACTGAAACAGCAGAAGTGAAAATTTTGAAAACTCCATCTTTAGTAACTTTCTATGTCGTTTATTCAGTGTCTTCCAGAGCCTGCTCAGGACTGTCTCGATCCCTCTCTCACAGCCTCCACATCGTACTGACCTTGTCCCTTTGTTCCTCCATCTCGTTGAGAGATCAAGGTCTTTAAAGGTCTTTTGTTGACGAGGAACGCTGCCACTTAGGTATCAGCACTAAGGGTGGGCGCCAAACCACAGCGGCGTGTGAACTCCGCGCCACACCGCCCTCAGTGCACAGCAGCGCTTCAAACTCATGCAAGGAGGACAATTCAGGAGAAAAAAAACCTGAGCTTGGAGAGCAGAGGCCAGGGAGTCAAAGATCCTGTTTGTCCTTTCTTACTTTGTGTGATTGGAGCCCTCCTGACCTCATTCTGGCACAGTGTAGCTGTTCTGTTCCTCTGAACTGTTCATAGATACCCAGGCGGTGGCAGCTGGCTAGCACATTTGTGGTTACACAGCAATCTTATGTATTGCTCTAGTTGCGTGGTGTAGTGTTAAGGAACAGGCCTCATAACTCAAAATTCACTGGTATGAGTCCCAGGTGGGGCACAGCTGATGTATCCTGGGGCAAAGTACTTAACTTGAATTGCTTCTAAATATCTAGCTGTACAAATGGATGAAATGTAATCTATCTAAGTTAGCCTGGATACGTTTGCCTGTTTGGCAAATGTAATGAGCCTAGAGAAGGCAATAGGAGATGCTGAAATATTACAAGTAATGATAACAGCTTTGCATACTTCAACAAA
The DNA here is from genome assembly GCA_019176425.1 of Megalops atlanticus. Classification (NCBI taxonomy): domain Eukaryota; kingdom Metazoa; phylum Chordata; class Actinopteri; order Elopiformes; family Megalopidae; genus Megalops; species Megalops atlanticus. Next base: position 9,973,314 of record CM032896.1, read on the forward strand.
TGCCAGCGATCAAATATTTGATCATATCTGAAAATGGGAAGAACACTGGTATGTTTTTGGGAAGGCAAAGCTGCGCTGAGGTGAGTTTTGCACCTGGCACAGGTGAGCAGAGATATCCATAGAAAGTAGAGAACAGGACCTGAGGAATGCTAACACACACACGGTCTCATGTATGAACATGTCATTTCCATGCCTGTTATATACATTCTCAGTGAGGAGACTTTGCTGTTTAATAGCTTAAGGAGGGGTAGTGGAGGATGGGGAGACTGCTGAAACACACACACACACACACACACACACACACACACACACACACACACACACACACACACACACACACACACACACACACGCACACACTCCTCCAGGTATCTCTGTGCAGATGGGAACACATACAGATCAGCTTTGCGTCTAATAATTCAGCTGATTTTTGTCACAAGGATGTGAAATGCCAGCCACATGCTCAGGGGCTTTAGAGCCACAGCCTCGATCACAGTCAACAGAGCAGAGAAGCCACAGGGATCTGGAGAGTCCCAGCTCTCTCTTCAGTATACACTGCACAGGACAGAGACTGTTTCAATGACAGTCTGATCTTTGCCATCAGCTGTCAGTATAAAAATCAGGGTGAACCAGTTCAATAAAGTGTCTGTATAAAGGCAGATATACAGACATATATGGAGATACTACAAGAAATTAGTGTCCATGTAGTCCCCGAAAGCTGTTTAAACTTAATGAAATAAAAGATAGATAAAATAAAGCAGTTTTTGAAACAAAAAATCATTTAGAAAATGGTTGGACACACCTACATGACTTCATTTGACTAAATGGTTTGCATTTCCTGACTTTACACAGGCTCTTAAATCCAGAACTTTGACAAATATATAATTTCAAAATATATTTGAAAATAAAATGCGTTGATGCAGTTCATTTAATATTTACTTACTGATCTTTTCACAAAACTATACATACAGCCAGCAAATAGTTCATACAAAAGGATTCTGTTGGCCTGATACAGAGCAAGTAGAGCCTAAATCTGCACTGGAGACAAATGTTCATTTATACTGAGGTTGTAAAGCTCTGTTTTCATGGTACTGTCCCTTTAAAATATGTGTGTATAATTAAGTGAATTAGCAGAGAGAAGTCAGGACAATACAAGTGAAGCTGCTGCTTCCTCTTCACTTGAATGGATAACCTTAAGTTCTATTGTGGTGGGAGTCACTCTGGATAAGAGTGCTAAATGCATACAATGTATTGTAATGTAATGTCGTGAGGGGCCACACTGAGTCCACGGTTTGTCGTGTCACAGCCTACCAAACTCTGAAGTCAATTTCACTCAGAGACATAAGAGTTCCAGGGAACAAAGTAGAAGTACTGCCAGTACTTGTTCCAATCACGTGGATTTTTGAACAAATCTTCAGCCAGGTGTGTAACTAAGCAGTGAAATCAGCTGGTTCAGTGCTTAGGTGGAACAGATACATGTAAGCACCTCTACTTTTGAGGAGTAGAGGTTTCCGCCTCTGAGTCCACTTGAAAGTGTGAAAGTGGCAGTTTTACCTCTAGGCGTGTATGCTTGAGTGAGAGAGCCATAGGCTACAGGAAGTAATGTTACAGAAAGTCAGAAGTGGACCTTTTTTTCTACCCCTACAGGGCTAGCAAGCCCTCCACATGCCCAGGCAGGTGTTGCATGGTTTATTGCACATATGAATGCTCTCTCTACTGCAGAAATACGGAATTTTCCCCAGCTGATGGCACAATGCTGATGTGACGCACATAGGCATATATTAGCACCTGGCTGACCTTATATTGTGGCCTACAGCAGTGCTAGGGTAGCCTAGTTTCTGGGAGAATCAAATCTCACGTCAGACCTCGCAGGTGAGGGACACCAGATACCTGTGTCACCGTGAGATTGCCATCTACAAGCTGAGAAAAGTGTCACCTTTATTACCACTGAAAGGTTAACTTGACAGAGACGTAAATCCCTGCGGTGCCAGCTTTTAACAAAGGCACTGTGGTGTCAGCGTTTGTTGCCAGGAGTCACTGGGACACACTGGTGGCTTTTGTTCAGCCAAGTTGCTTCCTCATCATCACCATCCTTATCATCACCTTTATCTTCCTCTCCGAGCTTTGGGTCAACAGTAATGTCCATGTTTTGATGGATTAGGTGCTGGTTCTGTCTTCTGTGAAATAAACCACCCAGGATGTGGAGAAACGGGAAATCTACCTTCATAATTAAAAAGGATAAAAAAATGACGAAGGCTATACATGGCAGATTAAACAAGAATGGTTGCCTTGATACTGGAGTCGGTTGCTGTTCTTCTATTTGATTGGTTGAAGCACATTTCTGCAAAGCTGAGTCAAGGTCATGTTCTATGAGTGAGCATTTTTCAAGCGCCAATCTACCTGACTCACGATCCTCTTTACATGGGTGTTTATTTCCATGGGAACTGGCATGTAAACTCAGACAGCATGATTGAGGGGGGTTAAAGAAATTGTTGTTTACATTGTGGAACTTTATCGTATAATTGCCATCAATCTAAACCCTTGGCTATTATATGATAAACAAAACCATCTGAAACGCTGTTTATCTGCTCATCTCATCTAACTTTTTACACTGTGGAGTTAGCACACAAACAAAGGGGCCTCATGTGAAGAAGAACATTAGGCCTACCATGCTTCGGGCCATAGGGTGAATTCTTAAATTCTTGGTGTGCTTTGCTTTATGGAGACAACAAAACAGCACAATGGAACTGCCCTATGATGAACCGTCAGCGAGCCCTGTCACCTGATCGGTCCCCCCTTTCGACCTTTCTTTCAGATGTTTGCTGTAACCCGAGACGAGTAAGTGTGCTGCCACCAGCATTAGATCTGATCTCGGGCCGTTTCATAAGAGGCCTGTTACTTGTCCTCCTGTAAGCTTGATACAAGAAGGAGAGAGAGGCCTCCTCTCATGGGGCTGGGAGCTAGCTAGAGTTACCAGGGCAACACCTGATCGCTGAGACTTGAGCTCTGGATGCATATGGGACGTGCCACTGAACACAGCAACGGTCCATGGTAGGGCCTTCCTCTTCCTCTTCCTCTTCTGCTGATCATGGGTACGCAGTTGGTTCTTGGGGTTCTTTGCTGACAATGAAGGCCTGGAGGATTATGAAGCAGAATTAGTCACACTTGGAACATCTGACAAATGCACAAGGTTACCCGTGAAAGCAAATGGACACCAACAAGTATTGCAGCTTTAGTGTTTGGTATGGAGAAACACAGCTGTTAGCATGGCTGTAGCCGCCAAGAACAAACTAAACAATGTAATAACAAAACAATATTGCCAGACAATCAATAAATAATATATTGATGCTTTTAGCCAATAGTGTATTAGTTTAAGAAATAACATAAAAGGAAGAATGTGCGTTAAAAAATGACATAATCCAGAAATTTTATAATGTTAGTGTCAAACATAAATGTCATAATCTGAAATTCATTACCATGGATGTCTTGACCTTAATCTGTGGAAGAGACAGTGGCATGGATTCAATTAATTCCACCCAGGCATCCTAAGGGAAAGGGTAATTCAAACAAACAAAAGCGAAACCCTCCCGTATTAAATTGCTTTTTTTCCTGAGCTGTAGAGAGTAATGAAATGAAACCAATGACAGTGATTTGTCACCAAATAATTGAAACCACAGTTTCCCAATTGCATATGCAGAGATATGATCTGTGCCCCTTCAAACTCAGCAACAGTTGTCTGGGTTGAAACTTTAGCAAATTCTAAAATGGGCATTACTGTTCCACCTCAAAGAAAGTGTGTCAACATGAATACCTTGGAAAACAGCACTGCTACAGCCTGAAATCCCTACAAATATGAAAAAAATCACTGCAATTATCCCACTTATATCATTGTAATGGGAAATTCTGTTGCTAAAACAGTTAAAATACCTTATACACTGTGATCGCTTAATAATAGTTATCTATTAATTATTATGTCAAAAATTGTCTACATATTACACACCCAAACCACGGAAGACAAAAGAGGGAAACAAATAGTATGATTCTGAATTTCAAGCTGCACTTCACATTTGAATTACAGGTATTGAAATGTGTATGTTATGTCTTGAAACTGAATTTGAGTAATTTTAGATTCATGTAATTCATTCAGTAATTTAAGTAGTGAAATACAGCTTCAATCCCTTTTGACAATGATATAATTCCATAAGTTTACTGTCATCTTTGCACTGTTTGGATTTGGAACTGAGAACTGCTATGTGATGGCTCCCCTACCCAATCGTAACTCAGATCATTCCCCTACTTCTATAGACTTTATACAACTGTAGGGTATGATGTATTGTGCTTGTGAATTTAGTTTTGCACTTAGGTATATACAATATCTCTAGCTACCACAGCACCATGTGAGGAGTTGATGCATGTTTAGAGATGATAGGCTGTGCTCTGTATGTCCTGCCGTGTCTGTGACTTTATTATAGTCACTTTGTACTCTTGCTTTGTGTGAAGGAGAACCTTCACCACCCCTATCAACAATGTTAATTGCTAGTTTGCATCAATTCTTTCAAATGTTAAATGTTCAAGGGATCTATATAATTCAAACCTACCCATAACAGGTCATATTTTATCAAGTGCATCCAAACCTGTTAAGTGTTAATTGTTTGCCTGTTTACAATTATAAGTGTCTTTGTCTCTGAACCAGCTGATTGATTAATGAAACACACCTTCCTGATTAAAGGCCTATTAAACACAGGTGTGTGGGTGCAGAGCAGGGGGCTATTCTGCGGAGTGGTTTCTCAGGCTGGTTTCTTTTCTTTCTCTTTGCTTTTAAGATGATTGGTTTTTGAACCTTTGTTCTTTCTGCTCATTTTTGTGAGAAGTGTTGGCCAGCTTCTCCACACTTTGTAAGACACTCTGGATCAGAGAACCTGCTAAATAACTACCTGCTAAATAACTACCTGTATATATACACAATCAGTGCGACAGGTGCTTCCTGGTTCACCCCAGGTGTAGCAAGGAGAGCTTTTATCTCCTGCTTACAGGCAGACTGCAGAGCTGTTGCACAGTAAATACAGGCCGATAGTGTGTTTGTGTGCTCAATGCACAGACTGTATGCTGCAGTTCATATGCTTTGCGCTGTCGCAATGTTTAAAGTCCGGCATGCCATGTTTACATCCTGAGCGACTATTTAATTCTGCTGGAGAATGAGTGACATGGAAGGGGTGCTTTTGTATGTAGAGGTAGAGACTGTGTGGTCTTTATCTTTGAATGATATTTACACATAAGACACTACTGAAGTTGACTTTGACTGTGGTGACTGTTAGTGATGTAACTTCTTTACACACAATTTGTTACTGTAAGAGTTAAAACTGTTTATAATGTGTCCTCTTATTAAACAAGTTTAAACTGCTATTATCCTGAAGGGATGATGTTGATTAGTTTTGACTTCATGTTGCTATTCAGGGAAAGGTGAATGCTGTCTAAAGAATAGCTGGGGGAGACGGTACTGAAAATGGCAGTTCTGTACGTTCCACTGAAAAGAATGTACAGTCTCCCTGAAGGTTTATTCGGTGTAGTACACAGTGTCACCTGCAATATGACCCACCAACAACAATGTTACACTACTCTATATTTTCGCTTAGCAGATGCTCTTTTTTAATGCAACCGTCTTTTGGAATGGCTTATTTGATTTATGTCCAGATTTGTTGAATTGTTGCTTTGGCAAGACTATACTGTAAATGGTCTGGCCAATGAAGCAAATTGCATTGAATTGAGAGAGGGGGAAAAAATAAAGAGAAAGGGGGATCCTAAATACACAAACAGGGCACAAATCATAAAAATGAAATCTAAACCCTAAAATTTAAGTACATGAACAGTAGGTTGTATGTCCAACCATGTTGCCATATGGTTAGGGAAACTGGACGTAGAACCAGGAAGTTGAGGGTTCCCTCGCCAGATGAGTGTATTCCTATTATACCCTTTAGCAGGAACAAAATTAATACCCAAATATTTAAAAGGATTATAGTTACTGTAAATGCTACACAGTATAGTGTTACTACAAGCAAAAAAAAAAAAATTGAATGTGTTCCACTGTCATTGTGACACTGGTTAATAGGTTAATTTCTCTTTATAAATAGACATTGGCACAAAAAGAAGGAACTGAAAGGCTTGGCATTATCCTGGGTACAATGAAGAAATTCTTCCAGAGTGATCTGTGCAGTCGTGCAAAAGTATTGTTTATGAAGCACTTCCAGTAACACATGTATTTGTGAAAGAGAGATTTGTGTCACATCCTGGACATTCTGTCCTCCATCTCGTATTACACATGACTTTCAATCTTGGCATATATATGTTATGTAATGCCTAAAGTGTTGATGGAAATCCTAGGTGAGATTAATGGGCAGGTGTGTTTTTCACCATCTCAGCCTCATTGGACATATGTGAGTGACAATGCCCCTGTAAACTGTGCTGAACTATTCTATAGAACAAAAAGTATCACTCATTACAATTAGAACATAATGGAAAGAGTGTTAAAAATGAATGAATATCAAATGCTCCCATGAGATGATTCAACTATATCAACCAACTGTCCCAAAGGGTGTACAATCCATTGGTATTTTATATAAATAGTTGCATTTTTGATTACAACTATATATTTCATCAGATTAAGTTCCCTGACATTAGCAAAGCCTGCAATTTTGAGCTGAATCTTCAGACAAGTGCTTTCTATCTTAACCCAAGTTTCATTCATGCACTACATAAGCAGAAAAGTGTAAAGGTTCTTTCATGTCAAAAGCAGGAGAGAAATAAAGTAAAAGATTTAGATTTACTATTTATTATTAACTATGAAACTTGGTCATTACACTAGGGATTACAGAGACAACATCTCGATCTAGGACACATCCTTGCATCCTGTTGAAAAGATTTTTGGGACCTAAAATGAGACATCGGTTTTATCTGTTTGAAATAATCTTAACATCACACAATCTGTCTGTCTTTCTGCACAAGGTTTTCCTAACCACTAGACTAAACATTTTTTTTTTCTTTTTTACCACCATGCTCAAATTCCACTTTTAAGCGCTGCTCCACAATGATTTTATAGTTTGAACTGAGTTTAGATGTGAGGCTCATTTTGAAAGAAATGAATGGATTAATATTAGCTAGAGTTCTTCTCTATGGCCAGGAGTTAGACAGTGAAGGCAGGCACAGGTGTGCTGCCTGAAGCGAATATTCCAACCTGTAAAATGCAAATGTGATAACAGTGATGGTGTCCTGCAGAAATGCCTGCTTTTTCATAATGTGCAGCTAAGAATGGCCGCCTCACCACTCAGGAGAGCACAACGTGTTGCAGCTGACACGCAGCACCTGCCCGGGTAGAAAGAGAGCTTTGTGTGACACCTGGGTTTCACCTGGACACCTTGTGAGTGGCCCGGGGACATCAGCGCAACATCAAGCACGTTCCCTGACACCTGACTCGAGACCGCAGGTGAGGAGCCCCAGTGGAAGCAGCGGAGCTGACTCTTTACTGTTTTCTCCCCAGTGAGCAGCCTCCAGGGCATCCGACAGTTTCCCAGAGATTCTGATCAGGTTGTGGTATCTGGCCTGCAACTCGTTGAGCCTCTGTTCGGACAAGAAAATAACCACAAAAGCTCTGGGGCAGAAGAACTCACGCACACCGCCATTTTCCCGTCAACACCTGCGGGGTTTGTTTTTCTGCAGCCACCCTTATTACGAGATATTATATAATGGCATCCAGCTATATAGTATGATATAATAATAGATTACCATCTGATAGACATGAGTTACATAATTCTAATCCTCAGTCACTCATAAAAAGGATTATGTGTCTCACTTACAATAGACGTGGAAGGAAATCATGTATTCCAAACATATTGGCACAACTGTCTGGATGAGAAGTGCATTTAGCTTACAAAGCATGTGTTTGTGTCTTTTGTGACCTTTATATGCAAAGCTCACTAAATCTATGTCTAAATCTTTTTCAGTGAAAAATGGGTCATTCATTTTTTAACATGGTTTTACATTTCTGTAGTATATCCATATGAAAAAGTTATTAGATTAAACATTAGATTAAACAGTATGAAAAAGTGAGAAAAAGTTATCAGAAATTATAAACACATTCGATTAAACACTATTTTGGACCAGTTTATATGAAGTCTCTTCCGTCATCTGGTAGACAATGAACCATTTTACAGGCACTTTTAATCTCTTCAGCAGTTAAATAACATTGAGTAACTTTGCTCTCATTCCTGGTCTCTGACGTTAAAGAAGTCAGTCAGCCATTTGCTCTGTTTACATTTGGTGAGTCAGATGAAACCACCTGAATTCTACCTGTGTCTGTGATAGTTTCAGCAGGGATATCCTGTGCTATTTGAAAGGATAGGATTTAGCCATAAATAAGGTCTGTACTAAATGGTGCATTCAAAATCATGAAATAATCTTTGTACAGAATTAACAAAGTTGATTTTTATCAATATGATATTGGCTAACATAACACAGAAGACAATCAACAGAGCTTTATTTTATCTGTTATGCAGTATCTGTCAGAAGTGCTTAAAATACACATAAATACAAGTAAAAAAATGAACACAAACAACAAGAGACGAAACCCGGCAGACAGGGCCCCTCTCAGATACCAGTGCCCAGGATCCAATATCAAGATTCTGGAAGTAGCCACATCAGGAAAGAAATGTGTGCAATCAGCAGTCTGTCTGTCTCAGATTTTTCTGGAAAAAAATCACCTGAAGGAGATTTACACCACAGAGCACAGGGTTACATTAAACTGAGTGGTTGTATGTAGATTACACATGGTGTTGCTGTGCAAGGATCATTTCTGGTGCATTGGCGACACCTTTAGGCTTCAGAAAGAACTCAAACCTCTCTATCACTAGGACAGTGTTTCTCTACCCTACTCCTGGCGACACCCTGTCCTGCATATCTTCTATCTATCAGGGTGCAGGCCAGGAGTAGGGTTGAGAAACACTGCACTAGGGTGTAAGAAATATGAATGATCATTGTAGTATGAACAATCAAATGTCAAGTTTATAATATACTGTGCATGGAGAGGATCATGTGGTTCCATTTGTTTTTTAGAAAAACAGTAGTTTTCAGTATGGTGGCGTCTTAGTTGGGTTAATATTTTGTGACTGCTGGCTGTAATATCTTATGAGGGTAGTGAGTTTCAGTGTTCTACCTCGTTTGATATTGCACTATCAGTTCTACACGAAGGTTAAAGCATACTTAAGCACTATTACAACTCTTTAAAGGTAAAGTAGCTTTGGATTGGATGCAGTTAATGTGTGCACTCAGAATGTGTTTGCATGTGGCCTATGTTGTAGATCATTTCATGGGGAGCATGATTAATTGTATCAGTGAATGGGACTTCAATATGTGGCTGACATAGTCACATTCAGTTCACAGGGCAAAGCCATCCACGTTATCAGTTCGGTCTGCTGAGAGAGTTTCTCATGCAATTAATTCACTGTGTATACATGTAGCCCATTGTCTTCTGGAGGATAGCACAGTACCTTATGGTGGTCTGTCTGTGAGTTCACAAAGTACTTCAGCTTAAATATGGTATCACCTGAAGGTACATAGATACAATTCTTTTTTTTTTTTTTGTTTCAGTAATTCCTGAAAAGGCAAAATTCAGTAAGCTGAAACTCTGTACTTGTTTTGCATACAGCTATATGATCGCCACTATGAGCTTGCTTTGCATATGGTAACATAGTTGTCACTGCTAACTCGGAACTTGCTTTGCATGTGGTGGTACAATTGCTCATTTCTGCAAAGCAGAAAACATATGATATTACGTATGATTTACGCTGTCATTGTATGCAACACCTTGACTTTTGGCCATGCCCACCAGAAGTGTTCCCCAAGAGAAACCCCTTATCTTGCATGTAGAGCAGAGGGGAGCAGACTATCTGTCATCCCTTCAAAAGGTGAAGACCGCAGCTATGGAGCACCCTCAAATTCCTGAGATTATCTGGCATATCAATCAATCAATCAATCAATCCAGCCATCAATCAATCAACCAGTCAATCATTGAATCAATTTGTTTATCTCCTTTATTTTGCAAATGGTAAATTGTAACAAATTGTTTGACAGAGTATGTTTTCCATGAGGAACTGAAAGCCAGATAGCACAAGCCAGATGGGTGAAATACTAGGAAATGATTCCCTAGCCTGACAAAAAGGCAGGAGAGGTCAAGAGAAAACGTCCCAGTGGCAAAAATGCCGCTGATTCCAGAGACTGGATATGGTCTAGATAATATCTAGATTGTCACCTAGATGTTTCTTTGTGGTACAAGGTAAGTCTAGAAGCAAAGAAGGACCCTTTTATGTCTCACTCCCATCAACATCAAAGAACATTGAAGAATAATCTCAATAAAATTGTATTGGCCCTCAAATAATGAAATATTGTGTAGTTCACTTAGTTAGACTATTCTCATATCAAACAGTAGATGGCAGCACTGGCTTTCTGTAAAGTCCTCTAACCACAACGCCTTGTTGCTTCCTTCAGATATTAAATGAACATGCATGTATCAGTCATCTCTAGATATTACATTATAAATGAACCAGGCTTAATTTTTTTGGATTGTATTCTTTTAGAAACAGAATAATACTGGGGGACATTTTCAGACTTATTATATGTTACTTTTCATTTTGAAATTTGCAATGTTTTATTTATATATAACGCTTAATATATACCAACCCTTATACATACCAAACATGAATGACTGCTTGTTTTCTTACAGAGCGTTAGTTAAAAAGTGTCAAAACAGACAATTTACATCAATAAAAAGTGTCATCTAAAAAAAGAAAAAAAAACAGGTGACAGTTTTCATATAACATTGATATCAACGTTGAAACATGAAATTTGATGTAAATGTATGGATTTCTGGAAGTTAAACGGGTGTTTAGCATTGTGCTTTGTGGAAAATGTTGAATGCACATTACAGCATTAAGCAGACACCAAGTCAATGGTCCTTTCATGTGGGATTTACAAACGCTAGGCTATCCCCTGGGTTTGATCCCCTCACAGAACCACCACCAGGTGGCTTTTAATAAGCTGGCAAATTAGCTGCCTTTTGAAGTAATCAGTTTATGATAGAGATGTTTTTAAAAACACAGGAGAACACAAAATCTCTAGTGCATTAAAAATCTCATCTATCTCCGGAGAGTGATCTTTTATTAGGTACGGCATGACAGACAGAAAAACAACACAACAATCAGAGAACTCCAATGTGTCCTGCCTGCAGCGGGGGTGGGGTTTTTGGGGGGGTGGTATTTATGTAGTGGTGTTAGGAATAACATCCATTATTTTGTTTACTGACATCTCTAATACAGATTACACCATCAGCTGCACACGACAGCAGTGCCATGAAGGGCAGTCTTTTACGCAAGTATCGTGAGGTGTTTTTTTCCCATGGGGATCGTTGAGACAAATCTTACATGTCCTCCACTATCATTGACCATCTTTTAAGGATGCTTTAAGCATGCTATTTACATTGACACTTTGTCACTTAACAGATGCTCTTATATATGCCTATGAGGAAGGCTGTTGCAGGAAGCAGGGCGTTATTTGCATAGAAAAGCAGTCCCAAGACCATGGTGTGAGCAAACAGTCCCTACTTGGCAAACAATAATTTCAGCCTGATGCAGCAATCAGTTAGATGTTTCCACACACAAGCCAGGATGTGTTTTTTAAGCAGTGTTTACCTGCAGTGTTAGCACCAAATAAAAATACTGCTGTTGTATGAATCATGCTAAACATAAATGTACTAAAAATCTGAGCTTCTCTAAAATGGGCAATGTGAGCCACAAAAGTTCATTTTCATTTTGATCTGACCTGAGAGTCCTTAACAACCAGCAGGAGGCAAGGGTACACATAACAGATGAACATGTAATATGCACAGCTCCTTTTCCATCAAACAGGGATGGTTTTTACTTTGGAGAAATATGACAAATATAATTGAAAAAGGGAAAGGGAAGGGTTTTCCAGAAGATTATCCACTGCACTCTGTTCCCTTATTGTATTGTGGGATCTTAGGAAGGCATCAGAAAGGCTTTTGCATGAAACTGTTGTGCCTTCTGAGTCATACAGGAGGGCAGAGCAGAAAGCTGTTGCACTTTTGAATGGTTACCATGATATGGTTCAAACAAAACAGACCTATGTTATCGCTATGTGCATTTAACTTGGACTGGGTGCATACTGGGGCAACGCTATGTCCTGGCTAACACTTCCTCAGAATCTTTAAGTGCAGTTCAGAGAGCCTCTATCTTTTTTTATTTGTTAGGGGGAATCAGGATTTCTTTTCACAGCACTCAGACAGTGCAGCTCTAGTGGGTGTGTGGCTGCTGCTGCTGTGACTTCTGTATTGCAGGGAGGGATTTGCATAGCTTAAAGACTTTTGATTTTTGTTCTTTGTGACTCTCAGTTGCTGATCTGACATCAGGCTGTTTGCTACAGCCATGGGCAGCAATGTAGAAGTGCACATAGGAAACTGGGCTTGTAACAGAAAGGCTGCAGGTTCGCATACTTGATGTGGTGCAGTTTCTGTACCCTCGAGCACTGTTCCTCACCCGAGTTTCCTCAGTGAATATCCAACTGTAAAAATATGTATACGTGGAAAAATACAAAATGTGAACTTTGTTAACATGTGTGTCTGCAACACGCGTACATAAAAATATAAACTATTTCCTCACATCGATGCACATCAATGTTATGTATTACGAGTGTATCTGAGGGAGCCTGACATTCCTTTGCTAGAACAATTCAGTAGGTATACTTGTCCCCTTTAACTCCTGTAACTTGAAATCAACTGCAGCAGAACTAACTAACGTCAGCAGGGCCAGCAAGCACAGCGTGTTTCTGGAACACAAAGACCTGCTCCTGGGGTCCACCTCTGATCTGGATTCATTCCAGGGGCATCAGAGCTGCTTACAGTACGTGCCATTTACTGTCTGAAATCCCTCATGTGACACTGGGCCCCCATCTTGGATCATGCGTGACCGGCTGCTGTGTAGCCGTGATCCTGTGGCTTGGATTGAGGGGGTGGTTCACCTCGCTCAGCGTGCAGCGCACGGCTTAGAGCCGTCTACCTCCTAATCCGTACCCCCAACGCCAGACTGCGTGCACAGCAGAGACTAATGTAATGAGCGCTGGCAGTGACCTGCTGTCTGTTAATCCACTTTTTCTTCAGCTCTGTGGTTTGGCGTAACGGCAGACCAACAATGACCTAAAGGCAACCTCTTGCCTGCTCTTTGAAAAATGATCAGTGGCTCAGACTTTACGACAGTTGTGACTTCGAATTCATTGTTTGAAGTTTAAGTAGGTGGATGTTTAAGTTTAGTTTTAAGTTGGAACAAAAGTCGTTAAGTATTAGAGAATTTAACCCTAGTCAGAATGTTTTTAGCTCGAGAGACTGAGACCACTGTGAGGCTGAGTGTTTTATCAATACTCAGGACATTCATAGCTTCCTTTGTATGTGATTTTTCATTGAACCTCCATAGGTGCCCTTTAGAACCCAGACCTGCTGCACCCTGGTAGCAGAGTCATTCTTGAAGAGGCAGCTGTGTGACTCAGAATGTTACCTGGCTGTACCAATGGGGTCAGACCCTTGTGTCCACAGAGCATGACTCCGGGCAGGAGATGAGATTAGCTCACCGTGCTGATGACCCAGATCCCTGCACCCAAGACACTGGAGCCACCCATTTCGATTGGTTGAGAGCATGTTTCTCTATCAGGCAGCGTGTTACATACGCGATTTTACACAACTGACATACGGACTTCAGCGGACTCATAAGGGTTCACCCTGTTGAATATTTGCTGGGTAATATTTGCAGCTGCCCGACGAGACAGAAAAATCAGCTTGCGATCAGTCACTGTAGGGAGTGTGTCTCTGGCCTAATTGAGCTGATCAAGCTCTTGTTTTGACTCTCTTCCACTGCAGAGAACTCACGTGCTCCTCTTGGCTCTGCCAGATCAGCAGCTGGTGCTGCGGACAGACAGGAATCCTCCATCTGTGAGGAGCTCAGCGCAGGCATGAGACAGCAAGGCTTCATGAACCCCACAGTGGGTGGGCTACTGTGTGCTGTCAATCACTGACCTGTAGGAACCAATCACAAGACTTTGCTCTCCTTTGCAAAACACTATGATACAGATGGTTAGTGGACATTTTCATTATGTTTCAGTCATCTTTGTGTTCTTAAAAGTGTAGGACTGTATACTGACATTTGCTTTAGCCTGTATAATATGCAATCAGTAAGAAGAATGTGACACAATGAACACTATAGTCAAACTCATGCTGTTTATTGTATTGTTTCTTGAGATTTAGAAATTTAAAAATTTGAGGACATTGAATTGCAATGGTTCTATCATGACCTCACAGGACTTTAAGAGCTATGACCAAAAATCCCCAGCCATAGAGATCTGGTTGTACTCCTGTCGTGACTTTAGGAGGTGATGTCATCTGAGCTTAATAATACTCCAAATGCACGGTCACATCAAGCAATGTTTTTCATTTTCCTTTTTGATTGATGCATGAAGATAGCATAATCACCCCGGTGATGTTTGCAGATGAGGAAAACACAACAATCCCATCTTTTCTCACTGCACCGCGAGGACTCGTCTGTCAATGCACCGTAATCATTACGCGTGGTTCTGCAGCATGCTCGTTAATTAGCGGCATCCAATTTTGATCAACTGTATTTAAATTCTCAAGCAATTACACAGACTCTCTGTATCTCCCGTGGTTCTCTCTCTGTCAGCTAATGATGTTTCATAGATGCAGATAACAGCGTTTCACAGATACACTGCAGCCCAGGCCATGAATCACCAGGAAGATTTCAATGTACAGTGATTATAAGCTCCTCTGGGCAAAACAGTGGGGCGAGGGCGGTTTCATTTATTTATAATAACCTTTTTAAATCTGAGAGTTAGATTTTCAGGGCATTCTGTGAGTACAGGTTTTTCCCAGTTTTCTTTTAAATTTATGTGTTGTGTATTATCATATTTCTTAATTTAACGTTCCTGTCTTTGATTTAGTTTAAAAACACATGCGCACAGCCGGTCTGACTGGATTATTTAAGGATTTTCGTCACTGAATCTGGGCCCATGTTCACAAAACTTCACGGTTTACAAAATGGAGGCCTTGAAAGCCATGAAGGTGCTCCTAAACCCAGCAACAGACAGACTGCATAGGATGGAGCTAGAGGAATCTCTGGATCTCTCCAGACACACAAACAGATGCATTGTCAAACACTTGCTGACAGAAAACAGAAGAAGACAGACAGAAAAGAACAGCCAAGTCATGGTGATTGGTGCTTGAGGGCTAAAATGTAGGAGTTCTTGAAATCCAGCGGCCCCAGAGAATTTAAAAAGTACAAGCTTAATCTGCCAGTCATCATGAAACAGCAAAAAGCTGAGAAATGAGCCTTGCGCTCTGAGTTCTCACCAGAGTCCTTTATCAACATGTCAGAAAATGTAACATGCAAAATATCAGAACGTGTCAGAACACATTCTCAATGCTTCGAAATAGATAAATTATTAAAACTTTCATTAAGTTTCATGCCTGTATTGTACAATATATGTAAATTATTACAAATACATTCCTTATGTTGGAGAATACTGTAATTCAGCATGTATTATTTCTCGTAACGGAGATGTTTTGCAGACATGGGAAGGTATTCTGCAGTCAATGTGGACATCTGAAGATTCATGAGCAACAAATGTTATTATTCACTTTGACTAGAGGTGGGTGCTTCAGTCTGGAACAGCAGGAAAAAGGTTTGCCTGTCTGAGATTTCCTTAGCTGCATCTGTGCTAGAACACAGCCATCTCCTATTTTTGAAAGAAAACGCAGCTGTCATTCAGAATGACTTGTGTGACAACATTACATGCGTACAATGACTCAAGGAAAGTCACTGACTTTAAGTTAGAACTGGAACACTATTTTTGGTTGTATTTGGATGTATATATATACATACATGTATCCATATATATATATACATGTATCCATTATACATATGCGTTGACCAGACTGATATGATGTTCTTAGAGTTTCCCTTACGTTAATCCAATCAGGAGATCAAAGGAGTGTTCACTGGGCAGATCCCCCTCCCCTTTATCAGATGATAAAAGGGGTTCCTTAGGGGCACAGGGGCTCTTTTGTTTGCAGTGGAAATCCTTAAAAGAACGGGTAAGTACCAGAAAATTAGGCCAGAGAACACACTGGCTCCACAATGCCTTTCCCCCGATAAAAGGCAGAGATCGTGCTGGTTGCATGATGCCTTTTCCCTGTGAAGGCCAGAGAACACGTTGGTTTCATAAAGCCTTTGCCCTGCAAAGGCACAGGTACTGCATCTCCACTGGAGGTACACTCCTGAACTTGTACAAGGAAGGAAGCTGACATCCTTTTTTAAGAATATCCAAGAAAGTACCCTTTGAATACAACTAACTATGTTCGCTCATTATCACTACTGAAAATGTGACATACTGGAATATTGTTCCGCATTGTTAAATGAGCAAATGACTCGTGTGTTTAGTCTCATACATAACAGTAAACATCATCATGATTTATCCTTTTTTATCATTTCTACGCTGAAAATGGGAAGAAACTGTACAAGACTGTAAAAATGTGCCATAAGTTAATAACGGAGAACAGACCCTCTATGAGCTATATTGCATTTGAAGCAGACAGCTTGATTGTCCCTTCCTGGAAACAATGCTGAGGACTGGCTGTGTCACATTACTGAGGGCAGTGATGGCTCCTTCACTGTGGATCCTTGTGCATGAGGCACGTTTAGGTACTTTTGTGTGTAAGTGTTTGCTTTGGGGATTCTGAAAAGCAGGACTCCAGAGCAGGCCTGGTATTTGTGCACACCACTGCTGTGTCTCTCTCTAGCATCTGTGTGTGTGTGTGTTTGTTTATGTGTATGTGTGTGTGTGTGTATATCCTGTGCACAGCTAATTGCCCACGGTAGACTGCAGATTTTCTGTACAATCTTAAGGCAGCATCAGAGCCCAGCAGGAGGGCGGTGTGCTCTTTTATGCTCTGATTGTCCTAGCCGGGCAAGGCACTTCCTGCTGGGCTGGAGATCACGGGAGCCCAGCTCTTCCATGATGGGACGCCCATCGCACCAAGCGGCTCCCTGGAAGGGGGACAGGTCACGGTGCATTTGCGGGCGTTAATGGAACAGCAGGCCAATCGCTTTCCACTCCAGCTCTCTGCATGTGCCCAGCAGAACACATGCCCCGGGTGGCGGCAAGTGGTGGTCATCATGGGGTGAATGTGAGCTGTGGGGGGGGTGGGAGTTCCAACTCCTTACTAGGCAAGCAGGAAGTGACCACACTGAGCATGAGATGCCGCTCCTCTGCCTCCTACTTCCTCACCTTTATTGACCCTCTGTAAATCCTCCCTCTCTGACCCCGCCAATTATAACTCCACCCTCTATGACCCCTCCCCCTCTAAGACATCCTTCTTTGGTTCTTGCCTTTCTGATTTCTCCCTGTCTGACCTGTCTCTGATCCTTCACCTTATAAATCCTCTTTCAGGAACTTTGCACTCTCATGATTCCTCCAGTGGTACAATGGGCTATTGTGGCAATCAATAGCAGTGGCATCATGTTCTGGGGATGTCGTACCTGGATGAAAGGGTAGTGTTTCTGTCTCTCTCTGTACTGAACCCTCACTAATTGCTTTATCCACTCCCTGAACGGCAGCCTGTACTTCTAGTAACGCGTTGGTGAATTTGTGAGCCAAGCTTATTTCTAAGAGACAAGGAAAGCAGTGCTATGATTTAGTCATAATATGCGACAGCGCATTGTTATGTAACGTATATCTCAAAAAAGTTCTCTTTAGTCAGCCAAGTCATGTAAGTTTCTGATCCTCATAATAGTGGCAAACTTTTTCATTTCTTGTCGTACATCCATCAGAATAGCCTTTAACCATCACTTAAAAAATGTTTGTGTGTTGAATTTTTAATATTTGGAGTCATAATGCATAAAATGTTCCAGTATTTGCAGGAAATAAATCCTGACATTGCTTGTCTTCTTTCCTGCATACTAATTGTGCCCAATAACCAAATCCAATAGATTCTCAAACATTTGTTAAAAAAATGAGCACTGCTGTTCTGACAAGTATTAGTGGTAGTTTGAGCGCAAGATCAATAATGTCCAGTCTGCTGACACATGCATTCTGGGTCTTACCTGTAGATGCCTCAGAAAATGATTATAGACAGTTGTGGTGAAAGCTGCTAGCCAGACAAATTGAATTTTAATTATCTGCGATTCTCAGCACCTCATTTATCAGACTGATAATCGCTGTCACATCAAATCCTTGTGAAAGCCGATGCAGAAAAAGGAGCGGCTATTCAGAATTTATCATCACTGCACTGCGGCCTTTGTCACAATAAGCAGAAGCCTGCCATTCGCTAAATGGCTTCTTAATTGTTAGAACTAGTTTGACATTGAAAAGACACAAACTTGTTTTTGCACACTGACTTGCTTCTGACTTGCCAATCTTCCACTTGCCCAATTGCAATACTCCTGAAAAACACATCTGAAAGGGACATGCTCAAAGGACTGTATGTACAAAAACAGGTTGTTGATAATATTTGCTAAATGGCTGAGAGTGCAGCGGCATTCAGTGTACTTGGTGCTCTGTGCCTCTGTGAGAAACAGAGACATAGATGTGTACCATTTTGTAGAAGAGTAACAAGGAAAATGCTGCCTGGCTCTCTTAATGTAGGCAGATTTCATACAGCGTATAGTGTTGAATTTGGGGTGGAAGAGTTCTGGCTTCTGAGGAGGTCTGTGAGTCCATCATCTCTTTGGACACTAATGTAGAAATACATTATAAGGTCACACTTTTGTAACTTCACAAGGCCACTTTAAAGCATGCACAACTCATTCAAGAGCATGGTGTTGCTATTTTATAAAGCTTTCATATGCAAGAGCTGATATAAAATGATAGAGCATTTTATGTAAGAGATGTACCCATTCACATATGAATGTGGTATATCACCCTATGTCAGATGTTATAAAGCACAACATTTGCTTATTACTGTTTAATAAAGTGATAGTAATATAACCGAGAAGATGTAATATATGTTCATCAAGACTTTATGAAGTTACATATAAAATAAAGTGTATCCCATTACAGTTATTAAATTTGTTGTCAAATCTAATCCTAAATTACAAGATTCATAGCCTGCTTTTAACTTGCATACATTTTACTGGAAATATTTTCCATGACATTCCATACAACTGTACACTTGTAGATGCTTATTTACATTTGCACTGCTTTCCTTTATCTTAACAGATCCTAATATCCAGGGCAACTTGCATAGCTTACCATTTTACATTACATATTTACACATCATCCATTTGTACAGCTGGATATGTACTGAGGCAATTACATTGCTCAAGGGCACAACAACAGTGCACCACCTGGGAATCAAAACGGCAACCTTTGGGTTAAAAGCCCTGCTTCTTTCCACTACACTACACTGCTATTTCAACTTAAATGAAGTCTCTAAAATTGCAATAGTTATTTGTTAAGAATTTGAAAGTAAACTTTCACTAATTTCTTTGAGGACTGCTCTAGGTGTAAGGAAGGTAAAAAGATAGTGTTAAGCTGTGCTGGGCCTGTTCACTACCTGCTGCAGCTATTAAATAAAATTGGTCTGTATGTGCAGTACTGGCATTTAGAGTGAAAAAATCTATGCCATTTTCTTTCATTTTCCACATATTATTTCCACGTATTATTCCTGATCAGCAGTTGCCTGCGGGGAAACAAACATGTTTCTTTGAGCTGTGCTGAACCCCCTGGAGGGTGTCTGGACAAAACGTGAGCGTGCGTCCCCCTGACTCACTCTTTACACCCCTCCTCCCGGACTGGCAGGTGAACCACAATGTCTCCAGGCACTCTGCACCGAGTACAGAGAGTCACTCGCACCCTGCAGGAACTGCGCTCTCTAAAACCTAATGAAGAAGTTACCTGCTCTCTCGAAGCCGAGTTGATAGTCACGCTTCAGTTTGAAGTTTTAAATAAAATTAAAATGTTCCCTTTTTAGCTGATGTAGGTGACCTACATTGATTTCTTTCTGTTTATGTCGACATACATAATGTATACAGTGCAAAGCTTCTTTTTTCTCCATGGAGAAGTGCTGCTACAACTATGTTTTAATGCCATCATCTTCCTATCTGCTACCACCCCCCACCTCATTAAACTGTCCTGCTCTGTCCTTCTAACTGAATTCAGTTTTTTGGAGTGAACTATCACATTCCCTCATATGTAGTAGTGCTGTTGTTTGCAACAGGAGGCTGACTGAAGCACATCTTAGCCACTGTTTCAGCACTCTATAAAATTCATTGAAAATATGCAGTTCTCAAATAGACTATGTATCTTGTCAAGTGTGGGGCACTTTAAATAAAGGTTAGGTGGAATAAGACAGTTTTAGTGTCAGCATTCTACATGCCAGTCAACAGAAGGTAAAGAAGAGATGAAGAGTCACTGACATGTGTGTGTTTGTGTGTGTATGTACATGTGTGTATGGCAGAGAATATTTTTGTATCTGTCTCTTTCTACATGGTCTTGCATGCATGGCCAAGAAAGGGGAAAGCTTCAACAATGTCAGTCAACAATGAGAAGCTTGTATTGAAACTGGAAGGTTTACAGTGCTGAAGGTGTCTATAGTAACATTAGTGTGTCAGGAAGGTTTATGACACTGGAGGTATCGTATATTTGCATTTGTGTCAGAAAGATGTAAAGCGCTGTAGATATAGTATGTTTGAATTAGCGTCAGGATGATTTATGGTGCTGTATGTATAGTGTGTTTATATGAGCATGACAGGAGAATTTGTTTTATCACAGGTACTCACTGTACTCACAGTATTCACTGAAACACAGCAGCCCAGGGAGGCAAAGCAGGGGAGCTGGAATCACAGGTGATGCCCAGACACGTGCAGGGTACAAATATGAGGAGGGAGGGGTGCCTGCCCCCCATTGCGACTACCCCCTCACTTCCACCTGGCCATTCACCATCTCCCATCGTGAGGTGTCACAGTCCAGAATGGCCTAGAGAAAGCAGTGCCCCTGCTGTCAATAGGCTGCTCCTGTTTCCTTTCAGTGGGTGACAAACCGCTTTCTGTACAAAATCAATACTCCTGACAAAGTCATGACTGACTGACACACTTTTTTAAAAGAGAAAAACAAATTCTGAAAGTTTTTAACTTCCGTAAAAGCACTACATTTCAAAGTTCAATTAAACCTCTTCTCTACCGCTCACAGCTGCAATGACTTCTCAGGGGGGAAACAAAAACATAGAAAAAAAGAAAGGAAAAACATTATGTCCCTGCCTTTCGCCTCCAGATGCCCGTGTTAATTAGTGGCTTTAAAATTGATTTGTGCTCCTGTGGGTCAGCAATGAGTTCAGTGAGAGGTGACCTAACGCAACCTTCATCTTAACACACATCCACATATTCATTTCTTACTGGTTACCTGCTGGAAAGGAACATTATGCTCTTTTGCTTGGAGCATAAATATCCTGTATGTTTACACTGAGAAATGTTAATCTTGAATGCATTTCTTTCTCTTTGTTTGGACACATGTAGCTTCAGCTTTTCCATTCAGGTGGTTCTCAACAGTGTATACTTGCTTTTATGCAGTGTGACTACTGCACCATGATATGGTTAGTATGAATGCAAACTTGCTGAATTGAACCTAATGCACTGGCAGAAGATTTGCACATAAGCTGTGTGGAATGTTAACTTTCCTGCCTTTATTTTCTCACTGTGGTTATTGATATGAATACAACAAGGTTCCTGGTTGTCATGAGAAATGTAGTATTTTAATGCAAATGCAAAAAACAGAGAACATATTTTGCTATAATTCTTTTTCAAGATGGAATGCAGATCTTATTTGGGCTGGGATGTCTAATGCTTACCTGAATCTTATTCATATTTCTTTTTTTGTAGTCATGGGGTTTTGTCAGAGCGCTAGAAAGTTCTCCATACTCAATGTAAAGCGGCGCTCTCTCTTGCTGGCTGAAAGGCAGAGGTCAGGCACAGCCACTTGAGGCATTTCCTTCTATTATACTGACGAGGTCTGGCGCACACATACACTCTGTGACTCACGGAGATGGTCTCCCGGCTGTGTGCGGCAGTGATGTCACTCCTCTCTCTTCCTGTACCAGAGGACAGCAGAAAAGGAAACTGGGTCAGGAGCGGCAGGCAGGCAGCTGGAGGTTATTGATGTTTCCATCACAATATAACTTAGTTTTGATGTTTTCTTATGTGGCTAACAAGCATGTTAGTCATACCTGAATTACAGTCACCCAGATTGAAAAAGATGCTGCTCAGATGTCATGTACGTGTTCTTGAGGCCTTTTCTTATGGTAGGAATTAGGGTCAGTTGGACATTTGTACAGGATCAGTGCTTCACAACTGGATGGCTACAGATACCTTGCTTTTAAATTTGACCCTTAAAGGGTTGTTGTGAGTGTTGATTCAGTAAATGTTCTGCAAGTTTAAATACTGTGTTTTGAAGCAATGGTGTGAGAGAAGGACTTGAAACCATGAGGTTGTAGGTGTATATTCTGACATAGCACTACCTGTGTATCCTTGAGTGATCTGCATGACCATTACCCTAACTACCCAGGCAAATAAATGGATTATATATAAGCCAGTGAGCTCTGAAAGTCTTCCAGGAGGATGATATTAGTGCGTCACAGAATGTTTTATAATGCACTGCAACAGTATGGTTTATTAACAGCAGGGTTTAATATTGCACTGTAACAGTAGGGTTAAATAATGCACTAAAACAGAAGGGCTTAATAACAGTATGGTTTAATAATGCACTTTACCAGTGGGGTGCAAGACCACAAGGTATTAAACGCTGGCTCATTTTATGCTGATGCGAATACTTTAATGCACGTGATGTAAAATGAGCTTTTGTTTTCTACTTTCATTTTTAGAACATCAAGATGTTTTTTTTCAGTAAACAGGGGAAGTTTTACTCTGTTATGCTGGGTATGTCTATTTCCAGAGAGGTGTGGCCATGCTGGCTCTGCTGCCATGCCCCCACCCGGAATCTCTCAGAAAAATACTGTACTGAATATGGTCGAGTGCAGCGCACCACCACCAAAAAGTAGGTCAAACGCGGATTGTTTTTTCCATTGTTGTTACTTTGTGATTTTTTTTTTCTATGGAAACACACCAGATGTTCGATGACTGCTTTTCTTTCCTAAGCGTGACCCAGTGCTGTGCTTCGAGGTTTCGGCAGGTAGGTCTCACAGCATGGTCTCTCCCTGCGAGTCGCTCACAACTCTCAAGGCTCAGCTCTCCGAATCAGCCAAATAAAGAAGAAAATAACTTTCAGTGTTTGTTTCCCACCACCTCTGTGTGCATGTTTGGGAGGGGGGCACTATGGGGAGATGTGTCCTTTGGAGGTGTTCAGCCATGCCACTGTAAACTGAACCTATAAACTGAGGTGTCTATTTACAGACAATTCTGATCTAGAGTTCTGTTCTGCACATTCATGGCATACACATGTGAAATGTGTAGTTGTGTACAATTAGATAGCTTATGCATTACATATACGTATGTAATAATCATGTGCAAATTCATTGTAACAGTACATTAAGTAGCAAATATTTGGAATGAAAGCACAATAGAGAGTAAGACACTGCTTACATGAACAGTGTGATTTGAGCTGTGTTTGAACCCTGGACCAATGCGGCCTCATGGTAAGGCTCTTGAAACATGATCACCTCTGTGAGAAAAAGTCCCAGCACCTTTGAATGTGGAACGAATGAAATTCCAGCATTCCAAGGTATGATGTCACTGTCCTTCACTGTCCTTCCAGTGTTCTTCTGTGTAAACTGAGGTCAGCCACACTTGACTTCATGACAACTCACTGAGCACAGCAATTGGTAGGCACATGATATACTTGCTCATGACATTTTTGTCTGAGCCGTCTTCAGAATCACAGGTTTGGCTCAGTGACCTTTCACATTTCTGCTGATTTTGAGAATATTGCCCATAGTCTGATTGTAATACATTCATAGTACAACTGTGTGTGAAATAATTCTGAGATATACTAAGCTATATGCTACTGTGATACTGAGATATATTAACAGCAATGCAGAATTCAGTAGACTGTGGTAAACAGTAGACTGTGGTAAAGAGTGATAATGGCCAGCTTGTGTTGTACTCTGCCTCACTTGTAAGTTGCTTAGGTTAAAAGTGTCTACCAAATGTGTAAATGTAATAAATGTAAACTTGTGTCATGTTGCTACACAGCAACTCTGCTAAGAAGCTGCAAGTCAACCAAGCCCCTAAATCTGTCTTCATAACAGCATAATCAAATTCACTCCTTTAACTTTCTCTTGAGTTGACTATTGAAGGCAAAGAGTGGTTTAATGAGAAAATAAAATTAAGGGAAAGTGTTTGGTTGGACATGCCAGGCATTTATAAATATAACTTGTAAGCGCCACTGACCTGGTGCATGATTGATACTGTACCTTTAACAAAACACGTTCCCTGGGGTTTCTTGTCAAATGCTGATGGAAAATATGTTAAGCCCAAGCTTTAACTATATGTGCATGTTAAACAGTTATTGCGAGGTCAGCCACAACTGACAACTCTTGACAACTGACAACAGCCCTTGGTGAAACAGCAGCATTATTCACTATTGCAGTGGAGAGGGGATATTTTTGTTAGTGCTCTAAAGAGTGGTGTCCTGTACATGCCGTTTCTGCCAACAGAAGGTTGCCAGGGATGTGTTGTAGCTTCAGACACCACAGGACACTGAGGGAGTCATGAACCTGACAGGGTAAGACAACACTCATGATTGACGGTTGGTTCAACCCAAGCACACTTCCACCTGGGTACCCGTAATTCACAGGTACAGGCTATAAATGGCTGGCTGAGATTAGGAGATGCCATCCCTGTTCTTGTCCTTCCACTCTTTTGTGTACATGAGCGCTTGCAGGTAAAGTGATTACACAGTGACTTTGTATTGTGGAGACAGAGATGGTGTGGCCTACATGCTAGCCCCACGCTCTGGGGCTGCTGTATCAGTTTGAACAGCTCAGCTGGAGTAACAGCTAATTGCACCCCCTGTGCTTTCCCGTTCAATCGATTTCTTGAATTTTTAATTCTCTCGCCCTCAGCAAAGGCACTCAGATGTCCAGAGTCCCTCATGAAGAATGGGTTGTTATGCTTCCCTCCCTGTTTCTCCAGTCAAATGGTGTCAAAGTCTGTGTTCAAAAGGCAGGCGATGCCAGTGTGCCTGTTATGCACAGCACACTCAGGGAGAGGGACTTTCCTTTCTACATCCAAACTCACGCATCCTCCTGAGATGTGGGTTTCACTGTCTAATGAAGAGGATGGTGCTGAATAGGTGGGCCCCCCTCTGTTTTCACGCACTTGATTTCTTTTGTGCGTGGATCTTCAAGAATCAAGAATCAAGAAGAATCAAGATCTTCATTTGGCTTGTACAACCTACACATCCCCTCCCGACTTTGTTACTTTAAGGAGTGATGGAAGAACACTGGCTTTTCAAGGGAAGGCACTTTCATGTCATAATGGACAGCAGTTGCAGATGGTTTTTCCATTACAGGACCACAGACACAGAAGGCTGCAAGCACAGGGCAGAGAGATGTCAACAGCAGCAAGAATGATTCTGTGACAACTAGAGAGTAGTAAGAATAGGTTCTCCTTTTGTTTTCATGTTTTAGAAATAAATGCAATTTGGAAAAAAAAACTAAATTGTGTCCACTTTGGATGTGTTACTGGCTTTGTCTGTCTCAGTGTTTCCCAACCCTACTCCTGGAGGCACACTGTCCTGCATATCTTCTATCTATCCTTGCTGCTTGATTGAATCAGGTGTGCTCAGCTAATAAAACGTGCCACTGATGAGTTCAGTCAGGTAGGTAGAGCAAGGATAGACAGAAGATATGCAGGACAGGGTGCTGCCAGGAGTAGGGTTGGGAAACACTGGTCTATCTAATATCAAAAAAACATAATAATAACTGCTCTGAGGCTGAACAGACCACAAGACCACAAGAAAAAAAAAACACTTGAGAGAATTGTTTTAAAAATAGACATTTCTCACTCTGATAGTGTCTAATCTCTAGTGCATCCCTTCCTAAGTTGTCATTCTACTTTACTCAACCACAGCAAAGTTTTCAGTTTATATCCAGAGCATTTTCCTGGGTGGAGATGAATTCTGTCACTAGGGGACTTTTAATGTTTGCACAGTGGTGAGAGAGCAGACAGCACACTCCCCTTTCACAGTAGGAGTTCTTTCAGAGACGTTGAGACATAAAGGCAGAAAATGCCACGCGTGTTGGTCACGGCACAAGCTTGGCACAAACACCAAGACAGAACGGGCCAAGCAGGGTCATGTTGTCTGGAGACAAAACAACAAACAGGAGGAGAACAAAACAAGTTTCACAGCAGCCTGAGTGGAAAAAAGGATTTGGGAAACGATTGTGGGAGGCAGTTGATGCAATGCAACAGAAGAAGGCTGCCATGTTTGAATGAAAGAACTGTCCTTATAGAGCCCGTTTCAAGCATTTCAAAATGCTTCACAGCACTGGGCAGGGCAATCACCTCAACCACCACAACCGCCACAACCACCACCAATGTGCTGCACTTTCTGGGTGAATCATGGCAGCCATTTTGCCCCAGACATTTCACCACATATGATTTATTTATCCAATCTAACAGGCGAGGATTTGTTGGCCAGATTTGGGATTTTGTTTGAACATTTCTAAAATTTAATTTTAAGTGTCACAGGATTTAAGAGTAAATGAAAATGAGTTATTGCATTCATATAATTACAACAATGTTTAGATATACACTAAATTTTAGGTCCAGCACTATATAGGATGGATCGGTGTTGTTGTTGCCATGAAATTTTTCCTGAAATGCTGAATTGCTACATGTGTAATGACATGTTGAAAAGTCTCTGCAACAGAGAAGAAACCTCTTCTGACTCTCAGGGGATGGAGCTATAGGGAACATTAACTTAGTGCTTATCCCCAACCACACCCTGAATCACCCAACCATTCCTTACTTTGCTACAGATCATCCCAGACCACCCAACCTCACCCTGTGCCGCCCTGTCTCACCCGACACCACTCCCCCTCACCCTATATCACCCAGCTGCACCCTGCATCACACTACCCCACCCCACCATAGCCACCTAAACCCCTCATCAAACTACACCACTCCATCTCACGCCATCCCACCAGACCTATGTTACTGTGCACACGTGTGAACATCATTAGTATGTCCTTGCATGGGGCAGGCTCCTGAGGACACAACAAAGCTGGCCTACATTCGATTTGGACATATCGACAAAATACTGCTCAATAATGCATGCCGAGCGTGGGGAGGTGAAGCAGGAAAACAGCCCTGTGATCAGCTGAGCTTACATTTTTGGCTTCTTGGACCTTATTAACCCTTTGCCACTTGTATTGTGCATAACCTCTGTGTGACAAACACATGTGGCCCTTTCAAGTCCTTCCAGCGTAATCCTAAAGCTCACTTTACCCCATCTCAACCAATCTTTCCCCTCCAAGCAACACTGCGTGGCCTGTCTGGTCCAGTCACACAGCGTTCAATATCTCATTTCAATTTCATTGTGATAAAACATTATGGCTATGGTGCTGTTCTGCAAGTACTGATTAAAAAATAATATTTGCTTAAATTTGATTTGCAGATTTCACAGAAAACTGCTTCTCGACTTGCCCGTATGGATGCTAAGGCTGAAAACTAGGTCAAAGCGTAGGGGTTGTGCGACACAATGAAAAATCAATATGTGCTGTCGTGCCAAGATGTGCCAGACGTGACATTCCCCAGAGCTGTGTCAGGTCAGAGTGCCGTCGCTTCCTCAGAGAACTCTGCTAGACCAAACTCCATTGTCTCCCCATTAGGACACACTCTAATTTCCATAACTTTGCACCACTTGCCATTCACATTCACAATGGCGGATCTCTCATTCTGAGACAGCCATTGAAACACAGACATTGAAGAGATACTGTCAAACTTGACCTCTTAACTGGAAATGTCTGTGCCAGGCTACCTCTGCCACTGTAGTATGCAAGGGAATCCTATTACTTTGCTGAAGATCTGCTTGCCCCTTTAAGTGAATGCCAGTGTATATGGTCTTGTCCTCCAGTACAGGTGTAACATTACCTGTTCAATTCCTCCATTTGATAGATATCTACTCTGCTAAGTTTTTACTCTGCTGAGTTTTTTTTACTTTTCTTTTCATGTACACCTAAAGATCATGGTTTACTGTATAGTTTCAACTAATTGAGGGATATTTGTAATGTTGTTATTAATAAAAAAGTTACTGTCAAAATATGGTGCTAGCGTAGCTGTTCCTCTTAAGGTCAAGGCTAAATGGATTCCTACATGCTGTCCCTGTAGTCTGGACGTTTGAGCTCGTTTAGCAGAATGCTGTGCTCTCGCTCAATAAAACACATTATGGGAGGTGGAGGGAGGTGACAGTTAGATCAATATGGTCATGTGCAGTTTCGAAGGCCAATTTGGGGCGTGCTAAAAGCTAAAGCACAGCCCTCCCCCTCCCCGCCTCACGTGTCCCTTTGGGGCTTTTCTCAGGAAAGTCACAATCCCAAAATGGCAAAGAGCAGGCATGGTCATCTGCAGTGTGGACAGAGAGAGGGGAAGCTTGACTGTGTGTGTGTGTGTGTTTGTGTGTGTGTGCCTGTGTGCCTGTGTGTTTGTGTGTGTGTGTGTGTGTGTGTGTGTGTGTGTGTGTGTGTGTGTGCATGTGTGCACATGTTTGCCTCCCTCACTTCAGTTTGAGGCCATGGAAAAGTGAGCAACACAGGAAACTCCTCTGCGAGCCACATCACTTCCTGGAGGTCAAGCTGATCGGGCCACAACAACAGGATGCCCCGCACTGCATTGTTCTGGATCAGTCAGTGATGGGACACTTTCCCCAGCAGCCCTGGAGTCATTTACCGCTACAGAACAGATCAAATGCACAGTCTGCACATGGACCCTCAAAGGGCTCGTGCAGCAAATACCTAATATGTATTTGCTATGCTGTACCTCATGTGTCGACACACAACACATCCCACGTTTTGTTGTTTTTTTTTTTTTTTGTTTTTTTGCTCGCAATCTAAAGCCATAATTATACATCAGAAAATTACAAAATCAACCATGTGTTGGTGGGAACAGAATTACAGTCAGATTGCATCATTTGTTTCAGGACATAGTTGGCTGAACACATTCCCTGGTTGTCAGGAAGAGATTTGGAACATGAGACTCCTGTTGCCTGCTGTCTGGGAAATCAGATATAATCATTTGAATAGTCTGTCAATCAAAGAAACATTTCTGATGACGCTAACACATCTCATAGAAAATCCTAACAGTTGTACACCAAAGCCATACAAATGTAATAACAATAATATTCATACCTGGTATAAAAATATAAAAGGCACCATGTTATTTTCCAGCTCTACTGTAGCAAGGGACTGTCAACCAACTACTGGAACAACCTCAAAAGAATTATTGCCATAGGCTTGGATACTTGTTTACTTGAGTTCGCTTTAATGAACCTGGTTTGGCGCAGGGTCTTCCAATGACACAGGTAGCCAGCCTCGGCTGCTTTTAAATTTCTTAAACCAGCCATATTGCACTCCTCCAGGACCAGATTTGAGGGCTTCAGTCCAGACTCCACTTTAGTTGTGTCCACTAGGTGGCAGCAGACACACAGAGGCAGGATAGGCACAGGAGCTGCTCTCTCCCTCACCCATCCACACCCACTCCCCCTCTGTATTCAATGGGTCCCCAGTCTTCCTCCAGTATAACGCCAGTAAAAGAAGCTCAAGGCCAGGGTGTTAGCTAGCTACCCCCGCCCTCCCATCTCCAGAGGCAAAATGATATCCTTAAGTTATGGAAGGTTACACATGCAGGCATCTGTAAAAACCATTTACCTACTGCACCTTGAAAGTTAAAGGAAGTGATCCAGCATGCCCACATTTCGTCCTTGGCTTGTGACAGCCATCTGCATTGAAAGGAAGGCAGATAAAAGATCTTCCCTTAAACACAGTTCACTGCTTCACACCTCTGTGGAAGGCTGAGCAAGATGATTCACATGACACGTGCCGTACTCAGCGTAAGTCTGGGAGTTTCCAGTCTTCATTGCTTTTGTTTCTATTCATACTGACGCCATTTTGAACCCAGACAATCTGTTGGCAAAAGCATGTTGCTTGTGGTGCTCTCATATAAGGAGATCATGCAAATGGAAATGGAAATGGAAATGTGAATGAAGCAGATAATATTGTTTTTTTAAACTGCTCAGTGTGTGGCAGTGTGGGTAGCAGTGTGGCATAGTGGTAAGGTGTAGGGCTTGTGACCAAAAGGTTGCAGGTTTGATTCCCCACTGGGGCACTGCTGCTGCTTGGGCAAGGTACTTAACCCAGATTGCCTTGGTAAATATCCAGCTGTATGAATGGGTCGTATGTACAAGTGAAACCTATGTAAGTTGGTTTGGATAAGAGCGTCTGCTGGATGAAAATCGCT
This sequence comes from Megalops atlanticus, assembly GCA_019176425.1. Classification (NCBI taxonomy): domain Eukaryota; kingdom Metazoa; phylum Chordata; class Actinopteri; order Elopiformes; family Megalopidae; genus Megalops; species Megalops atlanticus. The sequence continues at coordinate 10,003,898 of CM032896.1, forward strand.
AATGTAATTTCATTGTGGGTAGTCTTTTCTTTTCCACTGCATTATGGACAGTGTCTCCTTTCCCATTGCAGGGTGGTTTCAAAGCATCAGAGCACCTGCTACTGTTCTTTGGCGCATGGATTATCACTTCTCTGCGGTCAAGCTTGATCTGGCGTAGTGAAGCTGTGGCAGGAGGGGAGAAGTGAATTGTGGGACGGCCTCATTCCAGTTAGACACAGACTCCGAATGCTCCATGGTAGGATTCACAGTGTGCTGCCAATTCAAACAGTCCTCTGCTCTTCACTCATCAACATCACAGAGACAAAGCCAATGTTTACTCAGTTCCCCCAAAATATGTTACAGATGGCTATGGCAGCGTTTCCCTGTCTGCATTAGTCTGCCTCTATCAAAAATGGTCAAATAGCAGTTTCTGCTTGATCTCTTCAGGCAGAAGTAGGTGACCTATTCCTGGGCCAGTGGAGAACTGGAGCCCACCTGGGGTGGGCCTGTTTTTTGTGATTCACTTGGTGCTAATGAGTGGTACTGTAAGGCCAGCATTTTTCCCCACAGCATCTTAGACTCTTACCTAGCATACCCAAGAAGCAGTGACTAGGACCCATGAACACAGAGACGAAGCAGAAACATGCAATCAATAACGTTTCACATTAGATCATACATGAGGAGGCAGCCCAGCAACCAGGAAATGTAATCAGTTTGATGTGGAACTCATTTCAGGTGCCTTTTTTCAATCTTCTGCACATCCCTCACTGCTGACAGATGCACACACAGCATGATCCCCCTCTGCTCCCAAGTGCAGCTGACTGGTTCTGAACGTCTGTTTCATAGGCAGGAGCAAAAATTGGATGCTTGTATCACAAAAGATTTCTTTGATATGACAGCTGGATTTGATGAGCTATGCCTACATATCAACCTTAATGATATGACACTTTTGTGTCATATCAATAAACAATAAGAAACTTGCTTTGTGGCTGTAATTGTTTTGTGCTATCTGGGGACATACAACAGGGGAGATAATGTTCCATTTGTGGATCAAATTAAATAAGTCATAAAAGTTAGTTTCATCCCAGTCACTGACAGGTACATTTTGCAATTATTGATCCACTGCATGGCAGATTTGATTAGATGGCATTATAAAAGCCATCAGTCCTTCAGTAATCTGATAATTACAAGGGTGGACACTAATTCTTAGATCAGAAGTGTGAAAGAAACCTGGCAGTGTATTAAAATTCCAGGGTGGTGTATGAAAACGCCTGTGTGGAAACACCACCGATTTTGATCCCATGAATTCCAGGCTACGTAAGTACAGAGTCTGAGGGCACATTAGAACATACACTAAGCTTAGCAACATAAAAAGCATGATAAATATATTTTAATGAGCACCAAGGGCTATTTCTTAGAAATGACCAACCAGTTTTGAGGTGATATTTACAAGTATAATTAATCAGAGCTTGAACCGAGAGTGTTGTGGAAAAGGGTCACCAAGAACTGAAAAGTGAACCCCAGGACAATGAAGGCCAAGTCAACGGCTCTTACAAGAATGACCTATAAACGCTCAGCACAGTCAACCAAATTCTTGCCTGTAAGGCTGACTCATAAATGCTTAGTATGCCTGGGTAAACATGTTCTCTCAGTTGAATTTTCACTTCTAGGAAGATTCATAAACAGGATATAACACTGAAGTGCCTGGAGATTTTATTTTTAATCCACACAAGGCCTTTTCTGTTGTGCAAGGACATGGAGCTATGATGCCTCTAGCTCTCACTCTCATTTTGTTTGAATGAATCTGAATTTAATCCTCGAGTTTCAGGGAGATATACTCTCTGGCAGGAAGGACACCATGCTGGCAGATTATAGTCAGAGTACTGAGTTGATGCCATCAAACTTTAGACCAAAAAAATCAAGAGGTTTTTACAGGTTCTGAGAATTTTCCACCCAACAATGGAGAATTCCCATCCCCTTTCTGACTGCATTAACGCCTGTTTTGAGATACTGAGGAAATATATGTCCCTTCTGAAGTCTCTGAGCGTTCCACACAAACTGATGGATGTTTTGTTTCTCCTCTTAATTAGATAGGATTTCAATGAGACATACATATCAAAAAGACTGTAATCTATGAAACTGTACTGTTTTACAGAGCTGGAATCTGTGCAATACTGTCCTACATGACAGGATTACCCAGCTTCAGTCCTGGGTTGCCCTTGGTAGTATGTGCAGTTGGATAGGTGTACCCCTCTTGTAAATGTGAGAACAGCTGTCAAAAGCTGTCTAGGTGTCTGTAAGTCCTGGGAAACAAGAAGACAGTTGTGACTTATCCATGAGTTTCCCCCTTGCCTGGACAGTAGGAGAGAAGACAGCTGCTCCAGACTATTGGAGCTCAGAACAGGGTAAGAACCATATCCAATCAGTGAGGATGCGGTTGCCATGGCAGCACCCCACTGGCCGGGGGCTTTAATTCTGAGGACTGTTTTGTACCAACAGGATCATCATTCCATAATCTTAGCCTCTCCACACAAATGGCAAGCAACAGGGTGAACAAATAGCAGCAAATACTGGGGGAAAGCCCCTGTGATTAAATAGCAGGGCTGGCTAAAGCTGATATGAAGTGCTAGTACACGCCACATACAGTATGATCAACAGAGACTGCCACAGAACCCAGGCTAGTGCTGCTGTCTCAATAATATAGAATTGTAATCCAGAACCTCTGAGAGCTCAAGCCATCACAATGTTCAAAGTGATTCTCTTACCCACCTGTGACCTAAAAGTCAGGCACAGATGGTTTATGCTTGTGTATACAGTATGTTTCTGCTGATGATATATGGGGGGACAAACTGTGCAAGCCTCCTCTATGTCTTCAATGCTTTGCAGACAAAGTTGAGGGTGAAGGGCAGGTTGTGATATTAATAAATGTGACACAGAAATCTGCTGCTTCCCCCTTTCCTGGTCATGCTACGGTCTTGTTCAACTTTCTATATATGCACCCAGCAGCACAACAGCAATCAGCAAACGGAAAACAATGTGGGATGGTGTAGCGGTGGTTCTGACACTTCTCCCTTCTGCAGACAGATCTCCACTCCACTCCGAATATAGGCGGTTGTGCTTGTGTCTCTCCGTTCTGTCGATCTTGGAAGATGGGTTGTGTCTTCCGTTAATCTTGTTATGCTGTGGCATGGTCCCTCAGCCAAGTTCTGAGAGTTGGATTGGTGGGTGGGAATAATGGTATGTAATGTTTCCTGCAAGTACTGATGGGAAATGTAGTCCAGAGATAGCTTAATGCGCAGCACTACCTCTGTCCCCTGCCTCATATGAGGAACTGCTAAACTGTGTGAGGATGGAGCTGTGTGACAGATAGCTGTTGTGTGTGGCAAGCCCACTCTGTGTTGTGTTCCCATTTTCTCTGTTTTCTGTCTTCTCCACAAGACTGCAGACTCAATCAGACCAACCACAAAGTGGTGCGTTTTCTGTTTGAATCGCCACTCAGTTTGCTGTCATTGTCAATCATCTTGATGTGTTTGTTTCAATAAGCTTATTCACTTAATGTGGACTTTTTGAAGGAAGATGTCTAAACACATTATGAATGTGGCATAACAAACAAAACATTCTTGGTTTGTGTTAGATTAAATGTAATTAAAACCTAATTAAACATAATGAAAGCTTTGAACAATAGCCTTCCCAACACATGGCCTACCATTTTTATATTCATATCTTCAGAGCCATTCACTCTATATATGTAAAATAAACACATTTAAAGGGATTTATGTAATACTAAGGATGACATTTTAGAGCACAGATTAAAATATTATGACATTACAGCTGAATAACTGTGAATATATTTGAATCACAGACGTTGCATGCTAATACATGAGCAGCTTATGAGTGTTAGAGATTTTCAAACTTTTGGATGTACCTCTTATTTTCTGCCATACTGGCATACAAATTCAGCAGTGGGGCAGCAGTCTACCATACTGGTAAGGAGCAGTGCTTGTAGCTGAAAGGTTGCTGGTTTGATTCCCAGCTGGGGCACTGCAGGTGTACCCTTGGGTAAGGTACTTAACCAAGTATTGCCTCAGTTAATATCCCGCTGTGTAAACTGATTACATGTAAAAATTGTAAACTATGTAAGTTGCTCAGGGTAAGAGCTTCTGCTAAATAAAGTAATGAAATATAAATTCAACAATAAAGCCGTATTTTGGTGATTTCTACGACAGAAAAGAAAAACATCCAGAATGAATCAAGTTAGAATTTGGCCAAGGTGAGGGCACTCATAACCCAAACTCTCGAATGTGTGCGTTTGTGTTTATCTTGCTAGGCTGTTGTGCCTCTCTTTGGTGAGTCATTATCCTTCGCATGTGAAAAAAAGTACTCTCTGTAGTGTGAACAGCTCATTCTGTGTCCTGCATTAACGCCGCCTTCAGGGCCGTGAGCACACGAGGGAAGCCTAGAGCTGCGTGATTCTCCTCACACTCTAGAACAGACTGTCCTGGTACCTATTGTTATGATGGGGCAGTGCCTTGTCACCAAAAAAAACCCTTCGTACTTATTCAATATTTCATGCGGAAGCATAGAGGAAACAGAAAGAAGGGGAAAAATAATTTCAAAAGACATAAACAAGAAATGAAAAAAGCCAGTTATGTCATTTTTTGACACAGTAAAAACATTAAAAATCCAAGATACGCTTGAAAAAGCTTGAAAAAGACTTAGAAATGTATAATAATGTGAAAATCACCTTCATGCAAAAGGCACTTCTGCAAAAGCAAGAAACCCCATTTTACACAAGAACCTTTGAATGTATCCATGCACAGCATGTGTCGCTCTTTTCATGCATTTTAAAGCTGTTTATGCTTTATGTTGCAGCAAGGATGTGGGTAAGTCCTGAAATAAATTTAACTTTGGTTGACATGGCAATAACATTTTTCATTAACTTTTTTTAGCTCCCAGCAAAAATGAATTCATCTTGAATTAAACTGATGATATTTGGCTGGTTGCGTAATAACAATTCCAGATCTCCCAAAACACAATTCAGGTATACAGGATGTTTAAGCATTAAATTAATTTCTGGTTTGGGATGCTAAATGCCTCACATAGTAGGATCAGGCCTTAGTGGCTGTGATTAATTTTTCAGAAGGTCTTAGAAGCAGCTGTTATATATAGATATACAAACTCTTAAAACCTTTCTGCACCAGCTGGATCACTACTAATACAGTCCTGGGGCTTACTACAGAAGCCAAGGCCCAGGAGTCTTCACGCAAGCCCCACACTGCAGAGAAAGGGCTTCATATGATAGCTGAATCTGTGTCACAGTATGGGTTGCACACAAGCTTGGGGCTTATCCAGAATTATGTATCACAATGCAATCCGGATTGGGTCCGATTCTCTAACCACAAAAACCGTACTGCCCTGGTGTGTTTGCAGATCTAACTGGTACATTTCTGTAGTGAAAGAACCCAGTGCCTTTAGGGTTTGAACCAGTGCCCGAGCGGATTGAATGAACATGTTAGCTGGCTGAGCCACCACCACTTCAGTCATATGAGGCAGAGAAAACAAACTGACAAAAGCATGCCGATAATGGAAGAAAGGCATGACCTCAGACATGTCTATGCTGAGTGGTTCCAGTGAATTCTTATAACCCTTCCCACACACAGTCCTACGCACACTGTGTAATGACAACTATGTCAAGATTGTATAATGTTCTTAACATCCCAACATTCTTTGTCCTTCTCTGATTTGAGGACAGGTTCATTTAATGGCATTGTACAAGAAAATGTCAATGTTTTTGAATGCATTTTTGCTATGCACAGGACAAAAGGACCTGCAGGTACATTTGATTAGAATACAGCTTCTTTGTGCTACAGAAAATCATTCTGGGAAACCGCTTTGTTCTTCCAGCTCCACTGCTGTTTAAATCTGACCTGAATTAAAATGAAGTTTAATGATTGGACAGTTGCAGTGATGATGAGACTAAGCGCTCAGTAACATGGAAATTTATATCAGTGACTTCCAATGAATGTGCCTTTTGGAGATCCAGTACATTGTCTTTTTTTTCTTTAAGACAACAGCTTAGACTACCCATCATTCTTAGTCATATGCTTTGTGATAGCTCAGATGCTCTGATCAAATCACATCAGATCAAGCAGAGTCCCCAATTTATATCAAACTGAGTCAGACTCTTATGGAAAAGGACATCTGGTTAAAACAGTTATTTCTAATAAAATCACAGGAAACACAAACAAGGGCCAAATGGAAGGACAAATAAAATTGACCATGCTTTCCTGCACGTTTTACGTAATGCTTAATTTTTCAGCATGTACAAACCCGACTTCCAGCCACCCAGGGCCAGCAGGCGCCTGAGGAACGTTGCAGTAATGTAGTATTTTCCAGCTGTGCACTTAAACGCATGTGTGGAAGCTATCCTGTTTTGCAGTGAAACCACTTGCGAATGTTGTGAATAAATCATTAGTTTCCCTGACCCTTGGAAAGCACGCTGGAATTCTGCAAACCCGCAGATGACTGCTGAGGTATATCTGCGCATCAGTCAACCAGAACCAGTGGTGTCCTTGAGGAGAGCTTCATACGTGTCAGTCTGTGGTAAAACATTTAACTGTCATACTCATCAATCAATCAACAAATCATATTGTATTATACGTGTGAATTTAATTTACACATGAGTGGTTTAGTAGACACAAGAGAACGTGGAAAAATTTAGAATTTGCTCTGAGCACTTTGGGGATTAGACAGAGTGACATGCTATATGTTGAACAAGTTATATATTAGATGTTACAATCCTAACATGCTTCTTTGAACAGTATTTACATACACAAATCTAGGCTTATAGTGTTCTTATCTAGACCAACCGCCATTTTATGTATAAAATAAATATGTGGGTCAAGAGTTTTTAGGTTTATATCTCAATAATGCGTTTAACTGAAAAGAGCACGCTGCACTCCAGAGGCTGATGGGAATGGAACAGGCAGCAGGGCATGGGGCCTGGGGCCAGGGCAGGGGGCAGCCAGCATCACTCACCACGTCCCTGGCACGCACCCCTCACGTCACCGGCGCCAGGCAGCGGGCTCTCTCAGTCCCCCGGCCGCGTGCTCCTGCCCCCCCCCATGACGTCATTCCCATGCCGTTCCGGGAGCGAGAAACATCCTGCGCGCCCCACACGTGCAGTACCCAGGGCCCCCCGGAGTCACGAAGTGCACCTCTCTTCACATGCGGAGTCCGCGTCCTTAAAAGGAGGCATGCTGTACTCATGGGCAGCACTGGTCTCCTACTGCATGGGCCTGTTTCCACTCACCTGCCCTGCGTGAGGCCTGGCAGGACTGGGCTGAGCGAGGCATGCCTGGCACATGGCAGCACAACAAGACTAATCGCCAGCCTGCTTTCCTCTGCTGGTGCTCCCACGCTACAGCGGGGTGGACAGCGAGGCGCCGCTTTGTGCAGGGCGAGAGGGAAGGGCGGGGCCACGCAGCACTGGATTCTTGTTTATTTGTCATAAAGAAAAACACTTACACAAGCCACGTGCGGGGTGTGGAGCTTACCCTTTGGTAAACATCAAGCTCATTAGGAGGGCAGAATGCGGACTGCATGCTCTCAGGTAGGGGCATCACCTGTAGGGAATACATAAAGCCCTACCATGAAAAAGCATACACAGAATTCAGCCATCTCCTCTTGGAAACAGCGTATCCTGCCTCCTCTGTTTTGATGTACTGAGGTGAACTCTGGGTGCCTCATGGGAATGAGTCTGAGAAAGGTGCCACACCTGTCACACCCGCGGGGGTCTGCAGTCCGGGACGGAGACGGCCGGGGGAGCAGATGGCACACGTGCTGAAGTGCAGGCCATTCCAAAGGCCACCGTGACCGCACAATGCGCACCTAAGCGTGGAACCAAATTCCTGGCTTTGCAGAGACCCCTCCGCAGCTACCTGCCGAATGATGCCTCACTGAGGACATTCAAAGCATTTTTTAGGAGTAGCAGTCTGTTCAGTCTCCCTCTTCCAAAGTAGTCCCTGCAGTGTATTTCAGAAGAACTTGTCAGCTCAGGCTGATAAAATATGAGATGACCGATGTGAGGAGGAGGAGGAGGAGGAGAAGTGGAAGTGCTAAAGTTTTCTGACGTCTTTATCAGGCATTAATTAGTCAGTCTAGCATGGACGATGTGAGCAAATGTTTGCCATGTCCAGCAGGAAATGTTCCCTGGGATTAATTTAGCAATAACTATTGACCTTCTTTGACAAACTCACATTGATTTCAAACAGTTGTGCTCAGGCTGTCCATGTGGACATTGCTCTCTCTGTTTAAAAACAACAATCAGGCTCTCCTTTGCCCAGCAGTTACTTATATTTTAACCAATCCAGCATTCTAGCCCTCCCACACTGAGGAACTATTCATGAGCAAGTCACAAATGCTAGCGCTACATGAATGGTCTTTAATGATTCCAATCGACTTCAGATTGGATGTGTTTATGTAGCAGTCAGGTGCATTAGAGGTGACGTGGGGCAGGGCAGAAGCATAAGGCTGACTCTCTACCCTGTGATGATAAGTGGTGATAAGTAGGGCAGAGGAATGGGAACAGGCAACGCAGACGGGTGGGCATGTGACAAACGCATCTGAAAACAATGGGAAGAAGCGCACTGCGGGCCAGTAAATATGTGTGTTTCTGTGGATGTTTGTATTTACGTTCAAAGCGTCTGCTTTTCGGCCCAATTAATCAGAGGTGACATAAAATGGCAGCAACACGAAGCAGGTGGATAACATTCACAGATGCGTGTTGTTTACTTAATCAGAGATATTTGAAGGATTGGTTTCGGCCTACTCCACAGCAATAGCTGGGTGAGCCCTGCAAACAGCAACCACACTTTGCATCTTGGTAAGAAAATCTGCTGCATTAATTTACACAAAGAGTTGAAGATTTGGAGAGAGCTGGAACTGCTACATCATGGCGGGTCGGGTCAACAGGAATACAAACAAAGGAACTCTGAATGACGATCCTGAGTATGTGACAATGGACACTCTTAAGGAATTACTGGACCAGCAGAAAAGCTTTTATGAGGATTTGTTGAAGAGGCAGGAGACTGCATTTCGCAGTTTTTCTCAAATGATCCTGGACTCAGCCAACAAGAGAGTGGACTCAGTGTTGGGTGAGTTACAAGAACTCAAGTCTGAATGACTCTCAAGAGTCTGAATGACTCTCAAAATGACACTGATGATCTAAAGAAACACCAAAAGGCCCAACAAAGTGAATCTAAGGACATATCCAAGCAGGTTAATGAACTGAAATCAGGACAAGTTGCAAAGGGATATTATGAGCAGATGGATTACCTAGAGAATCAATGCAGGAGAAATAATCTTGTGATTAATGGACTTGGGCCAGATAAAGCGGATGAAACCTGGGCTGAAACAGAGTCCAAAGTACAAGAACTGTTCACCACTAAACTTAAGCTGGATGCCTCTGTGGAAATTGAGAGGGCTCACAGGAATGGAAAGTTCAGAGGTGACAGTGAAAGGCTGAGATCAGTGGTGATCAAGCTGTTGCATTTTAAGGACAAACAGCTAATCCTGGCCAGGGCAAGATCTAACCTAAGAACACCTCAGTTTACATCAGTGGGGACTTTTCAGAAGGAGTGAGGAAGACAAGAGCTGAGCTATTACCCGCAATGAAAGAGGCAAGAGCAAGAGGAGATTATGCTATCATAAGCTATGACCACCTAAATGTGTGGCCAAGGAGCAGTAACTGAGCAGAGAGATGGCCCCCAATTATGATATAAACTGTGTTGGATCATTGGTTGATATGAACTGGGAAAAGCATGGTACTCAACCTACCGAAAAAAGGGTTGAGAATAGCTCATATTAATGTTAGGAGTTTAAGAAATAAAGTTGATGAAATATCTAGATTAATTAATGGTGAAAATATCAATGTACTTGCTGTCTCAGAAACACATTTAGACCACTCAATAACAGACATGGGGGTAGCCATACCAGGCAATAACATATTTAGAAATGATAGGAATATTTTTTGGGGGGGCGTAGCAATATATTTACAAAGCCATATTTCCACCAAGGTTAGACTGATGATAATCAGCTGTGCCTATCACTCAAAGGCTCAGATATTGAACAGGTTCAAGAGGTAAATCTGCTTGGTGTCACACTCAATGGGCAGCTGTCATGGGAGAAACATATTGAAAACACTTACATGTCTTGTTATATGTGTCATGTTTTATTGTGTGTGGACCCCAGGAAGAGTAGCTGCTACCTTAGTGGCAGCTAATGGGGATCCGAATAAAGAATAAAGAATAAAGAATACTAAACACAATGAGAGTGGTCACATGTGCAGGTCATTCCCAGAAATATAAAGATGCACAGTAGACATGCAACCAGGTAATGCCAAGCTGCCTTGGCTCCAGACGATTCTATTTGTGCTGGTTCCGGCAATAAAGATTGTCATGTTGTTCTTTTTGAGATTCTAGTGGGAACCGTATCAAAGTTTTCCTTTCAATGTGTTTCCTGTTCTGGTCGAATGCCGTCATCTTGTCAAAAAAACCAATCTCCTGTTTTCCTTGTCAGAATGGCTTTTGGATTCATAAGCAGCCGATGAGCACCGGGCAAAGAGCTCAAGAGCTCAACATTCCAAAGCTCCTCCATTAATGGTTCCTGTCTGCTGTAGCTGTTTGCTTATTATTATTATTTCTTACTTTATGTTTTCTAAGTATTATGGGATGGCTTTCGATGTGTTCCACCAAATCATGTGAGTGTAGTAAAAAAAAATAATTTCCACATGAAGACTCTCCTGTGTAAAATCAAGGATAAAGTCTGAAATAATAAAGGTCTGCAGTCCAGCACAGTCCTCCAAATATGCACAACAAACAAATGGAATATACAAGCACCCGTTTCTTCCACGATCAAGACTGATTGCTCCAATTATTCTACAGTTTAATGTGCATGCACATTTCCATACCAATTTGTTGCAGATGTGTGAACGTGCTGGTTTGCCAGTCACGTTTAGAAGGGTGTGTCTCCTTGCAGAAGACCAAAAAAGAGGAAAAAATGCACTGGAATTCCATAATTACTCTCTGTTGCTTTTTTGGTGGTTGATTCATCATAACTGTGTCATATCGATGAGCTGATTGATGACAGTGCCTGAAATAACACATGAGGGTGTATAAGAAATCGCACAGACTCAAGACCAACACGTGAGAGTTTACCTCATGCTTCCCCTTCAGGTTATTTTTAGAAATATTTATTCTTTGATATCATCTTTGACCTTTTATGCTGTCAAGTCTGCCTACCTATTCTTTTTAATGTGCCCCATACAGAAAGTAGATGGGGATAGCACCAGCAGTTTGAGCTGTGCCTGAAATCGAGCACACGGAAGAAAGGTCATGATTACCTAGGTATTGGCTTTATTAATATTTTACTGTAATTTATTATGATTAATTATTATTTATTTGCTTAGTAGATAATCTAATCCAACAGGAGTTACAGAGTTACCATATACACTGCTAACAGGCTAATGTGGCTATTAGGGATTATTACTTTGCTCAAGGGTACAACAGCAGGGCCTCTTTTAGGATCTGAACTTGCAGCCCTCTGGAAACCAGATCTTTAACCACAATAAACACACAGCTGCCTGTGTGTAAATAACAAAATAATATGTGCTGGGTACATGCAGACACTGCGCATGTAGCATGTATATTACAGGAAACTGACTGCAGACACAGCAGGGGATTAGTAAGGGATCCTCACTGTTCATCGCCTTTCAGCTACAGTCTTGGATCACAGTGTCAGTGTCAGTGTCAGATATGCTGCTTTAGTGATATCATGTAATTTTTATTACTTTTGGAATCAAAGTCACTACTCATGGCCCCTTGTGTGCTTATACTGCAGGATTAGGGTTCATGCTTGATAGAAACATGTTTTTTAGGAATTGAACATTAGTGTATCATTGTTCTGAGCCTCACTAAAGAACGAGTATGCATACAAAAAGTTGTCTTTGTATTATCTATAATACCGTGTAACTGACACCCTGCCCTCAAATGTGCATTCAAGCAAATTTTCAGCGTTAAAAAATACATTTTGAAGATTTTATTTATTTTGTCTCATTTTTTCCTGTTTCCCTCTCAACAGAAACCAGGAAATGTTGATGTCTGTTGAAATGTCTGTTGGGGCTGTTCTCCCATGGCCTGGAAGGCTTTAGGACCGGGGGCAGAAGCGACCTCACAGACAGACACGTGCACAGATGAGGCTCATGGCCAATCAACCCAGGTGTTGCCTGTCGCCTTCGCCAGGCCTGTTGTAAACACACAGCCAGCCAGTCTTAAAAGTTGCTTAAAAGCAAAGCAAATGGGTGTTGCCTTGCACTCCACTCTTGCTTCAGCTGAACTGCCAAGAAGCAGGGCCTTTCCTCCTCTGTGGTAAGAGGTTTTTGTTTTGTTTGGTAAACATTTTCTTTCTTTCTTTTTTTTTTTTTTACCAGATTCTTGTTCTAGTAGCAGTTTTTTTGTCCAGTTACCACACTTACACAATGGCAACCTGGCCACAGATGTAGATTTTACTCAAAAGGTGCTTGAGCGTTTGCTGCTTCAGTGCTATATGGAGAGAAGTCCTTGGGTAAGGAATGTGCTTTGTTGCAGTGAAATACCAGTGACAGTTCTCAGAGTGCTGTTTTTACAACTTATTCATGGGATGAGAAACTAAGTTAATTTCTACTTCACTAATTTAAACACTACTCCTCCTTACACCACATGCCGATGGACAACAGTGTTGTCCATCGGCATGTGGTGTAATGCCATAAGCCAGTGTGGAGGCCCACTGTCCTGCATATCTTCTATCTATCCTTGCTCCAAACACACCTGATTAGTGTGATTAACATGCTCTTGATTAAACCAGGTGTGCTCAGCTAATCAAAAGTGCCACTGATGAGTTCAGTCAGGTAGGTGGAGCAGGGAAAGATGGAAAACGTGCGGAGCAGGGGGCCCCCAGGAGCAGGATTGAGAAACACTGCCATAAGCAATGGATGTGGCTTTGTTCCAGAGAAAGTACATTATATGCTCTATTCATTGAGAAGGGTGTTTTAGCTGGTTTCCTGGAAATAGCTGGAAACCAGCTAAAAAATAGCTCACAATTGCCCCTCTTGCATCCTAGCTTGAAATTTTTTATAGGTCAGAGGTTAGAGCTAAGTTGGCACATTTGTACCCAACAACAACACAAAAGTTATCAAAACAATGGTTTCAGGTTTTGGGTGTAGAACCACTGGTTTTGAATGTAAGTGAATAATCACACAAGGACAGACTGCTCTGTGGGGGGGGACACAAATCTCATCTGGGGAACAAGTGTTTCATTTTCATAATCAATGCTTTGTCACCTCTAAACCTTATTTAGAGTCTGAAAAGGCCCAACAGAATCTGATGACAAGGGAAAAAGACAAACAGGATAGAGGGTTTTAAGCATAAGGTTATTAGAACTGGCCTAAAATGATGAATTAAATGGACAGTCTGTGATGGTGCTTTTCATTGCAAAGAGCAATGCCAAAAGCTGATTTAATGGTTCTTGTTTATAGGACGCTCACCTTAATGCTGGCGGGCATGTGCGCGCCAGCACTCATCCGATTTTGTTAATGCCAAATGGATGAACAAACATCAGCGGAAAACATGCCAGGGCTTCTGCCTGTCTCTGAATGGAAGTGTCAAGGTAAAAGTAAGACAGCAGCACTGTGGTGTAGTGATAAGAATCAGGGCTCACAACCCAAAGAAGGTTGCCAGTTTGATTCCCATGCAGGGTAGTGTTGTATAAGGTGCTTGACCTGAATTGAGTAAAAAGTTGGCGTTATAAATGGATTACATGTAAAAAAATTTAAGTCACTCTAAAAGAGAGTCTGCTAAGCTCATGTAATGTATTGAAACTGGCTCCACCCTACAGTGAGTGGGACACACTGCAGTGGCAGTTGCTGGTGTTCGCTGTCACAGGAAGTTCAGGAGATATAGCTGGAGGCTCTCCTGTGTCTGATGCCAGAGGTCATGAGAATGTAGCTTGACCCTGGGAAGGAGGCCCATATCTCCTCTTACAATAGCATTCCTTCCCTCCCTATATGAGGGGCCAGCTGTGACCTTAGCATGGGTTTTAGCCTTGAGTATAGACCACCAGGCCACTGAACTCTAATGGAACTGGAATGGCCATACTTAATCAGCAAAACAAGAGGTAGCCTTTCCAGGTCTAGCTGAGTGTGTGCCCCTGTTTGAGTGGACTCTTAAATCTTTGACTCTTAAAAAGCAGCTGGCATATATCTAAAATTGGGGTTATTTGACCCTTTATGAAAATACACGCTTCCACTAAGCAAGCGACTTCTACGATACGAAAACAAGCACTACTCCAGTCCTCAACTGATGCAACAGTAGCTTCAGATCAATTCCAGATTTTCTTGGATCTCTTTTAGCATCAATAACACAGACAATGATGAAGTATTTGACATTGCAGGGGATTTAAGAACAAGAATATGATTAAATGTAGCACTGCATTAGAATTATAAACAGCTGGTCTGGCACCATTAAGAATTCTAAAAATTCCCTACCACATGTCCAATAACAAAAAAAATCTGTCTAAAATGTGTTCAGGAATGTTCCGCCCTATTGGCATTTGGACCGATTTAATTTGTGGTTTGTTTGTGTTGCTATCCACAAATTGCAAAGTTTGCATGACATTTTCCAATCAGGATAAGAAATAAAACAGGAAAAATATCAACTTCAAAGCCAAGTATATGATTAAATAATACACAGAATAAAATGTGCTTTCTACATTCATTAATTTTGAGAGAGGTTGTGATTGTGCAGTTATTTGTATAAAAGCTTTTTTTTGGGCATGTCTCCACACACAGATAGTACCAGGAGCTCTACTCTGCACAGCTATGAACATGTTTGTGTAGCTTTGCCAACAAGCACAATTAAGCAGATGTCTCACTAACATTACAGTACTACATATCATGCCTAGCCCCTGCCATGTGTTTGGCTCTTAATTGTGCAGCCCAAACAAAATAATGACATTGAGTACAAATCTGTACTGCTCTGACTACCTCCCGTTGCACAAAAAAGTCAAAACTACTAATATAATGATGTGGCAGATCATCAAGTCTTGCTGCAAACATGTTTTCTGTGTTCTTGTGTTCGGAGTTTGCACATGCAGAGGATGGAGCGGAATGATGAGGCTGGGAGCAGGCGGAATGGTAAGCGCCATTTTCCAGTGAAGCAATGTAATTAAACGCCGAGCTCAGACGAACTGAACACGATTCACAGATGAGGTGAGAACAGCAAACAGCAGCATCAGTGTAGATCTGTTGGTCCAGTGAAATCAAATGCAGCAGGAACAGTGAGAGAATTCTTTTTGCACAGAAAGCATTTCTCCCTCAGAAGGCACTATTCATATACTGCAGGGCCAAAGTTAATGAATGAAAACCAGGGCTCCATCTCATAAGTGCTGGCTCTGTACTAATCTCTGGCTCTGGGATGCACAGCATGACATGTTTGCTTTATGTTGATATAACTAATTATTGGGAATTACTTGCCTTCTGGTGGCTGGCCTATATATCCAGGCAATGCTGGTAGCTTTCAGGTTTGCATGTTTGTGTATATTTTGCGCATAAATATTTCATATCTTAAAGAGCTGTTGCAGGGATGGCCTATATTTTTCATGATTTATTTTGGCTCTTATGAGAGGCATTTTCCCTGTCATGAAGTGAGAAAATGCGTGTGGTGGGTATTGGCAGATAAAGCTTTTTTTAAAATATTAAAACCACTTCAGTTTTGAGGAGCGCTGTCTGGGAAAGCGACGCTGTTGTAGGGGTCTGGAATAAGGAAGGACAAATCCCCTGAAATGAAAGATGGGTGTGAACATATTCACACAGATCAATAAGGGTATACAAATACATCCCACCCACCCCCCGTGAATCCATACGGACAGCTTATTTCATTGATTTGTTACCACTTCCAACACGGAGAGCCATTTGAAAAGGGCAAACAAGAATAAAAAATAAAGTTCAAAAGAAGGGAATAAGTTTAAACTGTGATTTACTTTCTCATAGCAGAAGTGTGACAGCTGTCAGGTTCTTTGGCCTGTCGTCTTTGCGTCGTAGTGTGTTGTTTCCGGGCAACAAGGTTGGCTTTGAGAACAGCTGTCTGAAGATCCTTCCGGAAGATATGCTTCTCTCCATGTTCCTTTCTATGGAAGTTGCTGTGGTAGTTATGGCATCTAAGCTGAAACAATACCATATAATCAGCTCGTTTGCAGAGGGTTACCATAAATTTTGACACCTTGAAGATGCCCTTTGGTGACCCTCTGGAAAAATCTAGGTCAGATATACAGTATAAGTGACCTTCAGCACTGAGTGTTCTGAGTGTTCTTGCTAACAAGCAAGCTGTTTCAGAATGTAAGGAACAGAAATGAAGCCATTTCCGTTGCATTAGGATAGGTGTTTTGTGATGCTTCCATTTGAAATACCTTACTGACCTAGAAAAATCCACTGGATGCAGGCACTCCAATAATGAGAATGAAAAATGCCACCAGAGATGGATTGTACTTTCTACTTCTCTGTACCTGCCAGTATTGTCAGCATCTAGGATTCAGCTGGTCTACCACCACAGCTGTATTGTATAAAATTATCTTTATTCTTAATTTCTGTGCAACTGCACTGTTCTCTGCAGGTCAGATTCACATTCCACAAAAAGGTCAAAACTGCTGCTATCATGATATGAAAGGTTGTTCAATCTCAAAACAAGTGAGCAGAGCATTCTTAGCTATGCTTTTCCCAAGGGGGTCATTGGAATGCACTGGACTCTGCTTCACCAGACTGGCTGCTATGGATTGTTTATGCTCCATTGAAATAAGTGCAGAAAGGCATGACAAAGCCAAAGAGCTTAGTTATACACAGTGCTTAGATCGGCTTACTGCAGTTCATGAAAGGGGTAACAATAATCCAACACATGCAATATTTTTACAATGATCTCTGAAATATAGAGCATGACTGACAACACAGGGGTGTTTTTAGAACCAGACTAGGAGAGCTAATGAGTCAATAGAAGTAAAGAAGAGGGAGTTACCAATTTAAAAAAGACTGCAATGTGTGGCTTTGAGGTCAAAACTTTTCAGCTCCTGTATGGCAGTTCAGTTTCTCTTTGACAGTTTTGCCCTTTGATTTTCTAAAGGGAGCTGGAGCCTCAGTGAAGCGATGACATATTTTTCTGTTTCCAGGCTTGACTGTTACATGTTATTATTTTTGTTTCCAAACATTTTCCTTCACACATACGCTTGTATGCCTGTTCCCGTAAAGTGGTGCTATTGGTTGACATCCCTCACGGTGTGGGGAGAAAGGTATGCTGGTTTTCAATAGGCTTGCATTCATGCTTTTTGGCCCTATCCAAAATAAATGCTTCAGCTGGCTCCAGCAAAGCAAACATACCGCAGATGAAATACAGCCTCCAAATATTTTGGGCAATGTGTGGCAACAGAAGCATTGGCTTGGATTTCCACGGCTCTCCCCAGGACATGGAAAATTACACTTAACAAAACAGGCTCAGACTGACATCCAGCCACCAGGGGGCACTATGAACAGGAGTCATTTGTGTGGTGCATGATGGTAGCCATTGCCCTGCAAGGAGTAGCTGGAGCCTGGATGCTCTTGAAGACAATATTTGTGTTGCAGACTCCCTAGGATGCCTGTTGGCAGGATTAGAGGTGGTAGAACATCCTTCTAATGTGAAACAGTGGATTTACCCTGGGGTTGTGTGTTGTCAGGATAGGGGAAAACCGAAGATTTTTTTCATCCTGATAAAACCTAAAGTTAAAATATTTTGAGGAGAATAATTGGTCCTGCTTTTTGGTTGATGAAGGTGCAGTGCTGCATATGTGAATGGGTTCCTGAGCTGTCTGAGGTCTGTGGTTGCCAGTCTGGCTGCTTGCCCTCTGCCACTTCCTGTTTCTCTGCCACTTCCTGTTTGTCCTCTCTCCCTCCCGCTGTGCCCCACATGGCTCTGGTGTTTCCCCTCAGAAGCGGCTCTGATTTCCTTTTCATGGTGTGGGTGCAAAATAGTTTGTCAAAAGCGGATAAGCCCAAATTCATTCCTCAATCGCACATTACTGTACCTGGTTCTTTCCAGGTAATCACATGAATTGATAATAGAGTATTATATAAGACACTGAAATTAATGGGTGCTGAGATTATTTTGTCTTTTCTCACATGGAACTAAACTTTTTGCAAGTAGATTTATATTGGATCTGCTCTGAAATGTACTCTCAACATATACACCTTGAAGATGTAGAGGTAACTACATGTAAAAATATTTTACTGCCTTTCAGTTAACTTGCAACTATTCCCAGGACTTGTCATTACCTAGCAAGCTACTATTACTTTGGCTTGAAGCTTATTATCATAAGGTATATGGGTAGCTAGCGAGCCACTTGTTGAGGGAATTGATCCAGTGTTGTGCTCTGCATGTACTTGCTTTAATAAGACCAGAACAAGCTATAAGAGTATAAGATGGCATCCCATGGGTTGAGGGTAAATAAGCAGTAATCATCTTGCTAGAGTCAGATGCATCTCATTAACACAGTTTGCATGTAAACAGTAATGCGTTCCACCCTTACTGTATGGAGAACAGCCCTTGACATGATCCCAAAGGTGTTTGTGTGTGTGTGTGCGTGTGTGTGTGTGTGTGCGTGCGCATTTGGATCGTACATTAACCCACTTTTGATTTAACCACTGTAAAATGTGGAAAATAACAGCTGATGTAAAACTGAAAATGTCCAGACTCTCTCAGGCATTTTATTTATTTATTTTTTTGTGAGCCACACTTGATAACTGTTCATGAGTGCATTTCACAGTAACACGTGCATACGCATCCTAATGTACACATAATCACATCCAAGATGGGGGGGCAATGTAGCATAGCTGTAAGGTGGGGCACTGCTGCTGTGCCCTTGGGTAAGCTACGTGACCCAGAATATCCAGCTGTATAAATGGATAAAATGTAAAAATTTTAACATATGTAAGTTGCTCTTGATAACTTACATCTTCTAAATGACGATATGTAATGTAAGACTCCTTGAAGGAATCCAGACTAAACCCTTTACTCCAAGGTCACCACAGCAGCTGGGATTAAACTAGCCACAAGCCCAGCTCCAAGCCTAAGTTCTGCTCCTCACCTCTGCCCCACGGTTAGTCAGTGTAGGTGGAGCTCACAGTACTATTCCTTTCAAAGAGGAAGAAAAATGCCATTGTAATGGTGGCCTCTGAACTCCTCTGCCAGGAGAAGGTAAGGCAGAACATCCTGTAGGAGCGGACTCGGAGTTCGGTTCCAAGAGCACTAATCAGAAAGGATGGAGGAGTGTTGCTCTTGGCCTGTTCTGCATCACATTGCAGTCCAAGCAACACACAACAAAGATCCAGGCAGGCTTCGATGGGCACAGTTAAAACCTCTTCAAAACACAGATCAAAACAAGCGGCACAGGGTGTGCTGGAAATCAAAGGCAGGCAAATGGAATAGGATTTTTGTCCTTTACTTTAACAGAGTTCATTGAAACCATCTAATGTCTTTTTTTTTTTGCTGCAGAGCTCGTCCTCTTGAAATATTTAGCATAAGTGTCAGCTGGATAGTAAGCTTGTGAGTGAACTGCAGGGAATCGGAGTGGGGGGTCTTTTGTGCAAGAGAGACTTGTCAGTTTTTTCGGAGATGAAGCTCAGCGGCACGTTCAAAGACGAGCAGGAAGCGCTGAGGAATCAATCCTTCCTTTCAGCAGCCAGATCACTTCAAGGGGTAGTGACTCTATAATTGAAATTGCCTCAATAAGGTTGAGTTGTGAGTATATCAGAGCGATAGTCAATTGGAAAAGGACCTTTTTCTAGAACAAAGAAATGTGGTGCGTCACTTTTAAATGAAGCTCATGTTATAGATCTGTGATGTATGATTTTATCTTTTTTAATTGGTGACATCATATGCTTCATACAATAGATGGTGGTTGATGTGTCGTTTTTCCAAAGCAATGCAAGGGTTTGAAATATCCTTTTCTGAAAGGGCAAACAGAATTATTTATGATGCCAATTGTATGTCTCAAGTACATATTTAATGAGAGAGCCTTGTGCTATCTTTGGAATTCAGGGATTTCTGCTCAGAATTTCTCCTCTGAATCTTACTTGCCACACCGCATACTCTTACTGCTATTGAAAGCATTTTAATTTTTACCTGACCTATCCTCAGATGAGAATTTTATCAAGACAATAATAAAGAATATGGAAGATCCAACAATAAATACATGATCATAAGCTGGTTTGACATTCAGTACAGTATCATTATAATGTTACTACACCAAGCGTACCCTGCAGAACAGACAGTATGAAGTGCCAATATATCGTTATTAACTGAGATTAGTAGATTGACAAACATCATCAATGAAATCAACAAGAAAGGAAATCAACTAACAGCACCAACAGATACCTAACTACTGGTATATATCCTCTCTCTCCTGCCTTAGAGTTTCTGCAGAGAAAAGATTCAGTGAAATGGATTTCTTTAGCTGGTATTGATGTCAATAGAAGCTGACATAACCCAGCCTAATGTATGACATTCCCTCCATGTCTCTGGAACATTATAACAATATTTCCACATTGCTGCAGCTGATGAAATAATAACAGCCTACCCAGGTAGTACTCATTATCTTGCACAGGGTTAATTTAAAATGTCCAGGAGCTTTGAGCCCATCGTGTCAGTGAATGCATATTGCACCATCTTGCATACATCCCCAAGATTTGTTTGCAGGAGATGTTTGCAGCTCTAATATATTCATTTTCATGCATACATTTCAGTTTTTTTTCATTGGTTTCCCTTTGTACCTCAAGGTAACCGCCAACTCTGTGGCTTAGCCCTCCACCCACCCATCCCCTAGCAAGTAGCAGCTCCTGCCCTGTGCCTCCCCAGGGAACAGGGGGCCCTTGGGGAGGGGGGGGTGCAAAAAAATGTGATTGAGGCTTTATTTGAACCTCTTGCCATCTGAAGCGCTCTTCCTCCTCCTCCTTCATCACCTGGGAGCAAAGGCAGGGATGCGGCAATAACTCTGTGTCCTGTACAGATGCACAAAGACACACATCTGAAGCCAGGGGAAGGATGAGAAGCTGCCAGAGGCTGGCAGAAAAGGTTGCCTTGCAAAAAGACGCTTTCATCACAAATCTGAGAAAGATGCCAGGGAGATGTGGTTTTTCACTGCATACACAGTGAATGCAAATGCCCCAAACAGAACTCTGCATCTAACAGGATAAAACACAGAGACACGAGTATTTACTGCAAAGCCTGCAAAGTCTTTGTGTTTGAAACATTCCTTGAATAATGGTCTACCATGAGAATACATAAAAATAGATCCTCACCCGTACAATTTCATACATACTATGAAAAACCTTTTTGTCTCTAGGATCACAGAGCTCCTGCAATGCAAATCTTTTACATGTCAAGTTGAATATTTTTTCCAGTTTGAGAATCCGTGGTCCTCCTTTGTGCTGCATTACAAGTATTTTCATCAGTGTTATTGACATGCTGTATGCATCTGACTTTGTGAAACAATGAAATGATGGCTTGTTGCTTTAATAATTTATCATTTCTGTGCGTGAGGGGCAGAGCCTCTGATTGGGGAAAGTTAGTCAAAGGGCTGGAAATGGGCCTACTTCACACCAAGGAAGAGGAGAGTCACGGGCTCCTTTTATAGTGTGTATTTTTATATTGGAGAG
This sequence comes from Megalops atlanticus, assembly GCA_019176425.1. Classification (NCBI taxonomy): domain Eukaryota; kingdom Metazoa; phylum Chordata; class Actinopteri; order Elopiformes; family Megalopidae; genus Megalops; species Megalops atlanticus. Next base: position 10,025,643 of record CM032896.1, read on the forward strand.
GATCTGAAGGGAGACATCCCACACAGGTTGCATGCAGCCTCACAATGAACTCTGTTTGTTCACACCATGTTTTCTAATGTTTCAGTCTCTGTGCTTTCATTAGATAATCAAAGAAAAGTGCAGAATGCTGTCTTTTTAAAGACACACAAATGTGATCTTAGAATTGGTGTTCCACAACCAGTGATGGAAAAACCCATACAAATTTACCAGCAGTCACACCACCCTGTGGGGTTCGGCTTGGTCTATAACTGGATGGCAGACCTCTCAGGAAAGCCAGGCTGCTGCTGGACGTAGGGTCCTGGCTCGCGTCGGTCGCGTAGGGTCCAGTTGTCTCTCTGAAACCAAGTGGACAATCTATAGCCCAGTACAGTAACGGACACGCTTTGCTGTAGGAGATGCCATCTTTTGGATGAGATACTGAAGTCCTGACACACTGTAGTCATTAAAGATCCCACAGTATTTATTGCTAAGTGTAGGGGTCTCCTCTGTGTTCTGGCCAAATTTCCAATCAGGTTCTTTCAGTCTGTCCACCTAATCATCCCCAAGTTTAATTAGCTAAATTAATTGCTTCTTGTCCACCTCAGCTGGTGCAAAATGTCTGCCGTGCCCAACTCAAGTGGGGAGTGCACATTTATGTTGTGTTCTTTGAGATCCTCATATTTTCTATAATAATAATAATTAATAATAAACTGATAAACCTTCACTTTTATTTAGTTTTGTTGCATTACAGCACAGTATCATGTTCTAAATAGAATTCTTTTCCAGTTATATGGGTTATATGAAATTATTCTAATTATTAAATCAATTGATTTTTTCATTATTACTGTAATGATTTTCATGTGATGTGAACATTAATGCAAACAAATGAAAAAGATTGTAACAAATTTAATACTGTATCGTGACCATATTTTTGCAGTAAGGAAAAAATTTTCCATGTATCATCTATAACGGACACACTGTCATCCTGAGTCACAGTTTTTGGTCGATAAGCACGCAGTCACGCTGTTTTGCCTTTTCAAAGATAATGCTCATTTTAATGGGAAGACGTCTCGTCTGAGCTTTGTTCAAAGCAAAGGACAGGTCCATGTGAACAATACATGACCTATTTCTTCATAACACCTACTGACCTATTTTTGAAAGATTGCTTTCCTTGAACATCACATTATAAATACACTAACCGCATGTAATATTTTTGGTTTCCGAACAATTATGGAAATCAGATGTTCTTTTTTAGCTTCTTTTGTTTATCTGGCATTTAAGAGTGGGCATAAACTGTATAGAAGTACCACATTTAATCGATCCAAGGATACCCCCGGTTTAAAGTCACAGTGCAGCACAGAAGATTGTCTTTCTTTTTTCTCCATCTCTACACACACATTTCTGAAAGCCTAAATTCCCTCTCTACTGTGTGAATTCTCTTGTCTTCACCAAGCAGGATCACCTTTAAAATAACATTTCCTTGTTGCCTAGTAATAGACAGAATACTCTGTGCCCTGTTGCCTGTGTTTTAAAATGCTTTAGGCATGTGAAAATGACTGACAGGCCTCCTCTACCAAAACAAATAAATGGCACAAACAATATACAGGGACCAAGTAAGACTAAGATGACAAAAATACCTGAAACCAAGATGAAATTGTTGAAATGAAAGTTCTAGTTTCAATTTTCTATCTTTTTTTGATTAAAAATAATTTAAAAAAGCAAAAGCCAGGAATTTGACAAACCTCAATCAGATTTGCAACCCCTTCCCCCTCCCCCTTACCCCGTGGGGCGTTCAGTTGAAAGAGCAGCGCCGGTTTGCGAATGCTCGGCTCGTTTAGCCATTTGCTTTCACTCAGTTTCATCATCTCACAGCGTGACCTAGGGTGCCTTTTTCATTAGCCTTTCAGACTCGACGTTATGATGTCAGCTGGCGTAACGCCGGACCGCCCTCCTTCCGCGGGGCCTCTGACACAGCGTCCGTGTGACTGCTGCTGTCAGGAGACCGCAAAGTTCACCACGGCGTCTCTCCACAGAGTGAGTCACTCCGTCGCACGGCCTGTAATCAGAGGTCAAGTCCCACTTTTGCTGGCTTCGATAAATAAATCTGGGCAAACGCACGACGCACCACTGCCCCCCCCACACACACATCGAGAACAAATTAGACTTGCGATCGGCATTCCCGCCACACTCTGTGCCCTCGGTGAGCTTCAGCAATTCAAGAGACCTGTCAGGTGTCAAGTGTGACAAGTTCTCGGAATGAAGGGCTCTGAGCTGTTCCGTTCAGTGCGTAGTGCTTCTGACCTCTGCTCGTCCAATTACAAGAGCATGAGAACTTTAGTGACGCGGACAGGCCTCTCGTGCCAACGAGGCTCGTCGCTGCCTGTAGCACAGAATGAATCTAGGATTGTATCAAGCATGTCATTGAGCTCTCTAGGGGTCTCTGCTTCCACTGAATTCTGATAAGCTGTTCTGTGCATTTATAAACATCTGTGTGATAAAGATTTATAGAATCGATGTTAAATTTACTGTCAGCTAATTTCCACCTACCGGTAACTGCCAAAGTTAAGGAAATTTTCGAGCAAATGAGGAATAGAAAGTATACTTGAGGCAGGTGCTCCCACACAGGTGTGGGTCCTGAGTTAATTAAGCAATTAACATCCCATCATGCTTAGGGTTATGTAGAAATGCAAGCGAAGTTGTCTATTATTTTGGCTATCATGGATATGGGAAGGGATTTCAGTGATTTTCAGAGAGGGGTGATTGTTGGGGCATGTTTGGCAGGTGCTTCAGTGATGAAGACTGCTCAACTTGCTGATGTTTCACAGAAAAACAGAAATGGCTAAGGTGAAAGGGTTCTGGCAACTCTGTAATGGCCTTGGGTGGTTTCTCTTGGCATGGTTTAATTCCACTCAACCCCTCAGAGGGCAAAGGACAGACCATTAAATACAAAGATATTCTGAGTAGTCACCTATTACTTTTGTCCAATGGTGAAGTATTTCTATCCTGATGGGAGTAGTCTCTTACAGGAAGACAATGACCCCATCCACGGGGCACAAGTGGTTTGATGAGCATGAAAAGGAAATAAACCATTAGCTGTGGCCATCTCAGTCGCCATACCTCAACCCAATTGAACACTTACATGAGATTCTGGAGCACTGCCTGAGACCGCATATTCCACTATCACCAGCAAAATGCCAAATGATGCAATTTCTTGTGGAAGAATGGTATTGCATCACTCCAGTTGAGATCCAGACACTTATAGAATCTATGCCAAGGTCCACTGGCAGCTCACGGTGGCCCAGTTCCCTATTATAACACTTTGTGTTGACGTTTTCTTTATTTTAGCCTGTATGGCCTGCAATGCTGCTGTCAGAATAGAGTTTGAAATGGCTGTCCTTCTACAAGACCTTCATTGTTCCTGTTGTCTTGTGGTACACTGCTCCACACGAGGCGTTGTATAACATTAATATAACTTTATGAATTTCTGTTATGGTAATCATGAGCAAAATGATGAAATTTCATGTCAATGTTTTTCACTACAAATGCAGACCAATGATTGGGCCATGCAGTAGATATTGTAGGAGTGGATCTGAAATACAGATAAATTTTTCAGTGGTCAGTATGATTTTCTCTGAATGAAAAAAAACACATTTATTGTATTAACAGAAGCCTTTTTCTGGGACAATTTGCATAACACCCATTTGACATTTTATTGTTTTATATTTCTATACATGTTCTGTATCTGTAAATGGATGTTTAATGAATTCAGGTCCCACTGCGCCACACTGTCACCTGAATAGCAGAACAGAACACTGAACATGGTGTGTCTGGGAAAGCAGTTCTGCCACTGCTTCTGTTGTCGTGGCTCTTATTTCCTGGAAATGTTTATTTTTTTGTGTAGTTTATGCTGTCTGCTTCCCCTCATGTTTGAGACCTTGTCTACATAGTGCTGATTGCAGTTGTTGCAGCGATTCAGTCCTGTGAAAGGGCTGTCTGGGAGCAGCACTGTGGAAAAGTGGCAAGGAACAGCGATGGAAACCCAAACCTTGATTTCCAGATAGGGTGCTGCTGTTGAACCCTTAGGTAAGGCCTCAGCAAATACCCCTCTGTATATTATTGATAATTGTAAAGACTGTCACCCATGTAATTACAGCACCAGTCAAAAGTTTGGACACATCTACTCATAGAAGGGCTCTTCGTTATTTTTACTATTTTCCATGTTTTAGAATAATAGCAAAGACATCGAACATGAAATAACCCAAATGGAATTATGCAATGATCAAAAAGTGTTAAATCAAAACAGTCATATTTTAGATTCTTTAAAGTAGCCAAAAATATTTTTAAAATGAAAACATTTTTGAAGAGAAACTCATGCATAGGCATCAACCTCACTATTTATAGTTGTCTAAGAAACAAATTTCAAGCATTTAAGGATTTTAGCATCTAAGCATTTAAGTCTTTAGATCAAAATGTCTCTGAATGTATGTTTCCTGTTATCTTAATCAGGTGTGTCCAAAGTTTTGACTGGTACTGTAGCTCTGGATAAAACCTCTACTAAGCAGATGTAATGTTTGCAGGGAGAGCTATTTAGCCTCACTGAGGCTGGACGTGCATTCTGTGCTCTGAGCTCTCTCTGAGCTTGGCTAGCATGCCTGCGAGCTGAGCTTGTGTGCCAGCGGGGTGGAGCCACCACATCTCCTTTTTCTGGGGCACCTGAGGCAGAAGAGGCATGGAACCATGGGGTGGCTTGCACTTTCACAAGCGTCATGTCTGAACTCAGTGAGCTGGGTTTCTGCCAAAGGCGAAGAAAGGCATTCTTCTTATTATGCTTTTGAAGTGTTTTTTTTTCTCCTTTCTGGGAAAAATAATCGGCTCTTTGCACAGAGTAGACAACAATATGGGACATCATGGGAACACCGAGACTTTCAGATGCAGCAGACATGATTATTACTTCTTATATGTTACCAGCTCTTGCCACGTTTATCCGTCTGTCCCCAGTTACCTGTCTTGCCACGTCTTGCTACGTTTATCTCTCTGTCCCCAGTTACCTGTATTTTTTCATGACTTCATACATAATCACCATTGTGCTGGTGTCCCTCTTTGCTCCCCAAGTTCTCAGTGCCCAATTTAGGATTCAGATGCTGGGGGATTGTGCATGGAGGCATAAGGTAATTGTGGTGGCCTGCAGAGGAATGGAACTTTTGCGTACAGACGGTTCAGATGCAGATGAAAACAATGGTCCCCAATATCACTGTGATTAATGCATCCGGTATATATGGGAAGTAAGTGAGCCTGCGTCTCGGAGATGAACACGGTCCCATCCTAAGGACAAGCTGCACGTGCAGTTCCCCAGTTAGCTGGTCTGACAGACCCTCAACCCAAAACATCCCTGATTTCCACAGTGCAACGACATTACCATCACAAAACCTTTGCAGACTAGGTCACAAGATGGCCTCCACATAGTAAATTAAAGGAAAAAAGTGAACAGTAATGACAGTCATTAAGTTTCTTGACAAAGCATTGAAATAAATGGGGGAAAAAAACAACTTGACTTACCTTTGGTTCAAGTATCTCATACAACCTCACCTTAAATATGTCCCCCGCACAACATGTGTGCTGCTAGAATGCTTTCCCCTCCCCCATTTTCAAACAAACCAGTTACCAAGAACACAGCAATAATTGCCCCTTTGAGGTGACCACAGCTCCACTACAGCACCTGCAAAGATGTAATCTTCATCTATCAGACTGAGATGGCATCTGGGGTAGAGCCGGGATGCGTCGTTTGTCGGCACGTGTCACTGGGCAACGAGGCTACTGAAATAAACTGTCACCACGGAGCCAAAATTGCACAGGTTAACGAGGAGGCTGTACGCGTGCGGAGTACAGTAATTACTGTCAGGACTGTGCCGCTTTGACATCTCCTTTCAGCAGCTATGTAAGGAATTCATTAACCTTCCAGGACCGTGAATGGTTGTGGGCCCTCAGGAAGGACCGCAGATAGCAGCCCTGTAGTGGCTTTGCTTTCAGCATTCGCAAGGACCCGGGAAAATTAACCCTTTCGTGCATACGGTCAAACGGGTGTGATTGGAACACTAGATTAGAACGGCTAATTCCAAGTGATGCAACAAAGCAACATTTGTTCTAAACCCACTGCTTTTTACACATAAAAATGTTACACAAATGCAATGTAATTATTTATTTTTTAATTGCAGATTCACATCAGTTGCAACATAAGCGGCATAACACAGTTCTGACTCCCAAGCGGAAAAATTCTAGTTAACGTTAGCTTTGTGCAAACAGTGATTTACAGCGATTAGTTAGAAAGTATAGAAAATTCAGTGGTGAAAGCTATGGGAAGCTTAATAACGCTAATGAAAACATAACAAACCACGTAACATAACGTGCACTACATAGCATAACACAAATCGCTCTGGGGGGCAGTTACAAATATTTTTGAACTTGCGTGCGAAAGGGTTAAAATGAAAAGAGAGTGTTTTGTTTGTGGGAGGGGGATGGGCAATAACAATTCCAGCGTTAACTCACACAGTCTACAAAGCAATCTCAGACAATAAAAGTTACACAATTAAAAGTCTATACTTCTATACTCTTTTATACACCCCTGTTTTGGAAGTAGCAATTGTACATAAGGGTCACTCACATGCCGTCAGCAGCCATTTTTTGTACTACAGGTTACACAGTGCACCACAGTGAAATGCGAGCTCTTTGGAAGAATGACGCTACACCTCTGACATCACCTGAGAAACTCACAGAACAAAGCCAATTTGTTTCACTGGCATGGGTCCCTAGTCATGACACAGCAAATTTTGAAACCAGGCTGTAGGGCACATTCAAATATTTTTGATTTACTAAAAAAGGATATCACAAATAGGAAAATTTCCATTCCAATGGATGAGTAAAAAGACTCCTCAGTTTAGTTTTAGAAGAAACTATTGCCTTTTTTTATCCTGTGAAATTTTTGCTGAAATATTGTTGTGAAGACCTGTGCCAGGCGAACCTGCTGCAGGGGTGATAAGTGCAACAATTCAGAACAGCAGCCAGTCTGTTCATGTGTTTCTGTTTGATTCATTAACAGTCAACACCATCTCTTTACCTGCAGCCTCGTGACAGCGCCTTTATGCTTCTTTTTTGTACAGCAGAACAACAGAAACCACATGTGCACTTCTGTAATTACTTTATATATATCTAATCTCCATAGAAACTGCCCACACATGCTGTGCTATTACCAAGGGGAAGAGGAAGAGGAAAAAGCAATATATTGCTTGTGACCAATGAGGTTAAAGGTGGGCTGAGGTTGTTAACCAAACTAGTTTGATGCATTGTGTCTGTCAAAAATAGAGCATATTCAAGTGCCAGAACACCATGATACAGGAGTGCACAAGGATCTGGTAGAGCATTATCTCAGAGTGGCACAAACCTGAATTTATAATGGCATAAAGTACTTTTCTGTGTCTGTCTGCCATGTAGTCCTATGATGCAGTTTGCACTTTAAGTAATGTTTTCATCATTTCTTTGCAAGTTGCGCCATTTTTTCAACTATTCAAGCAGTCTGGTAATTGGAAAAGGTTAATAATTGTTTATAAGTAACAATAACAATTATATATCTTAACTTAGAAAGCTATGAAGCATGTGTTTCAAAAACAATTGCAGATCTCATTTTAAGCCAACTTCTTGCAAGGGCATACCACCTGAACTATATCCTGAATTCAGACAACTGCATATACTGCACAGTGTATGTTAGATAGCATCCTTAAGGTGCAATTCAAATACTTCTCAACAGAGTCGGAGGTGACCTGCAGAACATTCAGTTCTAGACACAGGATCGTTTCACCCTTGTTGATGTCTGCACACAGACATGTGACTCTGTGTTCCCTTTTACTGGGCACTACTAAAACATAAGAGATTCTGCTTTAGCTGCAGTACAAGAAATAAGTGCAATGCTTTTCAGGTGTTGAATCATCATTAAACATTTCCAAATGCACACATAAACGATCACCTTTCCTATGCGTTTTGCAGATTCCGTAAATACACCGTAAAATGCATTCAATATGTTAGGAAGTATAAATGTGCTCAGTAATGTTGAGAGGCGAAGACTAATCTTTCATTAATAGCATGCTTCACGTTTAATGGCGTGAAAATATGCATAATAAATCACCTCTCATTTCAGCCCGCCCGAAGAAATAACAAAGAACAGTGTTAATATGCATGCCTTTTAGCAGATTCAGCTTCCTCCGGCTCCTGCACAGGGTCTGAGTCCTGCTTCCCCTGACCCAGTGGAGCAGAGGGGTTATTAGTCTCTGGTGGAGGGTCACGGGGAGGGAGGAGAGGGATATGTCTGGATGCCACACAGCAGGGTTACAATGGACTCGAGCCAGAGCTGTTATTCTCCCTTCACTGATTCCCCAGAGCCCTGAGATGTTTAGACAGGCCGATTTATAGGTGTTGAAATAAAAAACCACACTGCTTTGGTGAGTGGGGTCATTTTTAGAGCAGATACTGCATTTTAGTTAAATGCAGCATACTGAGGCTCAGTATGGGTGTTCTCTCCATTTTATTTTATTTTTTCCCTTCCCACCGCCATCTCCCTATCTGCCTCCAGCTTTCCTGTGCGCTCTAAGTGCTCCAGTTGAGTTCTGAGGCAGCAGACTGTTCACCCCAGCCAAACATGCTAACTCTTCAGTCCCCTCTACTATTTTGCCCTTTGTGAACCAGGATATTAAATATACATTACTCTTATTTAATGTTCTCAAAGAACATTTTGTGTTGGTGTGGGGCATACAGTGCTTAAGCAGTCTGATTGCCAGACTGAGTAGGAGTAATGGGTGAGTAGTCTGTGAGTATTATTGCATTAAACATCTCCATGTCCCTGCTTTAGCTGAAGTGTAGGATGAGGGTAGGACCTGAACCTCTTAGCTGCCCCGAGTGGGATCTGAAGTACGTTTCGCCTGCTGGTGACTTCCAGCCTAGCTGAGTGGAAAACTACAGGAATGCAACGAGGGCACAGAGACCTGCCTGCATTGTTAATCAAGAGCTTCATAAATGCCTGAAATTGGCGTGGACGAGCTCCAGCCAGGTTTAATTAAGCTTCACGCGCAGGGAGAGGGGGCAAGATAAGAGGGGGGGACAGACGTGGCTCAAGCACGGATAGGACATGCATGTTGTTCAAAGGGAGCACTTGTGGGGATGTGACAGAACCAAATACATGAGCGCCTCAGGATGCGTGCGTGAGTGTGCATGTGTCTGTGTGTGCCTACTTGTAAATGTTGGTGAGTGTTTGTGTGTGGATGCATGCGCGTATCCATGTATGTGTCATTGTGTGTCTTTGCACACTTGGGTGATTGTGTGTGTGTGTGTGAGTGTGCGTGTGTGTGTGTGTGTGCAGGTGTGTGTGTGAGATTAACAATTGGAAGTAATATGCAACAATGTGCATTTGCATGGTAGTTACACTGTGTCTATGTTGGTACAATGTGAATATACAGGTATTGAGAAGTGGGAGCCATCATTTTGTAAATGATATTCTATGGGAAATTCTGAAATTCCTCTGTCTGATATGTTCATCTTCACTTCTAATATACCTGGCATTGTTCCCACCTTTTCTCATGTCTCAAATTGGACAAGAATCAGGGTATGTTCTCAAAGTGGCCCTCTCACCCAGAGACAAAGCTGTACACATTCACTGATCTTTAAATGATCGGGATTGCTCACACTGCAGTTCTAAAAGCTCCTAACCCATGCTGATAAGGTTGGGATCTGTGGCTCTGTTCAGATCCATTGTAAGCTTTCCATATTGGTGATGATGCAGACTTGCCTCTGGTTGCAGAATGCAACACTGTAAAGGGAACACATGTGGGCAAAGGAACATTAACACAAGGAACACGTTAACCCAAAAAAGCAGGCTGTTGTATCATGATCTCCCCCCTTTAAGCGTCTTCACTTAACTTTGTTCACTGCCACTGCCATTTCATTACATGAAAAACCCAGTGACTCTGGCTAGTCTATGTGAGTTGAGATTAATAACATGAAGGTTGCCGTTAGATATTGCAGTCGTTCATCAAAAAAGTTATTTTCTAATGTATTTAATAAAGGGATGAATTTCAACATTATCACTATACATGTTACATTTTGCTTGGCAGATTATCTCTTATGCATCCTATCCAATCTGATATTTTGGATATTTACTGGGACAATTTAGGTTGAGCACCCAAGAGTGTTTGTACATTTAAACATCATATAAGCAAAGTTATTTACCTCTCTCAGTTCACCACAAAATATTTTTATTTTACATCATTACTGTTTTACTGTTTTGCCTGACTACAATCAGTGATCATTATGCAGAGCAATGATAGAAAATCTGCTTTCATGACTTTGGAACCATTTGGCAAAACACCCAAGATACCAGTAATACTGTGCTATCAAAATTGCATGAGCCTAAATAAAAGGCACACATTTAAAGCCATTCACTTATGGATGGAAGCATCACAAGAAAAATCCAGATCCAAGCAGTTTCCTTGTTTTTCAGTTCTGTACATGATGTCATTACATCAGTCTGATGGGGGGAAAAATGATTAGATCTATACAGAGGTCATCAGGATATAGCTGTTTTCAGACAGCCTTGTCATAAAATGCTTGTATAACACTGAGGCCACTGTGGCTGTCTGGGTCATACATTTAACTGCCGTACTGGCTGTGTTGGGATTATCCTCAGAAGAGGCAGTGCGGGGGTAATGCCAGGGACTAGTAAAGCAAACCATGTTGGAAAACAGAGGATTGCTTTGAGTGTCTGTGTATGGTACACATCCCTGCTTGCACATCTCTCTGTCACACAATGCCACCACCTGTGGCTGTACACCTTACTGCATTTCATCCTGTACATGGAGGACTTTTACTGGGTGAAGCTGAGTTCAATGCATTACCCACCACTACCTTGCATTGCTTTGCATGGAAAACTGACACCACTCTCTTCACGGTAAAGAGCAGTACCGGCTATGATACTTGTGTAGTACCAGAGTAGTAGAAGTATTGGGGTAGTTGAAGTAATACTAGGAAGAAGATTAGTAGCATTAATTGCGGTGTTAATTGTCATTATAATACTGTCGTAATAATAAGAACATCAGTGGGTATATTAACACTGGAGTTCCAGAGTTTGAGTAGTGGTAAAAGGTAGTTGAGGGGCTTGTTTCATCCGTGCTCATGCTCACATTCTCTGTAACAAACGGTGAAAGGAGCATCCTGGGAAAGCAGCAGTACCCATTCATGTCATTGACAGAGCTGAGTGCGTGTTAAGAGGAAATACGTGTGTGTGTGTGTGTGTGTGTGTGTGTGAATGGGACCCTGGGGTTCAGTGCGATGCGCTCCTCTCCTCCGGCAGAATGCTAATCATCCAATCTCATGCGTTTCTCCAAGGACGTCTTTGCTCGCTAAGCTTTGCGGCGCGCCATCTGTGTTATGTGCACTTACCATGTGAAGAGTGGCATTCGCAGCATCCATGCTGGGAATTACATGGACCGTGAGCCACGGGGGCCATCATTTTCATTACTATTTATTAATCTTATATGAAGTGGCTTCATGAATGCTACTAAATTGCCTGAGCAGGGCTCTGCCTTTCGGGATGCTAGCAGTAGGGAGAGGTATCCAGCACTGTGTTAAGGTGTGCTACAGAACAGCAGGATATGTAGCTAAAGAGGTGTTTTTGTCATGTATAGGAGAGCATGGACAAAAATTTAACCCAGATCACTTCATGCCTTCTTGGCTTCATATACTTTGTGCTTCATTTATTTAGATGACCCCTCTGATCAAAATAGTCCAGAACTTATGCTGCTCTGAAACCAACCACTTGATAGCTGATGATCAATGAGGCGTGTTTTTAAAAAGGGACTTAAACCTTGGCATTCCGATGCTGCAAAGCTCAAAAGAATTGACGGATTGACCTCTTGTTGAAGGTCGACACGTGATGGAGTCTCTCATGTGCGAAAACTAGCTTCCTCTTACTTCCAGGTATTTCTATAGATGAATAGCAGCAGACTATTCACAGACGTGACAAAATAAGAAAAGTACTCTGTTTATGTCAATTGGCAAACAAATAAAAAGTGTTAAAGCCGCTCATTGTTTTTTGGCCTTCAGCTGGATAAACGGATGCTTAAGTACGCTTCTTTGAAGAGCGGAAAGTTGCATTGAATGAAGCCCCACAAGCTCTTTCAGCACCACTGGCCCCCTGCCCCCAATGGCTGATTATTCATTGTCTCTTTGCATTTGCAGAAAAGGCCACTTTTTCACTTATCTGCTCTTGCCAAGAAATTATTGGAAGCATCAATAGTTTCCGCAGAAATATAGATCAGTAACGACCCGGGGGTGGGAAGGGGGTGCGCAGTGCATGGGAATCCGGGCCTCGATCAATGTGGTCATATTTTCCCCAAAGAGCCCTTTATTCTTTTAAAAAAGACACGCTAGTGTGCTCTAAACCTCCAGAGCTCTTTCAGGGAAAGCCAAACTCCGCATTGTAAACGGGAGAGGCGGTACTGTTTCGTCGCTGTTGCTTCTGGTGCTCCCGGTGTTACTCCCTGCACACGTGACGTTACATAAGTGCGGAGCAGTCCTGGGGCGCCTGCAGCCCCTGTGACGGAGGATTGGGGGTCGCAATTGTGGGCGTGGCGTCGGCCTGTACGCTAGACTGACAGGTGACTCTGCTGGACCCTGCGGCTCCTGATCAGACGAGTGACGCAGGACCCAGCAGGCCGGATGCGTTAATTGCTTATATATTTATTTAGCCGCGGGAGCCGCGGTCGTGCGTGTGTGGCGGCCACACTCATCCTCATTAGCGCCACATTGCCTCCCTGCAAGCCAACATCCGCCTCTGTGCGTCGGCTCTGCTCGAGCCCAAACACTTCACACCGCAACTGCTCCTCTGTTACTGTGTGTTTTGGTTTCCTCTCAGGAGTATGCTTTTCACTCCCGTGATCTGGACTCAGTCATAGAAACCATTCGGCTTCGATGGCTCTGTAATATGAAGTCTTAATTTCATATATGACACTGCATACACAGTTCACATGTCACAGCACCGGGGCAATTTACCCCTCATAAGGACCTGAAGGTAGTGGCTTCATCTTGAGGTGTTTATTTTTTACGCTGGGAAACTTTCATCCTGAAAGGAGTATATCATCTAGGTTTTTTGGTTGTTATTATTACTACTAATAATACTACTGTTATTCCGATTACACAAGGTCATTTGTGAGCCATTCAATTAAAGACCTACCTTTTAGCTAAAGTAATGTAGAACATGTGATCTTAAACACTTGTGTGGTAGATGATAATAACTGACCAGAGCATGGTAATGTACATATGTGCATACATACATACAGGTCTGAGATGTAATTAATGTAATTTATGTCAGTAGACTAGCTCCAGGCAGTAGCATGTCTACATTCCAGTGGCCATGAAAGTTTTTTGTTGTTCTCTAATGTTGTCGTGCGGTGTTTCCTTGTTTGAAACCTCACTTCCTCATCAGCAGGCGAGCTGCTGGGCTTCTTAAAAACGCTCACAAAGGCTGTGTTGCCATGGTGATCGAACCTCGCACTCACTACAGCGATAAACACAGACTCTCATTCATTTTCCCTCTACACCTCCTAAGAAATATGATATGATAATCAATAGCAAAACAAAAAAAAAACCAAACAAAAATGAATTAAATAATTTAGTTTCTTATTAATGCTGTTGGAGTTTTTGTTATAATAATCTTAATCTGAATCTGTCATTACAATAAAAAACTGGCCTGTGCATTACCATTCTGTTAACAGCTCATGCATATGACACAAAGAAAGTTGCTCATCTTATTGGATAAAATGGATTATGAATTCAAATCCCTCAGTGGTCACAACTGATGCTCTGGTCTGAGCAGGTCTGACAAGAATCACAAGGCAAAAAAGAATATCATCAACACATCTGAATATCAATGGATCTCATCCTTGGTTTCAACACAGTGGAAGAAGAAAGATCTTTATATAAAATGTCTTTATACTTGCTGCTGGTCAGTCACAACGCACCAGAGTGGTCCTTCAGGTTTGACTCCTGTGTGGATTCTTCTCAGCTCAACTTCCGTAGGCGTTTGACGGCTCTCCTCCACACGGTCTCGGTGACAGATTCACACTGGAGGCCTGCTAAGTATAGGCTCTTGCATAACGCGGCGCAGCGTCTTGCTGAGAGTCGGTGACTTGATGAAGTGTTGATGGCGGTGCGCTGTGTCGGGGCTGGAACGTTGACGCGGCGCGGGGGGGCGTGGGTGATGAGGAAGCGTGCCGTGCGTGTGGCGAGCGCCGGCGGTTACAGCTGGGAGGGGGATCTGCGCGGGACACGTGGCCCGGGCGAGTGGGCTCCCGACCGCATGCATTCGCACGAGACCAAGCATGGCCACAAAACCAGACTGGGAGTAAATGGGCCTCATTAGCACAGACCCTTTGAAGAAATAGTGTGCATGTGTGTCTGCGACTCTGCGTGTGCACATGTGTGCACGCGTGTGTGTGCGTGTGTGTGTGCGTGCATCAATAAAATTTCTGCATAACTGCTCCACGGAACATTAATAATACTATTCCCTCTTCTTTTTGTTGAATTGTTTGACATTGTTAGCAAGAGTGCTATGTGTCAAGGTTTCTAGATGCTGGAACCCAAGGCAATTGCAGCTAAGGCTAAGAGCAACTAAAGGTCAGCACTGAGCAGTTCTTGTAGGATTTCGTGGCATTTAAATCTTTAATGGCGGAGTAAATTTAGGAGTAAAAGATAAACTGGTTCCTTTTGGAAAACAATGCCATCATGCAGTAGTATAACTACATTTGCTGTTGGGATACTTGAAAGTGCATATTTTATTATTTGCATACATTTTTTGGACAGGGACGTGGGGCCATGCCCAGCATCTACAGCATGTAGGTGGTACGCATAAGCACAGACCCTAGGTGAGTGTGCAGAGTGCTTCTCACTCTCGAGCCTGTCATCAAAGGGAACGGCAGGGGATTTGGGTACAGTCTGAGGGACGGGAGCTCACTGTGCTGTCCACAGCTAGAGGCCTTCCTTTGTCCTCTCCTCAGTCTGTTCTGAGATGCCAGGTGGCTGATAATGTAAGAGCCATCGCTCCGCTCTCTCTGCCCGGGGGGCCCACCATATGGCCCGCCCCTGCCAGACCCGTGCCCTCCTCCGCCCAGGGTCCTCCGACCGCCACGCTCTGCCATCTGGGAGCTGGCGTCTGTCTCCCTGTGCTTCCTCTGAGGCTCAAATATGCCATGAAGGGGACCTTGGGCGGGGAGGGGGGTGACAATGCCGTGAACCCCCCCCCCTCGCCCCTCACACAGTGACAGCCCAGGGGGAGTGGCTCGCTGTCCCGCCAGGGACCTGCCAGCACCTACAATGAATGTTCTGACTTGCTTTACATAACAGTTTTAGTGATTTCCCTGCTGTGGGCTTTTGCACATCCTCCCCCTCAGAGTACGGATGACATTAAAGCCTGTAATGGTAAGCCCTTGCCCAGTTGTAGCTGCACAGAAAGTCAAAGGGAGCGGACATTTAGTACAATTGCTGTCAATCTTTGCCTTTAAGTTTGAGTAAATCTGAACGTTTTTACTGAGTTCATTTAAGCAAGTATTATATATTTTTTCTTCATGCACCTCAAATGAGGCTGAATATGCTCTCTGTTGCTCCAAAGGAATCTATGCTGACTTACAGTCTGAGTTGTCAATGCATGCTGTTCACTCTGCACTGCACGCATCAAATGTCAGTGAAGCCCGACCTCTAGCATTGAGTTTCCTGGAAATCTTTAAATTCAGTTGGAGGTTTTCAGGCTATTGCCATAGCCTGTGAGCCCTTGCCAGAATATTGAGCTTTTCATCACTGAACACTGTCTTACATTATATTTATTTGCTTAGCAGATGTTCTTATTCAGAGTGGCTTACATAGGTTACAATTTTAGATGTTTTCCATTCATACAAGTGGGTATTTACCACGGCAGTTCTGGGTTAAGCATTTTGCCCAAGCGTGCAACAGCAGTGCCCCAGCAGGGAATCAAACCAGCAACCTTTGGATTATGGGCTCAGCGCCTTACCGCTACACCACACGGCTGCCCCATAGCACACTGTCCAGTTTCCAATCATTATCATGTGAGGATGAGGTGGAGTTCCAAACTCAACCTCTAGGGGGCTCCCATACTCTCTCTGGAAGTGTTGGCTCGTCATCTTGTTTTGAGGGAACCAAGACCTTTTCAGAGCTAATCTGTGTTATCCATTTGTTGGGGAGTGCATGTGCTTATTTGTTTCTCCACTTGATTTGTCTCCTGCTCAGTAGCTTGAGAGGATACAGAGTGGGTACCCTCAGCAAACGTGAAGGTCCCCACGTCGTTTCTCATGGAGTCATGCGGATTAGCCTGCAGTGCTAACGCAAGGCTGAGTCAGACTAAAATGGGCTAAAGTGGGCTAAATCAGATTTCAGACCTCTGGTCTGTGCTGTTCTCATGCTGGCCTGGAGCCAGAGAGGAGCATACAAATGCAGAGGGATACTGAGCGGGCTGAATGTTTAAAGATTATGTTTGTTCCTCCCCAGTGTGTATATTTCAATATTACAGTATTGTCTACAGGGCCATGTAGAGACACAGCATGCTAGGATTTCCACGGCACTGTGAAACTGTTCATTTCCTACACTTTCCATTTACACAACCAGATCTTTTTTTAAGCTGTTTAGGTAAAGTCCCGTTCTTAAACTTCTGTGCTCCACTTGGGATTCAAACCAGCAACCCTTTATAAACGCTTCAGCACTATGGCTCTCTATCCTCCCCATGTGCCAAAATTAAACATTTAATACAAAAATAAATGCATGGAATCACTTTGATTTTCAGCACTTAGTATCATTAATCTAAATTTTTCATACATTTAACCAAAATTTAATACATTTAGCTAATTTTCCTAAATGTGTCAAACCCGTTAAGACAACACAACAAAGTAAATTGCTGTCAACATTCATTTCTGTAGGGTTTGAATGCAATTCAAACAACTGTGCTTTTGATACCAAAATACATTCCTCGTTTAATTGAATAGATAATGTATTGTAATCAAATTATTTTGTGTCTCCATCAAAAACAGTGGGGAATCGATTTCTCATTGCTCAGCTAAAGGTAAAGAGCACTGACTGCTAAGATACTCATAAGCTAAACTTACAGTACCATGTCCTAGAGTTCCAAGCTATTAATTGTTTCAAAAAACTCCAAGCATTCAGAACTTTATGGTGTCCACACATTATCAGCCCATGGGCCAGAAACCTAAAAATATTGTGCGAGAATGGGAGAACTGATATAATGAAATGCTTTTTAAATTTGTCAATCAGAATTTAAATTGTGGTTGAACTGTTGTTTAGAATATGAGAATTTAAAATATTGCTGAAGTTCCAAAGTGGAATCAATTGGAATCTGGTTTGCCTCTCGCTTTATGAGTGTTACAGTGCAGTCAGTAACACCTGAGTGTGGCCTCAGTGACACAATTTGTTCTGTCCTTCACACTATCATATGTGTACAGTCTTTTAAACTAGTTCAAATCTGAAATACAGCTGAGTCATAAAAGGCCAATACAGACTTCCCAGACAGAACTGTGAAAGCCCGTGAGTTCATCAATAAAACTATATTTTCTCCCCAAATGTGAGAACCAACAAGGAAGGTAGTTTCCAGAAACATTTCACCCTGCCTTTGTGTGAGTCAGTGAAATGACTGTGACATGTGTACCACAGGGTGTTAATGGCCGGCTTTTTAATCGTTCAGATTCACAGCATAGAGAAATCAAAGCCCATACATTATTATTGTGGATAAATATGGAATAACAAGGCCCTGCTTTAGCTTTTAAATTTCCCTCTCACAAAAACATGCCAGGATTTGTTTGCTTAAAAAACAACCTTATCCAGTGAACTGCCCCATTAGACTGCTGGATGTCTATTAAGGCAACACAAAGGAAGCAATTCACTCAAGGGCACAAAAACAGTGCCTCACCTGGGGTATGAACCTACAGCTCTTTTTTTCCATGATCCCACGCTGCACTTGACTGGTCTCTTTCACGTGTCTGATAATTCTGCACACAGAGTTCTATTTCCACCTCATTTCTATTCTAATACCCATTCTAATATTCCATCCAACCTCGCCTTACCTCGCATCCCATTTCTGTGTATTTTTGGCTGTCTGATAAAAGTGAGCAACAGTAGTAATTAGAATCTCATGCAGAAAGTGTCTGGGGAGAGGCTCTGTGCATCTGAAAGATATCACTGTGCAATGGTTCAGGATTGTGTGCAATGGTCTAGGATTTCAACATGTCCCAAGGAGAGAAAATTCTCTCGGCTGCTTCGAAGAATCGCTTATGCATTGGTTTCTTGGAACTGTCTCCTTACAGGACTCTCAACAGAACATACAGGTATGGATATTTTGTTAATTAAAACTAATGTATTGGCAATTGTTTATAGAATTTTTCTTCATCCCAAAGAATTAAAGAATGAAGTCAATAAGAGGTCTCCTTTAAATGTAAAGATACAAACTTGAAATATGCTTTCAAAAGACAATGGAGTGACAGAGGAGAAAAGTTAAGTTTACTATGCTGTGTTGCATCCTTTACAAAATGCAGCAGAGCATACAGCACAGTATGTCAGTACATAGGGAAATATATTCCTTCCTTATTAGATTTTATAATTTTTCTACATATTACAAAATGTAACAAAATATGTCAGTCACTGCCACCTTCACAAGTGGACATATATTCATGTCATTCAGCACACACTGTTATCCAGAGTGACTTGCATAGGTTACAATTTTACCATTACCGTGCCCTCCATAATTATTCATCATTAGAAACAAAAAACAAACATGGCATAGCTGAGAAAATTGCACGCATTACATTTTCTTCTACTTTGTTTTAATCCTAACAGCAAAGTCACAGTGTTCATGAGCGATGAACTTTATTCCACTTCGCTGTCAGTGTGGATGCTGTTGGAGTGTTCCCTCCTGCCCAGTCAGACACATTGAAAGCGTCATAATGACAGTGTGCTCAGTCAGTAGGCATGTGCCAGCACTGACTTCGGTGTGCTATGTTTATCTTCAGGCGTCTCCCGCATGCACAAAGCGATGGGACACGTTTGTCTCGATTGACAGGCCCACAATAGCCCCCATGCTTATTCATGTGGCCAGAGGCTCAGAGAGCATACCAGTGGCTCCCAGCACATGCAGGCCGTCCTGTTTATGTGTTTGGTGGGGACTCTTTGTACTGCTGTTTATAACTCTGCCTGGGAAGAGAAGCCGGCATGTTTCCTTTATCTGCTAAGTGTAGAATTACCGGCCTTGCTGGGTGATGCCACTCCCCTGAGGTGGATATTCAAGGATACTGCACTCCCGGGCGGAGACATGTCACTGTAGTATTCATCACGTGTCAGCATGATCCCAGGCTGGGGAGAACAGGGGGGGGGGTTCTTTCTTATAACAAAGAAACACAAACAAACCCCATGGATTCAATCAACAGCAGTCTTCAATTTTAACTCACACTTAATGAAATGGTTACTTTTTCCAGCACAAACACATTTGCAGGTCATCGCTGAACATGCTAAGCTGCATTTGTGGAGACTAAAAGTTACACTTGCTTTGAATTGTGAGTGGTTGGATCCAGGGGGTTAGTCTGTTGACAGGGCATGGTGCAGAGCTGAAAACAGCCATCCTACATAGAATCAGTCATGGATAACAGAACATGGGTGAAATAACTTTCAAAATGCTTTTACACGAACGCACAATGACTTTGGACAACTGTACTGAATTCGCAGCAAAAAGTATCATGCATAACAACAAAGGAAAAACACCCTATAGTTACACAATGAATGTGGGCCATTAGAGGAGAGAAGAGGACCTATAAACTGGAAAACAATTAGCTGGTCTACAGTTCGCTAGAGACATCTGCTCTTGTGTGACTTTACTTGCATATGGTAGTGGTGATATACTTGAGGCTTTGTAAGGGGCCTGCACTTCGGCATGTTGCTGCACAGTATCCAGATCACCTGAATCCACTGACCTTTAAAGGAAAGCATTTTCATTTGAGCTTGAACATCTTCAAACAGCAGTTTTCCTGGCTGTTCTGTGAATGAAGGTCTTCCCCTTGGTAGTTTACAAGCAGCTGAAAAGTACACGTTTTTCTCATAGGAAGACTGCCAGGAAAACACCCAGGTAATTTATGGTGTGGTTACAATGCTTTTACTGGGGTGTGTGGTGATAAGTGAATTTAAAATTGCTCTCCTCTTTGCTGAAAGAAAGGTGTGTGTGCATGTCTGTATGTCTGTACATGTGCATATGTGCGTGTCTGTGTATGCATGTTGGTGATTTGGTGTGCATGTGCATGCTAGATATAAATATACATATATGTCTGCTATAACATGCTAGATATATGTACACAAAGTACAATCTAATCAATATTAAAAGCATTACCAAGACATATGTATTGACAGTATTGAGAAAACCATTAAAAACCCTCAGTTATAGTTTGTTTGTAAGGATAATTAGGTATATCAAGAGGGAATGCAGTGTGTTCTACTGTACTCTGCTAAATGTTATTCTAGCAATATGAAATGTGGGTACTGTCTTGTTTTTATTACTGTACGGTACTGTATACTGATATTAACACTAATACTATTAATAGGGTAAAAGTTTTGGTAGATGTTAAGTTTTATTTTTATGTTTACAAACATATGTTTTTGAAAATTTTACTGTGTATTGGATTGGGAATGTTAGCACCTGGAATCTCTCAGCAAACTCTTGTAGTTGTGGCCATCCCTAGAGAGGCTGATAATTGGTTAATTATAATTCAGCAGCTTCATGCAGAACTGACCACAAAGAACCCTGAGTCACTCCAGTAACTACAGAAATATGAGGTGACCTGTGCAGGTCAATCCAAGCCCTGCAACTTATTATAAATGTGGCTTTGTGGGTGGTTTCTTATCAAGAAACTTAATGTATAAGAAATTGCACAGTGCTTCGGAATACATGTCTTTCCCCCTCATTGCCAGCTGTTGACATCCATAATTATCCTTGTCACTAGATTATAATAGGAAGGTATTTCTATAAAGGGCATCATCTTTGGTTTTTGGAAGCCGTACAATTATGCTCTGCACAGACTGCATGAATTGAATGGTATATAAAACCCATAGTCCTGTCTCCAGGTAAAACTGACTATGCAGATTATTCTCAGAGCAAATGCCTTCTCTCTTGTGCTTGCATATGTACTATTCAAGTTAGTATTTATGTATTTATGACTTTCATATCACATTTATTACCCACATATAATGCTCCAATGCATTTATTTTTCAGAAGAAAATAGCATTTGTTAGTATCCTCCACCTATGTGAAAGCAATTACTGAACCTCAGTTAAAAGAACTGAATTTACACAAATGGCATTTTTTAACGGTAGTAATCATACAGTACACTGGGACTTAAATAAAACATTAACTATATATCTATCTATCTATCTATCTATATATATATAAATATAATATATATATATAATATATATGTATTGCTATTTTAATTCCCCCCCCGCAAAGATATTATTCAGATGTACCAAGCCATCACCAGGTAAAAGCAATATACATTTAGGAAGGAAATTGTAAACAGCAAAGCACATACCAATTATTTTCAGAGAATAGGAGAAGCGCATTTCATCCAAGTCCCTAAACCACTCTCCAAAAGGCAAGGGCAGACACTCTTCACGGCTGTCATTAATAGTAATTTTGTTATGCACACAGATATTTAGAGACTCGGCGAAGGGGTGATGCCAAACTGCTTCTTTTCTGAGACCGGTACTGCAATCATTACCCAGAGGTAGCATCAGACAGCCCGTGATTGCTTTTCAAGGCTGAATTTACAGCATTCTTTACAGCAGCGTGACTGTCAGGTGTACGTCTCTGTCTGGAAGACTCTCGTGTGCGCAGTCACGCTTTTTCAGTTTGTGTCAAAGACACTTTTATTCTATTATGGTTACATCAATTCAGATGCAGTTATATATACATAGCCAGATTGCTGCATGAGTTTTACGTCTAAGAAAACGTGTGCTATCCACATGTATTCCCTGCACATAAGCCTCTGTTCTCCCTATTAAGTCGGCCTCAGGCTGTTATTATACATTATTATACAGTCATTATTGTGCACAGACATGACTCTGAAAGGGCACACTGAAGACCATAAATAGGTTATTAAAAGAAGAGCTTTTATAATAGCTACCTTAGTGCACACAGCTGACAGACCCCAAACGTGATGATCTGCTTGCATCTTATCTTGAGCCAGAGGGCATGGGAGAGGCAGTTGATTGACAGTTGTGTTACACAGTAAATCATTCATGCGACTGTAATCAAACAGTGTATACAGTAGTGGGAGGTATTTTTGCAGGTAATGTTATTTTTCACAGCTGTGGCTCGGGCTGTAGGGTTCATTGGTTTGCCTGTCTCCCTGCCAATCAAAAAGCTTCATCAGTATCGAGGCCATGGCAGCCAGAACCATCAGTGCCTTCAGAACCACAGGCACCATCAGAACCGTTGTCAGAACTGCCCTCATCTTGCTGTGGGAGGCATGCCATTAAAGGCAGACAGATGGAACTGCAGCTGATTGTGTCAAGGCCCCTATTTCTTCTCACACAGATGGAGTCCAGACTCTCTCCCAAACTCTAATAGACTGCTGCGGCCCCCCCCGTCCTGGGCTCATCAGACTTGATCCGATGAGGCTCATTCTCAAGCTCTGAGACGCACTGGCCTCAGGTCAGCAAATCTGCACTAGGGAAATGGCTACTGCCATTGGGCCAACACGGGCCCTGTGACAGAGCTGCATGTGCTTGAGTGCTGACCGTTATTGCAGGAATCATGCACCTGCTCTCCACCACTCTCCAGAAATATTGCCCCTTAATGAGAATGAGAACTTTAACCGATGAACAAGAGGGAAATGGTCCATTATCACAGCAGAAACACTGGAAAAGAAATGGATTGTATTGGATGGAAAATCAGCCGGCTCAGCTGTGGTCAGATAATATTGGACTGCGATCCTGATGCTGCATACAGAGGGCTTTCTTTTCACATTTTGATGACCTCACTCATATTTCTAGTGTCTTTAACAAGTCCAGGTTTCTGTCCATTGCCTCTGTTTTTGCAATACCATTTTCCACAAGGGCATCACACTTTCACACTTTCTGATCTCTTTAAATCTCAGTGAGGGCAGACAAACTGATGAAGCCATAGGTTAGACTAAATTAGTAATGGCATCTGTTCATTAAATATTTGTGATCTTTCACAGCTTTTGGTGGCATATGAGATGAGGGTGTAGAATGTGCTAATTTGTCTAGGCTCCTTGCCTGTAGCTTCCTGAATCCAGCATGGTCTTACTTCAGTTGGTTTAAAATAGTATATTTTTCATGTGAGCTCCACCAATCAAAGCTGGCAGTGATTTAAACAGCCAGTTTCACCTTTTTGCCGAATTGCTTTTGTTTTTTCAACTTATTCAAATTAAAGTTAAAGATAAGGTGTACTGCAGCTTAAATAGAAAGCTTTAATGATATTTTGCCTGTTGGTTCCAGCACCTGTTTTACAGCCCGGGTTCATTTAGGCTTTTGATAAAAACTATAGATGAAGACTAAGAACAGAAAATGATTTGTGTTGTTTCAAAGCCTGGTTCAAATGTGTTTTGCTTGGGGCAGTGGAAATGCAAGCTCTTGGCTCCCCAAGGGGCATGGCTATTACATAACCTGGAGCTGAGAGAGGCAGAAGTGGTCCCCAAATTCTACCACGGTTGATGGTTAATTAAGGATCAGGCATTTACAGTTTCACCCACCTTTCATAGATACTCATTAAGATTAACAGAGTTATGGCAGATGGCTCATATTTGAATTATTCCTATACAGATATATATACTTTTTCTGTTGGTACCATTTTTTGGTCAGGGGAACTGGCATGTTTATGTGCTGTGCTCCCTGAGACGGGTGGCTTTATTCTAATTCTGTTTGATAATCTGAAAAAAGAGAAACCGTGTTCATGCCTTTTAATCATTGCTCCACTGTCTGACCTCTTCAGTACTTTTCTTATTTATGTTGATCTGAGACTCATTCTCTTTCAAAAACTTATCACAGAAACATATTGTTGATTGTGCACTGTTTCACTGAGATTTCTGACATCCACCTCTTTCTGAAGAGACTGTTCCCTCAAATATGTTAGTTAGACAGTGTTCTACATGATATATTTTTGCAGGACACTTTTCAAACTTTTCACACTAGTTTATTTTAGGAACAAAAATTTTAGAAAATGTTCTATATATACTGCTATGCTGCTATAATATGCATTTTATGTCTTCTAGCATACAATATATTCCTCTTCATTTATTTCATAATTGTAAATCAATGTTCCAAAGCATGCTTTGCTGAAAGTGGACTGCAACAATATTGATTTGCAGACTGAAATATTTTCCTGGATAAATATTTGGGTAATGCTTTACTTGCAGTAAGTTAAATGTTCCCCGTAAATGCGTCCGTTCCTATGTATACTAACCCACCACCCAAGTCCACACCTCACTCCCATCTCCTTCACATACCTTTTACATCCACACCCTTATACCTACACCCACACTGTGATACCCACACCCCCAACTGTTACTACACCCAAATCACCATTCCTACACACAAACGTCCATACTTATACCCACTCCCTAGTCCCTACAACCTATACCACACCAATGACCTACACTCTCACCTCCTTACCTACACCTAGACTTCCATACCTTCACCTACACCCACTCACTATAATGTATACTGACACCCCATTCCCTATACCTACACATACACCTTACAGTCTGTACCCATATCACAAAAACTACACCCACCACCTCACCCCCTCATCTTAAAATGCCTCACCTATTCCCATCCCCTGAAAACCGCCCCCACTCCACCTACAGAAGCAGAAGCCCTCTGGACTCATTATCTCTGAGCACTGAGACGCTGCCGTAGCCTTGCTTGCTGATAGAAGGCCTGGTAGCTCGAATTTCCATGATGCCCAGATGAAGTATCCGGCCAGCTGAAACCTGTTAGGAAGGGAGCCCTTTTACAGCTCCAGAAAACTGAACCCAGGCAGGGCTCCAGTCTGGACCACGGTGCTAATTGAGTCTTCAGCTGGTAAACACGGCGTGTTTTTGGAAGACAGGGCTGCTCTCCTCTGCTCATTAATTAAAGCCTTTGTCTGCGAAACTCAATTTCACAAAAAAAACTTGTGGAAATTGTGCCGTGCCTGCAGTATAATGAGGTTGTTAATGGAGGCATTTATGCTTGTTTTATACTTTTGATGCAGTTGTTTTTTTTTCTTCTCCAAATAGCAGGCTCTCAGAAGCCTGAAATGCAGCAGACCTTTGCTGGTTTTATGGGCTCTGCATTGTAAGAATTCTTGGTCCAACCATATTTTTCTCCCTCGGCCACATTGTTTTGTCTGTTATGTGGGATAGAGTTGCTTCATTAGCACCATAACACTTAATGTCCAATGTCTTCAGAAAGTGGGAGGCCTCATTTTCTCCTCCTTTATTGTCTATGGATGTTTATACATTTTTATTTCAACTTCAGTTGCATGCTAATAAAAGTGAAGAACTATAACAGCAAAAACACCAGTATAAGGTTAAAATACCTAACCATCAACCAGTTATTTGGTTTTATCCTATATCTCAAATCTATTTAAATACATTTTTGACATCAGTAATAACCAGACGTTCTGCCTCTTCATGTGTAATACATTTTTAGATTGCTTAAACACATTATGAGGTACTTGTACAAATTATACCCAACTATCATTTCATACATGCAAATGCTCATCTTGGCACAGGTACTGATGAGACCAAGAGGATGAGAGGAAGTAACAGGAGTTATGTTCTAATTTTATTATCATTGATATCCGTGTATTATTCAGCACTGTTGTGTTCCAGGTACAGTTTACAGTACACAACAACTATAACAGCACGAGAAATGCAATGGTAAACTGTTTCCTCAGGGCACTTCCTGTCCTGGGCAGGAAGCTTTGATCGTTTCTTTTCAACAGTTTCCTTTGATGATGCAAATGGCTGGTTTAATGTAAATATTATTTCATGGACATTATCAACAATACAAAGGATTCCGGAATGACGGAGGAAAATGCCAGCACCCCGTGACGGTGGTGGCCGCTGTACTGAACATGAAACAGCAGAAGGAGAAATTTATTACAAATACAAACAGTTTATTTTAAGAATCAAAACACAGGAACCAGTCTGACCAAAGCCACACCCAGCCAAACTGCTCAGAAAACTCCTCCAGCTCTACAAGCACACACCTGTATGTAATAAGCCTTTACTTATGCAGGTGGGAATTGTCAGCCAATGGCTGGCTACCTGACACACAATCTCAGACCAACAATTATTCTGTTTTAAAAGAACTTGGGGGAATACAGATCTGTTACTCATAAATTTTTGAAGTGGTGATTACATTGGTGGATCATCCATCAGCACAAAACATAAGTTTAAAACACACATTACTGATAAAGATTTTTAATGTCAGTTTTGTGGATAGGTGAAGACTTTCCTGCTCATCGCCCTATTGGCTGCTTTTAGAAGGATCCAGGACTTGAGTAAATATGTTTCAGTGCTGTAGCATAACCACCACCTCTGTAATGGCAGAGGAGAGCTAATGATCACGTACTGATGTACCTGAGCACATAATCACATCACATGGGTTTGGAGCATTGCAAATTCCATGCCTGTTAATTATACCATGTGTGCAGATACTTCAAATGATAGTGTTTGATGCTAAAGTCATTGGGTTCCCAGATTTATGTTGTGTGATTTTTCCCAACTGTCTGTGTCTTTTTGTGATGACATGTGAGCTATGAGCAGAGATTTTAAATCATAGTTTTGTTGTTCAAGCCAACACTTGGATTTCCTTTCAGTGAAAAGAAAATTTGTCTTGTCCTTCAAAAATATAATGGAGATGGTCTGTAATCTGTGCTCACATCTCAGAATCCAAATTCCTTTCAAATGACAGTTTATTCAGGTAAATATATTTTATATATATACAGGTAAATATATTTTAAATTACTAAAATGATAAGATACCGTGATAGCGGTTGGATCTAGACCACTCTAGTCAGGAAAAATTGCCATTCATAATAGACTTCAAATCATGGTGTTTCAGGTAGATGAATAGCAAAGTGTCATTTATGGGGAGAAAGAGGCTTTTTTTTCTGAAAAATGAAAATTAAAAAAACATCTTGCTTTTTAATGTGGTTTGAAACGTGTCCTTAAGTGACAGTTTCTGCCAGTTTTGAAGAGAGAGGGTTGATATTCCTTTTAAAGTTCTTTTTTTACATAATCCTGACAGTGGAAAACTCTAGAAACAAAGCATTCTGACATCTCTTAAATACTGCAATGGCTTTCTTTCTGAAAACTTCCCCTGTGATAAATTAGTAGTGTCTTGAGGTATGCACCGAACTTCACTCCAAGTTGTGCTTTGATGTAAGAGAATTAAGTTCAAATAATCCCATCTGTAGCCTGTTATTAAAAACACCCTCTTCTCCAGTTTAAATTTAACTATACCATTTTCAGTCTATGAAATGTTTGTATTTTAAACTCTGTTGTGAATGTTTATTTAAAGTGTTTATATTATGCATTTATTGATCCTCTATTTTCATCATCATCCACATACTTGCCAGTAATAATAAATCTGTTCTGTCACTATCATTTCTAAATGGTTAACTATCTGTGCAAGAGTAGGCCCTCTCTTGGTTAATGAGCCACATGCTTGATCAGTTGTGCATGCAGATGTGTGGCTGCAGGGAGTCAGACAGGTAGTTATTTTTCATGTGCTTCTGTCAGCACTGAGAGATGTGTCCTGGACTGAGCTTGAATTTTTTAAAAATATTTTTTGGTAAAATGTGCTTGTATGGGCAACGCACCCGCCAGTACTATTACATCCAGCCATTTCGAAAACTAGACGTCGTCTTTGTTTCAGAGTTTTGAGTGATCTGTTGTTTTGTGTGTAACAGCTATTGAAGGAGGCAGGAGCTGAAAAACATGAACCTAAGAGCCTTTATTGGCTCGCCTCTGTCAACAAACTCCTCTCAAGTCCTCCGTCGCCAACTGGCATGCTGCCTCCTAGCAACAGGTAATTACCAGGGCGATGAACGTCTGTGCCATGCCATCACCCGCCCGGCAGCACAGAGCTCTCCAAAATGTCCCCCTGGATACTTGCTCTGATAATTCACCACCACTGGGCAGTCATTACCACTGATAGCCTCTCCTCCCCTCCCGGGCATGAACGCACAGAGAGCAGCTTATGGCATCGCCTCAAGCAGAGACACCACTCCACTATGCTTTGCTCAACCCTCACTGAGTGAATGATCTGTGCCATCTGTGTTTTAACCTCCTTAACAGGGCCTGTAACACAACCTTGTAACATGAACTGAACTATAATACCCCTAAAGGCGGGGTCTCGACTGTATGTGACTCATAATCAGTCTCACCTAAATTCAGGTTATGTGTGCACGGGCTAAACTCAAAAAGGCACACGCAATATCCTGTATGACCACAGCTTAGTATTTCTCTTAAATTCACACATCGATTCAAAGACAATCAGTGAACCACACTGAGAATCATTATATATTAAAATATAAAAAAATTTGAGTTGAGGTAAAGCCAAGCTGACACCCTGCTGCTAACTGCTTTTATTTTTCTCTTTTAATGATCTGCTATGCAAATAGGACCCCTTTCAAAATGAGATGACACATGTCACAGCCTCCAGCTGGACTCTGACAATACTGAAAGAAAATGCCAGATTGCTTATCATAAGGAGTGCTGAAGGGCATCCTGTCTCATGCACTGCAACATTTTATCTGTCAAAAAACCTCATTGACCCCAGGAAGAAACTACTGTCTGGTCATAAAAACTTGCTCAAGTTTTATAGTCTTTGTGACAGTTCGAGTATTGGCCTATCAGATGTGAGCAGCGTGGATCATCAGCAGAGCTGTTTCTGTGCCGTCTGACGCTCCTGAACCAAAATGAACTTGGCCTCTGGAGGTCTGTGGAACTTACTTTATTTAAAGGGCAACAGACAGTCAGAGACAGCTGCCGGGGGACAGATCCTCCTTTAACACTGTCATGCTGACGATGAGGAGAAAACAGTGACAGGTGCTGAGGAGAAACTCATTCCTGGCCACCTGTTCCCTTACCTGGGCTCCTACCGCCACGCACAAAGGGAGAAAACGTGTGATGAGTCGTATGAGGTCGTGCTCCTGCTAAACTCTCTGACATAATGCAATTGGTTCTAAAGCAGCATTAGACTGTAATTATAAAGAAGGCTAAAGCTCGGAGCACCGTCAGGGTTGGAGATGCGGCAGCGCCTGGGAAAGTAGACCATCTGTTGGCCTGAAAGATCGAGGGTTGTGCAGGCTGCATCGTGTGCCACTTGGCTTTATCAGTGCAGTGCTGATCTGGGGACCGGTGTCAGTGAGGCCAACAATCTGCCAGTTCTGGAAAAGAAGGGCTTGGGTAATTACTGTGTTCTGCCTGAACGGGGTCACTACTCAATGCATAGAAAGCTATGCTCCACAGAGCATGGCCTGAAGCACCTTACCGTACATCTTTTGTAATTTTATGTGAGTAAATTACATTACATTACATTAATACAGATCATACCTGTGATGCAAACAGCAGACACTCACAGGAGCAACCACTTATTAAGACAAGCTGGAACAGATGGCTGCGTGCAGTAAAGGTCATGTCTGTAAGGAGAGGAGCACCTGTTTAATGGCAGAACCTTTGGGCTTGATGGCTTATAAGCACCGCAGAGATGACCGTTGGGATTGACTGCCGGTGCTGTTGCTGTTGCTTCCATTGGGGCTTCAGATCCATTCTTGCCCTCTACCCTCTCTATCTGAAACCCTCTGGAGTCACCAGGTTGAAGTTCATTGCTGGGAATTAGTTCCTCTGTTTGAGATGGGCGCTTCCACAAACATTAGTCACGTGCTTGTGTTCACGTCTCCAATCTTATAGTAGCGCATGCTGCCAGAGATCATGCTGTCATTTTGGGAATAAAACCAGAGTCAACTGCTGACAGCTGAGACAGAGCTTTGCAGGATTAGGAAAAGAGTAGAAAAAATGTTCAAAAATGAGGCCCGTCAGATAATCTAAGCCTGCACCTGATAATGTAAAGTCTGAACAAACATGAAGGGCTGTGCTACCACATGCAGCATGGGTCCATTAGCAAACACTGTGAGCAAAAGAGGGCCCAGGCTGAAATGAGTGTCCATTCAGTGCACGTCAATATCTGGCATACACTTACTTTTTTATTATTTACTAAAGTAAATAATACACAATTTTCTGTAACGTATATGCATTTAAACATTCATAATAATACCCCATTACTTGTTGCAAGACAGCATGTTTCTCACAAAGATTCACAGCTAACCAAGGAACCTGTCAATGCTATATACTGACAGAATCACTTATGAATGCACTGTTGACAGATATAGATGTACACTGCATCCAAGTATAGATGGAGACAGCATCCAGAGACACCCCCTGACTTATGACTCTGACTGAGTAATGCATTGTTGACGCGTGAAACAGAAGTGTTAAGAAGCTTTAACACTTAAAATGGTGTTTACAACGAAGAACATCTGCTCTAGTTTTAGCAGTGTGCAATGTGCCTTGTAGGTACTGTGCACATAAATGGACAATTAGTAGATTGGGCCCAATTCAGTCTAATCTGAATCATTTCTCATTTCAGCATGTTTTCATACTTGGTTAATACTCAATTGTTACCACATATTTCACACAGTGGATTGTACACAGAGTACTTTACAGGGAGGTAAAACATTAAAACAATGACACAATTTTGATAAAGTGTAAATCAAAACCAATGCCAAAACAGCACGATGCAACAGTGATTCATACATTAATTTCAATCATTACCAAGATCATGCCGCTAAAGTCGCGGTTAAGTCCTCGGCCTGTTTTTAAAAAGATACCATGGATGAATTTTTTTGTCTTCATGGAGAAAAGTAATGTACAATATTGAATATAGTCTGGGAAAATGTTGAGGTCTCATGCATGCGAATGGTGTCCTGGTTAATTGGCACTACCGGGGGGGTTGGCGTCGGGCCATGTTTTGTAGGTTGGCCGTGTCTGCTGGGTTTATTCATGCCGTTATGTGTATTGCCTGGGCTGCCCTTTAGAAGACGAAAGATATAAGAAAAGTTAGCAGTGGATTAACGTGCGGTTCCTCTGCCTTCATTGCGGCTGCTTCTGAGAGTGTGCATCTGCCACATCTGCAAAAAGTTTCAGAGCTTTTTGCCTTCTCACTTGAGGCGACCAGACACTGACTGAGAATTTTAATGGCCTATTTTTAAAATAAGAAGTAGTTTGGTCAGTGCAAACATACAGAATATTTTTGCAGTAGCCTGCATTGGGGACAAATGTGCTGTAATGTGTCATCATGATCAATAAGCAGTCTTTAAGCCATCTATCATAAAGTCTCCATGTCATTGTCAATATACAGAATAGATGCACATAAATGTGCTGGTAAAACATTGTTATTGTCAAAACAATCTATTGAATTAGGGGTTTGTTAAAAAAAAAACATGTTAGGGCCAAACTGAGAAAGCTAAATTAATCATCTTAATGTATTCGCCTAACATCATATCATCAATACGCCAACTGTCATGATATTACCCATACACCCATATCAGATGACACACATCATCATGAAACAGTGCCATAGGAGCTTTCTTGTGTTACGATTACAGCTGCGTTGTCATGTGAGAGATGACATAAGGCCTCACATGAAAAAGAATACTATGTGTTATAAGCTCTTACATGTTCACATAATGTTTAATGTTTCATAAGTGTTTCCTAACAGATTACTTAACATAAAATGTCCTGACTTGTAATGGATATGTGAAAGAAGATAGTGTCATGTCTATGAATGCATTCTGTAGTCTTCACGACACAGGGTCCGGTTAAAGTAAATAAACTGATTCTGAGCAGACAGCTCCCCTGGGATTGAGTCTTAGTCTTTGCTTCTCAAAGTCAAAGAGCATCCCAACATCCCCAGAGCTGTGGCTGACCAAGACACTCTCTTTAAACCTTTTATCACAAAAGGGTCTGGCACTAGAATGCTGTGAGAATGGGATTCCTTTCAAGTGTGGTCTCTTTAGAATAGTTTTTTCAAAGGCTGTGTACTTGAACAATCTTCAAGCAGATGTCTGTCTGGGGAATAGCGGGGTTTGAATGCCAACATTTTTTGAGAACATTTTGCAGTTGCTGTACTGTACATTGGGGACTTTGTTTCAAAGGTGAAGCGATCAGTTACTTTCTTCCTTGCTCTTTTTAATCGCTATCAGCACAGAAAGTGTTATATCATTGCCCCAACCAATGCTTTCCTCCCAGCAACCCAATATGATGTTATTTGTCTTGGTTGCAGTTTGGTCAAGATGTTTTTAGGATTCACTGGTTAATTCTCCATTAATGGAGAGTTGTAGAATAACCTAAAAGAGTTGGTTACCAGCATTCACACCCTCATGGAACAGTTGAGGGCTGTTGCACCATCAAATGCAGAATTCTGCTCAGTCACCTATTCGTGTGTTGTAATATGAGTTATTAATACGCTTCTAGATGAGTTTATATTTTGTTGTGACTGTGTATCTCAGTAGTGCAGCCTCTCTCATCTGTACATGCTGTGACCTTCTATCCACAATCTTAATTTATGCTCCAAGTCAGTCTTTCCAAAACAGTTTCCAAAGCAGAGTAGATGATGGAAGTTGATGGCATCAGTTTTTTAGCGAAATGAGGAAGGACAGAAAAACAAAATTAATTCTCAATTACTGCAGAACCACATTCATATTACTGCAGCTGGAGAATGCTATTACTCTACACTGTCAGCAGCTGTTATCTCAAGACTGCATCTCAGGATTTCAAAATAGACAAATGGTAATGTTAGGATCCTAACTTAATTTGGTATGTGTCTAATGACATTTTGTGCAATTTCAAGAACATAAGATATATATACAAAAAATAATTGGAAAAAACTCTGCACTCAATAATGCCAGTAAAACTGCAGTTAATACTGATGTTTCATTCAGTTCAGTTTAAAAGACACATTTGGTGCATCAACATTGAATGAAAAAGGAAATGAATGTATTAACATTTATGGAAAAATACCAAAAAAGTTGATATGTTATTAATTTAATCCTCTATTCCTATAAAATGAAGCTAGCTGACTCATTTGAAGAAACCATTTCTTCAGTATTTTTGGAAATTTTGAAAATATTTAGGTGCGAGGCATCAGCCAGCTACATCACAATAATGTTTAATTACAGCTTTAATGTTTACAGTCATGTTGGTAAGCAACTTACACAAAGATAATCAACAAAGAAACCTATCTTACATTCTAATTACATCACATTTACATGAAAAAAATAAATATTTAAAAATATATGGATTGGACACAAGATCATATACCTGTAGAGCACCTGTAGAGGTTTATCTGTACTGATGAACCATAAATATGGTACTACTTATGTAACTCTGACATTACGTCACATGCAAACATTGTGCTGTCAGTGAAGGTTTCTTGCTGATTGGACACCTGAAATAGGTGAAGCTTTGGTTTGGAGAATATATTTATGGCTGGACTTCTCACCCTCTTTTCTAATAATGGCAGTTTATGGTGAGTTATGGCCTTGAGTCAAGGGAATCTCTCCTTAATGTCTTATGCAACAAGTAAGAAAACAGCACTTTGAACTGGGGTGTTTCATTCTTCATTATCAGTGTCCATAGATGAACTGGGGTGTTTCATTCTTCATTATCAGTGTCCATAGAAGCAATGTCCCAGAGTGACATGTTCACTGCAAATGAAGGAGGAACACAGTCTCTCAAGGGGTTAAAGGTCAGGAAGTATGTATAAGGGCAGCCCAAAATAATGTTACATGAAAATGCTGGGTAAGTACAGTATATTTCTTCCATTTCTCATTTTGCTTCCATAATATCTTTTCAATATGCACTGCAGTTTCTACCGTGGAACAGGGAGGACACACCACATGCAAAGAAATATGTAAAAGGATGAATCAGTTTTTAATGTCCCAAACACATCATATATGTTTTTTAATTTCTTTGAGCAGAACACATTAACAAATTAACATTTTTGCTGAAATCCCCTCTTTTGTAACCTGAATATATTTCTTGCTAATGCTGTAGAACAGATCTCAGTATTAGAAACAAAGAAATTCTCAATAGGATTTTTCTTCAGTGCCTAAAGGAAAATTGTTCTGCAGTCGCGTGTAAAAGAAACATGCACTTAGCAAGTGTCTCCTTACTTTGATGTTCCTCTGGCTGAAAATTCTAGAATAAATGATTGTTGACTTGTGTAAGCGCAACAGAGTGTGCACATGAGAATAATTTCTCATTTGTAAACTATTTAGCAAAAGTGATCACACAAATGGCACAATTCCCCTAACCATACTACAGTTAGACACCTCCACCTATTAATTCTTTGAATTCATAACAAATATGGATAGTGAACAAAAAAGACTACGGAGGAAGGAAAAATCAGAGAAATTCTATTTCTAATTCTACTTACTTGAGGAAGGAGCCTCAGTGAAGAAATGCCTGCATGAACCAATGTGACTAAAAGGCGCATGTGCTTTTTTAAAGTGCTTTTTTCCTTCATGCAACCCTGTTTTGGAATCCTCAGTTGAGTACTGCAGTAGGCCCATCTCACTGCGGCAATATTTGCAGAATCACAGGAGCGCTAAAACAAAACAAATGCAACCCTCCAGCACACCTGCATGCAGCCAATGCCTATTTTTCCACACTGCAAGTAACACAATGCACTACAGTGGTGGAGGCACTCATTAGAGGATAGCCACTACCCTGCTGACATCATCTGAGCAACTCATGGGTGCCTGGCGAATTGCACAATGCCAGAAAATGGTGAGACAAGGTACCCCCGCCAGCATACCTACCCCTATTGTCAGTGGAATGAAGCCAATTTGTTCTGCTGCTGTGGGCTCCCAGTCATCATCCGCTGATAACATGGCTGGGATCAAACCATGGAGCTCAGCTTGCTCAAGGTAGTACCTTAAAATAATAAGGTTGATCTCCAGGAAATATACCTCTACCTAAAAAAACGAAATGAATGGATTCATGTTGGTGGTAATTTCAATGACTGGTTAGGGAACTGAACTCACAACTACATGGTTGTAGTTTTGAAACCTGCAATTCAATGCTGTTGATATAACTTCAAGAAAGGGGGAAAAATTTTGTCTAATTGTAAGTTGTTCCTGATTATAAGTTCTGTGTGGTCAATGTGGTACTTAACATTTTAAAATATATTGCATATATATTTTAGCCCTGGATAAAGGGCTACACATCTGCCAAAGAGTAAGAGGAAATGCTATATTTTAATCTGATACTCTGCCTGGGTATCTTCATGAATGGTCTTCCAACCAACACTGGTGAAGAGATGCATATGCATCCTCTCCATTGGAGGCTGTGTAAGCGCT
This sequence comes from Megalops atlanticus, assembly GCA_019176425.1. Lineage (NCBI taxonomy): Eukaryota > Metazoa > Chordata > Actinopteri > Elopiformes > Megalopidae > Megalops > Megalops atlanticus. The sequence continues at coordinate 10,061,208 of CM032896.1, forward strand.
GAGACCCTCTGTGGTTTTCAGAAATCATCCACAGTACTCACTCCGTCCAATCACTTCCACCTTGGCCATCTTTCCTGCCAGTGCAGGGTGACAGTTATCGAAAGCCCCCACCCCCACCCCCAACCACATCCTGTTTGCACCAGATGCCCGTACTGCTAGTTTGTGCACAGCGATAAGACCAGGGAGCCTCTGATAATAGTGCGGAATGACTGCGACAATGGTGCGGAATGACTGTGCAGTTCCGTGCAGGTGGACAAACACCGTGCCACTCCATGGCCAAAATTATCCTCACAGTGGTCAGTAGATTTGAGTGCTTTTTTGTTTATCCTGGATTTCAGTTCTGCAAAATCATTTTTTCCCCTCTTTCCTGTTGCTAATGTCCACACGTGCAACTTCCAGCCTGTCTAATCATCATGTGCAGTATACTCGGTGTTCCAACATGAATCTGGAATATGCACTCACCACTTCAATTCATTTAAACCAGCAGTAATGCGGGAGTATGAGTGAAGTTTGCAGATAGTATCTACACCAAATCTTCTGCTAAAAACATTCAACATCGTAATACAGTAGACTTTGCGGTTGTACAGCTATACCACAGTCGTTACGGTTTGCAGCTATCATATCAACAATCTATAGAAGTCAGTTACATCTGATAAATCTAAACTAATCACAAATCTCATCAAACTGTTTGCTTACATTTCGGAGAACACTTCTTATAAAAATAATATTGCCTGCCATATATTTATCCAATCAGTTTTCTTTTTTTCAGAAATCTAATTTGTATTCTATTAAAGAGGTATGTGGAATGAATTAAGTCATAAGAATTACACAGAATCTATTTAGTAGTCCATCTGTGAGGGACCATTGAAACAGAGATAAAAAAGAGGAACATTAAGCTGAGATTGACTGAGACTTAATGCTGTTCTGTCTTTCAGGCAGCATCTATTTCTGCAAAATTATCTCTGTGGAAACAGCAGGAAGTATCCAGCTGAGGGGGAGGAAATTTCATGTCATTAAAAATGAACTTTCCACCCAAATGAAAGAGAAGCACTATGGCTGAAACCAGGGGCTCCTGCCTGACAAACAATATTGACATTACATTAGCATGAGCTATATAAAATTCACTTAACAGGTCACTCTCCCATTAAGTTATCCTAATAGCCATTTGGATTACACTATCGGGAAAAGTGCAAAGCCAGTGGATAAAATTTGTTTTTGTTGTTACTAATATTAAAAGCAATACCACTACTAATATTAGTATTAGTAGTAGTAGAAGTAACAATCGCGGTGTCGGTATTAGAAGTGGTATTAAGCATTTATTTATTTATTTATTAAATGAGCACACTTTTCTTGTGTGAGAATATAGGCAGTGCTATGCCTTCAACATATTAAACTATGTGGAATAAATCTGAAATGAAGGTGTCCTTGTCTATGAAGACCCTTCCTGTTTATGGACCCTGGACGTGGTAAAATGGGAGCTGTATCCATGGAGAAAGAGGTAAAATTATGATGTCAGTGTGGAGATGAAGCAGACCAGTCCGAGAACTACAGTTGGAATTGACCTTGACGTAGGTGCTGTACCTGCTCACCACACTGGCCTATATTAGTCATACCCTTTTAACACCTCTTATTCACCCCTGCTATTTTTCACAGTCCTCAGTTCCCTGTAATTTCCACTTTCTCAAAATAACGTGAAAGCATAGTGTGCTCATTCATGGTTCTGGTAGCATATGAAAGATTACACTTGGAGCATTATGAGGAAATCAATTTTTAGGCTTTACCTAATTTACAATATAATAGATTATACAGGTTTTTACCCCTTTTGTAAAGGACTGAGATACATTGTCTGCTTTTTGGGCTTTTAATATCCAAGGTTTCAGTGCACATTAGAAAAATGGAGCAAAATCATTGCAACACATAAATTGCAACTGGATTTCTTTAAGACCGGATACCATTGGAATCAATAGTATGTTCAGAAAATGTCCCTGTAAGCAATGAAATGGCCAATCTGTCATCCTCCCACAGCGGCTGTGACTTCACAATGATTGACCTCCTTATGGGGACTTTCTGCCAAATCAGCAGAAAAGGAAAGAAACACATTTAGCGTGATCAAATAATGACTATACAGTATGCGCAATGGGTGATATGTAGAATGAGTACATTTTATTGCAGTGCACTTGGGGCAGATCCAGCATGTTGCATTGCTGATCATTACAGAGTGAAGCAAACTGTCTGTCATTTCAAAAGTGCTCTGTTCGAGACAACTGATCGACACATTGCCACTGCTACAATTGCTTTCGTCTCGCAAACAATGTATTGCAGCTCATGGAACTGCAATTCTGAGATTTACAGAGGCCGCACATATTGTATTAAATATGTCCTTTAGAGCTAATCTTTCACCCTTTATCTTTTTAACATTTTTTTCTGGAATCTTTTTTTCCCAGGTTGTTACTGCAGATGTGATTGTGAATGGGATTATGGAGACATTGGAATCTTTTCATCCTTCTTCAGTTATTTACTTTTTTCAAAACTCTGAATGTTGTAAAAGACATTGGTGAACAGATACCCAGTGTTAGCAATACAAACCTGAATAGAATAGCATGTGAATCACAGGTCAGGGTTTCACGTGCATTTCTTGAGAGGCACGGTGAGATTGGCTCTTTAATATCAATCCAAACTGTGTAGCAGACCCAAAGAGACTTAAATTTCAAGAACGGCACCATTGAAAAGAAAATGACAGTGATGAAGAGTAATTGCGTTTGAAGGGGACTCAAAAGCAGGCCAAGGAAACTTTCACTGCATGAGAAGCTGTAACAACAGGTCACTCACGTGGCACCATCACAGTTTTATGAATCGAATAGGAAAGAAAAATCAAAATAGGTTCAATTTATGGTCAATGCTCTAAACAAAAGTTCACCAGACACACAAGTGGCTTCTGACTGCACAGTGTTTCCTGATTTCCAGTCAGTTGATTTATTGATGTTTTTTATATCTAGAGCTTGTCTTCAATAGAAAGAACTGTTATACTAATTTTGCCTCTCTTTACTTTCCTCTTCCTTGCATTTGCCTCTTCATCTTAACTATAACAGTGGGCTTGGTATTATGTTCCTATACTATGACTGAGGACGTGGTACTATATTCCTGTACTATGACTTAGGATACATTCTGGTTTTCCTGTATTGGGCAAGGGCAGCCCCTGTATCTTATGCATATTCTGTGCAGACTGCTGAGCAGCGATAGGCAGAATTGTATGCATGTGTCTGCGTTTTTGTGTACATGCATTCATGTGTGTGTATATGTTATGTGTGTATGTGTTATGCATGCATGCATAGAATAATAGAATAGAATAGAATAATTCTTTATTGTCATTGTAACATTTACAACGAAAATGGAGAATGAATGCATGTGTGTATATGTACCATTTCTTTGTGTGTGTGTGTGTGTGTGTGTGTACATGTCAGTGGGTGTATAGCCGGTATGAGTGTGGGTCTGTTTGTATATGTGTGCATGTATGTGTTTGTGTGAGGGTATATGTGTGAATGTGCATGCATATGTATGCAAATGTGTGTGCCGTGTGTGTGTTTGTGTGAGCTAATGGTTGTTTAATGGAAGATTGTGGAGTGAGTGTGTGAATCGTGGACACCTGCACGTGACTCTCCTGGCACTCAGCATTCGAGTGTTCAAAAAGAAATGAAACTGAAATTATTGTCTCTGCTCCCATCACGTGTGGGAGTGCAGCAGCTGAGAACAGTGGCCTTTTGGTAGGTCTCACTGAGGTCTTCTGAGTGTAAGGCAGATATCTGAGCAGTGATATCGACTTATCCAAACTCGAAATACCTGTCATCTGCACAAAAAGTGTGTTGAAAGAGTCTCTGTGCAGCTTCAAAACCATTGGCATTCCCTCCACCTAAGAGGAGAGTCAGTTTCTCTATTCTGTCTGTCCGCTGTGTGTTTTGTCTTTAATTTTTTTTGCAACAGGATTTCACTGCAGTAGAAAGAGCAGTGATGACATGCCCTTTGCACCCCATGTTGTATGTTGATACGTTTGGTGCCATGTTATTGTAGGGTCCACCTTGGCAGAGTCAAACAAAGGCCGTGATTATGGAGTACATGGCAAAGACAGCACTGAGACCAACACAACAACAAAGAAAAAATAAAACCGGGTGAATGTAATTCTTTGTCGTCTCTGTCTCCTTTCTTTGTGAAGACAGTTGATGGACTTCAACACTTTTCAATGGATCTAATCAATTTCTAAAAAAAAATAATCCAACAAAATGAAATGAAACAAATTACATGTTCCAGGCAGAGAGAAAATACACTTCTTTTTGTCTGAGAGCAGAGTTCAGTAGAGTTTGTTGCTGAGAAGGTGCAGACAAAAAATAGATATGCCAAAAAGAATTGTTCTGTTGTTTCTGGAAAAGGGAACATGTCCAAAGACTTCTCTGCCTCCCAAATTTTTCTGTCTTCTGCCTATGTTCCTTCTCTTTCCCTGAGAGGTGTTTAACAGATATGTACATGACATGTATAAACAGCAGCAAAAGGTGCCATCTGACAAACATGGTTTGATATTGTAGCCATGGATTCAAATGCTTGGTAGCGCCAAGTAAAGGTTTGGGGGAATCTGACCCACCCAGCCCTGTAGAGCTGGCAGTAAATGAACATAAAAAATACAATAAAGTTAAAAGGAAAGAGTTTCATTTGTCACCATTAATTTATGACTGCGGTGGAAGACAAATGTAATTAGATGGCTTGCCAAGAATATTTCAGTAAGGAGTGCCCTGTTAAGTGGCACCTTCACCAAATTTTAGGTTCCTCAGTGTGACACACCAAGCTCAAATGACACAGTGTGGGACATTTTATGCATCTTGCATCTTCACATTAACCGTCATTAACTGACAGATTCTAGCTGAGAGCATGTTGTTTGATATGCCATAGACCTGCCCCTTCTCCTGCACTAAAAGCCAGAATTGATGTGCAGTCTCTGCTCAGAACTTGTCAGACTTGAAGTTCAAGCCTCAGTCTATTTTTAGTCACTGAATTATCATGGAATTAAGAAGGTAACACAGCAGAATGTCCCAAGGTAACAGGGTGTCACTGAATTGTGACCTTCCCATGACATTCACACTTGCCTCAGACTGGTTCACATTGCAAAACAAGCAATCAGGAATTTAGCTGCTGCTTTGTATGATGGGTTCTGCAGTTTGATTTTACTTAAGATTATGGTAATTTAGAAATTAGCCATGTAAATGAATCAGAATAGTAAGTGTGTGTGTTTTTTAAAGCTCTTTTTCTTTTTAAAGCTTTATAAAAAGCTTTAAAAATTTAATCACACAAATGTTGTCTTGATATAGTGATCATAAAAGCTATGTGAAGCGATGTGCAAAAGAAATTCCATCTAATTTTTGATCCTGGAAGAGAAGAAGATGCTGATTTATATTTAAGTTCTTTGTCTTATATTTTAGCATATCTGATAATTGCAATATTCTCCAAAAGCATGGTATTTGAACTGTTACTGTCCATGGATCCAACAGCTTTTGCCCTGTGTCTCAGGCTTGTTTTTCAACTGGGATTTAATGTATAGGGATCAGAGTTAATCTCTGCAGTTTCCCAAATGCAATCACACCAGGGGTCTGCCCTACTGAAACGCAACTCTCTTCTGCCCAGATTTGTCTACTCCTCCTCAGGGCAGTTTTTAATTTCCTTTTTTCCCCTCAGTTTCTGATGGTTCACCCTGGTGGTGTGCTTGGAGCTCACTGCCTTCAACACAATGGAATGAAGAAGCCAGGTGTTGACAGAGAGATGAGGTAGAAAGCTCATCTTTAATGAATCTGTTCTTCGCGTTCTGTGTTCAACACTTTGAAATCAATCATCATATTGCAGTCTGTTGCATTAATAAATCTTCCAAATTTGGATCACAGCATGCACAGATTAGCAAAAGCTGTTGAGTTTCGTGTTTCAGCGATGGAGTCTTTTCAATGGGGAGGTCCTCGTAATCCACCATAAACAGCCATAACCCCCACCACCACCACCACCACCAGCAGGACCTTGAATATGCCACTCTGACTTTGAGACTGTTTTCTTAGGTGCAAAGGCACCTTGTTCCAAAGCACACTGGAATTTGGACAGCAATAAATATTATAGTGTGTGTTGAGTTGAGGATTTGTGCCTTTTCCAAGCTCTATCCTGTGGTACATGCAAGCGCCAGAGACCTTGACAGTTGTTTTCTTCATGTTTCTCTTTTGGAATGTGTGTGGGCTTCTGGAATTTATATTTTAAAAAAGGAAAGTCTAATGTGTTTAGAGCACACTGCTAAATGCTGTAAATTATTTTCAATGTCATTCCCAAGGAGAAATTAGTGATGACAACAATAATGCAGTTTGGGTTTAAGATGAGTGGGAGTTAGCCAACAGCATATTTTTAAAGATTTTTAAATGGAGGATTATAGCTTTACCTATGCTGAACAAATGTAATTATATTTTGACCATAGTGCATATTGCATAATGTGCAGTTTGCACCAATTAATGTCTGTGGAGCTCTTCATTTTGACCAAACTGCAGTAGGATGTGGATCTTGCATTCAGTAACATGTTTTGGCCCTACACCTTTCGAAGATTATATTTCTGTAGGAGTCTGCAAAGGAAGCGAAGCAATCTGAAGAAGGGGAGGTCAAGCTGTAAAAAGGATGCTGCTGAGCTCTTTTGATTCAGTTTGTTTCACAATTTTTTTTTCTTAACTCTGTCATACACCACCAACGCCACTGTTTTCTCAGTGAAGTGCACCCTTGACCAGAGCATACTTTTGATGTTTGTTTCAAATCCTGCTTCATTGTTATCTACTACTACTATAATGTGTTGCCATACTATAGCATATCACTATTCTGAACTAAACTACAGGAGCAAGTAAATCATGTTTCGGAAGACGAGAATCATCTGTGTCAGAATATGCTTTGTTGGTCAAATTCTGAACCGTGGGTTTAAATCCTAGGGCCTGTAGTACAGTTCTGCCTTAATCATTCCATTTTAAATAAAATTTTTATAAACTGTATCCTCAGTAAGGCATAAACATTACTCAAGTGAACAACAAGCAGAATGGTAAAAACTGGTGGTAGCTTGTAAGCCTACTAATGTGAATGAAAAAAAATAAACAGAAAAATCTTTTGAAACAAAAATGTACTCAATCAAGTTTTAAAAACAGAGTGATGCATGCATTTCCACCTGGGTGTGGAGTTTTGATTTGCCACACCCTAGTTCATCCCAACTGTATGCTTAAAAGGTTCAGCATTCCATACTCCCAAATAATGTGTTACATGAAGTGGAGTGAAAGTGATATTCCGTGCATACAGCCGTGCCAAACATATCGGTTTATTTATAGGAGGGTGACCTTTGACCCTCTCATGCCATCACTCTGATGCGTGCTTTGACTGCCAGCGACACATAGTCCGACCTCTCTGACCTCAGCCATGAGGCGCACTGCACGTGTGTCAACCATTCATGGACGTTTACAAATCTCAGCAGCTGCACGCTGATTCACCCCCAGGGCAAGCAGAGGCAGGGGGAAACAGGTGTGCTTACGAGAGGTCTGGGGGGTTGTTTTGGGTATGACGTTTGTCCTCTGGCCTCCATGGTGCACCCCCATTGATGCAGGGGTGAGCACTCCCTCCCCCTTTTACACAATCCTCCATGAGCCCTCATCTCTCCAGCTCACAAACCTCAAAATACACCCATGGAAAAAAAAGAGACTCCAAGCTGACTTGTTTACTTAGGTTAATTGCTTTGAAAGGCTGAGATCCTATTAGTTCAGATCTGTTATCTGTCTGTGAACCACACAGGCTGACTACAAGAGAGAGTGGCCTGACGTTACTGTTGCATTATGTTAATTATGTATGCAGAGTTTATCAATTTACTAAGAATAATAATGATAGTATTATACTGGGAACAGATGAAAATAATCAGAAAATGGTCACAAAATAGTATCAGACAGTGGGACTCGTCATATTTAGAGTTGTTGTGTTTGTTAAAGTGGTGCTCTGTGGGCCAACTGTATATCATCAGTAAGGCAGGATTAGGGCCATTCTGGCCCTCGTGTGGTCTCCCATGAAGATTTAAGTGTGCCAACTCTGATACTGTGTACCGACCAAGTGATTACACTGGTGCCCCATGATAGAATGGAATCATTAGTTAATCATAAATTAATTTTACCTTATAGTGAAATAATGTATCTAAGTAAGAATACCTGAATATCTAACCATGATCACTATGATTAATCAGGCAAAATTTGCTGACTGACTCGGTCCTCTATAAGCGTAATGTGCTATACTGGGGATTACCTTTAACCAGTAGGTCAAAACAGTACTGTCTAAGCCCCTCCTATGTTTGCTTTCATTGGTTTCTCAGAAACAACATTGTGTAACATCAGCATTTATGGTTGTGGAGGTACATACGTGCGTGGTATGCTGTATATACGTATGTATGCTGACCGAACATACATCTCAATTGAGATGTATATTATTTTTGGAGAAAAATTATGCTGTTGAATATGAAGGATGAAAATTATTTCTTAAACAAAAATCATACCAAAATGGGAATATTGTAGATGGAAAACTGCATCTCATATCAAGCAATAGTCAGTATAACAGTATACTACAATTAATTTTAAAAATTATGCCTTCCTATCTTGCCTCTTGAAGCAAAAATCCAGCTACTATCTGAGTTAAAGACCAGGAGAGAGGTGTCTGTCGTTAATTTATTTTCAGGCCTTACTGTGTCAGTTGACAAAGTAGCTATTCAAACCGATAACCTGTATTTGTGCAAGAAAACCTCAGTGGTTGACTTCAAAGAGACCATTCTGCTTTGTTTATTGTATTTTTACCTCACCAACAGCATACCTCTAATTCTTATCTCTGTGTCCACTCCAGCAAAAGGAAACAGCTTAGCTCACTGTGAGTGCCTGGAGGCTAACAGCATCTTAAGAAGACATGCTAAATTTAAACGGCCTCTTACAGGAGCCTTGTATCCCAGTCAATGCTGTGGATGGCAGTCAGTCCTCATTCATGTTCTGCACGTACACTTGGCTGTGTTCTTAAACACTGAGAAGCTTTGAATGAGTCCTCCATTGCTTTTGAAAAAGAAGAGTACCTTAGGCAAAAATCTTAACTGTCTAACAAATACAAATACAAACAGAAACAGTGTTTTGTGAGAGGGAAAAATGGAACACTGGTTTACATGTTTTTGTAAATAGTTTTTGTCTTCTTTTTGAGTTGTCTGTCTCTGTTTTTGTCTGGATGAAGAGCCCATGGAGACAGTTTCACTGACGTACTTAATCAAAACAATAAATTATACATTTTTTTCTGAGGAAATCAAGTTCCTTCCTCCATGTGTAAAAATAGCTTTAATCTGTTCCATGCAGGGTTGGAGCTTATACCCAGTGGCAATTAAATAGTAAATTGGCTTCAGGGCTAACCTTCCTACAGAATGTGGGCTTTGACCATAACCAGGATTTCAGGCTAGGATATGACAAGGAAACTAATATTTAAAGTTACTCATATGAAATTGAAATATATTGTAGTACACTGATAAATATGTTTCTTAGCTCAAGAATGTATTGCAAATACTATTAAGATATATCACTACAAATTATTTACATATTTTAAATATATTGATTTTAGCTTAATAAAATATTATTTAAAATATATCCCCTCTCTCTCTTTATCGCTATATTTATATTTGTATGGGTAGCAAGGACTCTGGAGTAAATAATGTCTTTATCAAACAGAATGGTAGATATTTCACTGAATGTCACCTCCTATTTTTTTCACTTTATTTGATGTGGTTTTATCTAATGCATAAAATTTATGGTTTTTCCTTTATGTGTGTTGTACGCCAACAGAGGACTATGCTGTGTTATTAATTGCTGTGAAATCACAAGGAGGAATAGATGAAATTGTTCACTTCTCTAATTGTGAAGCTACTAAGTAGACTGTAGAATAAGTAGACTGTGCATCTACAGGCTATAGTTTATGTGCACTAGCATTAATTTTTACTGCCTGTCAAAGGGTTTTCCTGTTTTATAGTCATCACTTGCATGATCCATTCTCCATTTATCACATATCCTTACTTAGTTACTATTATTTACTTCATTGGGTGAAGCAATTAGGTTATTTGCTTGAACATTATAATGGTGATATTGTTTCACTTACTGTACATGTTGAACCACGGTACACACTCATGATCTCAGCACTGTGTTTGGCACTGACACATTTGAATATGCGTAATTGTGTTCTTGTTTGTGGAACATTTCATGCTGTTTTTCAAGCTCTTTGGAAGTTGATCTGCACTTTGGAAGAGTGTCCGCTAAATGACAAAACATAAATGTAAATATACATGGTACAGAATAAATACAATGTTTGTATAAACTTGCTATTCTAAGTTAAGGACGACTCACAATATGGTGCTGTAGGACTGAATAGGGTTTAAATTACCTGAAAGTAAAAATAATACTAAAAACAAAAACAAACAAATATGTCTGTCTACTTAACTGGCAGTATGTATCCAAGCATTGGCATGTATGGATGTTCGAATCAGATACTGTAACAGATAGTGAAATATGCAGCTTTACTTATGAGTGATTCTTGTTTTGCTCATGTCTCATTAAGCTGAAAGTAGACAAAAAAGGAAATGGAACCAAAATAGATTCTATTTTCTCCAAGATTCTGCTTTTCGCTGTCAGAACAAATCTCGCGTAACTGGTGCTGATATTTTGCTGCAGGGAAATTTGTCTGCAATTGATGTGGTGGACACAGTGTGCCAAAATCAGAGGATATTTAGAGACGAACACATGTGAGCTGACAAAACCTTGCATTTTATCCAGTTTTCCTTTAAAAATGGAAGTTCAGGCTTAACAGATGATGAAACACCATTTAAATTAATTTATTTGATGATCTAATGTGAAGTCAGTGTTGTCTTGAGGTCTCCCAAAGGCCCATACAGGATACAATTCGCCCTCTTCCAAGTTAGTTTATTGGGGAAAGCCCTTACCCAAACAGTTCTGAAGGTTAGGCCCTTTCTGGGGTTTCCTACAGAAATAACCACAATGACCCTGAGTTCTAAGCTTGCTTCTGTACTATCTAGCCTCTTCTGAACACACAGAATTCTGATGCAACATCATACATGCCCTTAATAAACAGCCGTGCTTGGACCATTTTTCACTCCCTTTCTTATCTTCTTCCGTTTGTTCTTCCTTTCCATCTTAACTTTCCTGTTGCATTACATTCCAGAACCCCTAAAATATTTTCTCCCTCTGGTCTCTGCTGTAGTGACTCAGTACCAGCATTTGTTCATTGTTTTCAATTACAAGTCAAAGACACTGTTGACAGCAGTGACAGTGTCTACATCTCTATATTTATGCATACCATTGTTTAAATAGGAACAAAGCACATTATTTAATCAAAAAGATGAACATACCAGATAATTTTTAACGTATAGCATTGCTGAGAGAAAATTAAGATAGTTTACAAATAATTAATTTTATTCCAAAAAACAAAAAGTTGAAATTCTAGCTAAGTGCTAGCTAACCCAGTATTTTTGGAAAATTGATTAAAGGGTTTCTGAGTCACTAAGACAGTTAAAGTATTTGTTCTGTGCATAGGCTGAGCCCTACAGCTTGGGTTCAAACCTGGCTGTATAATCTGCTGACAATAACCTGGAGCCTTCAATGAAGGAAAAATGGCTTTGTTTCACCAGGGTAGGGGTGGGCAGGTCAGCCATGCAGGATCCCCTCATCGCACCACTCCCACCAGACTATGACCCTTTAATATTCTTTTTATTCATTTCTTTAGTAAATGCTCTTATCAAATATTTACATAGCGTACATCTGGCATATTATCCCATTTATACAGGGGGACATTTACTGCAGCCATTCCAGGCCATTAAGACCTTTGCTAAAGGATACAAAAGCACTGACCTGCATCTGAGAATTAGAGCTGCAGCCCTTCAGCCACGAGCCCAGCTCCTTGACCGACTTTCACACAACAGTGGGCATATTTCTTTCTAATCGGTTACATAACATTACCCTGTTATACAGTTCAAATTACTTACTGTGGCAAACATTAATTTTAAAATGTGCTGCTAGTGTTAACAGTCCTTTAATATGTGACTTTAAGAGGTTCGCAGCTACAGGCCAGTTAGCGTGTATCTAATTTCTTGACACCAATTATTGGTCGATACTTAACCTTATACCTCGGCAAGGGCCTGCATTCGTTAGTGGCCTTGTGCACTACCACTTTTCTCAGAACTGAGAATCCACTGCGACTTCTCATAAATGAGAATTTATTTCAGTTTTGACCCCTCATGATGGACTTTAACAATCTTATGTGAAATTTTTTATGTTACATGTCAAAAACAGGATTCTTCTGTCCTGATATTACCATGATTTTAAAATAGTGACTGTTTGAAAAAGATGTCCATGAATATGATACACATGCTGTATTGAATTCTGAAACAATTCATTGTATTTACGTTCCTCAAACAAATGTGACAGATTATTTGATATACTTTCAGATGTTTGCAAAAGATGGCATCCTTATATTTTGTTTTTATTGACTTTTTCAAAATGTACAACACAGAAAATAGATATATATTCCTGTAAAAAATAAATTGCTATTTACTGGTAGAGAAACCATATTTGTGATTTTCAGTGGAAGGCAAAGAAATTTGATTACATATGAGACACATGACAGAGTAATCAGGGTTTATTTTTGCCACAAAAGATTTCTTTTTGACACAAAAAGCCTTATCTGATTTTGACTCGGAGTTCAGTGGACCAGGGGTTTAGTTCCTGCTGAGTTGTCTTGTGATTGAAACTGGATTGTGACCTAAGGTCGGCCATGTTCTCCAATTAAGGAAGTATTAATCAAGACTACTGTGTGCATCCTCAACCCTGCCACATGTCCCTGTCTTTCTCAGTGTTTTAAAAATAGCTCCCAATTTCACCCCTGACAGTGTGTGTAGAGAGGCCCAATCCTAACATTCTGATGCTTTTCTGTGGCACGAAATTCAGCCAGCATTACCAGTAACATTACCTTTCTGCTGCCACATTCACATTGGATTATTCATTGTGTACCTTTAAGTGTCATGTCATGAATCAAGATACAGTGTGGATTTAACTCATAGTCTCTTTCAGAGCAGGCTTTGGATTGTTCCAAACATGAGGGAATGAATGATATTCTGGACAATATTTGTATTACAGTCAGCTATCATCACATTATAGGCTCATGTCACTACACATGAAGTCTGTTAATTATATACATTGAGTTTATTTATATATTTATTTATTAACACTTAACAATCATAACCATTTACTGTATGAGGTGTATGGAGTTAACAGCCTTGTACAGTACAAGCCGTGTGTGAAATATTGTAATATTCACGTAGGTTGGTAGCTGATTGGATCAATAGCTGCTGGAACAGAAGTCTTGATGACCGGTGATTAATCATCATTGTGAAAGCCTAAACTCAAAATTGGAATCTTTTGTCTTAAACAGATATGAATGGATCAATGAAGCTAATCGATGATTCAGTTTATGGGGCTGACATTACGCTGAACTGCTGCCAGAGAGAAAGGGCAGATCAGTGCAGCAATTATGATCATATAGCTTAAGTTTTTAATGCATTTATCCCACTCACACACACATGCACATGCACACAGACACACATACACAGCTCTAAGCATTCGGACATATCAGACCTTTCAACAGCACAAGTATGCAGCTGCCATTCATTGGGGTAACTGATAATCAAATATAATCGTGTATAGCTCTTTACACAAGGGGATGGCCACCTACCATTTGTAAATTTTGTTTCTTGGAAGTAAGTCCGCTTATTGCAAATTGCTCGTCATTAACGCATTGTGATCATGAACAGGTTCTTTACATGTGGACCAATCAGCTTGGAGAAGGTCACATTGAAAATTCTTTCTGCCACTGGTTGAAAAATAGAAGTGTTATTATTGGCTGGCTCATTTATGAACGAAGGGACGTTGTCTAAAACAGAATATCCATGGGGATGCTTACTGATGCGGACAGCACGGCAACCACTTAGAGTGCAGAAGGAATGCTGGAGATGAATATCAGGTCATAATAGAATTGTCATCGTAACTATAGTAAAATGCGACTAACTTACAGTACAGAGTCAGTAGCATTCATTTATTATCTGTTATTACTCTCCCTTTCTCAGTTTTATAATGGACAGCCTTCCTGAAAATGACACTGACATATATTGCTGATTGAGAGCAGAGATTCCCAGCTGTGGATTTGCATTGGGCTTGTTATATCTTCCTCTTCCTCTTCTGTGAGACAAACCTCATAGGTTTTACCTGCCCTGAGGTGGGTATAACCTATGCATTATTTCAACTAGTTGCTCTATTTGCACACATTGAATTGTGTGCTGTAATTCTCAGGGGAATTCTGTGCCCATATCAGTTTTCCTTCATAAATGTGGTTATGTACTCTGCGGTTAGCAAGCCTCCTACAGGAACAGCTTTCGTTCAAGATCATTTCTTTGTCACTAAGAAGCCTCACTTGAATTCACAGTGTCATTCATATTATTATTACAATTAAGTGTTTTCAGCTCACAGAGACACATTCTTGAAACAGGGGGGTTGTTGGTTGTTTGTGAAGTGATTTTGAAAACCATCTGACATTGTCAAATGTTTTTTTTTTCCCTTCCAAGCTCCGGTGCTTATTTGCCTTCCATTTCATTCTTCATTCTGGTCATACCCATACAGCACAGCTCATTTGGCCCGCTGCGGCAAACATGCTTCGGATGATTTGGGCGCAGGAACAGCAGATAAGGAATACACCAGGGATTCCTTTTTGACAGGTGATTACAAGAGAATGAATGGGTTACCAATGTGACCTGCCTCCTCACGTGTGTCTCCGCTATTAAGCTGAGAGGCCATTAGTCACAATCTATTGTTAGTGGCAAATTCCTGCCTACTAGGGGGAAAAAAGCACAGGAAAGATTAAGCACGTGCGCAACAGAATGTGGTCTGAGCAATATGTTAATGGCATAATAAAATACATTGTCTATGTAAGCTCATCTGTTTTATCCCCTATGTCTCCCCAAAGCACGTGTGGACTCTCTTAAAATAGGGCACATATAAGCTGAAAGCACTGCCAGGATTAATTCATGTGTTCCATTTTCTGACACACTCCGGGTGTAGTAAACATGCTGTGAAGGGTCCCACATAAGACCTATAGAAAGCCTACAGCCTATGTGCCTACATAAGACCTCTGCAGCTTCTTCATCAGCACATAACACACAAACATGCATAACCCTCGATCAGACAACATCACTGAGGCAATTGCACCTAAATGTATGCGTGTGTTTGTATATATATGTACAGTATGTATATATATGTACAGTATGTATATATATATATATATATATATATATATATATATATATATATATATATATATATATATATATATATATATATATGCATGTGTATACATATACATATATACACACACACACACACACACATACATTTAGGTGTGATTGCCTCAGTGATGTATATATAATATGCATGCTTTGGATGTATGTATACTAGCCTTTCTACATCCTGCCAGACCTAAGTTTTTCCTACGCAGTGAAGCTTTTCCAAAAGGACAGATGGCATTAGATTTGAGAGTCACACCTCTGTAGAAACAAATAACAGCGCTTCAAGGACAACTTTGCTGTCTCTTCACGTCCTCCCTCAAAAGAGTCCTGGGGTCATGTCACCGCTGCAGATGAAACGGGTCCCGCTGCCACCCTAAATGAACAGGGTCACAGTGAATGTAAGCAGTGACATATCGCTGTGAAAAAAGCAGACAGAGCTGTGTGTCATGCCTGCGGGGTGTGGGCAGGGCCTTCTGGTGGAGTGGAGGGTTTGCACACTATATTTACACAGGGACACGCCTATATTCATACAGGGATATTCCGATTTTAGCACAGCAATGTTCTTACATTCATACAGGAGTATCCCCACGTGTGCACATGGACAATCCTAATGTCCAATTCAATTCGGCGATGGTCCTGTATTCTCTCAGGCGACATTAATGAATCTCATCTGGGTTCAACCGAGTGCCAGTCCCACACACTACTGCTAGCGCAGACAAGCATTGCGCTCACAGTAGGTCACTGCAAGTGCACGGGGAAACCGTCTCCCAGCGCCGCCGTGCCCATGTGCCTCGCGGCCCTGGCGGCCCACGCCAGGCCCCGGGGCGTGCGGGGTCGCCATGGCAACGAGCCTTGGGAACAGCAGCAGTGGAATGTGAGTGGGCGGGCAGGTGTAGGTGTCTGTCGTGTGATGTGAACCAAAGAGTGCCATCGTGATAATCAGAGCACCAGAAAATCACTCTGTGACTTGTGATGAACTTACAGTGCAGAATGAACGGCATTCAATTTATAAATGCATTCTATAAACTCAGAATGCTACAAAGAAGCAGGGCAGAGTTGTATACTTTTATATGCAGATTGTAACCCTTTGATATTGTTCCAATGTTCAAGAATCCCAGTACCTGCTCCATCACAAAATAATGGCAGTGTTATGTAGCGGTATCTGGCAGTTAACCAGAGAGTAAGACTTGAGAGTAAGTCTGTGCAAATATGCCCTCAGTAGATCTTCAAAGTACCGATAGACATGAATGTGAGGGGTGATGGTCTACTGCCATGCATTGTTTAAAGGCTATGATTTATGAAGCAAGTGTGCTATATTTAACAAGACACGTGCTTGAGTGTCGTGTGGGTCTGGGTTCAAGCCTCGGTCTTGTGTTCGTTTGGCGCTCTGTGTCATTGTTTTCTGGAACAATGTGAGACAATGAGATTAAACAGATTAAAGTAGCGAGTGCGTACTACAAGGCCGTCTTCCAACAGACCCTTTTTTAAATCGTGGTGACTGCAAAGCTTCATGAAGGACAATGATTTGCTTTGTTCCACCATCACCACCCCCTGGCATGGCCTTAATTTCTCCTGTATGGCTAACAATGCAAGATAATTCAGAGGCTTAAGGCTTTGAAAGCTGTCATTTAAAAAAAAATTCAAAGGAAAACTTATATCTCTCACTTTTCGTATTTCTAGTTTCTTACATTGTTGAACTCTCTTGAACCTTTTGGCTCTCCTGTCATACATTGTGTATTTTGCCATTTACTTGTGTTTAGTATTGTTATTCGAACATATTTTTTCAACCACATTAAAGTGACCGAACAAGCCAGCTGGTGAAGCTTTTCGTAATAAAACAATTTATAATGAAAATTACCTCACTTTATTTACCCCTTACTGTTAGTTAATATTCTGGTGCTGTTGGACAGAAACAGTGTATAGACAAAAACCAGAGCTGCTTTTTTCTCCTTTTTTATTGAATTGAATCATTTGATTCAGTTTGTCTTACCAAATTTATTCATTATGCTAGCAGGAGAACTGCTATTGCTGTACAGCTGGGCTGTGGTTGTCATTGTAAATAAAATTGAAATGTACACATTTATACCTTTTGCAGAGAGGTATTTTTATTTGAAAAAATAAAATTTAACTGGCTCACTCAACATGTTGAAAGAGTTGGATAATGGTGATTGAATATTCACCTCCTTTTACATAGCAAACTAATTTTATTAACACTTTATTTCATTCTGATCACATTTTACATTCATACCACATTAATAAGAATACCGACTTGCATCCATCAGATTCAATGAACCAAGTATATCAGCTGAACCATGTGGACCAGATGAGCTAAAGCACTAAAAGTTTGAAAGAGCAAAAAGAGAATAAACACATGAAAGACTAAAACATATCAGATAGATGTCGGGTCATCCGATGTTTTAATAATACTTCCCGTCAGACGAATTAATATACTTCCAACCTTTAGCCGCTGACAATTTGATTGCATTTTGTTCAAACAGTGTATTTCTTCAGTCTATTTTACATTGTACATTTGTCAGTGCTTAGCATGTTGCTTACTTTCATTTAACAAATGCTGTCAGGCTTCAGAAGACTATAACAATCACCAGTTTTGACTGGCTTGTAGCATTTAAGATTTCTGATTAGTATTCCCAATATTAAATGCCACCATTAAATACTGCTATGGATGTGTCCCGTCTTATCTGTGCTAGAGATATTCACTCCCTGATGTTCAACGGTAGAGCTCCAGTGTGAAAAGAACGAGATGACAGAGGAGATTACGGGTAGCAGCAACATGCTGATAGAAGGATCCCAGAGCTGCAGTTAATTAATAAAATGCCTTGAACAAATGGCAGATTCTTAAGATGGGACTGTGCCGTGATATTGGGTCACGGGGTCAGCGCAGATGGTCCGTGTGTTTGAGACAAGGAAATGTCATTTCCCTTTTGTCATTTATCATCCTGATGGCAGGAATTATCACGTGTAGTCATCTTACAGCAGTGTGGCCCTGGCTGTCAGGGTGTTCGCTTTCCTGCCAATGTGGTCTTGTTTATCCGGGTGGAGGTGGAAGATATGGACAAAGACAGTTTCAATTTTTTTCAAAAGGCTTTGTAGAACATGTAGATCCGCCCATGAGCTGAAGATGATCTGTTATCTGATGTAGTTCACTCGTACAAATTATTTTGCGTTTGTGTTCAAATACTCTGTCCCGCGTTTGTCAATGAATTAATCAATCAGTGTACAGTCAGATATTCCCAAGGTGCTTCACAGTGCACTGTTTCCTGAGGGAGTATAAAACAAAATTATCCAAGTGTGACTGCATGGGAAAAACTGAAAAATGATTTTGGGACCCCTTGCAAAAGGCAGTCAAGGCCAGCTCCTGTGAAGTGAAAGGGGTTTGCTGGCTTTTGATAATAATATAAGGATAATGTAACACAATATTTTGTCGGTTCTTTTCTAAATTGTCCTTATCTCACAATGTGTCCCTGCCTAACAGTCTCTACATGCCCTCCATAGACATATTATCATTGTTTGTCAGACTGCAACAAGATCTAAGGTGCTAATGTTATGGTCAGAACCTGTCTCCCTGTCTCACGCATGCCTAAAGCCTTCCAATAAAGGAAGCAATGCGTGTTGTGCTTTGAGCTGTAATGAGAGCTCATTGGTATTTTCTGATATTATCTGACGAATCATTGACTCCCAAAGCATTCAATGGGGATTATTTATTTGTCACTCTGATGGGAGTGGGGGAGCGAGTCCCATTCCTACAGATTCTGACATTGTTAAACAGCTCACACATCTCATGCAAGTGGACTTTCAAGAATTCCCCCCGTAATCAGACGGCCGATGGTTCATTTGCATGTGTCAGTGACTAATTGGGCGATCTGAAAACAGGTCAGATACCGGTGCGATCTTCGATGCTTTTGTGTCCTCGTCAGTTTCCGTTCATTCTCTCTCAGGGCCGTGGCTTAATCAAGGTGTGGCTGGTAATGTTGAAGGGATTGATGGGTTGTTTTTAAATAGGACATTGACATTTCACCCATATCTGCAAATCTTCTCAAATGCAATAAATATAATGACTGTTACTGCATGGATGTTGCACACACCATACCCCTGAAAATGGCTCATTTCTTTCATAAAAAATTATCAGCAAAACGCAGTTAACCATCTGTTGCTTATTGTAATGTATGAGACAACTGTTTGTGATATTGTACAAAACCAAATGGATTAGGGTTTTTCAAACTACTGTTAAGTATGTGCACTCCATCTACTGAAATGAAATAAAATTAAAAAATGTATAAAAGAGTGTAATTATTGCCTGTAGTTAGTATTTGTAAATGTCCATATTTAATATTAAGACACTGAAGAAACATACGCAGTTCTAATGTTGTAACATGTAATATATGTTAAAACTATAATTTAATGTTCTGTCTTTAATTTAAGTGTAAAATATCATTAAATATCAAATATCAAATAAATCATTAAATATGTTTTTGTTCGTTATACCTTATAGCGTTGTTTGTTGTTTTCAGAGCAGAATATTGATATATACTGCTACCTAGGAACTTTAAGTAATCCTTGTCAATAGCAAATAATGCACTCTAACACTACTTTAAAATGTAAGTTATACAGCCATCATGTTCTCCAGGATAAAGGCACATTTGGTGCTAGCCTCTGATAGGTCTCGCTATGATGTTCATTTATATTGAATTGCACAGCAGAAATGTTAGCTGTAAATATTATTAGAATCCAGGAAATGAATGGTTTTCTAACTCCATTTCTGACCAGCATCGGCTGCACGCACTGGTAATAGAATTGGAGTGCCCCCAATGGCTATGTTTGATTGTTTCCCTGCAACACACAAAGGAAAATGTGTCACAAAAATAACAGTTAAGTCAGCACTTACATCACTGATCCTGCCTCTGACCTGCTTATCAGTTTATTGAAACAAGCACATCTGTCTGAGAAACCCACTCCCCTGTCCATTTAGGTAACTTTTTAAAGTTTGCCATCTGTGGAGGTCTTGGTCATCACTGATCATGGACATCGATATTTCTGTGGGGTTTTCGGGTACTCAGCTAGGAGTGATTGCATCTCACAGAGACAGACAGAAGACATAGTCCCATCAGTTTGGAGATAACACTGTCCAAGCTGTTGAGTTGTTGACATTGTTGAAGCTGTAGCCACGAAAGCCATCACAATTAATTTTGTGGAGGCTGAGTGATGAGGTTTTGAAACCGAGAGGACTTTATGGGGAATTACGCACTTTCATTAAATCTGTCCCCAAACATGCAGACAGCCCTCTGTCCCAGGGTGGCCTTTGATTTTCTCAGAGCAGTTACCTCACAGAAGCTTGGCACTAGCTGTTACATCATTGAAATCCAAACTGTTGTTCTGACAAAAAGTAATTAACACTTAATTAAGGGAAAGCTGCACTTAACATAATTCATATGTCATTTATTGGTGTTACCAGGCTTACTCTCATCTTGTTTGCTCTCTCCCTATGCCTTTTGGAGTAGTCATGACACTCTTTGATGGAACCAACAGTTACTCTCTGAAATTTTGCCCGTAGGTGATTTTGGTTAGATTTACGCATTCAAGTGTTTTCTCAATGGAATTCCTGAAAACCAGGGATCATTTCTGCTGCATGTTTGTCACAGACGTTTTTGAGCTGTCATCATACTGTATACCTCCATTAGACATGCACTGTGAATAATAACCACAAGGTCGATGATGTTTTTTGGAGGAAAACCCAAAGAAACCCTTTAGAAAAGGGAACCTAGAATCCAACCTACCTGTAATCATGAACCGGTGTACAACTATTATGCTTTTGAACTCTGAATACAAAAAGGTCAGTTTGGAATCAAAAGGTTATGCCTACACCCAGTACCCCCCTAGTTGCTCCAAGTGCAACTCTTTGCTTTGCTTATACACAAACTGAAAAGAAATCATAATAATGGTGCTTTGGTTTTGCAGAAGGTTTATATTATTTCTGTTCATGAGCGTTTTAGGGAGAATTGGATAGGGAGAGTGAAAGTCACATCTAAAAGACCAGCAATTGGGACTTGTTCTACTAAAAACTTCCCAAGGTGCCTGTGCCAGATAAACTGTGATCAGATGCTCAGTGATCAGAGGCTTCACATATGTCTCTTGATCCTTTTCTGATTCTGTAGTTCTGACGATTAATCAAAAGTATCACTGAAAAAAGCAGTGACCTTTCATGACTCATTTTTAAAACTGCAGCAGAGAAATTGACAATTGATACAAAAGACAGAGAAAATGGAGACACCCTTTGCTCAGCTAGTATAATAAGACAGCAGCTTAAATATCTTGTCTTCCATGTTCTCATACAGAGGTTGCATAACTGAGGTGCTCACCAATGGCTGACTTTAAGAAAGGTTACAGCTGTCAGCTGCCAACTGTATATCTGTGAGGGAAAACAAGGATACTGGCCTCTATTGGTTCTGCTATTCTGTGTCAGCCATTCTGTGTGCACATGTAATTAGACAGCATGAGCGATCATTGATTCTCAGGGGTCAGCTAGAGGTTTATGTAATTTTGGCCTCATACGCACGAAATCACCCCGCCATGTGTTTTGGTTTGCGGTGCTTATGTCACCTCCAACAGCTGTGCCTGGGGACGTTGGGTTTTCATGTGATGATCTAGGCAGTTTCAACAACAGTTCCTGCGGGTCGTCACATTGTTTATCTGCACACATCTGTTCCTCCCGATAAAAGGACCGAAAAATAAGTGGCATGCAGAACCAATAAACAAAGCCTGAGGAAATGGTCAAAACGTTCTTGGCCCAACCAGAGTCTGCATCATAAGGGGCGTGTGACCCAGTAAACCGATGCAAGCCAAATTAATACTAGGAAAGTATTACGCTTTGTAGGAATTTTCCATCTTTTACATCGTCTGCATAAAAAGAAATGTACAGTGCAAGAATATCATGTCATCATTTAGCTGACTGCAATAAATCAATTTGTCTGCTCAGTGCAGCTCACTGATCAGTATTTTACCCAGACAACTGTGAAGCTGATGTGGCAACTGTCTCCTGAAATGAGCTTTGCTGCAGAGAGAGTTCTGCAGCTGCAACACACGAATATTGAATAGTCAGCTGAACATTTTCCTATGCATCTACAGTGGATGTATGAAAATAAACCCATAGAACCAAGTGTTCATAAATCAGCATTGCAAGTGCTATGAACATGGAGTGCTCTTGATTTATCTTTATGCCTATATCTACACACACACACACACACACACACACACACACACACACACACACACGGTTATATTAAGTACTGGAAATAGAAGTGACCTTTCAATAGCAGTTTCAGTACTAAAAGTGGATATGATTCAAACATCTTCTGGAGAATATGGTCTAAAAAAGGACATACTTCAGTAACTGACTGTGAATCCACAATAAACCATTAATAACAGTTTTATAAATCTTAAACAAATATATGTTCCCATGTCTTTGCCCTACTGATCTCCCTCCATTGGCTAGTGTCTATTACTGTTGGACAAACCATCAACAATGTATTTGTGAATTATTCATAAAGCTGATATCATGCAGCTTCATTAAACATTTACAAGCAGACTGTATTCCAAAGTGTTCCCTTTATTACATTTAGATGCTGTATGACTGTCTGGGGTTTTTATTATGATACAAGTATGACCACGTGTATGGAATTGTAGGTGAAACTTCAAAGAAAATGATCAGGCCACTGCATATTCTGCTCTTCCAGAGATCATGCTGAAGGGGCCGTCTTGGTATCCTAGGCTGATTATCCTCGTTCATTGAAGTGTGGCCAAGTCGGTTGGGTCCTCTCTGTGCCTAGTTAGGGAAAACATTAATCTTCCTTTAAATACATGTGTGGCGGTTCTATCACTAATGAAAATCCTGGCTTATGAGCACCATTCAACTAAGTAGGCTGTCTGTATGTTCCACTCATTTTTCCCCCCTAGGAACTCATTTATAAATATTTATTGACTAAGAGAAATCTTAAATTCATTTTCAAGTTTGAATTAATTAGTCATGTTCAATTTTAATGGTGAGGTAAAACACTGGTAATTTATCAGAGAACAACCTTAGGTGCTATTTAGCATTATCATCAGACATGGTGTGAAATGAATGGTTCTTCACAATAAAAACAATTATGTTGGTAATGCAACAAATATATGGATTTATGAAAAGTATAATTGTTTTTTGTTGTTCTACACATCTGCCTCTCACTTACTGTCTACACCCCTATGACACAGCTTCTGCTATTATTTTAGTAATTTTTTTCATATTTTTTCCTTGTGTTCAATGTTATTGGATGATAAGCAATCAGTCTTCCATATGTTTGTAAATGGTCCATCGTGATAGCCCTGACAGCAAGAAGGCCTCTTCTTTAATCCCACTTAACAAGAACAGATTATTCTCTGCAGCTCTGCCGTGCCTGTGTTCAAGGAATAAAAATAGCAATGGTTTGTGTCAGTCTTCAGTGCTGCTATTTGGTCTTCATGACGCCCCGAGTGTTAAGGCTTTATTAGTGGTTGATAATAAGCCAATGGGGAGCTGCGAGGCTTAACTGGGGAAACTTGGAAGGGAAAGCATTGGTTCCCCCAATCTGTGATGGAAAATCTAGTGATTTTCTGAAAGCCTTTGGAAAGCCAAATATTTCTAAAGCTTTTGGACACAAACTACACATACACTCACAAACATGCACAGTCAAGTGCAAAACAGATGACTTTTCAGATTATTAGTGTTATCAGAGTCACTGTCGTTGGATGTGTGTCTGAAAAATAATACCAATATCTTTGATACCGTTGAATCATCCCAAATTCCATACTGCACATTCCATAGTGTTTATGAAGGTTACGTTCTTCTCACAGTATACATGTGATAACATTCAGACTGTTTCACATTTTTAATTACTGCTATTAGTAGTGAATTACACACAAATTTCTTAGGATTAATCAAGATATTTTGAAGGATGGGTATTGGCTTCATTTCTGTTGCATTCTGCTAAAAACAATATGATGTTATGTAACCAGTGTAAAATCAAACAGAGAGACATGCTTTGATCTTAGGCAGAATAGCTCAGCAGTTTGAGAAATGCATTTTTTTCTACTGGAATTGGTTAGTGTGTAAATTATGATTTGATGAAGGTGACGTTCAAAGTCACAGACATAGACAGCCTTATGTGAAAGTCTCTGACTTTGAGTAGGTCAGCTAAATGTTTGTATTGTAAACTTTTTTTATTGTGAGTTTGAACCAAATTTATTGATATCTTCTCAGTTAATATTTTAGAACAATGAAATAATGAGGTCAGTAGCTTGTAGGGGCTGGTCCCATTGACCCAGTTTCTAACAATGAGGTAAGAGCCAGCCAGGCCTTATTAGAGGTGATTCATTAGTTTTGAAGGTCATGCTGGTCTGTCGTGCTGAGAATTACAAAATAGAAAACCCAATAGAAAAAAGTGTGTTGATGCTCAATTGAATATCGATCCAGCTCCACTACTCAGTCCATGTTGAGGAGGGCACACCAAGTTTTCAAAAACTTAAGAAAAAAAAACTTTCACTTTTTGATCATTTAAAATATTTATCAAAGAGGAGAAAGACATGGAAATGGATTGTTTTCTCCAAAAGGATGGCATTCATTTGAAAAGAAATCCCACAAGAAGTGTGTTAAGTTGGAAGTTGTTGCAAAAGTAAAGGCTGAGTTATCTGAAGGCTGATTTACACATGCGGAGTTTGTCCAGCCAAACCTTTTCCTGTCACGGCTTGTCACCGTGTGCACGTGGGCTACTGTGACTTCTCCCGTCACCTTCTTGTCCCCACCCGGGTTAATCAATGGAGAGTATCAAAAGCTGGATCTGGGTCACCAGGAGGGGCTTTTGGACATAATAGGACAAGCCGCTGTAGCCGTGTCTTCCCCTCCCCTGCCAACTCCCGTCACTCCGCAAGAGGCTTAGCCCCGCGCTGCAAGGTGAAGCCTCCACGTCACACTAGGAACCGACACCTTCTCCTGGTCCATTTCCTGCGAGGCTGCGCAGGTCCATTCTCACTGAGGAAAGTTTACATGTTCTTGTTTATACGCATCAGAGTTTATATGTTGTGGCGCTTATGAGTCACTCCCTGGCTGATATTTTGTTAGTTTAAAGAGGAACAGGCCAACCATGAGAAACCAGCGAGAGGTCAGGTATTTAATTATTATTATTATTATTATTATTATTATTATTATTATTATTATTATTCCTCAGTCTTTCGGCTCTGTGGATGTTGGGCACACATGCAGTGACAGAGAGAGGAAAGAGCTTGGGCAGGGCTGAGAAAAAGGCCTCAAAGCCAAGACAAAAATCACTGTATTATGTGATTTGTATGCACTCTGAATGATTTAGGAGTTGTGTAAGAGTTCCTGTCAAAGTGCAGAGTGCCTCAGGAAAGTTTAAATTACCTCTCTGGCTCTGTACACGCAACAGTGTTAAAGCTCCTTTAGAAGGAGACAGGCTGAATATTTTGTAAATGTATCATTTGCATATCTAGTCCAATTGGTCATATTTCATTGTTGTTTTAGGAAAGCCTGAATGAAAAAAAAACACTTAATGTGTGGTGATATCTTAGCAATACAAATGTATAGCTAAACTGTTGTGAAAGTACATGTGTGTTTTATGTCAAATCACAGCGTGAAACCATTCATCTACAGTTAATGAAAAACACAAACAGGTCTGAGCTTCAAGCCGTGTAAGGGAAACTGGCAAAGGCAAAAGAAAATGTAGATTGTCATTTTCCTGTCAGACTAGTTTGATATCCTGGAGACTGTTGGCTTTTGACCGTGCTCTTGAGTCAGGTTGCTTGTGCTCTCCTTCCGTTGTATTTATTAATTTATTTATGATACAGAGACATCTGTTTCCTCTGAGGAACACAGAGAGACCCGCGAGCGAGCAAAAGCACATTAGCAGCAGGAGGCGCAGGACTAACACAGCTGAGTGCCATCGGAAACTGCCAGGCACTGCAACAATCCTCTCTTTCCTTTTCACATTCTATCAGCAATTTCAACAACAACAACAAAAAAATCCAAATGCTTTGAATGGGCCGTGCCTGTGATTAGCCGTTCATTTCTACTTCCAGTTGATAAGCGGTGCAGACATTGCAAGAATGTACCTCCCCTCGGCCACAATGCTTTGTCCTTGAAATGTGCCAATATCTGTTTCTGAAACATTGATAAGGGGTTGTTAAAGTTCCACATTTGTTCTTTTATTGTTCTTTTTCCTTTCCATTTCACTGCCATGTGAAGTCAAGCTTTAATGGGCCTCTGTGTAATGTCGCAGCATTTTTGTTTCATAATGTTTTATTATTTTGATATGTTTTTACAGGAATGACCCTGATGGCTTCCTTTGTGAAACGCTGGGATTTTCTGCGGGGATGTCCCAGTCCATTTCACTCAAGTTTTCTTGTTTTATTTTTTGTTACATACTAAGAGACAAGAAAGCACTTTTTTGCAATAACAAATAACTTTCTTATATTATCATCTCATTATGATTTTCCCCAAAATGGATCAGGCTGACCATGTCCATTGTTGTTGTGTGGTAATTCAGCAGCATGACATCACTCATGTTCCTGTGTTCAAGGCAGCACTGCAGCCGGCTGTCCCGCGGCTGCCTTTTGTTCTGGACTGTGCACATTGTTGTTGGCCGGGTTATTTAAGGCAACCAAGGTGCAACATTGGAGAGAAGCACTCCTCGGCCATAGATCTATTGTTGGAAATGCGTGCGGCCTCGCACAATACCAAGGCCTTGAAAACATAGTCACAGTCTTGGCTGAGTCTTTTCAGGTTCTCTGCCCCTGTTATCTTACCAGTAAATTCCAGAGAAGTGGACTGTATCATACTTGTAATTAAAAAACAATATTTAGGACAATTTGATTATAATGATGTAACTATTACAGTTTTACTATTACAGCACCTACTTTATTGAACTGACAGATCTCATTACCTCAAAATAGAACAAAATGGTTAAAAATACTATATGAATGGGTTGCACTTTTTGACCTCCTTGTTGCTTCTTTAATTTTTTTGTTTGATAGTTTGTTTATATGGGTGAGGCATGTTTATCATTTTCATGGACCTAAAGCCCTTTATAACACATCCTGTAGAGCAGGCTGAATGCTAGATGTACAATCAGCAATGCAGCACATCAGAAGGGGCATTTAGGATGTCAGAAATGGACATGAGGAAATGAAAGAAGTAAGTTCTGCATTGTGCATGTTACAGAAAATCCTTTTCTGGATCAATTCTAACATTCTAGCAGGAACAGACAAACCATGTCTTTGGTTTTCACCTTAATGATAAGTATCTTAAAATGTGTTTTTTATATTGTTCACTTATGTCACATGTTTAAAGGAAACAGTATTTGATACATTTTTATTTAAAATATTTTCATATCCATTGTCATTGGTCACTGTGACTTGAATTCAGTGTTGTTTTTGTTGTTTTGTTTTTCGAGCTGCAAATTGAGTGACTATCAGGAGCAACATCTATTTGAATAAATACGGTATCCTCAACCAGTGAGGCAGGTACCAATGTAGCAACATGGGCAGGGTTTCCAATCCAACAAAGAGGAACAGCTTTTATGGATGCCATATCACAGTCAATATAACTTTATTACCCTGAATCACCCTGTAAGAGCTGATGGTACACTGTATTTTTAGCCTACTGGTGTCTTATTTTCAAGTCCAGTCTGAAATATCAAACACCTTTCTCCCTTTTAAAAAAAGGCACCGCCCACAAAGTTTACAGTGGGTACTATGGTGCAGTAGGGCCACAGGGAAACAGGAGCTAATCAGAGATAATCTGCTGCCACTTGCACCTCACAAGATGCCTGTCACATGTCCATCAGAATTTGAACTGGAGCTAATTGGATTGTGGACTATTTTTTTTTCACTATTCACTGGTTAATAAAACAGTAGAAAAATGTTTTCAATTACACGCTAATGGCCTATTTAACATTTGTGAGCATTTACCACCAACTGTGCATGCTTGCAGCATGCACCAGCTGCATCATGCTGTCGTGCACACATGGAGCAAAACGTGCACAAAGTATGATTTGGCTGCAGTCTGGCTTCTCTATTTTCGGTCCCATTTGTCAACAATTTGTCTTCAGCAAGCTGAACGCTTGCTACGTGCTGGAGATTGAGCTACGTGCTTCTTAGCGGTGTATTTTGAGAACTGTTATTAAATTGAGCTTGTTATTTAATTCAATGCTAGGCTTCCTAAGTCGAATCAGGGCTCCCTACTCCCTTACTGAAAATCTGATGTGAGGAACTTTGGGGTCATTTTTGAATCACATTAACAAAGTATCACAGGCTTATTATTACCAGTGAAGAAATATTTCTGAAATCAAGTCATTTCCATCAATTACAGAATCTGTCTTTTTTATATACAGTCATTCATGCTTTTACCTCCTCAAGGTTGGACTGTTCCCTTCTCTCGTTTAAATGCCCTCTCTTTACCTCATCTTCAGTTTAAGAATATTCAGAATACCAGCTACCAGCTGCATTTATAAACGATTTCAAAACAGAAATAATTCTGACTTGTAATAAGTTCAGATGTTCCTCTATTTTTGTTTGAAAAAGGGACTTCTCTATGCAGGCCCATAAATTATGAGGTTCATTACCCAAACTCATAAGGACAGCACAGACAGTCCTTAAAGTCTCCTCTAAATACAGATATTACCAGGCCTTTAGCATCTGACCTGTACTAAGGATTTTCATTGTGTTTAATTTCCTCAGATTTGTATTGCTTAAAATTTGCATTGTATTATTCTGCCATCTTTGTTTGTTTTTTATATTTAATATGTTCTTTGATTATAATTATCTTTATTTTTTTACATGTTACTTTATCATGTTCTCTGCTTATCTTTTATGGCAGTTCCATCATCTACAGAAGGAGTGGTGGCATTAAAAAACCCTCTACAAATAAAGTTCTCATTATAATTACTATTATTATGTTTATAAAAGTGGAAACTACATCATATATTTCAAGGGCTTCAAACAAAAATCATTTGACCAATGTGAAACCAAACAGTTTATGCACTGCTTTTGCCACACAGAAGTGCTGTATCAGAGGGAGACTACAAGTCTGCCATATTTGAAAGGCCCTTAAATTGGGGGTGGGCTATTTTTTGCAGCTATCATTGCCCCTTCACATAGCCTCTCAGACAGAGGTTCCTGTGTTTGTCTATAAATGAACCTGCAACCCGTCCTGCTTCTGTGACCTCAGGGTGACTGTTGGAGCCTGTCGTCACACAATGAGGGCTATTCAGGCTGGTGGCGTTGGGTGGCTCATAAGACCTGTCGTTTTTGTTATGAATGAAGCGAGAATGTCTCTTCCTGTAAGTGCTGTCTGAATAAGGGCTCTGTAAGTACTCTTTAAGTACTCTGTAGGAGTCAAAATGGTCTCAAACATCGTGCCCCAGTGACAAACTGACAGACATAGTACAAAACACAAAATACATAGTACAAGGCAGTACATTCACGTGTGTGTATATACCTTGACACTGCCTCTAAATCTTGTTCACAGAAATCAATCATTTTTATGAATAAATAAATGTCCTGAAATTATGCACCTGTTTTAAAGTAACTCAAAATTAGAGGCATCCTCAGAACCTGAAAATTACTCTGATAGGTTTGATTAACAAAATTAACCAATGTGGAATGATGGTACGACTAGACTAAGACTTAACAGAGTAAAGAGCCATCCAGACAGTTGACAGTTGAAACTGGAAGCTGTGCAGACACCCTACTCTCTGGAGTGTGCTGCCCAGCATAAAACACCATCACATTCAGGGCTCACAGGGTCATGTCCAAGGGTCATGTCTGAGTACACAGGGAGTATTCTGATTTGTTTTTTATGGTTGAATAATCCTGGCCCTTGGGTCAACCTCTGACAACAAAACAGGAAGCGACCAGAATGTGTTTTTACTGCTAGCCATTGGACTCGGTCTGCAATTATGACTTTAAATAGCAGCAGAAATAGGTTAGTGCCTGCAATACAAACAACCACACCCACTTCCTTCCTATATTTATCATCCATATAATTTCTTCTCCTATATTTTATTGCACTTTTGCAACAAACATCCATAAAGATAGTAAAAGGTGTACTGCTTGCATTAGGCAGCTAAGAGTACCTGAGGGGCAAGATGACACCTTGATGACTGTTTACTTGGGCAGCAGCCTGTATCCAGGGCCTCACAGAGATTACATTTGTACACATGATCCTTTTATTCCACTGAATATTTACTGAAGCAATTCAGGTTACACGTTTAGCTGAAGGGCATGACAGTGGTGCCCCCACTCGGAATTTGACCCTATGACCTGCTGCTGATGACTATAGTTGTCTGTTCACTACTCAAACTGAATTCCATTCAAGGTGCCATTCCCCACACTTCGGACCTAATATGAATGTGGAAATAGCCAAGCTGTTTATATTTTTTTATTATTATTTTAAAATGTACAGAATTTGCATGTACTCGACATGAGTGGAAAATTTCACTGACACTGATCCTCTAAGCTTGCGCTGTTCGGGCAAGATTCAGCTAAGGTTGTTTGCATTTTATGAGGTCATGTACTGTTCCTGCAATTCACTTTTATAGATTTAATTTGTTAGCTTCTTGTTCCATTGACTGAGGGATATTGTAAACAGTTGGAAAAACAATATGTAGGACACATCGTAGTGATAATAAATGCATAATATAAAAGCATTGCCTAAATGATTGCATAGTCAGGTGGGTCTGTGATGCTATTGGTCAGATTTCATCCACAATAAACCTTTCCTCTGTTTCCTGTTTCCTTCTGTTTACAGAGGGCAATCTTCTCATCAGTAAGTATTGTGTCTCATTTCTGAGGGCATGTGTTCAACAAGGTCACATAGTGATTTTCCAGTGTGTACAGGAGTACCCACTCAAAAGCCAAGCAGAGAACAAACCAGATTCTCTATTGCACTTTTCTCTCTTTTCTGCTGCTTTTACACATGCTATATGAACTCCATCAGCATTGGCTGCCTGGTTGAATTTCTTTCCGGCAGAACCAGAGAAGCTAAGTAGTTAAGTTAAAAGCTGGTATCTCCCTCTAAGAGCAATTCTTCCAGTTCAAATTCCTACTGTCACGTGATACATCCACACCATGGGGATGGCAAGGGAACAGACAGCTTCAATCTATCCAAACACTTCTGTCAGACCTCCATTTTTTTAGTAGCAGTGGTTGTATAAAACAAATACCAGTTTACAGACACAAACAACAGTTGGGCGAATTACATGTGATTTATAAATCATATAAAATAATATGGGTAATATCTGTCATGCAAAGCTAAGTAAAATAATTTGTTTTTATTAACTTTTCTTGCTCCATTTATAGCCAGAGCTAGGGGTGTGCTTAGCCATGGGGATTAGCCAACATTAGAATTGTCTTGAAGAAAGTTTTTTCTGCAAATTCTTCTCATAATATTAATAAGAAGGAGAAGGGAAAGAAAAACAAAAGCAGTATAATGCGGTGTAATGATGATGGTAATGATAAAAGGGGCGGAGCCCATGGTGGAACAGCAGGTACTGTTTTTCTGTTTAAGAGCACATTTGAGCCGACAAGTCCAGCTCGACAGCATGTCTCGCCCTTCACCGGGGACGTGAGGCACGCGTATCAGTGGAATTCCAAGCATGCTAGGATTCCTACATGGCTGGTTCAAGAGCAGGTGAGATTGCACCCACAGTGGGAAAAAAAGTGCTTTTTGAACTTGTAAGAGCATGTTGTCATCACATTGCTTATCTGTGCCATGCATTTCATACATATGTGTGTGAATAAAGAATGTTTAATTTCGTAATTTTCCTCTTTCCGCGCATAAAACTTTCACAATACTCTTGCTAAATCATCCACCTCTCTGTGCAATGTTTGTCATTTGTCATTAGTCATTAGTCCGGCTGTAAAACTTTCACCTTGAGTGAGGCATTTAGTCAAGCTGAGCGCATCCACAGCAATCAGTATCAGTATGATCTCATCTGAGTAATGCAGCAAAAGCAGACAGGGCCCAGTGTGTCCCCCCCAGCCATGGCTCATTGAGAATGACAGAAGATAAGGCCTTTAAACAACAACACCAACCCCACTGCCCTTCCCTGAGATTCACGAACGCCTTTTATCAATACAGTCAAGTTCAGCTTGAGCATATTACTGATTCCAAACTGGCTCATCTGACCCAACAAAAAATCCAATGCCATATCTGGCTTTGTGCACAAATGGAATCAGGGTGGGAATCCATCTATCTAACCCTAGGTGCTCAGCTGTTGTAATGCTGATGCGATGTTATTTCATTTAATTCCATGTACTATTTATTATAAAGGGAAAAAGCTTGAAATGTATCAAATGTACAAATGTTAAAATACATATGGAAATTAAAATCTTAGGGCCCTTTGCAGTGGCACTACTAGTTTGCAGAAGGTTCCCATTGGTCATGTTGTTTTAGCAACTTGATATGCGTTATGGTAATATTCCAAGAGTGTTATGAATGTCAACTAGGTGCAGTATCTCCCACTCCCCCATGCAGTACTTGAACCATCAACATGCAGGTGTTTGTGTATATGTGAGGTATGGGGTGCATGTGTATGAGGAGCAGGACTGCAGCGGAGGGGTGTTTGTCTATTAGAGGGACCTGTGGCAACCCGTTTGCCTTTCACCTACTAGTGTGGCTGGGAGGCACGTTCTGTACTTATGCAGCGCTTTTGCTTTGGAATAGTACTTGCTCAGTGTGTGTTAGTTTGTTTTGGTGTTTCCTGGCTTCATTTTAGATCAATCATTGTGGCAGACAT
Source organism: Megalops atlanticus (assembly GCA_019176425.1). Lineage (NCBI taxonomy): Eukaryota > Metazoa > Chordata > Actinopteri > Elopiformes > Megalopidae > Megalops > Megalops atlanticus. The sequence continues at coordinate 10,094,484 of CM032896.1, forward strand.
ATTTTTCCAAATGTTTGTACTAACTCATAAATTAGTATGAACTAGTACAAACGTCAAAATGTGTCAAATGAACTTATTGCGGTGCAATATATTTATAGACAAAGATATTTATAGACAAACCTCTCTAATTGGTTTTGAAATATGCATTATCCCTCAGTTTCCATGATAAATGAGCACTCTTAGAATCTTTCAATGACCCACTTCTTGTCACCTTTGTAAAATCACCATCAGGATCTGATGCAACGGCTTCCAGAATAAACTACATTCAATTACTATTTTATTTACGGCCGATGTTGAACAAAGAGGTCAAAACATTTTCGATTCAGTATAAAATACAAGGAGCGTACAATGCAGTGTTTTTTGAGCAGACAGACTGTTGCTGTTGGGTTTCCTGTTTTTGTTACCATTGTTAATGAAAGAGCTGAGGCGAATGGAAAGTTGCTCCAGTGTGGAGAAGGAGCCTTTATCCCGTTATGAATTGCAGCGTTCACTCACATTCCTCCTCAGCTACAGTGGGAGAGTGAGAGTCATGTTCCACAACAAGGTCGTAACCTATGGAAACACAAGCTGGCCCAGCCACAGATGTGCCTGTGTGTGTGTGTGTGTTTCTGTTTTGACAGTGGTGAAAACAGGCCAGGGGGCACCAGGGAATTTAAACAAAGGACCGGAAAGGAAGGAAGTGATGCAGGATTTGGCCCTAAAACAAGCCTGTAGCTGCTCACCTACAGCTCTGTAATCTGTTACACTACAACAAGCCCGAGCTCCATATAGCCTACTGTAGAACAAGATTGCACTCGCTGCTGCTGTTGGTTTTTCACTTTTTGTTCTTGTTTTTTGAATATTGCACATGGTATATGCTGGGCGTTTTCAACACTCACACACATACACGCTAGAAGTGCTAACTGGGGAATTTACAAACTTCAAAAAAAAAAACCCTGTGCTTTAGGCTCCAGCAACAGAATGAGTCTCACAGTGGTTAAAGTGAAATATTCATGATAAACAACAATCAGCAGCTGCCCTTTTGGTAATCTGACTTTCTATTCATAAAAAAAACTGTAACAGGAAGAATAAACAGAAACTGAGATGACATTTTTACAAATTAGGTACCCCCAAACTACTGCACCCATCTTTATGGCAGTCTGCAGTAGTCACAGTTACTCCCTTGATCTCCTGCAGTCATACAGGGTACCACGACAGGGACTGATTATGTGTTATCACCTAATAAAGAACACAGTGTTTTCTGTAACATGTGGTTACAGGCGTGTGTTGTCCTTGCCCAGACCTGTGATTATTTTACCAATATCAGGCACATATGATGCCCACCCTTTGTCTTGACGTGCCTCACAAATAATCAAAACACTGCCTGTAGCCCATATCTCTAGCATATGAGGAGATATGGGTTATAACTGAGTAGAGAGGACCGCCCTTTTGGTTCTGTTATTCTGCTTTCAGGTCTGTAGCAGACAGTGAAATGACAATTGAATATTAGCAGATATTATCTTTAGTGGGTGAAACTCAATCTAACTACAATTCACTTTATCCTTTACTTGGAGCGAACAATTAAAGCAATTGCTCCTTTGTAGATACTTACACCAAATCATGTTTTTGTTGGTCACCAAAGTGAATGTTATTTGTGAATCAAAAACGTGTAACATTTGCTTTAACTCCATACTCAAAGTTAAAGAGCAACACATTGCAGTGTCATGGAATCTGGCCTATCCCAGTGTATATGCAGGGGGTAATTCGAGTCTTGTGCTGGTGGTCGCTAAAAGGATGACACGCATGTCTCTGCTAAATCCACGGCAACGGGACATTGAATAGTCAAGGGAGATTAGGCAGAACTCTCTCCAGCTGCCTCCACCTGTCACCTGGACGAATCTGCATTGGACAGCCACAGAAACCAAGGCTTAGCACCGCTTCTAATGTCGGCACACCCCAGGTGTCGTTTCCAATACCTAGAATCTACTTCTTAAGTTTTGTATGGACATGTAGATGTTCACAGAGCAGAATACATGCTGCTCCGTGACCTGTGAAACCTACACTGTAGATGTCTCTGTGCCTGAGGAAGACCCATCAGGTTTAAAGTGTACGTAAACTATTATACACTACTGGGCGGAAGTGAATACATCACTGTTTGTGTTTTCCTTCTGAGCACTTGAGAGAGCTCTTGTTATAACCCCAGGTATTTTAAGAGGAGAAAGCATGTGATGAAATGAACTCATGCTTTTTTGCCTCCATAAAAGACCTGTTCAGTAACTGCATACTCTGAAATACCAAAACCAGTAAAACATGTTTGAGTAGAAAGAGCCAAAATCCCACTGATCAGTAAAACAGTAAGGTTGTAAACAAACAGTAAGGCACTCTGCCAGTTTTCTTTCATTAAAAAATAAAAATAATAAACGCTTTCTTTCAGGGAGGGTAGTTGATAGAAGAATCTCAGATGTACTTCATTTTGTGTGTTGTAAAGTATTATCACGTGACAGCAAATATGAAAGTAAACAAATTAGGTTTTTTTCTCTCTGCTTGGTGAAGTTTACTAGAATACCTGAGTTCACACGTGATACACCACTGCCTCTTCTGTTTACACCTCAGACAATCTATCTTATTAGTGGCTTTACATCACTTCAGAATTGGTATCAAAGTAGGCCAAAAAAGGTGGAGTAGAGCTGACTAGGTGTTTGATGGTACCCTTTTACACTGAGCCAAAGCCAGCTCAAAAGATGGAATGAAGCTGGCATAAAGGCATCTTAATTTACAGTGTTAAAGGGGTTTTATGTCAACAAAACATAATAGCTACTATCTTGGTTATTTCGCAAGGCAAAGCCCCTACCCCCCAAGCTGAGAATCTTTCTTGTATTGGCATATCCCTCTAGAGTAAGGCAAGCTAAGTCTGATACCAGAGTAGAAGTCACATAACCAGGAGAACCATAAAGATATCAAGTAAAAACTGTTGTTTATTATAAATCTAGCCTGCTCTGATGGGTGTGCCTTGCACTTAGCTTGCTGGCTAGCTATATCACTTATTTATCTAGAATGATTTGTTCTACAATCATCGTACAGGAACCACATGTGCACAGTTGTTATCTAGTTGTTACGAAAGATTTGTGTGAATTTGTCTGAATAAGCAATCAGCTCAATTGTTTCCGTGTTGCCTTTATGTCACTCTTGCTTATGAAATCTTTAGGCTGTAGAAAACTCAGATGGATCATCTTCAAACACAAGCATTCATCATCTCTGATGACATTCAATAAAAACCACAAGGCCTTGTTAGTAATGTCCTGAGTGATTTGGCTTGAATAACAGGTGAACCCATAACTCATTAGAGAGATTGTCTTGAGCATTGTTTAAAAAGAAAAAAAACAGCCCATGCTGTCCTAAGAAAAATCCTTACCTTGTGAATGACACCCACATGAAAGTCAATGAGAGAAATTTTAATCAATTATTTTATGCTTTTTGTAAAGAGCTCCGAAGCTAATATAATATGATGTGCATATTACTCAATGAAGACACTTAGTGAGTCCTCTACAATTTTCAGGAGTTTAATCAATGTAATTTGTGGACTTTTACATAAAAATGGCACTGTTTGTGTCTGAATTTTGTCTGTGGCCTAATTTTTGTGAACATGTTACATGTCATTTGATTTTTAGTGAAGTACGAAGAAGAACTGTGCTATTACTGCAACTGAAAAGAGAACTCTTGTAACTTCCTCTGTGCAGAGGAAGAGGTGAAAACAGTGTTTGAATGTAGATGTAATTCTGCCTCCACATTCTTTGGCGAGGACTGAAACATATCTAATGATCTGAGGTGTCTACATGGGAGGTACATTTTCGTTTTTATTGTGTGAACAACCAATAGTGTGTGAACCGGGCTGGAGTTCCAACAGTACTGCAGTGCCAGTAAGGGACACTTTCTGGCCTTTATATTTTGGAGGACAACACATGTATTTCTGCATTTGTCACCTGGAGTTAGGAGCAAACCTACTATTGTACATTGGGTAAACCAATATAACTACTGCTAGGTCAGTTTGAGGTCTGTGGTTCACCTCAAGCATGGGTGACGTGTAGTTTCTGTAGGCCAGCCGGAAATGGACAAATTTATCTATTCAACCTGAAGCCTCCCTGTACAGCTCAGCTCCTTACAAGCTGCAGGATGCGTCAGTCTGGCTAAACTTTATAATGATGAAATGATTCCCCATAGACACACTATATTTAGATCTGTTCTCAGAAACTCTCTTAGCAACCAGTCTTTGATGGTTGAGGAATCTGTTCCCTCATTACGGGGTAAAGGAACATTTGCTGAGACAAAGCTCAGCAATGCCGTCAGCGTCAGTCAGAAGGAAACTCCATTGCACATGTGACGCTCAGACCAGTCAAGCTTCACTGCCTAGCTCAGAAACTCCTAGCACTCCTTGGACTGGTGAAAGCTGATGATGATGATGTTTGAAGGTTGATGATTATGATCACTTTTCAGGGACAAGGTTAAACATGTTGCCTCCCTTTTAACTTGAAATTGTCTTCTTCATTCTTCATGATGTTTTGGAAAATCTGTGAAAACCATGAATAATAGTGCACAACCTGTCACTCTCCCTCCCCCAAAAGGAAAGCAGGTTATTCAGGTGAGGTCAAACACTCCCTTGAGGAAACCTTTTGTCCAGCCGCAGAGTCCAGCTGGGGGGACAAGTACCTCCCCCAGCTGGACTTTGTAGTTGGGTAAAAATTGCAGGCTAAGAAGTAGCGTCCAAAGGCCAAAACTATGTGTTTCACTGTTATTGTCTTGTTCATTTAAAAGTACAATAAAGTTGTGTTTTCAAAGGTCCTGGGTTTATCCTCCATAAAGTACCATCGGTTTGTTGGGTTTAGTTTGAATTCAGGACAATGTGTAGCAGCGTTCAATAGCATGGATGTGTGAGAGACAGGAACAGGAAGTGATGTCATCCCCTCTATACATAATCAGAGTGCGATGAACTCCCTTAGCTGGGGACCTTGGTCTTAGGCTTGATGAACTAAATGTACGTATTGGTGTATCAAGCAGATGGTAAGGACTGTGGCTAAGAACCCACAGCAGACCTGCCCCTTGCACTTACTCTCTGTGGTTCTCCTGCTGTGGCTTGTTTCACTATCACACATATAGCACGAATAACATATCTGTTTCCATTAACTGCAACAAACAGGAAGCAAAGGGCTCACATGTAGCATTCTCACAATGCTCCTGTGACTTGACAATTGTGCTGCAACATTTCAGGGACATTCCAGTCAATGCCGCTCGCTCCCTGGGCTCCATGCAGGTATATTTAAGTGTAAGAGGAGCCTCAACCATGCAGCAGTACATGCATTTTTAAAAGGAGATCACCTTTCCTCGCTTAAAACAATATGAGCTCAGGTACTGGTGCTATTCTGGATTGTTGCAACACGGGTTTTCCTTAAAGGACAGATAATAGGAATGCTTCTGTCTTCCAGAGACTGGTAGATTACGTTTTAAACGTATATTGGACATGTGGCAATACAATTTATGTTAACCAGAGGTGAACTGTTACAACTAGTAATCCATCGTTAGATTTATGATCAGGATTCAGTGGAGCACACAGACACCATTAAAAAAGTAGGTCATGTCTGCAGTTCATCAGGCTTGATTATACTTGACTTCTGCCTGTGGATTGCATGCATATCTAAGGCACAAATTAACCACAAAGGTGCTTTGTTCTTAACTGAATCGAGTGGTGCAAGTGGTGAAATTAACAAACTATTGTGTCCGAATTTAGATATATTACTAATCTACCTGTCTTAGTTAAGGACGATGTGTCATAGTAGTGATGATAATTGGTTAGGATTTTCTGCACATGAAAATGATTCTTTTCCCCAGAAGAAGCCTCAAATCAGTTTCACCGGTGCCAAAAATTGACACTTGAAATGTGTGTTTAGTGAGCTGATTGCCAGAATGAGCATGTAGTCATGTGACAGCTATACTGTAATCATACTACAACCATACTGTAACTATACAGCAACCATACAACAGTTACACTATAAACATACAGCAACCATACTATAAACACACTGTAAACACTGTACCACAGCCATACCACTGGTATACTGTAGCCATACTGCAACCGTGCTGCACGTATCATACCATAGCTTTGAAGTACTGTCTCTGGCGTTACTACAGCAGTACTGTTCTACGGGCAGGTGCGGCGTGCAACTACACCAGAAGAAAACCTTTGGTATGAAAACAGTTTCCGCTGTTTTGCAGAAACAGACAGAGCACATGGCAAGTTGCTGCTGTTTTCCACTTGTTGTTCCAGAGACAAAGTGAGGATATTTGCATTCTCCTGTCCAATGCACATTAATTTGCAAATTTTTTTTTTTTTTTTTTTGCAGGGCATGCTCTGTTTAATCACTACAAATTCACATATTTTCACTGCCACACAGGAAGCTTACATTTTTAAAAAGGGTTTTAGGATTTTTAAATATGGATTTATTTATTCATGTTTTTTTTCAGTCAGGATGAGCATTACTGCTAGCCGTGTTTGAGTGTTGAGGTACTCTCACATACATACCCTGCATGAAGATTTCTCATTCCAGCTCCACTCTCTGCACAGCAGGGCCCGCTGAAGCGCGTGTGCATGTGAGAGGTGCGGGGGGCTGTGTCCGTCAGACGGGCCGAAGCAGAGACGCTGCCGTGCCACAGCGGCAGGCTGAATGCTAATGCCGACTGCACAACATCCCGGGCTCCCAGAACGGCCAGGGGAGATGCAGCATAATCACTGCTATTCTGACCCTGCACGCATGCCTGCACGGACACATGCAAGCACACACACACACACACACACACTAGACATTCACATATATACCTATACATATGCATACACACACGTACAAGTATATGCACAAGCATACACACACACACACACACACACACTAGACATTCACATATATACCTATACATATGCATACACACATGTACAAGTATATGCACAAGCACAAGCACACACTACACATTCACATGCATACGTATACAAACACATACACACATGTGCATGCACATAAACACACGTACAAGTATAGGCACAAGCACACACACAAAAACACACACACAGATGTATGCAAATTCACATCTGTCACAGGCACAAACACACCACACAATCTTGACAAAACTTTACATGTGGACAGTTCTCCCTTTGTTGATATGTGAAAACCATGCTATCTCATGACATGCTGATACCTTCCTGGTTCAGTTAACGTGTTTATTCACTGTGGGGGTGCTGTCTCTTCTCTTCTGTCTGTGGGTCCTTTACTGCCCTGCCATTTAAATTTAATGTCCAATCAGTAGTTGTAATCAGAGACAGGAGTGAATCCATTTGCCTTGGCATAACAATGCTAACTGTGGCTGAACCGTGACTCTGAAATGCATCAGAGAGGTGCAGCGTGTCTGTGCACATTTCACATGCAAAAATGTACACCACCCCTCTAGCAGGTATGTTTGCTTTCAGACTAACCCCGGTGCAGTGGAACATGTGGCATCCACAGAGATGAGTCAGCTCTGAAGGGATTTCACAGTCTCTATTTCAGACCGCTGTCTCCTCTTAGACAGGAAGAGCCTGCATTGTTTTTTCCTGCCCCTCATAGCCAATCAAACGAGCACAATGTCCGACACACTTTATCTGTGTTCTCCATATGGACAATCTGTGGAAAAGCTCACAGTGCTCTCTCTCTCTCTCACTCCCCCTGTGTGTCTCTTTCTTTCTCCATCTCTCTCTCCAAGGGATTTGAGGAAAAGTTGTGATGATAGAACAGTTGGCTTATTGTCAAGTTTCTGAGCAGTGCTGGTAATAGATGTTTTTTCACTAAATGTTCCCTAAATGTTTCATTAAATCACTAGATGTTTTTCACTCAACATAAATCACTGGTTGAAGATTTGAACAGTGAGGTAAGCTGGACGGAATGTTGTTATTGTGTTGCATCACCATCACAGACTGAAAGTGCAGACACAAGAGTGTATTTCTGTGTTCTTACCAACTCTGAAGAACTTTCAGCCACAAGTAAAAACATCTGAAATCAGCTGCCAAATATATCTCCCATTACAACTGCATACACTTGCTGTAATAACAAATACTGCAAGCTTGAAGGGCACATTATTGTGGCAGGGGGTTATAATATAGTCATGTTTTTGCTTCCACAAAGACAAACCAACAGATGGAGAGCCCAACACAATTTAAAGATTTGATATACTTGAAAAAAAACTTCTGATCAGTCCAAGCTTTTTTTTATTTTTTACTTTATTGTTCATTGATTCCAAGAAATCCCACATCGCTTCATTAAAAAATAACAAATATTCGTATACACATTCATTTATTTATACATCTTAATACTTAAGGGTTTTTTTCCTTTTGCACAGCAAAGATATAACATATATGTTTATGAGAACATTTGAGGTGAACAATACCATGTACAATATAATGAACAGCAAAACACTAGAAAGACAATTCCACAACGGTTCAGAACAGAAACACGCACTATCCTAAAAGGATAGAAACAGAGATTCCCCATTGATAACGAACGGTTTTTAAACAAATGTTTTTCTTACTCAGAACAGTTATATAAAGAATTTGGCATTTCTTCAAGAGACAGGTCGGGGGTAAACAGGCGGTGGTCCGGTGCAATCCTTCTTACACAGTGATATCTTCTTTGGGCGCAAGTCCCCTTCTCCAGTCAAGGAAACATATGAGCTTATTGTCTCGCGAATGCGCAAACACGCCAAGTTTCCAACCCTTCAGATTTTTTGCGAGATGTTCTGTCTCTCTCGAAATCGTTGTAACATAACTTTTAGTCTTCAAAGTATAATTTCAAGTCGTTGGGTTCAGGAGGCACGATACTACCGGCGTACACGCCCCTTGTGACAGACTACACAAACGCAAAATGTAAGAGAAGAGGATAAGAAGTGTTCGAGAGGCAGTGTTGACTGATTTTTTAATAGACAGCTGTATAGTCAGCCAATTTCCTGCATTTTGCCTTCTACGAAGCCATTGGGAATAGAAAGGGGCTCTTGGCTTCCCTCTATAGAAGACTCGCTGCCCGTGCTCTCTCCCGAGAGTAGCCGAGTAACCCGCAGGTCTGCCTTCAGCGTCTGCACGTCGTTTCCAATGCACATTTCCCCAAGGTCGTTAATTATCTGAGAAAGTTCGCGCTTACCATTGTCCAAACAATTGCTGTCGGTATCCAGAATGTCCTCGCATTCAAAGTGCATGGCTCTCTCCTCCTCCTCTTCCCCGAGCAAGTCCTCCGTGATTGAGCCAAGTTTAGGTGCGCTCCGGCTGCGCTCCACCGGAGGTTTGTAATAACACTGTCCGTTGAGAAGCTTTCTTATGGGCACCAGGGGGATTGTTTGCTCCCCTATTAGCTGCTGCTGTTGGTGTCTCGCATCGTCCCTCCGTTTCAGCCGTTTGAACTCCGCCAAGGCGGTCGCCGAGGTCTGATACAGAAGCAGCGCCATGGCTTTAGCCTTCTCCGGCTTGGACACGAGCACCGCGTGGCATCTGAGCATCACCGCCTTGTGCTTCATCTCATGCCTGTAGATCCATGCGAAAATCTTGGGAAGCCTCGGGTCGGCGACGCAGTAGGTTATCCGGTGCAGCAAGTAGAGATGACCGGGTCTTCTCGCCTTCTCGTCCACGTGCACCATCCGGATGCCCTGCGAGCTTATGGTGAGTTTCATCTTGGTGCCGTTTTTGCCCATCTCGCTCTTGTTCCAGATCTTGCTCACGGCGACATCGGTGCAGCCTTCCCCTTTCGACTGGATGGTGGTGGCGTTCCCCAGATACAGGACGGTGTAAGTGGGGTCCTCGTTAGTGATCTTAACCTTTTTTCTTTTAGATTTGAACATGCTTCCCACCCGATTGAGCGCACTCTCCGGGCACGACTTGGCGAAGGAGGTCAGCGCAGAGTAATTCAAACTCACGGCATAACCCTTCTGCTTCGACTGTTTCTCTTCTTCTATCAGCTCAAATTTATTCTTCCTCCAGGGCAGCATTATCTGGCTGTGTCCCGTAAACTGCTAGTAATAAAATCTCCAGTGGATGTTCCTTTTTCACCTGCCCTTTGTAATCTATTACCTAACGCAGTCGATTCGCATTTGCAACTGACTGCAAAGCTACTTCCTCATTTGTTATCATCTGAACGAGTATACCCCATTTCCCACCTCTCTCTCGCTGTGTTTTTCCAGCAGCAGAGTTGCGGTAGCAGCTGCTCAAGTTTATTCTACGGAGAACGCGATCAGCTGTAAATATACACTGGGACGAACCATTTCACTACGACAGTAGGGGAGACGGAAAACGGGGAAAGCGCGCTGTGAAAGCCCAACACTTCACCTAAGATGCGCAGAATGGATCAGACAGATCCATTTGGGAACCATCTCCTCTAAAGCGCATTCTCATGTGAAAGCACTTTTATTCAGATGACCTATATTTGTATTTTGTATTTTAAAACTCCGTACAACTCACTGTGTTGTTTAGTATGTTCGCATATGAACACGTTATATTCAATGCTCATGCTGAAGTACAAAACCGAGAGGACTCTTGTTTTATGAACTGTTAAGTCACTTCCACTAATTCATGAACTATTGGTATTAAGCGAGAACGCTGAAATTTGATAGGCTTGACACTATGAGTTGCAACATACCTGTGGTATCTAATCTACTGCGATAGGTTAAAGGCTTGTCATTTACGGTCATGTCTAAAGCCGTGGGTTCGAATGCAACATGTTAAATTTAGAAAGTGCATTAGTCACAATGATTAATGCTCACGTACCACGTTGATTTACATAGCACCATGACCTTTGTCGTCAATGCAACCGGGTAAATCGTACCGTTATCCTGAATTTTAACTTTTTAAATGTTTGATATAATACTTTACAATATCGCCATCTGGTGGAAAAAAACTGGAACTTCTAATTTTTAACAGGAATAATGTATTTACAGTTTGGCAGACGCTTTTATCCAAAGCGACTTACAAGTGAGTAAGTGAGTGAGTAATATAATATAAATGATATTTTTACAAATGTAACGGTGAAAACAAACCATGCCATTTCGAAATGATAGCTACACAGATAACATATGAGGGAGCCAGGCAGATAGAATCAGATAAAAGCGTTTTTCCCTTGGTGTCTTTTGATTGCTTGCTAATCCTCTGATATGATAAGCTATTTCAAAGTCCATGTCTGTTATATTTCTAATTTCAGCTACAAGGTGGGTTAGTGAACCAGGAAGACAGTCTTTTTCCTACTAATTAAAGCAGAGGGAATGTTTTACCACTTATTTTATGGTGCCTCTGATGTTAAAGACTAAACACTTTGCTTTCACAGTGCACATCTAACCGATTTTTGGTGTTTAGCTTGGTAGTATTTGGTGTGTAGTAGCTTGGTGCATGGATCGCATGCATAATATGTAGGCATATATATTTTATATCAAAGTTATGTTACTGTATATATGCTATGTTGAAGTTATTTTATGATTATTATTTCTTCCAGGTGCACAGTCAGCTAAGACCTTCCTCAGCTCAGGGCAACAGTAATTGAAATAAAATGCAATCTCAGTTTTTCAAAGCTACTTTTGATTGCACCTGAAAGAAGCACCTGTCTTTAAGAAGTGGAGACCATGCCATAAACAGGTTTGCCAACAGCATCATCTGTCAACATTAGAATTCACAGTCTCTGAAGTGTCACTTGGAAATGCAGGCACCTTTTTGTATCAAGCAAGCTCAAATTAGTTTATGAAAATGAGCTTTTTAAATAGCCTCTTTGACTTTGAACACTGTTCATTAATTAAGCATGTCATTAAGGGAATGTGAGCTATGCCTTACCTAATGAAAGACCTCTGATAGGTGTACATAAAACATGAATCTCTGGGATGAATAATGTATACGCTCATGTTGTGACCATCTAATTTAAAGTCTATGCAAAGCCCCCCAGTTATTTAAATGAAAAATCTGTGTTATGGCCAGAAGCTTTTCCCCCAATTTCTTTATGATAGTTTTATGAATACTGAAACGGTCCATCTTTTTTTAATTAGTGTTTTTCATATTGTCATTCAATTACACTGTGACATTAACTTATCTCTACCCCACTAATGGCAAATCTGATGTCACAACAGGTGTCGGCATATTTAACAGCAAATAGAAGATGCAGGGGATTTTCAATTTGTTCACTGAAAAACGATGTATCTCCCTTGGTAAAATAAGGAAGTGAAAATCTGGTATAGGGTTCGGACAAAGCACAGACCTCTGTTAGGTTGGAGCAACTGCTGGATCCATTTTTGTTGAACCTTAGCATTTTGGGAGCTATTAAATCCAACTGTTACGGCACATGAAATTTCGGTAATGAATTTTGGCAAGTATTACATTTTTTTTCTTCGTTCATGTCAGCTTACAGTTAATGATATTATTGGAAAAAAATATGTAAAAAAGTGTAGCACTTACTTCAATGTGTTACTCAAAGTTAAAGCCATTAGATTGAATGCTTCCCTTTTTGGGTCTTCTGTTGACTAGGTTTAAACGTGTTTAGGCCAAATATCTTACATGTGCATTCCATTGGAATGGTAACGGTTCAAATGAAAGATTCCAATTGTGCTGTCATGGTTGTCCCATAGCACTGCTGTCATGTGAGTAAGAAAGGGGGCAGAAAAAGAATATACCTTTAATCTTACAATCCTCCTTACCATGATGCTGATCATTTTTCATAATCAACACATCTCCCATTTAAGTATGGTCAACTGTTAGCAGCAAAGTCCTTTTTTAAACTTAATGGTGTCTGATGTCATATCATTACATTACATTTGAGCACTTCACATTCAATTAAATTTAATTGTAACAAAGATCAGGTTGCACTGAATCATTGTGAAAAAAGATGGGAGATAAATGTTGACTTAAAACCATTTGCTCTGACTTCCTTATTTATTGTTAATGAGCTGCTCCTAGTCTACATTTACATAATGTTTGAGGGGTCTTAGTTAAATCATTTTCATACAGACTTTACTTCTTAGTATATTTTCCTCTCAGGGTAAGAGGATTTCCACTCCATGGAACAAAAAGTGTTGTAAATGGAAAAGTATTTAAAGTATCTATAGCAGCTATTTCTGTATAGGTATATAGGTATATAGACCCTATACTCTAACTTCTGATCTCTAAACTGGTACAGAAGTTTGAAACTCCAGACCTGGAGAGACAAAGAATCTGATGCTTTTGCTCTATTTCAGCTATTAACTGCTATTTTGGAGTCATTGATTGAATATTAACATTGCCTCATATCTCTCCTGGTGTTGCAGGTGTCAACTAGTTGCTGAGAGAAAGATAACTCTCAAAGTTAAGGACTCTCACCATCGAAGATGGTGAATTCCTTTTTTTAGAAGACCGAATTCAAATAAAGATTTTTCGCACTTTACCCTCATTCTACAAGATGTCATATTTAATGTAATTTCTAACTTCATATTGCATTTCTGTCTGTTACCACTGAACGGTATGTTGTGTGACGTGTATGAGTATGACCAAAAGATGTGCAACAATGCGGGATTATAATCTATAAACTATCGCTGTAAGACTAAGGTTTTTCTTGAAGACACACGAGTCTGAGCGCAATAATGATGTAGCTGTGATTCTTTAGAACTCCACTAGATGACAGTAGTGTAAAGAGAATATTGGACAGCCCAACAGTGTTGAGACTAAGGTATCAGTACAAAACCCACTGCATTTTAATTGTCTTTCACAGACACACACACACACACACACACACACACACACACACACACACACACACACACACACACACACACACACACACACACACACACACACACTTAAAGTGATCTGATACCTTCTATTGCGTAACTTTAGTATCTTGCGGGCCAGGGTGGTTATGCTAGTGTGATACTTTTGTTGAGAAAGTTTTCTTTTAACACAGCGTATTGTATATTGGTAAAAATTTAATACATCTGATTTTTTTTTATAAATTCGCTGCCTGGGTTATAAATTAACCAGATTGATAAATAACCAGTGGGATAACATTATTCAGCTGTTTTTTATAGTTTGCAAGTTACTTTAGTCAGATGGATTATATGTCGCCAGACACTTAGATAGCCTGAATAGCCTGCTAATTCGTTGTGCATTATTGCTAGCTGGCAAGATGTTTTAACCAGACGATAGCTAGATAAACCGCCAGCTAGCTCGCAGTAACAGCTGGGGCTTTTCCTCTGTAGCGAACAAGCTAGCATACGCAAGAACCTTTTTCTCCTGAATATTTCTGGCATAGTTTCATTCGTTTCTAGACGCCGAGTAAGAACGAAAGGGGAACCCAAAGACTGAACATTTTAAACCTCCCGCCTTGCCCTTATACTTACCGTTCACTCTCTGGTCTTGACTAAGTGATGCGATGAAGAGGGAAGGTGAAAGGGACGGTCTGGGACGCAGGACCACTGTCCGACTGGATCACATTTACTGCTCCAGCTGAAACTCGTAATCAATAACAGTTATTTTGCTCTAATGACGTTATTGTTATAATGACGGTATGCATATTGGCATAATATGCCAGTTTGGAAGAGGAAGATTGGATGAACATCGCTTTAACTTGGCGATTCATGCGGAAAATTGCAAATACGTATCTAATTCAAAATTACAGCACAGACACCATCCCTAAGTGACCAATGCACAGTGCCGGGCGATGAAATATCGAGTAAAATTATAACGAATACATTATTAATACAATATGCAATTAACTACAAAAATAAAAAATATCAACTGCAAATGCAATGGCAGTACTCAAACTGATGGACACCGTGGGTGACGATGATAATTACTGAAGCGGGTAATATTTCGAATTCTCACATGGAGGAAAAACGAGAAAAAACGATTTCTCCTTATTTGGGTTCCCAATGACCTCATATCCTGGTCCTCACTTCCTCCCAATGTGGTGACCAGCCAGATACATGCAATCAGTGGGCAGAAGATTCTTTGCTCTGGGTTGGTCTGGTTGAAAGTTATCAACACTGCACACGCCGCTTGTAGCGTATGTCGTGCAGTGGTCCCCATTGCTTCAGTTCCTCCAAAAGCGTCCTTCTACAGAAACGACCCGCACTCTTGAAATGACTCCCAGGTGATACCCAACGCGTACTGGAGGTGAGTTGCTATTTGTTTTTTTTGTTTTTTTGACTGCCAAACAGGACCACATGTGTATCGTTGTACTGTCAGTTAAAACTGAGTTTGATTGTGAATGTAGTTAGCTGTGCGCTCATGTCACGGAAAAAAGGACGATTCCGTTGTTTCTCAAGTCCCTGGCTTGCGACCTGTCTAACGTTAAATGACTTTATCTGAAACTAATGGCGTAAAGAACTTAAGATAGCTTGCTTATAGTCTCATAACATTTAAACGCCTGTTCAGCACGGAAAATATCAAATTTTTGAGTGTTTAAATGAAACTTTTACATATGACAATTAGCTGGTTAACTTGCTAGTTAGTAATACTTCGTGGCTTGAAAGTTGAGAATTGACGGTGTCCGTTGACTTCTTACTGACAATTAATATTCTGATTCTTTTGAGACGCTCCCAGTCATGTCATATTAGACATTAGCTCAGCTAGCCATACAGAGCATTATCGTGCTGTGTGGTTTTTTTTGTGTTAGAGCTGTGGCAATTGTCAGAAAGCTTTCTGCGGACTTCGTCTACCGACCTCATGCGAAGGCACACCGACTACGCGTTGGGTGTTCGGTAGTGTTCATTTCTCCGAAGGCTGTGCGTGTTGGCTATCTACATGACCTGACTTGTTCCAAATTCCATCCTGACGAAGTATTTTAACATTAAGGCATCGATGTCTCAAAGTCAGCCTATAGTCGTTCACTAAGTTAAAGAATAAAGTGCATAATTCTGTCACACCTTTACATTACCGAGCTCTGTCCTTTTCGGAGTGTCCTACAGCAGTGTTTCTCAATCCTGCTCCTGGAGGCCCACTGTCCTGCACATTTTCCATCTTTCCCTGCTCTACCTACCTGACTGAACTCATCAGTGGCACTTTTGATTAGCTGAGCACACCTGATTTAATCAAGAGCATGTTAATCACACTAATCAGGTGTGTTTGGAGCAAGGATAGATAGAAGATATGCAGGACAGTGGGCCTCCAGGAGTAGGATTGAGAAATGCTGTCCTACAGAAAACAACCACAACGACAGTGGGGTCATCCCTTTCAAATATGTACTTCTGTACGATGCAACCTCGTTAAGACATGGTATGGTCACACAATACGTATGGTCACACAGTGAATAACCAGACTTGAACAGTTTTGCACTTGGCATCTTATTTTTGGTTAGTGAACTTAGAGTGCTTTTGTTACAGATACAAATGCTTTCAGCGCTCCATGATTTGATGTGAGTCACTTTTTGGTATACCGAAAGCATTTTTTGTTATTGGTACTGATATGTTGTGGGTGTAGCTGGAGTGAATAGCTGTAGGTTGGTTAAAGATGAGATCGCCTCCTGAAAGAATGTTCAGTATTGGATATGAAATGGATATAATTCTCATCAATGAATCAAACAGTTCTCAGTCTTCACATTTAAAATATCTGTTTTTTTTAATAATAACAATTCCACTTATGTTACCTGCACTGGAATTTCTCACAAATCTGGAACTGAATTCTGGAATATAGAGTGTTACCTTTATTTCAGATGTAGGCTATTTCACTTCAACTCAAAATGATCACTTCTGAGTGGGCAAAGTCATGTTGTATCAAGAGACACCGCTATGGTTTGCTCTTTTTTTCGTCTGCAGGCATCACTGCTGGAATGGAACTCACAGTTTTCTCTGCCTTGTCGTTTAACGACAACATCTGTACTGTAACAATATGTTTAGCAGAAGCACTACAGTTTGGTTGACAGAACACATTAAAACAGGAACAGCACATAATTGTGACCAGGGTATTACCCTGTCAAAATTTCCATTCTTGCAATGGAATGCTAAATCCTATTACACTGTAGTACAGAAGGTTTCAATTGACTTAAATCAAGCAAGTAAGGACATGGTAAGCAGCTTGGAGATTTTTAAACAGGATGTTGCAGGAGCTGACTTCTTTGTTGCCCTTCTTGTAAATTGTCATTATAGGATGTTCAGCCTCTTATCTGAAAGGGTCTTGAAGGTTCTTTGCTACTGAAACCCATGGAAAGTGTCTTGTTCAATATGTATTTGCAAATCAGTCGAGTGAAGGCCATGTGCTTTGAGTATGCCTGATACAGTACAACCAAAAGCATTCCCTTGATTTCCTTTCCTAATTCTTATTTGTTCTATGGATTCTTAAAGAACATAGAGCTCCTAGTGATGTGTGAGTGATGTAAAAACACTAGTTTTAGTATAAATTAGTGAATGTTCATGCCCCAGGTGCACTTTAAGCCAGCTGCAGATATCCGTATTCTGTAATTCTGTCAAGTAAATGCACTAGAGGTATTGTATGCAAAATGTATATAACATCTGTGATACACATCAGAATACATGCATATTTTGTATATGATCAGCTCAAAATTGATGAAGGTTTACTATAATTGAGACCAAATGTTTCATGTTGTTGTGAGGATGGCTGAAAATCCCAGTATGATGCTTCAGGACTAGACTTCTTCATAACTGGCCTCATTACAGCAGATATTGTGGGTATTAGTCTATGTATTAATCCATCTATAGCTCACTATGCCTGGTGCATTGTGACAGGTCATCCAACTCTGTCTGGCAGGGAGATTACATCAAATCTATTGTGGACCTCACCCAGTCAGAGGTATCATTCAGCACCTATAAAATGGATTCTGGGATTGTAAAACAATGCCACATCTTTGATAGGATAGATCATTCACCTTTTTTAAACGTTTCCCGCAACAAAAGCTCAAGAAAGATGGTTATCATTAAATTTATCATGGCAATTTACATGTGGAGGAACATGGATCAGATCCAGCTGCTGACAGGAGAAGGAGGCCACACTGTGGGCCAATCAGCAGCCGTCCCAGATGTCACATGACCTTAAACAAGGCTCTGTGTCTTTCTGATGCTACCAAACAAGATGCAGCTAATGTACTGCTTGGGACAGTACAATCAGACCTTTATCCTCACTCGGAAGAGTGTGCTGTGTGCTGTAGATTTGTGCTGCTTCTCACAGTCTCCAGTGCTTGCCCTCAGCTGGCCCCGAGCATATTGCTGATGGTTAGTCCAGCAGTGTTGGAGTTTACTGCAGTGACTGTGGATGGTATGGATAATCTGCCTATCGAAAGGTACTGCTAATGGTAACAGTACCCTCTAGAGGAGGTGGCCAAAACTGAGTGAGCGATTAGCCATGGAATGAAAGGAGGTCAATGACAGTTTTTGTTTTTCTGAAAGCCTGATTAAATTGTGGCTTCTTGCTCAGCGTAGAGGCCACCCTTGTGCTTTTGGTGTTATTAAAAAGTCCCCAAACTGTCAATTTCATCAGGTTGAACTTTTGACTTTTCTCCCTGTTCAGCTCCAGCAAGTCTGAATTTGGACATTCAATAGGAAATTCTTCAGTACAATGAATACTGACATACCATCTGAATAACTTCCAGTTCAGCTGGTGTGATTGACATAGGCCTAATTGTTTTTGGCTCTGTTATGACAGTTAACAATTACAGAACTTAAAAGGATATGCAAAAACTGCACACATTAGTTGTACAGTACAATGCAATTCAACCTTGAAAATATATAGTTCTATCAAGGATCCAATCAAAATGGATGAAGTATGACTGAATCTAGAAATCCAAAGTTAAACATTTTCAAGTGAAAACATACCATTGACCTAGCAGTCTCAATGTCACTAGAACTGTTTGCAGTTAGTGCAATAGTCCACTTTGTGAGACTGAAATACAAAATGAAAACAACTGTATTATGTGCTACAAACATTGCTTGATATTTTATTATCATCACTTTGACTGGACAGATGGAGGGCTAGCTTCTTTCCAGGAATTTCCTGGAAAGACAATGCTCTCATGAGAGCACCAGCCAGGCTGGGAGGTCCAATTCGCGCCATGTATGACGATAAGAAGTGGAGTACACCATGTTCCTACATTTAATTCCGTTTCTTAAAGAGGATGGCCACTGTGGACTTGTTCCTGTTACTCCATCTTGCTTGGCTGTGACGGGGAATGTTTATGCAGTGGTGTAATTCACAGCCTGTGGTACATTTACGCAGTGACTTATGCAGAACGTAACGCTGACGTGTAGCAGCTGTTTTGGATGCCGTCCAAAGTGTCTTGTATCGTAGTGAATATACACGCTGATAAAATGTACATTATCTTTTATTGGCCCCATATTTGTAGTAGTGTAGAGTTTAATGAAATGAGTGGAGACGGGTTACATAGCCTGGTTTTGGAAACAGTGACAGCATCTTTAAGGTGGCACGGATGTTATTAAACAAGCCTCCTCAGTTTGCAGTACTAATCCAGACAGGATGCTTTTTGCTTTTTGGCCTACTGCACATCAGATTCGTAATGCAGACTCATTTATTCAGAATAATAATATTATTATTACAGAGGCTGTATCCACATATCCACAGAGGCTGTTGGACTGCCCTATTATTTGGAGTTCAGCATGGTCTGGGTCCCATGCCACTGCCAATCCCTGTGCTCACAGTCTGAGGCAGTTTTTTTTCTTGCATTTTTGCTTATATTGAGGCACTCTGGTCATCCTCTTGGCCAGGTCTTTACTGGAAATACAAACTGGTTTGAACTGGTTCTCAGTTAACTTGACCCCTCCAAGTAATGGTTGCATAAAGCCCATGGGGAACCAGAGCTTTTTTTAAAATGTATCTGTTTCAGTCTGGTCAGACCCTTGTCCTCACTGGGTTTGCTCTGGATGCAGATATATTTCTGTAATTTCCTCTGTCATATATGTAAATTTGTCCACCAGGAAGTTGTCAGGTTTGACAGGTCTGACTGACAGTATAGTAATGGTAACAGTGTCAAGATTTGGCTTTATACATGCAGTCAACAGGTACTGTTAGCAGGCTACTGCAGTGATGATTAGGCAGCAAAACTCAAGAGAATATTTGGAAGAATAAAAGTAGAATTTCTAACTCTTTGTAAAGGGCATTATGTGCTGTGTGCTGTGTCCAACTGAACACTCTCCCTGAGGTTCATATTCAAATGAGAACATTTCTGATTAGTTTTAAGTCCTAGTTAAACACCTCACACCTCTTGGTCGCAAATGTAGAATATTGGTATGCAGGCCTAAAAATGCACACCACTGCTGTTTCATAGCAGGCAAACATTACTTTCAGTATAGCTGCTCTCAGTCAAATAAAGGTTTGTGTTCAGCCAGGCAGGGTGTATTTAGGTTGAGAATGTACTCCTGTACATTTTTATAAAATGTCTTAAATTCATGAATGTAGCTGTTAGACCAAAACCTGACTAGATATTGATCCTGCCTTGCACTAAAAATCATCTTAGAAACCCACCAGATATGTGTGGGGAAAAAGATCCCCTTTTCATTCTTGGTATTTCAAAGGACAGAGTCAAATGCAGAGTCAAAATGATGTGTTGTTTTTGTACCCTGAATGTTCCACCAGGTGAAGAGGCCTCACGAAGAATATGACACCAACATACGCATTAGCGGGTCTTCTCTCCATGGCAACCCAAACAGTAGTCCACCACTGGTGTTGAGTCATTCAGATTAGCAAAATGCCAAAGCCTTATGGAGACTCCTGTCTCAGATGTCATTTAAGCTGATCTCTGTGCCCCTTGCCAGTATGGTCAAATGCTGGTGTTGTAGGAGAGTGTGTCTGTTATCTCTGGCACAGGGACTGAAAGCTTTTATTCCAGTAACTTGAGAACTTACTGTCAATTCTGGAAAGATGCAGATGAGAACATTTTAAATTGCTGAGTCCCATTGCCTGCTGCCCATGGGTTTTGTGTCCTGAGCACAGATACAGGTTAATGTGAACCAAAGTGAATCTGAGGCTTTTGATTAGCCCGTTTCCCGAAGAGGAGGACTAGCAAGAGCATTCTGCAACAGAGGCACTCCTGACAGGAGGTAGTCCACTAAGGGATGGTTTTTAACACTGTGAAACTAAACACATTTCTCATACCTCATTTACCAGCTAAGTAATTCATCAGAAGGAAACAGCTATGGTTTGAATGCTACATGTGAAAAAAAGCTTCTTGGCAGAACTGCTCTCCACTGTTTGACTCAATGTGGACTAGCTGCCAGTTTTCCACAATAATTCATAAAATTGTGCTCGCAACACTAGGCTTTATGGTCAGATGAATGATACTTGAGGAGGATGTCACTGGCTGATAGCTGCCATGGCTGATCAGTGAAAAAAATTGTTTACATGTTTCTGATGACAAAGATGTCAGTAATCCCCCAAAGTGCATTTAATGGAAAGCATTTAATCAGACGCTGTTTGGCGCTTAAGGTGGAGGTCTGTTTGTGTGTGGAATAGCACAGCACGCAGACAGAGCAAAGATTCATGGGAAAGGCAGTGGGTGGGGGCTTGGATATAAGCACGTGACTGAATGATGTCAAGGCCAAGGCCAACAGTTGGTGTAACACTGTGGTCTCTGCTGCACTGTACAGATTCCGAGAACGAAAGCCCTCATTACAGCACTGCCTGAATTTGAATGAGTGTTCATTGATAAAGCAAGAAAGGAAATGGACCATTCACGTGACCCAGCTGAGGAATGCCATGGCAGGATCACCTCCTCTTAAAGGCAACTACAGCCACACTAGCAAATGCAAAAGGGCCTTACACTGAACATAATGCTTAATCAAATATTAGATTGAGGCAATTTTCTGGGGTGTGTGTGAGTGTAGTGGGTTAAACATAATGATCTATTGGAAGTTACTGAATCATTTGTGAAATAATTTATAGTACATATCTCAGCTTACATCTAACTTATCATTAACTTCTCATTTTACATGATTTTAAATGTTAGCTTCAATCATTGAGGTGGATGGAACTATGCAGCCAAACACATATGGGCAGGCATGCACCAAGATTAGGTATTAACCAGCAGCCTGTTCAGCTAACCTTGAGACAGTGGACTAACGAGTCCCCGCTATGCTTTCATTGACCTCAATGGTGCTGGAGGACAATGCGGGAACAACAGTAGACTCCAGACCGGGGCTAGACTTATGAGTGTGCTGACAGTTTGCTAATTGGGCTGTTGGCACAGGTTGTCGCTGGGTTGTGATTTCTGATGCATGGCTGTGTTGTTCAGAGGTAGTTGGCCTGGCCTGGCCTGGCCTGGCCTCACAATTGAAGGCCATAAATGTGTATATCTGGGGGCAAAGGACAGCCAGCATGAACTTGCAGCTGTTTGCGTTTTTTGCTGTTATCTTCAGAAGGCACTGCAGACTAAAAAAGTGTCCTGTTTTTGCCCGGTTTTCCATGTTGTGCATAACCACAAACAAGTAGATGCACTTAGTGTGTGCTCCTTGAAAAAATACCCTATATATGTCATCCTGTTTAGTGTGTTTTCTTTCAGCCCAGGAGATGAGAGCTGTGCCTCAGCACAGGGTTCAAGCTGGGGTCCCTATTAGACCCTGGGCATATTCTTTCAAAGCCTACCCCCCACTCAGCGCACCCCGCCAAAAAAATGCTCCCTCACAGCTGTCAGTGTACATTTTACATGTTGTGGCTTTGCAAAAGCTCTTATCCAGAAAGCCTTACAAACTAAGAGTACAAAGTGCATGTAATAAAGGCGCATGAAAGACTTAAGTCTTCAGTCTGCAATGGAAGATGGCCAACCACTCGGCTGTCGTAAATGCTACAAGAAGCTGATGTAGGCCATGACCATTGATAGAGGAGAGCTCTTACCCTCACCTTTCTGTAGGTTAGCATTTTGAAAAGGAGAGCCATCATTGGTAGCCAGTTGAAGGAGATCAAAGAGGGTAAGACATGGGGAAATTTGGAGACATAGTGGACCAACTGAGAAGCAGCACTCTGGGTAAATTAAAGGGGTCTGATTGCACATCCAGGGACGCCATTGTGGAGGGGGTTGCAACAGTCCAAGTGGGAGAACACCAGGCTTCTATCTCCATCACACCCTGCCAAAAAGTTCTCCCTCGCAACTGTAGATTTGTCTTTGTTACACCCTGCCAGAAAATGCTCCCTCACAACTGCAAAAATGCTCCCTACCAAAAAGAACTCCATGCCTCTGTTCCTGCAGGAATGAAGCTTTCTCTCTGGAGTGGGTGGGGCGGTTTGTGTCAGCCCAGGGGTACAGCAGGGCAGAAAGGGGGTGGGGCCCCCTGTTCAGGGAGAGGGACTGGACTTTTGACTGCTGTACATTGTGCAATGGTTCTTAGGAAACATTCAGTTATTATCTTTAGGGCTCGGACATGAAATTTGGGTTGACAATTAATTGTTACACAGATAATTGCAATAAACAGTTGAATTGTCCTTTTTACTTGTCTACTTCTATTATAGTTTAAACCCTATTAATAATTCTATAATAACACACATATCTTTAAGGAAGAGCCATTTATTGACAATGAACACACTTGAATAAGGCTAAAGTTTGTGCCTTTTAGGCTTCGTAAACTGAAATAAATTGCAGATGGGGTAGTTATGGCATAAATAAAAACTTAAATAGCCTAAGCCTATTAAAAAAATAGAAATGAAAAAGTAAAAAATACACAACGTGCAATGGCCAAAATGGGCAATTTCCCTGTCTTTCACAACAATAGCCTGTCCTACTCCTCCTCGCTGGTGAGATTCCAAGCAAGGAACACTAACTTGTTGACCTTGTCTGGCTCAAGGCAAGATCTCATTGGGGTGACAATGTTACTAGCTGTAATAATTACTCTTTCTCATGCAGGGCTTGTTGCGCAACTGAACATACTTCCTGACCAGCATGGCTATCAAAGGGAATGACACTTGGTTGTTTGCTGAGGTGTCCAGTGGTTCTCCCAGCAGACATTGTGTGACTTCGGTATTAATCTGCACGCTTTTTTTATAGAGGTTGGGTAGTGGTTTGGATCACTGTCATTGTCACCACATTCCCCTCCCCATTATCTCATCTAAGAGTTGATTCTTAATGTCATTCACTCCACCCACATCCAGCCCTTCCCAAAAAGTTATTATAGTGCAGTTGGCCTGTATATTTCATATCTTCTTTCATATTGCATATCTTCTTGACATTTTCTGTGATCATGGTGCCCTTGCAGTTGAAATCACAGGGCCTATAATGCTTAAATTACTAATTCAGTTTAAATGCGAAATGTGTTCAGGTGGGTGAAGTTGTTTTGAGCTGTTGAAGTTATATTGGGAATTGGGTATTGTTGCTCAATGCTCATTGTTCTACATTCTCAAGGTAAAGTCAGTAAAAAAGCATCTATGAACTTCAAAGAGTGCACACACTTTGAAAGAACATTTCGTCACTCTGCCACCTCTCACTGTGCAGAGATAAATAACTTTATCTAAAACTATTATAGACCTACAACAGCGAAACAGTAGAAAACACAACACTTTGATAATGTACAAACACATTTAACTTTATTTGACAATTGATTCGGAAAAGAAAAGGTACGAAACTTGAAAAAAAAAAACAATGAATGTGTGAACTGACCACCTTCTAGCCCTGTAATCTCGATCACGCGATTATATGATTATTGCAACAGCCCTGATTATCACTGAAGGATGCTTTTTTTTTCTGAATGATTCCTTTTAACTTGCCAGCTTTTTTTCTAGAGAAGCCATAAAAGTAGTATTGTCATTTGAATAGATCTTTATTTTAATTTTGAAAATAATATATTGGAAATTTTGATTCTTTGTAAATCAGTGAGTTGATTAATCATTTGTTGTTGTTGTCTTAATTTGGATTTGTGTGCGTAATTTGGATTTTTGTCTTAAAACTTCAGTGAACACGGCCTCCACCTGTGTATGCTATCTGAGTCAGCCACACCTGAAATGCACTGCATACGTAAGCCATAAGTAATGGGTATGCTCACATACACTTTACCCATTTAAGGATAATGTACCACCCCACGCAACACACCGACCACAATATTTCTGATGTCTACTCATGTTATCACAGGTCCATAGTCACGCACATACCAGAGGTTGTGCGAATTTCACTTCCATGTGTGAGTGTTGGTACCATTATGTGTGCAGTGCAAGCTGCTTTGATTGGTTGAGATGTTTCAGCGCACAAGCCAATCCAGAGCCAAATGTGTTGAGTTTTTTGTTGACTAATAGTTTCACTTCAAAGGTGAAAACAGATCTTTTCTTTAACTAGGTATTTTAAATTTATTTTGGTAATAGAATCTGAGGAATGTAGGAGTTAGTGGATCTGTACAGACATCTGTGCTCTGTAGGGCACCAAGGCAGAGCCCTCCATTCATTCCTAGAGCAGTCAGTCAGTCTGCACTTTTACATTGATAACAGAGGGCTTGATCCGAGTTCACATTATCATCAGCTCTGTGCCTGGTGGGTGTGCTGTCAGATAATTAGAGCTCTAAAATTTGAGTTGTCTGTTTTAATTACATCAAGGGAAAAAAAATGAATACTTTCCTCATGCAAGGCGTGTCTTAGGAGATGACTGGAAGTAGAGGAAAGGGCATTCTTCCCACAGTGCCTCTGTAGAGAGAAGCTGTTTCACTGGGGCTTTGCCAGTACTGGCAATTCTTGTGGTGTCTCCTCCAGTCTATGGAGATGTACAAATGCACTGTCTGTTCCCACTGCATCTGTAAGCCAATCTGACAGTGTTCGGTGCCAGCAAGCACAGGCAGGTAATCTCCCTGGCCACACCTTCCACATCATAAAATATGCCCTGAAGTGGTTCCTGCTGAAACCTGTGGGGTTTGCTCACTTTGAGCTTGTGTTTGAGTGTGTGTGTGTGTCTGTCTGTCTGTCTGTGTGCATCAGCGGGTGGTTTTCACTGTAAAATATTCACTGAGAACATAAGGTAATGAAACCGTTCATTTGGGTTTTTTCACTGAAGGTTTTGAGAAATTTGCTGTGAGCATTCTGGCCTTGTCCAGCAGACAGGATGAGCACTCTCGGGTAACGCTGACTGACTGTGCATCGCTGGACAGTGACTCAGTATCATGATGCAGGCATGCCAAAGAGGCACACGTACAGCAGAGTGAAGGGCAGAGCTTATCGCAACACTGGGCAGCAATTTTCCTACAGCTCAGTAAAAGCATGAGTTAGTATGTGTCTCCTGTGCTTTCAGTGGGGGCTGCAGGGTACAAGGATGGAGAAGGAGGAGCTGAAGATAGTGAACAGAGGCCTGGAGGATGAAATGGTGAGTGGCACTGCTGTCTGTGCTAGTGTGGCAGACATTACTGCACTTCCACAGAAATTGCTGCAGTTCGGCCAGTTTTCGTGCAATGAAACGCTCTGCCCACCGAATGAAAGTGTGGATCTTACTGTATATCTAGAGGGAAACCTGGGCATTTTTTACGGTTCTGCTTTTGAGAATTGTAGTATGTTTTACTTCAGCACTTCTTTCCCTTGTGTGCATTGAACCTTTGAACTGAAAGTAGGATAATGACTAGGAGGCATGAGAGGGGTACGCCTCTGTGAACTGTTCTGTTCTGTGCCGTGCCATTCCGTGCCATGCAGGAGGTCTCTGGGTACAGGCTGTGCCACTGGAAGCTGGCTCTGGTGGGCATGGGCGTGGTCTGCACCGGCGGCTTCCTGCTGCTGCTCCTGTACTGGATGCCCGAGTGGAGTGTGAAGGGCACCTGCACCCCGACCACTGTGAGAGAGGCGGAGATCCTGCTGCTCCGATCCACGGTACGTCCTGCCCTGCGGGTGTGAGTTAGTCATAGCAGGCCGGTTGATCTGGAGATTACAGTACATTACATTACAGTACATTACATGCATTTAGCAGGCACTCTTAGCCAGAGCAACTTCTAGTACAATAGAACATACAGTAAGTGTATCCATTCAAGTTAAATGAACAACAGTGTCAGACCAGGCTCCCAGACCAGTGAGTGTGAGCATAACACCATTCAAGCCCTACCACAAGTTAGCTTGTTCAACCTGACACCAGTAATCACTCTGTGTCCATGGGGCATGGGTGAGTGTGAACATAACACCATTCAAGCCCTACCCTAAGTTAACTTCTGCAATCTGACTTGGCAACAGAAGCCAAGTGTATGATACATCTCTCTAACACAGAATCTAAAATGCATCACAATACTACACCTAAAATAAACATCAAATGGTGTTAGGGGGTGAGGACTGAGGTGGAGATTTGTAAGAAAGTGGGCTTTGGTGTCAGAGTGACAGACCGTGGAAGAGGAGGAGGAGGAGGAATAAGGACGCTGTGATGTAGCATGATGTCTTGCCATGTGTTTCAGGACGAGTTCAAACGGTGGTTCAGGGCCAAGGTTCGGGCGATGCTGGCCTCAGGGAAGAGCCCCTTCCACAGCCTGGACCCCCAGACCTCCTCAACTGTGGCTAATGGCCACACCCAACACAGCCCACCCCATGATCCCCTCAGGAAGTGTGTCGAGAACCAGCCTGTACAGGTACGATGTGCACAAACACACACACACACACACACACACACACACACACACACACACACACACACACACACACACACACACACACACCACACACACACTCAACATACACACATGCCACAGACGAATACACTAAACTCACCGCACATTCCCACACACCACACACCGCACACATTCACAGAGACACTGTGTATATGCTATCAGAAGATAACGGTGCAGAGCTGAAGACTGATACAATGTAAATGGGTAGGAAGATGAGGAGCTCTAGAGACTAACTCTCTCTGCAGTTTCACTTTGTTGGTCATCTTTTTCTTGAAGCAGAAATTATCATTTGGAAAACACAGTTGTACTGCACACGGCATTATCCATGTGTTTGTCTCTTACTGTAAATCAAACTGTGAATGGCCTTCATCTTGTGTCTGTGTGAAACATTCTGTGGCCAGTGCAGATTTTTCTTTTTGAGTGAGGAACTGTTTCTGCTAGAGTGCCACTCAGCGGTTCCACTTTAGTGGGCTTTGTCAGGAAAGCCCGCAGAGTGAGATACAGGTGCAGAGGTGCTGTAGACCTTTACCTCTGTGGCACCCTGCCAGAGAAGTCTTTGTGTGTCTGCTGCTGTGCGCTGCGCCCCCTGCCGGTGGGCTGACCTTGCCTCTGGCTTTCAGCTAAGCAGCATGTAGTGGACAACCATTTTGCCCACGTTGGACCTGCAGCCTGTTTCCAGACTGTCACACTGGTGGTCTAGTGAAAGTGAATTGTACCTCCATTTGCTCATTTGCTTTACATTAAAACAGTTTTTTCTTCTGTATTTCTTTTCTTCTTAGATTCGCTATTTCTCACTCCACAGCACAAAATACTACTGGAATGATATGATCCAGAATTTTGAAGTGTTAAAGTAAGAGTTCTGTTCTATTCTCTTCAATCAGGTCACTTATTGAACAAACACTCTACACATAGTTACATATTTTCTGAACATTTTAAACACCTAATCCAATCAGTTGTGACCATTCTGTGATTCACTTGACCCTTTTAAAGAAACATTTGCCTCATGTGCTCTGCATCTACATTTGTTCACTTTTGTGACAAAAGCGGAAGTCATTGCACAGCAGTGCATTGTGGGAAACACTGTTGGGAGTGAAGCAGTCATGACTGAAATGGCAATTGTGTGTGATCTGACCTCTCACCTACTCTCTTTGCTGTTGTTACAGAGGCTTGGAGGACCTAGAGGTGACCTGTTCCTCCATCCATGCACACCACAGCAGAGGACTGACCCCAGATCAGCAGAACCACAGGTAAGCATTCCCAACAAGAGGGTGAAACCCACGCAGAACACAGCACAGCACTGATCCCAGATCAGCAGCACCACAGGTAGGCATGCCCAATAAGAGGGCTGACGTAGCACCAAGGGTCAAGGTAGTAGTGTGGTGTAGTGGTAAGAAGCAGGGCAGCAGTGTGGTGTAGCGGTAAGGAGCAGGGCAGCTGTGTGGTTTAGTGGTAATTAGCATAATGTATAATCCAAAGGTTGCAGTTTCAATTCCAAGGTGAGGTAGTGCTGTTGCATCCATAAGTAAGGCACTTAATCTGAATCGCTTATAGAATATCCAGAACATCCAACTCTATACATGGACAATATACATGTTAGGTAAGGGCACTCTGGATAAGGGCATTTGCTAAGTGAATCATTATTGTTATCAACAACAATAAGGATAACATTACTAATAATAATAGGGGTAGTATTACTATTTTCTGTGAGGAATAAATGATAGCATTGTGTAGTTCTAACTTGTCTTTATTTGTAATTTTTATAGGAGACTGTTTTTTGGAGTGAATGAAATTGAAGTTAAAGTGCCCTCAATTTTCAAGCTGCTAATTAAAGAGGTAGGACATATGATGTATAATTCCAATAACCTGAGCATTTGTGACATGTTATACTGCTGTAACCCATAAAAATAAATTACAGTAAAAGAAGTGGAATGTAAGGTTAAACAAGCTTTTGAGGATAAGAGATTATGCTATTTAAATGCAGTACATAGTATGGAAGTGTCCACATGGTTCATTCAATTTTTTATTTGTATCTCCCTTTTGAAGATTGGCTCCCTTTTCTTTGTATTTTTGGGAGGCCTGACCAAAGCTGAATCTGTCTGCATCCTTTCTCTTGTCTTCCTGTTGGCTTTCTGTTTCCCAGGTCCTGAACCCCTTCTACATCTTCCAGCTCTTCAGCATCATCCTTTGGAGTGCTGATGAATACTACTATTACGCCTCCGCCATTGTCCTCATGTCTGTCATATCAATCGCTACCTCTTTGTACACCATCAGAAAGGTGAGCCAGAGCACTGATCTCAAGACGGCACTGACCAGTCGGGTTCTGTCATTCTGCCCCACCTCATGGTACATGCTACATTTGCCTTAAAGTTGGAAGGATCTGAGATAAATTGATTGAATGCATGTTACCATGTTCTTATTTGACGCAGTTGTTTTTTTCCCCTTGAAAAATCAATTTCTTATTGGAGTAAGGTATTTTATACCTGAAGTATTTTTTCTATAAAGCTTTGTCTACAATGATTTGACATATTGTAAACAAGCAAATTTCGTTTCAGAAAATATTGTGTACCTCACTTGTTCACTCATTCAATGAAATGCTCCTGCAACAGTGAACCGCAGTAATGACACATGACCACTAGAGGGCAAAAAGGACAATAAAGTAGTGACAGCCCGGGAACAGTTGAGTTCTGACATATGTTTCCCTTTAATTTCAGCAATACATTATGCTGCATGACATGGTGGCTTCTCACAGTGTGGTACGAGTTTCCATCTGCAGAGCCAATAACGGTATGTCAGAAAGGAGCTGTAGTTTCATTAAGACCAGCCAAAGCTGCAACATTAAGCGAGAGTTGTTCTGTTACATTGGCCTCTTTGGGTGGTAATCGGAGGGTTAGTAGTGAAATTGACGTGAGATGCTGCTATACTAATCCCACTCCCCTCTCCTGACTCCACCCACCCATCTCTGACCACACCTAACTCCACCAATCCATTTCTGGCCACACCCTGACTCCGCCCCAAACCCCATTCCCCCATAATTGACCCCACCTGGACTCTTCCTCCAGCCCCCCCTATAAGACCGCCCACCTGTGCTCCCTCTCCACAGAAGTGGAGGAGGCCCTGTCCACAGACCTGGTCCCCGGGGACATCCTCGTCATCCCCGCCAATGGGACCATCATGCCTTGCGACGCCGTGCTGGTCAGCGGAACCTGCATTGTTAACGAGAGCATGCTCACAGGTGAGAGGGCTGGGCTCTTGTCTCTTACAACACGCTGAAGGTAAAGAGAGGTCAACCGCACACAACACACAGGCCCTGTCTTGTGTCAAAACGGCCACACCCTGGCACATTTACAGATTTTATAGTGTAATTTTTATAGCCTTTTATCAGTCCCATTGTGTTGCTAAGACACTATAAACTGTCACCTGATTGTGCCAGGTCCTTGAGCTGGAAGGGACTCTTGTCACTGTGGTAGAAAGAACAAGAAAGCGCAGTCCCTGTGCTGGAACTCTGGCTCTGACTGGCTATGCTGAATCCCTATGCAGCACATTACATTACATTACATTACATTATTGTCCAGAGCGACTTACAGTTACAGTTTTTTTTTTTTTTTACAATGTTGTCCATTTATACAGCTGGATATTTAGTGGGGCAATTGTGGGTTAAGTACCTTGCACAAAGGTACAGCATCAGTGCCCCAGTGGGGAATTGAACCAGCAGTCCTGCTCCTTAACCACTGTGCTACACTGCTACCCCTGTGGGCTGCAATGCTGGGTCCCTATTACAGTAACGCTGGGTTCCTATGCTGTAACGTGAGGCAGGTTGTGCTCAGGACAGTGTTTCCCCTGCAGGTGAGAGTGTGCCCGTCACCAAGACCAACCTGCCCAACCCGGGAGAGGAAGAGAAAGGGGTGGAGGGTGCTGGCGTCTACGGCATTGAGGAGCATAAGAGACACACGCTGTTCTGCGGCACCCAGGTCATCCAGACACGCTTCTACACAGGGGAGCTGGTCAAGGCCTTGGTGGTCAGGACTGGTCAGTATTCTCGGTGTCCACACAATTCACAGCCATTGACTGAATGCTGCTTTATGACTGAAGAGGTGCAACATTCCCATGACAATAATGCTATTGATTAACATTTCACACTTAAGTGAGACTAATGATTATATACTCCTGGAGTTATACATGTTAGAGTATTGACTTCAGAGTGCGTAAACTATTCTCTCAGTAGATCAGTGTACTTCACTACATCTCTGAAGTGTATGATGGATACAGAGCAGTAACAGAACATGTGAGCTGACACCAGCCCTTGCTCTGCACACTTTTTTGTACATTTGTATGTGATTCCCTCTATGGGTACATGGTCATTTACATTTATTCATTGGTCGTGTGTGTGTGTGTGTGTGTGGGTGTGTGAGTGTGTGTGCATGCATGTTTGTGTGTTTGTGTGTACATGTGTGAATCTGTGTGTATGTCCATGTATGTGAATGTGCATGTGTGTGTATCTGGTTTATGTATGTATATGTGTGTGATAGTTGCTCCTGCTCTCTCAGGTTTCAGCACTGCGAAGGGGCAGCTGGTGCGCTCCATCCTGTACCCGAAGCCTACCGACTTCAAACTGTACCACGATGCCTACCTCTTCCTGCTCTGCCTGGTGGGCGTGGCTGGGATCGGCTTCTTGTACACCATAGTCCTCAGCATCCTTAACCAGGTAGCCAGACACATGCAGCAAACACTGTGATGGAAGGTGTGAATTCCTCCTACTCATCCCGGTAATCATGCACGCTCCTGCTTCTGTCTGCAGGTTCCCGCCAGAACCATCATCATCGAGTCCCTGGACATCATCACCATCACGGTTCCCCCGGCGCTACCTGCCGCCATGACGGTGGGCATCGTCTACGCCCAGCGGCGCCTCAAACGCGCCGGCATCTTCTGCATCAGCCCGCAGAGGATCAACATCTGCGGGCAGCTCAACCTCGTCTGCTTCGACAAGGTGTGCACGCTCTCTGTGCAGCCTGCAGGCTGAATCCATGGGTTCCCCCTCCATTAAAAAGCTCATCTCTCAGTGTGATGCCTTTGGGAACCATGTGCTTTGCTAAAATGGAAGTAGATCACAGCCTGGAAGGATGCTGGATCTGAACACATTGAAACCTAGTGTGAATAAAACTGAAAGTGGATGTATGTTATTATATATTATTACCATATATGATTCTGTTATTACACTATTATTGCTCTGTTATGCTCCTGTCATGCTGGTTTTCCCTCTGCACAGACGGGCACTCTGACTGAAGACGGTTTGGATCTATGGGGGGTTCAGAGGGTGGAAAACAGCAGGTGAGACTCTGATTCTCCCTCTTTTGCTGTGTGGAACATTCTGACTTTCTCTCCCCCTCTCCCTTTTTCTCCCTCTCTGTCTCCCTCCCTCTCTCTCTCTCTCCATTTCTCCCTCTCTCTGTCTCTCTATACCTCTCCCTCTCTCTATGTGGAGTGCTCTGAGTCTTCCTTTGCCTTTCCAGTTTTCTCCTCCCAGAGGAGAATGTGTGCAGGGAGGCCCTGGTCAAGTCCCAGTTTGTGTCCTGCATGGCCACCTGCCATTCCCTGACCAAACTGGAGAGGGTGCTGTCTGGAGACCCGCTGGACCTCAAGATGTTCGAAGCCACAGGCTGGGTGAGTAATATTGCAGCCGATTTACCCCAGCCAGTCTACCTCAGGAGCTCTAACCCATTGCGTCTGTTCCATATGGCCACACATTCACACAGAAAGGACATACGCAAACACACAACCACTCTCACTTACTCACACATACTCTCTCACTCAACCAAACACATGCCTTGCAGGTGGGTTCTCCTGACCCCCGTTTGATCTGACATCCCATTTTCTGTCGTCAGATTCTGGAAGAGCCCACAGAGGAAGAGACTTCCCTCCATAATCGCATCATGCCCACTGTGGTCCGGCCACCCAGGCAGCTGCTTCCTGAGACAGTGGTGTCCTCCACTCAGGATATAGTATGTGTCTGACTCTTCCTATGCCCTGCCTTGCCCTGCTCCTTGTCCCTGAATACTTCCTCCCAGTCTATACCCCCTTAACTGTC
Source organism: Megalops atlanticus (assembly GCA_019176425.1). Lineage (NCBI taxonomy): Eukaryota > Metazoa > Chordata > Actinopteri > Elopiformes > Megalopidae > Megalops > Megalops atlanticus. Next base: position 10,128,097 of record CM032896.1, read on the forward strand.
ATTTCTCAGTGCTGGCCTCTTGTGGTTGTCTGAATACTTGTCAAAAGTTGTCAAAAGTATTCTTCATTTTGTGTTTATGAGTCTGAGAATGTTACTTACATTTGTGTGTGTTGTGGCTTTTATTCTTGTGTGGTGGTATGAGTCTCCAGTACATATTATAAATATTCTAGACGTTTTTTTTTTCCAAAATATTCTAATAGATCTCTGCTTTTGTCTCTTATGTGTTTCAGGAGCTCGTAGAGCTGTCGGTGAGTCTGCAGGCGTATCTCCTGGCTTGTCTTGTGGCGTTTTCAGAGACGAGCAGCAGAGCAAACTCTGTGTGCGTTGTTGTCGTCCCCAGTCGTCCCACGACATCGGGATCGTTCGCCAGTTCCCCTTCTCCTCAGCGCTGCAGAGGATGAGTGTGGTCACCAGGCTGCTGGGGGAGAAGCGCATGGATGCCTACCTCAAGGGGGCGCCAGAGGTGGTGGTCAGCCTGTGCAAGAAGGAAACAGGTCAGGCTTTGTGTTTGGGTCTTACAGTGGAGCGGTTGAAAAATGCTCTCTCTTTCTCTCTTTCTGTCCCTCTCTCTCTCTCTCTCTCTCTCTCTCTCTCCAGCTACCCCTCCCCCGCATGAAGACTCAATAGCCACTTGTCTCAATGAATGTATCTATTTTTAAAATGTCCACACTTGCACTCATGTTTTGCGGGATTGCATATATCCAAAACTAATTCCACTTGTTTTGATGTTTTACAAAGCCTCTGGCTTTTCAGTTGACTGCAGTAGAGTGGGGCAGTCTGTGAACTTTTACCTAGAAGTAAGAACATTAATTAAAAAAAAAAATCCTTTTCTAGAATGTTCAGCTTATCTGTCTTGTCGTCACCTCCCTTCACCTCTCCTCTTGCAGTGCCAGAGAATTTTTCTGAGGTTCTGGAAGATTACACCAAGCAGGGGTTTCGGGTCATCGCCCTGGCCCACAGGCGTCTGGAGTCCAAACTCACCTGGCATAAAGTGCAGAACATCAGCAGGTGCTGTATGCACCCTCCATCCTCTGGGAAAATATTGCTTTCTGTAACCAGAGAGGTCTGAGCATGTAAAAAAGCTGCCAAGGAGCTAGCCGATTAGCGGTCATAATGTGCACAAACTAGGCATTGAGAAGTACATATGTTCACATCTTATATAATCAGTCAACAATGAATTTTAACTATTGTGTAAATGATAGAAAATCGCCCATCTCAACATTGAACAATTTTACTGGCTTTTTACATTAGTCTGTAATTGACTTGTGTATATACTGCCCACAGTAGGACTTTCAGCCATATATTTGACAGTTTGAGAATGTGTGAACTATGACTTTCTAAGATATCTTTTATCTTTTATCTTTCTAAGATGTCTTTTTGTCACTTTTAGACTTGGGTGTTGACCAGATCTAACCAGAATTCTTTCCTGCCTCTTTCCTCCTCCCAGGGATCAAATTGAGACCAGAATGGACTTCCTTGGTCTGATCATCATGCAGAATAAACTGAAGACAGAGACACCAGGGGTTCTGGAGGACCTACGACGTGCTAACATTCGCACCGTCATGGTCACAGGTGAGTGAGGCAGTGTCACTCAGATCGCTTGGACCACTGGAGGAGAGAAGCAATATAGTGTGTCCACCTAAGCATGTGCAACAATCATTCACAAGGCTGCTGTCTCATAAGAACGCTGGAACAGACTTGTCCAGAGTTGAAGCAGGGTTTGTGGGATTCATCTTGTCAAGTCTGTATGATTAAGCAGTAATAAAAATCTCACTTTGCAGATTGTGGACAAGCTCCAAAGTTCATGGAGCCCCCCAGTGTTCCAAAGTTCAGTCTCAGCTTGCTTAACCTCTTATCATTGTATTAAATTAGGTTCCTGGTTCAATGGAGGAAATCTGTTTAATGCTACATAGGGGATCATTTATGTTCTTATACTGCCAGCAGTTGCTCCATAATTGATGATGAATGTATGACGCAAGGTGAATTTTCCACACAGGTGATAACATGCTGACGGCAGTATCCGTGGCTCGAGATTGTGGAATGATCCCCCCGCAGGACAAGGTCATCATTGCCAACGCCGTGCCCCCTAAGGACGGCCGGCCTGCCAGGATCGACTGGCACTATGCGGATAATCCCGCCACACAAGCAGACAAGGGAGCCCACTTTGAGGTTAGTGCCCTCTTGTGGACGATACCATGTACCGCAGCCTCCTAGTCCACTCTTCCTGCCAGCACTGAGAGTGAATGGATACATGCGATTGACCCCTACAGAGGAACATGTGTGATTTATAAATGTCAAAAGTGGACAAAAAATATCAAACTGTAACTTGTTTGTTTGAAGCTTATCCTGGTTTCTGTGACGTGAAATGGTTTGGAGTAAGTATTACAGTATCTTCACAGGTCCAAATAATTTCAACCCACCTAGACCAGAACCAAACATTAATAACCATGGTAAACAACCCAATATATACCCGGCCTGATCAAAAACACTTTCCCTACAAGCGAATTAGCTACAGATCATCATGTCTCCTACTACTAACCCATGCTCAAAGTTGCTCAGAAAAGAATATCACAGTTTCAAATGGGAGAGTGGCATATGGTGCTAGTTTAAAGTCTTTGGAACAGCTCAGCTGGGGATTGAATCCACAGCCTTCTTAGAAAATGGCAGGCATTCTAACCACAAGGCTCAGGCTGAGGGAAAGCTCAGATGGAATGTAGCACAGAGTACTGTATTTAGGGTAGACATGTTGCTGGCGTCTTCTGCATACCAGCACATACGTAGCAGTCACCTGTGAAACCTACCTGTCTGCCTGCACTTGTCCCTCCAGGTGGTGGACATCGGTCTGGAGGAGGGAGACCCGGAGGACAGCCAGATTCTGCCGCACACGTACCACTTTGCCATGAGTGGGAGGTCCTTCGCCGTCATCACTGAGCACTTCCAGGATCTGGTCCAGAAGGTCAGAGGAAAGCTCCGCCTCTTTTCTTAAACAACACGAATGATACAATGCATACATCAAGAACACAGACAATAAAACCAACATACACGCGCAATACTACACAAACGACATTAGCACAGAAAGTACAATAAACACACATTAAATACATCAATAACAGACAGTACAAAAAACACATACACTAAATAGAACACATACAGCACAAACTGTCCATGTGGTGGCTTTCGCTATTTCAGGTCATCATATTATTTGTGTGTATACATGTTGTATTACTAAGTGTCACTGTGGAGTAGTGGTTAGTTGATACAAGCTATAGTATATTGTACTTTACCATATAGTATATCATATTATTATTGTGCTTATTATATATACTATTATAGTGTTAAGCATACTGTAGCTGTACTATTTATATCTATTTTTATACTGTAAATCCTCCAGGATAAAGATGTCATAGAGATGCCTTCTGAGCAAAGGTTGTGACGTGTTAGCATGCGAGTCCAGTGGGTGATACAGGGTGTGACATCATTAGCGTGTGAGTGCAGTGGGTGATGACGTGTCCCTTCTGTTTCGGGTGAAGCTGGCCCTCCACGGCACGGTGTTCGCCCGCATGAGTCCCGACCAGAAGACCCAGCTGGTGGAGGTGCTGCAGAGTGTGGAGTGAGTACCCCGGCTCAGACTGATCTCAGATCAGCTCAGATGCTTCCTGCTGACCACTGAACGCCTTGCGTTCCCCTCTTTCATCCGCAGCTATTTTGTGGGGATGTGTGGAGATGGAGCGAACGACTGTGGGGTGAGTTGGTACACTGCTTACTTGACCATCTCAGACAGCTGTGTTCATTAAACATGCAGCTAGCAGAGGGCTGCTCCCTCATGGTTCACATTAGCTTTATGCTATTGGTAATATTGTCTGAGAATGCAATGATATACATTGTAATCTTTTGCATGACATATAATTACACTTTATATCTTGATTTTGCAAATAAAATGAACCCAGTCCCCCCGCCTCTCCCTCACCAGGCACTGAAAAGAGCTCATGGTGGGATTTCCCTGTCAGAACTGGAAGCTTCTGTTGCCTCCCCCTTCACTTCCAGAACCCCCAACATCTCCTGTGTGCCCAGTCTTATCAGGTACCTGTGCCACAGGGCCCATATGGCACCTTGCTGCAGCTGGGCTCTGCTGAAGACTGGCTGGTAGCCCTATACTGTAATGCAGAGCTTGGTCTCTATCCTGGCATTATTCAGATGATGTGAACACAGAGTGATTACTGGTGTCAGGTTGAAGAGTGTTATGCTCACACTCACTGGTCTGGGAGTGTTGTTAGCCTGGTCTGACACTGTTGCTCATTCAGTTTGAGTGGATACACTTCTATTCTTTTGTGCTGGAAGCCACTCTGGGTAGGAGTGCCTGCATGTATGTAATGTAATGTAACGTAATGTAATGTAATGTAATGTAATGTCTCTTTCCAGGGAGGGGCGTGCAGCCCTCATCACTTCCTTCTGTGTGTTCAAGTTCATGGCCCTATACAGCATCATCCAGTACATCAGCGTGACCCTACTCTACTCTGTAAGTGCTGCTTCTCTGTGCTGCCCCTTTACAACACTGACCTCAGATCAGCTAGACATCGATCTGCAGGTTTGTTTTCTGGCTGGTGATTTGGGGTCACTGTAGATGATGATTGGAGGTGGGGGTGGGGGGAACAGTTCTCGCTGTTTCATTGTGATCTGCAGCTGCGTGTCCTTTCAGATCTTCAGCAACCTGGGAGACTTCCAGTTCCTCTTCATCGACGTCGCGATCATTCTGGTCATCGTCTTCACCAGTGAGTACGAACCCTTGACGCCCCCCCACAAATCCACTGAGCCATCCTCACTGAATCCTGCTGTTAATAGTATCCATTCCTATATGTGTGTATTATTGTGCTTGTGTGCAGTGAGTCTGAACCAGGCCTGGAAGGATCTGGTGGCACAGAGGCCCCCGGTGAGCCTCATCTCTGGGCCACTGCTGTTCTCCGTCCTCACGCAGATCCTGCTGTGCCTGGGCTTCCAGGTGCTCTCCTTCCTCTGGGTGCAGAGCCAGGGCTGGTACGAGAAGTGGACCCCTGTCTCAGAGTGAGTGAAGCACCAATAGGGGAGAAACTAGATGACCAACATGTCATCCTGTCAGTTCTGTCTGCTAGAGGGGAGTGATGAAATGGATGCATCTCCTGTGATGTTCAGAATGGGGTTGCATAAATAAAACCTGCATTGTTGAGTCTTTTAACCAAATTCACTTTGGTAATAGTAAGCATGTGACGGCGCTAGGCTGTCCTTTGTGCCGTATATGGGTATAGGGGCAGCAGTGTAGCATAGTGGTAAGGAGCAGGGCTTGTAACTGAAAGGTTGCTGGTTTGATTCCCTGCAGGGGCACTGCTGTTGTACCCTTGGGCAAGGTACTTAACCCACAGTTGCCTCAGTAAATATCCATGAATCCTTATATGGATGTAAATATGGATAAGGAAATCTGCTAAATGACTGTGGTGTAATATTATATTGCTTGCATCAACAAACAGTGATGATTCATCTTGGGTTAGATGGCATTAGTCTGTACATCTTGTAAGTAATTGCCTCTTAGAACTGACCTGAACCGGTTGTGACCCGTTCCTGCTTTTTCTGGTCTCTCTGTTCCTCAGTGCCTGTAATATGACCAGGTCCAACATCTCAGCCGGGCACAACTCAACTGACCACGGTGACCACAGTGAGAAAAACATCAAAAACTACGAGAACACAACGCTGTTCTACATCTCCTGCTTTCAGTACCTGATCGTCGCCATTGTGTTTTCCAAAGGGAAGCCTTTCAGGCAGCCGAGCTACAAAAACTGTGAGGGGCTCCTCGCTCACTTTCTCAACCGTGTTATTAGTGGTTACAGATGATCACTGATAATATCACTGCTGCAGTGCTTATGCAAATGACCTTGCATAATGAGTTAGCAGATTTGAACCCTGCTTAGGCCACTGCTGATAAGCTTTAGTAAATATCCAGTTCTAATAATGGGTAATAAGGGAAGTGCTCAGCCATTTATCCAGGGTGAATGACATACTGCTCATAAACAGATGATGTAATATGACTGATATTAACAGGGATTTATCTTTTTCATAAACTATGGTAACTGATTGAGTGTTGAGCACTGAAGCAGGAAGAGACGGCACTTGTTAACTTGAGCATGTCCACTCCTTTATTTCAGGGCCATTCCTTCTGTCGGCTTTTGGGTTATACTTCTTCCTGCTCCTGATCTTACTGTATCCTATTCCTGCCATTGATAATGCACTGGAGGTGGGTGCACTTGTGTAACACACAGAAAGACCATGGAATTTAGTGGGTGTGGCCAGAAGAATATTCTGTGGGAGTGCTGTCATTGGCTGTCAGATCACATAGTGTCTCCCCCCCTCCCCCATAGATTGTGTGTGTCCCTTACCACTGGCGAATCACGTTGCTCATTATCGTCATAGTCAATGCAGCTGTGTCGGTACTGATGGAGGTAAGCCACTCTGTCTGTCTGTGTGTTTGTATGTCTGTTCAGTATGTAAAAAAATATTTTGAGTCTGTTTCCTTCTGTGACATTTTAATACATACTCCATGCAATGTCCTATCACACAGACAATAGTCCCAAAATAAGAGGGGCCAATACAAGGGCAAAGGCATATCACAGACCTCTGATGCATGTGTGTGCATCAGAGGTCTGTGATATACATTTGCGTGTTAGAGATAGATTATGTTATGTGTATAATGTATCAGTTTTGTCACGCAAGGTGATTGATAGGATTGTGCTGTTGGAAAGAAACTGAAACTTAATGTGGTCTCATGTAGAAGAATACGAGGAATAGCGGAAGCTGTGTTTTTGAACCTTCGCTGAGATACAGCTTGAGTGTCTAAGCACCGTGTGGCTCAGGAGCTGTCCTTAGCTTGCGTGGGTGTGGGGTGTAATTTGCTTCTGATCTGTAACACAGTGACATCCCTGCACTCTCTGGATGCTGTGCAGGACACAGGGTCCCTCTCGGCACAGGTGGCTCAACTTTCCTCTCACTCTTGTGCTGGTTTCTGAACCTCTCCAGTCGCACCCGTGTTCTGCAGCACTGCCTTGTGTTTAGCTCTGTTTCCAGTTCTCTGAATGCTTCATTCTTGGGGAAATACAATACTGGTTCCTTACTGCACTGTGGACAGTGTCAACAGGGCATTAAAGACTTCATGAAGTTTCTTAATGATTGGCTAGTGTCAGTGTCATTCACTCTCTAGGACTGACTGGTGCCAGCGTTGCTGTGTCTCTGTGTTTGGCAGGTGCCAGTCTCCCACTCATTGTGGAGTCCTGTCCTCACCCCTCTCTTACAGGACTCAGAATAACAATTCGTACAAGAGTCAATTCAGAATGGCTCCTGGCAACTAACTTGAATCTTTATTAAAATAAACATCAAACTAGTGATTTTTAACTGACAATCATACATTTCCACGAATCAGCTAATGATTAGATGTATTGTAACAAGCGAATCACTTGCCCTAGATGAAGAATAGTAATAATCAAAGTGAATGAACATGATCAGCAGCTCGTTTAATTCTGTCCTGCACACTGCAATATTCCATAGACCTTCGTCCTTGATGTCATCTTATGGAAGCTTGTGTTCAGCCGAGACAAGCAGGGCAGCTACGGCCTCACCTCGGCTGCCCAGACGCCTCAGGTTGGGAATCTGTCGCTTTCACTTCCTGCTGCTTCCTGTGCCCTCTCCCCACCCTGACCTTCAACCTCGCACGCGCAGCAATAATTCCTGTGATCTGGCCTCACTGCTGCCCCCCTGGAGGGGAGAACAATTCTTGCACTCCCCTCCGGGTTGGTTGTGACTTCTCCTTCATCCTCTAACACCTTACTGCTTGACTGTGTCTGCTACAGTAGCGCCTAGTAGCACTTCAGCCCTTATTTAGCTGTGCACATGTTAGGATTTCATACACAATTTAACTGATTAATATCTTGTACACATTATAGTTTCAGCTTTAATTTAGATGTTTAATCTCTAGCACAAACATGATTTTAGCCTAGATTTAGTTCTTAAATGTCTAGTACACTTGAGTTCTGAGATTGTGACACATAATACAGTTCCATGATTTCCAAACTCGTATGATGTCTCAGTCCATCCTCTCCCCCAGTTCAGCAGTAGGCCTTCTTGTGATGTGTCAGCTTCACTTGGGGGCATGCTTGTGACTTTCTACAATCGTAATATGTGTACCAGGTTTCATCCCTGCTGCATAACTTGGCCACCAGAGAGACGGTAATCTGCATGCACCTCTGAGCTTTACAGACCAAATAAACTGTGTGAATGGATGCACCATTTTGCTCATTTTCAGCACTGAACTTTCTGTAGTGAAGATAGGTAACCTATCATTTAATAATAAACATTGAACGTTGGATTTTTTCCCTGCATACCAACAGATGCCCTTTCTTTAGCCACTGTATGAAGTTTTGGGTGGTCGTCCTTGTTAAGCAGTTTGCATTTCAATCCATGGCAAGAGTTTTTGAGAAAGAGTGAGAGTTTTGACATACAAATACGAAACTTTTTTACCCCCTCATTTTGCATGGCATGAAAATGACTACATTTACTAAATACCAAGACATATGAGAAGGCATATAATTTAAAATTAATGGGATGCAATGGTAGCACAGGACTGAATGCCCAAAGCCAGGTTTACTCTCATATGAATTCATGTTATGTAGAGCATGCCTTGTTATGGCACCTAGGCTTGTTCTGTGGGAAGAGTAACCCCAGGGAAAGAGTTTGGTAGGACATACCATTCATTTACAGATCGGCTTTTAGTAGGTACTCCTAAGTATGTTTTTTCCCTAATTTACTCCACAATTTTTAAAAAAATACATATATGCTTATATGCTTGTTTAATGGTCATACATGTTAATTGACAATTGTAAGGTAAGGTAAACCACTGACATCTCCTCAGAACAGCCCCTGGTTCCCTTTAAACAGGACAGTGACAATGGCCATAGGACAATACTAAAAATGAGAAGGAGTCACCCTGTAGAATAGATTATGCTAAGGAATGAAAATTAGATGCTTTGCTATATTGTTTTTATTTGTCATGTGTGATGTTTGCAGTCTGGTATTGATCGCTGGGGGTCCAGATGGCTGAGATGGCTGTGCTGTCAGAGAAATAAAACCCCTACAGCACGCTACATGCACTTGGCACAGGAGCTGCAAAGAGATCCCGACTGGCCCCCCAAACCAAGAACAAGCACTGAGGCCAGGGGCCCCCAATCCTAGAACCATTACTGAAGCAAGGGGACCCCAAACCTAGAACCACTGACAAAATCATGGGCTCCCAAACCTAGAAACCAGCACAATGGCCGGGAGTGACCTATCCCCAGACATCAGATCCTGCCAAGTTACCCCGGCCTCCTAGCACACCCACCAGCCATAACTGGACAAAGGGGCCAAACAGAAGAGACAAAACTGCCATCACGCACAGAACGGATTCCTACATACATGTGAGGGAAGACATTTTCATCCTTCCCCGCAAGCAAGCTTCCCCGTGGATGATCAGAAGAGGTGGTGTGTTGGGTCTCTCCTGACCTGCTGTTCAGAGTCCCTGCAGTGTAGTGCCACTCACCTGATAGGAGCTGCAAAAGCCTTGGCTGCAGCTCGTGGCCTCCTCATACCTGTTGATTGCTGCACCTTGATTGTTTTGTATTATTATTTTTAATATAGAAAAGAAAAGGCATGTTGACAATTTGTAAGTGTTGTAAAGGGTTATTTCCCATAAAATCTTGCTGCTTCATTGATTCTGAGGAATGGTGCTGATACACATCATTGGCCTTTTTGGGGGGGGGAGACCTCAAAAACTTGTTTGAAACTAGAATAAGGTAATCCCTTGGTACAGTCCCATGTGTATTGAGGGGAAAACCCTGGTGCCACGTTGGATGTCTAAACCATTCATAAACAATAACTGTCATCTTAAAATGTTGTGAGGAAAGTTGTGAACTTCTTTTGGATCTTCTTCACTTTATCTTTTTTTAAATGTTGTTTTCTTCTTATTTCTTCCTGTGGAAGAACAATGGAGGGACGATCATCACCATAGTCCAGGCTTTGCCAGACTCCTTTGCTGTATGGATGTTTTTTTTTAACAGAAATACCATTAATTCCTAATGGTTTTGGCATCTGCTGCCAGTACAGGTACCTGCTGTAAGTGACCTGTAGACATAGAATGATTAGAATGGTTTCAGCCATGCAGCATAAGTGGATTTGAGTCATGTATAACCATTTTCCACAGGTCTTTACTTTATTAATTTAGAATCACTCAATATTCTGTGTGCAGGTATACCTTGACTGAAAAAGTGAATTTTGTTCAATAAGGTCACTTCATTATGTTTTTGGACTTGAGAAAACAGGGATAATTAGCAATAAATTGTAAACTACTAAATGAATCAAATATATCAAATACACCTTGAACATGATACATACATTTATGTAGTAAACGTATGTAGAACCACTGGTACATAACTCTTAATATGTGAAGTTTGGTTTGTGTCATATTAGCAGTGAGCTTTAAAAATAGTGAAGACATTTCAGATGTATTACATTAAGAGAATGCTATACTCCTGCACATAAAAAAACACAAAATATTGGACCAATTTTGTTATTCCATGTATAGACTCTTTCTGTATTAATGAACTGTAGATACTCTCATCAAAGCGCTATAGAGGGCTGGCTTCCCTGCAGAATTATAAATGTTGGTGAGTGTAGGTTCACACTAAATCATCAAATACAGCAGTACACCATGGTCACCAATGCTGTATGATTAGACCACCCTACCAAAAAACTGACCTCACCATTGCGTTGGAAATCACTTATTTCCTAAAATTGAGTCCACTGTCTCACTCTTTCTGTATGTGTAAGTATGTGAAAATATCAAAACCAGAAGTGCCTTGATGTCCAAACACAAGTTATAATGCATTGATGTACACATTTAACTGTATTTCTTACATTTGCTTTGCTTGTAGCACATTAATTTAAAGTCGTTTCTTTTTTAGGGCAAAGGATTTATTCAGTTTGTCAGTTTATGCAACAAATGCGTTTTAACATCTGTAAACAGACTTTCTGTTTGATAAGGACAAATTATTACAATGGAAAAAAACATATTGACTGTTAATTTTTGCTTGTTTGTTTTACCCCTATGCATTAAATGTGATCAGTGTGCAGGTAATCCAAAGATAACTCACTTGTGAGTAGTATGAAATGTAGTTCCATGTTGTAGTGGTGGACATTCTTCTCCAATAAATTATGCCCTGCATTCTCAGCTTCTCTGATCCAGCTGGGTAAATGAAAACAAAAATGAATTCTCTCAATAGAATCAGAATGTTGTGGTTTTTAAATGTTAACATGATTTTAACTTATGAGTGTTTTCCATTTACATTCATAATGAGATTGACGTAATTGTATTTCATATTTTTATAGCATTGGTGTAATTAATTATTCTGATTTTTCCATTATTATTTTGATAAGGGGAGTAGTTATGCATTTGAATTTCTCTTGGTACTATGTGGTTGTATAATTTTTATTAAATTAACATTTGTATATGTTTGTTATGTCTGAATTTATTTAATGTACTGTTAAATTAAAATTCTATACAATTTCTAGGCTACAGCTCTGACATTATGTATGCATCTTTCTACCTTCGACTAGATATTTGCCATTTTCTGTGCATGTGTGTCAAGGTGGATACAGTTGTCTGGGAGCCTGTAAGAACGAAACAGTTGCACAGTAGAAAGATGCATAAATGCCTGGCAGCTTGACTTCATTGCAAAAATGAGCTTGGATTTGCATCTTCTCTATTCTCTTATTTATGTGTAAACAAATGCTTAATTCTCCAAGCAATGTGAGAAATGCTAAAATTCTTACATTGAAACCAAGTGTGCTTATTATGTAAACTTTTGCACAAGAGGTCAGTAAACACTGATTCTGAGGTAGGGAAATGTGTAACTAAATTGAATAGTTTGTTTTTTTATTTTGTTTTCACTCAAATGATTTCAATAAAAATTTCTGTGCCAATATTTTATGATTTTTTATGTTTTGTGTTTAAATGGACAATATAGGTAAAGTCTCATAACAACATATTTTTTCCAAATTGTTTTATTCCTGGTAAGAAATTTGATGCATGAAAAGTATTGTTATAGTTGTATATATTTTTTTTACAAACTACACATGCTGGGTAAATGTTTAAGAGCTACACTGAAACTGGGTTGAGTTTTAATGTTCGTTTATTTACACTGGTGTTCCCATTAAGTAATACTTCAGCAATTTATCTTTAAATTATTTACAATGTAGTCGTTCTTTATGAAGCATTCGGCTGCGTTATTACATCATTCTCACAACACAAATGCTGCTTTTTATGGAAAAGGAAGACATTAAGAAAACAAGTCCATAAGAAATTGTTTTCACTTTTAAAAAAATCTGTTGAATGGATGATAAAATTTTAGAATTACGATCGCTGTAAATGAAATGACAGCAGCAACACAAGAAGCCCTCATGCATACTTCAAATGTCTGAAGATACATGAAAAGTTTGAACGTGAGGAAATAAAGAATACGGTCATTGTTTCCAGCCGGTTCCAAATACGAGGTCGTACCAGTTTCAAGGAAGTTGCTCATGTAGGCAGTCGGCTTGTTATCATTGTTAGCCCATTGGTGATGGCTACGCATCATTTTAAAATGGAATGAAATACCAGGCTGTTTTGGAAGAAGAAACTTATTGAAGAAACTGAAAGTCTAGCGTAATGCTGCGAGCAGGAAACGCTGTCGCCTGGTGAGTTAGTTAGCTAGCTGTTGCAGCTAATTGTACGTGCTAATGTATACGGGATTGTCATGACACAAATGGGGCGTGGACGACAAACAGCTCTCACTTGCTATTTAGCTGCATTGCCAATTAATCGACAAACCCATTGCTCGCTGGCTTACTGTAATATAACTACTCTGTAATGTTGATATGTTTACGGCAAGTAAGCTATAAGGCACTGAAACAGTGACAGAATAAGGTAGCTAGCGTGTCTGTTTGTTAACTTTGCACGTTTAGCTAGCAAGCAGTTAATCAAAAACTGGCTGATTCAATCTGTAATTCCAACCGTGGCAGGCAAAGTCAAAGTTGTATTTTGCTACCTGTAGGTTGTCTTTGGTCTCTGTTTCAGAAGTAAGCACATTGACATATATGAAAATAAATTTGTGTGACTTGTGATGTTTGAAGCCAGCATTGTTTGTTTCATGTTGTCCATATGTAGCTGGCTAACGTTAGCAAGCTACAAGCATTACAACAATTTATGCAAATCAGTGCGTCGCAGGTGGTATTGTAAGATAATGTTCTAGATCAGAAAAGATCTGCTTTCTGCTTTTGCTAACTATAATTCAAGTATAGCAACAGCTGTTGTTTGCCTGGTGAAACCGAAAGTAAGATGACACGTGAAGGAATTCAGACAACTTTAAGTACAATGGAAGTACGTCCGAAAAATTGGCTACTACAGTGAGGCATGCATGTGGAATTCTTAAGGCAACTGAATGGGCAATGTTTAGTTTAGAAATTAAATCACATAACTTACGGCATTTGAAAGCTCGTCTTGTCTCCATCTGATGTTGCCTTACGAAAAGCAGTGTGAAACATTAGATTGTTTACGCATTTGTAAACAAGTTCATTAGCAAAACCGAATTTATTCCATCAGATAAACTAAGATACTTAACTAATTTTTCGTCAGACAAAAAAAACCGCCCTGTTTTGCGAGTAACACAATGGAGAATGTTTCGCGATTTTCGCAATTGTTGCGATTGGTTTATTTTCGGATATCAAATGCAACTCCACCTACCACGGGAAGTGTTGACAACTCGTGCTGTCTCTCCAGCATGCGTTGTAGACATTAGGTGTTTCATCAGTTCACGTCTTCGGAGGAGGGCTAGAGGTCAAATACCTCCGAATCACTCCGAGTGACTTTCAAATGCTAATGGTGTGACTTTATAGCACTCTGTTATCTGTTGCATATTTGTTTCATTATTATTTTTTTCATACCCTGTGAGCCTGTATCTTTTGAGTCAGCAGGTGCTGTAATTTACCTGTATCCGTCTGCATTTACACTAGAATGCATTTTGATTTCTTGCTTCACAGTGCGGCCTGCAGGATGCTGGTGTGCTCCCGGGTGGCCGTGAGGTTCCCCCTGCCCTTACAGAAGCTGCACCCGCTGTCCCGCGCCATCCACCACCGCTACTCCTCCAACGGCAACCCCTGCCGCCCCGGCCCGTGCCCGACCGCCCGCCACTTCACCTCGCTGTCCCGCCCCCCGCTTCGCTCGTCGCGCCTTTCCGCCTCTGGGGGGCAGGGCTACCAGCAGCGCCGCGGCCTCTGGGTGGTCCAGCTGGCCAGCAGGCTCCTGAGACTGCGCTATATCCTACTGGGTTCCGCTGTGGGAGGAGGCTACACCGCCAAAAAGGTACAGGTCCCCTGCTTCACACACTCTATATCTGTCTCTTTCTCAAACATGTTTACAGATACATGTAAAGACAGATGATATTATAATTTAAGAGAGTGAAAATAGTAATATTCAGCAGTTTTGTTGTCATAGTGATGGCTTTCATTGTTAACAACTTTGTATGAAATCCACCCTTTTAAATCCCGCCTACGAGTGCGTTGCCCACCGTGTGGGCCAGCAGGTCGAGGAAGGAAGCGCGTAGGGGTGTTCTGCTGTATTAATCACGCTTCCTCTCTGATATCATGTCTGAATGACAGCAGGAAAAACAGACTGATGTTAAGATAGAAGTGTGTCTGCTCTGACTCACACCTTTTCTATAGATATCCATCCTGGTGGTACGTTCATAAGGAAATTAAGTATACTGCTGTATACATTGTAATATTCTGCCAGTGTATTTCAGTTACTCAAGGAATACAAGTACACAAAATCAAAGAAAGAGAAAGAAAAGAGAAAATGTCTAGTCATATACTTGTAGATATTTTACTCATAAAGTATGTATTTAAACTGAGAAATTTGCGGATATGACTGATCTTAAAATCTCAAATGAAAGAAAGTTAGAAGCTCACAGATTTAGTTTATTCATCTTGTGATAATCAATCAAATGTTGGCCTCAGATTGTTTTTGAATCCTCAGATATTAAAATGAAAAGGCTGTGTCCAACTCACTTTCTGAGCTCCACCTCAAATGAAATTTGTGCTTCACTCCCCATTCACAGTATGTGTCCAAGGTTTTTCAAACCTTTTTGTTATGATTGGGTTTTCCTGAAGTTTTACTTCAAAGCGAACAGCAAGGCATAGGATGGTAAAATAGGTGCAATGTCTTCCCTTAAACACAGGGTGGCGCTATCACTCCACTCAGGTTGTAGCATCCTCCCTCTTGCTGAAGCTTTCGGTGTGATGCTTACAGTAAAGCTGTAGCTCACAAAACCTGCTTCACGCAGCCCTGAGCCTCGAGTGGCGAACAGATGGACACACACGCTGTCATTCATGCTTCCCCTCCTCGAATCCTCTCTCAGTTTCTGTCTGTCTCTCGAGGATTCCGAGTGCACATCTTGCTCTGTGGGATGGTGTTTTGTGTCGCGGGTGAGATTTGTCAGAGCAGAGGAGGTGATGGATTATGGGTAAAAACGATCACGCTCCGGCTGCTCATCCTTCTGACACCTCCAGGAAAGACACGGAATGTTAATTAATGTTCGTGCTGCCGAACCCTCTCTCGTTTTGTCTCAACAAGACTTCTGCCGAGTTTGTTTTATTATATAAAGACACACATTGTTTACCTTGCATTTACCTTGTTAATGTCGTAAGGGCCTTGTTAACATCTCAGCCCATACATAGTCGCCCCAGCCCAATATGGGTAACGTGCGTACTGTATTTGCACAGCAATGGGAGTTTCACCCTTCCTTTAATCAGGCATCCTTTAAGCAACGACGACAACTTGTTTAACTGCTGTAGTCTGTACTGTCTGCCTTACTGTGTTTCAGACCTATGATGAATGGAAGGACATGATTCCAGATCTGAGTGAATACAAGTGGCTGCCCGATTTTGTGCGGGAAATCACTGACAATGTGGACTTGGGTAGGTGTGTCGCCGTTAGGTGTCAGCACCATGATGGGACAGACAGTTCATATTCATGATTTTTTGCTATAAATCAATATCAGAAATGAATTCTCAAAGATTTCTTGAAAAATTCATTAAAAAATTAAACCTGGGGAAAGCATGCAGTTGGACATACCGAAATCACACCAAGTACATTGCCTTTAGGCCAAACAATAAACTCCTTAAGATAGTATTCCACTGTTTGTCATTGAAAAGGGTGTTGTGCAAAGCTGCATGGCGGAAGTTCAGGGGTTAATCTCTCACATGCTGTGACTCTCTGTGATTGTATGGGGGATGTGGTGTGGGATTGTGTGTGGGATATGTAGTCTTTGGGAGCCTGCCACCCTCTCTTGCACGGACCAGTGTGGCCCCTGTTCACGATGCTGTTGTTTTGGCTCCGCAGATAAACTCACCAAGGCCTTGCCTGATGCGGATGAGCTGGCGAAGCTGCTGCCTGACCTGGGCAAGATTGGAGAGAGCTTCTCCTTCCTCAAGAACCTCCTCTCTAATGGTGGGCGGGTCTTCTCCTGTCACATTTCATATGTCTGTGTTTTTGTTATGTGAGAAGCCAGTCAGGTCTCTTTGTTTGAGTGACCTCTTATGTTTTGGAAAGCTGAGCTTGTAACCAGACGGATGTGGATTTTAATACCAACCACAGGGCAGGGCACTTTATCTATATTTTGTGTTTTGAGCCATATAAATGGACAGTATGTAAGAATGTAATCTGTGAGTATGTAACTATAAGTAACACTGGATAAGGACATTTGTTCTGAAAATTATTATCTTATCTGATCCCTCACATTAATATCATAATTACATAAAGTATAAATTGTAAGAAATAAGTGTTTTTTCCTCTTTATTCAAAGTTCTGTTCATGCATTTGTTCATATTTTATAAACTCACATTATATAAATATCCCAACATTGTCATCAGATATGGCTGTAGGTATAGACTGGAAGGTGTGTAGCTGTGTGTGTTGATTCAGATGTGATGTGTGTCGTTTGCTTCAGATGCTGTTGATTGACTGCAAAGGCTTAGCTCACAGTGTTGCTCATGGCCCTTGCAAACAAACCTGTCCATGTGGAAGCGTGTGGCCTGCTGTCTCCATTTCCTTTCCATCCTTTGATTTATTTCACCTTCCTCTTTGTGCTGCTTCTTCCCAGGTGTGGTTATGGGTAGTGAGGTCACAGGAGCTACCGGTCTGCATCTGTTGTTAGGTGTGTACACCCCACTTTGTGCCGCCTCCATGGTGCCTTCTCCTGATGTCACGGCACATTCACTTTGAAATTCTCCAATCGGCGCTCAGGACTTGCAGATGCAATCCTGTCTTTCTTACAGTTGTAGTCTGTAGGCCAGATATATGTAGATGATCCCCTTTATGGCGACACAAGTCATAAGGTGGTAATCAGTATGAAGATTGCTGTAGATCTGTAGAGCTGCTGTAGATTGAAAAGTACTTTTGATTGGTTAGGTCACATTCTTCTGATTTCATTTTATGGCTTCCTCCGCACTTGGTTGATGGTCCGTTTAGATTCAGGTCCAAATCATCCCTAAATTGTAATGGATTGCTTTATTCCAGTTGGATGCAGAAACAGAAGATGGTGGAAGATATAGGAAGAGTTCTCACTGATTTGGGTCAGATTAGTCTACTGAGTGATAGCAGTGTAGATTTATGGGTAGGGCTTGTAACCAAAAGGTCATAAGGTCATATCACATATTTTGGGACATTATATCATGGACACGAACACTTTCAGATTGAAAAATCCAGTCATGCCGGAATATAGGTATGTGTTTAGTTGTTAACCAATCAAATTTACACAGATCAGACTGTCGGTCACTCCCTCCTAATTAAAACCATGTGTTGGTGCTGTGAATGTATGGCTGCATAAGTGGGCAGCGTGTAAAATTCAACCTACCTAAGTGACTCTAACAAATAATGATATAATAATAATATTTTACAGGTAGCTTGAGAACCACACATGTGGAATCACACCTTTGTTTTTAGTGCACTTAATAACTGATACAAGTCTTTTCACTGTCTAATATGTGCATGTTTTTTTGTTTCCATTTTTCCATTTGCTTCCATTTGCTTGCATTTCTGTAATGGTCTCACCCCCTTGTCCATGTCCTTCAATGTGTCAGCTAGTTTTTTAGCTTCCCTGTTGTCACTCTAGCTGAATGGTGCTGCTGCCCTCTCTTCAGTTCATCACCCTCTCTATGTGTGGTGCGGTGTGAGATCTCAGGATCCTCCTGGCTTGGAAAGGGTCTCCCTCTGTCAGTCTACTATGAGCCTCAAAAGTCTGGAAAAAAAAACAACAAAACTAGCTTTGAGTCCTTGTATAGTTAAGCAGATGGATTTGTCACATTGAATCCAAATTAGTTACATATGTTTATCTCAAAAAATATTTGGCGCAAGATGTTGGAAGAACAGCTTTTATTTACAGTAAACACAGAGTAGGTTCAGTGAAGGGTCACATTACAGCACATATGATTCATGGGGAAAGTACTGTAAGTATTCAAGGCAGAGAAAGACTATTGCTGAATGGCCTGGCTTTTACCATATAGTCAGTGACTTTTTATTTTTAAATATATTGTTGAAGTGGCAGTGATTATCTGTACTGCACTATCGTCATATCATTGTTGTGGTGAGTTTTCAGTGACACTCTTATGGACGTTGTAACTCACGGAGTGTTTTGCTGACTGCCACATACATGCCCTCCTGAGTCCATCCAAACAATTCTAAGCACTTGATTTATGACGTGCATTCCACTGTCCACACCCTATGGGAACCCTCCATGACTTGCTTCCAGGCTCTCCAGAAATGTGACGAAGTGTCGGTCCCTGTCACTTCCTGTCGTCTAGTTTCTGGAGCTGTGAAAGCGCTGACGTCTCTGTGACAGATTGTCGGTACAGGTCACCGCAGTAGCACCACTGTGTTAGCCAACCCAAAGCATGGGCATCCAGTGTGGCTGCTTCTCCTTCCCTTTGTGTTACGGATATGAGCAACTGCTAATTTTTTCTGACATTCATGGAAAAAAGATGGTTAAGTTTGTCACCCAAGGGCAAAGTGCCATAATGGTTACATTGAGGGCCACCCAAAGTCAGGCAAGACACAAACGTCCCTGAAGAGGTGGAACTCAGTCTTATAACTGTTTGCATCACAAGTAAAGCTGTTGTCATGGGCAGGTCAAGACAGAATATGCCTGGAAGACCTTTGATTCCAAATACATTTAGATATGTTCTTGAAAGTAATGTTCATCCAATACTTTTTCTAGACTTTTGAGCTTTGACTGAGGTGTTGGTGACTTGGGGAATATGTTTTGGGCTGGTCTTTGTGTAACAGACTTGTGAATACATGTTAATGCAGGTAAACAGTGTAGATTGTAGATGATAATGCTGGTGATCTGTTGCAGAGTGGATATGTTAGTTAGCATTGTGTAATGTGTTGCAAGGCACGCTGTAAGACCCTTGCCATTCGCTGGATTTGAATATTGCCACTGGGCTGTACTCCCTGCTCCCAGATTCACACTCTGTTCCCAGGTCACAGAGCACCATGTGAACACCTACGCCCTTACATTTATTTGGCATAATACATGTTTATTGCATTATTAACTAACTGTATATCAGTCAATTGTTTGTTTCATTATTATGCAACTTTGTGTATGTGTATTTTTTTTTTTTGTTGTTGAACAAATCTCCCCTTATGGATTTCCTCAATCGTGGGGAGCTGGAGAATGTATTCCCTGTGAATGGCAAGGATCTCCTGTGTTTTTACAGAAATGTGATTCTCTAAGTATTAGTATTCATATGTAACTGCAAGAGATTTCACATAATTCTTACTTATTTTGGTTTTGTTTTTTTTTCCCAGAGTCTTCTGGAGAGCCTGCACTGACCCCTGGCGAAAACCAAGGACCTGACACTGATGATAAGAAGGCATGTCATTCTGCAAATTGACTGCTGAACTTTTGTCTCTGTCTATGGTTTTACAGGAACCCCCTGCATACATAAATGCTGAATTCTGTGTTTGTGTTAGACTCTTCAGTGAATAGCATTAGAACCACCTGTACATAGGAACTGAGGGCAGTTTGTGTCAAATCTTTGTCATAATCATGACCTCACATTTTCAGTATTTTTAGAGGCACCTGTACCATATTGTGGTTCTTCAGATTTTTATCGTCCCAGTTGCAATTTCTGTGGCATTACATTAAGTTCTCACATGGTCCCCGCATTTCATTTTACGATGGAAGTGGTATTGATTTTCATATTGTTTGTCGATGCTGTACTAATTATATTGTCCAAGTCATTATCAGAGAACCATTGTGAAAAATACTTTTTTCTCTTGGCATAATGGCTGAAATAGTTACCCTAATTGTGAATTGGGGGAAGGTGTTTATTATGAGACTATTTTTACTGCTTGTTTTGTCTGTTTGTGGGTTGTCTTGTTCTGGGTCTTGTGTTGGTTTGGTTTGGTATGTTGTTTCACCATATCCTGTCTCTCGCTCTGTCGCCCCCTGCAGGATGTGCTGAGTGAGCTCATTCTTGCTCAGCAGCAGGTCCGGCAGCAAGAAGAGGAGACGCCCAAAGCTCTGCCCGAAAACCCCACCCCGCCCGCGAGCACCGCACCACCCAAACGCAAGGTAACAGCACAGATTTCATATGTATATAGAGCGGAGAGTCATTCATAAAAGAGTCACAGTCCTGCAAACAAGTATCAGAAAAAACTGATTTGTTAAACTCTCAAGGTGGTGCAGTTTGGACTTTATGCAGTAAGGACTTACCATTACATACTGCTATATTGCTATATCTGTTACATACGTAAGATGTGCTGTGATTGGTTTGCACAATTTTTTACATCCTCCAATACTGCAGCAGTATAAAGTTAGTGACATGCTCATCCTCAGTTACCATAAATTTACAAAGTTTATATTTTTTCCCCCAAAATGTTAAAAACATTCGAGACACATTGTGTGGAGTGCATATGCAGTCGATATGCTGGCTTTGGTGAGGCACGCCACGCTGAATCGTGGTCCAGTCTTGCTCACGTTTCATCGCTGGAAGACAGTTCGGGTGATGTGTCAGGTCGCCCCCGTCTGGGTGCTGTCACTGAGAATGAGCCGTTGGAGCATTCACGGCAGGCCCATGGTGTGCTTGTGTCATGCCTTACAGAGGAGCCCAGAAACAGGAAATTTAGAATGCTGTAGGACTAACGTGCCCGGTGATCAGTTTGCCTAATAATTTATTCATTTCCTGATCCTGACAAAACACAAACATGCTATGACAAATGGCTGAACCTGAGTATTTTCAGAAAGCATAGAGTGGACTGCATGGAATATAATCAAGGCAATTCCATGTTTAAATCTCACTCAGCAATGCACCATACCTGTATACCAGTAACGTGTTTTATCAGTGAATCTGCCATCTTTTGCAGGGACATTAAATAATCATATTTAAATTCAACAGTTGCTATCTGCTCTGGTTTCCTTCCTGCATTGACTTTGATTTCCTCCTCTATTGGGGAATCCTTTGCAATATGCATGTGGTGGATAAGGTTGTGTCTCTTTGCTCCTGTTGTGCAGGTTATTCACAGCTAACTTTGTGTTTTACAGACCTCAGAGAAGGAAAAGATAGACCAGCTACAAGAGGAACTGCTCCGCACTCAGGTAATAAAGACAGATTTGATCCTTGACAGCAGCTGATCTGTAGCATAGAGGTGAGGTAAAAATGTCAAAAGTCAAATATCACTGCATGACTCTTGGCTTGGCATATTGTCATAATAAGTCATAATAAGACAAAGGTATGTCACATTAAATTTACTTGTAGATGCTGCAAAAATACAGTTGAACCAATACGCAAATATCTTCTATGCATTTCTCTGCAAATATGGTATATTTCATGGTAGTAAAACAAAAGTGCTTGAGCTTTATCCCTCTACTTGAAAAACCACTGCAGTCTAGTAGGTCCTTTTGTGATATTTAACCTGGCAGATGTTCTCAGGTGCACTCCTAAAGTGGAGTGCATTGTGGCTAATTTGTATAACCCATCCTTAGATGAAGTACCAGCGCATGCTGGAGCGACTGGAGAAGGAGAACAAGGACCTGAGGAAGGAGGTGCTGCAGAAGGACGACAAGGGAATCCACCAGAGGAAGGTCAAGGTGAGGGTGTTAATCTGGACCAGCATGTAACAGTACACAGAGAATAGTGCACATTTACATGACACATCTTATCTTACACAGTGATCTGTACAGGTGTAACCAAACACTTTTTGTAAGTTGCTCTGAAAAGCGTCTGTCAGATGAATAAATGTAATGTAATCACACACGTGACGTACATATGTAACATGATGTAATGAACCATGCACATGGAATTTTTCTGAGTAAATTGTATCTATGGAACCTCACCTGTTGGGGGTGAAGGTCTATATGCTGATACCACTGATTGTGAGCAGGACTGGTCCATTTATATATTTTGGGGGAAGAGGACCAGTCCATTCAGAGATGTGGGGGTGAAGGAGAACTGTTCAATTTAGAAATATTGGAGTGAGGATGAGTGGTTCATTCAGAGATATGGGGTGTGTTTGTGTCTTTCCTGCAGAAGTCTCTCATTGACATGTATTCGGAGGTGTTGGACATCCTGTCAGATTATGACTCCAACTACAACACTCAGGATCAACTACCAAGGGTAAGGCATGTAACAGGGTAGGTCCAATGTGGCCTTGACCACAGGGAGGTACTGCCTTTAATGGGATTCATTGGTCATGTCTCTCTTCCTCTCCTGCTGCTTCGGGGTCCCAGGTGGTGGTTGTGGGGGACCAGAGTGCAGGGAAGACCAGTGTGTTGGAGATGATAGCCCAGGCCCGGATCTTCCCCCGGGGTTCAGGGGAGATGATGACCCGGTCTCCCGTCAAGGTGAGGAAACGTTACGTTACATTGCAGTCTTCTAGCAGATGCTCTTATCCAGAGCGACTTACATAGGTAACAATTTTACATCCATTCTTTCGTTATCCATTCATTCTGCTGGATATTTACTGAGGCAAGTCTGAGCAGAGCCATTAACTAACTGCTGTATGTCTTTTGTTTTTGGTGGTTAGGTGACCCTAAGTGAAGGACCTCACCATGTCGCCATGTTCAAAGACAGCACCCGTGAGTTTGACCTGGACAAAGAGGACGACGTAAGGACATTTCAGATGGATAGAGAAGCAAGTTGCAATGCTGGTGCTGTGCTGTACAGCTCTGACGAAACCTTTATCATCCCATACAGCTGGCAGCGTTGAGGCATGAGATCGAGATCAGGATGCGCAAGAGTGTGAGGGACGGGCAAACAGTGAGCCCTGAGGTGAGACCAGATCCTGACTCCGTCTCTGGAGTTTCTGCCAATGCAGACACCTTAACAGGCAGGAGAGAATAAGGCTGAGGTGTGACCTACACACCCACCTTCATGTATGGTTTATTATTACAGAGACCAGCACTCATCATGTCATTATAGATTAATCTCATGACCATTCATACTGATAAAGAGAATTATATTACATCACATGCTTAGTAGATGTTATTATCTAAAGCAGCTTGCATAATGTGCATATATGTCTCTTTATAACCACTGAATATTCATTGATGTAAATTTTGGTAAGGTGCCAAAGTCAAAGGTAAAACAGCATTACACCACCTAGGGATTGAACTGCAACTTTTGGGTTCTCAGTCCTGCCCCTTAACCGCTTTGCTGCACTGTTCAATCTGTATTTTAGACCATCTCACTGAGTGTGAAGGGTCCAGGTCTCCAGAGGATGGTGCTGGTGGATCTGCCAGGAGTCATCAGTGTGAGTTCAGGCCTGAATTTTACCCCATTACTCTCTGTGGGAGCTGCTTATTTTAGATCAGTACTGAGTGAGAGCAGGTTCTCTACACTGCCCAGTTTCTTACTGAATTGAAACTGAATATACTGCTGAACCATTGAGCTCAGTGCTGTTCATAGTTCTGTGCACCAGAATTGATGATAAAATCACCAGCAATTTTGTTCAAAAATGTTTTTTATCCATTTTTGTAAAGCAGTATGGTTGTTTTAAATATGAAATGTGACAGTAGGTAAGAATATGTTTTTGCAAAAAAAAAAAAAAAAAGGATCTTGCCGTAAGGGTGAAAGGTGAGAGTTCAGGCCAGGATGTTCATGTCTCTGTTTTCAGACTGTGACCGCAGGCATGGCCGCAGACACTAAGGAGACCATCTTCGGCATCAGCAGGGCCTACATGCAGAACCCCAATGCCATCATTCTCTGCATTCAGGGTGAGTCCTCCTCAATCACCTCACAGTGGTGTTCACTCAATCCGGATTTGATGTCTTTAAAGTTACAGTCCCGGAAATCTTGAAGGGCGCCTAGCTTTAATCTTACAAATGCTGTCAATATTTCAGTTTGCTGTTGTCCTTGAAAATGTTTATTGACTTGAAAATTGAAGTCAGTTTTAAGCCAATGTGTTAACTGGCTGTGAATTAAGGCTTGCAGCGTTTAGCTAGATATAACAACCACCCACATGGTGAAAAGTCCTTATAAAAAAATGATCTAAGCCTATATGAAAAATTCTTCATATGTCCATGCCGACACTTTCGTTTAAGTGTTCTTTAACACTGAAAGTTATACCAAAACAGCAAAGTGTATCCATTATCAGAATGTGCATCAAATTAACGCTGTGATGAAAGTATAGGCATGAAGTGTAAGAACCTTGTGAAGTCATATTTTTTGGGTGCTGAGGGTAATGTGCTCCCTGCCCCCCTGTAGATGGGTCGGTGGATGCCGAGCGCAGCATTGTCACAGACCTGGTCAGTCAGATGGACCCCCAGGGGAAGAGGACGATCTTTGTGCTGACAAAGGTGGACCTTGCTGAGAAGAACCTAGCCAGCCCCAGCAGGGTGAGTGGTCTTTGGTAGCCTTCGAAGGTCAGCAGTGTTTCATAGCCCCATATCACCAGAAGGGGTTTTCTCTTTCTCACATTTTCTCACATTTGAGAATAGATGCCACCTGCGATCCTGGACATGACTTGCAGATAATCATTTCGATCTGCTCTTCAGATTTCAAACCAAAATTTCACTTTCACCCTTTTCTCTTTGTAGATTCAACAAATAGTTGAAGGGAAGTTGTTTCCCATGAAGGCTCTGGGCTACTTTGCTGTGGTGACTGGAAAAGGTAAAGAAAATCTGTTACAACCATAACAGATGTGATCGGCGGTGTGTCATATTTCTGCTCCACTGAATCACCACTGCATGAAACCTCTCGCCTCTCTTGATTTAGGCAGTAGCAGTGAAAGCATTGACGCAATCAAAGATTACGAAGAAGACTTCTTCCAGAATTCTTCATTAGTAAAGTAGGTCTGAACTTTTTGGGTTTTATCAATCATTTCGCTGACCTTTGGGGCACAAAAAATCCCCATACCTTTGACTTTGCACCTTCTCCATAGGAATGGGATGCTGAAGCCTCACCAAGTGACCACCAAGAACCTGAGTCTGGCCGTGTCTGACTGCTTCTGGGAGATGGTGAGCGAGTCTGTGGAGCAGCAGGCAGATGCTTTTAAAGGTACAACGAAAGGAAGCCCGTTTATTAGGAGTGCAGGGCATGAGAGATTTTGGGAATCTGAAAGATTGTGCAGATACTAGTGTGGATTCACTTGGGCCGTGTGAATGAATTAATGAATTAATTTTGGCAACAGGCTCCACCCTATCACTTGAACTACCCTTTCTAGTATTTTTCCCTAATTAGATTGGTATCCAGAGTATACCAGCAGGGGTTACAGTCTCTTCCCCAGCTCACCTCACCGTCTGACTGATGTTCATCCTAGAGTCTCTTTCTAGCGATTAGGGGCTGGTCTGTAATTGATTTATGATTCATTACTCAGGCTTCCCTCCCCTTTCTTTGCCCGATCGATTCCTGGCTCATTAAACAATGAATGGAGACCTGCAGGGGAGACGAATAATGAAGCAGTTACTGTAATCTCCCCTGGGTCTGAGAGGAGTGAGAACTAGCAGCAGTTACTGTAATCTCCTGTGCGCTAGAGAAGAGTGAGGCCATGCACAGGCCAGACAATGCGTCTTGTCTTTATGTGGCGTCCAGTGACACAAACTGTTTTGTTTTACTGGTAAAAGGTGGAAGCCTTTACAAGTATTTCTCGGAAATATGTATTGTCTTAAATATAGGTTGTAGTTATATTTTGTGAGTAAATTTTGGTCTGTTTAGATGTAGGACAGTTACAAAGTAGAGAGACTTGATGGCAAGGAACACAGGTAGCGGGTTGCGTTGTTGATAATGAAACAACAAGCAGTGTCATGTTAAATATGAAAACTAGAGGATCTCAAAGTGGCCTTAATCCAGTGTATACGATTTTTAAAGAACTCAAATGTGAAGTCCATCAAATGAAGTAATGCACCCTTTAAAAGCATCCCACAGGTCTTGATTTTAAGAGATTAATAATGCTAGACGGGGAAATCTGAATATCAAACAAGAACAGTGAGTCACAGGAGACTGCTCCATTGGCTTTTGGTCTGTTGATGAATTGCAGTCTAGTGGAGAGTGTCCCTTAACAGCTGATGTCATCCACTTTTAACTATTTGATTGTGTCAGGAGACAGAGTATTGATCCATCTGCTCACAGTGTGTGTATTTTTATCTTTATTTTATTTTTTAGCATCCCGTTTCAACCTGGAGACTGAGTGGAAGAACAATTACCCACGCCTAAGAGAGCTGGACAGGGTAGGACCACCTAAGACTCATGAGCATGGGAGAGTGATGGGTGGTGCAGGGGGATGGAGGGCTAGGTTTGATGGGATGTAGGTGGAGTTGGGGGAGGGGTGGGCAGAACAGAGGGGTTTTCTGGGGCAGGAGGGATGAATGAGACTGATGATGTCTTTGGATCCAGATAGTGTGTGTTTTCTGTGGAGGTAAATAGACTACTGATGAAGCATGTGTGCCAGACTTTGCCTCTGTTCTCCACAGAAACATGATAGAGAAGTCCATTTACTCTGTCCAGAAAAGGTGTTACTATAGTAGTAATCTAGAGTGAGGCATCATGAACCCCAAAATGGGCAGAGGTATAACGTACATCAAGGACTCACTGTTTTTAACCAATCAGATTTACAGAACATGGTCACTCTGTTGCTTGTTTAAGATATAAATCCCTTGAAAAATCCTTGGATGTAAATCGTTTGAAAAAATAATTGGAATAGTTAGGAAAAGCAGAAACCAAAGGGGAGTTTCGTGTTGTTGATGGGAACTTTGCGAAAGCTGGAATCTTTGACTGCTCTTTCTTCATTTCCCAGAACGAGCTCTTTGAAAAAGCCAAGAATGAAATCCTGGACGAAGTGATCAGCCTCAGTCAGGTCACACCAAAGCATTGGTAAGTACCCTTAGCCGATGATCCAGAATGCACCTCACCCCAGTCAGAATGCCCTGTGGTTACTCTGACTTATGAATCCAGTTTTTTTTTTTTTAATTCACCTTAAAAAAAAACCTTTTACTCAATTTACACAAAGGTAATTTAATCAAACATTAAACTTACACTGAACATTCAACACTGGCCTGATTCATATTGCGGAAGGCAATTTTAATGAGTTGGTTACTGGTGAATAAACCCGCAAAACGCTTGGAGTGCATAGTCTTGATGAAAACTGGTGATGGTGGACAAGGATGCTGGCCATAAGTGTTCTGTTTAGTAGGTAGAAAAAGCATAGTGGAAGCACAGGCCTCTTTGGTGAATTGAATGTATGGACGTTGTGAGGGTGCGAGTGATGTTCATTAATGAAGCTGTGTCAGTGCAGTGATGAATGGCTTCCTGCTGATCCTACTGGACTCTCTTCGCGAGAGCTGTCTTTGGCTGCTGGTCCTGGACGTGTTTACACTGAGGGAGCGGCAGTGGCGTCTGAGCAGGATCCGCCTAGGAATGTTGATCAATTAAATAATTCAGAACCCTGACTAGAGTGATCCATGTACTATGGAAGGATCTGGACCCTGATTTAAATGGTTCTTGTAGGCTTTTTGTGTCCAGACAACTTTGGAGCTGATGGACTACAGCCCCCTGTAGGACCTTTGACAGGAGGGGGTGACAGCACTGTAATTACCAAGCAAGGCTGGGTCTAAGTTAGGCTTTTCCAGGAGCATTATAATGGTTGCCTTTTGGAGGACAGGGAGTACAAGTCCAGTTTGCAAGAACTTACTCACAGCCTACAGTAATTGCAGGGCTTCGTTCTGACATACCTGTCTGAAATAATGGCATGAGAAAGGGACCTAATTTTAAGATAATTCTTGAACAAACCATTGAGGGATATTTCTGGAAGACATTAAGAGAGGGAAAATTGTCCTTGGACCCCTCCTAAGCACTCCACCTCTCAGTCCTGGTGCTGTGTTTGACCCCCCTCTCCTTCCCTTTCCCAGGGAGGCCATCCTCCAGAAGAAGCTCTGGGAGAGGATGCACACCCACGTCATCGAGAACATCTACCTGCCTGCCGCTCAGACCCTGGACTCCGGCACCTTCAACACCACCGTGGACATCAAGCTCAAACAGTGGACAGATAAACAGCTACCACACAAAGCGCTGGAGGTACTGAACACTGACTTACTGTACATAGCCACCCACACAGAAACTGTGACTATATACAGTCCCCTATACAACTATTCACTGTGTGTAGTCACCAGTAAAAATACTGACCACTGACTATACAGAGTGTTCTTTACAGGTAGTCACTGAACACATGGTTGCCTATACAGTTGGTGACCACTCACTGTACACATGGTCGCCTATACAGATAATGACTACCTACTGTACACGCCATCACTTGTACAGATAATGACCATCTGCTGTAAACACAGAGTCATCTCAACATACTGGAAATACTGACAAGACAAGACATTACCATCGAGCCAGCCTGTGCATACACTTATATTTGCTCTACACACAGGAGCCTGTTAAGTCCGCTGTCTCCTGATAGTGACCTGCTCAGTTTGCCCTACGAACAGGGGCCTGTTCAGCTCTTGTTTGTTGCCCTGTTTTCAGGTGGCCTGGGAAGCCCTGCAGGAGGAGTTCACGCGCTTCGTGTCGGAGAACAAAGGAAAGGAGCAGGACGACATCTTCGACAAGCTCAAGGAGGCCGTGAAGGAGGAGAGCATCAAGAGACACAAGTGGAACGAGCAGGCAGAGGAAAGCCTGGTAAGGAAACGCTGCATAACAGCCTCCCATTAGAGGGCTCCTGCATCAGTGCTGCTGTGTGTTAATGAACTGAGGAATGGGCATATCTCAGGTGGTGCTGACAGCTAACCTGTGCTGATCTGATCCACCACGGCCCAGTTCAGAGTCTCAAGGTTAAGGGAAACTGATCTGGTCAGCTGCAGACCACCGTCTGAGGAGGGTGGCAGACTGGTCTAGCAAAAGATCACACTCTTGCTAACTAAAGCTGTTACCGCAATCTTTAAACCTGCATAAATGAAACCAGCGGGTTCCGGTTTCTGCCGGATCAGCTCCAGGCTGAGAGCACCTTGTGAGGCGGCTGTGCTGTGTTTCAGAGGGTGATCCAGCACAACGCCCTGGAGGACCGCTCCATCACCGACAAGCCCCAGTGGGACACCGCCATCCAGTTCATGGAGGAGACCCTACAGGCGCGCCTGAAAGACAGTACGCCCTACAGTCACAGATGCACTCACCCATGGATACTTTTACCATGTAGTCTGTATGATTTTTTATTTGTATATTATTTGGGGTGAAAGAATCAATGTCCCTCTCAGCCTGTCAGTAATATTTTGAGAACATGGTAGGCACTGGCAGATGGTCTGTTTCACCAGATTGACATTTCACCAAAACCCTTTTTTATCCCAGCGGAGGGGGTCATCAGCGACATGGTGGGCCCTGGCTGGAAGCAGAGGTGGACACAGTGGAAGAGCCGCAGTCAGGAGCAGGTCAGTGGCCCCTACTTCAGACATCCAGCCTGGAGTCTGGGCTTTTCACTTTTATATAAATCTGAGATTTGCACCTCTCTCTGAGGTGTCAGTGTGAAGTCTGGTGTGTGTCTGATTTCGGGGGAGTGGGACTGTTCTTTGTTCCATTACTGGGTGCAGTGGTGGCCTTGCTCAGTGAGCTCCTCTCTCCCTCGTAGCACATCCGCAATGAGACCAAGAACGAGCTGGAGCGTCTACTGAAGGTGCATGAAGACCACACCGCCTACCTGGCCAATGACGAGGTCACCACCGTACGCAAGAACCTGGAGGCCCGCGGGGTGCAGGTGGACCCCATTCTGGTCAGTCCAATCTACAGCAGGGCTCCTTGGGTATGCAGGGTCTGTAGGGCTACTCAGCCCTGGTCGTGGAGGGCTGAGGTGTCTGCAGGGCTACTTAACTTTAGTAGGGCCACAGTGTCTTCATTGACTTCTGCAGATTCACATCAACCAATAAATACCGACTCAAATGGATATACTTTAAGTGTGTTTAATTAACACGATGATGAGTGCCTCCTGGTCATGATGAAGAGCTCTGTGTCTGAGTGGTTGTTGTCTGACTGTGGGATGTGTCTGTGCTTCCCCTCCATGCTGATTGGTTCCTCTCCAGATAAAAGACACCTGGCATCAGCTATACCGACGGCATTTCCTGCAGAGGGCGCTGTCTCACTGTAACCTGTGCCGGAGGGGCTTCCACTACTACCAGCAAAACTTTGAGGACTCGGAGGTGAGGGTTGCAGTCAGAGATAATTTATCACTAAGGAGACAGCGCAAACTGCATTCTTTCCTGATCCAGCTAAGGAGTTCCTGTCACTATTTGTATTGTTTAACTGGGAGAATTGTGCAGTGCAGAAACAAGACTTTGAATGTAAAATTTTAATAAAGGATCGTTTGTACACTGTTTAATGTAATGTAAATTTCTGTCCATCACAAACCATTTGGTGTTACCATTTTACGCTGTATTTCTAACTTGTAGGCAGCCTTGGTTTCAGCTCATGTAATGAACTGGTCTTACTATCTGATGCATTGACCAAAAACACTAACTGGTTTTTGACTAAACCAGTCATTTGTCAGTCAGGAATGTTAACACTGAGGTGGAATGACTTAAGTGGTTATGTACATTGCTTGTACAGCTGGACTGTCATGACGTGGTTCTGTTCTGGAGGATCCAGAGGATGCTGGGAATCACAGCTAACACCCTGAGGCAGCAGCTCACCAATGCCGAAGGTAGGGTGGATCAGCTGATCTGGGGTCAGCTGCACTCTGATATCTTATCATTGTACCTTCCTCATATCAGCAAACTGCAAAGGCTGGCTGATCTGGGGTCAGCTGCACAAAAGCCCATCACTCCTTGTCAGTTTGCCAGGCCTGTTTAATTTACATTTAGTCATTTAGCAGGCACTTTCATCAAGGGCAGGCTACAAAATAAGAGGACAAAATGCACCTAATATCAGAATGATGTAAGACAGCCACATATATGTGTTATATGTTTAGAGAATCATTTTTCCCTAGTAAGGAGACATATGTGCATGACATCATGACCTCAGATTCAGTAAATCTGAAATCCAAAATTAAAATGTGTTGCAAGTTCCACTTACTGTATTACTTACTTACTGTATATTTACATTTTTACTTGTCTAGAGGAAGTGATGAACTGGATGGGCATCATCATGTCTGAGGATATAGGGTATATTTATGTATTTATGTGTTTATGCTTTGCAAAACGATCTGTTCTGAGATTCTAATGTTAACAGTCTGGAATAAAAATGATGGCCCATTCTTATGAATGAGTCTGGTTCACAATTAATGTCAAGGAAGATAAACCTTCACTCTCTTCTATTATATTTTAGTTTCTACTCTGAATGCTCCATTCATTGCAGAGTGAATAGCATCTAAATTAGGCACCCTTACAGGAACAAACTTTCATTGGGTTAAAAGTCTGCTAATATATTACACAACCTTAGAAACGTCCATTGCAGATGGAAATGGTAGACATGATTTCCATCCCTGTTCTCAATAACCATGCTTGGCGGGCGGGTTCTCCATGACCATAGTTGACGGTTGTTGTCTCTGGCCTCAGTGCGGCGCCTGGAAAAGAACGTGAAGGAGGTTCTGGAGGACTTCGTGGAAGACTCGGAGAAGAAGAGTCAGCTGATCACGGGCAGGAGGGTGCAGCTGGCGGAGAACCTGAGTGAGTCATCACTGACGTGCAGAGCTCAGACGACAGTGTGTGAACGAGTGAAACGTGTGAATGAATGAACGCATGAATGTAAGTAGCAATGGAGGGTCAGGCTTCATTAACCAGTAGAGCTACCACGTGCAGTCAGCCACTGACTTGTTTTATCAGAGCAGAACTGTATCAGACAATCACTTCCAGTATGACCCCATTTTGGAGCTGATGAACCCCCACTTTTCCTTCTCTTGTTGAAACACCTGTGACTGAGAAGCTAATGTGAAATGACCATAGGTAGCATACATGCACATGTGTTAGTGCTGTAAGAGTTAGCGGTGTCACTGAGAACGGTTATAGTACATGCATTGGGGAATTGGTTACAGGGAACTGCTGTTCAGAAAAATACAGCTTCCTGTTTTCTTTGTGCTCATTTGTGAGAGTGCTGCTTATGTAGTTTTATGACAATGCGATAAATGCTGCTGTTAAATATCCCCTCCTTTCTGTGTGATGGGAGGTGAGACCCTGAGAGGAGAGTGTAGGTGGAATACCTTGTGGGTGTTGGAAAGGCCAGCAGAGGGCGACATTAGTCAGAGAAAGGAAAAGAGCTTTCAGAATGGTTTCTACTGATGAGGTAATGAAGAATGAATTGCTGAAATATTCATCACACTGACATGATGCAGATAAGTATTAGGCTGCCTGTTAAGTTATGATGTGATTTTTGAAGTGAGGTTCACTCAAAGTTTAGTTTCAGTGCAGGAGGACATCTTAATCCTGACATATTGACTGTATCTGCCAAAGCGGCACCTTTCTCTTGGATGAGATCGTTACCATTTAAGATGGTGAATAAATACTGGACCAATTCAGTTTAAGCACCTTGCTGAACAGTAGAACAGTAATGCTTTGCTGATTAAAACCTGCAATCCCTTGGCTACAAGTCTTTTCTTTACCATATAACCTGGAGGCACAGCATTTGTGGGAATGTGTGTTTGCAGTAGTGAATAGTCTGAGGCAGTGTGCGTGAATACAGTACACACTCTTTATGAATGTGTGTTATACAGTAGACATTCTTTAGGAATATTTGTGAATACAGTACACATTCTTGAGGAATGTGTTATACAGTAGACACTCTTTGGAAACGTGTATGAATATAGTGCACATCTTGTCACTTTCTCTCCTCTGCGGCCGTTTGATTTTTAAATTGCTGTCTGGCGGAGAGGAGAGAGTGCTCTTCAGGAGTACGTGGGCTGACACACTCAGCACCCCGGTTAAAACGACCTTCGTTTAAAAGACGGCAATTTGTGGGCTCGGCAGACAGGCCACCATCCATGTCTCCACTCCGGGGCAGTGGTTATCTACACTCTGCCTGCAGCCCAAATTGGAGTCCTCTTTCAGATGACACAGGGTTAGCGTAATGGCTTTTTAACATTTGCGGCCTGAGGCACGAAACTTGCCTTTTTTCTGTCAAATTATCTCTTTTTTTATGGCTTCAGCATTGACCTTTATTAAACCCCTTGGAAGCTGTGGTTTTACAGAACCAGGGCTAATATCATGAATCCTTAAATAGTATCCCCCCACTAAAATTGTAGTGTGAAGGTTGGGATTATGATTTGCTCAAAGTTGACATTATGTACATTATGTGTTTAAAAGTCCACTCTTTATGATCACAGAAAAACATACAGCAATCCAGGTCTCCCGAAAGTGTTTGAGCAGGAGCTGTAAACAAGCTCTTTTAGTGAGAAGAATAGGTGAGTTAGCGATGTGGTCACGTGACCAGATGTGTCCGGCGCGGTCCCGTCGGGCCCTTTGCGCGCGTGTGGGGCGCCCCGCCGGTCACGTTCCCAAAATAAGTGACCCCGTGCTGAGGCGCGGCGCGTCCGCCGTGCCTCTCTCAAGCGTGACACACATCCACACAGGATGTGCTCATGTTTGGAGACGGGACGTTTCCCTTCAGCGGGGGGGTGACTCACCGGGCCAGACGTCCAGGGCGCAGCATGTGGCGTTGGGGGCGTCCTGCTGCAAGGGATTCTTTAATCATTAGCGATGCTGGCGGAGGGGTGGAACAGACAGCGCCGTTTGTTTCTCTGTGTGGGATATGCTAATAAAGGCAAGCCCGGGCAAGACGACGGGGTCTGTCGTCCTGGCAGCCGGCTGCGGCTAGCACGCGGCGGAAAAAAACGGTCTCCCGCGGCGATCAGCTGAAACCCATTGCTGGGAAGAGGACGGTAAATGATAACGGGAAGCCCTCGGCTAAACAGAAGAAGCCTTCAAAGGCACGCCGGGCGTTGAATCCCGGCGCCGCTGAGCGTTTAACTGTAAATGGTCATCAAACGCGGCCGTGCTGGCGGTTGTTGTCAGAGGAGGGCGAAGTCCCCGGGGCTGCAGAAGTTCTGAAGGCCCACAGGGTTCTGCTGAGGTGAACAGGGAGACGTGGCAGCGCGCTGGCTCCTTCCTGCCGCCGGGCACCCACTGGCAGTCCATATTTAAAGCGCTCACATCACTTCCTCCACGCTGTGAGTTCCCGGTAACATCAGCGCAGAGCTAAAAAGAGCATTTGAGCAGAGCTCTGGCAAGGGGGGGGAGAGAGTTCCTGGGCCTGTCTGGGCAGGGGGACAGCGTGGCCCAAGCTTGACCCCGCACAGGGAGGGAGAGGACATCCAGACGCCCAGCGCGGCGTGCCCGGGCTTGCCCGGTGGAGTGCTCTGGAGACGGTCTGTTGTAGGTGTCAGGGGGTAAAGTCCGTGTCCAGGCTGGCTGGCCTGCCTGTTTCTGTTGAAAAAGGGGAATGCAGGGCGCTCCGTTGGCCAGCCCTGGGGGTGTTAGCGGCGTGCCCTCACATGCGGCAGTTCTGGCTTCCCTCAGGAAGGGCGAGGGGAGGCCAGAGCATACCCCTGTGCTGTGCTCTGTGTATAAGCCCTGCCCCACAGTGCACATTCAGCGGCAGTTATTCCCAGTGCTCACAGGTGACCGCAGGCTAGAGAAAAGCCAGTTTTGTAAAAGCTTCATCACCGTGGGAACAAGATAGCATCGCAAGCCTGTTAGCATTTTGTCCAACTATTGTTTTTTTTTTTTTAATTATCAAATCTGTTTGTGACTTTATAGTTTGGTAGACTGATAAGATGAGGCTAGACTGCTCTCTCCTTCCCTGACCTCTGCAGCAGAGTCTCAGGGAGTGATGTGGTGTTTAAATGACACATACTTTTCCCGCAGAGCTGTCCTTCCCTCTGTACAGTGCACCTCCTCCCCCCCTCCCAGTATAAACAGTTTACCAGAACCTGACACCGCTGGCAGCCATCGGGGGCTCTATCTAATGGCAGGCCGGGGGATGTGAGGATGGGGGGGGCGGGGGTGGGGAGCGGGGGGTAGGAGGGGAATGGTTCTCGTCAGACGGAGCCCACCGCTCTCTGAAGTGCCGAAAACGCTGGAGAGGAGCCAGCTGCGTGCATCTGCCAGAGCTCTGGTTGCGGAAGGGGGAGCTTATCGATTATCAAACACGAGGACATGAAGCAGGCGAGGAGAGGTGAGGCGGGGATCGCGCCGCTAACCCCCGGTGCATTCCTCTCCGGGCCTCCACTTGCCGAACGAGGCCAGCGCTTGAGTCCTGATGGATGGCAGGCGGCCCCTCTCTCTGCTCCTTCATCTCCGCCTGCCGGCTCTTTCTCCCAGGGGGGTCTGCACTCAGGGGGGCTGTGTTGGATGAGGATCGCGGTTGGCATAAGCTGGCCAGTAGGGGGCAGCAGTGTGGCGTAGGCGTTTAAAAGCTGAGTTTGGAGCCCACGGGATACAGGTTCGATTAGCAGGTGGAGCCCTGCCGTTGTACCCTTGAGTAAAGTCCTGAACATGAAGTTTAGTAAATATCCTGCTATAAAAAATACCCATGATTTTTATAGGTATAAAAGGACTGTTTTATCTTTAACATTAACTTACTTTCCAATGTAAGAGGGGAAAGCAAAAAACGAAATGCTGTCTAAGCCATTATCTCATCATGAAGCAGACAGAACACATATGGCTGTAACCTGCTCTCCAAGTCATGAGGCTCCTGCAAAAGATTAATGAGCTGCAGCTTTCAGTTTCCTCTCCAGCCAATGAATTACCTCCCTTCTGAACTCACCTACCAGCCAATCAATCACCTCCCCTCTGAACTTACCTACCAGCCAATGAATCATCTGTGGTCTGACTTTATCGAAAGCCCAGCCGCCTCTCACCTTTTCAAATCTTGAGTCACATTCGTAAAAACATAGAAATGTACCATTCTGCACAATCCTCTATTTCCCTGGCCTTCTACATACATTTTTACTTGTTGCGTTGCTGCTTATTCCTTGATTATAAATTAGAACTTAAAGGAATGATTATGCTTTCAGCTGTATTTTTGAATTAAATGTGTGTGTAAAATTGAGAATTTATATTCATTAAAGTTTTGTTGAATTCTCAATGGTGGTGTTGAAGTTAGGGTTAGGGTCGGGGTCAGTGTTAGGGTTAGGGTTCAGGGTTAACTTTAGGGTTAGAGTTAAGGTTAGTGTTGGCAGGAAGGTTAGGTAATACTGTGGTTAGGTTTGTGGTTAGGGTAGCTATTGGTGTCGGGTTTAATATTGGTTAATCTTAATAAAAGTTAGGGTTGTTGGTAGGGATAGGATAGAGGTTAATGCTGGTAATGGGGTTAGTGTTGGGGTAAGCCTTGATGTTTGGGGCATTTGTTGGCAGGATTGCTTTGGGAGAACCTGCCTCTTAGGACAGATCGTCCTGTGTGCCGCCAGACCCTTCTTACTGCGGGTTGCTGTCTGCCACCTCCCTGGCTGGTTCGTTCCCTCACAGTGTAGTGCACACAGAGCCAGCCCTGCACTGCAGCCTTGATGTTAAACACACATTGCAGAGACCGCTGTGTGACAAAGAGGTGTTTACAGCACTCAGACAGAGGAATAGGAAACCGCTTCGGAGCAGCTGGAAAGAGATGGGCCTGTCCAGTTCCTGGCTGTGGGGTCCTAGTCATGACCCTCTTTTAGAGGCTGAGAAACACACGGGCAGACCCCCCAGCGCTTTCTGGTCCCTCCGACTGGCCATTCACCCCCCATCTGTTTCGGGGACTGTGGGGAGGTCCCGCTCTCGTAAATCTGTCACCGGCAGCGGTGAGCGATGCGGCTCCTCTGAATGGACGTCCCATTGGGTGGTTTTCCTTTCTCTCACAGACGTAGAAAAGGGGATTCAAAGATGTGCTTTTTCCTGTGAGGAGGTTTCGGTGGGAAACGGGGGGCTGTGTGGTGGAGGAGAGGGAAAACCCCGCATGACCCACGTTTCCGCCTGCCGGCCCCACTCTGTAAAGGTACCATGTGACCCCCTGACCCCGGGGTCAGCGTGTGTCTCTTCCTTTAGCCCTGTCTGGCCCAGAGATGAGAGGTACTGGGAGGAGTTTAAGAAACATTTCCCTCAAAGTTTCTGTATGGGGACAAGATGCTAATTTATATTTAACATTGAAATCTGACACCAAGTATTCCAGTTCCTCAGCAGCTTCTATAGCTGAACCACAAGAGTAATCTTATGGATTAACAGCCTCTGCTCTTGCCACTAGTGTTTGAAAAACCCATCTGTGGGGCGGTCTGTAATAATAATTATTATTATAATAATGGTAATTACAGGGTAGGTGTGTCACATTATCACCTTTTAATGCCTAGTTACAAAGCGTTCTCTCAGCACAGTGAGTAACTCAGCATTGAAACTTTGAACTTCCCATTCCTTTCTTCTTTTCATTTTTTCCCTCCTTCTCAACCCACTCCCACCTTCCCCAGTGTGTGACAAAAAGTGCAGCTGACTGAGAGACAGGTTAGGGTAATTATTGGTGGAAAGACAAGCGTTGACGTGCCCCTGCCTAATTCTCAGGTATCGTGGCAATCTCTGTTCATTGCTTTAAGACACTGAGGCACTAAATAATGTATCAAAAAGCCTGTCCAGTCTGCCCGCCACTTGCAAGGCCCCATAACCAAAGTTTGCCAGTGGTAATTCATATAAAATAGCTGCTAGTGTCATGTTGTGGGTCCGTGTTGGAATAACATACCTAAAGTGACATCTGGCAGGTGGGTATTTCCATGACTGCTGGATGTCAGGGTAGAGATTAGCAAATACACACAGCTACACTGCTGCCCCACATTAGAACAAGCTTTGTAAATGCATTAGAGGTGATAAGTCTGTTTGGTGGAATGGGACTTTGCTGTAAACTTCATCCGGATGCAGTTCATTAGGGTCTAAGGGTTTATTAGGCCAGGTCTTTTTGGCCTTTTTCAGGACACATTGGAATTGTTCTGTTACTACGTTATAGTAAAAGTCTCATATAACCGTTCTGTATGAAATGGATAACTTTTTCTTTATACAGTTCTCACCTCCTCACCGGGCCCGGCCCTGTCCCCGGGTTCCGCCGACCCCGCCTCTTTGTTAGCCAGGCATTCCATTGGGCCAGGCTGTTCCAGGCTCTAATTACAGGCCAATTATCGGCTTTGGCTGCCACCGCTGCGCTGTGCACAGGGAGGGCACAGGGGCACGAATGTGGTGGTGAAAGAGATATCATTTCATGTGGAGATCGGGGGCGGGGGGCTGAATGGGACATGCTTCACAACAGTGTCAATGAAAAGGGCCTTCTGGGATAGGGCCCCCGAGGATTATGGGAATATTCATGACCAGATAAAGGGGGGCCCATGAATCGATGCATGGAGGAGCTCATCTTTTAGGTAAACAGCACCCCGAAGGGGGGGGGTTTAAATCCGCTTTCTGAGACGACTGTGTCCATTCGTGTCGTATCTCTTCACAGCAACAAATAAAGTTCTGTTTCAGCCCTTTTCTGCTGTGCCGCCCTGCATTTGTGCCCTCCGGTAAACAGATGGTGGCTGAGAAAAGAATCGGCCCTCACACAGTACTCCTGTGTTACCAAAAGCAGCACTCTCTCCCAAACACGCTGGCCTTCTCTCCCTTTGAAGGCCACCCGCTACAGAACCTCAAAACATGGAGCTAACTTCTCACAGTTTGACAGTTTGAAAACGGATAAGCTGAAAACTCAAGTGTGCTTGGGAGAAAGCCATGTTTGTTTGCTGCTCTTAAGTTGGTACCATGAAGTAAGTTGCTACCATTGGACTTAGGGACATGTGTTTGGCTTTGATGATTCCAGAGATTGTTTGTGCTTTTTGTAGAGGGTTTCACTGCTTCACTATGGTGTTTTCAGTGCTGACATGTTCAGTTTCATAGCTTCTGTAGGGTTTTCCTGTAAAATGAAGATGGCATCTGTCTGTTTTCCATATCCAACCCCACTATTCAAGGTAACTTATCTGATGTAAGTCGACCACCCAGCAACCTTGATATTTATTGGCTATTTCTGACAGCCCAACCGCACTGCTGAATGGCTTTTGTACTTCAGTCTACTGGAGTCAGATGTTCCCGGCTTCCTATAAACTCACTGTATTTCAGACACGTCACCTGCCTTTGTGGTGTTAACGAGGAAAACGAGATTTGGAAAGAGAGGCTTTTCTCTTTCAGCTGAACACTTTATGACACTGCACTCCACCCACTTTTTCCATTTTGTTTCATTTAATGCTGAGTGAATAAACAGGAAGCATTCTCCAGAGAAATGTGAACACTCTATGTGTAGCCTTATCATTCTGCCTGCGTTTATAATGAATCTGGCCTTTTACTGTAAGGGTAGTTTAAAGTTTATTTATCCTTATTATTCTTGCACTTAGTTTTGAGCATGTCAGTCTACCACATAAAAGACCTGATCCTCTGATGGAGGAGAGTACGGGGGCACATCAGAAGAATGACTTTTGGATTGAATGGATGAAGTTTATCATCCTCTCTCTGTATGATGGCATTGAATTTACGGACTATTTCAAATGAGGAGAAAACTGCAAAGTTGTGGGTTTGCATTGAATAGAAACAGCTCATTGCCATCAAGTGGCGTGTGAGTGTGTGCATGAGTGTGAATGACTGTGGTCTGGTGGTGCTTCTGGAAGCGTGTCGCAGAAATCGTGACAGCAGTTTGTCTCTGAGCACACGCCAGCCTGTCCGGGCGCGTCTGGTCTCCCTGAGCTGTTCTGTCGCTTCATTGTGTGTTTGAATTCATTTGAGATTGAGGGAGCCTAGGATTTAGCGTGGTGTCTTATGAGAATAAATTTGTTAAATCTGAGGTCATGTGTTCTCATTGGCAGATAATGTACCCATGGCAATGGAGTGAGTGAGTCTGTCTGTCTGTCTGTCTGTCTTTTTCTCTCAAGCTCACTCGCTCTGTCTTTCTCTGTGTCATTCATGCTCAGTCTTTTCACTATCTGATATTTGAAAAAAAGTTTGCGGTCCAGAAACTATCACTTGGATTGTACAAAAGCAGACGCACATCTGACATTCCTCAGATATAGGGTGAAAGTGGAGGCTGACAAAAAAAAAAAAAAGAAAAACAGTCCACCACACTGGTGTATAGCTGCTGAAATAAGTGATTTATTAAGTGAGACAGGACAGTCTTTCATTCAGAGTATAACGTATCGCTGTAATGATTCAGGCCTTTGGACCACAGAGAAGGCTTTTGGTACTTTGGCAAATTCACTAATCCCGTGTCTGTCTGTGCTTCCTTTTCTCAGAAAAAGTCAGAGAGATCCAGGAGAAACTGGACGCCTTTATAGAAGCCCTTCATAAGAGCAAGTAATGAGGCAGGTACTTAAGTCATCAGTCATTATTCCTCATGCACTCGTTTGAGTAGTACCTATGAAAAGGTCAGGAGACTTCAGTCAAAGCTTGCAAATACTATTATTAAATGTGTGGGTGGCTATGCCTGCTTTTAAGTTGTTTCATGAATGCCTTTGGCACTACAAATATGATTCACTTCATTGAAATATGGTTATTGCTTGGTTCAAATGTGTATTTAAGTCAGTGCAACATCCACACAAAAAACATCAACCCAAGTGACACAAAACTTGTCTTTTGTCCGTTTGCTCATTGTGTATACTGAAATGTGTGGCTGATCTTTCT
Source organism: Megalops atlanticus (assembly GCA_019176425.1). Lineage (NCBI taxonomy): Eukaryota > Metazoa > Chordata > Actinopteri > Elopiformes > Megalopidae > Megalops > Megalops atlanticus. The sequence continues at coordinate 10,169,289 of CM032896.1, forward strand.
CAGGTTTTCAAGCATGGCCATCAGTGGAAAGCAGTGGAGCGAGTGACTGCCCATCATCGAAGACGAACGAGTCCTTCCCGGAAACGACCTCTGACCTTTTATCTTTTCTCTGTCTGACGTTAACACTGCCTGCTGTGATTGAGAGTACCACGATCTGAGGACTGTGGACACGAGGCAAGATGGTGCCTGGACAGTGGAGCACTTTTGCATTTCCGGACGAACGTCACTTTTACAGCAGTTTGTCACCGATGGTGCTGCAACGCATGTCCTTTGTGTGTAGAAGATGTGATCTTTGGATTCGCCAAAAGCTGGTCTTCTGCTCACAGGAAATCTGCTGTCAGGGAGAGGGGGAGATGCACTCTTTGCTATGACTGGATCAAATAGTAGAGGGAGACCGCATGGGGAAAATGGCCGTTCCTTCACAAGTCTTTATGAAGCTGTGCTGATACACCATGGTACATATGTCAGTGATTGATGGGAGAAGGCAGGTGGAGGTTGGTAGGCATGAACAGACCTTGAGAAACTGGACTCGATGGACTTAGAAATGAGTTTGACACAGGGAAGGGGCCAGGACCACAGCTACATCTTCCACTGACTCTGTGGCTCAGTCTAAGAAGTAACTAGATCATCACTCTCATTCTGTATGTATGTGTGTCCTGTGCTGTGCTTGTATCATGTAGAATGGTAAGTATAGACAAAGTTTGGAGGTTTGCAGGATAGCACCGTTTTCAAGCTGTTCACAAGGACTAAAGGGATTGCCTTTGCAAAAGTCAATCTGCATCACTGTGTTTAGCACGTATGTTGTAGCAGCTGGAAATTTATCTTAACAGTACTGTTTTAGAGAGGTTAGAAAGAGGGTCTCATTTGAATGTGTGCTTCTGTCCCAAACCTAGGGATTTGGTATGAGAGGAAGCCTGGTAGGTACACTGCAACTTTGTTAGTGAGCAGTGCCTGGAAGGATGATGTCCTGATAGGAACCATGTGTTTGTTCTTGTCCTGTTGTGTCCTACAGCCAGGACACTTTTGACATGACCGAGCTGCGAGTAGTCCTCAGAATCGTGACCCCAGCGTGGCTCATTTTTGGTTTCAGTTAGCGGTCTTCTTTTATGGCCCTGTGGGGCAGGGCGTTAACACAGTGGAGGTGGGAAGCATTTTCCCAACTCTGACAGTTTTTACGCGGGAGCGAACATCAGGAAGGAGGATCGTGGGATCGCCTCACGTGGAGCTACCAACACGCACAAACACGCTCAGATCAGTGGAACAGTGGAGTCTTTCTGCGTTACAGGTTCCTGCAGTGACAGTGACAGACTTACTCCCTAGCCGGAAACATCCTCGGGGTGGTCGAAGTTTCGAGAGCAGGTCACGAGAAGGAAACTGTCACACCAAATTCCATACATCCACATGTGTGAATGCTAAAACCCAAACTGTGTACATGGAAATGAAATTAAACTCACTGATTGTGTCACTGTTTGGAGGAATCAGCAGTGTGCTGTTCTTATAGTATTATATTATCATCATTCCACCGGTGTAAAGAGGCACTTTTGTTGTTGTAGAGTTCTCATCTGCTTTATCTCAGTTGTGGGCTTGCATGTTGTTACCCCATGGTATGTGAATTATTTATTAAATATGATTACACTTAAGAATAAACAAAAACACATGAATGAAATGTCATTTTACATGCATTTGTCTTCCGACATTGAATGAGAAGTCCAGCACAGAGCAGGCTGAGCTGAGTTCTAAGGCAGCGCGTGGAGCTGCTGCACTGATGGCCAGCTGATGGGTCACGCTGGGGGTGGAGGTCTCTAACCAGAGCTTCCTGCCGCTCCTCGGAATGGCCTGACTGCTGCTGGCATCTCCATCCTGCCCTAGAGCGATGGGGGAGAGACCCGGCTCCTTGTTTGTCCTCCTCTGGGTCATGTACACCCAGCACCGACTTACCGTTTCCACATCTCTGAGAGAGCGGTCACATTCCCTGATTCCTGCCCTGCGACTTCATACAAACATAAAGAAATGTAAAGGTCGCCACCACCACCCCCCCTCCCTTTCCCCACGGAGAATCCCTTTGTGCTATGAGATGGCCACCTTCATGGCCGGAGGCGGACGGGCCGTAGCCACCATTATCATCTCCAAAGCCGCCCACATTGACCGATAGCCTGGGCCACCCGGCCGCCGCCGTTGTGTCTTAGCTATTATGTGGGGGACACAAAGAGGCCGAGGTCTGGTTAAGGCCTGCCGTGTCTGGCAGCCAGGCGGACGGTCACAAAGCGTCACCCCCTTCCAGGAAGGACCATCCTGCTCCATGTGCCATTTTTGTCTCTTGCTCTGTTTTTCCAGGAGTAGCTGAATGGGCAGTGGGGAGGGGTGAGTGAATTCCACAATTCAGGGGGCGGACAGAAACAGACATGTTCCTGTTTGTTTGCAGGCTTGTCGGAGGGATGGGGCGACCCCTCCCCCGCCGCCCTTTGACCTCTGTGGGTTCTGGTTCCTGCGCAGGTTATCGGAGGTGTACAGACCTGGTGTGCAGATGACAGAGCAGGCGAGTTTGGACAGAGGACACTGCATGCAGCGACAGTCACCAGTACTGCGAAACAGCTGGGGAGAGGTCAGCCTTGTGGCATAAAAAATGATTGAAAGCAAGCTGATGAGACCTTTGTAATGCCGTATAAGGTTGAACCACCGGCACATTAACAGCAGGAGCATGATAAACTGCAGTGCTTTAGATTCATGTTACAGTGTTGATCTGTTTGCCAGAGGTGGACGTTTCCTGGATGTAGAAGCAGTGCTTCGCGCTGTCTCCTGGGGCTAATGCTTTATGCGGCCTGGAATAAAAGTAGCCGCTTCCTCCTGTTACAGCGAGGTGTCTGTTTCAGTGTTGGTGTCGGCCAGGTCACTGCCAGGTCAGAGGTTAACACCCCCCAGCCCCCAACACCCCCAAAATGTCCCGTGACCTTAAATTATGATTAATGTCCAATTGCCCGTAACCTTATTTCCTTATTTAAATCATATATCCAGATGCATTATAGGAAGAGTTTGTGCTAATATTGTTTGTTAATCTATGAAACAAACCTTCATTAAGGCATTTTAACTGTCCTTCCTTAAAAGGAGACTGAGTTTTTGTCTGTGGGTTTATGTCTACGTTATGTTTATGTCTGCTTGTGACAGTTGTAGTTAGAGATCTTCAGTGCAGTTTCTCTCAAATGAAATAGCCAGTGGTGTAGGTTTGAGTGGCCCCAACATTACTGGATTTTCTCAGGAGTCAGCCAAATGGAAAAGCAAAAAAATAAACAAAATGACATCACCCAGCAATTCCCGGATGGGGGGAGATTATTATAAATGAATTAGTCCTATTGTGGGAGGAAATCGGGACAGATAATGAATTATTGATGGCGAACCTGTGCTACGGATCTAATGTTCTCGGCCACATTTTTTCTTCACACGCGCAACACACACACACACACAAAACAGGGCTGTTTTTGTCTAGTTTCTTTCTCTCACAAAAGACTCAAGGCTTACGAATAGAACGCAATTCCCAGGACACCAATCACCAATCGGACATCGGTGGTAAACACCATAGAATCATCCGGAGAGAGGGGGGGGAGGGGAACGGGGACAGAGAGGGGCCGGTGTGGTGACAGTGGCCCACTTTCATGTGGAGATGAGCGTTTCCATGGATAGAGGAGTCACACAGCAAACGCGTGAGGGAGAGAGCGCGGGGGTGGCGGCGGTCTTAGGCAGATTATGTGCATATTCATGACGCCCGGAGAGGCTCGCAGGTGAGGCCCGGGGCCTGGTGGCTCATCCTCTGAGTAAACAGCTGCCCGAAAAAAAAGGGGGGACCAGGGGAGAAAGTGTATCCACAGCACCTCTGATCCCCCCCCCCCGGAAGGAGGCGATCCTCTTGTGCTGGGCAGCAGACCCTTAGCGCTGCTTTCACCATTCAAGTGGCTCTGAGCCGCCGGACCCAAAAGGGTCTGGCGACATTACTTGAGCGGCGAGAGTGGTATCGTAGCACTCCTAAAACCCTGTGCAAACAGGCGCAAAGCTGAGGCGCATGTGTGCCCGTTTCACAGAGAGCGGACAAATGTTTGCAGTTCTTCCTGTTCCTCTCACATGCGGTCGCCTTAATGGAGCGCAGACTGAGCTCACCCGAGTGGGGAGAGGTTGTCCGGGTTGGTTAAGCTGCGCATGTTGAGGATTTTTGTGGTTTTAGCAACAGCTGCGGGGGCTCTCGGGTCTTACCGAAAACGTGGAACTGATTTAGCTAATGCATCTCATGCAGTGATATGAGTGTTTGATATATGCTTCCTGTTTTTGCTCCATTAAGCCACCTCTCTCAGGTCAAAACCAGGCTCGCTGGCACTCACAAAGAGAAGATAAGATTGTTTGTGTGTGTGTGTGTGTGTCTGTGGACATACTCATGTGGTCGTAATAGTCTCGTCTGCTCCAGGGCTTCTGTTTCTGTTCTGCTGTTTCATCTCAGCGAGAGACACTTGTACTGGAAGTGAACACTGTCTGACTTTACCTGCCAACCATGACCAATGTTTATGCAAACCTGCATTTTCGTCCTTTTAATAGATGTATTATTCCAAAAAAAATGGAGTAAAAAAAATAGAGTAAGAGCTTGTCCCTAAACTTTGAAACGCTGCATCACATAAAACACAGCTGCTCTCAATTCCGTCTGTAGGGTATCAAAATAAGCAGTCTACTTTCAAGAGATTTGGTATGCTGTTTCACATATATAATGTAAGGGATCTACATGGAGTAAATATGCACCGTCCCCTGTATGCAGTGGGGACCTCGAGCAGACACAAAAGAACAAAGCAGGCCAAATGTTTCTGAAGTAGCTAAATGAATCCCTTCTCTTTGTGGATGGGGAAGCGTTCACCCCCACTCTCCCTACGCATTCCTGAGTTTTATACAGAAACACGTTTTAAATCCCCCGCAGACCTCTGTGTAGAGCGCAGCCCGGCTCCGCCATTTCCAGGTTATTACCATCATAATGCATGCGGACACACTGCCCATATGCACCAACAGCACGTCATTTACATGCTAAGCAGGCGGCGGTGGTGTTTTGCCGGCGTCGTGTTGGTTATGAAACACAGGCGTGTTAACAGTGGCAAAGACACGCATGTGAGCTTGGAGAGGCTCTTTCATGGCTGTCTTAGCCCTGCTGGGATTTGCACAGGACCTTTTACTCTCTGGACATGTGCGATCTCTCGGCCATTGTTTTATAGACCGTTCCCACTGCTTTCTACAGCACGTTCCTTGTTTTCTTTGTGTTTAGTTCCCAGCTCAAAAACACCATTCTGGCTACCTCCTGTGCATCTGCCAGTTGGAGGTATGTACGGTTGTTTTAGGAGCTCTAATGGAAGCCAGGGGAAGGAGAGACCATTTTTCACCAGAGAAACTGCGTGTTTTACCCTTTCTGATCCCAGACAGGGTGTTCCTGGCATTAAGGTATTCAGCTGAGGGGCTCTTGTGAGGGAACCATGCAAGGGTGTAAAGTAAATGGTCTCCACCACCTTCATTACTGTTGAGGCTGATTAACACTGAGGCAGTGTTTTTAGAGGGTTCAGACAGTATGGTGTTGATGAATCTCTCGCTCTCTCTATCTCTTCTTCATGTCCTCTATCTACATGCTATAGCTGAGGTCAGCTCATATTGGTAGATGGGATTCAAGACAATGAACTTCCTCGTCTTCATTTCATTTTCAGAAAACCCTTATTCATCATTCCAGAAAGTATCTTTATTTTGGAAATGAGATATTTTTGACCTTCTTTGATGTGTTCGATTTATCGTTTCAACTGTTGACCCCCCGGCATACCACTGTACCCACCACTCATCAGAGACTCCACCTCTGCTTTCAGCTCAACTCCACAGGGACCAATTAGGAATGTCTACCTGCCCGGGGGCCAGTCTCCTCTGACCTTTGACCCCTGACACAAGACTTTGGCGCCGACAGACAGTGTGCAGGAGCGTCCGGGCGAGACAGGCCCAGCACCCGCCCGCTGGACTGGAAGTGACCGCTCCGGTCACAGGGGTCTGGACACTGACTCCACCCTGACAGGGGAGGTAGCGAGAGGTCAGCAGGAAGTGGCACAGCTGACGAGTGACGCAGCAGTGGCAGATAACCCGGCTGGGGTCGTCCAGTAACAAAACCGGCTCAGGCCGTCAGGGGTCACCGCTCGTTTTACACCTCAGTGAGGCAAGACCACCTTAAAGATCATCTGCGGGAGGATTAGAAGGAGGTATCAGAATGCGCTCCATTTAACTTAATATGCACGTCATGTAAAATGTGTATCAGGTGCCAGTGCTACAGTTGGGGACTGTAGCAGCCTGTGTTAGAAACAGGAGAGTGTGAGAGTGTGTGTGTGTGTGTGTGTGTGTGTGTGTGTGTGTGTGTGTGTGTGTGTGTGTGTGCCTTATTAGGGGTAGACTGGCATTCAAGATGTTTGTGTGTATCTTTGTGCCTTTACATATATAGGTATGTGAGAGGAGGGGACACAGGAGGGAGGTGTGTATGTGTGTGCGTGCGTGTGTGTGTGCGTGTGTGTGTGCGTGTTGATCTCTCACAGCTGTCTGCAGAGCTCGGCTAACGAGGAGACAGCAGCATGCCAGGTCCGAACAGCCAGCCCGCCAGGTTTAGCGTCTGACGACGCACTTGACATCTCCATGTGCCAAAGCAGCACCTGACCTCCATATATCTCCCCTAATGAAGCTAACACAGCCCCCCCTCCCTTCCTCTCCGACAGCTCCGAGCTGGGGGCAGCTCGCACGAGCAGCCGCTGGGGCTTTCCAGGTCACAGACAGGGAGCAATTAAATCAAATTGGAGGCTTCGCCCGGGAGCAGGCCCCAGTGGGCCCAGATGCCCCTGTAAGCCCTGTGCTCACTGATAAATGAGAGAGCAGAGCAAAATCTGCTGCTGGTCATTAATCTCAGACTAACCAGGAAGAGCGCAGGGTTGTTTTATTTTGTTAATGAGCTGGTTACTCAAGAGCACGCAAGCAAAGAAGGAGGAACGCATGATCCATAATGCCAATCTTAACCCATCCCACCCCCTTAACCCCCCTGTCGCCTTTTTTTTTAATTACTGCCTGAGGGGGTTTTTGAAAAATGGCTTCCGGTTTGACTCTGAAGGATGGTAGAGGGAAAACATGGTCACATGTTTCACATGAGCACAATCCCAGTGGGATCTGCCGTCATGTCTCTTATCCTCACTAGTCCCCCTTGAGGGTTTGGGATGTAGTGGCCACTGAAAACAAACACACACAACACATATCCCTTAATCTTTGATCACTCGGCAGAAAAATATCATTGGACACTGGAGCGGCAGTGTAGCATATTGGTAAGGAGCAGGACTCTTAACCAAACAGTTGCTGGTTTGATTCCCTGCTGGGGCACTGCCATTGTACCCTTAGGCAAGGTACTTAATCCATAATTTCCTGAATAAATATCCAGCTGTATAAATGGCTAACATGTAAAAAATTGTAACCTGTGTAAGTCACTCTGGATAAGAGCGTCTGCTAAATGCCAATAACGTAATGTAATGCAATGATACACTGCTTGCATGTTGGTTAAAATAGTTTTGACAGTAATTGTCATTTATGGCTGAGCAGAAGGCATTAATGTGTGAATTGTTGGCAAAAGTGTCAGTGGAGAGATGTACCTGTTTCATTGCTTATGGAGAGTCTCCTGTGTTGTAAAAGCACATTATCGGGGTGGAAGTGAGGGGCTGAGGGACAAACCGGGATGCAAGGAGAGGTGAGATCCGTCTTTCCACGCGTTCTGTGAAGACTTGTCCCTCTGGGTCAGAGACGTCAGGGATGTGACGGACGAGAGGTCGGTGACAGGTCGGCTGCCGCCTGCGGGATGGTCTCCTAAAAGCGCATGAACACAGTCACACATCGCCCGCCAGGATGGATATGGGAACCTGGAGGAACCAGGGGTCCTGGAGGGGCCTGACGTGACCCTGCTCTCCCCCCCCTCTCTTATCAGGCCCCTCTCTAACCTGGGTCAGGACCTCACCCCTCCTCTTAAGCCCCCTTATCTGGCCACTGTGGTGGAGATAAGGCCTTTCATGCCAGGGCTCAAGGTGGATCGCACACAAAAAGGAAGTTTAATGACACCGTAAGGACAGCAGAGGTTACCGAGGTCATCTGACTGACTTTGGTTTGTTGGGTGAAGTGGGCTAAGCAGAGGCTGTTTGGGAGTGTCTGAAGCTGATAGATTAATCACAGTCAAAGGTGTGGTTATGGAAAACCACAAGACTGCAAGCCACATAGGTAGGTTTTGGAGACAGAAACAGAGTAAAAGAAAGGTCTTGGTGTTGGTTTGCAATGGCCCCACTGGACAAATTTCAGGGAGAGAGACCTATGTGTCCAACAGCCGCTGCCCATCCTTTTGTTGAATTGTACCCAGCCTGAAAATGATTGGGAATTTGATCAGCATGGGGGTATCTCATTATGACAGCCGTTTCATAAGCCCCTGTAGATTCACTGGCACAGATTCTTCCCAGCCTGTTCCAGGCAGAAATGTGAGTGAATAAAGCAGTGTCTGAGAGGCATACCCGATAGTACGAAGTGGTCATGTGACTGACAATGGGGATTACACAGGAGTACCTTCAGTAAGCGGACCCAGGGATGTAGTGCAGTAGTGTAGTGTAGTGTGTGTGTCTCAGGTTTGAGTGAGCCAGCTGTCTTTAGGATAAACCCTCTGTTCTGGGGACAAGCACATCCATAACTGTGACTCTTCCAAAGCAGGTCTGAGCAGTATACTGCGGTTTACAAGCCACCATCTTTATGGCACTCTGTGAGATCTGCCTCTTAGATAAGACCACAGAGGGTTTAGGCAGTAAGAAATGCCTGAGGCAGGAAAAGCCACATGTTGGTTTAGGAATGGAAGGTTCCCTAAGCAAAACCTGAAGCACAATATTCAATATATTCAGTCTTTAAAACGTTAAATAATAAAGATTAAAATCTAAAATTGGGTATACTATCCAACAAATGCCATTTTTTTTCAAACAATGACGTTTATTTAATGAATGGTAATGATGTAAGTATATAAAATGGTTGATGGTCTGTACCTTGTCCTTAGTACAGTGTCCTGCGAATTATACAGTTTTGCAAAATTTGATAAATCATTGCCAAAATTCTCACCCAGGCAGGATGAGTGATATTTTTGTTATATAAAAAACACATTTCTGGTGGTGTGTCCCACACCTCTGTGTAATGAAGCAGCACTTGACCTCTACATCTGCTCTGACCTCGGCAGCTTTTCTGTTGTTGAACAGACAAGACGCTTTTGGTGTCATGCAAGGCAAAAAGTCCTGAATGAGTGTATGTCTCTCAAGGGGGAAGTGACCGCAGTGATTAAGACGGTGAGGTGGAGGGCAGGATGGAAGGGGGTTGGGGGGTTGGGGGGTTCCCATTGGCCTCAAACCGCAGCTCCAGCGTGCTGTCCTGGGCCAGGAAGTGAGTGACCTTAGGCCGTGGCCCCCCCTGGGGTGGTGAGTCACCCCTCAGCATCCCGTCCCCTCCCATCCTGCACCCTCCCTAAAGAGACCCTGTGATTCATCCGCCTGTCTCCCCCCCCCCTCGCCAGTCCTGCCTCGCTCAGGTGAAGGGGCCCGCAGGCCCGCGAACCGGCAAATCGGAAGCAAGGGCGTGTCAGGCGGTCTGTCACTTTTTATTTATATCAGCAATAGCAGAAGCGAGGTCGTACATGGAAGAAAAAAAAACATATAACTTCAATTAAAAACAAATGCATTGTGGTTGACTTGACTAGGGGCCAACATCTCTATTCAAAAAAAAAGGAAAAGAAATGAGATGTCATTGTCTCATGCTTTCCCTGGCCTAAAAGGGAGGTGCTTTGCCCTGTCCTTGACACCAACGTCTTCTGCAAAATCCCGTACTACATCTGTGTCCTGACATGGCTGTGCCTGAGTTGCACAAATAGTAGATGATTGTTTCCCATTGCTGCTCTGATACCTTTTGAGGTGATTGGTAAGCAGTTCCTGTTGCACTCTCTACCCGTGCTGACATACTGTAGGCCTGTCTCAGACCTCTGATTGTACTGTCACTCGAAAGCATGTCACCCGCTTGGTACAGCGTGACCTTCTGTTTTTAGAATGAAAGCACACTGCTTTGCTGGGGTTGAGTTTCACAGCTGTGGCATAAGCTGGGGCAGTTTTGTAGGGGCAAAGAAGGGCACCATTTCCTGTGAATGCCCTAAATCTATACCACAGAAATGAGTGCAAGTGTAGTCACAGTAAATCACAGTAACAGCATAATGCATGCATTCTCTTGAGCAGCGTGCCACAGTGGTAAAGGTTTTATTCCCAGTTGGGGCGCTGCTATTGTACCCCCTGCGAAATATGCTCACCCAGACCTTCTGTAAGTATCCAGCTATACAAATAGATCTTTGAAACATTAGCTATATAATTTGTGTGGGGAACGTGTCTGCAAAGCAATTGGATAATAAAAATCCCTTAAATGAGGAGTATCAAATATGAAACGGCTCACAATGCCTTTTCTGTTATAGCACAACCCAATTGATAATTACTTATGTTCTTAGACTGTGACTCAGACAAACACTCGAACTTGGATTATACCATCATTCTAAAGATGACTGATTTCCACTATATTAGAAGGGGTTCAGTAATTCTTCAGTAATTCTATTCTGGTCTGTTTTAATAGCACTAAACCTGAACTATTCTCAATCTACATGGTGCTGAACCTAAGTGGTACTCAATCTAGTTGGTACTGAATGTGCACGGTTTTACTTTTGCAAGTGTTTTTCATTTTGTGCCATCATGCCATCATTGTTTACTATTTTAGCTGTGGGAATTGAAAGCTCCTGTGTCCATGCAAATGAAACCTGTCACTCAGCTAAAACATGACCGTGTCTTTAAGGGCTTGTCCTGCTAAACATCAGTCTCTAAAAGCCAAAGGGAAAATTATGAGACTATCTGCCCTAATGGGAGAGCTATGATGTAATGAATTATAATGTAAGGTAACTGGAGAAGTAGAAAGCAATGTGAGTGCTCATTTTGTTGACAAACCTCAGTATGGGCCTCAGTATATTCACATCCCCTATTTCTTTGTGCAAACTCTCCTCTCTCCAAATCCTGAGGACTTCTGCCACTTACCTCTCCTCTCCAGGCAAGTAATCAGAACAGTTACACAAGAAGCACAACAAGTCTTCCTGGGAAAACAAAAAAATGCACTTTTGTTTTTTAAAGAGCCCACCACCACCTACCCCCCCCCCCCCACTCACCCCCACTCACCCCCACTCACCCCCCCCTTACTCCCAATGGAAGCTGCCATATTTTCTCGTGAGACGGTCGTCGTGGAGACCATTTATTTCCCCCTTCCCCATTGATATCTCCTCCACCCCACCAACATAAAACAGAGAGGAGCCTGAATGGGCTCTGGGGTAGGTAAATGTATTCAGTGACATGGGCCGGATGATTCAATTGGAGAACACTCCTGTAACATTTGTTTCCAGGCTTGTCTGAGGGCTGGGACTCTGTGTTGGGCCCATTGTTCGGCCCGCCGTCCGCACAGACCCGCAGTTAATGGCCGCCTTGTCCGCCACCGTTGGAGCAGAAAGTCCTACGGGGGAGCGGGTGGGGGGTAGGCCACCTCGGGGGTTGCAGTGGGGACTGCAACCTCCCCCTCACAGGGACTCTCAAAGGAAGTGCCACACGGGACCGTGAGGAGAGCCATTGCAGGGGGGAAAAAAGCATTCAAGTGCCCCCTTTGCTCCTTCCACATCTGGTCTCTGAGCGCCAGGCCCCCCACCACGGCCTGAGAGAGGCTGTTTTTCTCACCCGGAGTTCCAGTTTGCATCGCCTCTTCACTGCCTCTTTGCTGTGATGTGACGCGGAGGGCGACGGAGGAGGGGGGGTTGCTCTGCGAACCTCTCTGGGTGGGACAGGTGGGAGAAAGCGAAACGCCGACCCGCCGGGCCCACACACGACCAGTCCACTTCCACACGCACTCAGCCCCACTCTCACTCACGCACAGGCCTCCCACTCGAGACTGTTCGCTCAGCCTGCCAGCTTTCCCGCTGAGGCTCCAAGACTACAGCAGGGCTCCTCTCTCCTTCTCTCATGTCCTCCTTCACTCCACCTTGGCTCGCGGCATTTATCCTCCATATGTAGGAATGTGCTCTCACAGACCTGTGCTTTAAAACCCCTGGGACTATTCACTGAAAATTTATAAAAAGTTTGCCTTATAGTTACCACTGACATATGTTACATTACATTACATATATTTATATGCCTAAAAGGTACCATTAACAAATATATGTCTTACAGTGATAACTAACATGTTTATCCTCATAATAACTGGATATTTTGTTTAATCTGCAGTTTTCTCTAATATAAACATCTGATTGGACTATGAATCTAGTTCTGACTTTTCTTGAGAAAGTCAGTCAATGCAAAACGAATACTGGCCCATGGTAATATGGTATATTCACTTCCCAATGACCTACTCAGATTTGAAGTTGTTGTAGTCTTCATTTATCAGTCAGTTTCATTTTCCTGAATGTGTGGAAATAGGGAAAATAAAAGGCTCTAAAATGTAAGCCACAGAAGCATTTCTCTGAATGATTGTGTCACTCAAATGCATGTGTAGTGAATAACCCTCATTATTTACACAGGAAATTCCTTCTAACATGAAATCAGAGTCAGAAATCAGAAAGCCAAGGACCATCAGAGCATCTATGAGCGAAAACTATTGTCAGTTTAACTAATCTACATTCATAAAAACATGGCAGTACAATATTTTATTAAAAAATGTCACGTTTTATGCGGAGCTCATATAATTACGCTGTAATCCCAAAACTCAGATTGGACTGACCCATCTGAAGAGGAATTCAATTCTAGTTTGCCAGAAGAATGGCAAAATAAAAGGGGTGTCCTGGCTGTCAGTTCTAAGACCCCGTTCCTTTTGTGGTGGAGGTCCCATCTGAGTCAAACCACCCCAACAGCTCCCCCTACCCCCAACCCCCCCAACCCCTGACTGAAACAGCTTGGGTAGAATATGAGTCAGGGGATTAGCAAGACGGCCGAGTTACCCAGACCGAACTAAGAGCACAATGCATTTGCCCTGGTTTGTGACTTTTAGATACTTCTTGAATGAGAGGAGGACAATGAGGTAGACTTGGGGGGGCACACGAGGGAAAAAATTAAAAAAAGACAAAGTTAATAATCCTGAGGAATAATAAATGGAGGGATAGAGTGAAACAAGCCTCCAGCAGGCCGTGCTGTGTCAACATTTTCATCCCAAACAGCTTGAGGTTCAGAGCTAATAATTAAGAATTAAGAAATGCATGAAGAAAGAGAGGCTACGGGGCTAATCTGTCCTGGGAGGAGACGGGCATGATGTCATTGTGTGAAACAGTCCTGAGGAATGCTGAATCGCTCTCCGCTTACTTATCCCATAAAGTTATTTCTCTGAAAGTTAACATGGTCTAATAGGTGGCTGAAACGGTAAATCACCATTGTAAATAAGCCATGAAGCCAGGCTGAGTCTGGGGATTTCTCCCAGGGGTATTTAAGCTTCTTTAATTTTCAGGTGGGAGATCATGGAGGAATCGCTGCCAGCAGAGATTTCAAGCCAAGAGAGACTGCCAAGACAGAGCAGCTACTGATCCTGCGCATCCGTCTGCCACTGATCCTGTTCATATACCAGCTACTGATCCAGCTCATACGCACACATAGTAACATGGCTACAGCCCTACATTCACCACCATGGTCATAAAAAAGGCTCAGGGAATGTAAAACCCTATGAGCTGGTGAGGGCAGTTATATGCAGCCCCATTTTGCTCTGGAAAGCTGCAGGACAGCATCTGTAAAGTTGATATTACATGTTTCCTGTGGTCACAGGCAGGTTTGTGAAGATGCCTGACTGCTGTGCTTAGCTTTGGACTGCTATCAAAAACAGGTCCAGTACATTCATCATTGTAAGAGCACCTCTCTGCCTCTCCTGGTACTGGCTCATGGTCTTCCCCCCCAGAGGGTTGAATGCTGTGGACTGTGCCAAAATTCTTACTGCTGTGGGACATCCCAGGACTACCTCTTTTCTCTGCCTAACCCACTGGAAAATCCAGGACAAGGTAAGCATCACAGTGAAGAGTAATTAGCAATTTATAATAGAGGGAGCTGATGACAGAATTGATGCTCTGTTTCCTACCCCCCTCCCAGGCCCCTTGGATGATACGCCAGGACCCCACCCTGGCTTGGAGATGCCCTCCACAGGTAAGTGTGTTTGAACTTACACTGCACACACAGAAAGCCCCACGCACAATGTTTCGCCTACTGTCTAAGGTAACAGCAGCTTAGCTTTACCCACAATGCACAGTGATTCACTCCGCCATACTTTGCTTCATCAGGGCTCCAATACCAGCAAGAGTTCCCCCCGTTCCTGCAACTGCACAGAAAGGAGCCTTTCTCCATCCCACTGAACATCACACACATGACCAGGATGGCAAGCTGTCCCGATTCACAAGGCCAGGTCAGAACTGCCGTCAAAAAAAAAAAAAAAAAAAAAACTGTCAGCTGTTAGGTGCCTCTCATCTCTCTCATTCAGGCTGGAAGTGCTTACCGCATTGCCCTGCTCTTCGCAGTCAGCACAGCAGGTAACTTCCTCAGCTCCACAGCAACAGATCCAGCCCATTTCCCACACACACACACACAATACAACACTGAAATGGTTGCGTTCCTTACTGGCTCAGAGACACAGCTCCAGAGTCACACTCAATCCACTTGGCTGGTCTGGCTTCTCTGCGTGTGTCAGGTCTTTTCCGGAACTTCTTGAGGTCCATTTTCATCATTCCATGGTCACCTCTGCTTCCCTAACTGCCAGGCATCACACACAACAGGCAGTATGCAACATGCAACACAACCAAGACACCACAGGACAAAAAGGAAGGCACTGCTCCCCTAGCAACACACTTCCCTGCTCTTGCTCAGACGAGTTTTTAAATCCGTTTCCCAGCTCCTGCTGTCATAATTACGTAGGAGGTACAGGTGTAGGTGCAGGTGTACCTTGTTCCAGCTCTGCAGTCTGGCTCCTGTGATTGTGCTCCTGGCGAGTGTTCCAGCTGCTGACAGCACTCAGCCCTGCTGCATGGGAAACAGAGCCAAAGGAAAGTAATCTACGAGAATCACTGACATTGCGTGTGCTCGGCTTGTTTAACCTGAACACCTTTCTCTGGAGCTCACTTCCATACACCTCTTGAATTGTTACAAGGAGCTGTTTTCATTTTAAGATGTAATTACATAATGCATTTTATAATGACAGTGTGGGGTAACACTGTAGATTTGTAGTAATGTAATTTAGAATGAGACACAACAGGGACACAGCCCATAAATGTTTCTGTAGATTAGGTCCAACCAAACACTCCCTTGGGTTTATTTTTTTTCAGGGACTGAAAGGTAAAAATCTGGATTGAGTCTTCTAATGAAAATGACATTTTGCTGTTTATTTCTTAAAGCTGAATGCAGAACCATTTTAATTTAAAATAATTTATACATTATTTATGCCAAAATGCCTCTCCAATTTTGAACTTTGATTCATGGTCCGTTTGGATTTTTTTTTTTTTTTTTTTTTGAAATTTGGTGAAGCAGCTATGAAGTGTTGGGTATCCTGGAACTCTGACTCATTCAACACTGGGTTTGAAACACTGGGATACCAGGGACTGGAGTAATGACGCAGTGTAGGCTGGGGCACAAGTGTTAACAGATGCATTTTACATGCTGCAGTTACACATACTGCCACTAGAGGGGAGTGTTGGTTCTTGGTAAGCTTAACATGAATCCATCAGTATGAGGACTGAGAGGCTCATTGAAGTACTGCTACATTCACAGATTGCTGAAACCCAAACTTTTTTTAAATGAAAATTGAGCATAAATCAATGAAAACTGTGGTGTCTTTGGTGCATGCGAACATACATTCATGTATGCTGCTAATATTACTGCACTCCCCCCTTTACATAATTCTCTTCCCTGAAAAATGTCCAGGGTTATTCAACACCATTTGTAAAAATGTTTAGAAACAAACAGTTAAGAGTTGGTGGGTATATAAGACATACAACATACCTGGCTTTGGGCAGGGAAAAGCAACTTGTGTGTAAAACCTGGTGTTTCAGTCACCAGAGCACCAGAGAGGTAACGTCCCCTTATTGATGCTGTTGTAGTGACTTTCATTTAGCAGTTAGCACACTGAACAGTGACATCTCAAGCATACCCTCCTGGAACTCAAATCACATTGGGCTCAGCCAAAGTAAGCACCCCAGTCTTAGCACAGAGGGCACCCCCATCGTAAGCCAAGGACAGAGGCTTAGAATCCACTCAGAGCCATGTGTCTCAGTGTGCAGTGCATGTTCCCTAAAAAGCTCACCCAGAGGGACCAAAACATATCTCATGAGAGTGTCTCTTCTGCTCTTCTGCTTCTCTGACTGAGATGTCCGAGCTACCAGAACAATGTGTGTATGGTGGCTCACAAAGGCCATTACAAAGCAATACAGGATTTGCCAACTCCAAATTGCAAGACTTTTTTATGGCAGGATTTGATGGTAATCAAATGGGTCATGTTGGAACTGATACCACTTTCTCGTCCATTCCCACAAGTCAAAAAGGAAACTGATAGATCTTTGTTGAGTGGTAGGAATGGAGCAGAGAGTTCACCAGAGAGCAAACGGAGTCAATAAAACAAGGCCATGTCTTCTCAGAATACTGATGGGTCATAAATTATTGAGAGTGATTGAGAGAGCTAGGACATGACCAATGTAAATGACAACTAGTTCAAGAAACACTAATTACCCTCTGCATTGCAGTAGATTTTGTTTGCCCTCTGCCAGATTGTTGGATTCGCAGTTTAGTGCCAAAATTTCCATCTCTTTTTTTTTTTTTCAAATGGCTCTCCACACAGTCCCTGCTCACACACACCTCGCCCCCCCAGGTAATCTCCCTCCTATAGGTTCACACAATTGTCTGAATTTCACCTTTAACAAACATTATTATTCAATACTTACATGTGAACTTTAACATTGAAATATACCCAATATTTGCACTGTGATACAGGAGTGTTTGAGAGGGGGATTTGTGTGGAGATTCACTGCTTCCACAGTGTGCTTTGATACTGTAATTGTAACTGGCCAGAGGGGCTATGCAAATTCTGTTTGTTGTACAATTTAAATGTATTTCAAAAGGCTTTGATCACTGTGTGCTGCAAACTTATTCTCATCCCCAGCTTTTAAATGATGTCTTTTAAAATCAATATTCAAGGCATGCATTATGAAACAAGTTGATTTTAAGAATGGTTTATTTTCGATCCAAGAGGCACTCCTCTTTTAGGAAATGTTCCAGGTGAGATTACTGTTCATTTTAAACTCAGCAACATTTCATGCCTTCTGGGGACATCCAGTGCAGTATTTCACAAGGCTGCCTTTTTCTAAGTGGGTGCTCTGTTTTTTTCTGGTTTAATGAAATAGTTATTTTTCATAAGGCCTTCACAGCTGCATCAGGAGGGGGGCTAGAGGTGTGTTACATTTTGAGGTAGATCCTGGTCTTTCTACACAAAACAGGAGATGAGAGAGAGAGATAGGCATCCGTGTTTATTCTTCCACTGACCCAGGTGTGATCTGCACACTGGGGGTTTGTGCTTCATTCACATTCACCAGGACTTCATTCTCATGTGCCCGGACCTACTGGATTAGGCAAATGCAGGCCCTCGAGGGGGTGGAGATTAGCGGACCGTCTTGACAGGACATGATGGATTAGGGCTTTTGTGGAGGGGATTGTAAACTTGCGGGATTGGGGCAGGGGACGTCGCGAAGGGGGCTGCTCGGGCCGGGGATCAGCCACTTGTCGACAGGGGATAATCCCGTTTGTCACACCCCCCAAAAAAAAAAATCAAGGACGGGAGAGACCGGCGAAACCCACCCGCGTTCGGCCGTCCCTCCGGCGGAATCTCTGTCACAGGGCTGCTGTGTGCAGCACACATCTGTGCAGTAAAAGCTGATTAACCAATTAGGCAGAAATTGGAGATGAAATTTGGGATAAGCACGTAGCAGGAAACTACAGGAACGTGTTTTCATTCAGCGTCGAGGATACGTCAGAGGAGGCAAAAGTACATTTTGTGCGAAAGTGCATGTTGTTTCCATTTTAGTCAGAACCCAGTGCCTCTGTCTCAGGCATGCTGGGATATCTTAACCAGATTAGCCTGCTATCGATACCAACTTTGTTTCATGTGGATTTGGTCTTATCCTGGACATCATTTTATATTTATCCCATTATCCTTTCTTGTGATATTCAAAACATTATAATCAGTTCTCATTGATAGTCTTAAGGTCTTCATCTATGTCCAAGATGGCATCTCTGCATTTCACTGAGGAAACCTGTCTGTGAAACCGTATTTGTAGTCAGTGTCTCTGTGGATAAAATGGCAGGATTTAGGACCCGGGGGGAGCTGGATCTGAGCGTGTGCAGTGTTCCTCCACACTCCCGCCATGCTCCTCGCTGACTTGTCACCCAGTCGTCGCTCCTCGCTGACTTGTCACCCGGGTTGCCGCTGATCTCGGCGCAGCTTGTGTCACCTCGTCCCCCGCCTTCGAGGCGCGGAGTGGCGCGTCAGGTGTTGCGCGTGGGTGTCGTCTCGCCGCGTACGTCCGGGCGGGCGCACTCCGAGAGCCACGGCGGTCTGTCGTGCCATACGTTCCCCCGGGCGCCGGTCGCCTCCCTGCAGCAAGCGCCGCGCATTCCGCTCTGATGGCGGTGAAGGGTTAAATGCTGCGGTCTGACCGGCTGCGGTTGATACAGGTATGGTCAGCACAGGTATGGTATGGCAACAGGGTTGGAGTAAGAGCAGTGACCAGGAGGTGACCCTTCCGTAAATGCATTAGGCCTAGGTTTTTCCTTGACTCACAGCTAAATGCGATATTTACATACTTTGACATTTTATCGATACAGACACATTTAAAATTTAATTTGCTGATTGCTGAGCTCACCAACATGTGTTTGTGTGGAATATAAGTAAAACTTGAGATGAACCGTGAGTGAAAGCGAGTGATGAATGCTGGTTGAATCCGGGCCTAAGTTCCCTTTGGCAAGCTGACACACCTTTGAACGCCTTTTCCACCCGCAGACTGCCTTTCCACCCTTTTCAGAGCCATGGAAAAGCCCAGCACAATAGTGCTTTGGGCATAACCTGCTTCTACGGGCATTATCTGCAAGGAGAAGGATTTCGGGCTCCTTTCCCCACGTCTAAAACGCGGAGCAGGCCTCTTCTCCACACTGCTGTCAGAGAGACGGAGCTGCGGCTGACTCACAGTGTGTCACAGTGCTTCAGGCGTTTCGTATCCTCGGGGAAGAGCCATCACTCCCTGCGGTCTGTGCTGTAGTCGTGAGTGTGGCTGTGATTGGCCTGCGCGTGTGTGTGTGCCATCAGGCCGTCGCCGGCAGCCTCACGCTGTCGGAGAGCACGCCGACCCCCTAACGATCTCTCCGTCTTCAGCAGGGAGGTCAGGCCTCAGTCCTCTGTGTGTGCCAGGAATGCTACTGTACCTGAGGAACACAGACTTACACAGAGGAAAGATGGGTCTCCAAAAACTCCCTCTTAAGATTCTTGATCTTTTTTAAAGTGTCTTGATTCTATGCTTTTTTACCTTCTCTCTTTTTTGAAATTCCCTCCTGTTGCTGCCTCCTCTTACTTCTCTGAACCTGATCAAGCGATCTCAGAATCTGCTCTGAAGTGCAGAAATTTTAATTTTTTTTTAAATTAAAATTTAAAATTTAAATGTTTCTACTCAACACCTTATTTAACTAGGAAAGTTAACTGAGAGCCCTTCAAGTGCGTGTGGCTGTGGCCTACGGCATGTGGGTACTACAGTGACCCCCCCCGGCGCCTGGGGGTTATTTTTGAGGTCCAAATACCCATCCACACACACACACACACACACACACACACACACACACACAAACGCCCGCACACACCGTGCTCTGTGCTGAAAAGGGGGCAGGGGGCATAGGGGCGGGGGGTTGCTGCTGTGATGAGTGGGTGGGGCTGCTTTTCTCTCTCTCCCTCCCTAACTCCCCTGGACGGGCTCCAGCCCAGACAAACCGCTCCCTGTTTGAGGGGAGACAGAGCAGCTGCCCTCTAAATCATTATTAATTGCGCAGAGGATGGGAGCAGTCATCAAGGGAGAGCAGCTCTTTTTCTGGTTTGGGGAAAATCCCACAGTGTGTGTATGTGTGTCTGTGTAGGTGTGCACGGATGTGTGTGTTTGGGTTTCGCAGTATGTGTGTATGTATTTATGTGTGTGGATGTATGTATGTGTGCGTGTGCGTGTATGTACATGTATGTGTGCATGTGTGTGAATGTCTGTATGTGTAGGACTCTCTGTTGCGTGTGTGCGTATGTGTGGATGTGTGTGTGTTGGAGAGCTTGACTCTGGCTGCAGTGGATTGTGGGTTTGTAGGAGTCATCAGGAATGAGGATAATTACATATTTTTGGGTTAGAGGGGTGGTTTGCACGTCCGCCCCAGTTTAGCTGCTTGGCTCACCGCTCGGGTTAAAAACACATGTGCAAGGCTCTTGAAATCCGCCAGTCTATAATGCTGCCTTGCGTCTTGCAAAAGTGCACTTGGCATTCGGGGGGATTTTCTGCGTGTGGCTTCAGCAGAGGCGAACGGGTTCAGGCTCATCATGTCTTAAGTGCTTGCTCTTACAGCGATCCACCCAAACCATGACACACACACACACAGACCAACAGGAAACAGCCAGGACACACACTTAGGAGCTAAGCGATCTGGACTAGCAGAGGACCACACCAGAGGAATGCAGCCTGTGTTTACTGAATACGTGTGGCAGTATGACTCCGGCTTTAAAGTCTTAAAGTCTCTGACAATAACCAGTCATACCTCCTTAGAGGCTGACTGGCCTTCCCATAATCCCCCAGGACCAACCACAAAGAGAAGTCAATGAGACCCTTCTTGCTTCTGCTCTGTTTCTTTGATTGGCCATTAGCAAAATAATTTATCTTACAATGTTCCCTTGAATAACCTCAGCTTTTTATCTTACATTGATGATATTTACTTATAATGACTTGTAGGAGAATGATCTTACAATGTTGTGGAGGGACAACCCAAACCACCTCTGTGATTGACAGCTGTCTCTCAGTCCCATCTCTCTCTCTTCAATCACTCCAACTGAGCTCCGCCTCTTCCTACCATCACTCTTCAGCCCTAAACCCAGACAGACGAGGTGTGTCAGCATTGTCACCATACTCACCATTTAAGACTGTTGGGAGGAGGTGTAAAAAAGCATGTTTGTAAAAGTGGCCACAAGAATATTTTACTTTCAACCACAAAATCTGTAAGTGTACGTGAGGGTCAGGCATTTTCCCTCCGTTTTGTGGTGTTGTATTGATGTGCTATGAGGAAAATCAGAAAATGGAGGTATGAAAGAATTCAGGCGAAAGGATTTAACATTATCCTTCCCCTCTGTGACATGCAGATTCACCCCCTGGGGGGGTCCATGTGCAGGATGTCAGACGCCCACACTTCTGCAGTCATGTGCCCCCCCCCCTCCCCGCCCCACCACCACCCTCAGTTCAACCTACCTGTAGGGTGCCTCTACTTCTCAGCTAGGGGGTCCCATTATTGTCTGTATTGCCTGACCCCCTCCCATGCGCAACTGTGGCCGTCCCATTTGCCGTCTTTGTCTGCTGGCTAATTTCACTGCCATCCCCCCTCCTCGCACTCTGTCCCATCACTCTTAGTGCTGACAGGCTGTGGGTGAGCCCTGACTGATGGTGCTGAAATCCACTGCAGGGGAGGACAATAGAGGACGCGGGTCTGTGCAGGGGCAAGCCCAGACCTGCCCGGCCTCACATCTGCTACAGAGGGAAAGGCCATCGGCTGAGTAAACCTGGAGCTTGCTGGAAAGGTCTGACCTCACCGTGTTGGTTTAACTGGTTTAGTGCTGATCCGTGTGTTTAGAGGGTGAGTCACGGCACAGATACTGCTGGTGGACTGCGCCGTCCCTTCAGGGCAGACCTGATCTCCCTCTTAAGACAGCTTCTTCAGAACCGTGTGGATGTGAAGAACAAGAAGCAATGCCACTGTCGTGATGCTTGCATTTACACCGTGAATTCTTACTGATATGTAATCGGTTTTACTATGGGCTTCTATTTTGGTCACAAATCTGAATGAAACAGTGCCTCTCTGTCCTGTGTTTATGGAGGACTTATTCATACCATATTCCCATGCTGGATTCATGTGCTGCACAACAGGATGAGAGGATCATAACTAGATACATCACATGGCACATCTGAATTTTGAAAAAGAAAAATCCAAGATCTCTCTTTATGTTAAAAGATTATTTTACATTATAGACAGAGTCAATGACATGTTTATTTTTCATCATAAATTCTTTATACCTTACTCCAGAGTATGGAATGGAGAGTGCTTTGAATTGACTGCCTGCAGCTGATCAGGGCTCTCTGGCTTCTACTATTCCTTATTGATGTGGAATGCAAGCCAGGCTTCTTCTGAAACAACTTCCAGTAGCATCATTTCCACAATAAATATGAACAGCATTTTTACTGCTTAAAATGGCTCCAGATTGACCCTTCGGTGAAAATGAAGTGATTCAAAAATGCCTTTCTTAATTTCTTAAAGTTAATTTCTAAATATTTACTGTCATTAGGCTGACAGCAACATGTACTATTATCTTCATGGA
This sequence comes from Megalops atlanticus, assembly GCA_019176425.1. Taxonomy (NCBI): domain Eukaryota; kingdom Metazoa; phylum Chordata; class Actinopteri; order Elopiformes; family Megalopidae; genus Megalops; species Megalops atlanticus. The sequence goes on from CM032896.1 coordinate 10,192,041, forward strand.
TCAACAAAGAACTTATGTGGTGACTACATTGAGTTATTTTATGTATTATAAATTATAATTATAAATTAAACATTATGTTAGATAAACGTGTTTAAAAAAATAAACAAAAAACAGTTGTGTCCATAATTCACGTTAATCAGATGGTCTCCTGCTCAACAGAAAAGCCCTTGACTGTAACCAGGCACGGAACCCTTGCTTGCTCTCAAATACCTTGCAAATGCAACTGTTGTATTGATTACTAGACACTTTGTGTATCACTGTATTACTGATCTACAGTTATGTCCATATTAGAAGATCTGCCCTCACAGATATGAGAAAATGCAAATGAAGACTAAAAGTCAAGATATCTACCTTGGAACCTTGACAGGGTGAGCAGTTCTTCTGCTAATTCACTAAGTGTTTAGTTATCCCTTTACGGAAAAGGAACATATTTGTTGTTTATTTAAATCCTAAAAAATATTAATGATCATCATATTATACAATATCATAGGATCATCATTACACATCTAAAGTTATGCACTGGATGTATTTAATAGTTAAAATAACAATAAAGAATTAAAATAGTAGTTGAGGCACTACTTGTTGTCAATGAGATTAATAGCACTGTAACTGGAATCAATATGTCTGTTTTACAAGGGCTCTACTTCATGAAGTCTGTGTAAACTATATGTAAAGTCCTCCCTCGTGCTTCACATGGAGAATGTTGGGGAACTCATAGAACCATCTGTGCTTGGTAAATGGGAGTTAATTGAGTAGGAAAGCTTTGTTCTTATTTCATTAAATATATTGGTTTTGCTTGGTGGCTTTCAAAATGAAAAGCGGATTACACATCAGGGCTGGGCGGATCCCTCCGTGGGGGGGTGGGGCCTCAGAAAACCAGGGCTACCATCCGGCTGTCGTGATCCAATCAAAGTGTGACCTGGGTTGCTTTTGTTTAACGTGCTGTGTGACCACTACATACTGGTGTTTGATGTCCAGTCTGCTCAGTTGGCGTGTCCTCATGCTAGGATGTCAGTCCATTAGTCTGCCCGTCTGTCCATCATTCAGTCTGTTTGTGTCTTTCTGTCAGTTACTCTGTCTGCGTATGTCTGTCCATCCATCCGTCAGTCTATCTGACAGTTTGACTGTCTCTGAACAGGCTGGTTCTTCATGGAGTCTACACAGGACGTGAAAGTCCATTCTGACTTCTTTTCTTTGAATGGGCATGTTTGAAATGTAAATTATAGTTAACTTTTATGGAAACCATTTAATAACCCTGAACCATATCATGATTGGTTCAACAGATATGTAGCTGGTGTAACCACATACTGTAAACGACACTAGCGGAGTGTGTCGTGGTCATCTTATTGTGATTTAACTTTGCTTTAAGCGTGTGTTTAAATTATATTCTAATGGATTGCATGAAAAAACATCCAGCTCACAGCGTTTTTTTCCCACTAGTCCATGTGGCCTCTTGATGACACCCTCAGAAAGGCCATGGCAGAACAAATGCATCAAGAAGCATAACTGCCTCTACAAGAACCAACCGCACTGATTTTGTGTTGAAATGCTGCCCACAGTTTCTCCCAGTGCGGCTCGGAGGTATCTCAATGGCAGTTAATTAAGATGTAAAGTGGATCAGAGTGACTTCGGCCTGGTGACATAGCGCTGGTACACAAGTCTCAATTTGGGACTTCAAAGTGATGCTTACCCCCTTGCTTTCCTCCCCTAAGCACCCACCCCCATGACATCAATGAAGCGCGGGGCATCCCTGCCGTGCATGCAAACACGCTTTTAGCAGTCCGTGATTAACAAAGACCGCCCCCGCTCCCAACGTCGTCATACCTGACTGGGAGATGACGCCTAATAAGAGCAGCTGCTCAGGTCTGGGGGGGGTGGGGGGGGACTTCAAACGCCGGTCACTTGATTTCAGTTTAGAGGAAGAAAAGTTAATTTCAAGGTTTGTTAGCGATCCCAGGGTGAGTCTAAAGAGATTTCACTGTGCAGGAATTTGCGCTCCGAATCAAGGTCCACGGGGGCACTGAAGCCCGGAGAGGGGCTTTTAGGGGGCGATAGGAGGGCTGAAGACGGCGGCAGCCCGGGGGTGCAGGTTCTCTGCGCCCCCCCAACCTCCCCCCTTTCCTGTGGCTCTGGAATAATGTCCCCCTGCCCCCGGACAGGGCGAGGGGTCCTCTGTCAATATTGGTTTTTGTGAGAAGGCATTAGTTAGCCAGGAGGAGGTAACAAAGAGGGGGTGCTGGAGAGTGGGGTTGGAGGGAAATTTTGTTGGCATCTGTGGATAAGGCTGTTTGCATGATTATGCATCCGGTCCCCTCCGCGGCTGATGGAATCTCCCCAGCTTTGCCTTTGATGTGCGTCTCTCTTTCTTTACATAAACCGGGATGCCAAATGTGTGCTGACATTCCCAGCTTCTGTGAGGGTTTATGTCATCCTCTTTTAGGTGCTTCTCTTCCTTGGCTGTCCCATGGTTCAGGAGATGGGTTTTGAGCTGGTTCTATGGATTTCTACACAGAAGAAGGCTTGGTACCACAGAGCTTTTTTGGGACCTTTAATATTGAAACAGGTATTGAAGTGTATGTATGCTATGTAAGGATTGAATTTCTCAATGTACATGGAAATCCTTCACACTTATCAAATGATCACAGTCTCCTCAGTGTTTTAGTTTAAATTAAGGCCAGCCTTGCTTCAGCTTCCCTCTAAAAGCTTTTACCTTTACTCAGACATACTAATATGGTGGCATAATGACACCAAATTAGTATGTCTAAGTAAGGGTTAATGACCTTGCTGAGGTCCCCTTCTGATATAAACGTGGAGTTTGGGAAATGGGTGATTTCTGAGAACAGAGAACGGGAAAAAGCTGGTGAATCATTGTCAGGTCTTTGGAGATTAACTATTAATAAGGATTCAGATCTGACTGTGCCATTTATTATTACATAACATCCTTCAGAGTCAGCAGTGGATGCATTTTTAATAAATGGTGTTTTTTATTTATGAGGATGGCCATCCCTCTTTTTTGAGTTTTAGTATCCTCCCGGATTTTAGCTTTTGATGTCTGGTCAAATGTTGATGATATGTGAAAGTGAAACCTATTAAAGGGTACCTCCATATGTAAAATAATAGTAATATTATTATTAAAAATGTCCCCATATGTTAATAGATTAATCAATGGGCAGTATCCTGTTTTGTCTGTTATGCTAAGCAACTTTTATTTGATACATGATTGGATTCCAAGTTCTTATTTGACCTTTTAGCATTCATTTTTTTTCTAATTACAAATGAAAACTTTTGCAGTTGTGTTCTGGCTCCCACAAATTCAATCCAATGGCAACATATCAATGAAAACGTGAATAAACAAGGTTAATATTGTTAAGAAATGTCAATTGCATTTCAAGCCTAGCAATCATTCTACAATTTCAAAATTAGTTCAAAGGTTGCCTGCACCCTAACTTGCCAGTGGCATAAGCGACATAAGATACATAGACCTAACAAGCAGATGCTAACTATAATAAGCCTGCAAGCCATTTATAAAAATAGCCATGTTAATGTTCAAGTACAGCAACAAAAATGAGCTAGTGTTCACCAGTAAGTCAAATGCATAGTGAGCTGAAATGCTCTTAATAGCAATGACAGATCTTTGCTTGATGTCACTCTTTCTGTCCCTTGAGTTGTTAGTAACAGTTCTATACTATTGTACTTTCTCAGTTTTAGACCCAGGAATGCTCAGGTGGACATTAGTTCAGAGACCAAGAATACATACTGACCATCCTCATATCAGTCTCATAGACACAGGAACAGGCAGTGTGATTGATGCTAGAAAAACCCAGGGAAAACACAGAAAAGAAAAAGCCTGTCTTGAGATGTTAATAGAAACATATATAATGGGTGACATTGTAATGGTGTCAGGTGGTGATTATCACGCAAAAAATCTAAGATTGATTATGCTGGTGAAAGAAGGTGAGAGGACAGCAAACTTCAAGTTTAAGTTTACGTTTTTACATTTTTAAGCATATACTCTGCATTAGATTTATGTACACAGCTGAAGTGAGATGTCAAAACATCCACCAAAGGGCTTAGAAGCCCAAATTTCCCCAGATAACACCACATAGAATCAATTTATCAACGAGCTGAAAAGAAGGTCTGTGTGGGTTTTCCAGTCACCCATTCCCGGGATGTCAACTAATGGATTCTATATCAAGATGACGTAAGCTATACCCCCAATCCGAACTATATCCCAAATCCTTTTTATTCCCGTTGAAATCACAAATCTCCATTAAAGCCGGGGGCCGGACCGTGGTACGCTTCCTCAGAGTAGTCCTCCTGTTCGGTAGAGTGAGGCAGCGTGCCTCCCCTGCTGTAGGAGTGTGTCGGATGAATCTGGCGCCCGTTCAGGGCCCTGTCTATCTCCCGTGTCATCACCGTGCTGCAGGCGTCTGCTCCGGCTCGTGCACAAACAATGGCGGGCGCCGTGCGCCGCTGCTGTGGCCGGTGATAAGGCCGAGCTCGCAGATTTGTCTGCATCCCGGTCCGCATGAAGGAGAGGAACTGACAATGCCTGTCTTGTCATATCGCAAGTTTTGCCTTTCGACATCTCCAGAGGTCTGTAGCTGTGGAGCCTTGCTGCTAAATTGCATGAAACTTTTTTGTAGAAATGTGAGTTCTACACGGGCTGTAGGATGTTTTTCTTTTCTTTTCTGTTAAACCTCTGCATCAGGTCCCCTGGCTAGAGAGGCACGCATGGGTTAGTAAAGCAAGGGTGTAATGGGGATACAGATACAGAGAGGTATATAAATGCAGAGCTTTGAAAAAGTGTGTAGATGTACTGTAGATCTACAGAGAGATATACTGGTGTGCATGGGTACATATGTATAGAAAGGTATAAGGAATATAAAACAGTTATAGAGTGATGTATGCGGGTATAGATGTATGAGTAAGGTACTTAACCTGAATTGCTTCAGTAAATAAACAGTTGTATAAATGGGTGAGGTGTAAGTTTAGTAAGTCAATCTGGACAAGAGTGTCTGCAAAGCAAATGCTGTAAATTAGAATTAGAGGGGTATCAGTGTGCAGGGTTGTAGAGCCTGAAGCACGGCTCACCTCCCCCCCTGTGTCTTGGAGATAAGAGGTGATGAGGGAAGAGGAGGGACACAATGCCCCCCCTGTCTGCCACTCTCTCCCATTTTAGGAAGATAAGGGGACTGGAACTGTTTCAAGACCTGGCGCCACACTCCACCTAGATTTGTGGGGGGGGAGGGGGTTGGGTCTTCATTTACGAGGGGTAATATAGCTCTTCATGTACCTGTCCTGCCATCCAGTTGCCTTTGCCCAAAAGCCTGGCCTACCAAACCTTGAAAAAGCAAGGAGTGCTTTCTGACAGTCTTGGGTGTCATCTGCCACAAGGACCACTTCTTGGCCCTCTGATTTTCTTTGCATTTAACAGTACAGTGAGACAAGCAGATCTGTGACTTTAAATGTTTGTTGACGTTAACCTGCTGGAACAGAGGATGCTCTCTGCTATCCAACATGACGCAGATGACTTGGAAAAGCAGTGGGAGCAAAATCAGATGCGGTCAGTTTGGAAACAGTCCCTCACCTGTGCACATAGGCGTCATTTATGCTGGGGACACTGGGGATGTGTCCCCACCACTTTTCGTTATGGCCCATTTCGTCCCCACCAGCCTTTACATGTCGAACCCGTCGTTGTCCCCAGTACTTTTCAAAACAAACTGACGCCCATGCCTGTGCATACAGCACAGATGCCATAGCCTGCCCTTTCAGCGTCTCCAATCAATTAAATGTTCTGCAGCATGCAGAATGACCTAAAAGCCATTTGAGAAAACGAGTAAAACATTAGCTTTTCATTATTTAAATGACAAAAGCCACAATGTTATTTAACCTCCTGGAAAACCATTAGATGTTGGGATACAGTTGGCAAAATTGTGATCAATGAAGGAAAAACTCATTTCTTTGGATTCAAAAGGTATACTTATCAAAGCCAAGGGTGCAAAACCTCTGCAGGAAATAACATACTTACTTTGGCATTCGGCAATTCAATAAATCTCATGGCCAGATGAAACAAAACTACTTTGCCTCTGTTTGTAGGCTGAGAAAGAAGGCTGCACTATGGAGTATTAAACTTTTTAAACCTGTGTTTTCCTCATATACCTCATCCCTTTTTTTTGATGTGCAGGACCTTTTAGAGACAGATATACTGCAGTCTCTGCCTTCATTTAAATCCATTTCAATGAGAGTGGTGGAATTAAGTACATACATTTCTAACATCGACCAGTAGTATGTACCACTATTTATCTTTACTCTGGGAAGGAGGTGGATGGTCAACAGTTTTATCATTTTAGTGGAATTACTTGACAATGACTATCCTGGTTCCACAGTCCAAATTAAGCAGGTTTTGGTAGCTTGTAGTTAATAGGTTATTTCTAAAATATATTACTTTTTTCAAATCAAATAAAACTCCAGTCGTATCAGCATTTCTGAGTTGTAATTGTGATAGGATTTACTTTGTATGGACATGACTTGCTTTTGAAAGGTACAAAAACATCTAATTTTAGAATATTCATTTGTTTATTCTAGCTGTTATTTAAATTTATTTATTTTTTAAATTTATACCAATTATTATTGGTTTATATGTGGCTTAAATGTGACAATGTGTTGGATAAAATGCCTTTTTTTACTTTCCTTGAAAGTAATTAGGCTCTTATTTTATGTGCACATAGCTTGTCTGTAGCCTTAACATCAACATCTGACAAACATGAAAAACAAATACCATGTTTAATTTTTACAGAATATAATGAACCTCAGTTGGGGTAACTTAAAAAGAGTGAAGTATCCTTTGGGATCATCAAAATTTTCTTGAATTCTTTAAACTATAAATATTCATATTTCTTCAATATTCCACTGAAACGGATTCACTTATATTGTTTGGCAAGACATACTATTGCCAACGGAAGGCATACAGGGTTCTTTTTAAACAAAAGACAGTTTTTTCAACCATTTGATTTTAGTATTTTCATAAGATTTCTGTATTTTAAAGTTAGTATGCAGTGTTTTGAAAAAATGGGTCATGATTAGCTGTGAAAAGAGGTTAGGAAAAATATTTGTGTGTGTGTGTGTGTGTGTGTGTGTGTGTGTGTGTGTGTGTGTGTGTGTGTGTGTGTGTGTGTGTGTGTGTGTGTGTGTGTGTATGTGTTTGGGTGTGTGGGTGGGGGCGGCGTACTTTGCACATCTTCGACAAAAACATATTGTGTATGAGCAGGATGAGGAAAAAAGTGTCAAAGATCAAGCTGTGCAGCGCTGGGGCATATGCGAGACCAAAAGGCCACGCTCAGTCTCTCAAAACGCCAAACTATAAATCATCTCTTCCGCTGCTGTAAAGCTCATTTATTAAGTGTGTGGCCTGTGTCGGAACTTGGCTCTGACCTTTACCCTGTCTGTGGTAGGGTGGTTAATTAGGAGAACTGGTCAGTGTGGTGACCCTGGCCAGTGTAGCTGCCCGCTGCTCCGGACAATACAATTGGACACAGCCCTCAGGATGATGGAGAGCAGGGGACTCCTCAAACTGACCACTGAGACAAACACGGAGTGACCCTTCTGTTTTTTGCTCCCAATGGCCCAAATGCCTTCTTTTACAAATCATATTTCGGCCTGGTGTTGGAGCTTGACCAGGTGCAGGGATCTTCCTTTCTAAATTCAAGAGAGAGGGCCATCGCCATGTATGAAACTCTCCTACAATGTTTCTTTTTTCCTCATATTTTCACAGTTGCTCAAATTTTGGTCAGTAATCATCTTATAATTTTACTTTTTTTCAGTTTCTAAAGAGTATTACCACCTTTCAAACTCATCTTTATCTTTCAAACATTCTTCGAAGATGGAACTAAACCTTTCAAATTACAATAACGGGTAGCCTTAGTTACTTGTACCTAACAACAAAATACCTTTTCAGAGCAAACGCCATTATTCCAGTGTTAATATAAAGTCCTGCATGATTGATCTTAATGATTCAGGGTTTTTTTCACCAGCATTAATTCTGTCCTTTTTTGAGTTCATGAATGAGCTGCCTGTCAACTTTGCAGCATTGAAAATGAGGTTATGACATGGACATGTTTCCAGCTTTGCTTCTCTGACCCTTTCAGCTGCAGCAGGAAAGAGCCATGATCTGAATATGTTACATACTGAGAACTGCCATGCAGTGTGAATATTTTACACACTGATAACCAGCATTCAGTATGAATATATTGCACACTGAGGTTAAAAAATGATCATCCTTGCCAATGTGTGTTATCTCTCTCACTCAGTTGCACTGACATTATCCATTACAGCTAATTATTCTTTAATCCTGGGACATCATCAATCATGTACACGCTGACCAAACTTAGTCTGGCCACATGCTCTCCTCCACCTAACAAGATCAGAATTACCATCAAACTACTTGATTTTTTTCTGAATTTCAAGCTCTCCTTTAAATTAGATTTATGGGTGTGGCCCCTTACGTTTGTTCTCTTCTTCACAGCCTGCTTATACTCGTGTGCTGTCTTGGCTTCATGCTGTTTTGTGTAATTACAGGATTCAGCACTGAAGCCCACACCAGGGCATTCAATTCAGTTCAACCTGTTCTGAAGGAGTGTGACTTTATACAGGTGTTTTCCCTCACCCTGACATCCTGAGACCCCAATGGACACTTGCAGGACTCCTGCCACCTCACGGTTATTAACAGTCAGCAAGGAGCTTAGAGGCAACCTTGGCATAACCCACAGGCTATAGAATTCACACCTTATGTTTAACCCACCAGCAGAACTTTAGATCAGCCAGTTCTGAGGAAGGAGCCAGTTTGTGCTGCCAAATTATCCTTGATTAACTGCTCACAAATGGAAAAAGTCTAACTCATACAGGTCTCATATGTCCACATCACACCAAAGCTCTGAATGGGCTTTTAACCCAAAACAGGGGATTATTGTGGATGCACTTTTGAAATCATTTTTGAGGGTGCTAAATTTGGAAAAGAACCTTAAATTGTGTTTTAAAGAGGATTTCAGTCCATTCCAATGATATATATAGTGATATATATATATATAGAGATAGGATTGTCTTTAAGTATATTATGTTTGAGGTTAATTGTTTCATTGTCATTGGACATCATAGACATTTTAAGAAATTCTTACTAGCCTTGCCATAAGGCCCTTTTATGCATACTCAGATGTATGAAGCTGTTGCTTTTGGATAAATCTGGACTTTTATTTCATTAAAGGGGGTTGTGTGTCACTGATCTTTTTCAAAGCGGGTTCAGCATGCATCAATGGACACCATTGCTCATCTTAGGAAAAGGTTACCTTGGGGTCCTAACACATTTTATGGCCGTTATGAAATGTATAATGCCCTATTCACAGAGGGGTTTGGTGTACGCCCTATAAAAAGAGAGTGCAGTGATAGGGATAAAGTTTCCCCCACGGTTTTGGGTAAACGGCTGCAAAGAGGTGGGCGATTTCAGCATCTGCTGTTCTGCTTCTAAAAGGAGGGCCTAACTGAGGAAATTGGCACCGAATGTTTCCTGAATCAGCAGTGACAGTGATGGATGCAATGGGTCACCAGTTTCCTCTGGGACAGAAAGCCCAGCACCTTTGCTTTAACCTTCAGTAGCCAATCAATTTGCTCTGGGCCATTATTCATCACACATGCCCCGCCCACAGCTTCCATTCCCCTCTCTGGGATAGAGCTGGCACATTGTCCAGCAAAGTGGATGCCCTTATTTACAAAGATCGATGGATTGGTAATGTATTGATAATATGCTGCTTATGTTGGTAATAGATCACTTTCCAACATTTGAGTGTGTTTACTGAGTTACTGCGTATAAATTTATATAAGGCAAAACACAGGTTTTGCTGTTTAAAACTGGCATTAATTTACACATACATTACATTTACATAACATTTATCTAGAAATTCTACTGCAAATTACAGTGAAAATGTAGCAGTGGCATTGATGTCTATGCAATGCATAATCCTAAAATCAGAATGGTCATATATACAGTACCAGTCAAAAGTTTGGACAGACCTAGTCATAGAACAGTCATTCTTTATTTTTACTATCTTCCAAGTTTGAGAATAATAGTAAACACATCAAAACTATATAAAACAAATGGAATTATGCTATTAACAGTGTTTAACAGTGTTAAACAAATCAAAACAGTCTTAGGTTCTTGAAGCAGCCAAAAACTATTTTTTAAATAATTTTTTTTTGAAAGAAATTAATACATAGGCAACTTCACTGCTTATATTTGTCTAAGAAACAAAGCATTTAAGCATAAGTCTTTAGATCAAAATGTCTTTGAATGCATGTTTCCCAATATCTTAATCAGGTGTGTCCAAACTTTTGACTGGTACTGAATATTAATAATATTATTAAATATATTAAGTAATATTAATAATACCATTTTATTTTGAACAAGCTATTAAAAATGTAATGCATGTGAATTCTGCTTTTCATTCCAGCTGGGTTCTCTGTTAACCATGACCATGATAACCATAAACAATACCCACGGTGTTCCTATAGGACCAACATTAGGAAACAACGCTATAGAAGTTTGTAATGACTTGTTTAATTCAAGCAGCACTAAGATGATGGGCTGTAAGCACTGTGGTATAAATAAACAGTAAAAAAATAAGTCTTATCTTTAAGTGTTTATGGGGTGATATGTCTATCTGGTGCTCTTAAGACTGGCACCTCTGCCCTAACAGTGGGTCTCCACTGTGGCTGTCTGATTCAGTCGCCTCAGGTGGGCCAGGAAGGGGGAGCCATGGGGAGTCTGGGGGGATACGGTCCTGCTGAGAGCCTTCGGCCAGAACAATGCCAGGATAATTGGGAAGAGGCAGGTGCACTGACTGGCTCTAATGGCCCAGGAACAACATTCCTCCCCTCTCCCAGGTCTGGATACTTTTGTTTCCTTCTAAGTCTATAAGAGCATTAACCAATGGCGCATTGGCTCTTGTGTAGAAGTCAGCAGGAGCTGCGTTAGGGGCCGGGCTTGCTGTTTTGTTTCATTTTTTTTTGTTTGTTTGCTTGATTGATATTTTTAATCTTCTTGTGTTTTGTCCTGGTGATCTTCCAGTGAAAGACCTAAAAAGGTAACTTTTCAAAATGGTTCCGTGGTCATTTTTATGGGAACATCTGAGTGCTGTTGAGAAGTGCTTTGACTCATTTGCCACCTCAGTCTAAACTCAATGCATGTTGTCCACAAAAGCAGCACTTTTAAGCTGGTGTCTTCTGATTTTCACGCTACATTTTCATTCAGTCCTTGCTGTTGTGTGAGCTTCTTTAAAAAGGTTTTTGAATTTTTGTCCAATTCATTTCGTCATTTCATTCAACTCAGTAGGGGTGGCACTGAGTAGAACTTCTTGCCACTGCAACCTGTCAAATCAGAGACCTCATTGCATGGCTTGTTCCACGCCTGCTCTGGCTCTGTTCTTGTTTCTACTCCTTGTATTGTTAATATGGGCCATCAGAACTGAGAGGCTCGTGGACGTATTGAAGGGAATTGTGTGCTAAGCCCAGCAGAATTAACAGATTGTGGTTAAATCTCCGGGCTGATCTGTAGCCAATCCTCCTTAGCCTCCTTGTTACAGGAGCCGGTCATTGTGGATGGTGAGTTTGTTGGACCGTGCAAGAGAGGTTTCTTTTTTTCTTGCTTGAGTCTTCTCTTTCTCTCTGTTTTGTCTTTGTCTTTACTGGGGATTCCCCTCTTGTTTTGTCTGCAGGGTGAAAGGTTTGGCCCCATTGTGTATTGCTTTGTATCAGCACAGCTGCACTCCTAATTGGCACAAGTCACTGGCTTTCCCCCATGTCCTGTATATTACCAGCAAATAATTACAAGCGATATAATTAAAGTGAATAATTAAAATGTGCAATCTACAGACCAAGCTGATCAACCCTTTGACTTGCATATTTGCAGCACAAAATTACATATGTAGAAGTATATGGATCTTTTTATGTGCTGTTGGTGTGACTGTTGGAAACAGAGCAACCTTTCTCTCAAAGTTGGTAGCCTCTCTCCAGGCACTGTTTTTATGCAGTATTGACGAACTTTTTTTCCAGGAAACTGTTTCTCTTGTACGGTTCAGGCTCAAAAACATGTGCCACTGTATCTATGTGGATTAGGGCTCTGATCACATGGTCTCTGTTGACTGTTTGAGTAGTTCTCTAGGCACCATGTCAACATGTGGGCTGTTTAAAAAAACTCAGCACCATAACAGAGTTCCACTGGTGGGGCTTTGTTTGCTGTTGAGTCGGCAGTTATATCTGGGTGCATAGCAACATGACAACCTTTGACTGGTGTACCTGTTGAAAAAGTATTGAGCTTTCTGAAAGAATTTGACAAATATTGATGCCTTTATTCAGTCATGCCTTCCTGACATGACTTCCTGTTTTTTACTATGTTGACAGTTGGGAGTTATGTTGTCCCAGGGTCGAAGCTGTGCTGGCGGTATCGATTAAACTAAAGTAATATTTGATGTTCTGTTCACGATTGGCACATTTCTGTGTGTCATATTTATTAGACATTAAGTTCTTGTTGACGCTAAGTAGAAGAAACATTAACAAAACTGTACTGCTGAGATGTGTGCCTGCTTTTTAATTTTTAGTAAGCCTCTACTTGGAAGACCACCTGCATTTTTGTAAGTCTAGCCTTAGAGAAAAAGTAACTCCCCTTTTCACACAAGTTTGTCTTTGTTTGGGAGGATCAATGCTCAAACATCCAGTCAAAGGTTATGTACTCTCAGTTCCAACAACCACATTTGTAAACTTACTACAGCAACACACCCTAACAGAGCTTTTTCTAGGTTTTGCTCTCTGATTGGCTTGAAACTGGGATTTCCTGGGAAACGATGGAATGGGTGGCCTTTTACCATGTGCCTTCCCAGGATGTGCTGAGGCTACAAAGTAGCAAAACAAACCAACAATCACCCTTAACAGCATGTTAATGATTTTATGGTCTCAGAGATGGCACCCGGCAATATAAAGCGATGGGACAGCATCCATGACCCTACATGGCTGTAAATGTGTATTAACCAGATAACAGGCCTTGTTTGTGAGCATTTAGGAGAGACAAAGCCTGCACCCCTGCCACAAATGGAGGGGAGTACTAAGAGAAAAGAGGGGGTTTTACTCAGCTAATGAGCTGCCTCACAGGGATGAAAAGGGATGGGTCTTTAGGGAGAACAGTTGTCCAACTGGGTTGCGCTGATAGTGTAAACTGTGTGGGTGGGGAGTGTGATGGGGGTCCATTGTAGGCATGCAGATTCATCTTAGGACAGTGTCAGTGCAGTGGTTTTACTGGGGTGGGGTCATTATGGAAGCCTCTCTTCTGTAGGGCCGGAGAGAGGAAGACACTTTGGTGAAGTGTGTCTTAATCGGTAAAGGGCCCTAAAAAATGGGAACAACAGAAAATGTTCCCCTGGAGAGGTGCTTCCATGGCCACTTTCAGCTTGCTTTTTAGTGTTTTGCAGAAGTGGCATTTACTACTGCTGCTCTGAATGTACAAGAGCACAAGACCCAACACACAATCAGTCTCAATCACATAACCCCTCTCACTTCCTACAACCTATCAGCCACCTCTCAAAGCAGTATTTACACCATTACCTCACTTATATTGATGTTGTGATGCAGACTGGTGGTGGTAGGAGTTGTAGCGTGGGTGTTGTGTATACATGTCATAGTTGTAATGAGGTGTTGGCTTGGTCCGTCAATCATGAAGACATTATTTCAGGATAATGTCAACTCTGCTATGCCATGTGTCAGTTAGAGTGAATTAGTTCTTCTGTTGAGGACTCACACCTCATATGCTCAAAACTAACTGTAAAGTCAGTTACATATGAAAAGTATGAATATGAAAAGTGATAGCTTTTGTTGTTTATTTGCTGTAACCCATATCTATAGCAAGCATGAATTCTGAACTTTACACAGTGTCTCTCTCACCCAACTGGATGTTTACTGAGGCAGCGCAGGTGAAATACCTTGAATAATAGTATAACTTATTGCAGTCCTCTACCCGGAGTTCTGAAAATGCAACATTTTGGTTACATGCCCAGTTCCCTAACCATTACGCCATCTGACCTCTGGGTCCAGTGACGACAACAGAAGGTTCTTTTGTAATTAAGCCAAGCTTAATGCACAAGGCCTGGTATTAGCATGTTAATGGTGTGCGGTACACAAGGTTGAGAGAGTGGGTCAGAGGATGAGCAGTGTCAAGGGACACCCCTTTCTTTCTGGCTGGACGGTACTTTGCGTTTGTGATTAGTGGGGCGAGAGACACACCTAATCTGCCCCCCCTTATCTCCACAGAGAGGGGCTTTTGGCATGCCCTGCTTCCATTTACGTTTGCTGCACCTCTAATTACATCTCCCAGCCCTTTATGGCTTTGTGACATGGCTGCCAAAGCCTGGCTTCATCCTTGCTGTAGAGCTGCCAATCCCTCAAATCCTCTCACCCAGCAGTGAAAGCCTCAAACACAGATGTAGGGTGTGAGCTCGCTAGCTGTTGTTTGCAGTTTTCTCACCTCAGAGAAAGAAAAACTCTATCTATGTACTCCACAATGAACCAGCAACCATCTATGTGCGACAATGGCACACACTATAGATTACATTCTCAACAAGTGGTTTCTCTTAGGCCTGTAGAGAAAAACTCTTTCAAAGGTTGTGTTTGATGTTCTCAGAGGAGGAATTCATTCTTTTTGTTAGGGTGCATTGGAGTTGTATTTACTGAACTGTTTCAACTTTGAGACAATTTTAAGAAATAATCAGGTAAAGTAGCAGGGCTGTAATTGATTTAAACAATAATGTACGTGCTTATCAATTACTTATAAGTGTCATAGATGGGGAATTTTACAATTATGAACAGCTAATTTGCATTTGAAAGTGCATCAAAGCAAAGAGGTTACTTTTGCCCCAGGCACCCACAACTGAATCACTTAGTAAATTTACAACCTTCGGAAAGATTTTTGCATCTTTTTGCTTGCTGAAATGGATGTGGCATCCATCTGGATTTGTAATCTTTGCTCTCCCACAAGTTTTCACTGCTTTTTCCAATTAGCTGTGAGCTATGCTTACCAAGGTGAAAGAGAGCTCTCTTACGATATTTGAAGAAAAGCAGTGACATACAAGTTGTGCCTTGCTTGGCTGTGTGAATTATTTTTAGATTAAAGAAAATTGGTATCTTAAAAAGCCCCCTATGAGTACATTGGTCTAGCTGGGCAGTTTGAGACCCTAGGTCAGTGAACAGTCATTGACAGTTTCACCAAAGGGAAAAAAGAAACCCAAAGAACAGCATTTCCTCTTTCTTCTAAGAGGTAACAGTTGCCTGTCATTGACTGGTAATTGATGCCACGTTTAGAAGCCGAGTAAGATCTTTGAGTGATTAAGTTCCAAAGAACACCAGGCCTGTGAAACTGGGAAACCAGCTTCTCTTTGACATGTCAGCCCATGTTGAGTAAAAGTGTCAAAACGGTTAGGCTGTCCATATCTTTCACCTCTCCCCTTTCCAAGTCTACATCTCTCTCAGCTGTTTCTGTGTCTCCTGTGTGGCTATTACGGCGTCAAACCACGTGTCTGAAATTATGTTAATATTTAGTTAATTTTAGCCCTCAGGTGTTTGTCAAAGAGAGAGCACCTGAGGAGTTGAGATCTTTGATGGCAATCAACCGTTCTTTCACAGAAAATTAAACTCTTGAATTTTTTTTGGCTATATCAGGCATGCACCAATCAACTAAAGAACTGCCAGCAACTCAAGCTTTTGCTTGAAAGTTTGAAACACCTTCCTTCGGAGAGATTATACGATCCTATTCTATTTGCCAGAAAACATACAATTTCACACTACAACGTGAAAAATAATAAAAGTAAACAACAAATATTTTTAAAGTGCAGCAGCTGGGGCTGTTTCATGTTCTCTTATGCATGTCTCCTCTGCATTTGACTGCATGGGAATAAAGGAGGGTGAGATGTGCACATCTTTATGGAGACAATGGGTGTTTTCTGTGGGTTAGGGCGTCTAGGTGTGAAACACCACTATCACCTCTTTTAGCACTTTCTCATAACCAGGAGGACTTACCAGCAGTACCTACCATTTTATGTAACAGATTTCCAACGTGCTGATCTTGGCTGCTGTGTTTTTATTATGCCACATTCAGTTTTGCTGTACTGGTGTCACCTGCTGATCAGTACAACCTTTATCTTTACTGTAAAGAGGTTTATCAAGCACCATTCAAGATATACTTCACCTAAGAACTAACAAATAAATATAAGTGACAGTTTTTAAATTCCCCACAGACATGTTTTCACAAGAAAAAAATCACAGAAGGAAAGAATATGTAGATAGTTAACTTGGGGTATTAAACCATAAGGAAAAAATATATATTTACAATGCCTTTGCTTTCTGTATGTGGCCATTATAAATTTTTCAGTGTGCATATAGAAGGGAAGGCAGACCAACAGATTTTAGATGTCCATGTGAAAAATTTCATCACTTAAGTCATCAAGAAGCACTTGAATTTTCCACTTTTTTAAAAGCAGTTCTCTTTAATAAGCACTTTAGTCACAAAATGGGGTCTTTATCTCAGAGACACATCTAAGGACATAACTTGTGTTTGCTTAGCTTTTATTCAGATTGGCCCCACACACAGATCAACACCCTCTAACACACACACACACACTTATTCTAATGTAGACCCAGGACTTGTTTGGAAAGGAGGGCCACACAGTGGCAGATGATGACTGATCTTTCCTCTATTGTCATGCAAGCCGTTAAGTGGCTGAAGTACAGAGATCTCCACTGGTCATGCTGTCAAGATGAGTGTGAAAATGCAGTCCGGGAGTAACTGGGAAGGAGGGAATTCAATCAGAGAGTTTTAATATAATCAGTGAAGATGTTCAGCATACAATATGTCATGTTTTATTGTGTGTTTTAACTTGACCATGGGAGGTCCTGAGATGAAGCATGGGGAATCCACCATCCACCATCACAGTTCCTGAAGTGTAATGGAGAAAAAAACTCCCCCACAGTGGTCATAAATGAGAATCCATTATTACTGACTAGAGCCACATGCTGTCACCACAGCATAGTCTCCCTATCACTGGAAATGGAAAAGTACATTTTGGAGCTGGTCACTCCTTGCCATTAGAGAGACCCTGACGCACATCCTCGGTTATTTGCTCCTTTGAACAAATCACAATGTTCTCCTGCAGAGTGCAACATGTTTTTGATTGGGTTTCAAATGAAAAAAGAAAGGTGGTCTTTGTAACCCAGTGACAGTTGTGGGGAAGGTGTACAGCCTGCTTGGGTGGTCTGTATGGAGAGCAGTGAGATTCGCACAGAGAGTCCCAGGCCTTGTGTTGTGTTAGCGTACCATCTGACCCTCTGCAGCCTGTGTTTCAGTGTATCTGTGTATGGAAAAGAGTGGGTAGGACTGGATAATCTAAAAGGGCTGGTCAAATGGACACAATCAAGGTGAAAATGTTTCCATCATATGGAAAAAAGAGACGTTATAGTACTTGTTATGATATATTATGTTACCTGTCGTGGAGCGGCAGAGTACCATAGTAGTAAGGAGTAGGGCTTGTAAACTGAAATGTTGCTTGTTTGATTCCCCGCCGGGGCACTGCTGCCATACCCTTGGGCAAAGTACCTAGCCCAGAATTGCCTCAGTGAATATCCAGATGTATTAGTGGATAAGAAGTAAAAACTGTAGCTTGTGTAAGTCACTCTGGATAAGAACGTCTGCTAAAAAAAACTGTAATGTAATGACATACTTTCCTCACTGTATGCCTCCAGCAACTAATCCAGCATAAGCTTAACCTGTTGTAGTTTTAACCATAACATTTGCGTGATAAGAGCCATATCCAATCCAGGTACAGAGCTTTAGCACCAAATAAATGACCAAGTTTAGTACTTTCCCTGGCATGATTTATTTGTATGTTTGTGTCTGCATGTATTTACATCCATGCAGATACATGTGTGTGCGTGTGTGTGTGTGTGTGCACGCATGCATGTGTATGTACATGTCAGTGTGCTTGCGTGCATGTGTGAGTGTGTAAGTGTGTGTGTGTCCATAATCCTCCCTATCATGCCAAGGCCATATTCTTATCTTCCTGTAAGGTGCAGGATCAAAGGAGAGGTAATCTCTGGCTTCAGAGACACATGATTCCTCCTCAGATTAAGCTGAAGAATACAGTGTACAGGACAGAGGATTCACATCATACTGCATTGGTCCTCTTCCTCGCTAGCTACAATCAGAGACAATCAGGAACTGCGCTTACTCATCACTCAGGCATGGGTTCCACCAACGGCCACTCTGTGTGTAGGACTGAACTGAAGTGAGAGTGGAGACGCTTGGAATGGACGCCATAAAATCTTTTTAGAGCCTCACCATTATGTTAGGATCTCAACAGCGCACTGAAGTGGGGCACAGACCCACTAGTCAGATGGGCGGGTGACATCACACTCGCCAGAAGGCTATACAGAGAGCGACAAACTTGTCCACAAGGCGTGTCTGGCCTTTATGACTTATATGAGCGTGCTGCCATGTGACTCATTGCTGGTGTGATTGAGTGTGGCACAGCGGGGAGGAGCTGGAGACTGTGAGCACAGCTGGGGGGGGGGGTACAAGGCACTGTCTCCAGGTAATTTATACCCCCTCCCCACCACCCATCCGCCATGCCCAGCTCCATGAACTCATCAATGACTCAGCTAATAGCTTAACCTGTCACTGATTAGGTGATGACATCATCCCCTGCGCTTTATGGAACACAAAACCGCAGATCGCTTAAAAAAAAAATAGCCCGTGGGGTCTCCTTTTCGATTTATAGCTCCCCAGCTCCCCGGGCACCTACCCACCCACCCGTTTATAAAAGCGCATTAATCCCACAGAATGAAATCACCGGCACCACGGCCCCAGACCCTCTGCTGCTGGCAGGAAATGTGAGACAGCAACATGCCTGACAAATGCGTGACACGTGGCATGATGGGAAATTTTCTGAAGAAAGGGTCCTGCTGTCTGCCCAGCTGATCGCGTGTTTTAGCTACAGAGACGTGAAAAAAGACACTCACGCAGGCAGAGGCTCTGTGTTGTAATTAGACAGCAAACTCGTTTTAAATAACCTGGCACGGCGGTAAGATAACTATACCCCAAAGAGCACTACACGTTGTCCTCTGAAACCATTTTCTGTAGGGCACCTTAGACTTATCATTTAACATGCGTATCTAATCAGTGCCTGATGATGTCTGGAAAACATTAATGCATATTTGAAAGCAGCCCCAGACAGCAGATTTACATATGATTGCTCTGTCCAACCAAACACTTATCCTTGGTTTCATGTTTTGTATTTGTACAGAGCAACTGGAGGTGCTTTGAAAAAAACAGTGAAGTTGTTCAGAGTGTGACATTGCTCATGAGGTTCAGTGTTGCCTGTTGAATGATTTGCTGTCCAGAGGGTACATGGACAAGTGTGTTTAACTCTTTCACACAGAGCATAGGAAACTATTAGCACATGAGCTGTGACCCCTAAAGTTACTGGACAGTAACTTTCTAGCATGTGAGCTCTGACTCCTCCAGAGGGGACAGTAAGCTGCGTGCGTGGCTTATGATCATGAGCATATAAGCAGTAATGATGTATTCATTATCGTACACATCATTATTGGTTCTACAAAATAAGGTAAATTTAATCTTCTCCTCTCAATGTTTTGCTACAGTGGACGCAAACAAGTGCGCGTCAGTGGTCAATTGCACTTGCGTTTGTGCCAGCGTATTTGGGTGAGTACAGCCGGGGAGGTCAAAGTTCGGCCGTATCAGTGGAGAGCGAACCTGCTCTCCCGCCGTCAGGCTGCGCTTGTTTATGGCCGTTATTGGATGCTGCGAGCCCCGGAGGAGCTGTGCGGCAGATCTGCAGAGGGGGGCCGAACCTGGCGGCCCTTTGTCTTTCCCACGCTGATAGGGATCTGCAGCCCGCCATAAAGAGCAGTTATAGATCACGGCGAGTAATAAAGAGATCCCTCCTGCCAGGGCGCGCTGCTGCCTTCAGTGCAGCCCCTGATAAGGAGCGCCGCGGCGCCTCCGCTCTCATCCCTCATCCCCTCTGCTTTTATCAGAGACAACGCCGAAATGCTGCAGCTGCCCACGCCGGGAGAGAGGGAGGAACACACACAGAGGCAGAGAGGGAGAGAGACACATACACACACACACACACACACACACAGGCAGAGAGAGAGACACATACATGCACACACACACATACACATACACATACACATACACACACACACACACACACACACACAACACACACACACACACACACACAGGCAGAGGCAGAGAGAGAGACACATACACATACACACACACACACACACACACACACACACACACACACACACACAAACACACACATACACAGAGGCAGAGAGGGGGAGAGAGACACTCACACAGGCAGAGAGGGAGAGAGAGACACACACACATACACACACACACACACACACACACACACACACACAGAGAGAGAGAGGCACATACACACACACACCCCACACACACACACATAGAAAGCGAAAAAGAGAGATAAACACACACACCCCACACACACACACAGAAAGAGAAAAAGAGAGACACACATATATATATATACAGAGAGAGATACACGCACATACATATATGTATATATATAGAGAGAAAATGAGAGAGGCACACATATACAGAGACATACACACATATACATTGAGAGGGACAGATACACACAAACACACACAGAAAGAGAGAGAGACATACACACAAATACATTGGGAGAGAGAAGGGCACACACTACAGAGAGCAATGAACAGCGAGATAGATATACACACATACACACAATGCATCTTTCTGATTTTGCATTAACACATGAAAGTTGCAGGTTACAGCTTGTCTGAGTTAGCTGGCATCTATCTGTATTTTTTTTAAACATCAAAATAGCGTTCAGATACAGGTTGTGTTTGTATTTTATAATACATTTTCATATTAATATATTATACAGAAGATATAACATTCTCAGTTTTGTCCTTTTATAAAGTCTTTCAGAGTGGTTCTATGAGGAATTCAAACTCAGGGAATGCACACTGTAAAGAAAATACTTTCCCTGAGATCTATTTTCAAGTCCATTTTCAGTGGACTTTTCAAAGTTTGTCTGAATATTTGCCTGCAATTTACATTGCACAACAAGTAGATATATATGTTAAGTTATAATTATACAGGAACATTTGATGCTTTTGACAGAACAGGTGTTTTAACCTTTTTAGCACCTAGGCTAGTTTGAAAAAATTCCACCTGATTGACAATAACCATAAATATCTGTCCTCAAGTAAGAATTTACACACATGTATGTGGTATCAAATCAAAGGAAGCATTCCAGGGCTGTGAAAGAAATCAGAATGTCTTTCCTAATTTACAGTATTAAATTCATTAGCAGTTGAGTAGAACTGCACCGCAAACTTGCATCAGTGAATCAGTATCAGTGAATGTACCACCTGAATGTTCCTTTTCTGTGCAAATCCCTGGGTTTTAACAACAGCAGCTATTTTCTGCACTGGTTTATCACACTCCATGCCACTGTTTGACAAGTACACAGCGCCTATCTCTGTGTGACACACGTGTCAGATACAGCATGTGTGATTTTGACTGGAAAGATGCTGTGGTGAGATCCATGGAGCTATCTCTGCAAGAAAACCACCTAACTTATATTTTCTCATCCAACTCCATCTGTAAAACTCTCCCCCAATCTCCTTAAAAAGATCTAACATTATAGCACTCCCATTCTCAGATGCCCACAAGAAAATGCTAAATTTAGCATTTTTCAGACATCAGCAAGTTCCACATTGAATGCCTCTTTGATCATGTTGAAGACAGCAGGTGTGATGATACTGGCCGATGTGTCGCTCATAACAACAGCATAATGAGAAAATAATATAAACCATTTTCAAAAATTCAACACAAAAACACAGAACCCAGGATCTGAGGCTCCAGGATCCAGGATCACACTCCTCATACAAATAATGCGACTTGCCTGTTCTAAAATGGAGCTGGTGGAGTACAGATCTGCTATCATTACATTGGTAGTTGAGGCTGAGGATCACATATCGAAACGTTCATGACCATGCTTACATTCGCAATTAGGAACATACTACTGACCACATTACAATAAAAAGAAAAAAAAATTAAATCACAGTCAGCACAGTTAATTTCAGCGATAAGTGTATTCTTTCATAACAGGAATTATGAAATGGCTCATATTTATTTAATGTAATTAAGAAAGATACACTTCAATTTTGCAGTAGTATCCAATGCCCTCAGTAAGAGATAATAAATTAGCCTAAAAATGAAGGGTCTAATAACTAATAACTATCTAGTCAGGTTGTACAAGATAACTTGTGATAGGGCTTGAATAGTGTTATGCTCATACTTACTAGTCTGGGAGTGTTGTTAGCCTGGTCTGACACCGTTGCTAATTTAACTTGAATGGATACACTTCTTTTGTGCTGGAAGTCGCTCTGGGTAAGAATGTCTGTTAAATGAATGTAATGTAATGTAATGTAATGTAATGTAATAAAATGATTTCTGCTCTGGGCTTGCTAAGAGTAGTGCCTGCTTTTCCCAGTGGCATCCCCAGGGTGGGAATAAGCAGGGCTTTGCAGAGGACAGCCCAACACATCGCAGGACACAACAGGAACCCGAGTCACAGACGTCCCCAACAGAGTTCACGTCAGCAGAGGCGGCTGACGGCTGCAGACTAGTATCTCACTCATTCATCCGTTCATTCATTCACTGATGTATTTGGCAAGGTTGCTGTACCTCAACGAGTGCCAGCTCCCCCCCCTCCCCAAACAGCCTTTGTTCAACAATCACAGTGCCGAGATGCGCCAAGTCGGTTGGATGCGCTAATGACAGGCAGATCAAGGCCCGGGCTACTTGGCGGCAGGGAGGGAGGCCCCTGTAGCGAGGAGCGGGAATGGCGCTGTAATCCACTCGGTAAGGAGATCTGAAAGAGAGGGAAAAGACTCGCAGCCCGCTGGTGCGCTGAGGGGAAGACTAAAGAAGGATGGTGTGTCGGATATTCAGATCCTGCACTCCTTCCCTCTTCTGTACTTCCTGGTCGAGGAGGTTCCAGCTGGTGACAGGAAGTTCCACTGCTGTCTACATTCCTGTCCTATAATTGCTATGGATAATTGTACCATTAAGCAAGGCCCTGATCTGTACTGCGTCAGTGAAAGTCTGCCCGCACAAATGGACCATATATAAAATAAAAACAGCACTAGTTCCTGGGAAGACTGTTTAGGGAGGTAAAACACTATTTGGCCATTTCCTGTAGGGTGTATTTGGAGCAGGATTCAGTGGGTATACAAGCTTACCTTTACCTGTCCCCTTTGGCTGTTTCTCAAAGAGCTTGCACTGGGCAGCACAGGGAGTGAGTGCAGAAATTTGAAACGGCGTGGTGCCGAGGCTTTGTGAAGGTTATTCCCCTGTAAGGGGGTGTAAGCTGACTGTGGCAATGCCAATCCCCCCCCCAGCCATGACTCACACTGTGATGCAGAGTTCATGGGAGCTTTCTGTACAAAAGGGCTCTGTTCTAAGCCTAAGACAGGAAAGACTCACGAGAGCATTTTTACCTAAGTATCAGTATGTCCTTATTTGGACATATCAAAACCTGTATGAGATAGCATCCAGACAAGCCCTGCATTTTCTCATCTGGAAAGTGAGGTTTTTTACATGGTACTTTCCCATGAACTTTCTTTCTCTCTCTCTCTCTTTCTCTCTCTCTCTTTCTGTCTCTCTCTCTCTCCCCCTCCCTCTGTTCCTCTTTCTCTCTACCCCCTCCTGTGCCACACAGAGTCTGACTTGGCACTGGTGTGCCCCGGAGCATTGGCACAGACGCGGGGCTTGGCACAGCTGAGAAGTGGGTCTCTGGGGGATGTACTGAGGGGCCCCTGGCAGGGAGTCTGCGGAGTGGAGTAGGCTGAGGGCACACCACCACGCAACGGCCATGAATGAACGGCCTCTCCAAAACTGGCACGGCACCACGTAAGCCGGAACCTGCTGGGTGGGGCAAGTTGGGGCAGGGCCCTGCATCAGAGGAGCTCATATTCATTTCATTCCTCCGGTCCATAGGACCTATTTAACTAGCTCTTGTACTGTATGTAGCATAAATAAGACCTCCATAAGTACCCTCTTACAAAGTATCACTCAGTTGTTTTCCTGCAGGTGACCAATAAATTACAATCTCATGAGCTTAGGCCAAGTGTTCCCAGTGAATCTAAGAACACAGTTAAAACATAACCACCCAAGGAAACAGAATGAATTATGTTGAACAGATGACAAACATGCCAAACAGCTGGGTGTGACACCAATTAAATGACAACAGGTGTCTCCTGATATAAACACACACAGGCATATGTATATTGAATATCTATCTTATCTTATTGTCAAGTGAGGTGTGTTCAGGAAACACTGAATGACCCACACAAGTATTCCATCAATGTGAAAGCCATGAATCTATTGAGGTGTACAGGTGATTGTGATTCTGACTCTTCTAATAGATCCTATCTATTAGAATAGATAGGATTCTGTGAGAAAATGCCTGGAGTCCTAGACAGAGAATACAAACACCGTCAGTCGTGGATCAACTATGACCAGGGCACGGTAACCCTTGCAGTAGAAAGGGTTAAACATGTGCTATGTCACTCGGCGTCTGTTTTGTCAGGGGGTCAGCAGACGGATTGCCGGGCCCGCTTGAGAAAACAAAGCAGGGTGCGCTCCTGTTTGCCATTTCTCTCTCCTGCCGGTGCGAGCAATCAGCCGTGAAGCGCCCCGTCACGACTGGGTCACCCCGGCTCTTTGAAGTAGGTGCTGAGATGTCAAACGCAGACCCGTCCTGGCTCAGGAGAGCAAATACCTCTCGCCTCAAAAGATGTTTGTTTTCCTCCCCCCCCCCTTGCCCTCAGGATCACATCAAAGACGTTCACAATCTTTTACGCTAGAGGACAATGGACAAAGAGGTGGAGGAAGAGGAGGAGGGAGGTAAGTGGCAGTATAGGTGATCTGAGCAAGAAGGTAAAACACCATCCCTGTGACTGGTAGAATTCTCCCACCATGCTCTGTGGGTTGAACTTGACATGTCTTGATCAAATCAAAAATTTGTCTCCTTATCGTAAACACAGGCAGGACATCTACATCTGTCAGTGAAGAGGAATCCAGAGGGGGTCAATCAAATTTGCTCTGTTCATTTTCTGTAGTATAGTATATTCCAGTGTTTCTCAACCCTACTCCTGGCGGCTCCCTGTCCTGCATATCTTCTATCTACAGGGCGCCGCCAGGAATAGGGTTGAGAAACACTGGTATATTCCATAGTATATTCATTTATGTATTCTGCTTTTTGCTTTAGTATCACAAATTGCAACACAGATGTATGCGAAACTGAACTGACTGTGTGTGTGTGTGTGTGTGTGTGTGTGTGTGTGTGTGTGTGTGTGTGTGTGTGTGTGTGTGTGTGTAGAAGATGATCTTAGAGAGAGGAGCACTGAACAGCGATAGGCCCTCCGTCTGCAGCCAATCCTCATTCCTCCATCTTCAAGAATCCATTACGTCCTCAGAAACAGCGGGGCCTGCCATTTGCTTTGGTTTAGTTTTGGCGTGATGGCAGTCTGAAAACCAGAAGTAAGACTTTCTGATTCATATCAGCACTTTCACAGCCTCTTTATCTGTGATGGTGAGCCATCCGCTGCCAACGGCAAACAAGTCTGAGCGGTAGCTTGTGTCACGGCCAGCAGCCGGGATGCCACAGCTGCAATGCCACCAGGGTCAGCCACAGTGACATTCAAGGACTCCTGAGGTTCATATTTATAGTTACAGTTATAAGTACATCTCACAGCATCTGATGGGATGTTTCTCTGTTTTACTGTGTGTGATTTCAGAGGCAGTTAAGATGGAAACACCTCAAACCATCGTGGGACCACAGCGTCTAAAAGAAAAGCGTGGCAGTTGCCAGGAGGTCTCCTGAGCAAATGAGTAGCCTATAGGGTAATGCTGTTATATTTCTGCTGCAACTTTACCTCTTTTGAGTTGAGTGATGGTGGATCATAAAGATGTAAATCATCAGATGTCATTTGAACATTTTTGTGATCTGATCAATTGTTAGATTCTTACTTTTTTAAACCTTAAAAAACTGCACAGGGTCAGACAATCACATAGAATGAGAATCCCTCACATGGTGACACTGGGGGTGGTGGAAGGCAAGTGTGGATCTGACCCTGTTGCTCCAGGGAAAATGTGTATGTTATTTGTGCAGCACATAATCTAGGTGAGATAAACCTGTTGTTCCCAGAGATGATATCTGGAGCAAGGCAGAATGCCCATCTTTACTGGGGCGATCCACGCAGAGAAACAGAAAAGCTTGACAAAGACTGTTTTCAGATGAAAGTCAGTGGGGGCGTCTCAGGGTGGGAGTTCAGAGATCAGCATACAGTGGGAGGGAAAGATTATCCCACATTTTAGGGGCAGAACCCAGCCAGTGGTACTGACAGCCCCCCGACATGCTTCTCAGATTTTCCATGTCATCAGTGGTACTCAGATGCCCTTTAGGCCAGGGTGACACCAGGCTGACCACAGTACCCTTTTGGCCCAGAGGAGATCAGTTTGACTTCAGTGCTCTAATATGCAGAGAGTACCAGGTCGAGTGTGGTACTCTCTAGCACCCAGGGGAGGTTGGTTTGACCGCAGTACTCCCTAATGCTCAGGGAAAATCACTCCGACTGCAGTGCTGTTGATTGTTCTGGGGAGATCATTTCAGGGGTAGTACGCCGTAACACCCAGGGGAGACCGGGCTGAGTGTGAGTCTCCCCCGCAGCCTGGGGGTGCATCCACGCTGCTGTCTCCGCAGCTGGTGTAGTCATCAGCGAATGTGGCGCGTGCTGTTTTTGTCGTTAGGTGGTCCGGTGCGCGTCAGCGCAGCATGTGGCGAGGGGGAGGCGGGACGCCCGGGCATGCCGGTATTTTTAGCGCAGGTGACGAGGTGGTGAGAGATGGGGGATGCCGCCAGGCTCTGCTGGCATTTTACCGACCCGCCCTGTAAGCTGGGAGACTCTCCCTCGCTGCTGTCGCCTCCGCTCAGCTGGGATCCCTGGATGTCTTAAACAGGTCGAAACCACAGTCATTTCTGTATTCAAATGGCACCCAAAGAGGTCTTCTGAGGAAGTTACACCCAGGGAAAGTCTTTGATTGGTCATACTGAGCTTTTAAAATAGCCTCCTGGGTATGTCCAAAAACACTTTCTCTGTAATTTTTAAACAAATTCTTCTTATATATGTGTGTCAAATAATAAATATAAGGTAAACCATTCTTAGTTTGCGAATGAATCAAGGCGTAATTTAGATGGTAGTAGAAATCGCGTCTTGCAGCAGTGGGACTGCTTCATGAGCGCAGTAAATGAAAAATTTGGTGCAGAATGAATCTGTAGGCAATGCTTTGTGGCAGCTGGAGCTGCTAATTGTTTGGCTGGACTGAAGTCGTTCTTCGCCGTGTCCCACCTAATTGAGAAGGAGAGGAGAAATGGCCGTGTATCCTATTAGCACACTTTGTCACAATCCCCCCCTTGAAGTGCTGCTCCACTAATTGCCTAGCATCTTAACTCTGGGCCGCCATTGGTATCGGGGGTGGTCTAATGGCTGCCATCTGAAGATTCTCACGCGGATTCTGACATGGAGTGTGAGCAGGATTTATGTCAAGTGCCGCAGAGGGAGGGAGAGCAAAGAGAAAGAGATAGAGAGAGAGAAAGAGAGAGAGGCAGAGAGAGAGGGAAGGCGAAGAGAAGAGACAGCCACCTTCCACAGACACGACTGTTTTGCCAGAAGGCTGGGGTGGATGCTGGCTGCGGAAGTCATCGCTCCAAATGGTGCGGAGCGCACGCAGCTCGTGAGCTTCTTCCGTGCCGCGCGAGTACACACAGGCACGCACGCACACACACACGTACACACACACAGTCACGCACACACACACAGTCACGCACACACACACGCGCACGCGCGAGTGGCCTGGAACATTCCCGGCGACTGCTGGGAGAGAGGAAAGGGAGGAGGAGGGGGGAAGGCAAGTTCAGCAGAGAGCAGAGCTTTCCCACAGTCTGGGGATCTGACACATTCCAACGCCTGCAGCCAACCAGCCAGGCACACAGTCACAGTGTACAGCCCGTGTGTGTGTGTGCGTGTGTGTGTGTGTGTGTGTGTGTGTGTGTGTGGGGGTGGCAGGGGGAACAGGGAGGGGATGTGGGAGGGGGTTGTTGTGCCCTTGGCACTAGTGGTGGTGTGGAGTGATGTGTCTGGGATCAACTTCCACACAGTGGTTGTAACTCTTCCCTCTCTTAGTGTGGTTGTGCATTAAACTGTATTTTATTTATATGTTTTTTCAGCCTAGGGCAGCTGTGGGAAGCTGTGGGAAGTGTGAGTTCAGTGTACAGTATTTTTAAAACTTTTTTTTATCATTTAGATTATGAGTTAAAACTGAGTTAAAAAATTGTTAAATTAGTGAAAATGATGAAAAATGTTGGAAGCCAGGAGACCTGAGGGAGCTTATTGCATCATGATAATCTCTTCTGCACATCATGATTAATTATTCTATACAGCATTGCTGGTACATACTCCACCCTTTCACAAGAAACATTACATTGATTATATTTTAATGATTTTTCTTGCTGTTTTTGAACCGTGGCCATAGACTTGGGAGAAAGCCTGGCAATGGCTCCAGCAATCGCTTTTTACTCTCTCACTCACTCACTCACTCACTCATTAACCCACTCCCCCACTCACTCACTCACTCACTCACTCCCTCATTAACCCACTCCCTCACTCACTCCCTCACTCACTCACTCACTCATTAACCCACTCCCTCACTCACTCATTCACTCACTCACTCACTCACTCATTAACCCACTCCCTCACTCACTCACTCTCTCACTCATTCAATCACCCTCTCACTCATTCAATCACCCTCTCACTCACTCACTCACTCACTCACTCAGAATGAATGCAGAAGGAGAGACCGCCCGTGGCTGAGCGCTGTCACTTTTTGACAGCCCAGTATGGCATCCAAATCCTTTAGCTTCAGAGATCATGCGGAGGGGGACAGAGGAGGGGGGAGAATTCGGCAGGGTGAAGGAGGGGTCGAGAGGAGCACGGGAGGACGGCCCGTCAGCCTTCTGAAGCTCCGGCTCAGACCGGGCGGCTGCTCCACTTCCTCTCCTCTTAATGGCAGCCCGGCGCTTCCTTAAATAAACGTTCTGCATGGCGCGATGCGAAAGGGAACAGAGGGGTCACGCTCGAGACAGCTCTGCTCCAGCTGAGAAGCCAAAAACAACGCTCGCACGGACCACCCACACCTACGGAGAGATCTTCCCAAAAAAACGTTGCTCGAACCCATGAAAGACCGAAACGTATTATCTCTGCACGATGGCCGGCGGATGGCTGCCCTGCTACCGCGGCTTTACACAACGACAAACAGCCAATTAGAGCCGAACCCATGTCACGGGGAGGAACTCATCTGAGGTCCCAAATTACCAAGGCTCTCGCTTTGAGCGGTGTCGCACAAAGGAATTAAAAAAAAACACGTGGGGAAAATCTGTTACAGCCCTAATCGTGATCCCGGAACGATAACAAAGCCTGGAAATGAATAGGGAGATCAGACAGTCCCCCCTTGACATTGTCACTTCCAGGATAATTAAGAGCCGCCTCTTGCTTCTGTCACCAGGGGAGGGGAACTGTTCCTTTTCTCCTCAGGAACCAGTGCTGAACCCTCCTCCACTAAACTCCGGAATAAAGGGCAGTTTGTTCTGACTTGTTGAAGCAGAGGTTGCAGGGGAAGTGGGGAGAGGGTGTGTGTGTGTGTGTGTGTGTGTGTGTGTGCGTGTGCGTGTGCGTGTTTGTGTGTGTGTGTGTGTGTGTGTGTGTGTGTGTGTGTGTGTGTGTGTGTGTGTGTGTGGATGTTGTGTGTGTGTGTGTGTGTACGGCGAGGGGGTTCGGAAAGATGAAAGGGGTCACAGCACTCCTTGGTACAGTTGCCTCCTGACATGGGAAAATGGTGAGGAGAAGAATAGCCCGCTTGTTCACTCATCTCTCACTTGACAGATTATCTGTGTAAGAAAAAAGGCCCATGTCATGCAGGACAAGAGGCGCTTTTCTTTTCGCAGGTCTCGGAGCAGTAGGGACTGCCACTGGTGAGCAATGGCTGTCTGGAGGAGGGAGGATCTGCTGATCTGAGGTCAGGAGCTGTAGCCCCTGGGAGTATCCTGTGGCCTGAAATTAAGAAAAGACACCTGTAAACTCCCCCCTACCACAACCAATAAAGCTGAATTCATCCAACCAATCACAACACCAAAATACAATACCTGTGTCCCTGGGCACATTCAGGTGTACCTGCTGCTGTGCCTGCTTAAAGCCCTCATTGGTGTAGGTGTGGATGTGGATGGCCTGGGAGGAAGTTTGGAGGGTCCTTGACCTTTGCCCCCTTGGCTGTTATCATCTCATATCGTTATCATCTCAATAGTACTCATGATTCAGAGTTAAATAGTGTTTGATGATACTGCCACTTGAATCTGGTTTGATAACCTGAGGGGTTGATAGCAAAGCTCTTTTGATCACAGAGGGGATCTGTAGCAGCTTGAAGACTTTTTGGGGGGATAAGTAGTGTGACCGCTTTGAGAATGTGGAGCATGAGTTATGATGTCTGTTTGATAACATAGGGGATTAGTGACTGAAGTCTATTTGATAACATGGGGGATTAGTGAATGCAGGACTATGGTACAGTTTTCTTTCAAACCAGCCCTTTAGGTTTGGCTCCATTAATCAGTTTAGAGGCTTAAATACAAATACATCACCTGATCTGCATGTGTAGCAGGTAAGGAGTGTAAATGTGTAAGACAAACCAATTACCCAGGGGCCCCTTCAAGCCCAGGGTGCTCAAAGTACAGAGAAGCAAACTGGGTGAAGCAGAGACAGCCTACTGTAGAGCAACAGAGAAACACACTCTGCCCACTGTCTAAACATGGATGTTATTTAGGCAAAGAGAAGGAGGTCCTGCTCTGCGTTAGTTCCAGGATCTAGATATCAGTGCATCCTATCTGTGTGTGTGTGTGTCTGTGGAGGGGTGGGGTTGTATTTCTTTGAGTCGGTGTGGGTGTGTTCTTGTTCTAGGGAGTGTACTCTGAGAATTGTCCTTCGGAGAGGGCCACTTTTTGTTCACTTGCTGTATAGTGCACTGTTTTTGCTAGTTGCAAGTGTCTTTTTGTACTTTACACTGTTTTCATAGATTTCAACCAATTTCATTTACATTTATATATTGTCATTTAGCAGATGCTCTTATCTGGAGTGACAAACTGCACCTAACAAAGTGTCATGAAAAATGGTACATACATTTTCCTAAGCCCAGTATTGGTGAGAAAACTTTGAGAAGCTGTTCCCATACATAAATACAGAATGTTTGGTGGGATGTTAGAGGGAAGGGGACAGGAGGAAAGGTAGACCAAGACAGAACAGAAGAGAGAGACAGACTGAGAGGAAAAAATGGGAAAAGTGGCAGATAAACACTGAGAAGATGGAGCAGGAGTGAGGAGAGAGGAAAATAGAGAGGGAAGAAGTCAATGAAATGAATGACTGAGGGGTGCAGCTGACACAGAGGCAGCGACTGAAAGACCGAAAGATCGGGGAGGGTGACACACAGACAGCCCCAGAGCCCTCGGTCGCTCTCAGGGCCAGGACGCCGAGGCCGTGTGCAGAGGGGAGAGCTGTGAGCCATGTGCACCGGGCCAGGCTCGTTTGCATAAGAAAGAGTCTGGCTGCCCCCCGAGGTTCCGATGGTTTATTGTGCGATCTTATCTGGCGCGTGCCTAGGCCGCCCTTTCCCACACTTTGCATACACGGCTGCCAGGAGCGGGGGGGACAGGGAAGGATCAGACTGTCAACACCGCGCTGACTTGACGGCCATGACTGCCTCAATGCAGTTTATCTGAGGGACTCCATAAACAAGACTCTTTTCCAATTGCATGCGCTGCCTTTTGTGAGGCCGAGAAGCCCCTCCTGTCTTCCCCGCGCTTTTCAACTTAAATTGCCATCTCGCAGAATTAGGCCTCCCACTCTGCTCGGATGAATGGATGTATGGAAACATATTTGACATATTTTGTGAGATCAGTGGGGGAAATAATGTTCCATGAAAGTGAATGGTTCTTTTATCCGTGTTGTTTTTTTTTTCTCCTTTCCAAAAGCAGCCTTTCTGGGATGCCAGTTCCCTGGGAACACCTCTTGAGACCCCGGGAGAACAATTCAGGCGGCATTAGCAACAGGGATTCGCGGTGACAGAAGTTTCCACAGATCTGAGGGCTTTTTGGATTCATGTCGTGCCTCTCTACTCCAACTGACAAAGAATGGTGCACAAAAACGGTTCGCACTCAATAGTCAGAGCAAAGCTGGATGAACTAGACTTTGAAGTGACAGAACTTGGATTACATTTGTCAATCACTTATTTCCTGTTGTAATTCATTGGAAGCAATATGAAACACTGAATACATGCTCCCATAATACAAACACCATTTGGATATCTTAATATGTAGGAAAGATTTCATTCTTAGATTAGGGTAATTGGTTTGATATTTAGAAATCTGCTACACAAGAAGGATTTGTCATTTTATATTGACTGGTGGAGTGCTGCAGAGTGCAGAAATTAGCCACTCTCACAGCACAGCACAAGTTACCTGCCATGAGTGCTTCAGGGTGGGGGAAAGGGGGTGCATTGCCTCTCTGCCCCAGCTGCAGGGAAGGGTTGATCCAGGCTTACTATCCCCTGCAGCTCAGACAGCTGCTGTCTGTGGATGAACTGGGAGAGAAGCATGTCGGGCCTGAATCACTGACTCACTGGCAGGCACTGCTGACCCTGATCCTTAGTGTGAGGTGCTCCAGGCCATTTACGACAAGACTTGACTCAAAGCTAGATAGTAGGACTGTAATAAAATGACAACTCTAGATTGGCTGAATGGTCTGTTCTCATCATTAAATTTTGTATGTTCTTATTTTCTTATGAGCATTACCACTTGAGCCACATGTTTCATGAAGTTAAATAAGAAGCTCTCCAAACATGACCAAGAAGAACCCTTGCAGATATCACTGATGGAACAAAAGCAAATACTGATCAGAAGCTATTCTAGTTAGGGTGTGCATTTAATTTAAATAGGACGCAGACTGTACTGCAGGTGAAAGATTGAGTGATGTTCTGTATGCACACTCAAGAGCACTGGACACTCTGACATAGGGCTTTCTTTTGCTATCGTCACATTGGTCTGGTGCTCCTTTTCCTCTCGCCTTTCTGACTTTTGCTTTCCAGACCAGGTTATATTGCATGGAGCAAAACACATCCAATGCCTCATAATCCGAGTTCAGGGTCATTGCCGACGTCAGAGTGTTGAATTTCTTTGTTGCATTGTAGCTGTAGAAATGTGGAAGGTTTGGAAGTCACAGCAGCAGGTCTGTGAGTCTTCTTCTTCAAAGTCCCATTAAAAAGGCACTTTATAACCCTCATAACATTGCCTCTTAGTAGATAATAAACAGGTGTGGTCTGTGCCTGGTGAGCAGTCTTCCCTGTCTCTTACTAACAACCACCACCCCATTTCTTAATCATAAAAAAATACTCAATAAAATGTCAACGTTGTACAATGTAAAATATAAACATTGTATAAGTTGTCGTTTAATTAATATTGTCTTAATTTTTGTTATTAAGTTTGATGTGTTACTGTACCCTTGCTGCCGCTTTGATTGAACCGACTCCTTTGAAAACCCAGAGTCAATGGGCCCATGTAGCTTAGTTAATTCTCTTTCTCCTTTTCCCCTCTCTGTTTCTGCCTCTCGGTTCTGAAATCCAATTAGTGCTTTGCGTGCGGACCGGCAGCAGCCTCCATGTAAAACCCTTGGATAATTTAATTGCGAATGACAGCTCTATGACAGGAAACCTTTGGTGTTCTCACTGCAGAAAGAGTGAATCATGTTTGCCTCCACTCCAAAGCAGCAGGAGAATTGCTCTGTTCCAACCCTCACAGTCAATATACACAAGGTCTCGTTCTCATGAACCACAATGTTAAATGTCCATTACATGGGGTGCACTGCTCCATATGGTCTTACTGACACTGTCACAAAGCACAGTTCCTGAAATGCCCAAGAAAACAGGGAGGATTCAGACATGCATCATTACATGTTTGAAATGTCTGTGATGGCAGTGCATTGTATTGGCTAGAGAACTGGACTTGGAATTGGGAAACAGCAGCAATCTCTCTTTTTAGGGCCTGACTAATGTACTCAATTTTGATTGCTACTTTTCCTGTTGAATATATACCCTCAATAATCTGTAAAAATACACATCACCCTGAGAAAAGAAAGTTGCCTTAGCAAAGAAGTATGTCATTAATCTTTGTATTTGACATTGAGTACCTGGTTAAATCTAAATTGTTTTATCATTTGGGGAAATATCAGCATCTCCAAAAAGTAAAAACTTTGATCATGCAGATTTCATAGAAGGACAAGCTTGTAATTTCCTCATAAAGTATAGTTGTGTGACATGGACCCCAGCCTGACCATATAGCGGAGAGGATAAGAGAGGAGAGGAGAGGAGAGCAGTTGCCCGGTTTGACGCAAACGGTTTCACAGCGTGTGGGGTTGGAAGCGGACCAGCCTGACTGACCTCCGCTCTCCCCCCGGCACAGTCAGGAACGCAACTCATTCTCTGTCAAAGCAGCTCACATCAGCCCTGCCCACGCCAGTCCATAATCCCCACTCTCTAACACTAATTATGAATTGCCTCCTCATACCCGGGGGGCAACCATGACTTTCCCAGGACAATTAAAGTTACTTAGTTTAAAAAAATGGAGCGAAAGAGCAGGAAAGCGGATCGAAATTGAACATCTTTTCCGAACTTCTGGGGAGGACTGCCGCAGGCGAGCTGACAGGGATTATCCTGGCCCTGGGATGGGTAGGAAAATGAGTCCTGTTGTACTCCATTCTGAGTAATCTCTCCCAAATCTGTCCCAGTGGCTGCATGATTCAACAGGCCAATGGGTTGCCACTGAACTCTGACTACCCTTGCTGCACTGGGAGGTGCTTACCCCCCCTTAAATGAGTGTTGTTGTGTCTTAAGGGGGGGACTAGCCCTTCTAAAATGGGTTTAACTGTATTCTATGCTGTGCCCCCCACTGTGTGCAACACCTGCTGCCACCTTGCACATACTTTTGATCTCCTGTGTCCCTCTCTGATAGCAGGGTTGCTGTGGCTTCTTTGATAAGAATCTGATTGATAGCTTTGCCAAAAGAGCATTTTGAAGAGCTGGTAAAGCTCTATCCAGGTAAAGCTTCTTGCCCCAGGATACCACCTCAGATAGCATTAGTGATACTGTCACACCCAAACTCTGACCCCTTTGACCCTGAGATAGGGAGCCTTCACCACTTAACCACTACCACTTCCTCTTTCCAGGAAGAGCAGATTGCCCTTTGAATTTGATTAGACAGAAACAGATCATGGAACAATCAGGGACTACCCAACTAACTAGGTTCAAGGTAAAGCAGAAAAACAAGAATGGGAAACAAGATGCTGTGTGGTCATGTCACAGATGCTGGAGAGACTGTCAGGCATACCAATCTATAAAGTCTCTTTCCGTCTGCAGTTTAATTGTGAAAGGTGTGGTGTACCGTCTTGGACAAATGCTGTCAGGAAATCCGAAAAATCAAAATGGGGGAATTCAGCTACAGCAAACAGAGCAACCAGAGGCAGAATCAGGGGACCCCATGTACAGGCTGAAGAGGGGAGCCCTAAGAAGGTGGTTATAGGTGGTGATACCTCTGTCCTGGGTGGGACATAGTAGCTCATTCCAGCACTGAAATCCCAGAGATGGCATGCAGTTTTATCCGTCCATATAAGCTTTTGGGCCCAGAGCTACAAAATAATTCAGGTGTTAGCTGGGAAAAGGGGGACCCTAAGACATTTGTGTGTGTTTCTGTGTGAATAAGCCCTGGTCAGACTCTAATATTGCAGGCTCTGTCAGGGCTAACTGGGAAGAATATGTTTCATTTGTGAATCTCCTCCCTGAGATATCATAGGCAGGACTAACCATAAACCATAAAAACCTACCATGTTTTGTTTATTAATGAGTCATTTCTATAGACAAAGAGATTCAGCCACTCCTGCAAGACACTTAAAAAATATTGCACTTTGATATATGATAATGGAGGGAAAAAACCTTTTTTCCCAATATAACAATTAATCTCATAATTAATCTCATGTAGAACTCCTTGAGAATTTTACAAAAAGGAATTGCCTCAGAAATGGATATATGCATTATTTTTGGTCTCTAAGGTTTTAATATAGGTTTAAATAAGCTTGATAGTGTTTTATGATTTCAGCCGAAAGAGAGTGGCACTCTTGGGGACAGAAGCAAAAAGCACAAGCAAACCACTGCATAAAAGCATTCAATGGAAGGGTGTTTTTGCGGTTTTGCAGGAGGCTGAATCATTTCAAATGCTTGAGAACTGTTTGGCATCGGGACTTGACCTTTCTAAAGCTGAAGGAATATGACAGGCGTGGAGCTTCAGACACAGAAAGGCAGAGACAAAAGCCACACAAAGTGCAGCCCTCCACCAAACAGTTAGTTTGCCATCAATGTCAGTTGCCATTCTTGGCAGGACAGTTTGATTTCCACTTTTCAAATTAAGCTTTTTGTGCTGATAACAGGGCGGCCAAATTGAAATTGGCAGCTCTACAATCTACAGACAATAGTCTGCGCGCAGGAGATCATGTGAACACCCCTGAAAAATGGGAGCCAAAAAAAAAAAAAAAAAACTAATCTTTGTCACAATTGAGTAGAAAGAGAAAAAAAGACAAAACAGAGGAAAAAAGGGAGAAGTGTGTTGGTAGTGGGAGTGGAGGAGAACATTTCTCCCGCGGACCCAGACGAGGTCTCAGGGTTATCCTGAATCTGCAGACTCCCACGAGAAGCCCAGAGCAGGTGTGTGTCCTCCTGTGGAGACGTGAGCGCTTGCAGAGGCGGACTCTGGGGCTGCTGCTGCATGAGGACAGCCTTACGGCAGATAGGAGCATCTATTGGAAATCCTCAAGGCCTCCGTTGCGGCCCAGCCAACTGATCACTGAGAGGAGGTGATGTCAGGCCCGGCGTTATGGGGGTGCTTAGGGGTGGTGCACTGCACCCCCAGATGAACCTCAGTGCTCCCCCAGTTGTCTCCTTATGCCCTGACGTCTATGTAGTATTTATGACTTTTTGTGCGCCCCCGTGGATTACAGTTGCACCCCTCTGCACTTTCTCCTGGCGCTGAGCCTGGGTGATGTGGCTCACAGGGAGTGACTCTAAATTCACCTTTGACCTTTAATGTCATCAGCTGGTGGAGCAGGTGATATAAATGAGGATTAAACATGGAGTTGCTTTGGATGTGCATGACAATCCAAAGTGAGTCAATCAAAACCGATAAGACAGGAAAATGCCATTGAGATCTGTCCGTGTATTCATGTACTTCTACACAAAATGAGATCACCGTAATGCTGCACTGACACGTAAGATTTAGTACTTGTCATGCATTTCTCTAACTGAAATCGCTGTTTAGGCTGTGTGATCAAAAAGAGAGTTCTCTGCGATGTGTCTGAAAGACATAATAATAGGACAACAATAATACGTGACAGACAATAAATGTAAGACAATTCGTAACAATGTTACCAAATTAAGATGTGAGAGCGTTTTAAGTGAAATTTCTATTGCAGACAAGCTATTTACAGCTAGCTACCGTCTTAGAATTTGGCAGTGCCAGCCCAAGACAGGCTAATTATTTAGCCTACGAGCAGGTAATTTCAGCGCAGGTAGTGTGCATTTAAGTGTTCTTTATGTAATCAAGAGGACTCATTAAAATTACTGAACTGCTAAACTGAGTGTAGGCTACTAAACTGACGCCTGAACACACAGACGGCCCATTTATTGCACATGAGCAGTGCCGGTTGGTGAGATGACGTAAACCTGGCAGGTAAGCGTGTTCATGTATTTTTCCGGATAGCTTATCGGTTAAAAACCTCGACGTTGTACTTCTTTACTTGACTTTATGTTAATTCATCCCAGTCTGACAGGTATTAACATTTTTGAAACATGTGTAGCTAGCTAGCCGGCCACATTTATGTGACGACCCTGGCTTGGGCGCGGAACACGCCAATAACATTCGTTTTTGTTTTACCAATATACCGTAGTTATGTGTGAGAACATTTGATAAATTGGCAATGGATTCTACTGTCATGGTTCGAGTTCCTTGTTATGTTCTTATTTTATTCTGGATGAATAATGTAAACGTTTTCTTAATTTACGTCTGGCAAAATAAAAGCCTGACCCATAAAATATTAAGTTATTAAATTCTCAGTAACGATCTCTTCTCGTTTCATTCAGTCACTAATGTTTTCCTCGCTACATTGCAAAAAAGCGTAACCATCTACGACGTTGCCCGGTTCAACGATGCAAATAAATCATGGAAGAAAGGCTTAGCTGTCTGGACTGTTTGACGGCAGATATTTCCGTTTAGGCCTTGGTATTTGCGCTTGAAATGTGCAGCTAGGAGTAGCTACACGTATGTGTGAAGCTACACAAAGCCAGTTACAGTTTCACTAGAGCTGGGGTTTTTGGATGATTTCCATTTCTTTAAGTATTACCTCCATCAGCCTTTTATCCACTGCCCTGTTCCATTGTGAAAGCACAGTGTGTTGGTCAGTAATCAGTAGGTTCCCAGAAGCTTGGCTGCAGTGCCAGCTCAAGAGGCACAGATCTGACCCATTAAACTCATCGCTGCTTTCAACCTCTTAGTGCTAGTATTGCTTGCTTTAAAATAATGCAGTTAACTGTCTGAATAATACCTACTAATTTGCTTCTAATTCAATTTTTCTTAATTGTAATTACCCTGGTAGAGTTCCACTAATTATTATGACCGTGTCTGTATATTTATTCTTATGTACTTTGGCAAGAGCACATGGATGATGCAGAGGCTACTTGATATGCTGAGACTCAACACAGTGTTCATGAAAATGCATTATTTTTGTCTTCTGTTTCTGTTTGCCTTTGCACGCACATTTTGAGCAATAGTGCATATGTGTGCAAACACACATATCACTAGACAATTTACCTCTGTATTAAGACACTTAAATGTTCTTTTAGTCATTTGGCAAATGGTCTTGTCCAGATCGACTTACAAAGTGCATGCAGAAAGGTTAGGCTAAAAGAAGACACCATACTAAATCATAAGCGTCATAAACCAATAGTTAACATTGTTTTCCTGTGGATTTTGCAGAATTGAACTCTGTCTTTTTAAACTACTTCTTCGTGTCACATTAGAGGATTGAAATGAGACAAAGAACATTACCGCAACAAATATAACTAAGAGAAAAGTAATTCATGGTTGACTGATACAGATTATTGCCTCACATTCGCACTCCCAAACTCAGATTTGCACGTATGTACACTAACACACTCTCAAACACACACACTAATATTCAGCCTGTACATGTAGTGCCATTTTCTTAATTATTATTGCAAAATGACTAATTCAAGGAAGTCCTCTGTAATTA
Source organism: Megalops atlanticus (assembly GCA_019176425.1). Lineage (NCBI taxonomy): Eukaryota > Metazoa > Chordata > Actinopteri > Elopiformes > Megalopidae > Megalops > Megalops atlanticus. The sequence goes on from CM032896.1 coordinate 10,231,722, forward strand.
CTCTTGTTTATAACAAGAATTTATGGCTCAAGCCTCTGTCTCTCAGTTTTCTGCAGTCAGTGTTTTGAAGGTGTGATCAGTGTCCTGGCATGTTTTTGTGTTTTGCTCTTTTTTCTCTGCAGCAAACCACACTCTAACTTTGTTGTATGTCTGAAATGCTATATGGATGCTTTCAATTAACTCTGTCATTTTCTCTGTCATCTGAACAGCATTAATACTGAGGAACAAAAGGGACCGATTATTTAAAAAAAATGACCAGCTGTACTCTGTGTTTGTGTACACAAAGCAGTGCCAATTAAAGAGAATGATTCTCTGTATCATACTGACAGATAAATGGGCCCTGTGTCTTCAAAGCTAGCTTCTTATCTCCTGTCAGCTACAGAGCCCCTTAAGGAAGCAATTGATAGGTTTATGCGACCGTAATTGAAATGCGCTTTGTTTGTTGACATTGATAGCAAGAGGCATCTCTGAGTTCTTTGTGAATGGACCATTGTGGGTCCTCTGGATTGCAAATGACTTCTCAGCTCGTGCAATTAGACATGGAGAAGGGCTGGTCTGAAAGAGTCCACTTATATTCTGAACTACAGCAAAAACATTTATAGTGGGTCAGGGTAAGAGGTTTGCATTTGTGCAAAAGAGTCTTGATTCCTGAATATGTGTGTGTGTGCGTGTGTGTGTGTGTTTATGTGTGATTATATATAATGTCAAATAATATGTTGATATGAAACATTTCCTTTAAAGTCACAGAAATTAGGTCTTTGATTTAATACCTCTATTTATAGGAAGATGATAAATTTTGCTGCATTTGGTACTTGTCTTTTCATGTGCCTAACCCATGGAGCAGGGCCAGTAAATGAAGCATAGTACACAATATCAGACAGAAAACAAATGTAAGCTGGAGAGGTTACACATTGTATGCGTCTAGCTTTGCTACTTTGCAAACATGATTAATGAGGAATTTCTGGCATAAAATGTAATTTACACAAAGGTAAGTTTGGAAAAATTAGTGAATTTGTGGGTGATAGACTCTGAGTCAGTTGAAGGGTGTGGGTTGTTGCATTTTCATTTATGTCTTTCACAGGTTATTCATGTAAAAACAAAACAAGGCCCCATATTTTACCTAATCCCTTCAAATAATCCTTGCATCACACTTCAAAGCCCAGTGCAATGTACACACAGCATAAAGGAAGCAACCCTCCATATTTTTGTACAGTAAATACTCTGTGGCCAAGTTGTCCGTGCATCCCATGGCTGTGTGCACAGGTACCTTGCAGTGATCAGTGCAACCACCTGCACAGCCTGCCAGTACACCAGGAGTGAGTCCATCCACTCTCATTATTATGCTCTCCCTTGCTGTCTGCTGGCCGTGTTTCAGTGTTGTGTTAACTGGGTGATAGTAAGCTTGATCTGTAGGAAAATTATCTGGATGGCTTCTAAGGCACTCACTTCCCCAACTCAGACAAATGTGCCATTTCAGAGAGAGTGAGAGAGGGCAGAGCTTTGAGTGCCACTCAGGCTCATTCCACGTCCCTGGAAGCATTTGAGTGTCAGCAGCCTTCCATTCACACTGTCGGTGGTTCAAATTCAGCCAGTCATGCCCACATGAACACTCTCACGTACATACCCGCATACACACATGCACACTTCTCCCATACACACATACACATAGACATCACTGTGGCTCTTTTACCAAAAAGCTCAACTACTTTAGTTTCTCTCCCTATGTAAACATCCTCTTAAAGAGTTGGACAGTGTACTAAACTTATCAGTTTGTCTGTGACAGTCTGTAAACCACTAGTATACTTTTTCCTGTAAGCTGTCAGAATTGGTTCACTCTTATGAATGTGACGGGTGATGAAAGTGATCGATATATGTCGGCTCTTCAGAGAAACGTGTGAAGGTTACCTGTCCTTGAAAAGAGACAGGACTCATTGATATCCCTGTGCTCCTTCTCCCTCAAACACAACATCCTATCTGCAGCGGTTTGTTTTTTTCACCTGTGAATCCTCTTTTCCGCTGTGCTGTTTACTGGGTTACACATTAAAGGAGGCCCCACTGTTTTAAAGCTGGCCTCTGATTACAGCCAAGATTGTTTGGGAGCATGCTATCTCCTGCTTTCTCACGTATTCCATCCCTCCTATCACCTCTGATTGCATTATTGCAGTGTGGAGGTCCATGTTCGGAAAACATCAATAAAGATATGACCGTGGAAAAGAGCTGGCATAAAGTTTAGCTGTCCAGAATCCAACTAGTTCCACTGTTGCCAAAATTAGTTCTTAGCTTGCACCAGAACATCCTCAACGAGAAGACGTGACCCATGTAGACACATCTTCAGATCAATTACTTATCTAACTGTCTGCATCATATGGGAGCAAGGCAAACAAATTTTTATTATATCAAATATTTAACAATACAGTACACTCCTTTTATATCCCAGTCACTGGGTTACTTGCTAATCACCTGTGTGTGCCAACTGACTATTTACACAAATGTTCAGTGTTATCTGTTTAAGGAAAGTTCATTAAAATCACCTTATTATGAATTATGAAGACTGGAATATAGTTAGTTTTACTGTAGAATTTCTGTTAGAAAAGAAAATGGTAGAACTACCATTGGTAAAATAAATGGTAGAACTACTAATCACTATTGGCTAATTATTATTAGCTCATTGTGGTTCACATGTGCAATGAGTCTCACAGTCCCATGACACCTCTGGCGAGTAAAGTACACAGATGATTGGTTTAGACTCACTGCTACCCTGTAAATAATTAATTGGCCCATCAGTCGTTACCTTTCAAGTCTATGTGGTTTATTCTTATGGTAAAAAAACTGATTGAAAAGGATATAAAACATTTCACATTGTGGGAAGAAAGTTTATAATAAATACTTATTTTAAACAAAGACAAACTTGCATTTATCTGTCGAAGTGTCTGTCAAGATAACTGAAAATACATCATAGTTATCTCATATTACGGCACACTTGTGCACCTGTTTTTATAATATCAAAATGATTGTGAAATGCTGTCTTTTTGTAATCAATAAATCTGCAATATCCCTATAGTTATTGCATTTCCCATCAATTATGGACTTTGGAAATGTTTCACCGTTTCAATGAATTATATCTTAGTCACCATGGTTGAGATAGAATCACGTTTTAAAAAATTCTCGGCCCATTTGAAAGTAATCTCTCTATCAGCCTAGATATACCGTAAGCAAGCGATCAATAATTTGATGTTCTGTTAAACGCTTTGAAGTATTTAACGCCTTTGATATTGTCGACTGCATTCTAAACACGACTGTAAAAAACATTCGCAGATCGCCCATCGGTAATTCTTCGGAAACGTGATAAAGATTAGATGAAGCAAAGAATAACAGATGCGGCTAAAAGGGGTTTATTTGGGGGTCTTATTTTGGTAAGAAAGATTACAATCTGTTGGGTGGCCTGATCAACAGGCGCTCCCTTTGAACTAGCCCATAGTGTGGCTCGAGGGGAGCGTTACGTGCTGCGCGCTCCGCTGCGCTAATCATGTCAGCGCTCCCGTTGCTGCAGGCTGCAGGCCGTTAGAAGGAGCGCCTTCCCCCGGTCGTTTGCCCGCCACGTGTCGCGCAGTCAACAGCAGCTGGAGATCATGCAGTCGAGCAGTGCCGGGTGACAGCAAACATCCCCCCCCCGTCCGTCCGTCCGTAAAGTCTGTTAATGTGCTACGCGTCACACGCTGTTGGCAAAGCCCGCAAATACACCTTCTTAAGATTACATTATAGCGCACGGTTGAAGGTAAACAATTACGCTGATGTCAGTGTCGCACATGTTTGGCATTTGTTTTTTGCGAGCACTTATCAGCACATTTGTTTCCTGCATCAATTTTAGTTTGTTTTTAAACCGACAATTCATTTATCATCCGTAGACTAACGTTGCTTATAGTGTCATCGACCTTGTCTAATAAATATTTTATACCGTTACATTATTACTACTATTTATCATCGCCGTTGTACGGTAGCTCCATAAGTAGCAACCGTTACAATAATTACGTTAATAACACAACTGCACAACTGCCGAGCGCCACCGTTCCCCCGAAGCGGGCTAGTGCATCGCGTTGGGTTCGCGCTTGTCCACGCAAAAAATAACTTCAGACCGGCTCGCATTCCAATAAGCCCGATCCAGCTTCGTAGTGGGCGTGGTTTTCCCAGGCCTTAACACAGCAGCTGCTATTTACCGTCTCTGTAATATAAACCACCACCGCCACCCCCAGCTCGGCGGCCAAAACTCAACCACAGCGGCAATAAAACATCCTGGCACGTGCTCCACATCCACAGAGGCGATCGCATGCCGACAGATGTCAAACTCTGCGCGGAGCGGCGTTTTAAAGGCACAGCGCGGAAAGTGCCGAGCGCTATCAGAGCCTACCTTTAAACTATACATGAGACAGTTGGGCTTTTGCTGATGATAATTTAAATATTTCTTTCAGAGTATAAACCCCATACGATTTCCCGTTTTGATCATATGGCAATTTGGCAACATAACTGATTTAATTTAAAAGTTGGAAAATATTTCTCCCGTTGCCAGTTTGAAATGCTTTTCACTCACAGACTTTCATTCATGTATAAAAAGGGAAGTTTGTAGAAAAGCAAAATGTTCTTTTTGCAATACATAGATCTGATAATGCCAATACTTTAGTATTAAGTACTAAGTATTAAGTACGAAGTATCATTAGTAGCCGTGGTTTTTCTAAATTTCTATTCGAAAAGATTCCAAAAATCCCCATGAAAGAAAACGAAAAAATTCGAATTAATATAAATGATTTATTTATGTTACATTGATTTTAGCCCTATGCACAGGATCGTCTTAATACTCCGAATTTAACATAGGTTGTTCCGATTATATTGTAACGGTCAGGAAAAAATGTCAGTTTTAATTCTTTTAGATGTAAATTTCATCCCAATTGTGTGCGTATATACAGTCAAAGTTTCAGGTGTGAAGAGTTTCATCAGACTCTGGCGTTTTTTTGAGATTTTGTGTTGCATCACACTCCACGCAGTACACTGAAAGCTTTATCTGGTGTCAGAAACGAAAGGGTTAATATGTAACCAGGATGATTGATGGCAGGAGCCCGGTGGTGCCCTGCGCCGGGCCGTGCGCCATTGGCCGCCCGCTCTAACGCCAAACATCCAATGAAAGGGCGCCGACCACGAGCCGTCCTCCCCTCAGGCCGCGTGTCGTTGACGCTGATTGGTAGAAAGTTACTGTGGGAAAGAAAGTTTGGGAAGTTTCACACGAGCCGTTCGCGTGCAGTCGCAGATATAAATAAGACCCGGCAAAGGGTACGATCAGTCGTTACATTGACAGGCTTGCCGTACGCTCAGAGTCAGCCACATCCTTATTACTGACTCTTCACCGGGCCACACTTACCATTACAAGGGTACTCATCTTAACACACTATTGGAAAAAGAAAACAGTATATTTTCAACCATAAACTGGGATTTTCTATTCCAAAAGGACAAGGATAGAGAAAAATTGGTACCTAAAATCACATCTTCCCTGACAACGCTTTTTGTGGGAGCTGACAAACAGGGATTCGTGGCGTCTATTTGTTGCTAAGTGTGTGGGATACTGCCGCCAGAAGATGCCAGCCGATATGATGGAGAAAAACAGCTCCTCGCCCGTTGCTGCCACTCCGGCAAGCATGAACACGACTCCCGACAAACCGAAGACGGCTTCGGAGCACAGAAAGGTACATCGCTCGCTAGCGGTCTAATCTTTAACATTCACCGTTCGTAGTTGCAGTTTGTCGTTTTGCTCACAACTTGTAGCCTACCTAAGGCTAGCGCATTTTTTCACAATTGTCTTTGGTGCTCTGTCATTTTAGTCTTCTAAACCAATTATGGAAAAACGAAGAAGAGCAAGAATCAACGAAAGCTTGGGCCAGCTGAAAACATTGATCTTGGACGCACTGAAAAAAGATGTGAGTATGAATTATAATTTTAACAACGTAATTTACATGACCGCGGTATTCTTGGCAGTGGTGTTATAGCCTAAAAAGTCTAGTTTGGATCAAGCGTAATGACGGTAGATGTACCGCTCATGCAGTTTTAACAAATCATTTCCAATATACTTGGTGAAACCAGAAACTGTAACCTGTGATCAATTCTTTTTACTGACATAATCTTCTGTTTACACAGAGCTCCAGACACTCAAAACTGGAAAAAGCGGACATTCTTGAAATGACTGTAAAGCATCTCCGCAACCTGCAGAGAGTGCAGATGACTGGTACGTGTGTTTTTCTCTCTCCTCCCTGAACAGTTAAGGGTTGATTTCTTCCAGACTTCCGTCTGCGGTTTGGATGCTATTCGGCAGCAGTTGTTCTGGCTTGGCACACAGTTCCGTTCCCACGGTCCTGGTTTATTTATAGAACTCAATTTTCTGTTCAGTGGTGGTACGGGGTGGTAAAGTCAAACATATTTTAAAGGTCTGTTTTGTCCGAACTTTAAAATTGTTCGATGCATGCCAGTTGGTGTGATCTTTAAATATAACAGGCTGTTTGATTTCTTGCAGGAACCTTTTCCTCTGTAAAATATTGCACGCTTAAAGCTGTCTTAAAAATTATTACCAGTGCGTAGCCCATCAATGACCATATTTGCATTTCCTCCGACAGCTGCCCTGAATACGGATCCCTCTGTTCTTGGCAAGTACCGAGCGGGATTCAGCGAGTGTATGAATGAAGTCACGCGGTTCCTATCCACCTGCGAAGGGGTTAACACCGAGGTCAGAACGCGGCTCCTCGGGCACTTGGCCAGCTGCATGTCGCAAATCAACGCCATCAACTACTCCACCCAGCACCAGATTCCCGCCGGCCCACCTCATCCGGCGTTCGGCCAGCCCATGGTGCAGATTCCCGGTGCTTCCCCGCAGCTGAACGGAGTGCCATGCAAGGGTGGCTCGGCGGTCGGTTTACCATCAGATGCCGCTAAATTGTATGGCGGGTTCCAGCTTGTACCGGCGACGGACGGGCAGTTCGCGTTTCTGATTCCTAACGCAGCCTTCGCAACCAATGGACCAGTTATCCCAGTGTACGCCAACAATGTCAGCACGGCGATTCCAGCGGCGGTTTCCCCCGGAGCCCCTTCAGTGACCGCGGACTCTGTGTGGAGGCCGTGGTAGAGCGAGGTTTTGCTCAAATGACTCTGCAATGGACAGTTACATTTTTTTTTCCTGCAAGAGCTCATTGAGGTTGTCTTTTTAAAGTTTATTTTTTATTCTTGAATTGTACTAAAGTGAAGATTATGCACTATATTTGTATATAAAAGGGGAAAGTTTATATTGAAATGTGATTTGTATTGTCAGTATGTCAAACTGCATTTGTATATTTGAGGTATCTTTTTCATATGTGATGCCAAAGATATGTTGAATGCTCTTAAATATTCCTTCGTTTCGGAAGGCAAATAAATTCTCAAAGAATCTAAAACATTTTTTGTGTGTCCACATCTGTTCACCCGGAGTAAAACGGTGTAATCAAATCTGGTTTAATATCTAGTTTGTTTGGGTTCTAGTGGGTTTCTAATCTCTAGTTTTAGTTTTTAGGTTGTGTCTGAGTGTATTCTCGGCATTCTCGTATATGTATGCATAGTGTCTCACTTTTGAAATGCATGGAATCACAACATCCAATCTTCAAGGAGCCGATTCAAACGACTTGGTAGATTTCTCATGTGTAACTCTTGTACATTCTCTGGGCCCTGCTGCATGACATGATCATTATTTTGGGAGAATTATCATGATGGGGAATCATTTTGTAGTCCCTTATTTTCTGCAGTACCTCTTTAATGTGGTGACTATGGACATGTGAAAACTATTTGAAAAGGATTGAACTTTTTTTAATGACCTTAACAAGCAGAAAACCAATCTCTTAAGTGAACAAGGTTTTTGAGTTTCTTATGAGGACTGTGTGTGTGTGTGTGTGTGTGTGTGTGTGTGTGTGTGTGTGTGTGTGTGTGTGTGTGTGTGTGTGTTTGCATGTGTAAAGTACTATTTTAACTTTTGTATCAGTAGTGGTTAATAGTGTTTAGTGGCATTGGAAATATATAGATGAATTCATTTTAATGGCTGATTGATAATACTTTCAGCTCAGATATGTATAGCTTGAAGGAAAAGGCTCACAGTATGTTGCACAAAGAGAGAGAGAAGCCCTTCTTTCTGAACTGGGGGTAAGCCCTACCGACTCTGCCTGTGCCGTGTAGTTGGAAGAAGCACGTTTGCCTGCAAGTGTCCTGTTTCAAGCCACAAGACATGTCCTAACTAAAAATGGTATACATCTGAATGCCTGCAGACTCCAGGTGCAGCTCGCGGCACTAAATCCTGTGTCCCGGGCGCTGGGAATATGGCCCTGAGACGACCTGGGTATTTTGAGAAACAAAAAACATGCAGGAGCGTGCAGGAAAGAGCGAGACCAGACAGGACGAAGGAGGACAAAAATACCCCTCTGTCACGAGACGTCCGGACCCACGGGAAAATATCTGAATCTCGGGGTAAAGGGTTTTGGAAGGATTTACACTTGTGTAGTGCACATATGATTCAGTGCACAAGTTCCCCTGTCTTGGAGGGGGGGAAAGGTCTCTTAGGAATCAAAGATCACCAGTTGCAGCTGTGGAAGGTTTCAGAAGGTCTTCCTCTGAGGCTGGGTATGCCTCACCTATTCCTCCAGGTGATTTAGAGGCAATATAACCAATTCTACTTCTAATCTTTACACAAAGTACAGATTACACAGTATATTTTGTGTGGTACAGAGGGCTGGAAGTGAGGTGTAGTGGTTAAAGAGTTGGGTTTGTATCCAGAGGGGTGCAGGTCCCAAGTGAGGCAGAGTAGTTTTACTCACAGGGTGGAATGGCTACCACTCATACACAGCTGTGTAAATGAATAATAAAGGTATCTGGTGCAGCAATGATTAATTTAACTGAGGGGGAAGCACCATTTAATTACTCATTAACAATAATGTGAATGTAGGAATCACAAATAGAAATACTTAAATTGAGTTTAGAAACTTCAAAATGTGTATGTGTGCCAGTTTTCATCTATGGAAGGACTTCCAGTTTGTGGTGAGTACTAATTGCTGGAACACTGGCGCCATCTAGTTAGCTGACTGTTTACTGCACTAGAGGTCTTGGGTTGCCAATGACAGTCTGTTACACCTCTCACCTCACACATCTCTTTAGTGGCTCTCTGTCTGAAAGAAATGGGTGATTTTACTTTATTTTTGCCACTTTATGGTAGACTTTGGTGCTGTAATTTTTATGAAATCTGTACATAGAAAAGTCTGAAATTTAGGCCAGAACAGAGACATAACATGAAACACTGGACAAGGACTCTTAGAAATGAACGGAAAGGCTGAAGTCTTGTTTTCCCTGGGTGACAGCTTGTTTCTTGTTGCCAAGGCACTGTCACAATGTTCAGTTTGCCTATAGGTGTAAAGAATACTGCAGGTGTGTGCTGGAATGTGGGAAAAGGGTCTGTCTGACATAAAAACTGACTCCCACTCACCTGTCTGGAAAATCTGACAGAGAATTCTGCCTCCTACAGTGACTACACACTCTTTCCAGACAGCTACTGTGAGTACACTTTAAAATGCCTGATCTCAGTATTTGCTGATTACTGTAGATAGAGTGGACACTGAGGAGCCACTTGGCATGTTAGAAATCATCGTATTTAAATGACTGATTTTGTTATGAGTGGAAGACGTCAATGGGTTTGTTTAGTTTATTAAATGTAAGGGTCCCGTCAAAACAGCTATAGCAAAAAGTTGTAGTGGTGTCGCCACAGTGCACCATAATCGCCTGTTTCTCAGGCTTCTCAGGTCTTTAAAGAGGCTTGCACCCCAGGTGTTCCTAATCCCGGCAGTGGGCGCAGCTGATCCCCTCAGGGGCGTGCCTTTTCGGCTTCCCTCACACCTTTAACACGGAGGCGTGGGACTGGGAGCGGGAGCGCACCGGGGCAGCTTCCGCGAGACCTAACGAGGGGAGCGCCGGCGAGGCCGCTGGGACAGAGCCAGAGCAGGGAGGAGGGGAGCACGCTGGGAAAGCAGGGGCCACCTCCTGAAGGCCCCATAGCTGCTCCCGCTCCGCATCGCCCCGCGGACTGTGAAACGCCCAGCACCCGTTTAACCGCCCAGGTGGCACTGGCCGAGCGACCGTCCACCCGTACGCCGCCCGCCTGCCTGCCACACCCCCGGGGTGAGCCATCATTCATGTAAGTTAACGTTTCCCACCCCCACACACAAGCTGGGGGGAGCAGAGAGCTCCCTGCTTCCTGCTTGGCTCCTAAGTGCTACCATATGGCTCCCCCACCCCTCACGCCGGCGCTGTCTTTGATTGTAGCCCAGACATGCAGGAGTTTCATGATTTAAGCTCTTGGAGATTGCTGTACCAAGCCCTGGCTTTGCTTCGAGGCCGAGGTGCACCCCCCCCCCCGTCTCCCCCTCCGTTGCAGGGGAGGGCTGTTTTCTGGCAGGAAATGAATAGCTCCCAGATGAGCTCAGGAACCTGAGAGGTCGTGAGAAGGAGCCTCACCCCCCCTCGTCCCTCCGCAGCCGGGGAATGTGGGAGAGCGTCTCTCTGACACACGAATCACCTCCCGCTCGCCTGCCTGGAAACGCTGACAGACGAGGCTGCGGGGGCGCCCGGCCCGCCAGGCGTGTGGCGTGCCCCCCCCCCCTCACCCCCCCGGCTCCCATTCCGCACAGGTGCTGTGTGTCAGAGGGTTTTTTTGGGGTGGTAGAGGAGGGCCACAGGCAGGGGAGGGGAGGGAAGGGGAGAGGCGGCTTGTTGTTTTAACCACAGCAGTGTGGCTCTGCTCTGAGCCACAGATTTTCTCAGCGTGTGCGAGGACACCCAGGATGACATCAGGCCATGCTTGTGTTATTATTTAACACATTGGTGCCAGATTTAATGTGACAAAAACATGCATTAGTTATGTGGAATTTAAACCCTGACATAAATTTTTTCACCCATGAATCCACGACCGCAGACCTTAGAAAGCTAACCAGGGCTCAAGATGTCCAAACAAACACTGTCTCTTGAGAAATGTGGATTAACCCACATGGCACTCCTCAGTATTGAATACTGACTTGACTTACTGAATTTCTCTCTCTTTGACGGAGGATGCTCTCAGTCTTCACATTCATTCATTCAAAAAAGTCTGACCAATCTCCTTGCAGAATTTACAGTAAAAGCATCTCTTCCTCTCCATCTTTCTCCTCACTGCTATGGCAACATGTTGATGAAGAAAAGCAAAGTAGCACATGGCAACTGTTCCCTGCAGTTTATTCTCCACCTGACTGGCAGCAGGTCAGTGATGCACCAGCGAGTTTCGTTATTCTACAAATCAACCCTAGAAATAAATAAATATGATCGCAGAATGATTGTCGGTAAAAACCAATGCATTATCATTGTAGACATTTAATGCTGTGCATTTTCTATGCGTGAGACTTTTACACGCAACCTGAATGGGTAGCAAAGACTTTTAGTCACAGCTTTGGCGTGTGGATGTGGTTGGGTGTATTTGTGCCCATGAGTAACAGCTTTGACTTTGTAGCTCATTCCAGACTCTCAAAGACCTTTTGTCTGTTCTGGCACTAGGATTTGATGTTGATTGCTCAACTGGGGGACTGAGCAAAACAGGGCATCTTGTCCACAGGACAGAGAATTTCTCTCTTCACCAGAGGGTGTTAGGTTTGAATCCCAGATGTGACTCTGATACGCACCCTTGAGCGAGGCCTGGTACCTCAGTCACTGCAATACATTCCATTCACAATGTGCAAGCGATTAAACTAAGCATTTTAAATCAGCCTGAATTAGCACCAATGTGATGAGTGAGCTCTCTGTATGTCTCTAGGGAACTACGCCGTGTGGGAGAAGTACTTACGGGATTTGGAATGATCAAATAAATCAGTGAAAAGCACGCAAGGGGTCATATTTTTGTGTGGAAATTCACACCCATATCTTCTTAACCAGACATACCTAACTGGAGATATGCAAGCTGGCCAGGGAGATATCGGCAGTCACATTCCAGGTGTGAAAGTTATTTTCCCTGAATCACGCCAACCCTCTTCCTGCAGTTTCATCCAGTGCCGAGTCACGGCAGGGGACAGCACCATGATGGATGGCATTATCTGCTCCATTACAGATAACAGTGCCATTCACTTTGCAGAACTGCATGATTTTTAGTTTTCAAAATACAAATAATGAAACATCACGCCTTCAGAAAGACATTAAGAAGACACTATCAGGGTTAGTTGTCTGTGTAGTATTTTTTGTTCTTTTTTGAACTGTTCTTCCTCTTTCAAACTTCTGTCCTGTCCCTGCTGTGCCACGGGCATTGGGTGGAGGGGGTTGCCCAATCCTTTGAGAGTGCCATCACAAGGGAGTTTCCAGACACCTACTCCTGTGATAAGAATGAAATTGACTGCTGCTTTCAGAGGGAAATTGCACGCATACACACAAACAGACACACACACACACACACACGCACGCATGCACACAGCACTGCGCAATACCCGAAGAGCCTAGGGATCAGAACATTGCACATAGTATAAGAAAACTTTCATTGGTTATCAAAAAAATCAACAACACTTACGCCAATGAAAGAACTACACTAAAATACGCTACTCTATACTACACCACACTACACTACCTCATACTGTATATCACTACACTAAATTACACTTTGGAACGCTACTCTACAGTGCACATTTCCACAGAGATGTGGCAACAGCAGTGCTTTCGTATTCCTGCTGTGATCCTGCTCCCTTCCTTCAGGGTGGTCTGCGTCGTACTGAAGCGCTTATGATTATGAAATGGGCCCGCGAGAGTCCACATGGAGCTTTTTCAGTGCCACAGCTTCTGTGAGAAAGCCTTAAGTCTCATCCCCTGGAGATGCCAGCACACAGAGAGTGGTGCAGAGCTTGGCGCTCAGATACCCGCCATGCTGTGACGGGGAGGTATGCCTTCAACGCCAGCAATCTGTGTGCCTCCGCTTTGCCACAAAAATGTCCTCTTCCTGCGCACTCTCACAGCAACCTGCGCTCTCTCTTTCTGAATCCTACGAGATTCTGTTAACTTTGCGTGTGTGTGTGTGTGTGTGTGTGTGTGTGTGTGTGTGTGTGTGCGTGCGTGCATGTGTATGTGTGTGTGTGTGCATGTGAAGGCAGATGTGTGTGTGTATGTGCGTATGTGTATAGGGCAATCGTATGAGTGCATGTCTGTGTGAGTGCGTGTACAAGTGTGTGTGTGTGCGTGCGTGTATCTGTGCATATGTGTATCGGGGAAATATTAAAAGCATGTTAGCATCTTTGTCTGACACTCCAACTGAAAGCACTTACTGCAGGAGGAGAGCTGTGGGCTGCGGGCAAATGCAGCACTTCCGTGGTGAAACTAGCTGCTGTAGAGTGGCACATGTAGGTCATGACCCCATAGCCTTCCTGGATGACTGCAGTGACCAGCGGCGTGCTGTTTTAAGTGGCTGGCCTTTACTGGAAGCGGTGGGGCCAGACCGCATAATTGTTAACACAAAGCAGAGGCCTGGCACTGCTACGGGACGGGCGAGCGGGGCGGGTGAGTGGGGCGGGCGAGCAGGGCAGGGCCTAGCGGCGGAGTCCCAGACCGACCCACATTAACGGCTTGTTATTCCCCAGCAGGTGCACCCGCCTCGTAACAGCCCCCTCCCCCAACCTCAGAGCACCAACGGCAGGTCTGAAGCAGCAGGGTCCCTCCAAAGCTGCAGAGAGCGAGTGAGGGAAAACGGAGAGAACGAGCAAAAGAGAGTCAGAGAGAGAGAGAGAGAGAGGAGAGAACCCACAGACCTCACGTTGGCGGCGTGGCCTAGTTTAAACCATCTCGGCTGCTCCTTCCGGGAGACCACCGCGCAATCCTTACCCCACAGTCAGGAGCATATTTTCAGAGCAAGCCGCATTATTTTCTGCACATTTCTAAGAAACATGACGGCAGGAGGATTGCCTGCTGTTTGAAGTGGCTGGCGTAATGCCACTCTGCCTTTGCCTTTCAACTGCCACTCTGAAAAATGAAAGTTGAAAGTCCTATTTTCAAGCATTGTGCAGTACCTGTAAGTCCTGAAAGTCTCTGCAGTCATGACCCTGAGAAAATTCACATCACAGTGACACTTTTGTTGAGTCTCATTTTCCAAAACCTGCCTGTAAATGGTAAAAAATTCCAAATACATTTTATATGATAATATGATGGTAAGCTACCAATGGGTTTTTGAGAACAACCCTGATAACACTCATATCTCACTATATATGAAATACTTATTTTGACACTGAAGTGCGGTACTCATGTTAAAGAGAAGAAGCTTGAATAGAACCAAAAGAATAGTTCTTCCTCAGAGTTCTTCAGTGTGAATGTAACAGACAAATTATAAATGTGCATTATAAAAGCAACAATATATTGGACAGGCTGATTGCACAACACTGTTACCAGTCTAATACATTTATATTTTTACTTAACCTTGAATTAAACAGTTAAGTATAACAGTTTTGCATGAATTACTGAACATTAGAAGTCACATGAATTCATTTCTCAGATGAGCAAAGTGCATTGCAGTTAGACTGAATCAGATCTTTGGGTTGTGGTTCGTTAGTCATCGCAGACGGATGCGCAGACACACATTTGTCACAAGCTCGACTGGGTTTCCTGGCCATGTGCGAGTTCTGAATAAACAAGTTATTGCTAAAATGTAGAAGGGTTCCCACATAAAAAATGAACTAAAAACGCCTGCTTAGCAGCTGTGACCAGCCTTCAATCTTCTCAGCAGACCTCTTCCTTTACAAAAGGCCTCGGAGTGCCACGCAGTGTCCTCAGATGCGTGGCATCCCTAAACGACAAGCTCTGTGACCGATTGGGTTTTGAGATTCTTCTGCGCCGCTCAGCTCTTCAAAAGGCATCAGCAATATCCAACCTGTATTAAAATCCTCTTTTCAGCGCGGAGGCGTTTTTATTAACATATTTTATGCGGACTTTCAATGCATGAGTTTTAAGAGGCCATTAATTTGAGTCAGGCTCAATTACCTTCGCCATGTAACTGAGATGACAGTTTATAGTGACAATTCCCCATAAAAGACGGGGCATTTCATTCATATGGTAATGCGGTTCAGCAAGCTCCTGGTCAACAGATGCATGTGTTTTACTGAGCCAGTTGTGACATATGTCTTTATGTGTTCATGCTGATTTAACCAGATACTCAAACATTTCCCAGACAGATTTACATACAGAGCTCAAATGACTTTAAATGCTCAAAGGACAACATTGAAAGGTAGCCCTACTGTTGTTCATGAAGCCAACACTATATACATAAAATGTAAAGATCATGCATTTTCATAAAGGAACCATAATGCCACGAAATCTGTTACAGCCTTGTATACTAATTATCATGAAAAGCACAAGCCAACTGCTAATCTCCTGAAAGAACCATGCCAAACAGGATTTTACATTTTTTGACAGGTTTTGTTTTCTCTGTTCAATTTCACCAGTGAATGTCCTCATTTATTCAACATTTCTGAAGAATACTAAAGCCGTGTAAACACTGCAGGGATTCTTCCATTGTGGGATTGCTATATGACACCTTTGTGCCGTTCCCTAATTTCTAGCAGAGAATGATCCTAATGTAAGGAGCAAACAGCACTCCAAGAGGGGTGTGAGGGACCCATGTCTCACATAATGTGAGGTGAAGAGCCCTGGAGAAATCACTCTTCCACCAAAATGCTAAGATATTAAAGCACCAAAGCACTGATGCACAAGTGTTGGATGCCTTGAGGCCTCTCACATTCATTAAGTCATTTAGTTTGCTATGATACAGCTTTAACCCAAAAGCAGTAGTGAAACTTAAATGCGTCCAATGCACACACACACACACACACACACACACACACACACACACACACTTGCATAGGCATACACTTCTATGCAGGCTACAAGCACACAGGCACACATGTTCTGCACTGCGATGATGCTGTACTGGCCATGTCATTTTACTGTGCTCTAGCATTTGACTGATAGAGACTAATTACCTGTTAATGAATTCTTTCTTATCAATAAAATATATTATGACATGAATGTCAAACAACAGCAAGGACAACATGGCAATCATCACAAGTTGTGCACAGACAGTAGAGGTCTGAAAGCGCTGACACACTGTAGTGCTGCAGAGATGAAAGCAGCGGCACAGAATAGCCCTGTGCAGCTATGCACTCTGTTTGCTCTCCGCTGAGCTGAACGCCCCACCTGTGGAGCCACGCCCACGTGTTTGTCACAGACAGGCCCGCGGCGCAGGTGAGCGGGGCATCTGCCGCGCCTACGCCCGCTGCGCGCCACATCCTGTAAAAAAAAAAAAAAAAAAAAACCGTCCTGCCGTTTCACAAAGAGCGCCTCTGTCTCAGCGCCCCCCTTTGCTTTTTAATAGGTGTCTAACAGAGGCCAGCCCTTTTAAAGGGCCCCCTCTCAGAGGGCCAGGTGAAAGCCAGAGTCCCCTCCATAAAACGTTTTAACGCTGCGCTCACCTCCACACAGAGCCCGGGAGGAGATGCCTGTAAATCGGCCCCTTTTTTGTCACGGGGGCGCGGGCCTCGTTCGGGCCTCATTGAAGCGATGTTGGGATTTATTTGGTCTGCCTTATGTTACAGGATATGTCCTTGAGACTGAAAGACTTATAGGAATATATTTTTAAAATATGCTCCTCTTGCGCGTGTATGCCATTGTATAGCTGTTACTATAGTGACAAGCTGTACAGTGAAGTGGGGGGGTGGGTATAATGTGCCTTTTCACCACTTTTTGCTAATCTATGCACTCAAGGGAGGGTGTATGTGTGTGGGGAGGGGGTCATTCTCACAAACAACCCAAACAATATGAGGCCTATCGTTGTGCATATTTTGCCTAGTATGCTAAGGGGTGGTGACGGACATATTAGCGGTCTCTGCACTGAAAAGATTTTAAAAAGTGTTTAGATTCAGGTTGTATTTTGACTGTGAAGCAGCCCTCTCTCGGACGGTCAGAACCCCTTCTGAATAAAGTGTGCTATCCATTCTAAGTTCCAGTGTCAATACATGTCCCATGGGGAAAGTCTTGTTCGGGCTCATTTAATTAAACATGATTTCCATCTCCTCGCATGCTATACAGTTGGTTTAAAGCCTAACTTCATTCTTGGTCCTGAAGCAAGTGGATGAAAAAATAGCAAGAGCATGAATCTATACAGAAATCTTGGGCATGTTAAGCTACGAAAGCTAAAACCATTCGAATTTTGGTTGGGGGGTTGAAACAGTTAAATAAGTTAAATAAGGCAGTAGCTGCAAACAGCCAAAGGATGTTGAGGGTCCTGGTTGTTTCCCGCCAATTTCTCATTTTGTTTTTGCGTGAAATCTGTGATTAAGCCCAAAACCAAAGAGCTCCTGAGAGGGTCGGCAAATGGGCACAACCGAGCAGAACCTGGCCCCTTCATGCAACAGTGGACAGCTCTTTAGTATGCTCTCCATCCTCTACTGATTATACAAACTGATTTTTTCAGGACGATCGAACAAGGAGCTGTTCGGGAGAACCCTTATCTGGTTTTAAGAAAGCATTGGATGAAAAAAAAAACATTCTCCTTTGGAGAGGCCTTGAGTCCTCTGGGACTGTGAGGGTGAAGGGGCCACAGTTCTCTTACAGACCCTTTGATGGTCAGAGAAGAGCATGGGAAAGCGTGGATCTTATGTGCTGATGACACCAAATGCTTAGAGAATGTCTCCTGATCCCCCCTGAGCTTGGTGGTCTTAGGGATGTGTGGATGTGTCCAGGTCCACCTTTGTGCCTGAAATTACAATTGCTTGACATTGGGGAACCCCTGTGTGGAGTGCCAGACTGCCTGACTCCTCCTACCAGGAGTAGCGCCAGGCTTAGCTTAATCTAATGAAGCCTCTTACTGCGGGGTTACAGATACCCTTAAAGCAGGACCTTAGAGAGCTAAGTGAGGGACAGTTGATTGCATCTACGTTTGACAACTACATTTCCATCAAGTAATTATGTTGCTTTTCCCCAGCCCCAATAAAATCTGCCTTTCTGGCATTCTGATCGTAATGAAATGGCAGATGCATCATGGGATATGTAGTGTTTAGTTACCCACTGCACTCTAGTGGCAGAGGAGCTTTATTTTAATCATACATTATTCTGTTTTTATCATTTCTTTTGTTGTCAATATGGTAAAACTATCAGTCCAGCCAAAGGCCATCAACTAAAAGTCAAAGCATTATTTGATCGTGTATGTCCAAGAGGTAAAGAAAGACTTACAATGATTTGTTTTTGGTGTTTCACAGGTCCCTACACATTTTTTAACTCAACATATTACTTCATAAATGCTCTACCTAATAAATTTACTGCACGACTGCTCATTAATTACGAGGGTCTGTCAGGTTACAGAGCATTATAACTGTCAAAAGCATTTCCTTCATATTGGCAATGCAAAATATGAAAAGATGGGATTTTGTGTACCTAATGCTGCCTTAAGTCAGCATTGCTTGACATTAGGGAATCTCTGTGTGGAATTCCAGGCCACTTGACTGTTCTCCACATGGGAAGTGCTGGGCTTAGCTTAATCTAATGAAGGCTGATGGTGGTGAATAGGGGCCATAATCAGTTAGTGATGCTTGGAGAGCGTCTCTCGGATGTGGCAGCTACACTGAAGCCTCAAAACAGAGAGAGGGGAGAGAAGTCCGGGAAATAAAGGCTCTCTGAGCATAAAACTTATTCATGACAGACAAAGTGGTCTCTGCAGAAAAGAAGAGTCTTTTTGAAGATGGAGCCAAGTCATTATCCCTGGGCCTTTATTCCCCGTGAGTCCTGGGGCTGGATTTCTTTGTGCCTAGCAGCAGGTAGTGCCAGGCGGAGGGGGTCAGCTCGGGGGCCCTGCCCCCTGTTGTGGCAGCCGCCTGGTCTGTGAGTTCTCTTTCAGGGGTCAGAGGTTGCCCGCATGCTGAGAGCTTCCATACCTGAGCTTTTGTGCATGGGGTGACAGATAATTTAGAAAATTAAATCTGTTTTCACAACACATGACATGCCTTTTATGGTCTTACCCCCAACCCCCACCCACACTGCTTACCAGTGCACACGTGGGGGTGGCTGCAGTATGAAACATTTAAACTCACACAATTCCCAGCTTATTTACTGAAAAGGGGCATGGGCACTAGAGAGGTTTCCAAAGCAACTGTGTTTGAATTTGACAAATCCACCTCTTTGTTCCCTTTTATAGAATGTAGCTTAGGGGAAAATAACACATTAGACACCTCTGATGAAGACCATTTGGAATACTGCAACTTGGTGAAAAGGTGACCATATGTCACTATGTGGAGTGTTTAATGCAGTGACTATTTAGGCAGGGAAACTATATGGAGTAAGCTCATCCAGCTGTATTGAGGAGATGTGTGCCTCTTTTCTGAAAATATATTGTACTAGTTTACTGTGGCATTCTATAATTCTCTCATAAATGGAATTTGAAAAAGGAGATCACAGTGCATCAAGTGCCTCAGCTTGCACTGCTGATATTGTTCTCCTCCGCTAACTGCGCCAGGATCTGTAAAAGAAACTGTGGAACGGGCGAGGTTGGGCTCGAGTTAATTGAGACGTCAGTGCCTGCATTCCTCTCCATCTGGGGAGCCATTTAAAAAAAGGAGAGCTGGTTTTGTGGAGCTGATTAAAGAGTAAGATGAGTGACTGCTGCTGCGTGGAGAAAAATCAGAGACTTCAATGCGAGCGTTCTCCGAGCCGGTGGGGGGAAAAGAACAGTGCAGCTGTCAGCCTGGAAAGCAGCACCACGATGGGCAATTATGAGCGAAGTGCCTCTCTTACCACGCGGCAGACAGGCATGTTATTTATATTGTAGGAACTCATTCCTTTTGATTTTTCCCCCGCTGTGGGTAAGTGTTTGCCTAGTGGGAGTCTAGCAGCCCTCTCAAGCCACAGAATGGAGGAGCCCCACTTAGTGGTGCCTAATCGAATAAATGGCCCAGCATGGAGCCCGGCACGGCGCTCTCCCCGCGGGGCGAGGGCCGGGAGGTGACGGGAGGTTGCAGGTACTTTTCAGCCCGCCTCGCGGGCCAGCTCCGACGTCCCGCTGCTAGAAATTAGTCGTCCCGCTCCCCTCTCTCTCTGTCTCTCTCTCTCTCTCCCTCTGACAGCGTCAGCAGGGGCCCTTGATGAGAGGTTTGTTGATATGAGAACCCGATTAGGCCCCGGGACTGAGGCCGCGTGGCGGCACAGAGCCAGCCGATCCCGGGGAGGGCCCTGCATCATGCTGGTTAACCAGCTGTTTGACCTGTCTGATAATCTGACCACCACCCCCCCGGGACAGGGCTAATCACTGGCATGGCTCATGCTGTGGGTCAGTTTCGGACATGGCGGGGCAAAGAGGAAGCCCAAGAGGCCCGGCGCACAGCGACACCGGTCAGGGTTGTGACAGAAACAGTACATTCCTGTACGCCAGAGGTTTGAATCTCAGCATGTGTGCTAGCTCCTACTGGGAAACATTTATTTTCACTCTCAGACATTCAAAATGCTTACTGCAAATTCAGAAACACTTAAAATAATATTCAATGGCATGGCAGGATATGCTTAACAATGGCATCTGAATAGAATGCACATTTCTAAAGCTCTCTTCTCTCTTGGCCTCTCAGTCTCCCTGTAAATTTCCCCCCCTACGTCAGCTCTCTCCAGAATAAACACACTACCATTCTGATTTATTAATATTATTTATTATTTTGGCAAATGCTCTGATTCACAGAAACTTTCATGGCAAAATATATTAATTGCATAAGTAAATATGGATACATATAAAATGTACTGTAGCACAAACAAAGCTGCAAAAGCCTGATTTTGTTTTCCCATTGTCCATGTTAGTATTATTTCTTCATATACTCACTGTTATTAAGTGCTTCCTATATTCCGAGAGTGCAATCAAAGAACATTCTTAATGCTCTGAATAAATTTATAAATAATTTTTAGGAATTTTATTGTGCAAAATCATCACTTACAGTAATTTTTTTGTGCTATTGTTCTGTCCAGTTAAGGCATTCATGCATGAAGCTACAGTCTCACAAGTTAAAATGTTAAATATCTGAAGAAACATTTAGTAATATCCAAAGATTTCTTGAAAATCTACTTTATGGCATTACTGATTATTTCTGATGACTCCAAATGAGCTTGTTAATGGAATGTGAAACCCTTTTTTAAAATGAATAATTTACTCTAATTCATTCTTTTTCCTGATCACCCTGGGCATTTACCGAGGGTATAGTGAGAAACTGCATGAACAGTGACTGTTTTGGATTCTGCACAACAGATTTCTGTCATTCTGAGTTATTTGCGGCATCTCCTTTTTTGGGGGCACTTGATGGAAGTTTAGATCTCTTCTTTGCGGGCCAACTGAGCCCCAGCAATACGGGGGCGCAATAAAAGCCAAATGGGACCCTCCCCTATTGGGTCGAGCCTTTGAGAGGGCGCAAAAAGACAGCAAACAAAGGCCGCCCCGCTCTGTGTCTCGGTGACCGCTCCCTTTGTGGTCACCCCGGCCCCCATAAAGGGAAGGGGCTGCTCTTGTTTGCCCAGAAGGAGGTTTAATAACCAGGGGGCGGAACAATGGCGGTGCATTCAGCCCCTTGACAGCTGATTGCAGGGCTTTCCGAAAGGGGCCTGTCCTCGTACGCTCCCGGTGATGCGGACGGATGGCAGGGGGAGAAAGGGGGCCATTGAAACCGCAAGCAGGTCCCATCTGCCCCCCCCGAAGAACCTCCTCACCTTGCCTCTCAACAGCTAGGACCGTTCCCCCCCTGCCCTGCACAATGGGCAAATTTAGTGTGTCGAGGCAGCCCAAAACGCACCACTTTAAAGAGCCATTGAGGAAAATATCAACAGAGTGGACGAGCAGGGTTTATTCAGCATCCAGCCCCCTTTGCATTGACCCGGTCCCTTTGAGTCCCTCAATGCTTTCTTCCCATTCAAGCCCTTTTCTCTCTTGCCAGAATCTTAGCTTGATGCTATGTTTCCCATACCTTGCAAAGGGTTGGGCAACAAGAATTAAGTTAGTTCTGCTTTGGCCTCACTATTCATTTTGGCCCTGTGTGGTGGCAGGTATCTGGAACAATGATTAAAGACCCATTAATCATGTGGACTTATGATACTTTGACATGAGACCCTTAGACAGACATTGTTGGCTGATGTGAACTGACAGGCCCTCATATTGCAATGCAGTGGCCTGTTTGCTGCAGAGATACGTAACTTCCAATAAGGATTTGTCATGCAAAGCCAAAGAATATAAATATATCATATTACCATGTAACTTGATAGCCTATGTCAATAGTTCACCCATGATTCTAATGCAAGAAAAAAAAGAAGTGAGCATATATGAATAAGCAGAAACAGGAGACTTGGCAGTGGATGTGGTTTAAAACCACCCACATTAAATGGCTTATTAGATAAGAAAATACCCCTTAGGAGGCTGGGAGCATGACCCATGATGCCTTGCACACCACCCCAGATTATAGGGCTCTGTTTTATGGTAACCTCAGATTTTCAGGAGAATGGAAGAACATATTTTCTGACTTCTGTAAGTGCTTTTTTCTTCTTGATGTGGAATAAAGTGAAACTCTTTTCATGATCACTGGCTGTGATCTCCACACACAGTTCTGAAGCTCAAGACTCCATTCAAAGTGAGGAGGCCCTGCATTTCAACATACCTCTCTCAGGTCTGTTTAGAGCCAATCACTATCCCTGACCATGGCATGATGACATCATCTATACGAAAGGCATTATGGGTAAAGACTTCTGATCTCCTCAAGTAAAAGCCTAAGGTAGCATTATTTTGGGAGGACAGTCCAGCTGCTCCAGTGAAGAATGGCATGCTCACCCTGCACTTGAGGTGTTGAGGAGTGGGTGCACCTGCCAACCTCTGTAGATGTTCCACACCCTCTCACCCTTGGATGCTCTCAAGAACCTAACCTAATGGAGACAGGCTGTTTGTACACACACTGTGAGTCGATAGATCCCATGGTGAGCACACAAGCATATCGTGTCAGAAATGGCAATATGTTGTCAGGCTTGGACCACAGTACAAGTTTAATCCCATTTTTTTAGCATTTTTGGTCAATGCTGTAAATAACTATCTCACATTGAGTATGCAATGGGAACAAAATATATACATAAATACATGGATAAATTTGTTAGTCAAAGTTATTGCAGTCTGACTCTAGCCTGATGCATCACATACATCTGTCAGGCTGATGTTGTCACCCTTTCGCTCCATGTCCTTAACACTTATCTTTGACATCTTTTCCTTTATCATATTTTCCAGTACATCACTTTGTGCCAGTCTCATAAAATCTGATTTCTGAAAGCCTTTGAAAGGTTGATGGACATGTATGGCAGCTGGGAATTTCTGTCTCTTAAAGAGCTTGTCTGCGAGACAGGAGAAGAGCAGAGGGAGACCTGCTTTCACACACCCACTGTACCGTCTGCAAACCAGATTAAACCACAAACCCATTTGCAACAGAGGTGTGCAGAACTGAAGCTTTCCAGTCTGACAGAAAAGCACAGAGAATAAATATTGGTCACTTTGGTGACATTTAAGGATGATGCCCTTATGTTATTGACCCAAAGCACTTCCACTTTCAAGGTTTGGGCTTTTTGAGGTTATTTGTTGAAGCAGTGCTTGCTTAATAAGTAACCTTTTTTTTACAGAAATCCTAAATGTAGTGTTAAGCTCTGAATAGACACGCATGATAAATGATGGCAGTTAGGTCAAGCAATGGTAATATAACAGAGAATGAGTCCAGGTGTCTCAGAGAACATAACCTTTCTGTTGTTCTTGGGAATGGAGATACTGTCAGAATATAGAGAAAAGCCTTCTCTTGGACCAGGAATATGGGTCCACAATTAACCGATACTGGCAGCAGAGTACAAAGAGCAGAATGCTCAGGCAGAGAGGAGCCCCAAGGAGGGGCCCTAACTGGGGGGCCCCAAAGATAAGCCTGGACAGCAGACATTAACCAGCCTCCAACTGATGCGGGGAGGGAGTTTAGCGGGCGATGTCTGAAAGGTGACAGTGCTTAATACATGTTAAACAGGCACAGTTTCTCAAAGTAGAGTGGAGGGGGGTGGGATGTCGTGGTGGATGGGGGAAGCCTGGATCCAGGGTGGATGTGGGAACCAGGGGGCCGTTTCTCACCGTGTGCCTTGGCAGGGGGTCTGGCCTCCATGGTGAGAAGGGGCCCTACCCTCCATAGGCCTGGCGCAGACAGTGGGTATGATGGAGTGAGAACCACATCCCCTGCTGGGCAGGAATAAGGGACACCCCGGGACGTCCGACAGGGGGGAACCCCCAGGAGTGGGTAGCATAGGCGGGCGAGTCGGGCAGATGTTCTGTTCCCAGCATTCCCAGTGGGATGCCACTGGAGTCCCACAGTGCGATCCCCAGTATGCTGGTAATTGGTAATTATGCTGGTAATTGAACTTCACCACAAGCAAAATCAGGACAGAAACACCATAGATTGCT
The DNA here is from genome assembly GCA_019176425.1 of Megalops atlanticus. NCBI lineage: Eukaryota > Metazoa > Chordata > Actinopteri > Elopiformes > Megalopidae > Megalops > Megalops atlanticus. The sequence continues at coordinate 10,256,281 of CM032896.1, forward strand.
GAGCATGAAATCATCTTTTTTTCTAGTATAAAAAAGGGTTATTTCAGCTGCTAATAGCCAGGAGGGATGAACAGCAGACTGCTGCCTGATGAAAGCAATGGGAACCAGAGATGCTGAAACCGCAGGGCTGAGAGAAAAATCTCCTCGTTTTTCAATGTTTTCAGTGTTTTTTTTTTCCTCTACCATTCCCTGGTTTCCTAAGTACTGCAGCTTGGAGCAACAGCCCTCTTGAGACTTTGGGGGCGGGGGTTTGGGTAGGAATGAGAATGGGCCAGGTCTGGTTTTGATTTTTCAGCCTTCATCCTGGAACAGTGTTACCTCAGGTCCTGTAGGATGGGCCTGAAATATGGCTCAGGTGACTTCTAGTGTGTAACTCTGCCCTGTTTTAGGGGGGTGTGCTCACCCCTGAGATTCCCTGAGGTGGCAGCATAGGGTCAATGCCCTGATGAGTCAGTCCTTGTGGGATACACATATACTCCATGATCAGGTGGTCACTGGTCTGTGATTGGATTGGTTCACGACACGTCAGGACAGTTGTGATTTGTTGAGTTTCCTTCAGTATTATTTAGGTTTCTCTTTAGTCTTTCTTTATATCCTTCTCCTCTTTCAGCTTAATTCATTAGCTACTTCTCAACCCTGAAATTATATTAAAAACATGCTTGTTGTCAGAGAGAGTGGAAGAAATCATTTTAGAGCCCAAAGAACTCTTGACTGATTCCTGCTTTCTATGTGTGTGTATTATGTTATCACTTTTTTATCTTTCTTCTGTGGTTGAGACAGAAATTTGTCTGATGATGAGAAAACATTATGCAGCTCAACAAACCTTCTTCTCTGAATCTCATTTTGGGCAGTTCCTCATTTTCTTTCATCTGATGTGAACAGTGGGGGTAACCGGAACCGGGAAGCGTCAGACCGTCGTTATGACGACAGTGGAAGGTTTTGCTAAGGAGCTGAGGCAGAAAATCCTCCGTTATGAGTCTGTGCTACCAGAACAGCGGAGGGGGTGGGGGGTTGGCCGTTCCCGAAAGAGAATGAGTCTCATATGGACAGCTTGGCTCTGGCCCCACAGGAGAAGAGGGGGGTGTTTCGGGGGGCGCAGTGGGCCTGTTTTCGTTTCCTGTCTTGGCGGTGGGGAGGCTTAAATTGGAGCCATGCTGCAGGGGATTAGGGCTGTGAACCCTGGCCGGGGAAACGTGTCTGGCAGGCTGGGAAGATGGCCCGCTCCACGCTGGCACTCCATGTGTGGTGGATATTCTCTGCGGGGGTGGGTACGGGCAGCCATCGTGGCTGCAGCTGTCCAAACCGCAGGCCTCACGATGGAACAGGGGGGATGGGGGAGTGGGGGGATGGGGGTGGCACAGGGGCGGCGTGCCGGAGGCCCTGTCTGCGAAGAGGGCCGACAAACTGAGATGGTGATCAGTGTGGGAACTCTGTGGGAAGGCATGTGTGAAATATTTACAGGTATCACTTTTCTGAAGATCAGGTCAGTGGGAGGGGTGGGGGAACAGAGTGAAAAGGGAGAGAGAGGGAGAGGTACAGATACAGGGGGGGAGAGGGAGAGTAAGATGAAAACTTGAAAGCGTGAGTGAAGGAGCATGGTGTGAACAGAGAGTACAGAAAGCAAAGCCTCTTTCTCTTCTTCTCTGTCTCACATTCTCTTTGTGCCTTCCCCTCGCCCACTCTTTCTCTTTCTGTCACTTTTCTTTCCCTCTCTCCCTCTTTCTGTCTCCCCCTTTCTGTTTCTCCCTCTCTGTCTCCCCTTCTTTCTATCTCTTCTTTCTCTTTCTCCCTCTCTTTTTCTTTCTCTCTGTCTCCCCCTTTGTCTCTCTCTTCTCTTTCCATCTCTCCTTTTGTCTGTCTCCCCCCTTTCTTTCTCTCCTTGTCTGTCTCCCCGCTTCTCTTTCTCTCTCTCTTTTCTTTCTCCTCCTCTTTCTCTTTCTCTCTGTCTTGTCTTTTCTGTGACTAGCTGAGGAGCAGTTTTGCCGACTGATGGCCTGTCCTGGTGTTGAGTCAGTACCAAAAAACCAAGCATATTCAGAACCCCTGCACACGTAGACCCACCTGTCATAATTTACTCTCTACAATTAACTCCAGGAGGCATAACATGAAACACACAATATGAATTCCACTCTTCTGGCCCAGTGCTCAGAGCCCTGATGATTTATTGCAACTAAGTCAATGTCTGAGGATATATGTTATAAGGGCTACACCCATTTTAAATGGAGTCAAGATGCAATCGTTGGACTGAGCGAATACATACTCAGGGCCCTACCATAACGGACCAGTCCAACTACATCAGTACAGCATTCCATTCCCTTATTTATTTCCTTATCAGACACTCCAAGGCGAATATCTGCATTTACATTTTCCAGGACCGCATGCTGTCTAACCCATTTCTGCTGCTAATTTTCATTCATTTACATTCAGTTGTGGTGAGGTATCTTTCCTAAATGTCTTTCAGATGAGATGGTATCCCAAGGTCCTGACTCACAGTGGTCAATGCACGATCTCACATCACTTATCATGAAGAATGGGTGGCTCCCCATTGTCCTGGCCATATTCCCGATCTGGCTGTTAAAATCCAGCCATCTAATCACCCTCCTCCCCGGTTTAAATAAATCCCTCCCTCCCCATGTCATCTGATGTGTGTGGTACATTCTAGCACAAAAGATCTGCTGTGGACTCCACTCTCCTTCATTGTAAAGTGGTTTAAGTCTGCAGAGGCACTTAAGAGTAATGCTAGTGCAGAGCGTGGTGTCACTGGTGGCCAGAAATTGTAAAGGTGAATATCAAATTATTTAAAAAATATGTTTCATATTTTTCAAAATTTGCTTTCTAGTCAACGCTTATTAACTGCACATCTAGATATGTGTTGTATAATTTACAACATATAACTAGACAGGAAATATAGTTTTGCATGCACCAAATTACATGACTTTAGGTTGCATGTCAGGTCTACTCAGAAGTGAAAGGCTTAAGGGGGAGTTTTCTTTGAAGCTGAGTGCACTGTTTCAGAGAAACAGAATCAGTACCAGGGACAGTCATGGAGAGCATATGCAAAAGGGAAGGGGTAGGTCAGTCAGGCAGAGCACATATACCACACAGGGGAGTAGGTCAGTCAGTCAGGGAGAGCACACAACACCAGGGAGAGGAGTAGGTCAGTCAGAGACAGCATGCACAGCAGGAAGAGGAGTAGGACAGTCAGGGAGAGCACACACACCAGGAAAAGGAGCAGGACAGTCAGTGAGAGCACACACACAAGGGAGAGGAGTAGAACAGTCAGAGAGAACACATACGGCAGGGAGAAGAGTAGGACAGTCAGTAAGAGCGAAGCTGAACCCAGTTCCACACGGCCCTCTCTAAGACTGTTTATCACTTCCCGAAAGCCAGATGAAAAAGCAAACCCTCTTTCAGCTGGATGTTTCCACTGAGACACAGAGCTTGGCTGTTTGTCGTGCACGGTCATCATTTTTGCAATGGAAACAGAGAGAATCTCGTGCTCTGTGGTGTGTCCAGACGCTGGCTTGCCTGCCTCTTTGAAGTGAACTCATCCTGGTGATTCGCTTTCTCGTGTGTGTGTGCGTGTGTGCGTGTGTGTGTCAGGTCCACTTTGAGCAGAATTATTATAAACTGGAGGACCCAGCTGTAGATGAGTCACTGCGTACATGCAAACTTGACGTGTCTCTAAAGCAGATGTGGTGAAAAGGTGAACTGTCTTTTATATGTACTTTTGCATTTAAATTCTATTTTTTATGTTTGTATTCCTTTTCATTACCAATAACACCACAGGGTGGCTGTTAGCCAGAGTTTTTCTCTCAGCATGAATTCAAACAAACAAAAAAAGCCTCAATAACCAGCCTCTAAACCATGATGAGGCCAATTCATTACAGTGAAACACAGTGTCGAGCAATTGCACTGTTTCCACCAACAGCAGTGTACTTTTAAGCTCTTTTAGAGGGCATTGTTTGGATCCCAGTGGAAGTGCGCTGGTGGAGCGCTAATGCTTTGTGAATACACCCCAGGGAGGCTATGCCCAGTGGCTCAGTGCTCTCCTGTAGGAAAACAGCTGCAGGGCCTTCAGCCCATTATGTGCCGGATAAAGACGGGACTTAACATTTCTGTACTTTTCCATGAATGTCGGTTGAGTTTGTTCTTAATAATAATACTATGTTATGGCCCCCCAGACTTAAGTCTGCTGCAGACTTTAGACTGCTTTTGACTGTTCCAAGCTATAAACTGCTCTAGGCCGTAGTCTGCTCCAGAGTTCAGATGGCTCTAGGCTAGAACAACACCCCCACCCCGCACCCCACCCCCCTCAGGGCAGCCAGTCAGTGAAAGGATGACCTTAACTTCCGAGAGCCTGACCTGGAATCTGAGGCCAGACCGACTGCCTGGAAATCAAACGCCAGAAACAAGAACCCCCCATTCTAAAGAGTCATGTCATATGAAAGCTACACAGGGGAGCATATTTAAGAAGCAAACATGTGATGGGGGTAAAGATAATGTCTTGTACCGGATAACAGACACCAGGGCAGGAGTTAAGCCTGCTCCTGTATCACCGTTACCATGGTGATGAGGTCAGCATCAAATGTGTTTCATAGTCTGTCACTCGGGGGTGACCGCAGCCTCAGAGGGAAAAAAAAAATCTTCAAAGGCGCTGAGAGGCTCTGTCTGGCGGCCCAGCTCAGGGCCAGGGATCCGTGCCGGAGGGTCGGGTTACGTCCCGGGCCGTAAAGATACGGTTTCAGCGCAGGTGTCCCTTCAAAGCCCGGATACTGCACCCGGGACGGTCCTGCCCCTAAACAGCTCCCCCCCGCAGGGTCCCTCGTTGGGCTTGTTGGGAAGGAGCGGGCGGACACGCGTGAGGCGTCTGGGCCGACCGCCGGGGGTTGGGGTGGTAACCCAAGATCCCCCTGTCTACTCCCTCCAGCCTGTAACTGAAAATGAGTTTATCACATGTTCAATGGATGGGGGTAGGGCTGGTGGGCGGGGCTGGGGGGCGGAGCTGGAACTGAAGCTTGGGTCAGGACTGGATGGGAAGCGGTTTTCTCCAGCTCTGTCCAATCCCTGTGTCCTTTGGCTCCTCTGTCCATCTGTCTGTCGTGTGAAACATCTGTACAGAGAGAGAAATGAGCAGGCATCCACTTGGTCTAGCCCTGACTGATAGCTACTCTGTTTGTATGCAGGCTGGATGAAGTGACTTTGGCCAGTGAAGGCAGTTGGTACGCCTCAGTTAGAGAGCCTGGCATGGCATGAAATGGTGGCGCCAGCAACGTCTTAGCTGGCGACTCTCTACAAAGAAGGTATAGGCCTTGGCAGCCTTAAGTGGGTGGCAGAAGGCTGGAGAGCCCAGTTTGGATGGCAGGGTGAAAACCTCCTTTAGAAAAATAACGGCGAATAAGAAGGCAGATGTAAGGCGGTTTTATGTGCCTCTGATAGCTGCAACGGCGTGGATTTGTATCCCGGTTACCCTGAAAGGCCTGCAGATTTGGATGGAGCTTAAGCGTGAAGCCAAAAAGCCTCTGAAAAATTGCCTCTTAAAAGCCCGTTTCATCAGCAATCGGCTTTCCTTTAAACTGTCACTCCTCGCCGCTTGACAATCCCATTATGGCAGTAACCCGTCGTAATTAAGGGGGAGGGATGGCACAAACAGTCTCACTGGCATTCTAAATAGAGCCAACCTTCCAGGTTTACTTTGTATGTATTCATTTATTTACGTTTTATCTACCTGCCGGTTTGGTGTTTACTGCACGCGCTCACTCATTCAGTACCTAATGACTCTGAAGCGCTGTCACATTGAGCGTTGTGAGGAAGTTCAGATCATTTACCATACTTCTTTACCATTTTCCTTTCTCCTAATGGCACTCTGTGGCCAAATCTGTTCATAATATTGATGAGCGTGTCTGTCTGTCTGTTCAGGCATGTTATTTCATGTTGTTCGTAATGTGTGATGGGTGACTGACTGAAAAGCAGGAAATGAATGAACGGATAAAAGGAGTTACCCTCTCCACCAGCGCCCTCATCATCACCGCATCAAAGTATTTCCACAGAAACGGTAGAGCATGCGGTAAATTACTTCCACTACACTCAAGCACTGTCAATACAAGCACATCATGCCTGGCTCACCAGCCTGATAATTGACATTTTCCTTAAGTAAGGGCTGTTTCCAGATGCAAAGGGACATGTTGGTCCATCATTGTCTCTCAACAGCCATCTTTAAATTTCGTCCACTGACAGGCAACACGAAGCTGCTCTTGTGGTGGCCGCTCTGGTTCTGCAGAGCAGTGCTCTGTGACCTCTGACCTCTCATTCCCAAAGACAGAGTGACAGTTTTAGAGGGAGCGTTACAACTGAGAGGCTCTTTGCCAAGGTGGCCTCCAAATAAACACTTCAGAAATGGAGAATAGAGATCACTGTTTGTCACTGATCGTCTGTTTCCCTCACAGAGCACCTGTCCATAGATCCACTGCTGCAGTTTCACCATATGGCAGGAAGAAAGGTTGTGCACTTTCGGCTAAAATAACAATAACATAACACCCTATAACAATGTACTCCCAAGCTTCCCCTCCCCAAAACTCACTCCGTCGAGGGGTATTGAAAAGGCCTAGGGGCCTGACACTTGAGGCCTCTCTCCCAATGTCACCCCATACCTCAGCACCCTGCTCCCGCCCCCTCCGTCACCCCGCACCAGGCGGGACGTCACGCGCCGGAGAGGTTGTGACAGGCTTTGGCCGCGTGTCACACGCCCACGCACTGCTGTGCCGAGAAGAGGGACAGAAGGAAGCGCCCGCCCAGGTTGCTCGGTGCTGCGTCTCCATGGCCCGGCTCCTCAGCATATGGAATGATAATTACTGCCTTTCCCTGCGCTGTCACACGCAGACACGTGGGGGCAGACACGTGGGTTACTGGTGTTAATGAGCTGTTAACGAGGTGCCTAATGAAGACCCCATGGAACGCTGCTGCCTGAGTCCTCCTCTTCAACACACACGTGCATACACACACGCGCACGCACACATACACACACACGCACACACGCACACACGCATACACGAACGCACACACGTGCGCAAACATGCACACACACACGCATATACATACACACACACATACACACACACATACACGCACTCCTCTCAGTAAGATGAAGTGGTGAGAATTCTGCCACTGCTCAGTTTAGCTGCTCAGGTTTCCCCCAAACCTGTAACTTTAGTAACTTCACCTTTTTGTTGTCTTCACAAAAATCGCTGAAATCATTTGTTCTTCAGGTATGAAGTGGTAGAAGCCGTTTGCTCAAAATTTACATTTGTGCAAAGGCCATTCTTGATCCATTCCTGATCATATGATCGAACACAGTGTGCAGTCCAATGTAAGTGGATCAGTGGTGGTAATGTTCATTCATACCTTCAGAGATAACAGGTAAGTGACCACTGCAAGGTGTGCACCTCCACTGTCCAGTGTATTGTGCTGTTATGTATGGGAGGGGAAAGTGAATTTGTAGATGTGAATCTGCATTAACACCATTAACTTTTGCCTTTTTAACACATTTTCTATTGCAAAATTGTTTATTTTGAAGGAAACATTGAAAGGAGCCTTCAATAGGCCTTCAGCGTTTTAGTGGAAACAGCCATCCCAGGTGTGCAGGGTAGCGGTGCTGCATTTGGACAGGTGGGAATGCAGGTCAGGAGGTTGAAAAGTGAAGTGCATAATTATTTGGCTGGAGGCTGTTTGGCCGCTGTGAAGAAGTTCACTGTTTTGTCGTGTGTGTAAATACTTCAGCAATGTGACTTCAGAATGAAAGTCTTCTCCGCCATTACAAGACCGCAGGGGTTTTTTTTAACCCTTTGTTGCCTGCCGCTTCTGAAAGTGGCATTTATGTATTTTCACATCCCTGCGTGCATCTGCTGCCTTAGTATTTAGGCATTTGACCTGTTTGTTTTTGAGACTTTCATGGGCATTTTACAAAGGTCACCTCTATATGTTTGATCAAATGGATTTGTATGTCATGAAGAAAAAAGGATTAGAGGTATTATTTTCTGCTGAACAGGACTGTAGTAAGCCTCTGAGTGGCTCCTTAATGAAAATCTAAAATGCTCAATGAAACATTGATTACATGCATATCAGGAGCACTTCACCTCTAGTGCTTATTCACAAAAGCTGGCTCAATTATAAGGTAGGTCCTCACAGCAGGGGGCGCTGATGCTCCTGCAGTAAATATAATCTCCCTGTAAGGAGATTACAGCCTTTGTTATTCACCCTTTGGGGGTGCTGTCAAAGGCCAGCCAGGCCAATAAAGCAAGAGATTATCTCTCGTCAGCCACTCTATAGTCACCACAGGTCAGCTGTTTGCCCTGAATAAAGGTGCATCCACCTGTCTCAGGTAAGCAGCACTAAATCAGTGAGTGTCACCCCTGGCACTGGCAACACCCCACTACCCCAACAATCCCATCCCCTGATTCGCTAACCCCAGGTAAAGGCAGTGGAGAGAGTTAACTTCCAGTACAGAGGTTGTTAGATGGCTGCACGAATGGCTATTGGTGTGGCTAGGGCCTCCCATGTAGCTATGGCTAAGGCCATACATCAGGGGTTTTCAGGTTTCAAATCCAGTACAGCAGGTTGAATGCTAGTCATTATAACCTCTCTAGGTAGCAGTCAGCTACAGGAGCACTTGCTGCTCAGATGGTATGAGGGAGAGTGAGAGACAGAGAGGCAAGAGAGAAGAAAGAGAGAGAGAGAGGGAGAAACAGAGAAGGACACATTTCTCTCCTCTCCAGGCTTCTTGAGGACAGACAGACAGGCTGCTTTTACATCCTTTCACTTGGCAAACTCTCTTACCCAGAGCAAAGTTGCATTAACCCATAAAACCCTAAGGGTTTGTACCCATGTTTGCACTGAGACTGTATCATTCTTACTTGCCTCTCTTCACTGAATGTATTGGATATAACTGTTGAATGGAATCTTTCATTGGCAAAAGTTAACCTCAGTGGTGTTCATAATTTTGTGCCTAAAGTGAAACATTAATTATACACGCAATAAAACAAAGCTCTACGCAGAGCTTTTACTTCAGTGACAGAGAGAATAACATTCACATGACACACATGAGATAAGCCAAACCTTTGGTGACCTAATGAGCACCAGGGTCCTCAGGAGCAATTTATGACCTCTGAATTACATTATATAAAATGATAAATGTATGTACATACACAATACCATGAGGCTATGTCTCTTATCATTGGACTGCGGATTCCCGTCTCCTGAATGAGTCATCAGTCTGTGTTTTCCTCTGTCTGCCTCTGTCGATCTGTCGAGATTTATATCTGACCACATTGTCTGTGTAACCCGCCCATGTCTGGCTGCGAGGCGGGGTGCATGGAACTCCTGTTCACTCCAGAGCGTTATGAATTATGAGCATCTGGTTTAGCACAGGCTCTTAGAGCTGTGGAGGATGGATTGGCTCAGTATCTGTGCGGAATTGTCTGTGATTTCTATCCCATCCGGGTGGAAAAGATGACGCCGCTCTGGGGTAAGTGTTGATCGTGAGCGAACATGGGGCCACCTTCACAGCTTCCCAGTACCCCAGCTGCCAGGACACTCCCTGATGTCTCACCTTTTGTTTGGCTGCTTCGCTGGTGCCCCCGCAGCCCTCACATGCCTTCTCCTCCCTGGGGACACCCCAAGATTAGATTCTCTCCTTCTTCCCACTCCTCAACCCCCAGCCCCCCAAAAAAAATAAAAAAGAAAAAAACCTTTCAGACATGAACATGAGGCATGATTACAATAACAGTAGTGTAGTAGCACTGGTTTCAGTTTTCCCCAAGAAGACCAAAGAAGAAAGCAAAGGCTTGTGTTGTGTCTCACTTCACTCTTGAGGCCGGAGGTGGGGAGGGTACCTGTCATCCCGCCGCTAGAAATTAGTCGTCCTTCTCCCCTCTCTCTCTCTCCCACCTGACAGCGTCAGCAGGGGCCCTTGATGAGAGGTTTGTTGATATGAGAACCCGATTAGGCCCCGGGACTGAGGCCGCGTGGCGGCACAGAGCCAGCCAATCCCGGGGAGGGCCCTGCATCATGCTGGTTAACCCCTCCTCAGGAGACCAGCAGTCACAGCTGGTGATTGATTAATTAGCTGGCCAGCATTAGAGCAGACTAGAGCAGCCTAGTGTCCGTTCCTTGCTGCGCAAGTGCACTTTCTGGAGAGTCAGAGGCCCCGCCTGGTTAAAGCTCTGCCTATCAGATCCTCTCTGCCCCTCCTGCAGGTTCTCATTGAGTATGAAGAGGTTTTTGTGCAGTCTTGGTTTTTGTTCTTCATTACTTCACTTCAACTGTAAATTATGAATGTGGTAATGTCAGAAAACTCTCTGTACTCAGGTTTGGATGTTGGCATATTCTGCTAAACTTGGGGTGTAGTAGTGCTTCATTAGGAGACAAGCATATTGCTCTTATTCCGCTGCTGTGGCAATACCAGTAGCAGTGAGATACTGTGAGTGTTTTGTGTTAACCATGGCATCAATCCTGAGATGTCCCATAAGCACCCATATTTCACATGTACGCACACACATCAATCAGTCCAACTAAGTCTGAGTCATCTCATTTTTCAGCACAGTATTTATTTTATTTTTTGGGGGGGCAGTACAACAAACTGTGATCAACCAGTGCTTTCTTGTATCAGAGATGTCAGATGCCTTTGCAACTCCCAGGTTTCTGTGCATGTGAATACATGATCATTTCTCAGAGGATTTTGAATATATTGTATAATAAACTGTTGATTCCACTGCACTAAATGATTTACCTGGATTTCCCTTGTGTGCTAGGGTATCCCTCCTGGTAGGAATTTGTTAGAACTGCTTGGTCTATGGATTATCTATTGGCTTTCCTGTTTGAGCCAGATTTGAGGATTCTTAAAAGGCCTGAGGGAATTCTGGGAATTGAACTTTACTGCTGGGCAAAAGCAAATTGTTGTGTTTTTGTTCATGTTCACAAATGTGGGAGTAAGCCATGCATCAGCTGCAGTATAGACCAGAAATCTCTGCTAGAAACATCTCTGGTGTCACGGAAACACTGTGAAGATATACATATTGAATATATATATAGAACTGTCTGATTTTAAAGGGAGAGATAAATAGATGATTAAATTCTTAATTCTCAGGTGCCTGCATTTCATAGTGAACTAGTGTCATCTACTGGGAAAGGACTGAAGTGCGGATAGTCGAACTTCAAGATGGGTTAATGATTACATTATGTGACTGTGATATGTAATGATTAACAATTAACCATTTACAGAGCAGGATATTTACTGGACCAGTCTGATTCATGCACCTTATCCACGATTTCAACAGCAGTGCCCAACCGCCACATTTGAACCTGCAGCCTTTTGGTTGTGTTTATGCTGATGATTCCCAGTGCAGTGAAGAGGGGACATACAGTGCTGTGCACTTGAGCAAGATAATGAAGCCCAAAGCATGTCACAGGCAAGAGTCTGCCACTGTCGCCTCCAGTGGATAGAAAAGAATGCAGTACATAAAAAACACTGTATGTCTGCTCTGAGAGAGACAAGGAGTAGGTGCAATGTTCAACACTGGTACGACACCCCATCACCTTGATTTGCTTATTTATTACCTTTACTTTTTTCACTTTTTACTGTGACCCATAAGAATGAATTCATCCCTTCTTTACCATAAAAACTGTCACATTCAGGACAAGCCAACAGTGCCCCTGATGGTCAACTGTTGAATTACAAAGTCCACACGTGCTGGACCAGATGGGCTGGATGCTGAGAAAGACTAAATGCTACAACAGAAGCATTTAAAGCGTGAGGGTTGCAGTTGCATTAATGCACTGGGTGGACTCTGGGCATTCATGCGCCAAGGCGACGCTTATGCGATCCCCTGCCTCGTCGCGATACTGCACTTCGAGTTTAGCCTGGGAGAAATTTGTCAGTGTGCACTGCACCGAGATGACACCATCGGTTTCCTGGACAACGCAGGTGCCAGAGGGTGGGGTCCGCTCCGGCCGATGTTCGGAGCGGGCGGGCGTGGCCGTCAGGGCGTAGCTGGAGTTTCCCACGCACGTCAGCTGCTCCCTCTTCAGCGACAGCACCCCCTGGCCTCTCAGCATCGCGGGTGCCTCACAGAGCATCTTAGGGACTTCCTGCACCGTCTGAGACCCGAAGGACAGCCAGTCGTGCAGGTAGAGCAAGCGGCAGTCGCAGACCCAGGGGTTGCCGTGGAGGCGAATGATATTATGGGCTAAAAAGGGGTCAAAGAATCCCTCAGGCACGCTCTGCAGGGCATTGTCAAACAGGTAGAGCTGATCCATTTCGTCCTGCTCCTCAAAGGACAGCCCCTCCAGCGAGCTGATGTTGTTCTTCTGCAGGTGCAGCACAGTGAGCTTTGACAGGCCAGTGAAGATGGCCTTCGGCAGGGTGGTGATCAAGTTTTCAGCCAAGTCCAGGTGCTCTAGGGCCGTTAGGTTTTCGAACACGTCCTCGGGAAGGACAGAAAGCTGGTTTTTGGACAGGAACAGCTGAGACAGGAGAGGCAGGCGCTGGGACGTGGCCGGCGACAGTCTGGAGATTTGGTTGTCCTCCAGGTTCAGCTTCCTCAGGTTGGACGGGAAGGTGACAGCAGCGAGGCCCTTGATTGCATTGCCTCGGAGATTGAGCTCCCTCAGGTGGTCGAGACGGGACAGGAGGGTCGGCGGGATCTCGGTGATCTTGTTGCCCTGGAGATACAGCTCCCTCAGGCGGGGCATGCCATCGAACGCGTCGGGCGACAGGTCGGAGATGACGTTGTAGCTCAGCCTGAGGGTCTCCAGCTGGCCCAGCCCACGGAAAAGGGGGCGGCCCACCGAGGAGATCATGTTCAGGGACAGGTCCAAGAGGCGGAGCCGTTGGAGGTGCTGGAACAGGTCTCCGGGGAGGCTGAAAATGACGTTGCCCTTCAGCTGAAGGGTCTCCAGCTTCCGCAGGGCGTTGAACATGCCACTCCCCAGGGTGTGGAAGTGGTTGTGGTTGAGCAGCAGCGTGGTCAGGTTGCCCAGTTCTTTCAGGCACCCCGAGCCAAGCTCCGCAAGCTTGTGGTTTCCACTAATCTCCAGCTCCGTCAGGTGGCTGAGCTTATCGAAGGCCACCCGGGACACGCCTTGGAGCAGGTTGTTGAGGAAGACCAGCTTGGTGAGCCTGGAGCCCTCCGAGAAGTCGCTGGGGCGCACGTACATGATGCCCGTCGTCATGATGACCAGCTCCCTCACCTCCGAGGAGAGGTTGCGGGGCACCTCGGTGAGCCGCTCGTCAGAGCAGAACACCCGAGCTGGAGTGAAGCACTGGCATCGCGCTGGGCAACTATCCCCATGGTAACACAGCTGCAGCAAGACAAGCAAAGCTGCACAAAAGCGCCTGCTCATCATTTTTTGTCCTAAATAAAGAAAAAGGAAAATTAGTGAGCAGGTTATACTATGTTTAGAACTGTGCTGAGTTGGTCACAGAACCAGTCAGCATAATGCGATTACATGTTTATGTTTTTTTTTTTTTTGTAATACATTTTGTTATATGAGGAACATAACATTTGGTAATGCATAAATATTTCAGAAGAGAGCACCACTTTTATGAATATCAGCATAAATAACAGCATTCACTACAACTAAATTGCAACAAATATAAAAATGATAAAAAATATATGTTTCACAACAAAAAAATCCTGATTAATGGTGAGTAAAACACTGGAGTTTTCTTGAATTTCCAAATTTTTATTTTTGTTGTGTTGTTTTTCTTGTGTAATGAACTCACAAAGGGATGCCTGAAGAGATCAATCTATTTTACTCATTGAGAGTGCGCACTGTCTTGCTCTCCCTTCAGCCTAAATAAACATCCGTCCAAAGGCAGCACCATGTTCTAGTTTGCAAAAGTTGCGTAGTGCATTTCACAACACAGAGTATTAATACTGTACGTCATGTATAAATCATTTCAAGCATACAGAAATTTTTACACTGTTTGACACAATCCCATATTAATCTAGTCATTTGTGAAACGCCTGATTTCTAACCATTTGTTCAACAGATGTGATCCCTACTTATAAAATTGCATGGGAACGTAAGATACAGTTCCTGAAGGTCCAGTTTACCTCAGGGTTTCCAGGAAAGCACTCCGCCACAGAAGCAAGGACTGCCTATATTGTCTCGTGATTTGCTTGTTCTCAGTTACAGTCTACTTTTTTTGTTACCACCTTGTGTGGAAGTATATTTTTCTCATGCTGTTCACGCTTGCACTTCAAAATCCCAAACTCCCATTTTGCAACCACAAAATGACAGCCAAAATGTAGACCCAGGAAGCAATGGTAAACTGCACAGTGCAGTGTTAACACACAGTTACAATAACTCACTGTTTATTGACAATACCCTTAAAGAGCTTTATCAATGCTAGTTTCAGATTTCATTTAATTGGTAAGTTTTGAAGCCTCTCGTAAATAAGAAAACCATGTTTGACTTACCTGGGTGGACTTGTTTAGTGAGAGAAACCCTGTAATGTTGATTTTTAGCTATCCGGATATCGAGTCCAGCTGATTTACCGAAACAACTGCCGTTACAAATCTTTCAGTTCAACACGTCATAGTAGTTGGTGGTTGGCTGAAATGCTCTTCAAACACACCAATGAGAAGCTGAAGGGTAACAATCAAGTAAACTGAAGAGCATCAGAAGAGCAACTGGAATTTAGTTGTTGCAAGCACATATGACATGGATGGACTACCAAATTTATTGTGTTACACTGCACTACATTTATATCAGTTTACAAGAGGTGGGTTGTTATTTTTATTATTTAGTATGCTATTTTTCTGAGCCAGTACAAGCCCACAGTAAACTGCTGTACTTTGAACACCAGTGAACCCACGCTATGCAAAGTTCATCCACCTCTTGCAGAGACCTCTGTGTTGGTCCGAGTCATTTCTGGGAGGCTGTATCACCTGCTCTCTGATTGGCGCAGCTGAAACCAGAAGCTCGTTTCCATTGTGTCACTGATCCCTTAATGTTGGTCTTGCTGTGGGATACCCTCAGACCTTACTGAAGTGCTGAAGATTGAGGGAGCAGAAATCAAGATGGCATCACTGTTGTTACTGTTGAAGAGAAATGGGGTAAGAATTTCCTCATCTGTTTTTATCACCTATGAACTCTTCATCCATCCACTTTGTGCTGAACAAGACAACTTCTGTATTTACAAACTGATTGACTATTCAACTTCTTTTTGTACAAGTACATTGATGCAGATATCCTGTTAATATGTGTTATTATATGCTACTAATTCATTTTAAATGAATGCAATTGTGCTATGAACTGCAGGAAGTACAACTGACTGAAAGAGCTCCTGGCTGTGTCCAAAATGCCTTACTTTGTCTCAGCACTTTCCTTCAACATGGTACTGTAGTAATTGGACAGAACAGAAAACAAGAAAAGAGACCCAGCCTGGAGTGAAACCAAAAATCAGACAAAACACATCAAACTGCACTCAGGCCTCCTTTATCATGGGCCTAACAACAGCAGCAAGCCTCACCTGGGCTGATTAGCAGTCAGCCTCAGCTTGCAAGGTGCCTGTCTGTGAGGCCGCTGCTGGCCCAGGTTCTGAAGCCTCCCAGGCTGTGGGAGAGAGTGTCCGGGACCAGCAAGAGCAACCCTCCTGGCCTCCTCCTCCTGTGCTCCTGGACCTCCCTCTCCAGCATCACAGGCACCAAAGTATGTCTTAATCCACAATAAAGGACTTCTGCTACATTGCAAGCCTTCAGCGTTTACTTAGCCAGCACAATGTAGCTTTTGTTACATTCTGATGTTGATTTCAACCCCCCTTCCCTTATAAATGGGATTCAATCTTTGAGCAAAATATGGCATTGGAAAATATTCCTTTATTTCCACAAGTGACTCAGATAAATGTTAAAACAGTTTGCTGTCAAAAAACAACTTTTCACCCTGTGTTGTTTTCAAAAAAATGTTTCTTAAGGCAGTGAAATTGTCTGCTCAGTTTGCATTTTATTTGTTTTGAAGCAAGTGTAGCTATTTTAAAAGTAAAAATGATAATGATTCATATTATATATGTACAATATATGTACTTATTTACACATTTATCAATGCTGTATCATTTAAATAATACTGCTAAACAATGTCTTCTTTAAAACAATTTTTGAAAAAAAAAGTAACTATTGTTCTAGTAGTTAACTATTTGAAAACCCTTATGCTCTATGTTCTATAAATGGGAATAATGCAAGGATTTGTTCAACTATGTAGCTATATGTAAAGATACAGCAATTGGAGCAGGATTCTGGGTACTGTATTTCTCCTCCACACTACACTGTGTTGCTTTTTTCAGTGTCCCAAAAGAGACTGTTGAAGCTACTCTTAAAAAGGCATTGGCTGTAACAGAAAACAAGCACAATGTTGGTCCAGAGGAAAAATCAGACCAGCACACACACGCTGTACAGATTACGCAGATGATGAAGGTGTTGAGGGATGGAAGGTGTTGATGGAGGTTCACACAAATCTCATCCGTTGCCTTTGTTATAGCAGCGATGGGCCCGTTCACTCCATTAGAAAGGCGTGCTCTATGGTTCGGCCTGGCGGGAAAGGCGTCTTCTTAATCCTCCTCCACCACATGCTGATGATGAAGACGCTGATGACAAGAGTGGCGACTAAGATGACGGCGATGCAGAGGGTGTCCGGGGGCACGGTGTACCCTTTGCCCGGTGCGGGATCCAAGTCGTGACCAGAGAGGTTAGTGATACTGATGTTGCTAAGCCGGGGGGTACCCAGGCACACCACCTTGCTGGCGTTCGGCACCTTGGACTGGTGGTCGCGGAGCCAGTTTAGGAGCGGGACGATGTCCTCGTCGCACCTCCAGGGGTTCTGGGTGAGGACCACCTCCTGGGCGGACTCCAGCGAGGCCAGCAGCCCCCGGGGCAGGTTCGGCAGGGAGTTGTTGTGCAGGTCGAGGTGACGCAGGGCGGGCAGGCCTCGGAGCAGCTCCTCGGGGAGGGAGCGCAGGTGGTTGTGCTGCAGGGAGATGTGTTCCAGCATGGGGAGGCCCACAGTGTGGTTTTTGGTGTGCAGGGAGAAGATACCTTCGGGCAACGTGGACAGCCGATTTTCGGAAAGATACAGCGCCTGCAGTTTCTCCAGCTGGGAAAACACTTGCTGTGGGAGGTGCTTAATCTGATTCCCTTGAAGAAAGAGCGATTCCAGGTTCGGCAGGTCATCAAAAATGCCATCTGGGATCTCCGTCAGAGCATTCTGGGAGAGGTCCAGAGACCTCAGCTGTTTGAGCCCCTGGAACATCCCCCCTGGAAGTACTCTGATTTTGTTCCTGTTCAGCAGAAGCTTCTCCAGGCGCCCCAGGTTGCTGAACAGGTGCACCGGTAGGCTTTGCAGGTTGTTTCCTATCAGACTCAGGACCTCAAGGAGGCGAGTGCCCTCAAACGTGCCATGAGATATCTCCTCTATGCCAGAATTGCTTATGTTCAAACTTCTGAGCGAATGAGAGAAGTTTTCAAAGTCGCTGGAATTCAAAGAGGAGATGCCGGTGTTGCTGATGTAGAGGTAGCTGGTGTTGGCTGGTATGTGGGCAGGGAACACAGTGATGTGGTCCCCCTGACACTGCACTCTGCTTGATTCCTCACACTGGCACTGTGATGGACAGCCTCGTGCGACAGTGCAGAATAATGCAGGGAGCAACCAGAGGCACGCGGCCACAATCGTTTGCACCTGCGCAGGTAAAGACACAACTCATTAGAAGCAGCTGATCCTATTTCTACATGTACAGACAGACAATTTAGATACAGAGAGACAATATTACCAGAACTGATCATTTCAAAAATACTTTGAATGGCTTTCAGGGACATTTTAGTGAGATTATATCATGTTTAGATTGTATACTTTGCAAGGTTTACATCTGGTATGTGTGCATATAATAATAATAATAATAATAATAATAATCTTTATTTTTATCACTCATACAAGAAATCGCATCCCCAACTACTTCAGAAAGAAAATGTCAAATTCTCAGAAAGATAAAATAAATTAAAAAATACATATAATAATTAATAAATAATTTCCTGTCACACAGAGGACATTTAGCATGGTCAGTGAATCAGATCTGTTTGTTTACAAGAACAACTGGTTTCACACACTTTTTGAAAATTTCCCATGTAAAAACCTGAGGTGAAATATCCTTTGAGGATTGAAAGTGTGAATGTTGGTGTTGTTAGACACATTCCATCCTCCACCCATATATTTTGTCTTTTTGCCTCTGGGCTGTTGATTTTTTTCAGTACTTCTGAAAAGACCTTTTTAAACAAGAACATTAGTCTAATAGGCTAATATAAGGAGACCAAACCTTACCCTGGGGTGACAGAGGATAAAGGTTTGTCTCCACCACAGTAAAAACACCAATTTTATATCAATACAGATTTAAGTGAATTAAAGTGACAACATGTAATGTGCAAATTGTTGATGTGCTTTTATCAGCCTGCTATATTCCTTTGGCAGTAATACTATAACATGAAGCTGCATCTCTCTCTCTAACGGTGTAGCTACTTTTTTCTGCTGTTGAAGTGTATGTATTTAATACAGTAAAGAGTGGGATACATGTGGCATGTCAGTTCAGTTGAAATTCTTTTTTGGAATAAAATGTGTCATGTAAGAAATCTAAATATTTTTGTTTGTTTTTAAGGTTAACGTTTGTATCAAAACATTTGTTTATGTGTTATAAATTCATAAAGAGTTTATACATTTATAAAACAATGTCTCTTTGTGAAAAATAAACTAGAATAGAATACCGAGTTGATGCCTGGTACAGTTACATTTTGAGAAACATTTAAGCTTTTAAAACACTTCCCTATAATTGAACATTTCTGTTTGCCCTGTATAAAAACCATGACCCAATACTTCTACCTGGCATCTATCCTTAGTTTCATTTTTCATTATTTTATTTTCCTTTCCAAAGGTGTTAACTCCAAAATGGTCAGACATGCAGAGACAGCTGCATTCCTTCTGTTGTCAATCTAACTGACCCCTGCCATGTGTACTGCATGTTGGGCGCAGTGCAATAACTTACCCTCATGTCTGAGCCGAGAGATGGCGGCTTGGCGGTTAGTGTCATCCTGCTCAGCCTGCAGACCCCTCAGTCAGATACAGTCCGTCTGACTGGCACCGTCCCCTCTGCTAACCCCCCACCCTACGCAGGCCCCTCCCACCCCCCCTCTCGGATGTGGAGGCAGAAGCAAGTTTTGGCAATTTTGTGCCAACATCCAGACTTTAAACAGCTTCTTCGTGATATTTAAACAGAAAATTCACAGTTTTTTATTCTTTTTATAAGAATAGCACTTGCTATGTTTCTGTAAAGTGTCAGTGAAGTTTTGTTCTATTTGTCTTCAGTTCCCAAGCTGTCAACATTAGACAAAAAACTGAGAACATGAGGGTGTGTTATTTTGCACTCGGGTAGTGTTGCAGCCTAATCCTTTCACATCACTTCATATGTTTATCATAGTAGATGGCCCTAAAATGTACAGAGGCAAATGTGCAGAAAATGAGCTTAATTTCCATCTGCATCACCCCTTGCCCTAAACTTACCCAGTGTCTGTCTGCAAAGAGAAAGTTTGGCAGGCAATCTGGAGACTTTTTGGTTTTGAGGAGCTGCCAGCAGAGCCCCACCCTGAGGGTGGAGCAGCCACAGAGCGGCAGGTGTTGTGCGCTGATAAAGACAGCGCGGCATCTGTGCACAGAGGTATTCCACCACTGATATCAGCCACAGTTCGATCACGTGGAGCCGCTCATTAGAAAGGTGAAGCCCTTTCCATCACTGTTCCGCACTGACAGCAGCCGTGCCCTCTGCAGAACGACTTCCACATTCTGCGTGTCATCCGTTCGTACAGCTAGACGTGCACTGAGGCAATGATACAACAGCGCCCCCAAGTGAACTGGCAACCAATTTACAGACCATGCTCCCTGACTCGACCTGAACGCAAGTAACTCACACTGTTACCCAGGGGTCCCTGTTTTGCAGTGCACTGGTTTAGCAGACGGTCTTATCCAGCATGACTTCTTAACTTGACACATGACACAGCTTAACTTTACGTCTACACTGGGAAGTTACTGAAGTGGTTCAAGTAACTCAAAGGTACAGCATGATTGTTCTTGAAAGTTCCGTTTTACAACCATAATGTCCCACTGCTGCCCGTGTGGTTTAGTTGAGTTATAACACCTGTCAGTTCTGAAAGGGAAACAAGTTATCAACGGTGATACGTAAGGACCACGTCGAATCCTCAAATTTCTTTTTCTATATGTTCATCTGTCTGACTGAGCAACAGAAGTAGACTACTGTTCATGTTGCCACTGCCGTGCCGGGAAAATAACTGTGATAGCATCCGGGTTCATTTACCGCGGAGTCTCGTGTTTCTGTAAATGAACACGTTCCACAACAACAAAACTGCAGTCGCTTATTTGGAGCAGTTTCCTTTTCCCCCGTTTGTGCAAAACTAACTACCACAAGGGGGCGACAACGTTCAGTTAGCGCTCAGCGGGATATATTGTGTACAAAAAATATTCTTTTCTAAAAGAAGAATAAATGCAATGAGAAAATACAGAAAAAGCAAATATGTGCCCATTTATTGCGTTTAAATATGGGAACGACCCGATCTCATTTCTGTATTTCAGATTTCAACGACGTTTGCCTGATTGAATTACACTGTGAAATCACATCTACTGAAGACGGGGAGGGCGGGCGGAAGAGAGAAACAGAAGGAGAGAGGGCTGCGCCTTTACGTCAGCACTGAAAGTTTTAAACCTCAGTCGAGCGCCCGCGAACCGCGCTCATTCCAGGGCAGAAAAATCTACGATTTAACAGTTTTAGAAACATTGTGAACATGGCTGATTTCAGTATTGATCAGAACCGTTTACCAGGAGTGAAAGAAGGTATGTTGGAATCGAGTTTGATAGCTTGCTAACTATTTTGTGAAGTAGCTAATTTACCTGCGTCTGTTTTGCACCTGTCTTGCCTTCCAGAGCGTCATATGTTTACAATAGTAGCAGAAAAGTATGATACATCACATACTATGTGATTGTGTGTATTAAAAGGAATAAATCAGACACTGTGCGTTATGGACACACAGTTTGTTCATAATACATTCAGTGTATTATTTTTTGCAGATTACTGTACAACATGTCCCCTTTCTGTTGTTTACTTTTGTAACGTGTACTATAGCTTAGTTTTGTTAGCGATTTGGGTAGCTATTTTTCTTAGGAAAATGCTTTGTAAACTATACCTGAAAAGTTTATAATGTCTAATGTGTGTTTTAAATACATTGGATCTGAATGTAACAAGTCGGCCATGTGACACAAATCCAGCGACTGTCTTAAAAAGACTAACCTACCGGTACCGTAACTTGATTTAAACTATAGCTCGGAAAGTGGTTCGGACAGAATATTGTACATGTCTATCTTATAGTGCTGAACAGATTGAAGGATGCACACAGTGCGTATGTGTGTCGCTTTACGCCATACTTACACCATAAGGTAATTTAAAGAAATATGAAGCTCAAACTGTTATCATTTTACAGGCGAAACCCAGGTAGTCTTCGTCAAGTTACAAGGTGTTCCCTGCTGAAGCCAACAGATAGACATACAATCTTATGAACCAATATAATCACAGTCCTGCTTCCATTCTTTCAGGCAAATTTGGGATGGATGTCACACGTTTTAACTTGTGTTCATAATGACCGGGGGCGGTGCTATCAGTGTGTTCGCTTACGTGTGCAGTTAGTTTTCACATTTGATAGTCTTAGATATTCGACTATTCATATTTGTTCTGGATAACAATCTTGTAGATATTTACAGATGTGTGAACCATATCTTTCAAAGATAAGTCGAAATTGTACTAAGCAGTATTTCAGAGTTGATTGCAACAAGACGCACTTCTGAAAATATTGTAACTACAGCTATGTTGATGTTTTTTTCGGCAAGTGGACCAAGTTTCTATAAAAGTAGCTATTACTTGCACATTTGGAATATTGTGTCTTCTGTAACAACAAAATAAAGTTATTCATTTTGCATCAAGATCAAAGGGCAGGAGATGAAGCCATAGAATCAAGTACATCTGTCTTATCTAAAAATGACATGTGTCTGAACAGGACGCCAAATATCACATTTCAAGCATCACTCAGTTTGAGAAACTTAAAAGAAGATGTCACACCTACTGTAGAGAAACCAGGGAAGGGAAATAAAAAAAATGGAAAAAGGACACTGGACCTTGATGTGATTGTGAATTTTATCCTTATTTTCTCCTTGCAGGTGTACTTAGCAAGGGCTACTTACATATTTACTGAAGCCATTCTGGTTGAGTACCTTGCTCAAGGGTACTCAAGGGTGCAGTGGAACTGCATTAAAACTGATGTGTGTATTGGGATAAATTAATACTGTTTCCAGTTCAGATTCATTTGAATTGTCTGGTTGCTGGAAGCGTACAGCTGTGCATATAAACTTTTGCTCTAACAAAAGCTTGTAGCTGTTGTTGCACATGAAATTGTTTCTAATATCTTTTGCACAGGTACCAGAAAGGCTTTAAGTCACTTCAACACCTCTGCAGGTATTTTGCTGCAGTACCTCCACATGCGTAATGTCAGCATGTCTATGCTCTAGGAGGCAACATTTTCTGTGTTGTGTGATTGGTACCCACAGTCCTGAGCTGGTAGTCAGTCTCTAGTGCATGGATTAGAGTGTGCTAATAGAATTACAACTGCTGTACAGTCTTACATTTATAGTGAGCAGATTAGCCCTGTGGCTAAAGGATCAGAGGTATTAAGTTGGGTTTTGTGGATCTTTGGGAACGGTTTTGTTTTTGAACTTGCTCCAGGTTACAGTTTTTATGGGGCAGTCCTATCAGGAATCAATGAGGCAGGAGGGAGATAGTGGGAGGGGTATGGGGCTGAGGATGGAGTGCCCTCACCTTCCTGCAGCTGTTTTCCTCTAAATCTGCTGCCTTGCTGTTTCTCTGCTTCCTTTTTTGTGGGGATTGAAATTACCCACACTGAGGCATCACAAGGTTAGAGAGCTGGGCACATCAAACCACATCAAATATGTTTATGGAAGTTTTTTCATTCCACAAGACTGAAAACAGACAGTAACACCATTCTAGTGTTTGTGTGATGCTTTGGTTGTGGAAGGAATTGTACGTTAACTTGTTATATTGTTTTTAAAAATATGTCTCTATAGTAAAGGTAAGGACCAACGTGCATATTTATAAGTTTGTTGTTGTAGAATAAAGAGGTGAATGACATAAAATTGTGACTCCCTGACTTCAGACCTTGTTTGGTCTGGTAGACCTGGCTTCCTGAATTCTGCAGTACCCCGGACTTTGCCAATATTTACAACAGAACGTAAAGTTGTCTTTTACTGACAGACCTTTGCTTACACTGTAGAGAAGCTTGTTGTCTCTCGTACTTATTAATAGAATAGGCTAATCATCATCAGGCTTTGATGTGTGTGACATCAAAAAACATGTGTTACTGCAGACCTTAGATGATGCGTCCTCATTCCAGGGGGCACACAAAGTGCTTTCCAAGCAGCATGTCTTTCCCATTAAATCTATTTATACATATTCGATTTACTCATTTGACTGATGAAAATATTGAAGACTGAAATAAACACAAGAGGAACAGTAGATAGGCTACAGCTTCAGTGCAGAAATCATAGAGAAAATCATATAACAACAGTCCCCTGCATATTTGTAATGGAGGGCAGCATATTTTCAGACAGTTCACCATGCAGCAGTGTGCCTGTGTGAATTGGTATTGGATCATAAAAATTAACTGGCAGCTAACAATGTCAGCATTGATTGCGGGTGTTATGGTTGTAAGTCTGTGACAGACAGGAAGATTTTTATTTTTTGGTTCTTGAATGGCTTCTAAATTAGTAGGCTGGTGGTGCAAAGAGGGATTTTGACACACTTGAATTAGAATTGATATCTGTTGCAATTTGTAAGATTTCTGGGGGGTAAACAAGTATTTGGGTGTGTTTTCTACTGTAAACAGTCACTGTGAGTATGCTTTTCACTGTATACTGTAAGCTTAGAAAGAATGGGGATTCCTGTAGTTTCCTGTAGGTGCCTGGAGTTTCCAGTCCAGAAGTGATGTCATCACAGACATCAAGGATTCATTGTTTGCTAAATCACATCTCACAGAAATCTCAAGGCTTTTCATTTCCTGTTCCTGTGTAGTGGATGGGTGAAGTGTATATGAGCCAGAGCAAATTCAGAATGTGTTAAATTTTTTTATATACTTACTGTAGAAGTTGTGTAAAATGGATCAACCACAACTTTAGATTCCATTGATTGATGATATGTTAGCATCATGTCAGCACGTTTTGTGCTGTGAAATGTCGTTGACTGTTTGACCTGTCAGTTTACATCTGTTGGATGTGTTCAGCCTTCTGTTGCATTCTCATAGACACTGATAATGAGCCAGGTTGGTTCCAGCTCTGTGGGTTAAAATGGGTATAATGACCTAATCTGGTCTTATACCCATTATAATAGGGGAAAAGGGGCATTATTAGCCAGGCTGATTATAGCTCTGGGGTGGAAAAGAGGAATATGGTGTCTGTGTGGTTTCAGTACTATTGTAGGTAAAGGCAACATTTTTGCTATTGGCCTTGTATAGTTCTAACAGGCACAGAACCTGACACTATTATTATTGGTTATTAAGTGGTCAGGACTTTGTTTAATGTTTCTGGCTTTTGTATCACCCTGTATCTGATAGTGAGATTAGAAGTGCAGGATGTTATCAAGCAGGTAAAATACCCTGTGCAACCTCAGATGTGGAGTCTAGATAGACTTATGCAGAATACTGCTGACAGCTGTGACATTAACCAGATGGGGGAATATTGCTGAATATGAATAAAACATAAATAAAACCCTCTTCATTTATATCATCTTGCCTGCATCTGAGAAAGGTGTCTCCTGTGACCACCACCCAGTCATAGGTCTAGAAGGTTAATATGTTAGATATTAGGGAAATATGTTGCATGTATTTGGGATGTTATAGGGAAGCAATGATGTATTCTGAAGCCAACACAAGAGTTCAGCCAAAATTGGGCTGAGTTCGCAGTAAAGACAGCAGTGCTGACTAGTAGCTATGGAACTAGTCCAGAGAGCTGCCAATGGGACACCGCCTGTAAAGGGTAACCCGGGACTGAGCCCTTCCTTAACACCTTGCTATCTCTCTACAGTCCCTATGCTAACACCCTGGTATCTCTCTGCAGCCCTGCCTTAACACCCCAACCCTTAGGACACAGTCCGCCGTTTCCAGCCCCGCCCTAACACCTCGAATTTGTGTTCTTGTGTCTGCAGTGTGCCGCGACTTCGCTGTGCTGGAGGACGGCTGCCTGGCCTACAGTCTCCAGGAGCAGGAAAGTATGTGGCCCTGCGTCCCTCTTCAGGCGCTGGTGACGGGCAGTGGGCTCAGCGGCAGCTGAGACGCCTCTGTGCCTTTCCCATTGCGGTCAGCTCTGAGGTTCGACAACAATTGACCCAGTTAGCAAATGCCTGTAGCCTCCAAGAAAATGTAAAGGTTGACCTTTTCTGTTCTGCGTGCGTGCCTGCGTGAGTGAGAAAAAAAGACTGATTTTTTAAAAAAGCACCGTCTTGAGTTGCTGATTCTCCCCTCTGAATGTCACATGAGCATGTTACATCACAGTATGAAAAATCAGTCAGCTCGTGGTTTGTGAGGGGAATTTACAGAAGGATCCTATGAGCAGCTATTTGTGCGTTGAACTCCCCCATCCACCCCCCTTGGCCACATGGGACAATTCTTCAGGCTGTTACAGACAGTGATGTCACAGTCCTGCTGCAAAAGGTACTATCCTGTTTTTTGACTGATAGGCCCTCTCTTTATATAATCTTATCAGTAGCAATCAGAAACATTGCGGATCACATTATAATGCTTATTGGTTCAAGTAATCGGTGTGGAAAAAGGGGGTAAGGGCAAGGGGACCTGCTTAGTAATCAGAACAAGAAGACCGCAGAAAGAATGGCAATGACTGCTGTAAAGCTCAACACTCACACAAGTGATTTTCAGAGGACCTTGCTCTGTCCCACTATGTGTCCTCTATGGACTGATGTTTTCAATGTGTTTGAAGGGGGTCATTGTCTTTACTAGCCTTGGAGAGGTTATCCCTATGACTTTGGTATGTATTTATGCGGACACTTCTTTTTAAAGTCATCTTAATTCTTCTACTGTGCACCTCTCTGATTTTTGTAAAACACACATGCATGTCCCTCATTATAGTTCCAGTTCCATTGCACACTGTGGAAGAATGAACCCCAAAGACACATTGTACTGTGTTTGTGCATCCCTGTGAAGATAGGGTTACAGCAGGAAGTCCTGAAATGACCCTTAATTAGGGCTTTACCAAAATGTCTCTAATGCTCTAATGAGGGTTCATTATATTTCTTGGTCTGTGATTTAAAGTACTTTTCCACAAAGTGTAATTAGTGGTGGTTACTCCAAATGCAGGGGCTGCATTTCTCTCTCATGCCAACATGCTGAGGGTCCCATATGTGTCAGTTTGGTATTTTTTCCATCTCAGAGTAAAAACTTTCCAACTTCGTGATGTGTGACAGTGAAACAGTGAGTTGAAAACAGGCTCTGATTTTCTTTCTGTTCCAAAAAGTTTTAACTGTTTAGTCATTTAAACTCATTGGACTATAATGTCATTGACTCATTTTATAGGTATTGGACTCATTCTGTAACTAGAAGTTTAACGTCTTGGTTCTGTGTAACTGCTTGTATGCCATAAAAAGCATAGCTGTAAACATGGATGTTTTAACCCCCAGCCCTTTGAAAGCTCAGATGCAATGTACATCAGCGGCTCTGTTAGTTAGGCCATAAGGAAGTCTGTGGGAAAATAACCGGAAAGGGGGTGTTCAATACCAAACATTATTCTGCAACTGCCTTAGTGTTGGGTGGAAAATTTTTCAATACTGCATCATCTTTAAGTTTTGTTGCCACTGAAATTAATTTTAAAACCTTGTGCAAAAAAAAGTAAAAAAAAAAAAAATCTGATGCCTGCTTAAACTGGTTGTTGAATTTGAAGGACAAAGTGGCATTAGCAGTCATATCAAAGGCCACCTCTGACTCTCGCTGTCTCTGTCTTGCAGTTGAGAGTCACCTGGCCTCCAACATTCACAAGAGCCGCCTGATCCGGAGTGATATACAGGTGGCCCGCCGTTTGCAGGAGGAGGAAGACCTCCAGGTCCAAGCCCGCAGTCAGAGACGGCAGAGAGACACGTGGGTCTCTTACACTCCACCCCTTTCGTATGATGCCTGACCTGCTCGTGACCATCCCATATGCAGTCGAGATCAATCAAGAAAGCCTACATAAAGCCCTCGAAAGCATTACATAATGCCAGTCCTAAGCATTCCTTAGTCAAAACCATTTTTCAACACCTCCTTCATGTAGAGTGGTAATTATGTCATGAGGTTATGTCTGGATGGAGGTTAGTTGTGTGGTATATTTTGAATGGTTGTGACTGGGGACTTTCAAATTGTTTACTTGCATTCTGTCCTTTAGTGAAGCTTTATCCCTCAAATTACACTGATTTGAACTTGGCTTTTCTACCTTTACTTTGTACAGTTGAAAGGGCTTTGCACAGGTGGTTTGCTTGCTTCCTGTCAGCACGTACATCTATGCCTGGCTGGATTCCAAGGCTTTTTTAGTATCATTATGGAACACATTAAATTAATGCTGAAGTGTGGTTTGAAACAGGTGAAAGGAGTGTCTCCCTGTCGCTCTGAGTGGGTGTGTGTGTACCGTAAGTGGTGAAATCTGAGAAGCTGTGTTCTGCCATTCCCACAGAGAGCAGAGTGACAGTGAGGTCGCTAAGGGGATTCAAGACAGGCTAGTTCGACAGGCTGAGCAGCAACGAAGACAGGAAAAGATGGATGAGGTGAGAACCAATCACAGCCGTCCAAGTACCCGCTCCTCCCACATGTAACTGCCCATGGCAGCTCTTCCTGCCTTAAGTCAAACTAGGGTGCTGTGTCACCATCCAGGCATGATGTTCTGATTTGGTATAGCACTGGCTATTACAGTTTCTGTCTGCAGTTTTTTTTTGTTATGTTAGTTGTTATTATTAATTATGAACTTTTATATGTATTATGACATATGACACTATATGACATATGACATAATATATGCAAGACCCACTATAGCGTATTTAGGAAGGAATAGCCACCGTGCTTGTTTTCTGGATCATCATTTTCTCTGCATTCTATACTTGTAGACAAAACCCTAACTAATCTATTAGAAAATCAATTTTACTATTAAAATGATTTTTTAACTCTGGCATCAACTGACCTAAGTTTATGGTCAGGAGTGTGTTGCTGATGAGACAAATACAGTGGGGCCAGACTAGATCAGACAGATACAGTAGGGCCAGGCTATTCAAAGCCTTTAAGGTCAGGAAGAGAACCTTGTAATCAATGCTGAACTTCACAGAGTTTAAGCATAGTTTGTTGAATGTATTTGAAAATCATATTTGATGTGTGCTTCAGAGCAGGTGCCTTGTAGCTTGTGTTTGTATTTCTGAACTAATTTTGTAACATTGTCCGAAAGAGAATCAGTTCTTTGTTACTGTAGCTGACTTCGGTAGGCAGGGAGCCGCGTCTGATTGTGTCCATGCTCACCCTCCTGTATGATCTCACAATCATTGAGGTCGTGTGAACTTGGAGGTTCCAAAAACAAGGAAGTGATGTAAGCGTGGGGCACCCCCCTCTGCACCGCTTCCTCCATAGGCCATTGCTCGCAAGCTGCAGGAGAAGGAGATGAAGGAAGGAAAGAAGAAGAAAAAGCAGCAGGAAGTCTTCATGGAGCCATACTATGAGGACAGAGGAGGTTGGTGATCTGCTGCTCTCCTATGGCATCATGTTGAAGAGGGAAGCAGGTAAAGGCTGGACTGAGACCTGAAGCGCAGGGCATGAGTGGAGAGGGTGGAGGGTACAGTGTTCTGCTACTGATAGAAATAGTATAGTTTTATATATCTACAGTTCTGGTTCTGATCTGCCCATAGCTTCCTGATAAGTAGAGTGCTGAGTTGACATGTGTAAGCACCACTAAAAAAGACAATGTACAACCACCCAGAATCTTAACTAAGCCAGCCAGTCTGGTTCCATTTCTACAGTGGAAAAGGAGTATAATGAACCAGTCTGCTTGTACAGTGGGGAAGGGCTGTAATGAGCCAGCCCGGTTCACCTCTCCAGTGGGAAAGGGTTATTGCTCTCTTTCTCCCCCTTCTTTGTGTGTCTGCCTGTGTTTGTTTTGGCCCCTTTGCCTTGCTATAATGCAGTCATTCTCCCATGTTTTTCCTGTTGTGTGAAACATCCCCTTGCCTGAGCCTAGCTAGAGGATTGTGCACTGCAACATTATGCCTGACTCATGCTTAGCAAAGCATAACTGGCAACAAACAAATAATTTGGAATGCATCAGAGAGAACTGTATCACATACCTGTAGAAATTCACTTTGGGGGAAAGGTGGTGAAGGATTGCTGTATTCCACACACCAGCTTTCACTCTAGTTCACTCCCAGTAATGTGAGAGGTACATTTACAGTTTGTCTTTGGAGGATCCATCTTCTAACCAACTACACTGGACCAGTGTGGCATATAACATACAGCAACACAATCAGAACACAGTGTTCATGTCAGGATGTGGTTAATTTCTGGTTGAACCACAGCAGTGAGGTGTGTGGGACACAGCTGGTCTCCATGTTCCTTATCGCACTGTCAGCATTTCCTGTTTTCGGTCGCCATCCGGCCCCTGGACGGGAAATGAGAGCACAGTGCATGCTTTCTAAATGTGTCTGAATTCCAGGACCTTAAATGGAAGCACAAGAAAACGGTCACATTTACTGATGAGTCATGGGCAGGGATGGGATTCCTGAAAGTCACCCCCTTTAATAGATAAACACATATCTGATGATGTAGGTGAAAATTCCTTTGCAGCCGGTCACAACATATCGGCATTCCGGTAGGCTTTGATCATTGGTGGATGAAGTGAGCAGTAGCACAACAATGTTCCTGGAAGTAGTTTTGTTTCAGTATATGAGTGCATTTCACATTGGTGAGGTCAGCTAGGCTAACCTCCAGCTGCATTTCATCATGCTGCATTCTGATTAATATGCATGCCCTGCTGGCACATCTGGCATGATGCATATTGGGTGGTTTAGACAAATCCAGAACGTTTGTCATATCTGTCTGTTTTTTGTTTGAGCCATTGAGGAGCTCTGCCCCCCTGTGCTGCAGTTTTGTTTTAGTGTTTAATGTCTAATCATTACCTCCTGCTTCTCCTCATTCCTGTCTTGTTTCCAAACCCATTCAACCCCACCCACACCCCCCACCCTCCCCTTTAGCTCCCCGATCTCCATCTGGCTCTGCCCGGGGATCAAAACAACCCGAATCCAGGAGGGTCAGATTCACTGGAGTCACCCCCCCAGACCTCGACCGGGGCGGACGTTCTGAGCATCATGGGATAGCGGGGCGGGGCAGTCGTGGCAGGGATGGGCGGGGGGGCTCCCAAACCTCACGATCTGTCTTTTATTCAGATGGGGGAAAGCTGGGGGCTGAGACTCAAAGGGTGGCTAGCAAAAAGGAAAAGCCGGCCAGACCACCCCCACCCCGGCTGATCCAGGACCAAGGAGGAGGCAGAGAGGGGGAGGGAGAAAGGGAGGGAGAGGCTGAATCAGACAGGGACGGCCACAACGATGGAGGGAAGAACGGAGAGTGGGCAGGACAGGAGGAGGTGGAGCCTCAGGGAAGGGGTGGGGCAGAGGGACGGGGGTCAGGGTTCGAGGAATCCAGCAAAGGGAGGGGGATGTAAGAGAGCCCCAGGACCCATGGGAGGAGATCCTCAACACGCATGCTGCCACGAGCCTGGACACACAATCGTCCCACCACCCAGGGGAGCCAGGTAGAGCTAGGAGAGTGCATCTGTGTGTGTGTGTGTGTGTGTGTGTGTGTGTGTGTGTGTGTGTGTGTGTGTGTGTGTGTGTGTGTGTGTGTGTGTGTGTTGTGTGTTTGTGTGCGTGTGCGTGTGCATGCATGTATAGTTTCAGAGCTGTAGGTGGTGGTGGGTTATAACCAGTGTTCAGTGGGATTGTTCCTCCTCCTCTTCCTCCTCTTTCTGTCCCTCCTGCTCTCTCTCTGCTTCTTCCCCTCTCTCTCCATCTCTGTTGCCTGCTGATTATCTGTTTTTTTTTTTCTCCCTGCCAAAACTTCCCTTGATTTTAAGATCAAAATTACTGACCTCGAAATAATCACAGTTTCCCATTTCTGTCTCTGCCGTGGTATTTTCTCCTTTGACTTTAACACAATCATGTTTTTCTTGGTTAGTAGGTCATAAAATCCTTTTAATCCCTCTTTGTGAAATAAAGTGTTGGTTAACCCACCCACAATGGAGGAAACCTCCTGAATAATATGCTGTTGTTGACACCCCCTTCAGTCTGGAATGTAAAGGGCAACTACAGCATGAAGGAAGTTACCCCGGACGTTAACCATCTGGCCCTACAAGACCAAGAGCTCAAAGACATGGAAATGGCCAGAAAGTTGTACGAGGAGGAGCAGAAGGTGAGTGAGGTTACCTAGCATTGACTTAACTGCCTACCTGTAGCATCTGCTACTCAAGAATAGTGTGTCCTTACCCAGGTCTGAGAGCGCTCTGTGCAGATAGGTGTCCTTCCAGTTGAGCTCACCATTTATCAAGTTTGTTTAAGGTGTTAACTTAATACTGACCTACATCTAGCATCTGCATACTCTAGAGTTGCAGTTCACTGCAGTTTTTAACTGCATAGAGCTTTGTCAGAGTGTTTATAATGTATCCATTCCATTATGTTAATGTGTATACAATGGCTTAACATAGCAAGAAGGATCTTCAATGTTGGGCCTTGAGCAGAAGTTGACATGAATATAACATCAGACAAAAGTGTCTCACTTTTTTTTTTACAGGCAAGTCAGGCAGACACAAAGGCAGCCCAAGTTGCTCGGGATGAGGTAAGAGGCAGAGGGGGACTGTGTCCACCCTTTTAACAATATCTCACATTGCTGTGGAATCGAACAGCAAATCACCTCCATCCTATTGTAATGTTAGCTCTCCTAGTGGACCAGTTACTTGATAGCAGAGCTGTTCACACTCCTTTCAAATCATAGTTAGATCCTGACTCCAGAAGTCAGCCCTTTCTGATTGGCCTCAGCTTTCTTTGGTTTGACAGGAAATCGCTCGATTACTGATGGAGGAGGAGAGGAGGCACTGCATGCCATCCAGAGAAAGAAGTAGACCAGACGTGGACTTAAGGGTGATGATTTGTTGATTGTCCTTTTAGCTTTCAGGTTATTCACAGGCCTTGAAAATCCTTGAAACTGTTTTCTACCTGGCCAGCCATGCAAAAGACATGGAATGTGGTCAAATACCTCACTGACTAATTGCTCAAATATGGTCATCTTACAATTTCCTTTTACGGCTAGAAAAATGTGTCAGTTTTAATACATCTGTGTGTGGCGTGTATGTGGTGTGTTGCTGTGTTGGTGTGTGGCATGTGTTGCTGTGTTCCAGGCAAGCTCAGAGCAAGTTGTGAGGGCCAGGTCACATGAGGACAGCCAGAGATCCATAAAGGAGAAACCAGCCAGGTACCAGAGCCTTGTGTCCTTGAGCTAAGTCACTGTGTCCCTCACAATTTCTGCATTATATTATCTAAGGAATCAGTGTGTGTAACCACATATTATTGCATTACATCAGCCTCATAAGAATATGGAACAGAACTGTGAACATCAGTTATTATGTAGTTGTCAAAATAACTGTAACAATGTGATGTTACACGCCCTCCAGATGAAACTTTTTGTAAGTATTGTAACTGTAATCAGGTGTAACAGTGTCACCCATGATTTCACAAATATATCAAAGGATTACAAACTGAATATGAGTTACGGGGCCCTCTTATCCTAAGCAGATAAACATTACCAAGCCTCAATGCTGTATAGGTACCGAGTATGATTTCTTGGCTGGTAACTTGCAGCATGGCATTCCTGGATTCCTGTCACAGTTAGTATTACCTTTGAGGTTGTTTTTGTACGTGCTTATAGTGACACTCTCAGTATGTATGACTTTACATATTGATGGGGCACATATCATTAAAGCGACACACTAATTTGAAAAATGTGACAGACGGACCCTTTGAGGGAGGAAGTTGTATCAGTATTTCACTGTGTTGAGGTTAAATCGCATACAGAACTGCAGGACCTTAGTGATCATGTTGACCTGTCTCTGCTCTCCAGAGTTTTGATCAAGACTGATTCAAAATGTTGTTCTCTGTCTTTGTCTCGCCTCCCCCCACCCCCCGCTCTCTTTCAGACCGCCCCCTCCTACACGCAACCATGTGAATGTGAATTCCTGCCCCACCCAGCCCCCAACCAGAGCAGAGCCCACATCCAGAGGTGGTGTTACCCAAAGTTCCTCTGCTGTTTTAGTTTGCCTGAATTAGCTGACTTCCTGCCCCAGTACAGTATGCCGTGCAAGCTGCACTCAGGAGTTAGATATATATTGGGGCAGCAGTGTAGCATAGTGGTAAGGAGCAGGACTCGTATCCAAAAGGTTGCTGTTTCAGGTCCCCGCTGGGGCACTGCTGTTGTACTTAACTCAGAATTGCCTCAGTAAATATCCAGCTTTATAAATGGGCAAATTGTAACATATGTAAGTCACTCTGGGTAAAAGAATCTGTTAAATGCCGATAGTGTATAGCTCCATGACTGGTTGAATATATGTGAAACATCACCTACTATGTAGCAGTTTAATGTTCTACACTGAGGTTTGGCAGTCCTGTTTAAATCTGAAGAGAATGCCGCTAGTGGTACTGTTAGGAAAACCTATATTTCCTTGCTGTGTGTCACTGGGACCCGGTTGCCAGTGCTGGAACTCCACCATCATTCTGTGGTGGACCACAGCTCCAGGATTCAAGCCACAGGCTCATTTGTGAGGGCCCAGGACTGTCACATGGGAATCTATTCTGTATTAAGTGTGTGTGAAAATTCTGCATGGAAATGATGTGTTAGCACGACCAGTTTTCCATGTGGGCTGCATATGTATGCACTGTAGATTAATTATTAAAAAAAGAATACTATGAAATTACATATCTCAGATTCCAGAAAAATGGGATTGCTTATTACCGTTATGTAATCAGATTTCACATCACATATATTTATTCATGGCAGTTTAGGTTTAGCCATTGTTTAAAGGACAGGGAAAATAAACAGCTGTTTAAAAATGTATGGAAGAAAACTGAAAGCTGGCTGGCACCTCTCTGGCTGATGGAAGTGCGCTGACATGATATTTCCTCTCTGTCTCCCTTACAGGCCCCAACTGCAGGCGATGACCCTGGATACCTGCTGCCCTCTTGCCATGTTTTTTTACTTTGTGTTTTATGTTTCATTTTATATTTTCTGTTATTTTGTTATGTTTTTTTGCCTTTTATTTCATGTTTCACCCAGACCAAAGTCTGGCAAATTACACGTGGCCATATCAAGAGAAAAGAGGTGGCAATAGAATGGAATGAGTTTTCATTCTCACAACCAAAAGTAAGAAGGAAATGGAGGACAGTATTACTCTTACTCAGCACAGAAAGGGGGAGGAAGAAGGGAAGCAGTGAACTGTGTTTTGTGTCCCCCTGTTTGGATGTAGACATTGAGGGAATGCGGCCTTGCCTGTAGACACAGGGTCATCTTTGCTAGGCATGCCTGGATTTAGGGTCTCGTGACATGGATGGGAATGTTCACAGAGCCAGCCTGGTCCCTGCTAAGTCCCCCTGTCTCCATTTAATGTCACTGAACAAGGTCAAGAATTGAGACCTCGCAAAGGTGCAACATATTTGGATTCACACACACCAAACCCCTGTCCTACTTCTGAGTGACTAGAGCTGTTTAGTGATACCAGAACACAAAAGCTCTCAGAAAGATCTTTTTTGGCATTGCCTATCTGGCTGTATACCATCTTTTAAGTCTCAAAATGCTTAAACAGCATATGGGCTTGTTCTGACACTTTTCTGGTCCCTGTGTTTCTGCCACTTAAAGCCTTGAAGCAGTGGGTATGGACTCCCTGTCTACAGGTATTAGTAACACCTGTATTCTGTTAGCATTCAGGCCTGCCCTCAGTAGATATGTGCAGACAAGTGTTTAGGACCACTCACAACAGGTATGCGCAGGCTGGTTTTTGGGATTTTTCCTTCAGTGTGTCTCCGTTCCCTAATGCACTTGTTATGGCATGTGGGTTGCTGTGTGTTTCACTGCTCAAATCTTGTTTACAGAATCTTGGCACCACTGCTTTAAAAAGGAGCATTTCCCTTTTCTGAGTTGAAAGTGTTTAGTTTCTCTAGTGTTCTAGTTTCTTTGGTTGATTGTGTGTTCGATGTGATGATGTTTGTGATGTTTTTCATCTTGAAAATGTCCATTACTCTGAGATTTTTATTTAAAATGAGCTGCTTTTAATTGTTTTATTTGATTGGTATATGATTGGAAGTAAACTTTTATATGGGACATCAATGTGTTCAGGGATCACATCTGTGTATGAAGGAGTTTTCACGTTTGTGAACTGACGGGAGTTTAACTGAACAAAATAAAATACAGATATATTTTTTGTACTTTTATACATCTGAAATTTTTTCCAACCAGTTTATGGTTATAAACCAGATGAAAAACACAGTAGGTGTACTGAAGGCATGTAATTAATGCCAAAGCACATTTCATCTTCTAAAAACAATAAAATTCCTCTAGATAGGAATCATCGCAGCAAGGCACATTTTCACTTGGTTGACTGAGATCCTGTGATGTCAAAGAATCAGGCTGGTTCGAACTTGACATCACTTCATGACTTTACCCAACTACACAGCCATAATGTCCTTTTGAGCTAAGAAATATCAACTGTATGTATTGTCATATGGTCTTGTAAGATAGAACATGTGTTTAATGTCACAGCAGCATTTAGACAGAGGTAGAAAGGTGCAAAAGTGCAATAAAGTAATGACTGGTGGATGTGTATAGGCCCAATTAGGAATTAAAAAAACAGAGAAAAATAAGAACTTCATCAGCAGTGTTTACTGACAGTGAATGACTGTGAAATGACTGAGAAAACTGAGGGCTGCTTTTCACAATGACCTCACGCCTGCACTGGCAGCCCAGAAAAAGGCTGGAGTGACAAGTTGTAGTTCCTTGACACTGGAGATTTTATCAGGTTGTTGCTGTTTGTATTGCCCATCCAGTGCTGTTGGTATGAGTAGCGGAGGGGGATTAGACATTAAGATTGGGGTTCACCATGCTCTGAGGAGGCCAGATCAAGAGTAGCCACAGTGAAAGAGGAACGCTTTTAGGAACTCTGTTGGTTTGTCACCACATGGTCTAGAGACACACCCACAGTAGGCATTTCCTGCTTTTTGTTTTGTCCTCAGAAACATTTTCCCCTCACAAAGGTGATAAGGGCATGATTAATTCCTTTTGGGCCCTGATAAGCCCCTTCTCATCCATTGGTGGAGGATTTTTGGGTTTATCCTGTAGATTGACCTCTAAACAAGCCTATTGGGGTGCTTTAAAACTGTATATTGTCTTCTCTCTAGGAGACTGATTGAGGATTGTGAGAGCATGGGTCAGTACTGTGATTGACCGTGCTGTATAGCAGGGGACAGTGTTGTGCTTGCCAATGTTATGACTGTAAGGGCTGTAACAAAAGGGATCAGTGTTGCAGTTGTCAGTGCTAAAAAAGCAGGGCTCAGTGTTGTTACTGTCAGTGCTGTACCAGCAGAGGTCAGTGTTGTAATCATCAGCGCTGTTACTCCTCTATGGCCCTGAACTACAGACCCTCCAACACAAAACACTGTCTGAGCATGCAAATTAGCTCTTTCTTATGATAGTAACCCATCACATAGCCATACTGAATTTTACAGATGTGTTTTCACGGTTTTATCACTAAATAATTATTTATCAAAGACAGTACACAATGTATTCATGCAGTCATGACCTTGTATTACTGTTCATAGTCCCAGGACAGGTGAACTATATACAGCATCATATAAAAATGCAAAATGTAGAAAAGACAGTGAAGTACATCATCTGGAGTATAAACAATATTTATTTAGTCCTCAAACAGCGATTAATTCATTCTGTTCAGCACTGAAGCCTACAAACCAAAACTCTTTTCTTCTGAGCAATGGAGGAAGCCAGGTGCAGAACTGTTCACTCGGTTAAGCCTGTTGAGCTGCATGCTTGAGATTTCGATGGCATCTTTGCGTGTAGAAACACTACTCCGTCTGCCCAAAGAATGGCACAGGGACTGCCCTCTACACAACCGTGGCATGTTTCCTCTCAGTTCCTTCAGAGAGGCCGTAAAGATGCGATATGCTCCGGTAAAGCACGACGTCACAAACTGCAGTCTGCCTGTTGCTTCCAGCAGCTCGCGCTACCAGAAACAATGACTGAAATTTGCGTGCATATCTCAGACAAGGTTTCTAGCGTAGCGAGCAGCTGCGTCGAATTGAGGGAAGGCAGCTTGAATAAGAAGTTTAGTCTTTAAACTAAATTAATTCAAATTAACGATATCCCGCGACAGTATTTTCTTAACATTGCACTGCAGAACGCAAGCGGGTTCCTGTCTCTTGTGAATATGTATATTCGTTGTGGCCCTTCCCTCGTAATACATGTACCAACACTCCGTGCTAGGTGTGTCAGTGTACAATTCAATGGGCTTCTGGGCTCAGGAATGCGTGGTTATGACAGCGGTGATACCACCTTGTTTGATGTGGAAAGAGAGGTCACAAAATTAATCAACTTTAAAACTGTCCTACATGCGGAAATCCTCTGGTAGTACCCACCTGTCATAGTGAAACTTAAAATGTTACGGTCAATCAAACCACTTACTGTTGTGAAAAAACGAATCTTTGCATTACCTGAGAAAAATCATTATGTGACAACCGAGGTGATACAGTACTGAGGCCTTAAAAGAAATGCACATATAGACGTGTCTATAGTTTAGCCGATGTCAATGTGCTGCTTTTTATAACTTCACCTATCTAGATGAATCACCGCATTTTGACTAAAATCAAGCTCAACAAATGTGACAGCTGCTGTTCATGACAAGTTTGATATCAACTTGATATCGTGTTTGAAATGCTGTTGTATTAAAGGTAATATACTTTCATCTTATGATTTGGATATTTTGATTAGGAGCATATGCTGAAATGATTTGTATAAACACTTCTTTTGCTTTGCGAGTTTTTAGTAGCTCGCTAGCTATGTCTGTGTGTAGCATAATCACTATTACAGTATTACACTATTACTTTACCCAACAGAATGTAATAGCGCGTTTTTGGAAAGCTATATACACAATGTTTTAAATGACACGAACAAATTAACTTAATCCAGCGTCGTGCCTTGGTCGAGGAAGTCGTCACTTCGATTCAAAGACAGGCTTCTCAACCTGTTCAGCTCAGTAGCTATGTGTCCTTCCAGATATTGAAAGAGTCATAGTTCATTACATGTTCACATTTCATTTATACCTACGCGTTACGTAGTCGTCGCCGTCGATGTAAGTTTCTTTGCACGCTGTGCTGTAACTCGTGCGATGAAGACGAACAGTTTATCAAAGATGTGTAGATGGAAATTACAGGTGCAACGAAGTGACAGCTCCTTTACTTACCTGGAGCAGGGCGCGTTGACATATGCACGCGCAGGGGTCCCGTAACAGGCTGCGTCTCCAGACGTGGGGAAGCGTGGACTTCCATCCAAAGGCAACGGAGCGAGACCTGTGGGGCAGTCCCGTGAACTGTTGGAAACATTTTTCAGGTACACGGAAACTTCGAGTGCACCGTCACAAGAGTTGTCTTGCAAGGGAATCGTCCTCTTGCCTTTTCTGCGGCTGTAGATCCAGAGTGCTTTAGCCCGCTCTTTAATTCTCCCCATTTACATTTTTTTCCTCTTACCGATAAGCCCGAGGCGCCTTCAGGAAAAACCGGTAGAGGAGGTTATAGGAAATATGCTATGCAAGCCTTTTAACCCTCAACAACGTTTCTGAACTAGTAAGTGTTAGTTGTAAGGGCTAATTTCAAGCCAAACGCAGTCATAATTTAAAGTTAATAAATAGCATAAAATATATTATGTTACAAATATTAAAGTAGACAAAAGACATTTAGGACTCATCGATAAGGAGTAACTATTAACCAATCATAATAATAACATACAATAATGTCACAGAATAACATATTTTAAGTGTCAGCAATGCACAATGCAAAAATCACGGGTGGCATGACGATAATATAGAGTAAATACTACAACATTGAAAACGTCAACAAAAATAACAAGAACAAGTGATATTGCATAAATCAGTGAAATTATAATCGTTATAGTAATACCTCTAAATGCTGTTGGAAAAGTTTAGTGCAACTGTAGATAGTTAGGAGATGCTGAATAAGGTGACACCCAGGTGGCGTGGGCTCCTCCTTAAAGCTTAAAGAAACAGGTCAGGCCTGAAAGAAGACAGTAAGTGTAAGTGTGTATG
Source organism: Megalops atlanticus (assembly GCA_019176425.1). Taxonomy (NCBI): domain Eukaryota; kingdom Metazoa; phylum Chordata; class Actinopteri; order Elopiformes; family Megalopidae; genus Megalops; species Megalops atlanticus. The sequence continues at coordinate 10,295,869 of CM032896.1, forward strand.
TGTGCGTTTGTGTGTGCATGTTTTTTTCTGAGAAATACCAAAAGGTAGTATCTATTTTAGTTAGCTATAGGGTTATCTGTGAATGGCAGCAGCATCATAACAGATGTGTTTCTAAGAATGTGTCATGTAGTTCTTCTCAATGGTTTATTTTGTGTCAATGTATTTTTTGTCTTAACCCTCCCACAAAATCCCATTGTTAATTCTTCATAAGTGCTTGCTCTTCTGCATGGCTTTACGGGTAAAATGCTCACCAGTTAGTACGGATAGCAGAAATTCTGAACAACAGTGAACAATGTAATGATTTCAGGCTTTCTTGGATGGAGGATTCTGGGATATGGAGCATGGGGTTGATCATGGATATAACCTGACATTTCCATAACCTGTGTTAAAACAGAAGGGTTGTTTGGCTGTTGGCGTCTTACTCACTGTCCCACAGGAATGACAGCAGACTGGTTTGAGTTTGGCAATCCTACCTGCAGTTCACTACAGGCAGAAACACTGCACAAAAGCCTCAAGTAATAAAACAGTATGTGGCAATATCTGGTCAGATATGAGGTAAGCTATAAGGAAGTATTTTCATAAATATAAAAACTTCCTTTATTTTCAGAGTTTTGCTTTTACATTGGTACATTCATGTATTTTATAAAACAAATATGTGTTAATATGCATGGTAATTTCAACGCATAGTTATGCACACACACACACACACACACACACACACACACACACACACACACACATATATATATATATATATATATATATATATAATGTCTAATTTATGTTCTCTTTCCACTTTCTTGACCGAATGTCTAATTTAATTTATGTTCTGTATCCACTTTGGATTTCCAGTACACTTTATTATGTTGCCTTATTCTAACAGGCAGTGCTGTGTTCTATTAGGAGTAGATTGAAAGTAAACCAGGCAGTTTTTTCAGGCAGGTATGTCTAAGCCCACCCACTGACATTTTTTTACCCAAAAAAGGAAGTGTCCTCTGTGACATCACCAAGGCCAGAGGTGATTTGGCCAGTTGTTTTCGTGGTTTCAAATGTCATGAGAATATTCAGTTCATTTGGTACTTTTAACAATGAAATGTGTGTGATAAAACATGTTTATACTGTGTTTTGTTTGGGCTCAAACTCAAATGGTGCTTGCAATTTTATGCTAAGGGAAACTCCGAACAAGAAATTGTCAAGGATATTATTAAGAAAATCATATTATGTGTGTCAATATGTAAGTATGTATATATGTATTTTGAAATATGTAGGGTATATCAATATCGTTTCACTCTGGTACTCTTTTAAAAGGAATCTCACTTAACACCTTATTGAAAATAGTAACTTAAAATATTCATATTTCATTGTATGCATATTTTTTCAAACACATTTTTGTAACACAAGGAAAATGGAAGCCACATGCGTATGTGTCTGCAGGATTTAGCCTGGACCAGAGGGATCCAGTTTCAACCCACTCCATAGTTTTTTGGTTTTATGCCTGGATTGCATAAATGAATGAAAGACTGAAAGAGTGTATCTGTGTTGTACATTTGTCTGTATCTATACTGTACATTTCACAGTACTTTGACACCCCATCCTGCTGGCCCAATTATTTTTAAACACCATGATAATTGTTAACGAGATTATCAGACACTGAAGAGCTCTGTCAGCAGGTGCAGATCCCCACCCTTTAAACTGACACCTCTAGTGCTGAAATGTCATTAGATCATCTCTCATATAAACAGACCAAACCATGCCCAGTACCTTTCAACGAAGGGTAAAAATGATCGTTACATAGCATTAATACATCTGTGTCATATTGATTATTAAACCGTTTGTCCTAATTTAGCAGAGGTTTGTCTGTAGAGATTGAATGATTAAGATAATTTGAACATCTTCTAAATAAATTATATTTAAAATATCTGCATCTGCAAAGATGTAAGAAACTAAAAGGCTTTTATATGATATTGTTTCAATTACTTTTTTTAACATGAGCAACATGAATTAAAAAGAGTGGTCATACATTTCGAGAAAGCCACAGACTGTCATCTAAGACATGCACTGCAGCACGTCAAAACAGAAGGAGGAATGCAAACGCTGTTTGACACACCCACCTGTTGTACTCGGATTGGCCACCAGATGTCAGCATCACACTAATGATTGACCTGTGTTCACAACTGCCCTGAAGGAACGAATATAGAAAGGTGCTGATCGTGTTGAAACTTGCTTCAGTCTCACATTTGGGTTTCAGGACAGATCTAACCCAGTTCAGCTGCTCCTGATTCCCTCGGGACATGAATTTATGGAACTTTCCTATAGATTCTTTTGATATATCACACTTACACCTCCAGGGTGTTCTATAGGCAAATGTTGTACATAGTTGTCAGCATTGCTGATTTTCTTCCTCCTCTTCTGGTAGAAGGGTAGAGGGTGCCATTCTTCAGGAGTAGACCTTAAAGAGATATCCTGACTCACTGTGGTCATTAAAGGTTCAGTGGCATGTATCGAAACCATATGTGTGTCCTTGTCAAATTACTGTATTGTGTGTTTACATTTGGCCATGTAAAAATACGCCCCTGCATTTGACTGTCAGTGAAATCCTCTGCAATCCCTGCCCATCTTTATTCCCCAGGTCATTGCTGTTGATAAGCAATGTGTTTACCTACCTGGTTAAATAAATGTTAAACAAACATGGATATACATGTTGTCTTATACAAGCTTGTATGTATATTTGTGTATGCATGCCCCCTGTTTTATAGTGTCTCACTGCACTCCCAGGCCAGCTCCACCCAAGTACGCCCTGTTCCCTTCAGGCAGTATCCTTCTCTCAACTGAGGATAGGTTGCCATCCCGTTATGCTCCTTCCTGTTAACCCCCACCCCCCATCCCCAGTTTCCCCTGTCATTGAGGTGCGTTTGTGTCTCTGATCTCTGCATTCCCTGGATCTTCGTCAGCCGGCCGTACAGGCAGGGACACGTCCTTCACGTTTGCGTGTGTGGGGAAACTCTACAGCATTTGAAATAACATTGCTACATCATCATAACAGAATTAGGAAATATGTGTGCCAACTAGGGAGTGTGTGGAGAGGGAGAAAGAGAGAAATGCAAGGCTGGTTTACTCTTAGATGTGTACTGTATGTGTCTATTGAAGTGCTACAGAAACATTTTGTTGGGTATGGGCCTGCAATTGGTAGATCAAGTCACAAAGTTACTAAATTGGAATTAGATATAGTTCTAAAATATATCTTTGTAAGAGCACTCAAACATATAGGTCACCATTGCAGGTTTTTTTATGTTGAAATGGCAATGCAGGTACGTGTGCTTGTGTGTGTGCGCATGTGTTTTGGGGGATGGGATTAGTTTCAATGATGAATTACTGAGACCACAATCAAACCAAGGAGAGAATGTGAATCTAATTCGTGTCTGAACTCGTCAGTAGGAGAGATCTCAGCACCAGCATGTAGAGCCAGATTCTTCAAAGGGTCTTTTGTGCTGCACAGTAATTCTTAGAAAGCATCAGCCACAGGTTGGAAAAAACAACAACCTCTTACGTCTGAGTACCTTACAGCACCTGGATACCTGGAACCTGTTCTCAACCATATTTCTTAATACATCATTTTAATACTAAAAATGCTGTTTTCTGTACAATATATACTTTTGTTCCAGGACAACATTTGTTAGGTCTTGATCATGAAGCCATCAAAGCTATAAAATGTTCTCAGATACTTGACATTTGAACAGTGAGCAGACATTAAAATGATCAGGAATCAAAGACAGGACTGAATCAGACAAAAGTAATATATTTTAAAAGATGTAATTTTTTTTTTTTTTTTTTTTTTTAATTAAAAAGATTTTAAAATAAATTATAGAAGGAAGGAATGAATGAATGAATGAACACATACGTAATGTTGACATTGAAAGAAAGAAATAAAAAGACACAGTTTCAATTCAAAATATGTCTGATTAATCTAGGGAGGGGTACCCTACGTTACCCTAAGGTTGCCTTTACATTTACATTTGCCCATATTAGTGACTGTGAGCAGCTCCTACCATGCATGCAGGAGAATGCAGGCAGTCACTGTAGTATGAAATCCCCAAAGTCTCCAGTGATTAAGCCAGCTGTGACAGTAAGGAAAATCACCTTGAGAACAGGTATCTCTTAAGGGTAATCAAACACAGAGGAGAAGCCCATCCCCAGATCCAGAATTCAGTTGCTCTCAGTTCCAGAGCTGACTAGTCCAGGTGAAATCGTCAGAACCTGATAACCAAGACACAGGTGATGCTGACCTAGAACTGAGGTTTCTTTGTGATGCTAGCTGCTCAGACCGAACCAGGCATTTGCTACCACAGAAGCTGCAGGCTTATGCTACAGAGATTGTAAATCTACATTCAGTGTCTAATTCCTGCACAGATGTGGCTCATCTGTCCAATGTTTTAGGGCGGCGTTGCTAATGAATTTTCATGCTCATAAACACCACTGCCACAGCATTGTATCATGTGTGTTGGTGTCCTTGTAGTAATGAGTCACTGACACCTATATCTGGATCAGTCCTGCTTTTCCCCTGTTTGCCATGCCTCAACATGCCAGTGGAAAGAACAGCTCTTCTGTAGGGCTGAGAGATCGCATGATCAACACCATCACATGATCCCTCATCATACCGCTGTTCTCATAAAACTGAGATTTTATCTCATTGTTGTGTGAAGTGTGGCTAGGGGTCATATGTACATGTTACCACTGGAAGCATAAAATTGTTTTTTTTTTTTACTATGCTATTATTTTACTATGCTGATTATATGTGGATCCATGCATCATTTGGGGCTAAAATTGAAATGGCAATAGCTTCACATGCACTGACTAAGGAATCAAGTCATGGATGGCAACAAACTGGCTCATGCTAAACCCTTAAAGAACCATTTAAATACAATCCATCAAAGTTTAAAGTGCTTAAAATAACATTTCCTGGAAACTTTATTTTATTTCCTCCACATGCCAGGAAATTTTATTATTCTTGACTTCAGTTTTCACTTGATACCCATCTCATAATAACCAGTATTGCCTTTTATCATAAATATTTAGTAATATAATTCTTTGAGTATTTGTGATGGAAAGATGTAGAGTAGGTGTTTCATCTCTTTGTAATGTCCTGTCTTTTTTGTTTACTGGATCACTGGACAACACCCTTACCAGCCTGTAGTTTGTTCACCATGGCGAGTTTCATCTGTATGTGTGTCACATCACCCCTGTCTTGAGGTCACGTTGGCTGTCTGTTTAACTTTGTATTGATTGCATAGTAGCAATCACAGCATTTAAGGACTTAATTATGCTAGGGCCTTCCAACCTGGAAGAGCTATTGGGTGTGATTTTTCAGTCTGAAAATAATTATTGGTGACACCCCCATGCTTGTTCCACCCAAATTTATAACTCAGTGAAGGCTCAAAAATGCTGAAACTTGAATCTTGACCAAAAAACTTCACCAAAAATGTTTCATGCTGATTGATGATGTTTCCCTTTCTTCTTACTCAGCTTCTGGAAAAATAAGGTCTGTAATCTCTCAGATTTTTTTGGGATAATGAGAAATGTACCTGGGTTAGAAGTTTAAATTTTAATATGCTTTACTTTTAAAATGAGTGTGTTTTGGAAGAAGGGTTTACCTACCTAATTGTGACTAATTGTACTCAAAATACAGATAGCAGATGAAATTGGAGGCTTAAACACATAAGCTACTATGTTTTAACTTTATTTAATGTTATTGAACAATTAAGGGAAAAGATGCAAAGATGTGATGACCACATTTCCCATTACTCTGCATTAGCTTTGCAGCTGTGTGGGGCTGTGAGGTGTTTGCTCTAACACCTCGAGGAGCGTATGTTCAAAACATGATGTTATCTTAATTTTGGGGTGGTATTGATCCTGTTTTTAAAATAATCACCTTCATTGAGCAGTTACCTTCAAAAAGTAAAGACATATCGTGTAGTGGTAAGTGTTGTGTTGCAGTATGGGAATTGTAGTTCAGTGGGGACACTATGTCAGGTATCTCTAGCAGCAGATAGTTAGCTTTTAACAAATGTAAAATCAAACAACATTTCCTGCCTTAGCTCTGATATGGAATAAACAGTGAACTGTTTAGCTCCTAAATGATACTCCAGAAGGTGATAGGCTAAAAACTGAATGCTAGATCTAAATGGAGAATGAACTGAGAGAAAAGGTAGGCTGCTGAAAACCATGCAAATACTTCTTACACCCCTTTAGTTTGACTGTAATATCTATGCTCAGGGCCATGTGATCAAAGCAGGTGTGTTAAAACCTGAAGAACCAACAAATGAAATTTATTTCCAGAAGGTTTTTGCTTTCCTTGCCTTGAGTCTGACATGCAATAAACATAAAGACCGTTGAATGAGCCTAATTCTCTTCTGCTTCTATTGTTTGTTATGGTTTAATTATATTTAATGGTCAGTTTTGTCAGCCAATCTTGATAAAAGAGGAACTCAGGAAATCATTTTCCCGTTCGTATTTGCTGAATCTAAATGTGGAGAATGAGCTGAAAAATACTAGGTATTGAACCTAAGAGGTCAGGGCCAGTTTATGAGAAAGATATGGGTGTATCAAAATATTTACACTATCCTGTATATAAATGCTTGGCTTCATGATTACTTATTCTCCTGGGTTTGCAGTGTACAATTTACAGTAACTTTTTTTGCTCATGAGCAAAAAGTTTTCTTTAAAAAAGACAGCTCACAAGGAATTTCTGATAACAGACTGCCAACTATTCTGGCAATGTTGGCAAGACAGAACCCTCGCAGGTCTGTAAATCAAGTAAAAACACAAGCTCCAGAAGCTTTCTGTGCATAGCAACAGGTGTTAAGAGAGAAGAGCATAGATTCAGAACTTAATGTGTACTATCTAAGCAGAAAGAAACATGACGTCAGGACAAAAAAGTCCTGCGTTTGAGCGTTATTCACCGTCACTTGAGTGTCATGGAGGTTTCGGCAAACAGTGACGTCACGCATCATTTAAATCATCAAAAAGTTGTGTTGTCACTCGCATTTTCCGGGTAGGTTCTGAAACAGAAACCACCAGGGGGAGGTGTGGGACACTGCTGTGTATGTTTAAATCTGGGCTGGAATCTCGCAGCATCCTCATTCAGGTGAACCCAGGAAGACGGAGGACCTTACCGGATTTTGTGAATTAGCCTTGCTCTTTTAACTTATTGTTTTTAGTCTTTATTTTTTATTCTCGGACGTTTTTTAGCCCTCACGGACTAAAATGGCAAACTCAGGGGTACAACTTCTTGGTTTTACCTTGGCTTTCATTGGCTTTATTGGCCTGATAGCATCCACAGCCATGGCCGAATGGAAAGCGTCTTCTTACGCCGGGGACAATATCGTAACAGCGCAAGCGATATACGAGGGACTGTGGATGTCGTGCGTGTCGCAGAGCACTGGGCAGATTCAGTGCAAAGTCTACGACTCCCTCCTCCAGCTGCCGAGTAAGTGTGCAAAAACTCTTGGTGTTGCAGTGTCTTATTTTGTACGTCAATTTCAATTTTAGAGAGTACGATAACTCTGCTACAATTACTAGGTCATTCTGTTTCCCTTTAGAAAAATAATTATGTTGCCATTTAGGCCTATGCCAATATTTGAGAAAAAAAAATGTGTATATATATGTGTGTGTGTGTGTGTGTGTGTGTGTGTGTGTATGAATTTTGACTAATTTCAAATGTATAAATTATGCTGGAATCTCATTTGAAAATATATTTATGTGTGTTTCTTTGCCATATAGGATTGGTCAGGTGTGGTAACAATTACTTAAATACCTGGAAAAAAGCCAGTTCTAAATCAGCCCTAGGATGTTTTGGATGATAGGAAGAATATAACTGTCTTCTTAACTTTCAAGACTGTTATGTAACGATGCTTAAAATTAAAATTAACTTTTTAAAAGTTGGAAGCATTTTAAGAGGCTGTGTAAAACGAGGTAACTCTTGAGGTATCTCTTGAGATAACCCTATAGCCTGTGCAGGCAGCCTTTTCCTGCATGTACCTACATGCTTTTAGAATGCCTGGAATAACCCAGCTGGAACCACACTGGAGTAAAAATACACGCCCGAAAGCTACAGCTAAGGGATCTCTCCCGCCTTTTCTACCAACATTGTCCTACCAGAGCAACCCAGAGGGAGGCAATGGGGAGATAAAGAATGGCTTGGATTTTCTCTCTTCTCGCTGCTGAAATAATAGAGAACAAGACCCAAACAAAGATGGCTGACTTAGTCTCGATGTGTAAAGTAAGACTTAGCATTTTACAGAGTGCTACTATATTATCAATAGGGTAGGTCTATTTGTCGATAAGTTTGAAAGACTACATTTTCCAAAGTGTCCAATATACACAACTGGATATTTTGAGAGGGTTGATGCAGGTGACCTGCGTCACTCAAGTCCCGCCCTCCCGGCTGGGAGGACTGCAGCATTTCCCTGGCGTGGTGCATCATGGGATTGATCCTCCTTTCTCTGTGTTCCTCAGAGGAGGTACAGATCACTCGTGCGCTGATGATCACAGCCATCCTCCTGTCCTTCATCTCCATGCTGGTGGCCATGCTGGGAATGAAGTGCACCACCTGCCTGGAGGGAGACCCGCAGCAGAAGCAGAAAGTGGCCATGGCTGGAGGGATCCTCTACATCATCTCTGGTGAGTGATCTGCCTTTTCCCTTTGTGACTGTTCTTTCCTCTCTCTGTGCTACTGCTCTCTCCATCCTGTATGACTGCTCTCCCTTCCCTGTGTAGCTGCTGCTTTCTCCTCACTATGTGTCATGTATCCAAACCCATGGTAAAATAAATTTAAAATAAACACATTTTAAAAGCATCTCAATATGTACATCATATGTTGCTAAATTGATAGATTAATGCCCCTTTCATTCACGCAGGTGCTTGCAATTTCATATAAATCATAATTGCATTGTATGTTTTGAGGAAGATATTTTTGTAATAAATGTCATTTTGCAATGTATACCACAATACATGCAGAACGTGAAAAATGCAAAATACTGCATTTTGTAAACTGTACATCTCTCATAATTATGTACTCAAAACATATTCCTTGTATGTTGTTTTTTTACATTTTAAAATGAGTTTTTCATAAGATCAGACACACTGTAACTTGACACTGTCTGTGTCACTGCATTTCAGGCCTTTGCGCTCTAGTGGCAACCTCTTGGTATGGAAACAGAATTGCAGCTGACTTCTACAACCCTTTCACTCCCACCAACAGCAGGTAAAGCAGTTTTTCTGAAGTGTCACAGACACACTCGTGTGGCTTCCTTTGGCAGGAAATGGTGAAAGAGAGGCAGTGTAGGGACCAGCCCTATAGCTCTCAGTGCCGTCCTCTGCCGCCATGCTGAATCGTAGCTGAATTGCTGTGCTTGGGGCTGGACTGTAGAACCAGCTCTCACCCACGCAGCAAATGCGTTGCTGCAGGCCAGGGCAAATCCAAATCTAGATTAAACATTGCACAACGTGAAGGTTAACATGCTCTTACCCTGCAATGTCTAAGGTTTTGATTAAAATGTACCTAATCTATGAGTACAAAAAATCCCAGGGAATGTGTTTAATTGTCATAATTGGACTTGTCAGAAATTTATGAGCAATATCTCATAACGGCCGTTGGCTCTGTTTGCTTGGCATGTACAGCTAAATACTTACGCTGGGGTTTGCAAGCCAATAATTTGTTGATTTATTGATTGATTTTGATTCCATTGAAGACAGTATACTTGTTCAATGATAATAGTGTATAAATTTTTTTGGAATGAAAATATGCATATATCCTGTTATACATTAAAGTAATTATTGATACTAACCCCATTTTTACTCTTTATGTGTGTTTATAGGTATGAGTTTGGGAAGGCCCTGTTTGTAGGATGGGGCGCTGCTGCCCTCTCCATCCTGGGGGGCTCCTTCCTGTGCTGTAACTGCATGGGTTCTGGATCAGGACAGGCTCGCCGCTACCCCAAAACATCCGGCACCCCCGGAACAGACTATGTGTAGAGAAGAAGGGAACCACCAGGGGGCACATGTCTTTCCCCAGCTCAGGAACCACACAGCAATGGATCCAGCAGCAGGAAACTCTATGGTTTCTAGTTTGTTTTTAAAGGTTTTTCCAACATCAAGCCATGACAAATGCCCTTAAATACACTGAAATTACTCTTCTGGCTTCTGTTGTCATAACAGGTATTCATCCATATCCATATATAGATTCTGTATATTTTCTTTTTTTTGTAAATACTGTAAAGGCCATGGGGCATGATCATGGAAAGGGGTGAGTGTTTCTCTTTTGGTTATTGCTCTGACTGTGTTTGAGTAGCTGCACAAACCAGTGACAATTGAAAATTGAGGATGTTGACTAAAATTAATTCTGCTGGCATGTGTTGTACTTTGAAACTGAGATATTCCACTTGTACCAGTGTTCTGTGTCAATCACAGATTCTGCAGTGTTTCCCAGCAGATTTATGAAGCTAATTGTTAAAAGGAAATTTCAACTTCACATTGGGTCCATCTCATTTCAAAGAGATTTTAGCAGTGATTTTCTCATTTGTACATTACATTATAAGGATGGCTTTTGATCAGATTGATCCTTTGAAATACTTTCAGTTAAAAGGGCAAAGTGAAGTGTTAAGGTACAATTAGAAACAAGCCTAACAAAGCGGTTAGCATTTAGCTCTGGTCCCTGAGATTACTTTTTTAATTTGAGGATCTTGTCATTACATTTTATATGTTTATATGTATATTTTTGAAATAATTTTTACATTGTGATATGGTGTGCTTGCTTTAAAAACATTATTTTTGTTATGTAAGTACTTGAATCAAAATGTTTCCCCCTTGTGGTGCTCCCCGTTATGAATGATAGCGTAAATGTGTACTGTGTGCATTATATGTTCTGGGGTAGGCTCAGAGTTCAGCACAGACTTGGGGATCTTTATATATTGTCCCCAAAGCCAAACAACTTCAAAACTGCCATTGGAAAACCTTTATATATGTATCATTCTGTGCTACTCTTAATTTTTTAAAATTTTGTACATTTTAAATTGAAAAAAAAACAAGCCTATTTGTAATAATGCATTTTTTAATAAACAGAAAAAGGAAAAGTTTTTTTTTTTTTTTTTACCATTTTCTCCTTCACTCATTTCAGCTATATTTGTTTTCTGTTGTGAATTGAACATTATGTTTAGAATGACTAGACTAGAATGTTTTCATGGTTTGCAAGGAAATGGGTTGTGATGTCTGTGTTGTCACAATCCTCTTGATACCTCATATATTTGAAAACTATTATCATAGGTATCATTACTGACCCTGTGAATATCACAAAGTACTTAAAGTACACCCCTTGTACAGCATATTCTAGTAGTGTGCATCCATAAGTGTGTGAATATGAGTGTGTCTGTACATCAACATGTATATGAGTATGTTTATGTGTGTGTGAGTGCTTGAATGTGTGTGTTGTTAATGGAGAGGGACATGGGCAAATTCTTATTATTGGCCGGATGTAAATGGAGTCCACCTCATTACTGGAGTGGCAGAATAACGCTGTTCTACATTCCCGGCTCTTTCAGCGTGTTCTTCCTAAAACAATAACTCTGCATAACAGGTTTCAGACTCAGGTTACAGCATGTTGGTCAGTAAACATGTTAATCAAACCTGTTTTCCTCTGACCGTGCACTTAACTGACCGTGAGTCATAGAGACTTTATTTTCTGATGTGTTAATCATCTTGGAAAGCTCCGTTGAGGTCATGGACCACAAATGAAACACAATGTCAGATTTGATCATATTTATTTACAGGTCTAAAGTATGCCAGGTGCTGTTGTGGCCTTATTTTGGAAAGAGACAAATGATAAATATAACAACAATATATTTTTATAGAACTTGCAGCCATACCTGATGGTGCATCTATGAGGCAAGGGAATGGACCACACCTAAAAAGGTTTTAACTTCCCTTACTGTTGCTCAGATACTGTGCTGGCTCTTTATGTGGCCTCTCTAAAGAGCACCTATGATTGTTTCTTAAACTATTAATGGTGGTTTAACTTTCATCTAGCATTTAATATTATATTGCAGCACCTGCATGATTTTTAACTGTTTTAACTGATTGATACAACCAAAAACTTTCCTCTGGATGCATTTCGAAAAATCCTAGGAACCTCTCAGTCAATAGCTTTTTTGATCACCACGGAGGCACTATGAAGAGTTGTCTGGGAGGAGAAAAGCCAGGCCCGACGCTATGAGGGTGCCCAATTGTCTCCTTATATACCGATGTCTACATAGTATTTATGACGTTTTGTGCACCCCCGTGGATTGCAACTGCACCCCTCTGTAGTTTCTCCTGGCGCCGAATCTGGCACAGCCAACAGCATTTTCAAATTATAGGGAACAACGACTTGTGCCGTTTCAATTAACTGCTGAGAGCCGTACACTAGCACACCTCTAAGTAATGGTGACTGTTGATTTTAAATCCCGGTATTTGATTGAGTAGCTGATACTGTCTGAGGATAATTAATTTACACCAAAATCCTTGGATATAAAAATGGCTAATAATCATTTTTTGGATGTCAACTTAAAAAGTATTTATTTCTCACAAATACAGTACTGTAAACCTTACGAATGTGATGGTGTGTTTTTTTTTCCCCAAAATGCACTGATCATTCCGAAAGTAGCCAAACAATGAAACCGACCTAACCAAGAAAAGCATGCCCTGGAGACACCAAGACACGCGTCTGATGGCACAGATTAACACTAACATTCCACAATGCGGCTTCGTATGCCGGTTTGCGTGATTGCATCTCGCCGGGAGAAAAAGGCTGAATGGAGAACGCAGACGCTCCTCTGCCTTGCGTGCGGCTTTGAACCGAGGGCAGATAAAACAGGATTATGGTAAACTCCTCGGCTGGGCCAGCAGAAACACGTCTCTATAGCTCAGCTCCCAATTCCCGAGTCGCGCTTTTTCTCTGTGCTTAGTCGCAGCTGGATAGACGCAGTTAGCGGAGGGCGTAGCGCAAGAAGTCTTGGGTTGGGAAATCATGAATTAAGTATTACTTCTGTCCAGCATCATGCTGTATATCCCATATTCATTAGACATGCAGACAAGACGATGGTCACAGTCGCTGAGGAGATTTGAGGATATTTGCTAAAGGTTGAAGGTACATATATTCCGTCCACCAAGTTTATGGGTTGGTGGGACATACCGAGTACTTTCAGTATCTGCAGATCGTTCTTTCATCCAGTTCTTTCAGTTTGTCACTGTTTGGGTCTGCTGCAGTTCGCCGAGTCACTACTGATTCGTTCCGTTTTTCCAGTTCGCGCAGTCTTTTAGTACATCTCGTTCAATTCGTTCAGTGTGTTTCCTTCTCCGACCACAGGATGACTCCATCCGTGATCTTACAAACTTGCTGTATTATGAAAAAATCTTGTAGTATTTGAGGTTGCAAGAAGCAATAAAAACATGACTCCACTGTTTTAAGCAAATTACTAATGAAGTTAGTTGCTAATTTATGGTCATTGCAGCCTACTTTAGGTATAACAGCTTACCTTTTGGCGATGTAATGTAATATATGTGCTGCTGTATCTGGACATTTACTGAGGAATATATGGCCTTTCATGACGTCATATTAGCCTTATTAAAATGGGAACAATCTAAATTGAGATTACAGGACTACTTTGTAGCGGTGACGCTATTTATTTAATTTGGCTTTTTATCTTGTTTTGTCACCTCTGGCACGTGTGTGAATTTTGCAATTGGCATTGCATACTCTTCAGCGGCGAGCGTTATCTTTACTGAACAGGCCGTTTTTTTCTCTCTTAAATGACTTCGCTATTGTACTGGACTTTCAAGCTGATCAGAACAGTGTCAATGTGAGTTAAAACATGCGGAGATGGAAGGGTATTCGATGACATTATTTTTAATGGTTGCATTTTTATTTTTTACGTCTGTGTAATATAAACGGCATGTTATCTGCGGCTTCATGACAGTCGCCACTCGTCGGAAACTTCACTGAGCGAGATTCAGTGAAGGAGATGTACTGAAGGAACTGAACGAAATGGAGGAAATGAACGAATCAGCGACCTTCACAGTCACATATGAGAGAACTGGAGCTGTGTTATTCAGATTGTGGGTGAAGTGCTTGTGGGTCGTGGTATGTAACGTATAATACAGGCAAAGAAAGCAATTTCAAAGACATTAAACATCAAAGAATTATTTATTGCATTTTATTTTATTGGTGGGGTGGGGGTGCGGGGTGGGATGGTTGCTGAACAAATTATTGTCTCAGCAAACAAATCTTTGTGCTGAACTAAACAAAATGAGTCAACTCAGGAAAAAGTCAAAATTCACTATTCCCAACTTAAATCACTGAAAGACTTTGTAGGTGCCCTGTGAGTCATTAGAGTCAATAGGGGATCCTTTTCTCCAGGTCATTGTTGCCTGAATCCTGGTTTCACACCCGGGCCATGGAGCTCAACCTGTTCATAGAGAAAGTGCTTTAGCTGGCTGAGTCACTCAGAGTTTCATTTTTTTTCTTCTTCTCCATTTTAATTTCCCTGTTGCATTATATCATCGCAAGTCCTCCAGTACCCCTAAATATACTTCTCACCACTGGTCTCTCCTGGACCAGCAAAGGTAGTAAAGTTTTTGGTCTTTATTTTGTGCAATGCTGAACAATTTACCAGCAAATACACCCATATGTTTTCTGGAGCATACTTTTTGAGATATATTACAGTAATAGAAAACATGCATTGTTCCCTCAAACCATTTGGCATTTGACATTTTGATGTGAGATTTTAAAAAGTAACATATGGGCATACATATAAGCTGCAATACATGTGAAGGTCTGAAGTGATAGCATTTATTAAATTATGATTCTTAAATGTGGTTATGTGAATATACATGTAATGTACAGTCATGTACAGATATCACCCAGAGTGATACTTTTTCAATAGCAACATATTGTCTGCATGGAGAAGATATCTTCCATTTTGACCCTTTTGATATTAGAGACTTTGCTGTGATATAGAAAGACCATATTCTCTTCAGATCATGAGATTTAAAAAACATGGGTCCAAGTAAAATAAAAGAATTTAGGAAAACTAAAGTAGCTTTGGTTTGGAATAGTCTGTTCAGATTTTGTGAAGAAATGTGGCAAATTTTTTTAGTTTAACTTGGCTTCATTTGGATATCAGTCATTTCAATTACAAACCTATTCGGGGAAAGTTTTACTGTCTTACAGAGAATATCTGCTTTCTACACATAGGTAATTTGGTATACTGATATATTGAAAGCATTTTTGTGTTGATACTGTATCCTGTACATCTCTTCACGGGGCTATTGACTTGAGAGAAGTAAGCAAAGGAAACCTAAATTGTTGTAGATAACCTCATGGGATGAGGGTGATGTGCTCTCTGCCCTGTTTCTCTCTGTCATTAATGGAGATGGTTCCTTAATTGCTCAGAGGTTTCCTGCTGTGCTTTTGGTATCATTATAGTCTCCTCCCTCGTTAACTGCAATAGTGTTGTCTTCAGCTATCGTAGCTGGATCTGGACTTACAGCACGTTATCATACTATCTTCAAAACACACATTAGTAGAGTGGTAGTGATAGAAAGAATTTGTTAACATATTTTCTATTTCTAGCTCTCCAAGATTTTAGTGTAGTGTAGTGAAGATTTTAGTTTAGTCTCCTTTAAGTCAATGTTTTGTATCAGGCAGAATTTAACATTCTCAGCAGGAACCTGCTTTATCAACATTGGGGTAAGGACAGTAGAGAGTACAAGGTTTTTCTGGGGGGGGTGGGGTATTCCTGATTAAACCACACTCACAATCTAATTTACACTGGGAAGAAAGATGCTGAAAGCCCAGACGCCTCAATCAAGTAAAATAAGAACATTTCACTCAGGAAACTGAGCGCACATTGATTTGATCTTGCAACACAGTATGAACACAGATGTATGGTTTTGACCACACCTGTCAAGGGACGATGCTAATCAAGTATGTTACCAAGCAAAAAAGCCCATAGGCAATTTAGGTCAAAGGGCAAGCAGTGTCATTCCTCCCTCCCTCATCCTCCTTTTAGCCAGTGCCAGTATTCTTGTGGAACCTGGGTAAGGGGTGGGGCAGACTAAGTCAATCAAATACTGCAGGAAATGAAATATTAAATTTTTATTTAAGCCATCCTTGCCTTTCTCAACCATCTCATTTGTTAATCTCATTAGTGGTGGAGGTATTCCACTGGTAGTAGCAATGTTTCTGAATTTGAGAACCCTGTTTTTTTCCCTTGACATAAACCAGACAGCCAGGACAAATAAACTACACATTTAACATTTTGATGGTGCTCAGCTGGGTTCAAAGTCCTGCTGGATTCAGCTTCCAGAATACTGGTATGTCAGTTCTCACTTGCCTGGAACCCTAAACATCCCTATCCCCTCAACATCCCTTTGCACTTGGTTGCAATATATTCAGCATTGAATAAGATTATTTCTCAGCCAGGCTCATTCTGGTGGCTTAATCGGCAAGGAGTGCCCTCTCCTGGCAAAGTGAAGGAACAGGTATTGGAGGATGGCAATTTCACATAGGATGTGAACGCTGTTACTTGATATGTAACTTATTATGTCAAAATGCAGGGGTGGGGCTTTGCTCTTATGATCCTAAGCATTTAACATGACTTAATTAATGAAATATGCATCTATATAAAAGGATACAATAATAATGAAACATAAGCCTATGAGTGAAGTTTTAGTGAAGTGACATAAATATAATTTAAGAAAGTAATTATAACAGGAAGTCGGTCAGAGCAGACAGTACCTTTTCTCAGGTAAGAGGGAGTAAACTAAAAAGTATTGTAATTTTTTTCATTTAAAGGTTTGTAATCATACTTAATACAATAGCTATGCTGTGTTTTTATCACTATAATTTGAGCTGAAATATAATGGCAGCACCTCCCTCCTGAGTTTGGATCCCACAACCTCCCAGCCAAAATAACTATTTCACTCTATATATACTGACAGTCTAGAGTTCATAATGAGCCCATTTTCATGGGTTGTGTTTTATGTATTAACGGTTTAATTTAAACCAGTTTAAATAACTAGATTTTTTGTTTGGTCCAGAGTAACCCCAGTGTATTCCCTGCACTAAGAACCAACATTATTTCACTCTGCTGAATCATTCTGATGCAGAGCTTTTACACTGAAGAGCCAGATTCCATATGAACAAAAACTGATGTACTGTTGCCCTGGATAAGAACATCTGCTAAATGCCAATAATGTAATGTAATAAACACTGACATTGACTTGACTGTTTTGCTTCAACTGAACACCCAGCACTGAGTGTGGCTCCCTGACAGACTGCAGCTCTGAATCTTATACAAAAACACCAGGCCTTACTGAACTGATGTTAATAGACGTTTGACTGACAGCACAGGCAGAAAGGGAATTCCAGTGGGGAAACGAGCTACTTATTGGTCCATGTTCATGACATTCATAGTAAGAGCCATTGCCCGTGCTTCAAATGAGACACAATGTCTGTGACACTCAATGCCACTCCAGTCATAATTAGAATACTAGGCATTACACTTCCCTGGCTACAGGTTGGTGGGGTATACCCTGTATCTGCATAGCACCAAATTTCTTTTTGGGCCCCCTTTGGGGTTTCAAATAGAAATAAACACATAAGGTTCCAGATAGGTTTGATGCCCTACAAACTTTGATGTCTGAAGAAAATGTTGCTTGAAAAGTACCTTTAAAGAATAGAGGAAACATTGGGTGGAATTTCTCTGGAACAGTGCCTTTTTATTGTGTGTGAGCTAATGTGGGTAACATTCTTATTTATTCTTACTCATACTTATTCTTAAATTGGCATCATGTTGGTGTCAATATTTTAAGTGGTGGAGGTATCTTTCTAAAAGTGTGAGTATGGACATATGAGTTAGGAGAATATAACTTTGGTGCATTTAAGTACCTTGCTGTGCTGGTATGCTGACAGTATTTTTGTTAGCGACAAAACTCTAACTACTTATCTCTGTATATCATACAGGAATGTACCACTTGCATGAAGGAAAAGGTTACACCACAGAGAGTGGAATATACCACTTATAAAGGGTTGCTCCTTGTGCGTTGTGTTTGTCAGAGAAGGCTGCCTCCTCCACTCTTCTGCTGGTAAATGCTTCAGATAAACATATGCTTTAATGTGTTTTAACCAAGCTTTGAAACACAAACAATGTCATAGGGAATCAAAGGATTCAGGAGTGCCACACCTCAGGTGTGATAATCCTGTCCTGGGGGTCTAAGAGAATCAATAGAAGTCAATAGAAGACTTTAAAATATTCACACATCTTTAAATTTGCTTTGAACTATTTGCTTTGAATGATGTCAGATAATCTATTCAAAATTGCTTCATTTCACTTTTTTTTTTTTGTTTAACATGCAATTATACCATCTTCATGTGTTTATAGATATAACATCTTCATATATTTCGTTGCATGTTTTAATTTTTCATTATTTGAATTCACTTTACTGTTTTTGTGTCAAGCACTTTGTGCATGAGAAAACTACATTATAGCTATTTTACTATTATTAATTGGTGTTTGGGTAGTCACCAGGGGGCAGTAATGCATCATGAACCTGTGATCCAGTCTGAACCATACCGCAAAGGCATGTCAGTCGTATTTCCGGTTTATTTGGTAAAAACATGTTTAAACTGATATGGAGACTAGCCAGTCACAGTGATTTGCATTATGGCTGATTCAGTAAAACATGTTTAAACCAACAGACAACCAGTCAAAACAGACAACTAGTCACAGAAGACGTGTTTATAACAAAAATCTATGCCTACATCATTAAAGATTTTAGGCAAAATTGGTCCACAACACAGATTTTTTTTACATTAACCTGTGCAGTATTCTTTAAAAACTTTTCAGAGTGTGTGTCCTCTAGGAGTAGTTCTGCAAATAGCAATAGTAAGGAACACACACACACACACACACACACACACACACACACACACAGGTTGCACATATTTACAGTCAGTCAGAGGTTTGCTTATTCATCTGCTCCACAAGATATGTCATCTGCGCATGTATAACATGCATCTGCTTCTACAATGTCTACAGAGTGATTGTAGGGAAGGCAATGCAGTTAAAGGGCAAATGAAACCTATGAGACCTACACATCAGCCCCTGAAGATAAGATACAGTGGAAGAACGATCTTCAGCTTTTATGTCAGCAGTGTGGTTTGCATCTGAACCATGTGGTTTCCATCTCTGCCGTGTGGTTTGCAGTGTTATCTTTGCAGTATCCCAGATGCAAACGTGTGATGGAAAAATACTGTCCTATGTCATCCACCTCACATCACAAAATTGCAAAAAAAAGAGGCAAAACATGATAGCATACTCTCAGGCTTGAATACAGCACAGTGCATGCATGTATTGCCACACAAATACAGACATGAGAAGAGAACAGTAACGGAGACAAAAACAGACATGGTCTCATTAACCAATCAGCTTTTATTTTTTGTATATATCAAAATAAGGAGAAATGTTTATATATCTATAAATTGTGAAATATATACAGGAAATTATACAAAATAAGACAAAACATTTCACCTTGTGAAAAAAAAAAACAAATGAAAAATGAAAGTCAGAACGGGATTTTTTCTGATAGCATCTGTGTCACACTGGACCATTGCATCTCAGACTTAATCTCTCACTTCTATATATGGTTAATATGCTGCATATTTTTAAATGGCCCGCAGTATGTTTTAAGGTCATTTCCGTCTTCAGATGGACAGAATATCTTGTGATAAACGTATGTACAATTCTCAAACATTTTACATCTGACATACTGCCGAAAATGCTGTCATCACGCACACGAAGCTTCAGTGCGTTACACTGATGTCATAATCCAGCATGCACACAAAGCTTCAGTGCATTACATTGAAATTTAGGACTCCTATGCTCTTTTACACACACTGAGACAACATACAGAAAAAATAATATAAAAATCACCTGTAACCTCTGTTTCATACCCCCTGTTTTCAAATGGCAGTGATTGCATAGTACATAAAACATATTTATTACATTTTCTTTCAGTTAGCAAGGGCAGTTTCCTGACTGAATGTGATATCCAGTTGGTAATTCCCTTTTTTAACCCTTACAGGCTGTATAGAACACTGCTTCAAACAACCTCGAGAAATTCACCGGAAAAATGAAATGTTTACCTCACTTGCTTGTATTGTACCTCACTTGTAAGTCGCTTTGGATAAAAGCGTCTGCCAAATGAATAAATGTAAATGTAAATGTTTAATAAAACAGCTGATATATCTGCATCTTGGAAAACCTTCTCCACATTAAAAAAAAGTTATACAAAAATATATATACACAATTACTGTCATTTTGACCTGCCACTAAACACAGAGCGTTCCCAAAATGCACTAATGTAAGCTCAACACATGACTGTAGATCACCCAGAATTTCCTGGAGTAAGACAACCCCATGTTGTGTGACATACACACAGAAAGAAAGGTGATGCAACCCCATTTTACTGCATTTCACCTGAGGGTTGCACAAAATGGCGGAAAAGGTAGGCACTTGAATATGCATATGGGGAAAGTTCATCTCATCTGAGATTCTTCTAATTTGGAGGAAATGTCAATGGTTTTACAGTAGAATTATTAATAATAAAGCATAACTCTTCAGGGACATTAAAAGAAACACCACTTTCCATGTAAACTTTGATTTAAAGAGAAGGAGTAATACGGCCCCTGCCCCACAGCTGACAACAACCCAATAGCACCAAACAGCAGCGGAGTAATACTTTGTTATCTGAAAATAACGGTAATATATTACATCACCGTACAAATCTATGGATTCATCCAATCACAGCTGGCTGGAGGCAAAGCTGTACAGTATTTTGAGTTCCTTCTGAAAAAATTAACATAAAACCTTTTTGTTTTTTTGTTTTTTGCTACAGTACACCCTCAGTAAAGAAAACCCTACAGTGAGTTTCCAAGAGACTGAACTACTTTAACACTAAGAAGGAGATGAACACTGGATCAGCGCAAAGCTGTTATGAAACCTTTCAGCCTTTGTTAAGTGCTCTGTCACAGAGGTTAAAGGTCAAAGTTCCAAAAAAAGGCATGGACTGACAAACCTTATTCCATCCTAAACCCAGCTGGCTATTACAATGGCCTGCGTATGACTCTGTAACACAAGGGCATTAAGCAAAGGAAGTAAGTGCATAACTTCTGTCTGTAAACCAAGCAGCGGAGCAGCAGGAAGAAGCAGAGATGTGGCACAGTTTTTTGGGTACGGCCGGGCACTGGGGGGCTTAGAGGGCAGGGCCTCTTCACTCGCCCTCCTCTTTGATTCGCTGCTGCTTGTTGCGGCGGGAGGAGTCCACGTCGAAGGAGAAGTCGCTCCAGTCGTCGCGCGGCGGGAAGGAGATGGTCTGGCGCAGCGTGAAGCGCACGGCGTCGATGACGCGCTCGCCCCTCGCCTCCCCGGACACGGCGCTGACCGCCGAGGAGCCGCCCGCCGCGCGGAGCAGGTGAGACGGGGACGAGATGTCCATGGCCTGCCTGTGGTCCAGGATCCCCTTCCAAATGACGTGCTGAAACTCCACAGGGATCTTCAGCCGCGACAGGTCCTGCACACACACACAGAGCACACAGTGCGTTAGCAGTCTTGGTACAAAGTGCTCGCGAGCACTGGTCCAAGATCAGTTTGATCATTGGTCTCGTAAAGGCTAGTGCATAGGAATGGTTGGGTGAGCTGATCTTGGACCAGTGCTTACAGGCTCTTTCTCCCCGGGGAGCCACGTTAGTCCTCTGCCAACCGCTGTTCCTGCTGCTCACGCATGTTGACTGTCTGCTCTCTGTCGCCGCCCTGCTGGCGAGCGTGAGATGGGCAGGGCCTCACCTCCATGTTGTAGTTCTCAATCTGGTAGATGTTGGACAGGCCCTGGGCGGTGAAGTAGTCCAGACAGCCAGCACACCCCAGCCTCACCAGGAAACTAGAAGAAAACACAATAACTGTGTTAAGGAAGTTAACCAGTAGCTACAAGGCTGCAGCATTAAATCTATGTCATTATTTCAATAACCACCTTAAGTGTGCTAGCATAAGTGTGACAGTGTGGTGTAGTGGTTCAGGAGCTGGACTTGAGCAAATAGCCTTGCAAAGGGCAAGGAGCTTAACCTTAATTGATTCAGGAAATTTCCAGCTGTATAAATGAACAACATGTACATAAATAAAGGCCATGTAAGTCACTGTGGATAAAGGCACCTGCTAAATAAATCAATAATAATAAAGACTTTGCAGGTTTGAATCCCCCAGGCCAGGTACATAACTTGAAATGCCACAGCAAACATTCAGCCACATGAATGGATAAATCTGTACTGAGACGTGTGAGCTGTGCAAGCCAGCCAAAATAACTACTTCTGCTAAACCACTGAATAATGTGAGATAAGTAGATTTTATTCTCTGGCAGCTACCAGTTCCTGAGTATATCAGACAGTGTGACAGGAATATTCATGCAGATCCTTTTTACACTGATGGCCCAGCCTTTTCATCAGAAACATAATAACTTAATTAAAGTGGAGGCTACAGAATCTATGTGTTTAAAGCTGCAGTGAGTCTGCAAACTTGAGACTGCCAAGTGAGTCTCTGCATTTAAGGCTATAGTGAGTCTGTGTGTTTGGGACTGCACTGAGTCTCTGTGTTTGAGGCTACAGTGAGTCTCTGCATTTAAGGCTATAGTTAGGCTGTGAGTTTGAGACTGCGGTGACTCTCTGTGTTTGAGGCTACAGTGAGTCTCTGCATTTAAGGCTATAGTTAGGCTGTGTGTTTGAGGCCGTGGTGAGCCTGTCTGCTTGAGGCTGCAGGTGACTGCCAGGTGAGTTACCTGGAGATGCTGCTGTCCATGGGGTAGGGTGGTGGGGGCGTGCAGTGGGAGGAGGGCATCATGGGTAACTGCGGCTGCAGGGCGCTGGTGGGGCTCAGTGCGCCCATATCCGATGTCATGGGGACGTGGCTGCTCATCACTGGAGTCACTGCAAACACAACCAGCCATCAGCAAAACAAGACTCGCAGTGACTCCACTTAGAGCTAGTTCAAGAGGAGTGCTTCACAAGAGGAGGGGCATGATGCTTAGTCTTCCCACCGCAGTTCTCATTATTTCAAAGGTACCCAGGGTTAACCCAGTGAAAGCATTTTCTCACACTCACTGGTCTGGGATTGTTATCCTGGTCTGACACTGTTGCTCATTTAACTTGAATGGAAACACTTATGTTTTATTGTGCTGGAAGTTGCTCTGGATAGGAGCGTCTGCTAAATGTATTTAATGTAATGCAATGGTTAGAAGTCCACAGCATTCGTGAATGTGGAACCACATCAGAAATGGGTGTTCGTTAGAAAAGTAACAATTACTTTTTGCGGAATGGCCCTGGGGGACTTTTAAGGGGTGGGGCACAGGGAGTGGTTCAGAAGGGTGGAAAAATCCTGAATCAAGAGTGTAGGATGTTGGCGCTCCAACGTGCAACCCTAGCATGATACGGTATTGGGTGGAGCATACTTACTGTCAGTGAGGCCTCCAGCCAGACTGGATGGGGTGAGAGAATTGCGCTGCTGGGGGTTGATCAGGTGACTGACAGAGGGCAGTTTGTTCATCTTGCTGAGGGGAGGAGAAGTGGAGCCAAAAGACTGCTGGGTCGCCACCCTGGGGAGGGAAAAAACAAAAAACATATTCCCTGTTACTCTACCACATCCAGACAAGGAGAAAGGCCCTCTAATGCTCTCAGCCCACACCGTTTTTGTGTTATTAACCATTTATCAAAAAAGTGTCATCCTCAGGTGATATTCTGTGTACACATTCTGTAAATAATTGGTGCTTGATCTTGCTCACAACTGAAGCTAAGAACAATTTCATTGACCTGAAAAACTGACAAATATAAATGTAACTTAATGCCAAGAAAAAAGACGCCAAAAACAGAATGACATACAAAAACTCAATGGCAATCGCAACAACCAGCAAGGATGAAGGCAGTGATCTGTTTCAGACAGAGCACATAAAAGCAAGCTTTCAGTCACTTAAGCTCTCAATCCTGTTGTTGAAGACCTCTTACTCTGAAGAATATGGTAAAGAATATGTGTTTTTCTGATAAAAATGGTCAAAAACAAAATAAAACAAAAAACCGTCCTGCAGTGATTTACAAAAATATGGGTGTCATAATCATGTTATCTTTATAATACAGCTTTTCTTTGCAAGCCTAGTCAACAATGGGAGCCTCCCGGGTCCAACACAAAAAGCACCACAGTAAAGCGAAAAGCACAGAAATGATGCATGATTTTGAAAGAGCTCCTGCTGCTCTAAGTCCCGTAGATGAGCACTAGGGATTGGTTCCTGACCAGCCTCGGATAGTCTACTTCAACAAAGAACTTTCCGGGATAAACGGAGAGTGATGAAGTGGATAGGGAGCCCATTACTGGGAACACACTGTGCAGCGTAACACCAGCAGGTATAATTGTCCACTGTTAGGAAACGGTGTTCAAAAAAAAGCTACTGCAAAAGTCTCAATTTTGCATGCGGTGAAGGGAATACTTTCAAACGCCTACCACCACCCCAAGAGAAACATTTACATTACAGTTGCTAAGCAGGCATTCTTATCCGGTGTGATTTACATAGCTTAGAAGTGTTTTGAACCATTTTTCGAAATGTAAATTACCCTATACGCTGCGCTCCCTGGATCATGTGAATTGTCTTTTCAAAGAATAGGCTCTATGCAATGCACCACTTCCTTTGACCAAGCGTGGGTGTCCTACAGTTACATCACCACAGGGGGGTGCTGGTTGACAATACTATGATTCGGGTTACAGAAAAACAAGTCTGTGAAGGAATGTGTGTATGGCTTTCATTTACAATTATTGATGGCATACAAAACACATCAGACACATGGCCTCCTGGGCAATTAAGGGTTTCATCTCACCTTGCTGAGGTGAACAATACAAATCTTTAGAGAATCAAGTTATGAATCACAGTATAGAAACAGAAGGGAGAAATCACTGAGCAATCTGGTGGGAATATCTTATTAAAGATGTGTGTGTGTAGGTGTATCTGTGTGTACTATAGAGTGTGTAGACACTCATGTGAATGATTGCATTTGAGAGAGTAATGTAAGTATGGTATTGTCTAGGATTGTATTGAATTACCTCATCTGTTCTGTTGTGTAAACTGCTATGGACTCAGGGGGAGACAGTGGTTAGTAATTAAAGCTATTAAAACATCTACAATGACAACAGCACAGAGCTCCACCTTTCTGTTTCAGACCGCTGTCTGTGTTCAGTCAACCACGTTGAGCGCAGAAATGGCTTACACAGCAGAATGAGTGTTCCCACTTAAATAAACTGAATGTTGACTAAGAAACAAAATAAAATACAATTTTACCACTCTTGAATACATTCCATAAAAATGGGTCTAGCATACAATTTAGCAGTTGTCAGTAATAAGCAGTTTAATCTCAATAGCAAGAGAAAGTAATATTGCCTCTGAAATGTACAATGTACTGTACACCATTTTTACTGCAAGGCCGCTGGTTATCATTGCCGTGAAGCTTTTGACAGTGTTAAGGCCACTCATAGCACCACTGTTTCCCACATGCATATTATCACAGCACCATCGTTCAGAATAATTCCACGCTAGTATCCCAGTGTCCCCAGGCCTGGAGCCCCACCAGGCCTCTGACACTCAGCCCAGATGTAGAC
Source organism: Megalops atlanticus (assembly GCA_019176425.1). Classification (NCBI taxonomy): domain Eukaryota; kingdom Metazoa; phylum Chordata; class Actinopteri; order Elopiformes; family Megalopidae; genus Megalops; species Megalops atlanticus. The sequence goes on from CM032896.1 coordinate 10,321,638, forward strand.
TGCACAATTCGGCCTCAGACACAAACCATTTCCCATCAGCTCTTCATCAGGTGTTATTGTACACCTGACTTAAAATGTGAACCCAAAGCAAAACAAAAAAAAAAAACAGGGTGCACAGAAGTGTTCTCTGAAACGTTATCAGTAGATTACTAATGATCCTTTAATGTTTATTGAAACTAACTGGAGCACAAAATCAGATCCAGCTTTCCTGGAAATTTTTTAACAAGTGCTTAAAAATGAACCTCAAGTGTTTGTTTTCATGTACTGAGCGCTCACCCAAATCAGTGGCTGATTTTAAAAATTCTAATTTTAAATGTAAAAGATTCAGGCACTTTGCCGAGGTTTTATATTGTCATAGAACAACCCCAGGTGTCATTTAATATTAAGCTCAATTTATCTGTAAGGTTGCTGTAAGCAAATGTTATTCTAGATTCTTACAAAATTTCATTAATTTCTTTGCACACTGTCAAGCTCGTGATGTTGTGTAAGTATTGAAAGTGATGTTAAAATAAAATTCACCAGTCAACGTAAGAACGAAACACTTTGCACTCGCTGTTTACCTGCTGCTTCCATGGACGTAAATACCATGGTAACTGAGCTCTGTGTTCTGTAGGCTATTATGAAGTGACAGACAGGTGTTTCTCAAGGTCGGACACTCACTGTTTCGGGATCAGTGTCTGCTGCTGCTGCCTGTAAGAATCGACTGTGTGCTGGGGCACAAACTGCACCAGCTCCAGACACTCTTTAATTTTCACCAGAAGCTCATAGGTTTCACGGCCTTTGATCTGGGGGGGAAAAAAGACAGTGAGAAAGTCACTCAGATACGTAATAACAATACATTACATGCAAATTAGTAGGCTTTTTGTCTACTGAAGTCTGTATTTACCCCTACCACACTGTAATTTAAAGTTAAGGACAATCTGATGTTTTAGCACCCTGTTATATTTTTTCAGTATTTATACAACACAACCAATTCATTAGTTGTTGACAATAATAGCAGAAATCTACAATGTAACAATGAAAATGTACACTTAAAGTTCATATTTACAAGAAATTACTGAGATTGAGACAAACTATTACTCTAAGGAATAAAGCTGAAAGCCTGAATGGCCAATCAAGATCTTTGTTATTATTTATGCATGGGAACACTACAGCTATATTTTATGTACGCTGCTTGCTATCTGTAAAGATTACTGTTTATAAAGTCTTTTAGCATGAAGTAGAAAAGCAATGACTGAATGAGGGACAGCTGAATGAGTGACAGCTGAATGGCGAATGGCATGTGTTTCGTTCTCCTGTGATTGTGTATCATGGATTCATGGGTGTAACAGCGTAATGGCGTAATAATAGCCTAATGGTATACACAAACTTACAGGGAGGCAGAACACTTCCTCGTCTGTGGACCTTCTCTTCTTGATGGAGGAGAGCGGGATGGCATGTGATCCCTGCCGGAACGCTGCAGGGGGGAGACACAGGGTCCAGAGGTGACCTCAGGCAACAGGTAAGGAGGGGTATACGATGTGACTGTGTGTGGTTGGGGGTGTTACCCAAAATGCTGCTAACTCCTACATCACCTGCTTCACTGACATTGCAGCCCTACCCCAACTTTACTCTGTATCTGCTACGTCTCTCACCATCGCTGCCCTTTGTCCCGTCCGCCACGTGCTGCTTGCGGATGCTGTCCTCGTCGGCCTTGCGGTCCCGGCCCGGGCAGGCGCAGATCCGGGCCTCAAAGCAGCGTCGCCCCAGAACCTGGCCACTGCGGAGGGATCAGTCCGTATCAACCAATCAGCAGCGAGCCACAAATTATCTCTACTTTCACTGGCTAATAAATCCCCCCTCTCCAGCTCTGATGAAGCATTATGATAATGCTGTGTGTGTGTTTTTGTGTGTGTGTGTGTGTGTGTGTGTGTGTGTGTGTGTGTGTGTGTGTGTGTGTGTGTGCGTGCGTGCAGGCACCAGTGTGGGTTTTACCCTCCACAGACACAGACACACACACACTGCACTCACAAATGAAATGTAAATCATTTTAAGATCCTTGAAAGATACTTTTATATTATCATGATTATTATCGTTGTTGTTGTTGTCTTTAGTCGTTGTGTAAGATGTGAGTGAGAGCCTCTTACTCTCTGGTTTCCAGGGTAACGATGATGAGAATTGGGCGTCTGTTCATCCCTCCGACACAGCTGGAGTTGCACATGAAGTTGTAAAGGATGGTGGTGAACTCTGTGCCCACCTGATAACAGAAGAACATTCCCCTTTACAAGCAGGAAAAGGCAGCAGGACAGCGCAAATCAATAACACACAATCTCCCTGTCAGCATAGGGGGGACTGCCAAGCTCTCTGTGTTTGGCTGTTTTTCTGGCAATGATTCAGCACTGCTTCTGAGCCGTGACAGGAGCAGGGTTTGATTTTCGTTCAGTTTGGGTGTATGAACCCCAAAGGTAAAATGGAACTGCAGCAGGCCTACAGGGAGGCCAGACACAGGGCTGCCCATCTGTTCTGGCTGACAGCTCTGGTATGTCAGGAGAGATGGGTTCAGCCGAGGCCACGTGACCATGCATGACCCTGCCTGGGACGCAAGAAGCTGACCTCGTGATGTCGGGGTCATGCAGGCTGTGACGGAGACAGGCTTTACCTGGGGCGGCTCGTACGGCACCAACACGCTCTGCCGTCCTGTGATGGAGTCCTCCACATACTGGGCGTGGCTGTTTCCCTCCACACGGATCAGGTGACTAGGGGGAGCTATCTGACCTGTGAAGAGCAACAATTACACCAAATTTAAAAAACCAAAAAACACAAACTCAAACCAGCTTAATCTAAACCAGTGTTTCTCAACCCTACTCCTGGCGGCACCCTGTCCTGCATATCTTCTATCTATCCTTGCTGCTTGATTAAATCAGGTGTGCTCAGCTAATAAAACGTGCCACTGATGAGTTCAGTCAGGTAGGTAGAGCAAGGATAGACAGAAGACATGCAGGACAGGGTGCTGCCAGGAGTAGGGTTGGGAAACACTGATCTAAACCTTCAAGTTATTAAATGTAAGGACACCATTGTCAAAGATTATCAATGAAAGGAATAGATGAATGAAACTTCTCTTTAACTCGCAACTTGTGCCATTTGTGCAATATCTCTGGCAGAGCCCTGGTAGAGTCGAGTGGCGTAAAGGTCTTCTTACCATCGTTGAACTCGCGGCTCAGCTCATGATTCGGGCAGCGCTTCACCACCTCCGTCACGTGCTCCGCCTTCTTGTAGACTGGCATCGCCCTGATGACTGCCCCCTGGGGTGGGCTGGTCAGAACCTTCACCTGGATCGGGCAGGTCTTGGCGATCTGACAGTACAGCTTCTTCAGTTCTGTGGAGTACTGGGAATGTATGGGGAGAGAATTGTTAGATGTTAGTGTCTCCAAGAAAAAGAGATTATTTCATTGCAAAGAGCTTTAGAACATCTGCTAAAGATCATGTAACAGAGACAAGGAAGCACTGCATCGAGCTCATAGCATCTACATTTTGAAGGCTGCAGTCCTGTTATACTTTTTCCTGTATCAATTTTATTCCTGTATTTTTCAACAACTGTAAAAAAATAAATGGCCAAACTATTGCATAGTAAATGGAAAAAGATTTAAATTCATCACTCAAAATTAAGGACTCTGCACATTGTAAATTGTGAGTCCCAGAAAGCACCTGGGTCCATCTGGAACTAAAGGGGTTAAGATCTGGTCTGTGATTACAGCTTCCATAAAAGTTGCTCTTTTTGGGGTGGGGACAAGGGGGTGTAGGGTAGGTGGGACACACCCAGAATTTCTAGTTTCTTTAGCTTCAAGCAGACCCCCACTGCTGATATCACACATGCAAGCATATACTCACGCATACACAAAAATGGTCACACACACACACATACACATACACGCACAAACTCGCACACATGCCACATCAGCCAAAGAATCCTCACAGGGCATGGATAAACTGAAACTCAGAGTACAGCTTAATAATGAAACACAAACACCGCAGGCTGTATCTGACAGCAAGATTGCTGCTGATAGCAAATGATGTCACAATGCATATTAGTCTTTCACGCACAAGAGGACATGAACACTAAGCAATCCATTCATCATCTCTATGACTGACGGACACGCGGACCACAGGAATCACGGTTTCCTCACAGGAAGAGGTTGAGTCACAGAGGGTGGCACACGTACCGGGCGTTACATCAAAGCCTACATTTGCTTTAAAGATGCCCTTTTCCGTGGTGTTTTACACTTAATATATTGATGGGATTAATCAATTTATACAGCTGGATAGCGACCTTGCTCAAGGCTTTAAAAGGGAGGATTCAAACCTATATCCTGCAGGTTTACAAGGTTGGCTCCCTAAATACTTTACCAAACTGCTGACCTGTGGTACTGCTACACTAATGCACGTACACAGTGTTTAACTAGTAGACTGTTTAGATGTTTTGCAGACCTCACTCTACGGTTCACCTGAACTCATAGTGCATTACATTTGTATTTGGCCATTTTGTTGTTACCCAGCACAACTTACTTAGCAAAGGTACATAAGTGCATCTAATGAGGCCACATGAACGGAAGCACACACAGAGAATGTGAGATCACATCTGAATACATGGCCCTTGTGGCGGTAATGGTAAGGAGCAGAGTTTGCTTATTGTTGTTTTGTCCAGCTGTGTAAATGAATAACGTAAAAACTGTAAGGTATGCAAGTCGGACTGGATAAGAATGCCTGCTAAGCTAAAGTACTAACGTGCCAATACCTCACATAGCACCATAGTATGGCCTATGCCAACTATGGTGCAGCGCTCTACACAAACAGTTTTATCTGTGTTCTGTTCATATAATTCAACTGTATCCTGAGTGTCACAAGGCACACTCAGTTTGTTTAAGAACCGAGTCCAGCTCTTTTAGCGAAGGCAGGAAAAACGGCAATGAAAAACTTTCCTTTCAGACCAATTACAAAAGGAAAAAAAGAACCTGTGAAGGTTGCTAAGGGCTGTTTTTCTACAGAACAATAGTACATTAAATGCCTTTTCTGTGAACTTTTGATATGAAATGTTCCAGTGAAAGGAGCCCAGCCCAGCACCTGTCTGTGCTGCGTTATATTACACAAGCTTGGCAGTGATATTTACACCTCACATACACACGCCTTCCCCCGGCCTAAAGAAACAACGCAGCACTGCCAAAATCCTTTACAGGAACACCTGGCCTTTTCCCTCGGGATCTCCATCTATTACAAACCGGGACAGGATGAGAGGGATTAAGCAAAGGAGCCACGACTCAACGCCCAATACACACGCACACACTCAGATGCACATACACACGCACGTATACACACACACACACACACACACACGCGTACACACATGTACGCATATGCACACACTCAGATGCACATACACACGCACATATACAAACACATGCACACATAGACACACACACACACACACACACAGGCACATGCACATGCACATACACATACGCATCCATAAATTCACACCTGCAAAAACACATCAGAAACCAAACATGTTCTTAGGATTTTAAAGTTCTCATAGAGCCAATGTAGCTTTCTTTGAAAGCTACCGAAATGGTCACAGATACTAGGAGAGCATGGACTGTATGGAGGTGCAGATCCGTCCCGCCCAGTTTGCCTCAGAAGCTTCTGTCTGCTGTAATTACAGGAGTCCAGCTTTCAGCGCTGATGAGAATGTTCAGAACGCGGTGTCCTGGTCTCACCTCCCTTCCCTGTGGGGGTGTCTGTGGGGGATCTGGGAGGAGGTGGGAGGTGGGCGGGTTTGGTAAATTAGCCACAAGGAATTTGCCCTCATGGCTCCCGTTTGGAGATAACAACAACACCTATCACTGCGCTGGAGAGGCCCCTTCGGCCAGCCAATTCCCTACAGATACACTTTCATGCAGGACAAAGTCTGAAAGGATTCATCATTAAACAATCACAGCTGGACGTGTTGTTCCCTGCTTTAAAAAAACTGACAGCGTTCTGTTTCTCTCTTAAAGAAAATGGGAGTGTTTTTACTAACAAAGACGGTGTGACATTCTCCGAGGATACATGCCTGCATTGCACAGATATCTTACTCTTTGTAAGAAAGAATAAGAATGCTGAATGTCTCAGTGGAGACAAATTAAAATAATGGAGTTCCCCTCTGTGAAATCATGATGATATTTCTTCACTGTAATTTCAGTCTAAAAGCATGCTAAACTCAGTAAGGTACATTATGTTCTGTGCATTTCCACTGACTCTTCCTTCAAGACAAGATGATTTAAGTACTACTCATAAGAGCACTGTGGCATAAATCCCAGTTGTGAAATGTCTCAAATAAAACAGAGAGATGAATAACTATAATTGCTCTCCTGTTCCCTCTGATGCCCACAGATACGCCCTGAGAAATGATTTCAATCAGCTGAACGAGCTAAGGAAGATATGGGAGGGAGGGGGGAAAGGAGGATAAAGAGAAAGAAGGGGGGAGGAACAGAGGGAGCGAGAGAGAGAGGGAGAGCCTGGGGCCAGGCAGGTGGGCCAGGAGACTCCAAGAGCATTACCCAAAACGAGGGGATGAAAGTATTTACACAAAGTTCAACTGCAAACAGGAGCCAGGAGTCCAGGAGTAAAGAAAAGACCGCCATATTTCTTATCGTCAAGAAGCAAACATTGCCTGACGCTCAAAAACATCTTCACCCTTGAACCAAATATTCCTGCCCCAGAGGGCACTCTTTAGTCAGTCTAAAGATACAGAGCGCTTCACCCGAATTGGACAAACTAACAAATCTCATTGTATTTCAGAATGAATGAATACAAAGGAGGACACTGAACTAGACACTGACAGATATTTGCAGTAAAAAATGTATATTAGCAGCATTTGGGGAGAATAATTCCACCTCAAAAGCAGAGAAACAAAACCATAAAGATGCACTAAAATAAACCCTCAGTAAAGTGAGTAAGGACCTGGGAATAGAATTGAAAAAAAGAAGCAAAATCATTAATATTTCCCTGTATCAACAAGTCCATCTGCATGACAGAGCCAGACATGAGGGGCAATCATGGGCCAAACAGCACAGGCCAGTTGGCACAGGTCAGTGAATACAGGGAGCTAATAGGGTCATCCAGAAGTACACCACTTCTTCCTCCTGGACCTGTAGCTGCATTCAAACATTCAGTGTACACTAGCATGGAGAGCAAACACAGGCAGGCACACACACACACACACACACACACACACACACACACACACACACACACACACACACACAAACACATACACACACGCACACGCACACATGCACACACATCCAGACACATGCACACACATCTAGACATTAATGTTAACGCCACACACAGAGACACAAATACACACACATACACACACACACACACACACACACACACACACACACACACACACACAGAGCTCCTCAGTAACACAAGCTGAGACAGGCCCGCAGTTTGCGGATGGATGCTGTGATTTCAGGCCCTGGGCAGGTCCTGACAGAGGCTAAGCTTTAAACAGGCCTGTTTGGCGCCTCTGGTCTTGCCTTGTTCATACCTTACAAGCACTGTCATGTCTACAGCTTCTCTCAAACCTGTTTAAGCTGACAAAAATGCAAGTGAGAAAACACACCTGCCTCTTGTCACAGGAAAAATGTAAACTTCTCTATACCTCTGCAATATTTTTTCTGCCATATATTTAGACATCTCCCTGTATATTTAAAGCGATTTGTAGAAAGTGATCTCATTCAATTCATTTAACTATCTCTGAAGCAATTATTACAGACTTTAAAACTGAAAAGCAGGCTAATACAAAACAGAATGTCAGAGGACATAGTACTCTGAAACCCAGGGACAATGCAAATTGCAATCAGAACTGGGCAAAATGAGTATTTATCAGCATTAAAGGAATCTTAGCACCACCTAAAGTCCAACTTTTTTTTTTCCTTAAACCAACGTTAACACTATGGAATATCATAAACTGTTCATGAGCTGTGTGAAATATATTTCAAATGTTCATGCTTCATATGAAAGCTATCTAATGCAAAAGAATAGCACGCATGCCACGTTAAATGCAAATGACAAAAATCTGTGTGCTGGAATCCACATGATCTAACTCTCTGATGTCTCTGAAGACAGATAAATGTCTCCCCCTTTGAGTTAGATCTTCCCCTTCCCAGTGCTCAAAGTGTTGCCTATGGCCCTCACTGTGTGGGACAAGTTCGTGTCGGATGGAACAGCACAGTCAAATAATAAGCCTGTCTGAAAATGATAAATGTCTTTTTTTTTTTCTATGAGCATTACCCAGAATACACTTCCCGTGTGGGTGCTGTGAGGTTTGCTCGGCGGCGACAGGCGTGCCCGCACAGGCAGGTCGGAGAAAACAAGCCCCGGCTCCCTGTCGTGCGACTCGGGACGGGTCTCTGCAGATGTTCCGGGGCAAGTTGCGTCTTGCCACCTCGCTGGAACACTCGTCGCCGCCCCCTTCGCCTGTGGCGGAATCCGAGACGCGTCAGTCGAGCGTGACCCATTCAGAAGCGCGCACGCCTCAGGGATCGTCGTACAATACTACATGAGTGCTGCTTTCCGGGGCTCAAGACCCGGGGTGGAGATCAGGCCCCCTCTCATCGTTCAAAACTTGAAGCCAAAAGTGTAAACAGTGACATTCATCACTTCTCAGATACAGGGCTTTGGGGGGGGGTGATGGGGGTGGTCATTGCACAGGTCAGTGTGCTTTGTGCCTCCTGGATTCATTGCTGACAGCTTAAGTCTCTGAGTTATATAGCATGGTAACGCCTAAGGTAAATGGTTAGCTGGACCTATCAAGGCAATTAGATTGCTATGTGTTTGGAATGTCCAACAAAACACTTAACCTGAGGGAAATCAGATGTTTTGGAAATGAGCTTGAAATGAGGTAAATTAAAATGTTTCGCAAGATCTACTGAAGTAACTTTGTTAAATCATAATTGTAAGGCAAACCCTACAAGACCCTACAAGAACAAAATAAATACCACAATTTGTAGACAGATAACAATAACATCGTGTTAGCTGTATTAGTAATACTACCTTATCTATAGTTACACAACCTCGATAAGACAGGTGTAGCTATACTCAGTACTGTACAATGATGAAAGATTTTTACTTTTACCAAACTGACGTTACACATCACACTTTGATTGTGCTCCCAAAGTGTGACAAATCTGAACTGATTGAACTCTGATTCCAGTAACAGTGCATAACTCCTGCTGGGAATTGCTGAGGTGTGTCACCCGGTCTGCGTGTGTCATGTCTCCCAGACAGGAAACGGTTAAGTTGTGGGTGAGGCTGACATTCACCGGCTCAAAACAATCATCAAGCAGCACGCTAATTCCACCTGATGATCCCATGGATCTTCCTAGGCTCCATTAAAGGCCCGTGGTCCAGCTCTTTCATCTTCACTGGCCGCTGTCATTATGACATCACAATCGGGCCACAACAAACGGGCAGCAGGTCAGCTACTGTAATAGGATTACAGGGACGAATGAGCTGTTTTTTTTAAAACATGGGGGAATCCACAGAGGAGCCTTTCTAAAATGATGTCTGAAGATACTGCTTGCAATGTCTCATATCACATGCACTGGTTTGTATCAACAGGGGAGCCATTCAACAAAGGTACAGATTCTGATGTTAACTGTACCTTAATTTTGGAAGTGGTTGTGGTGCTCAAAATGCAAGTGTAACAAAATCATAGATCTGTAATTACAGTGTGACAAACTTACAGTGTGAGACTACCTACAGACTTCTGCCAATTCAGTCTTACAATCAATACAGAACATTGAATAGAACACATGAACATTAGCCAGTCTTTTCAAAATGCTATAGCAGATAATTCTCATTAAAGGGAAATATCTGTTCCACTGAACTTGTCAAATAATACTCCAAGACGCTGAAACCGATCACTCAATTTCCTGATCAATAGTGCATCGTCTTTGTGCATGTGCATGTGCATGCCTGATATAACAATACATTTAAAGCAGCACATTGCCTTTCAATACAGTACCATATACACTTTTATTTTCTGCACTCAGATCAGCTCTACTTCTAATCAATGAAATGCTACCGAAAAACTGAGCTATTATTAATACTGGGGCAACTTAGTATATAGTATAGTATATAGTCTATAGACTTACTCCACAGAATACAGAGGCAGCCGCATACTAGTACTTCTATACTGTATTATTGTGTATGATAATATTGCATATGGTATACTACTTTCCATTAATACAGCTGGATATTTGCCTGAAGCAGTGCAGGTTTCTTAAGGGTACAACCAGATGAGTGTGGCTGGGACTCACACCTACCACCCTCTGGTGTATGGGCTCCGTTCCCCGAGCATCACGCCACTCGGCTGCCTCTCTAAACACCGTGGGCAGGACGGAGTGAGCGACAGAGGCACGGGGGGGGGAGTGGCATCCGTTTGACAGGCGCTCCGCGGAGGTGAGAACCAGAGGGACGGAAGCGAGTGTGGGAACTGGGCAAGTGTCGCTATCCCACACTGAGCTTCGCCAGTGGCTGGAAACATCACCGCGCTCGACTTCCTTAAGTGTGCCTGCTCACTGGAGTGCGTGCGGTTTTGCCGTTAAGATTTACGCAATCATCCAGAATTTTAGGTTTTTTTTTTTGTTTTGTAGAATTTCAGCCTGCCAAATGTGACAAAGATTAATGGTCCAATGGACTGTAATAATTTCCCATGACGTAAACCTATTAATGAAAATCACTTTGACTTTGGTGTGTGCCAGTGCTGAAGTCACTGCTGTTTATCTCACAATCTGTGGAAAAGTGGGTGTTATTTTTAATTCATGCAACTTACGAGGCAGGTTTAACTTCAGGCATGCACAACATGATTGAAGGTGCCATTCATGTTCAGGATGCAGATTGTCGTTACAGCTCAGGAGAAAACAATATTAGGACAACCATGCGGGCATATGTTCCAGATCGTTAGAGAACATTAAAAAGTAACGGTGATTTTTGCAAACGTGTACGATAGCGGTGATTTTCCCCCAAAAAACGGCAACATCTCCATCTACCGGTGAAAACCAACTCACTGCAGTTAGCTATAGTATGGTAACTATCAGGGCTCGCTTTGTTTGAGTTTATTTTCCGCAAACTTCCAGTGGGAGCGTCCCTCGGCTTTGCCTGGTGTCTGAGGTGTGCGGTCTACAACCAGTTAAACCACCGAGCACTGCTGCAAGACCCCGCCCTCATGCGGTGATGATAGGGCTGTTGTGGCCCTGTTGCTTCCCTGCAAATTACATTGCGTTATGCAGCAGCACTTGGACACCTTCTTAGCACAACAACACAGTCCTAGGGTGTGCTGGGACAGTGTCACCATGTTCCTTTGAGACGGTTCCTTACGCGCCTGTGGCAGTGCCAAAATTCCCTCGGGTGCTTTTCCTCCCCTTTTTTTTCACATCTGTGAGTGAAGGCAACCTTTCACAAAGTTTAGATGTGCCCTAAGGCAAAGATCAGCCAGATAATCATGCGACAAAAACAACCTTCATGCTCTTCCACCAGACAGATAATCCCTTACACCTCAATCACCCGATAGCTTGGGAAACCTTGGGAATGCCAAGGCTGGAAAAATGTATGTCTCTCCCAACAGGAGAGTCTGTTAGATCGAGCGCATGATGCTTCCGTACATAAGGCTCCACTCATGGTGACAATACCCAGAGAATCATGCTAAACACCCAGGATAGGGAAGCGTGAGCGAGCTTGGAGAAGCAGGCGGAGACTCTTACCGTCCAGGTGGCGGACTTGGCGGTGCTGGACTGTTGGAAGGACACGTCAAAGGTGTGGGGCCCCGCGTAGTCCGTGTTGGAGGGGATGGCGGGAGACGGAGAGAGGGCGTCGAAGGTGGAGCTGGGCTGGGCGTAGGGTGACGGCGCAGTCACGTTGTTCTGGGCATGCTCGCTGCTGTAAGGGCTGGTGGAGGTGGAGCTTCTGCCCTGTATCTGTGGGTCCATGCTGCTCAGGAGCCCCAGGTTTGTGTACTGTGGCTGAAAAACAGGAAAGAAAAAAAACAAACAAAATGTCAAGACCTCAGGAATGACGTACACCAGGATGAGACGATTTCGATCAGCTTGAGAAAACTTGTATTTTCTCCTCCATTCAAGAGATGAGATTTTGTAAACAAATACATCACTTCAAAATGTTCAGAGGACTCTTCACTGATTGGATACTGAAGCATCTAATGAAACAAAACTATAACCACATGCATGTCGAATGACTGGGAATAGATCTCTGCTTCTGTAAATCATATCAAAGCCAGAATGAAAGGAAGTAGCAAGAGTCATTCTGTACATTATATTTGATTATTTTAAATTAAAGAGCACAAATGGACCTCTTACTGTATATATGTAAAGACACACAGTTACAGGCAGAGTCATAGAAAGGAGAGAGAGGAGAGCTTGTTCAGCCTCCCTCAATACCTCTGCTTTATTGTGTACTTTTGCAATTAAGACCATTTTATTATTGTAGGTAATCTAGTTTTCACTTGAAGGAGGAGGCACATTGTCCTATTAGAATCTATACTGTATGAGGACAAGAAATTTGGCCGTGAAAATGATAACGGGCACACAAGGGGAAAAGACATTGATTCAAACCATCATAAAACAAAAAGATTTGTTCATTGGTAATCGACAGTATCTCAGTGGCTCTATCATGGGCATCAGTGCCCACATGAACACTTCCTGTCAGCACTCTGGAATCAGAAGGAACTTAGCAGAAATGCTGCTAAATGAGATAAGCTGTTATGGTCTACTGCCATTAAAGGGAGAGCAGGGAAAAATAACCACATAATCCCCTCAAACAATGAAATCACTTATCAGCAGGCCCCTGGTTTGGCACAGGTAAAGTGCTTCACTGACTGGGGAGCGTGCTAACTGTCTATGTCCTATGTTTGGCGGGAAACGGCACACAGAAGATGGGAGAGTTTCTGTGAAGTCAAGGGGATTCTGACAGAGGTGAAGAGGTCACCGAGAGGCTCCTCTGAGGGTCCACCGCTCCAGTTGGTCTCTCTCATACTTCAAGCCAAAATGGCAGCCACTTGGACTCCTGACAGTTACATCCTCACTACTTTAAGGGCAGTCGCATCTGCTATAGCGGCTTTTGCATTATTCTATTTCCATCAGCTGTTCATTTCTCAGATATTTATATGCACTTTGCACACTGTTTTATATGTATCACAGAGCTCATAAGTGTTCAGACACCTCACTAAATAATTTAGCTTGGCAAACTCGCGAGCACCAGAGACATAATCAGACACAGATGTCTCCCTTCGGGGGAGATAGCATCAGTGGATGCTGCATTTCTCCAGTGGTTCGCCCACTCCAGGACTCTCAATGCCCGCTTGCATCTGGGAGGTGGCGTGTTCCCAAGCATGGCTGTGTGGTCATGCCACTGGCCGTCAAACATGGAGTCATCTCTTATCTGGGTGAGGGGCCATGGTGAAAACAGAGTAACAGGTCACATTTTGTACAGTAAGAAGGTCCAAACTGACCCAGCTACACAGGTTACACCAATCCAAAATGTTACAAAAATGCAAGCGGCATCCACATCGTTCACAGTTTCATTAAATGGCCCCATTCACCCCAAAAGCAATGTGTTTCGTCCTCAGCAAAAGTCCATCGACACACTTAAGAACAAAGTGTTACTTTATTTTTGTATCTTGCACGTTATGAATTTAAGGTTTTAAACTGGGGATACAGGTACCCCTCGGGGTTACAAAGAGCTGTAGGGGTGCATGGCATTAAAGTTAACAATCCCAAATAATAATGCAACTGAAGAGGTAGACAGTGTAAATGGATTGGAGGTAAAGCCTTGGGCTGAAAGGGCATAGTTCTAGAATAAGGCCATAAACCTCTGACTTACAGCATTGGGCAACATGCTTATAAATGTAAGAAGCTAAACCCTACTGGATTCACATCCACAAAGTAAGAACTTCACAAAGTAAGAACAGGGGAGTACCATTGAGCTGTCCTCTGAAAAGTAGCCAAAAGAAAGCCTTCATCTACATGGATATCAATGTTTAATGGACTGGATGTGTCCTACCTATGCAGTAAGCCACTGCAAGAGGAGGTTCAAACCTTTTCATGTCCCTTTTATCATTTCTAGTCCATTTTAATGCTGAAGTCTTTTAAAGAGTACTTTGGCTCCCCTTCAAAAAAGTCTTCTTTATAATTGGCTTTGAGCAAAGGGTTGCCAGGCAACTTAGCAGAAATGTACTGAAACCTTAAGTGTTTTGTGGAAGCTTCAACATGCACAACACACTTCAATAAGGCAAGAGTATGTTAATATAGCCTATTAAGGAGCATCTGAACAGTACTGCATTGGCCGAAGTGGGTATGGAGTAAGAGCCAGAGTACCTTCAGAGTTGATTCTTTCAAAGGAATGTGTGACTTTTTCAGCAAGGGTCAAATTGGATCTGCCATTGTTTCAGCTGCAGTTTATTTTACCTCTCATGAATATCAAAAGATGAAGCAGTGACTGTCAAAGGAAAGCAAAGTGATAGTCATCTTTAACTATGATGTTTAAGATAAGAGGTATGAGCTTTATATATATATGAATATCTTTATGTCTAACCAAATTGCCACCAGCTGCTAAGATTTCCCAAAATGTGGAAGAAATTTAAAAAAGTCATTCTTGTTGGAATGTAAAGTTAGAGACAAAGCCCACTGATGCGTAATTGAATTAAGGGTCTAGATTTTCATTGAGGGTGTTTTAATAATAGAGACCGCCATCTCCTCTCCCCTGTCATCAAAAGTAATCACAGATTCAGCAGAGGTTAGGAATACATTTACAGATAAGCATTTACATATTTCCTCTCTTCCAAGAATCCCATCGCACCAGTGAAAAGGTGACTCACCTTGCCTGCCCTCCCATACAGTAAAACGCCCACCGGTGTGATAGTCAGATAGAGTAGACAAGACAGAAAAAACAGCATTCCCTTGGGTGGGACTACAGTGTTGACGTCTCTGGTCAAACAGTGAGAGGAAAAATACCAGAAGTGTTCAGCTCTACCCCCAGAGGGCCTTACGAATGCTAATTTTGATTCCAGCTAATAGCCCAGGGCTTAATCAAACAATCCAGGTCAGCCACATACTACATATTCACAATTATGACTCTCCCAGAGTATATTAGTCAAATACAGGTGGTCCCTGCTTTTAAGATACAGTGTATTCTTGGAACACCCGTATTTCTATAATAGCAGGGGTTCTGTTTGTGAATATCGGCTACAAATCAATTATCTACGCAAAATAGGCTAGATTAATACAGAGTTATGTCAAGTATTGAAGAATGCATTATTTAGAAGTGAAATATATTCTGCAGAAAAGTAGAGTTAAAAAGATAATAACATGTAAAGGATTAATCTAATTAAGTAATCAAGCCCCACATACTCCTGATCTCCCTCATAGTGCGTCTGACAAACCTGATCAGCCCACTGTTGTGCTCAAGCACAAATTAGAATCATGCTACCATTATGTCACAAACGTGCCAAAATGGCTGTTGACAGATGAGCTCTTGCACTGTTATCTGTTTGTTTTGGAAGATTTTGAAGAGCTGCTGGAATATTCCATGGATGGAACTCATGAAATCAATTAACTTTTAGTCCAACAACTAACAGTGGCTCTGATGAACCTAATGTAACAGAATTTATGCTATACCTCTAATACATGATTAAATTCATCTTTAGTCATTTGGCAGTACTTTGTTAGGATTAGATTTAGTTTGGGTAGATTAGGTACAGTTTGTTAGTGCTTTCTTTCTGTATGTTTTATTGCAAATCTCAACTCTTTCACATCATTAAAAACATGGCAAGGTCACATATGCTACTGGAATTTTTGGAGATTTCTGTAAAGAAGTGACAGGAGAAAAAAGATCTGTCCTAAGGGATAAAACATCCATCACTCTAGGGTTGTCTGTGATCTGGGAGGGGACTGGTAAGTGACGTCTGCGTGACCTAAACGAGTGACTGCAGGGATAGTGAGTCTCTATCTGACCCCATACCTGCTGGAGTCAGTGATTTTATCTTAACATCAACACAATGGCAGAGCCATTACAGCTCAGCACTGGGAGACTGGGTGTGGCCATTCTAAAAACAGCATGGGGTCCCACGAGACCAAAATAAAACCAGATCCCTAATCCTTCCTTAGACTGGGGGAGAAGAAAAGCTTACAGGTCATAGGTCACAGGTTAGATACCCCCTTCCCCTAAACTTAAGCCTCTGGAAAGAGTTGACCTGATCCACTACCAATCTACCTGTTATGCCCACAGGTAATGTCTGACTGTCTGAGAGCTCACTGTGTCTGTTTTTTAAAGGGTGAAATTTGTCTGATTTAACAGCATTTGCAGGATTTCTCTGGGGCTATTTGTGAAGAGTCACTGCTCTGTGCAAGGTTGCATATATAAATGTATATATACATATATATATGATCCAATATGTATATGAAAAAGTGTAAATTAATGCAAATATCATATAATGCATTTTACCATATATCTAATAATTACAAAATGAGAGATTTTCAATGTGCAGTATTTTTAAAATACACATTAAGGTGGACATTATAAAACAGCACACAGTAATTCTATAGTAATTCTTTTTTCTGAAGCTGCCTTCTTCTCTGCATGCACCACAGTCTCCGGCTGGACACATTCCTTAGAGGCGTATGAGGGTGGAGTGACCAACCTCAGGGAACAAAACTAAACACCTGGAACTGTTTGGACCCCAAAAGGTGTCCCAGGGGGTGCAGGTAAACACCAAGGGAGAGACAGGCTTTCAGCCAGCCTTCTAGCAGGAACACTGGGGATTTTTCAGATGGATGTAGAAAAGGGTCTTTACTTCTCAGTGGTGTTGTGTGGAAAATATTTTACTCAAGCAGTCATGAATACTTTTGTACACTTGCCTTGTAAATCACACTGAATAAGAGTATCTTTAAAGTGACAAACTGCAAATGTACTGACAATGTACAGTAAATGGAGAAATAGATGTATTGCTCTTGGCTAAATGTATAAAACAGTGGTAGTGAGTAATTTTAGTAGAGGACCATAAATTCTGCAGCCACTGTGAAAACCATTCAGCATATTTTCGCCCTGTTTACCTCCCACATTGGGAAGGCCTCTGGCCTTTAACCTCACACTCATATACAAAGAGGAGAGATAATGGCATGCTCATTCAAACTGTCTGAATTCATACAATCACAACTCATAATCTACCTGACAATGTATCTCAACAAAAGAATGTTCTACACTCAACATTTGTAGAATTGCACTGGCTGCCACAGATAGGATTAGATAGGAAATTTTGAATTCAGCCATTTGTCAAGAAAAGAACATGCACACGAAAGTTTCACAAGCAAGATAGGTAGTCAAGAATGATACCACATCATAAACCAATCTAATATTCTGCCCCCATAACATTAACATCTTGGTTATGTAATTTTTTGCAACTCAAAAATCAGATAAATATCAAAAACCCATCAATATTCTTCAAACACATTTTTATGGAGGAAATAAAATGAGTAAGGTAAAAAAAAGTATCATCTACCTTGCCTTTCTTACTCCACAAACATGATGATAGCCAAGCATTTCTATGTTACGGAATGCAATGCTCCTCTTTTGAAAAGATGATTTAAAATACTATGACCAATATCACTCATGATCAAAAAGACACACCAGTACTGCATGTTTTGCTTGCAATGTAATAGTTTTAAAAATGAAATTTTTATACAATACAAGTAATTCACCAACGGAATCAACATGGAAGATAAAGATGTGTTTTGAAATTCAACTCTTTCCTTTATCAACTCTCCCCTTATCTTAAAATCAACTCTATTAATATATAGTAAAGAGACAACATTTGTGTAATGATTTTCATGGAATTAAATAACCATGGAATCAAATAACCTTCTAAAGTTTGGTGAAGCTGGTCCTGGTCCTGATTTGATCTGATAGGAGGTAAATTTGCCCTGGAGAAATGCATTGTTTGGGTTCTTATCTTTGCTGTTTGTTGTCAGTAGCTCTGATATTGTCCCCAGATTGGCAGGGACATTGAAGAAACAGCTCCCGCTCCAGAAACATTCATCTTTTTTCTCAGTGTCAACACAAAAAAAAAAGCAGCTGAAATGCAGACAGAAAACACCCCGCTGCCTGGATGCCAACATACAGGTGTGCTCATAAAAGGTGCTTCTCTTTAAAATGTCACCCAGAAAATAGGAAACATTTCTGAACACCCTCCAGCTGTCATAAACACGCAATGCTCATGTATACCCGTGTGCTTGAAAAATCGTAAACATGTCGCAGTTAAGCGTTGAACAGCCACGCTTTTCACTGCTCACAGAGCACCACAGCCCTCATACACAGAGCGCAGATGTGGCAGTGTTGTCGTGCCGGTCGCAGGACCCCTTTCCTCCCTCTGAGGCCCCAAAACAAGACCGCTGTGCCCAGGTGCGTAGCCCCATTGGCCCCCTGAAATGGGGCCTCAGGAGCGGGACACCCCAAAAAACGGCAGGCCCTTACCTCACTGTACTGCGCTGGAGCGGTGGGTTCCAGGTACAGCATGTTGGCGCTGAGGTCGAGCAGTGTGGCTGCCCCTTGCTCCTCTGGCTCCAGGGTTCTCTGCCGCAATTTAGCCCCTGACTCTGAGAGAGAGCTGTGTGGTCTGTGGGTGCGGGCAGGGACAGGCAGACTCTCCACAGGATATGGGGAGAAGGCCATATATAGCGCAAAAGCGAAGGGGAGGGGTCTGACGTCCTACCTGTCTAATCCTTTCACCTGAGCACACACCCCTCTCTGTGGGGTGAATGCTGTCTTACTGTCTTCCCCGGGAAGGTTGTGAAGTCCTTTTCGTGTGTTTACGTGTATCGAAGTGCATCGTGCATGCAGCGCCCTGTATGTATGTCACATTTACACAACCACATGTTTGCAGAAGCAGAACTCTAAATCTGAATCTCAGCAATTCACTGCTCTGCAGCATAATTTTGTACAGGAGAAGCAGGGACTGCGGGTGAATTTTCGTGCACGATGTTACTCTTTATTCCTCATTTTGGCATTCTCTCAAATCCTGATGCAAGAAGTGAATTAAATTTTGAATTTTTCCAATAGGCTGCCAGAAAGATGATCCTGATTAATTAATTGTCAAATTATGTATGATTCTTCTTATTATTATAAATTATTTTTATTATTCCAAAATAACAAAGTATTTGCAAATGTATTGTTTCGAAAAAGATATATAAATGAGATAATGAGATATATAAACCAAATGTGAATGATTAGGGTTTGTAACATCTACAAACACCCTCTTGATTAAACTAATACTTACTTCCAGCATGCAGAATAAAGTTTAGTTGAGGATATCTATGAAATTAATGAATGTTAACACTGTCACACATGGCTACTTAATATATTTCCAGAATTGTGTTTAAAGCAAATGTATTGATATTGCAAACAAACTGCAGATTCAAAGGTTTACCTTAGTGGTTTCGTTTAGCATGGAAATCAGCACTGAATTCAATTTGATGTTTCCAGGAACAATTCAATCAATTGTTGAAAATTAACCTTGGGTAAAAAGTTTAGTTTAACACATCAGGGTAAGTCATTGGCCATTGTGACTGCATGGTATATCTAGGCAGATACACTAGGATTCATTCATTCATGCTATAGCTCAATCAAAGATCTTGATGTGTTAGAAGTATTAGAGCTGTGAATAAAACATCCTAGAGGATAGAATTGTCATCACAATAAACCATCATAATAAAGAACGCACATTTACATGAAAAAAGAAATCTGACATATCCTGAACTATACAAATACATATTCTCAACAAGTATTTCAAGCCCTGTTATAATAAATATTAATTTGTAGCATCATGCTATTATCTAATAATGTGTGTCCATGGTCAGTGAGCTACCCAACAGCTACCATGGCTACAACAGCTCTGAATCCAACACCAAACCTGCTCACTTGTCTCATTGACTTACTGAACTGTAAATTAGTGGTAAATGCAGCCAAATTAAATCAGATTTTTATTTTCAGAAATACCAGCAGGAAAAGTTCACAGAACAGCCAAACAACTGAAGCCTTACAGTTTCGCTCACAGCTATTTTTAAATGACATACTGCTTCCCAAATGAAAATTTATTCCTGACAACCAATCGAATGTGGCTTTTCTCCAAAAGTGGATGTACCTGGAGCATGAAAAGACCTCCTGCAGGTGCGTAGAGGAGTTTATTCACACCTGTGAGTATTTATAAACACGCAGCCACCAGGAAGCCCTACTTCAAAACGAGAAGCTTTTCTACCTTTAAAATGGGGTGCATCAATAAGCACTCTCTAACATTATGACCTTTAGCCCCTGAAGACTCTGTAGTGAGTGTGGCCACACAATCTTTTCCCACCCTGCCAGTGTAAGCTGCAACAAGCAGGGCTAAAGGTGGGGCACAGACACAACACAAAAAAACAGAAATAACCCACCACCCCCACCCCCACAACAGTGGACTGGTCTTTAATAGCAGACACAGCCACTGGGCACTCTTAAACAGCACAGACAGACTGGGTGCTCTTAAACAGCACAGACACAGTGACTGAGTGCTCTTAAACAGCACAGACACAGCAAATGGATGCTGTTAAACAGCACAGACACAGCCACTCTTAAACAGTAGAGACACAGAAACTGGGTGCTTAGACTCACAAACCAGAGACTGCTGTAAACTGCAGAAGCTCAGAAACGTTCTGGATATTTACTACCAACACCTGCCACAGGTGCTACGGTCCACAGAGTGGCTCTACAAAGAATCACAGCAGGCCAATGCTTAACGTTATTGAAGCCTGACATTTTTACATTTCTCAATGTCAATTTTACTGATATTTAAATAAATTAATTGGTCCAAAAATGTGTGTGTTGTAACGAAAATGTAATGGCTCACTCTGGTAAAAAGAAGACTGAGTAACAAATGATTCAGATAAATAGAACATTTATATTTATATTATTGATATTTGAGTTTTTTTTTCCATTAATTGTTTTTTTCTTATTTCATTTACCACGGTGTGGCATAACTACATACATGGATTGACCTTTGACCATGATTGGTTAGAATAGTATATCTTAGCAGTGCAGCACAGTGGCCCATGATTGGCCAGATCAATGCAGAACAGCTCTGCAGAGGTATAGCTCTGATTGGCGGGGGTGGTCACAAGGTGCAGTCCAAGTAGAACACTCCTGCCTGTTGAGTCATCTGAAAACCTGTCAGCTAGCTGATTCCACAAGCTACCATAACCCACCCACCTACAGGAGCTGTGGTCTCCCAGCCAATGATTGAAACCCAACAGCATAGTGTAAAGCAGTGTATGTCCAAAAGAGAGACCTTAAGATCACATCCTAACCACAAGCATTAATCTCTGCATTATCCAAGGAAAATGATTAATGAGGCAAGCATGTGAATGCAAACATGCTAATCTGATGCTGAGGTTTTGCATTACTCTGAAGCTGGTGGCTTTCAGTCTGACATTGCTCTTCCATAGTATTTTTGCAGAGAGAAAATGAAAGGGTGTACATTGTTGAAAGCAATTTCGTAATCACGTGATAATCACAATGCTGCTAAATTTTGCAGTTAGTTGAGCTGACTGTATCCTGTAGGATTCCAAGCAGCACCTTATGGGTAACTTCTCCACAGGGTGATGTGTTTGCTGTCTTTGACGTTGTGCCTGACATCCTGTGTGCACAGAGTGGGTGGATAATTCCCTTTAGCAGAAGGTAGATTTTTTAACACACCTGCACTGACTCTGAGAAGTCTAACACTCTACATCTGCAGTTCACACAACAGTCTTTGCCCAGATTGTTAAGGAGTGCTTGATTAGCAACAGGGTCATGTATTCAGGTGCCAGATTAGTGAAAGATTTTTGTATGGGAGCACTATATTAGCAACAAGGTTGTGTATCAGGGTGCTAGATTAACAGCAGAGCCCTGTATCTGGGTGCTACCTTGGCAAGAGCATTATGAATGGGTGTGCTAAATTAGCAACAAGATCATGTACAGGGCACCTGATTAGCATCAGGGTTGTGTATCAAAGTGTTAGACCAGCAATAGGGTCATGAATGGGGGTGCTAGATTAGTAACAGGGTCGTGTATTGGGCTGCTACATTAGCAACAGGCTTGTGTATCTGGGTGCTAGATTAGCAACAGGCTAGTGTATGGGATGCTACATTAGTAACAGGGTTATGTATTGGGGTGCTACATTAGCAACAGCCTTGTGTATGGGGGTGCTAGACTAGCCACAGACTCATGTATCAGCAAGCATATGGTTAATAAGGAGCTTTGAGGTGATGCTGCCTACCACCTTTTTATCTCACTATTACGACAGCTAGCGAAGCGATTACATTACAAACTGGAAATGAAACAAGGCATTTTACTGGTGTTGCTTGCCAGAAGAAAGGGTCATTAATCAGATTCACTGATGCAAACCCTTTCCACTGTGGCAGAAGGTACCCTTTCATGATGCCATGGGAATGCTGGAGGGTAGAATGGAGTGTGAGAACCTGGCCCACAATGCACCAGGTGACAAACCCACAGGCTCAAGGTGATTGGCTGACAGTTCCTTATGAAGCTTAACCCCCAAAAAATTCTGTTGAAGTGCTAATTTTATGCATCTTGTTGGTTAATGCAGAAACACCTGGATGAACAAGGAATCAGAAGAGCAAACAGGAGGTTAGGTCTTCCTCATATGTGGCGCTCTGATTTCATAATAACAAAAAATACATCACCAAATCCAGAGACGAATTCTTTAGTCACCCTGAGAGGCAATGAGAACTAAACTAGCTGTAATGGATACAGCTATAAAAGGCTGTTTTATTACAGAAGCATTGCTGTGCATTGTGAATGACTGGAAGGTTTGGCTTGCATTATTCACATGAAGTTTTTATCACAGCTGCATCATCCACAAATCTCATTAATCATCAATCACCACCTGTCTCCCAGATATGACACTTGTAAGGTGGTGCTTGCAAAACCAAAACCACAAGTAAAATGCATCCATAAATTCAGCAACTTAAAGCAGCCACTGCCAATAACTAAAAAGAAACAAACTAATGCAGTATTTTCAGTCATAATATTTTCCACAAACTGATGTAAACTAAATGTTTTCACTAATGTAAACTAAATGTTTTCAAAGGGGTGTTAACAGATTACAACAAGCTATCTTTACAATAGTGTTCTCATACAATCTCAGTACTAACTAAGTTTTTATTTCGGATCATGTATTTTTTACTTGGTTTGAATATGAAAAAGTAGCATAACATACCAATGACTCTTTACAGTTAAAAAATAAAAAGAATGTGGTGTATACAAAAAACATGTTATAAATGAAATACATAAATATTTACTTATTGCTTTGCTTTCAAATATGCTTTTACATTGTGTTTCTTGCTTCATCTTCTACAGTAAGAAAGAAACAAAAGACAGGAAGGAAGGAAGGATCGATTCCCATAGATCTGGATTAAAGAACATTGCTAATTGGTGTACAGAGAAGTTGATGATGTCATCACTGCTCACAGGAGCCTCATTGTGACCTCATGAGTCACATCCTGACCGCCCCCTCAAAGGTGTGATTTCACATATTTCTTAACGATGTGCATTTATGCTGAATAATAAAAATAATAAAAAAAACAGGCTGTGGGTTTCCATGGGACAGTTTGAGCTGGTCTTTTTACAAAAACAATCAGTTTTATCACTTAATACAAAAATTTTATTTAACATGTATGTGTAACTGAAACATGATAAAATTAGATGTAATTTTGACCTCAAGTATGGGTATATAACCATACATCAGTTTTATGTCACTTTGTTTGAAGTAGGTAGTGACTGTTAGCATTCTCAGTCACATTTGTGTCACTGATGTAAAACTTAGTCAAGGTATTATGACACAATGTTTTTATGTCACTTTATTTGAATTACCTGAATGGAGGTCATAACACCTGTGTCATAAGACATCTTAATATATGTGACATCTCAGGTAATTATATGTGTCATAACCTTGTCATGACAACTGTAAAAATTTCTTGTGACATATACCACGACACATTATGACAGTCATGAAGGCATTGTAAATTTAATGTCAAAGAAAATGTTAATTCAATATTTATTATGATATTCCATTTAAAGTTTTTAACCACAGAATGGTTAAAGTGGACAAACCAAAAACACACCATGCCAGTCTCCTCTCCAGACCAGTTTATAAGCTTATCATACACTGCACATCCACCCAAACTTTCCCTGATGCACTATCTGTGCATCAGACCACCCTAGTTAGACTATGCAGGCCAAATGCTTATATTCCCAGAGCTAAATTTATCAACAATGTTTTGTAAAGTAAGTTCTGGCTCTGTTGAATGAGCTGGATGATAATGTTCCATAATGTGTGATAATGTTCATTTATTATATTGGTCAACTCACAGTAAAAATCTGACATTAACCCATGGCGTGATATCCATGTATTTAACTTCACCCAGCTACATTTCTGTATCTTCATGAAATATAGCAACTGCCGCTGTATTTTCACCTGTGCAGTGGTAGACTGCGCACAGATCCATACTGACTCATAACAAAGAAAGCGACATCCACTGCTTAGCAACAGGAAAAAAGAAATTTAAAGGTGATTTGAAGTGACTGTGGCAGACCAAAAAACCTGACAAAGCCAATGGCAACATGTATCAAAACCAAAGGTACTGAAGATGCAGGAAAACAGAAAATATCCATAAGTATTATATTAAATATACACATATGTCAATTATAATAAAGTATAAAACATCAGAATCGCTGTGCCTTGTGTTTGTGCAGGAGGGAAACCAGAAAGGCTCACATGTAGTCTCTTGACTAATATTGTCTAACAGCGAGGATAACTGAAGACAGTCCACCAGCACGCTGGGTGACATTTCTCAACTGCCCTTTGTGGGAGATCGAATGAGAACAAAGAGAGGCCCCTGCTTTCGAAAACCTGGAACGACACTTCAAATGAACCAGCTTATGCCATCAGACGTCTGACAGAGTATATCTGGGGACACAGATTCTTGTTTTCACCCAGCAGGTTCAAGCGGAGAAAAAAGCAGTTACTGAGAGATAGGGGCGATAGGGGTTTTCCTCTCTCCGTGAGCCAGAACAAACAATCCAGGTAATTAGCAGGAGCAGGATTTATGTGCATAAAAGGATTTATGCATCTGCTTCATGCTATTGATCTGACGAGTGCTGAACTAGACAATTAAAACGAAATACATAATCTGATTTTGGTGCTGTGCCATGTTATAGCAAATCCAAGTTGAATTCCCCACAAACTAACTGGTGGGGCTGAGGAGAGAACCCCTATTCTTTCAGAACAGGAGAGCCTTTGCCAATATGCGTCTATGGGAGGAGCTTTTTCAAGCATCTCTACCTTAGGTTAGCGACTTATATGACTGTTCTAAGTCACTTTATGAAAATAGTGGGGTGAATGCAACAATTTGAATAAGTGAGGAAATACATATTTTCTCAGAGAAAACAGTGGAATTTGTCAAAGCCCACAGAAACGCTTTTACTCCATTGAGTGTCTGCAGGTATGGTGGATTATACATAATAAACACATATCCAGAATACAAATGAATAAAATATCACCACTTTAATGTCTGTAATGTGTGGAGTATGTTGTAGGAAAAAAAAAAATTACAATACATACAATGTGATGATATTCACTACAGCATATTAGTCACGTGTCTCAAACAGCAAATACGACTACATGCAAATCTCGTTCTAAAAAGTTTCCTGAATAGGAACACTCAGCTTATCTACTCCACCTTTTAAAGAAATCAGCTGTTCCAAGCTGATATTCTGTTTCACTGATTCTGCTACATTCCTTTGGTTATTCTACCCTTGGGTGGTAGCTCCACCCTACCCCCCCACCGCCCCCCCACTGCCCCCAATTGCACCAATCCCCTACTGACTGACGGGTGCCAAAATCTCAACAGGGCGGCAGGTGCCGTGCCAAATTATTGCCCCTAAGCTAGAGAAAAGAAGAAAAGGTTTTTCAGTTTAAACATAAAACCCATGCAGTGCAAACATTCCCCCCGAGGGCACTAAATGGCACGCTGTATTCTATTCTAATGAGCCATAAAACGCTCACACCTGGACACGCCCACTCTTGCGGGGTGGGGAGGTGGTCCTGCAATGTCCATTGTGGGCCTTAATCAAAGGATGTTGTGGGATGGGTGTTGCACAGGTGAGGGGGTGTGGGGGTGCGAGGGCGAAGGCGGAAGCATTAATCACTAGATGAAGCAGAGATAGTACACCCTGCGGGGGTAGCAGGGGCCGCGTTACTCAGTGCCTCTCTGGGTTAGCTGCTGGCAGGCGCGCAGCTTTGACAACAACAGAGAGGTGCGGCCACATTCCTTCGGCAGGAGTGAGTCCCACCTCACCCCTCCCCTCACTCCGCCTGCAGGAATCAGCACTGCGGTTTGGGAAGAGATCGCTGAGGTGATGCCGAGCACCTTCTGTTCAATCGCGTTATAAAAAAAAAAAAACAAGGCTTATTGCAAAATCACTGTTGATGGAAAGCTGCGCTAAGCGTGCTATGGAAGTTACATAGTCCTCCATCACCGGAAAGCCTGCGGAGGTATTGTATGTCATGGACCCCATAAACTCCAGTGCTGGACCAAAGCCCACAGTAGAACTAAAAAATTATGTGATTTAATTCTAGATGAAGACTAATATGAATCTGTGGTTTAGACTCAATATGTTAACAGTCACACTGTTTTCCCCAGAAACCCTACATGGAAAAATCCCACAGACATCCTAAACTGGTTAGACAACTTCTGAGATGTATGCTAGAGATAACAACCCTTTTCCCCAAAATGTCTGTGTGTATTTTTAACAGGAAATATGAAAATGAATGACATTATCTGATTTCTACAGAATACTCTAAAAAATGTGTGAACGCAAATTACAATAACCCATCTGGTTTCTATGTTTATTTTCACAGATTTTCACAGAAATATAGTCACCTCTTCCTGGCCTTTCAAATTGAGTAAGAAAACTTATTTGCAGTATATCTGCACCAGCTGTGGATTCCAAATGAAAATACATTTATTTCCACTGAACAATAGTCTGCTACTGTTGCAGTCATCCAGACAGAACCAGAGATAGGATTCCCAAACAGAACAGCAGATTCTGTACAGCATCTGCATTCTGCAATGGAGATGCATGAAGGAAACCCCACCACTGACACCAATGTGATTTTTACACACCAGCACTTTATAACCAGTAATTATATATAGAAATGTCCCAGAAAAAAAGCACACCTCCACTTCTGACATTATCTGTAAAACCAGCTGTATGCATAATACACATATTTCTTTTTCTATGTATGTTATCATTCTTTTCTTCTCAGTCTTTCTATTACCAGCCTATGATGCAATGCACAGACAATGGCATTGCAAGGAATGTGTTGTGTGCTAGAGCTCGTGTGCAAGAGGAGTGTGGCAAAACAGAAAAACTCATTGTACACACATCACAATGTTCTACAATGACATATCTGTCATAGCATATTTAGATGTCACAGGCAACCTCTAGACTTATATCAGTCAATCGACAAAAGAACTGAGGAGTAACGAGAATCCAACAAACCATGTGTGATTTCTGTTCTAGAGTTTTTTTTTTCTTTTTTTCTAGAGGACTTCTAAAGGCACACGATCAATGCTAACAGTCAGCAAATCTTAAAGGGCACATGGGATCATAAAAAAAAAATGACCTGGAATTTATTTTACCAGGGATTAATTTTCTGATAGAACCCCTCAGGCTGTTATTTAGTGAAGAAAACCTCTTCACTGGCAGTGCAGTAAAGCGTTCTATCTCCCAGTAGAGATGACTCATAACTATGGGCGTGGTGTAAGTGAATCACCGTAGTAACGGTGTTCTGATCGTACTCACAGTGAAGGACTCATCCGGCCGATGCATGGCGATGCAGTCCATGCTTATTTGAATGGTGTTGCCCGCTAAGCCGCCCGTCAGACTCTCCGCACACATGTTGAGCTCTATGGGCTGGACTGTGTGAAAGGCAGACCTGGCAAAGAAAATCCACCAAATTCGCATATTAATTTGATTAATGTGTTATATGAAAGAAAGGTTCATTATGTTCAGTCATTAATTTAATTAATTAATTCATGAATGCACCACATTCACTCACTCATTCAATGGTTGTTGCAGTGAGATGGGCCTAATGCACAGTTTCTGATTCCGACAGAGTTGCATAAAGGTGAAGAAACATAAAAACAGCACTACTACTACTATTAATATTACTGATAGTACTAATTCTAATACTAATACCATGATGCATACTCACTGATTAAGCATTCCCAGCAACTGATTGAGGATATCCTGGTTGATGATGTCATTGGTTTGTGCAGGCCTGGGTGGTGTCACACTCTCTGTGCAGGATGAACGGGCCAATGGATCTCGTTTTCTGAAGCAACAGGTCAAATAGTGTAAAGAACACCTTACGTTCAATTCAGTCAATCCTCATCCATTTAAGCATTGTTACAAAAACAGTATATAGCACAACTGGAAAAACAAGGGAGTGCATCAGGTGTACAGATATTCAGCACAGATGTCTCAACGTGCTCTCCTGCTAAATGTTTTCCCTGTTTGTTTTAGAAGTTGCATTCCTCATTTTTCCTGATACACTACCTAATTCATGCTGTTGTCTGTGAATGGGATTTCCCCTTTCCGGCATACCTATGGCAGGGCTGGGGTGATTACAAGGTATGCGTGCACAACAGAACAGAATCTGGGAAGGAAGAGGCCCACAAACGTGGAGCTTGGCACCCTCTACCAGACCAAAAATCCCCCTCTGTTCAGCACGACGTGACATCAATACCTGAATGTCCAACGTTTTTACACTTCCAGCGAAGTGGGGCAAAGCCTAACGCACACCGCTGTGTGCAGCAGAGGAGGGGCCCCCAGGGACATTTCTTATAAGGAAGACATTTCATGTAAAAGGGGAAAGTCGCCATCTGAGTAGCAGTTAACCGCCACAATCTTGTTTCACTTCTCTACAACCTGATATGCACTGCCGCAAAACTAAAAACTGTACATGAGGAGGACTAGACTTGAGGAAAAGATTGGCTTTGTGGTACATGGGACATCCAGTCTCTGAATTCCTTTGCTCTCTGCCGTATACATGACAGGTCTGTAGAGGCGCTCCATTATAATGAACACCACCTATTGTCCTCTTATCACATAGCGAGGACCTGCAGTGTCCAATGAGAGACCTGCACAAACGGTGAAACTTAGCAATGAGATAGTGAGCCTATCTTTCCGAAAATTGAGAGCGTGCTCAATCCAGTGGAAACAGCCAGCCTATACACCATTTCCAATGAAATATCCTTAAAACAAAAGCATCAATTCATGCCTTAATAAAGCATTCCTATTAATAGTGTTTGTTGACACATTGTGTGTGTGTGTGTTGTTTTCATACCATGAATGAAAGGAGGAATTATTTACAGATATCAGATTTAGCTGAAAACATTCACAGGGAAGTTTCTAGACACATGGAACAGAAGATGATCTGTTTCATAATCCAGAGAGGCGTGGCAGACGAATACTTGAATTGCATGACCAAGACACCACTGAGCTGCCAAGACTATCATAAGAAGAAAGAGGTGTTGAACTGAATATGTGCTTTGAGACTTACGTATGCCAAACCAAGCAAGGGTATATTTAGTTATCACTCACCATATTTTAAGTCCCCCTTTTCACATGACACAGTGTATCAAAGACAACATAAAAATAATGTTGTATTTTCATTGCGAACATGTATCATTCTCGTCATTTAACATGCACATATCTTCTATGCTGGAGCCAGGTGTTAAGACTAAAAGAATTTGTAATCTTAAGAGGGAAGAAGGACCCCTCTTCAGGCTAGTCCTCTGTTCAGGCTACATGAGCTGGCCTATAGTGTACAGTTTGAGAACGGTTTTTAGAGCATTTCAAAAATAGCCACTATTCAGCATTGTGCTTTTACAACCTGAGCAAATTTTGCTACCACAGCACTATACCATAGTATAATGTAATGTGTTTTGTGTCGTCTAAAGCAAAATGTAGGATAAAATTATATATGTATTATCAGAGAAGGTATGATGGCTCATTCTGGCCATGCCCTATGCACCTTTTGTGGGAAAAGCATATAAGAAAATAGCCATTCAGCCTCTCTGGCTCATCACTTTGCTAAAAGCCTAAAGTGTATTTAGCACTATGTGAAGCCTGACTTTGTGCGCTTCATGGATCTCTACTTCCACTACAAGTACTGCTAAGCTATGCTGTGCATCAGTAATGCTCTGTGAGGAAAAAAAATAGTTTTATATGTGTGTGACAATCACACACCTCCAGCTATGCCCTTTTGTTCTGCTGAGTACGCCTATTTTTGCTGAGAATAAAGAGATTAAGTGCCTTGAGCCTGTCTTCATAAAAAATATATTAATATATTCTTATAATCTATATATATATATATATATATATATATATATATATTATATACCTGGAACTACTGATAATTATTGGTAGCCTAGATCAGTCTTTTTGCCCTTCTCTGCACTTTCAAGAGCTTCTATATCGTTTAAAGTGTGGTGCCGAGAACTGGACACGGCAATCCAAAGGTGATCTGACAAAAGCGTTGTATAACTGTATAATTAATGTAACCTCCTTTGATCTGCAGTACTTTTTGCCATGTATCACAATGTCATATTTACCTTTTTTAACCGTTTTAAACCAATGTCTAGATCCAGATACACTTATGAGTCTTGATCACACTGCACACACTCTAATTTAGGATCTCCGATGCGATAAAACTGCAAATCAAGCTAGTTTGCTTTAAATGTCCTTATCAAGAATAATTACGCAAATAAAGAAGGAAAGAGGCCCCAGCATTAATCACCTAAGGAGTCCTTGCTCAGATCTGATTGCTCTTATTGTTACTGTTTGTATGGTATGCTGGAATAAATTTGTAATGAACTTCGGGATTTCAATCCATTCATTCCTGCTGATTTCAGTTCGATAATGAGTCGCTGATGTGGCTATGTGCGTGTCAAATTCTTTATGAAACTATAATTTCATCACCCTGAAATGAGTCAACCCATGTTGTAGCTTCCTCAGTGAAGCCCAGGAATTTTGTTAAACTCAGTCTCCCTCTGTGTTAACAATCCTTTATGACATTTTTTTCAAGGAATAATTCTAACCTATACAACTTAAACTAGCCTGTTGCCCCATGGATCAGTGAAATCATTTAGCAGTGTTACACTGCATTGTTTCCAATCATCAGCTTTTCACTGAAATTTCATAATGGTTTGTAAATGATTTCCCTGATTCTTTAACTGTTCTTTGTATTTAATATTGCAATTTTTTATTTTTATTTTCATAGTGACTTTATTGACTTTATGACTATTGACTATGACTTTATTGTCATAGTGACTATTTCTTCCTATATTACAATATTACAAGAAGCAAGATGTGCAGAACCAAACAAAAGTATGGACACACCTGATTAAGATAATGGGAAACATGGATTCAAAGACATTTTGATCTAAAGACTTATCCTTAAATGCTTGAAATTTGTTTCTTAGACAAATGTAAATGGTGAAGATGAGCCTATATATGATTTTCTTTCCAAAAAATGTATTTATTTATTTATTTATTTATTTATTTAATTTTGGTTACTTTGAATATGAGATAGTTTTGATTTGTTTAACACTTTTTGGTCACTGTTTTATTATTATTCTAAAATGTAGGAAACAGTAAAAATAAAGAAAAATGTTTCTGTGAGTAGGTATGCCAAAACCTTTGACTGTGTTTTCTTTAGAAAAAAGATATACAGTTCCATCTAAACTGTTGTGGCAGTCAGTTTAAGCTAATACTGAAACCCTATTCAGGGGGTTTCCGGTGGGTGAGCATGCAACATGGAAACCAAAACTGCAGACACATTGTGCTTCCTATGAAATTAAAACACTGTGTAAAAACCTCAGAAGTTTCCCAATATGTATTTTCTTCAGAAATTCCTTCTTGGTGTGCTCAAAGCAAATGACGGCATTGTGTGTACTTTTGCTTTCTGTCTCTCAGTATTGCCACCTTTCATTTCTAAATAACTGTCTCAGTTGGTAGCTTAATGGAAGGGACAGATGGATAAGGAGTTGATAAATTGACAGTACAAACAGCACTAAAGTTTGTCATAAGCCCCAGCCCTTTCTTCATTCACCAGGGCCTGTTTTCATGGATTAGAGCAGTTTGGAACCATTTAAAAAGACCTCACTTCAAATCACAGTGTTAATCCACCATCCTGAAAAAAGAGAGGACTTCAATCCCTCCACACTGTGAGTCCAGATAACCGCAACACAGTCTGTCCTTAGCTTTGCATTACTATTTTAAGCAAATTTTAATTCCCATGTTCATTTTGCTTTCGCAATATTGTATCATCAGTGGTCATCGATATCTACCTAATATGTTAAGAATTAAAAAATACAAAATTAGTTACTCAAAGTGCATTGTGGTTACATAGAATTTTTATGTCTTATGGACAGCCATTACAAAATACTACTAACTGCTTCCTGGTGGAGGCTGAGTGTGCATGGTGTCATAAAAGACTTTCTTCTCAAAGTCAAACGGTAACAAAGCAGAATCCGTGTAGCCATGAATAAAGAAATTAAAATGAGAAAAAAAAACACCCACGTGTTCCCTCCCCAGTTAGACCTGCTCCTCATTTTCTCAGACACGGTGAGAAAATACAGGGAGCACTTGGCTGCCATTCTGAGGCACACCACAGGAGCACCTGCACTGGCTTTCATGGATCAATGGGAGTGTTGATAATTATAGTAGCATGCTCCAGAAATCACAGGCCTGAGAGCTTTGCTTCGAGGCACGCAGTAAAACCCGTGTTTAGTGTATCTCTGATGCGGCTTCAGTATAACATGTTCTCTCACAGGTGCTTAGATCACGCCGGCTTCTGAAAGGTCACGCTCACACACCTGATTCCAAAAGCACCTGAACAGGGATAGGTTCGCTTTCTTTGCAGGACTGGAAAGTTTCCTGTGTCCGCCCGCCATCTTATTAAACTTGAAATATTTTCATAAAATTAGTAACAACAACTGTACCTTGTGGACGTCCCATCTTCCATTGGAATTTGAAAATAAATAAATTAAGACCTTAGCGACTAAACCAGTGCTGTGGAGGCGATCTACTGAAAAACCTCACCTTTCACATGGTTAATTTTATATGCATGTGGGTATGTACAGTCTTTTACTGAGTCAGTTATCATCTATGTATGAGTATGTGTTGTGAATCATCATCCAGGCAAAAACACACACTTGTTATTTAAGCTGAGACAGAGTGCTTTTATCTCTTTATATCACTGAAAGAAGCAAGGAGAGGAAGTCTCATTTTGCTCAGCTGAAATTGGAGTAGCAGTTTCCTGGGAATTGTTTATCTGCTGGCACGTATTCCGAGAATTTCACACTTAGTGCTGATGTAAAGCGCAGTTTAAAACAAGACGGCCCCTAATCCTTTTTTAATAAAACCTGAAAAAAAGATGATCTACTGTTTGCCTGTTGTTAGGTATGTGGTTATCAAACATTGCAAGGGTACCCGCCATTTTATCACATACAGGCGATAGCTACTTACAGAGACAGCTACTTAAAGACAGAATGAGCTTCAAAGACACACTAAAGCATAACTAGGCCAGATGTCACCGCTAAAAAGGGAAGGTCATTTTCTCTGTCCTAATTTCTTAAAATCTGCAGATTAAAAATTAGATCACAGCAAAAGAACAAGGCAATAGAAGTCAGATCTAGTGTTAAAAGTAGTACTTTAAACATTTGACATTTAAAGTAGTAAAATGTATCACAAATGTCCCATGGTAAAGCAAATATAACCTTCTTCACCGGCTTTCTGTTATGTTTTTGACAAGCTTTACCTGTCACTCTTCTGACTTTTTTTTTCAATACCTCCACAAATATTCAGTGCACAAGGACATAAAATCCATATTATTGGAAATTAGACACACAGAGAACTTAGATAACTGAACGGCAAAGCGTGGTGACACTTCTGCGCATCAGCGTTCACGATGAAATTTTCAATAAAAAAGAAATTTTGAAATCAATAACTACAGAAATCTAATAAGAGATAACACTGAAATGACAGCTTTGATGAATATTCTGTAACCGCTATTGCAACATGTATATATTTCAAATCCCCCTCAGGGCTTGTACTGGCTGTTAATACAGTTAGAACTTAAAATCACTGTAATTCGAACCATGCCTGTAATACCATCGTGTGATTACATGGAGGTGGCAAAGATATCTCTGATGTCACTAACCTTACACACAGATACATACACACCCACACACACACACACAGACACACACACATAAATACATACACATACGCTCAGACAACACTATCCCTGGGGAAATTCCCATCAGCCGCTGTAAGGTGAGCTACCAGCAGCTATGCACCAGCGTGCCACCAGCGTTCCAGGAATGACTTTCCCTGATTTTAAAGCAATGCACTCCAGGCCTTGCAATCTGCAGTTTAACATTGGGTTTAACTTATATTTTCTGTAACTGTGTTTTTTTACGGTGAAAAACCAAAAAACCAAACATGTTTGGGTTATTTAATATAATATTATTATATTCATACATGAACACTTTTACAAAATAAATTTTACCAAATAAATTAAAAACATCAGTCCAAAAAAATTAATCTCTTTGTTATTTGCCAAGCATTGAAACAAATTCCATAAAACATAATGTCTGATTATTAATATTGTTTCATAATACATTTCTCTGCCCATATGAACCAACGTCTGCGTTTCATATGGCAGATTATTTCCATGTCCCAACAATCAAAAATATTGTAGCAGTTTTCATAACAGAACATTCTGAATCTAAGATGATACAATGGCGTGTAAATGACTGGCATACTAATCTATTAATAGTCATGCATCGAAAGGCCAGACACTGGCCAAATATAAAGCAGAGGCTTTGAATGTCTGCCCGTTACATAAAACCTGACAGTCCCATCCTGTCTCTTGATACAGCTGTTTTCAAGTCTTTCACACCTTTCGGCAAATCCTGTCGGAGTTATATCTGGAGAGGAAACTAATCTTTAATTCAGATGTCCGTGCGGACACGCATCGTACCTACGCGTCTACCAAACAGGTTTTCAGTTAAACCTCACTGTGATTATATGTGGGGTCACACAGATAGACTGTTATAGTCTTACTGTGACACAGAAATCAAAGAGGTAGCATAGCTGAGTTATTAAATGCATAAATGTTGAAACAGACAGAATGTTGCACATTACATTTATACACGGTAGTGAGTACGTAAAAACGCTTGCACACGATGCACTCCTTCCAATTATTGGTGTTTTAAAAGTAGTAAGTGTAAGAGTAAAGAGTTGCTTTTGCGAGAACGTTTTTCACAGATAGCAGTTCACTCACCTGTGATTGGTGTGCTCAGGGCAGTACTGCAGGCCTACATGTGGAAAGCATTCATTCTGCATGGCACGTCTGCCTTCTAAAAAAGCCCAAATTAATATAAGCTAAAAAAAAAAATACATAAAACCACACGTATTCCTATGTACAGTAGACTACTTAAAGAAATCATTAAATTAACAAACACGTTTAAAAAACATATTGATTTTTAAACTTTAGAGTTCTGACGGCTGTAGGATGCAGCAGAGAGCACAGTGTCGGGATGTTGTCTCATTTGTTATTTTTCATCCCCATGTGAGTAAAGGGGAGGGGCTTTTGCCAGCATTCTAGCCAATCCAAATGAGAGTCTGCTTTGGGTATCACACTCTATGAGTTGCTAAGGGATGGAACACACATACAGACACACACACACACAAGCATACACACACACACACACACCCCCCCATCTCACCTCCCCTGCACTGTCTCGGCAGACCATCTGTTCCTCCGCCTCCGTATGAACTGTCCTCTCAGATCAACCGCTGTGTCAAGTGGCTGAATCTGTCACTCTCTTGTCCACAGGCCTGTCGGTACCTTGGGTCATCCCTGTAGCCTCTCTTGCTAACGCCACACACAGCACCTTATCAGACATTTGGCTAAATGATCTGTAATCTTGTAAAGGAAAGCAAATATGAGGAGTGTTATTTCACAAAGTTCACATACACACACACACACACACACACACACACACACACACACACACACACACATACATACACACACACTCACACACACATACAAACATGCATGCTTGCGCGCACACACACACACACACACACACACACACACACACACACACACACACACACACACACACACACACACACACACACACGCACACGGAAAGATACATGTAAATTACAATATCAGGCCCACCCCAATATCTGAGCTGCAGAAAATGATGATTTGTTTTGGGTAATCTTGTGGGTGTGTATTTTGCGGTTGAAAAGCCAGTAGAGGGGTTTGTCCCTCTGAAACCAAGTAACAGCTCAGTGGAGAGAAAGGTTGCTTCCCTCAAAAAGTACCCTCTGTTTTCCCCAACAAACAGCATACATGGACACGCTGACCAAACATATGACAAAACCAACAATAAAAATCATTAGAAGTCCAGTCTAAAAAAAGGTTTACTTTGAAAAAGCTTCATGACCACCTACCTTCCAGTGTGACACAATGCAAATTCTCACATCCCCCTGAACACACACTCACACACACACAAACACACCCTTCCTCTCCTCAGTTACCCACAACACACCTGTTTCGTGACATCAGCAAAGGACGGCAACTTAGCCTTTAGAATTGCTTATCTTAGCCTTTGCTTCTGACAATCCCTCCATTGTGGGCTATTGGGGTGACTACTTTCAGATGGATTTAAGACATCTACTTTATTGTATATGCAAACAATGGGTTAAACTTCAAGAAGGACATCCAGTCTGAATCGATCTGACTCACCGTCCTAGAGGGCTATTGCAGGCTCACAAGTGACACCGGGGAACGAGGAATGGATTCTGCTGATACCTGTTAGCCGTTAAGTCTGCTCACCCACTATAGCTATGCTAAGATTGAATCTAGGCCTTAACTAACAACAAAGTCATTCTCTATGATTCAACCTTGCTAAGTGTACCATGCGCCCCCCAAAGGACACCCTGTGTATGCTCAGCTCTGAAGTGCTGGGGCAGATGTGGCTCGTTTTCCCACGCAGTGACTCATTGCCTGTCTGGTGACTTTTGCCACACTAAAGTCTCAAGCCACGGTTGTATCACCCTTCCAACTCATGGGAAAATCCATGACACCCGCGGCTGAAATTACCGAAAGAAAAGCCCATCCGGTTTGACGGCTTTAGATAAAGACCAGCTTTTTTTATAATGTGATCCCTTCATTTGAGAACCATGGGGCATCAGCATCTTGCAGCTCCATTAAGGCATTCCATGGAAGTGAATATCCAGCAGCAAACAGGTTTTTCACTTTCTGAGATAATGCTTATCCTGCATGGTAATGGATATACTTCTGTTCTTTTGTGCTGGAAGTCACTCTGGATGAGAGCATCTCCTAAATGAATGTAATGTAATGAAATATAATGATTATAGATGCTAAGATCAAGATCACATTGTAAATCTAACTAATTCCAAGACATAATTTGTTTCAGTGAATAATTGCTATATTAGCAGCTGGAGGAGTGGGTACCCATAAAGAGAGTGCACTGCACAAATGGTAATGGTATACAGTAAAAACAACCCAATCAAATATATATATATATATACATAGAAATAGTATTTAAATTCTCCAACAGGCAGAGTTGACAGTACTGTGGTCGTTTAAATGCCATTACGGGGTATTTCCAGAATGATTAGGGTGCCAGATGTCCCAGCATTGGACTGTTACTCAGTTCTCAGAACTGCAGAGAAAAAAAGCGCAAGCACTGAAAACAATGGATTAAGCACTTGTTCTGGTTCAGACATGTTATTCTGGATTTCTTGTTCTTTCTTCAGGGTGCAAAATCCCTTCACACACAAGAACAGATATACTCAGTAAACATAAATTACGTCTATATGTAAATGCTTGCCAACAGCCAGCTC
Organism: Megalops atlanticus; assembly: GCA_019176425.1. Taxonomy (NCBI): domain Eukaryota; kingdom Metazoa; phylum Chordata; class Actinopteri; order Elopiformes; family Megalopidae; genus Megalops; species Megalops atlanticus. Next base: position 10,359,786 of record CM032896.1, read on the forward strand.
TCTCATGCAGAGATTTCATGCAGTTTTAACCCCAAACCACCCATCTCACGTCTTTTGTTGCAAAGCAACTTGTTTTTATCAATTTATTTTTCAAAATTTGTAATACTGCTATATTTCTGTATGTTCCTTGATGTTTGTACCACAGTGGAAGGAAACACTTTTGCTTTTAGTATGTTCCTTCATTTACAAAAATTCAAAGAAAAGGACAAATATTGTTCAATGCTTCAAAATGGATGCATGCTCATTATGTACTTTGTGCTTTTCGGGGAAATGATTGTAGACATCAGGAGTCACCTACAGTCAATTAGCTTCCAGTCTCCCTTTAACCTTACCAAAACCAGACCTGCGTGTCTGCCTATTTCTCTCCTCTCCCAGACTCTAAACTTTCTGATCTCCTGCTGTTGCAACAGCTAACTGCCTGCCCCCCAGGTCCCATTCCCACTCCTCTTTCCCACACCTGCTCCCTCTCATCACTTCCTTGATGAATTGTTCCCTGTCTGCTGGTTGCTTCACCTCTGCTGAAGAAGCCCACTCTAGGCCCTACTGCTGTCCAGAAGTAGTGGCCTGTCTCTCTTGTCTCTTTTCTTTCCAAAACCTTTCAACATGCTGCATTCAACTAGCTATTCCACTTTCTTTTCCAGGTCAATCTCCTTGACCCCAACCAGTATGGCTTCAAATCAGGGCACCAAAGAGAGCCCACCATGATTGCAAACTGAAGCTCCCAACTTTAGAAGAGCAACCTCCCTTTCTTCAGCCATGATCCTCCTACATCTCTCAGTGGCTTTTGGCACTCTTGATCACCAGATCCTTTTGTCAAACTTGACATGGTTAGGAATGTGGTCTCTGACACCACCCTGTGTTGGCTCCTTCCCTACCTTTTTGACCACACCCATTAGACAGGTGGTCTATCAGCTACACACATTCTACAGGAGTCCCTTAGGGCTCAGTGCTGGGCCTTCTGTTTTCTACACCAAGCCTCTGGTTTCACTCATCTCCTTGCATGGCCTTTCATATCACTGCTATACTGATGATACTCAAATCTTTCTTTCATTTTCCTCTCTGACTCACAGGTCTCCTCACGCATCATGGACCAACACTGTGATGTCTCAGCACAGTTGACAAACCACCATCTAAAATCCAACCTCGCCAAAACAGAACTGAATATGTCAGCCCAATCTTCGCATTGTCAGAATCTCTTCATCAATGTCTACTGTACATAATGGCTTTGTAAATCACTTTGGAATAATATGTCTGTAAATGTCTGCAATGTAATGTAAATGTAGCCTCTAAACACTTCAAATGTTTAATGAAATATTTGCAGGTAAATCACTGACTTTCATCTGATCCATAAACTTTAAGAGTTTGGTGAATAACCAACCCCCTGTGTATACTGTGTATAAAACTATATTCTTATTTGAACTTAGCTCAGGCCTTTAATGGACAATTCACTGAACCATAAACATGATCATATATGCATGAGCATATATGCATATATGCTATTTTTATTGAGTGTCTAATCATACTGTTATTGCTCAATTTCTATGTTATTTTTGTGAATGCTATTGTTTGTGTTGAATACTTGATTAGGGCAGTAAAGTTTTCAATTTTATATAATATGATTATATGATTAACATATTTCAATCTTTAGTTTACTGTAGGTCACTGAGTGTGTGAATAGTGTTACTGAGGGTGGAAGAGGAGCCAGGCACATTATTTAAACAGGTGTCCATTATGAGTCACCATCACAACACTTGTTTGATGGATAACATTCAACAATAGCCATGTTGCCAACAAGTTCCAATGTGTGCACATCACATCAGTTTAGCTCTAAAATCATGTAGGTATGTAAATATATAATTAAAATCTCAAATTGGAGTTTCAGAAATAAATATTTAGGTTAAAAATTAATATTCAAATTCAAAATAATATTTAAATAATATTAAACCTTGAATCTGAAAAATAAATATTGAGCAGAAAATATTTTTTTATGTATAAAAATAATTTTTTATGTATAAATTTTGTTACATAAACATTTTTTAATTAAATATCTAAATTAAAGTTAGTTTTAAAAATTAATATAATTTATGCTATATCTTAACTCTAGGATTTTCAAAAAAAATATTATTTAATTCAGATATTTAGTTCATTATCCAATCTGGGATGTAAAATTAAATATTTAGCAAAAAAGAAAGCAAAACTGAATGTTAAATCTCAGGTTATAGAGTAAACTTTTATTTATATTTAGTAAACTTTTATTTTATTTATGTATACTCAAACCTTTGTGTTCAAAATTAAATATATGTTTACTAATGATTTCTGTAAATCTATTTATTGGCTCTGTGTGTGTGTGTGTGTGTGTGTGTGTGTGTGTGTGTGTGTGTGTGTGTGTGTGTGTGTGGGTGTGGGGAGGGGGGGGTCAGCACAAAATGAATGAGAGGGGATGGGGCAGAGCAGTTAGGTGGGAAAGAGTGCAGACAGCCCTGTGTAAACCATGTGACTTATAAAAAAATGGCCACTGCCTGTGTGTGAATGTATTGGGGGATTACATTTGTTTCGCTAAAGCACTCCTGTGCAAATGCAGAGATTGTGGCAGTGACGAACATGCATCTGGTGATTTCAGAACAGGGTTGCGTACAGGAGAAAGGCATAAAAACACCTCAATCCATCGATCAATCTGTTAGATGACTGTTATTCAGTACAGCACCCTTTACAATCAAATTGTCATAGACCACTTTACAGTGCACTGTGTCCAGAGAAAATAAAAAACAGGCAATCAAGTGAGACTGAAAGGAAATAACGGAAAAACCTTCCATGACCCCTTACAAATAAGAAGTGGCAGTCAATGAGGGCTGGGCCATAGAGAGATGGGATGACTGAGCGGTTGCATTATTCTAACAAAGATATGTTCTGCTTTATCATCTGAGTGAAACATCAAAGCAACTACTAATTTGTTTCTAATATAACACAGTACATTTAACTGATTGCAGTCACCAAACACCTAAAATTGTTACTGTGCAAAACAGCCATTTACAGGAAACCATGTGAGGAGGACTTTATCATTGACATTCTGCCAACCAGTGCATGCTCTCTCAAGGTTCACCAGGTTTAACAATTTGAAGGAAAAAAAACATTCAGAATGACCTTTTTTTAAAAAAAGACTGTTTAGAGTGTCTATTATTTGCATTTTTTCACTAAAACAACCACAAAAAGTCCAAGCCTGACTGAAAAACGATACACGGGCAGATGAAAGAAATGTGTGAATTTCCCCTCGGCTGGTTGCTTCGCACGGTGGCAGGCAAGTCGGTTTTCATTGAATATCGGCAATATGTTGGAAAATCTTACATGCTCGGTTGCCATTCATAAACGCTACATTGCATACAGTACTTTGCAGTCAGGGGTTGGAATCGATGAATGCGAGGTCATGTGATTAACAGCAGCGCTGATATGTAGAAAGCTGATGGACTGGATGTGGGGTAAACCCAGTGCATGAGATGGAGCTCTCATAATGAGTCAGTGACTACCTCAGAAGGGATCAGAGGGGGCCCAGTGGCACAGATGTCTTCGCTGGTTTCACACTACACCGCCTTAATTTGCATGAAGTAAAACCAAGTAAAATTTCCAGAGAAGTCCGTCTGTCATCATTTGATGGTTTGTTTCCGTCGATCACTGCATGTAGAATGCTGTTCCGTGTGATCGATGTGGGGAGGGAGGTGTATGACCCAGAGGCAGGAGCAATTTGTCAGGCCTAAACAGGCTGTAGGTCCTCATGAGCTATTATGAGGCAGAGTGTCTCAGCCACCTCCCCGTTCAAAAAGTACACATCCTCCTCTGTGCTACCTCTGAGTGCTCACCTCCAAACTCTGATAATCCACCCCAGCCCCCGGTGTTAAAAGTATGGAGGGGCTAACTCCCAGATCAACGCCCCATTGGGGCCACAGCTGGTGGAGAGATAATGATGACAGATCATCACATTACATTACATTATGTTACGTTGCATTACATTCATTTAGCAGACACTCTTATCCAGAACAACTTCCAGCACAATAGAAGAGAAGTGTATTCATTCAATTTGAATTAGCAACAATGTCAGACCAGGCTAACAACACTGCCAGACCATTGAGTGTGAACATAACACTATTCAAGCCCTACCATAAGTTAACTTACGAAACCTGACTAGACAGCCTAGAAACTAAGGGAAACCAAGTACACACACTACCATACATCACAGTCACTAGATCACAGAATCCAAAACACATGTGATACTGCACGTAAAATAAACAGCAAGCAATACAAGTAGCAGGTGTTAAGGGGTGGGGATTGAGGTGGAACCAAGATGCAGTCTGAAGAGGTGGGTCTTCACATCATACTAATATATGAATAGATCATATGTCAGCAAAACATTTTATTCAGCCATCCTTTAATGTAAACCTGACTGTACAGTGCAGTATTTTTTAGATACATACAAAAATCCCACACACTCGTAGTATACACCACTACCCATGTGAAAACAAAAAATCCCACAAACTCACAGTGAGGTATACACCACTGCCCACACAAAAACAAAAAAATCCCACAAACTCACAAGGAAGCATATGCCACTGCTCACGTGAAAAAGACTAAAATCTTCAAATGTTGAGATATCAAATCTAAAATGGAATATATTCTTATTAAATGTAAGAAATATAGTGCATAAATAAAAACAGATCTGTATGGTATGCAATTTTAAGCATATCCATATAGAGGGGGTAGAGAAAACAAAACACCCAACGAAAAATGACTCATATTTAGAAGTAACTAGATCACAATCAAAACAAGAGTCTGCACATGTTTTTCCACATAAATGTCAATGCTAACAATATGTTTCTGCTATAGAAGGCTTTTTAAAATCAATACTTTAATATGTGAGTTTGTAAAGCAAGGTGAGAGATTTTGAAAGAGATCAAATAGCTGGTGCCCTAATTGTGGGCACGCCCTTCTCAGAAAAAGCAATTGGGTCTCATTATTTCTCTGCATGGTAGAATTACAGCCAGGAATACAAAGTCATTTTAGGAAATCAGGTGCACCCTATGCTGTAGACATTGTTTCTTAAAGATGTTCCCATTTTCTAATACAATAATGTCCCCACAAACACTAATAAACAGAACCATGAGTGGTTTCACGAACACCAGGATGAAGTCAAACACCTTCCATGGCCTCCCCAATCACCCGACCTCTGTGGGAAGTCCCAGAACGTAAAGTGTGAATGAGATTCCTATCTCCTTCATCTCTCAAACAACCACAGGATTTCCTTCCTTAGGAACTGTCCAATATCCCACTAGAAATACTCGAAAAGTTCCATAAGAGGATTCCAAGAAGGGCTGAAGCTATTATGAAGGCAGAAGGTGGCCCAACTCCTTATTAGTTAATAAATATTAATATTGTTAGGTTTTTCCATTATTTTGTCTACCCCTGTATATTCTGCAACATACATACTGAAGTGGCTTTAATTTATATATTTGTTCATATATTTCACATACCTTTAATGTGTATTTGAAACAAAAAAAATCATTACAAAGTGTACTTTGCTTAAAAGATATAAGAATAAACCACAAATAATGAGCAGAAACACTGTGACAGAATCATTCCTTTTCATGCTGTTTAAAAACTTCAAAAGAATTGAGCCATCCATGTGTAAGAATTCATTTCTGGCTCTCGTACAACACATAATACAATACTCAATGGAATGCAGAAGCACATAATTAATGAAACAAAAGTTGTTCAAATTTGAATATAGTGTATCTCTCATCTTGCGTTAATTACCAAAGCACCTAGAACATAAAAAGGTTGTGCAGTTTAAAATAATTAACATGGGTCAACTTATTATTTTATGTCTTAATTTAGTTAAGGACATTGACTGAGTGCCAACAATTCCCACAGAGACCTTCAAATAATTAACATGTCATGTTATTTCTATTTTATTAAATAAAGGATTTAAGGACTGAATAAAAATACTGAACACTTCAAATACATTTTTCTCCAAGTTTGAAGAACCTAATTGATTGAAAAATGTCCTTCGTTAAGAAAAGGAACCATTTAAACCATTGTTTAAAACATAAATAAAAGAAAAATAAATATTTTACCCTTCCATTTGGAGTTTGTAATTTAAGAATCAACTGCTTTTATGATTAAATTCATGCTTGACAGATGTGATTCTTATTAGTGTAGTGCACCGTGCCTAGTTTATCACATATTCCTACACTCCTACATGTTGCTTTTTCTTTTGTGCTAGAAAATTGAACACAATAGTTTAAATGAAAACTGTCATAGTATTAGTCAATGCTCCAGCTACAGCCCTACAACCCCATTCTGAGGACTGTGATTGGCTGCAAGTCACGTAAATTGGAATGACTGACATGCAGGCAGAATTGTGGTTGAGGCATATCATGTGGTGAAAGGTGGCCAGCTCACGCCCCTTAAGGTCAATGCACCAGACAGCTAAAGAAGCCTTCGTCCTCGAATTTCACCAGGACAACCTCTTTTGCTGTTCTGGGACAGTAAATCTGCTATTGACATGCCAGGGGCATTTTTGATAGTTGCTCTGAGGCTGGGGGTGGCGGGGAAGGGTCAGACAAGGGGGAGTCATGGCAGAGATGTGGTGGGAGGGGAAGGGGGTAGTCGCTTAGTGCCAAACTGTCACATTCCTCCTGCTGGAGGGGTGAGTCAAGCCCCTGAGCTCAAGATCACACAGACATCTTAATCCCACTCAAAAAATCCCCTACCCTCACACCAAATAACCTCTTCCTCCATGCATCAAGAACAATGCTGTCCTAGCAAGGCAGATACAGCACACGCAGCACACACAAGGGCCTACAAGAATAGCAAGTCCTGTGACCCATGAGAGATAAAGCACCAAGCATAAAAACAGGGCTGAGACATAAGTATACAGCCAAAGCCATTTAAACATACACATCGTGTATAAAATGAATAAGGCAGTTACAAATTAGTCTTGTTCCTGTTTTCAAATAAACAGGCTTTCAGTCCCAGTACAAAATGCTTCCTGTTAAGAAGCCCCTCACTGCCTCAGAAAAATTAACTGATAATTGATTACCATTTGCTACTTTCCCTCTGAATATTTTTTAACACAATTTGAACATATTGGGCAAATCACAGCATGTCCTCAGAACAACGGCTGAACACAGCAGCTGAAATGAAATAATTGCTTTAGTTAACAGCTAAATGAAACCTGCCTGACTATGAGCAAAAAAGCGTCATGTCCAACCAATCAAACACTAGCACATGCCTTTATTTCATACAAGCTGTGTGTGCTGCTGCATTAATTACTGCTCTGTGGTACAGTATCCAGTAAGGAGTCTGGCACATCCAGCTGTTTTGAAATGTTTCTATGGAGATGTGCCAATCCTCCAGTCACCCTAGATTCTGATACAATTTTTTTTTTTTTTTTTTTTTTGTCATTTTTCCATTTTCTCCCCAATTAGGAATGGCCAATTTCCTGAATTTGGAATGCCCAATTAGTCATCGATGTTCGGTCCCATTGCACAACCCCCACTGTCAATCCAGGAGAGCGTGGACAAGCACGTGCCCTCCTCCGAGACACATGATGTCAGCCGCTGCTTCTTTTCGCTCTGCGGTCCACAAGCCAAGCTAGCACAGAGATGAGTCGGAGGAAGACATTTCATATGCAGCTTTTGGCACGTGGACCACAGGCGCCCGATCAACCAGCAGGGGTCACTGTTGCTAATGGGACTGAAGCCCCTGCCAACGTACCCACCCCTATCCCCGGCGGAACGAAGCCAATGTGCTCCGCCTGTGAGCTCCCGGTCACTGTCGGCTAGTGACACGGCTGGGATTGAACCCGGGCCATAGCGTTCAGTATATACTCGGAACGAGTGCTTTTACCGACTGAGCCACTCGGGAGCCCGATTCTGATACAATTTTAACAGAAAATCTTTCATTACGTTTCTTCAGAAGAGGACCAAGCTGCACAGTAAAGAGTTGAAGGTCACCTCATATAGTCTTCAATAACAGTGCTCATTTAGTCCAATTAAATACTACCCCAGGTGACTTGGTGGCTTTACCTGCCAACCTCCTAAAGCTGCAATGTATTCCTGCATCTCATCTGTCCCTGATTCCTTCCACTAACTTCCATTCGGGGCTCACATCATGTTAAAGAACCTAGTGCTAACCCACTGAGCAACTAAAACCACGTCCCCTCCCTGACTCAATCCTCATTACTTTACTGGCCCCCTGGTGGTGAAAATGCATTCACTTATTTCTTTCTGTCACTAATTGCGGTGCAAACTTTGTACAACATCCAATGAAGATTTTCTCTTTCCAGGAGTTCATTTTCAAATTCTTACAGATTTCTTCGTAGAGGCTTCAGACTGATTTCAAGCCCCCGATAGAATTTTATCTTAAATGATAATTGTTAAGCAAAGTAACCATTTTTCAGAGAACAAAACCTTAAAACAGCATTGCTCACTTGGCAGCAGAGACATTCTTTGGTTTCTACATTTCTACATTTCTTTCTAGTGAAAACTTCCTGCTGAAACCTCTACCAACTGCAAGCTGGAGTTTCAGGGTGAGTACAGGTACAACAGGGTCTTAACAGAGATGATGATTGTCAACAACACTCGGAGCTGAGATTCACAGGGATAGAGCCTATGCCTTTTGTCTGTGATGTTACAGACAGAATGAACTGAAAAACCCTTGAGAACACGGAATGATTGACTGTTTCTTTCTCCCCGAATGGTGAATTTCCATTGCGTCATAGGTGTCAGAGGTACACACTATTGAACTGCCAGGGTGTAAATAAAATACAGAATGACTCACAGGGAGGAGATACTGCTGCCTCTATGACAAAAAATCTATCACAGCATCATTTTCAGTTCACAAATTTCATCTCTTCCTTCCTTCCTTATGTACACACGCACATACACCTCTCCTTAAGTTCTTTATAAATCTGAGCAGCAGCTGTATTTTCAGAGTACATTTAAATCTCCTTAATTCACTCCCTGCTAAAATCATACAGAAAATACCCATATGAATGTTTTATTTTATGTTTTTATTTTATTTTATTTTTAATTTCTGTGTTTATTTCATGTATTTTTAATTTTTACTTTAATTTCCATAATGAAATGTTTTCTCTTCTGTTTTATTGTTATTCTGTCTGTTACAATCTGGTTATAAAGGATGTTATGCCCTTTTGTTTTTTGTTTCTACAAAGTCATCCTTATTCGAAACTATTTAATTCCAAATGTGAGAATTCTAAATAATTAATGTATTCACTTATGATATGATTTTATATATTGTTACCATGAGAAGTATTGCTTACTTTTGTTATATGTATAATGAAATGTTATGCTTGTATGACAAAATGTAATTAGATTCAGGAGGTGATGACAGGAGAGAAACAGACTTAAAATAGTGAACTTGTTTTTTTCCCCTTTTGAGCAGAGAACATGACTACTGGAAAACATTGTCCGCTTTGTGCAGTGAGCACGTTGTGCCTTGGATTTTACATTTTCTCAGTCCCCTCTTAGCCAGAATTTTGGTTCCGCATGACTGGTCATTATGTCACCGAAACACATCGCTGACACAACAGTAACAACTGAGGGGGAACATTTAAAAGATTGATGTGAGAAATAAAAGGTATAGGGGTGTGGTTCCATAAACATTTGTCCTTAACTTTCACAAACTAAATAAAGCAAAATTTAAGTTGTTTCTGCATGAATACAAATGTTATCATTTCACACTATACAGCAGTAAGAAGTTCTGGTACAAAATCCCTGCATAAACAGTGCTGGTACATAAGCCCTGTGTACTGTACATTACATTGTTGGCATTTAGCAGACGCTCTTATCCTTACAACAGTTACAGGTTTTTACAATGTTATCCATTTATACAGGTGGATATTTACGGAGGCAATTGTGGGTTAAGTACCTTGCCCAAGGGAACACCAGCAGTGCCCTCATGAGGGATCGAACCGGCAACCTTTAGGTTACGAGTCCTGCTTCTTAACCACTATGCTACACTGTATACTACACTACAGCAAGCAGTGTTGGAATGCAAGCCCTGTGTACCGTAGACTATACTGCAGTAAGCAGTGTTGGTACAGAATCCCTGCGTACTGTTTGCTTTACCGGTCAAGCCTAGCGGATGCCCAGCACTAGGGTGTTGGGGCAGCAGGGGCAGGCAACAGGATGGTGTCCTTGGTGTGACTCCAAAGGCATGCTGGGATTCCAAAACTCTCGCAGAATTTGTCTAATGTTACTCGCCACAAGCATCACCGGCATCCAATGCTGCTCACCACAGTCATCTCAGGCAGGCTCGCTGGGTTCCTGATGGCTGCTGACGCAATCTCCATGGTGATGTGACCATTCCTTTAGAAAATAAACAGAGCATTTATAGCTGAATGCTGCTGCTGCTGCTGCTGCTACAGCCTCACTCCTCTTAGCTTGTAGCTTGTCTTGTGCTAAATACATCATCGTTAATTGACACTGCACTCTCTCTCGACCACATGCACAGGAACACAGTGTGATTGCATTTCAGAGTCTCATCTCAGAGTGATCAGCACTCCTACAGAGGAGATGCTCTAGGAGCTGTGTGAACCTCAAATGATACCCCCAAGTCAATTAAGAAATTACACTCTCGTTAAGCCTCTCTGGCAGTTCAGAGTCAACAGCAATACAGTCATGCAGAATTCATCAACAGGTCTGGACGTAATTGGTGAAATCCCAGGGACGTTTCCCCCCCTGCACTGTATTATGCTTCTTATCACCTTATGGAGAACAAAAGGACTTCAGCCTTATCATTACAGTGCTGTGCAGCAGTGCATAGAGCTCCAGAGCACAATGGAGGAAATACCAGGATATCAACTCATTCAAAACATAATCCATTTAGTTTATGAATTCATTTCTCTGTTTTTGTCAAAAATGTATAAATGTGCAGCATTTTGTGATCAATTTTAATTTTACACCAGGCTTTGTCAGTTATAATTCTACACTAGGTTTTATCGCTTTGTTTCACCTACACCTACATTTTGGGAACAAAAATTCTAATCAGTTCATCCACCCTGTGCTTTGCATTTAACTTTCAGTAATGACTTTTACAGGGTCTTACATTTTCTCTAACTACATGCAACCTTTTTCTTTATTTTCAGCCACTTCCAAACTTCATGACCATGTAAAAAAAAACAAAAACATTTGATTAGATTTAGATTTTCTACTCTTCGGAGAGCAAAGCCATCATGTGGGTGGATTGAGTGAAGGCCAAAGGATGCTTCTGTATCTGTGGGAGTAAATGCTATGAACAGATAATTACAGGAAAACCATGAACAAGGAATGGGGAATGTATGTATCCTTGGCAGTCATTCAGACCTTTTCAGGCTGCAGTGCTAAAAAACACTCTGCTTTAAGCTGCGGTGATTACTCTGTATTCTACACCTTCCCTGCCATTAAACAAATCTGGCTATGTAAGCGACAGACCAGGGGAATTACACTGCAAAAACAGAGCATTAATCATTCTTGCAAAAAGTGCTCTGGCTCAGCTTCTTCAAACCTTCACAGTTTTGTGCCCGTGTTGTTTTAAAGAAAACAGCTATCCAGAGCCCAGTGTGGTTTTTTATCGCCTCTAAAAACAGATTTGGTTGCGCTACTCCCTTTTAGGAATAGTGAAACTTACAAAAAAGTCATACAGAACCTCCACGGGTCGTCAGCAGCAGGTATGGGGAACAGAAGGGGAAAACCAGTTCACAAAGGCTGTACACAAAATGCTTAATGCTCGATAAAATGTAGACTGTTTGACAATAGTGACACTTGAACATAATTTTAAATTAATGAAAGGAATTATTTCCTCATGCTATTACTAAAAAGGAAAAAAACAGCTTGGCAAGGTGACTCAGAGATGGCACAGGCATGTAAGAAGCTCCAGTTTCACAACTGTTTACTTTTGAACTATCTCTGAGGCAAAGAAAAAAACATCTCTTGTTTTCTGAAGCTGCAATATTGTTTGAGTTTTGGCAATACATCTCTTTCTTCTAATAGTTTTGCACAAGATGTATTCCAGAGGGAGGATGACATAACAGAATCAACATTCATGTCATAAAATCAGAAATATTGCAACCAGATATTTGTGTTTCTTTGTGTAATTAACATTTGGTGCAGTGGAAAATCTGTGCTTTACTGAATCTCTGCTGTACCATGTGCTTATGAAAGCAGGGTGACTCCTCTTTATTATGCAGTGTATTCAGTGACAGGTCCTTTGGTACCTTGGTTAATTAAGCCTACTTAAACAAATCTTCACATAATCGCCCAAAACTTGTAATTAGGCACCTCATGGGAAGAGAATACAGCTACACCCATCAGCACAAATTGAAGATGACTAAATTAATGAAGTGATTTAGCAGAATTCATCAGCTGTGACAGTGGATGACATCAGTAATGTTCCACAGAATGCAGTGATGTATTCCCAGTGTATCTCATTAGGATTGAAGTCCCCTTTGTCCTATTACAAAAGGGTTTAAAATCTGCACAATCTGCAATTCATTAATACGTAATGAATGCTAGGTGCAACACTAATATAAAATTTCAAATCTATGGGTTCACGCACTTGTATCTCTACTAGCTAGCTTGTATCTTGCCGGGCCAACTATTGAAACTTGGTAGTGCAGCACTTCTAATATTGTTGGCTCCTTATGTGGCTTTTTGCTTGTGTTGTTCTCTGCCTCACTTGTAAGTCACTTTGGATAAAATCGTCTACCAAATGAGTAAATGTAAATGTAATGTAAGTGTAATGTTACAATGGCATGTTACAGAGCCACATTACAGGCACTCAAAACTACTTGTCATAGTGCCATGTGTTGTTTTATTCTACAGTAAGCAAACAATTGCAGTCACCTCATAAAAAGGCCAGTGTGAGTAGGAATCTGTAGACAGTGATCATTAATGTAGTCATTGTAACAATACTATCAGTTTCAGGATCAATGATGTTTATTGAAATGCTTCTCAGAATGTCTCATGTTGTTTATTCACCAATCACCTTTTGGCCTTGGTTAAATCAATAATAGGCCAATGGAGAGAATACAGATCACATTTAATAACAGGGTCAGACACTTGGTATTGATGAAACCATTAAATTGTCACTTTTGTTTGGGTATGTAGATTGTGGAAAACATGCCCATCTAAATGACTTATTTCATATGTACATTTTTTTCCGTAGTCTTAGAGCCCAAGATATGACCGAAACAGCGTTTATATTAGCAGAGTCATATCATTAATGAAAGAGTGGAGCCATGTGGATCCTGTGTGGAGTTGAGTTGATATTAGAGAGTTATGCGAGCTGCTCTTAGCAAGGATTCGTAATACAGTTCCTAAATTCAAACGAAGACTATGACTCATCTTTGTACTCTTTGTTGTAAAAGACTCTCATTTCATTGTCTACTCATTAGCTGACACTTACTTGGATATTTATCTCTTCCTTGTGAGTACGTCTCTGGACATTGGACTATGGTAGCAGCATGTTATCTCAAAATGTCCTGAGACAGAGCAGCACAAAACTGAGCCACAAAGGCACTGCCTGCAAGGGAAAATGAGCTGCCATTTCAGGTAGAGCTGCCTTTACTGGTTATGGATATGAACCGTTCCTAAAACACACTAACAGTGTTATATCAATATAGTTTTTCATGGTTGAAACATAAGCAAATGCACGTTAGTGAAGCTGACGCACGGCATCACGCTCTACTGCTGTTAAGGGAACAGGGCTGAACACCACCGTGAAGGACAGGAAGTGGTGACTCATTACTGCCATGATATAGCACAAGACATTAAAACTTTGATCAATGGAAAAAACTGCATGAAAAAAATATAACCATCAGGACAATGGAAACAGTTCACAAAATGCTCTTTTTCCAAGATCATATGTTTATCATATATTAAGTAAGATGAAGTGACAAATGTGGTCGTAAAAGTGGCAGTAATTTGTTATATTCATTTGGCAGGAGGGTGTTTTCTTTCTTGCGAAATTCTGGAATCGTCTCGGCGGAGTTTTGGATGTAATTCAAAAGAACACATCTGGCTAAATGATATGAAAGGTTCTAAATAAAAAATTGAAAAAAATACAAACTACGAATTGGACATGTATTCAAGCTACATATATTTAAGCTTCTTACCTAACCTGACAACGTGAACCATCAGCTGGCACGACTGGTTTTGGATTGAGGGCAAAAACACACTGAAGTCCAGATTCAGCCCTGTCAAGATGAGCTGTGTTGCTTGCTTTGTTTGAAGAAACTAGGAAAGAGTTATTTTTCTCCTTTTCCACCCATGCATGTGTTCAACAGTGGGCAAAATTACAGAAAAATGAATTTAGTCATTACTCAGAGGGGATGAAGCTATTATTCTTCCCTTCCTCTCTCTCTAAAGCATCGCTTGGAGCCTTCAATTGAGGTTGAATGGGAGAATTTTCCAATGGGGATGTTTTATGGGGTCTTCCCCGTCAGCCAGTCATGGGATCCAGGAGGTCAACTGATCAGAACACAGGAACAGGAGGTTGGCTGTCTAAGAGCTCCATGGGACACAGTCTTACTCCTACCACAGTAGTGACTGGGTTTTGAGGGTGAACTGTCAGTCTCAAATACCCATTGATGCAGTTACCTCCACTCTCCTCTGATTTTAACTTTTAATGCAGCAACAATAAAGCAAAATGGTTATTTTGACTGTTCCTTTTCAAATGCAGTAAGCATGGTAATATTATCACCATTCATACTGCAATGTAGTGTCAGCAGGTACTCAATGGAAGGGGGTTCTGGAGACACTACCAAACCATAATCACCCTGAAGGATCATTAATGCTCTGTACAGCCAGAGAGATATCTTACTGAAATATGAAGATTTTAATGTTAAGGGTGTGAAGCTTGTTTTGATATTATCTGTTGATTTTCCTTTCCTCCAAATATGTGTGATTACATTTGGTCTGCTCTGTTGTGTATCATCCAAGTACAAAAATTGTTCATCCACACTATCTGTCTCCTCTATTTGTAAGCCTGCATCCTGTCTGTGTTTCTCACGTGGCTTTAACAGCACACATGGTCATACCTGCAAGTCAACACAGCACACCCACATCTATAACCATCATTCTCTCTCCCAGCTGCCAGAGTCAGTTCACACTGCGCCCATTTCGTAAAAGAGCAACCAACCCAGACTGCAGTGGAGTGGTCCCTAACTGGTTTAGACGCTTGGTCCTATCTGGTCCTATCCAGCCTGAATTTGATGTGTGTTGCATTACGAGGTTGTTTATGAGCTGTGCAGCCATGGCCCTGTTTGCTCATTATGATCTCTTTATCTTTTTCTTTGGCCAATTTAAACACCTTTAATGAAAGATCAGCCGCTGGGCAAACCTTAACAATTCAATGAAACCTGAAGCCCTGGAGCTACCTAAAATCACATTGGCACTTCTTTGATATTACACAATGTTCTTTCTTACATTTGAACGCGTCAGTCAGGGTTGAACGTTCTTGGTGCTTTTTTTTTCATATCCTCCAGGCATGGACATCTGCCAGTTGCCCCACCTGTCTTCCCAAAATGCACTTGGGCTGATGGATGTTGATCCTATATTAAACATGATCAATTTCATCAGAATTTTCCAAGGTCATCTATGTAACTGGTCAAGCCTCAGAGGGTTTTCTGGGCTGAAAAAAAAAGAATTTCCTTGTTGAGTCAAAACCTGCTGAAACTTGAGAGAGGCAAATTTGCATGTTGAACATTCAATGCCTCATATTACACAAATGTGCATGCTGTAATCCAGACATAAAGTGCAGACTTTTCTTACACTGCCTTATTAGGAATTGTGGGAGGAGTCCCAGAGTTCCCAAAGCTCTTACACACTTTGCTGTTATGGCAAGCTTGAGCAGTAGATACATACAAAAGTATGTATATATATATATATATGTAAATATTTTAGGCTCAGGTTTAGCACATGGATTCCAGTCACTCCATTGCTTGTGTAGTTTTACCCGTCTCTGTGAGAGAGAAAGAAAGGGAGATGGGAAGCTGCAGCTTAACACTGGACCCAGCAGCCTGACCACACAACAAAACTGATCTGAGATCAGCAGGTTTGGGCGTGTGCAGCAGAAATGTACTGGTCCAGGCCCAGGCTGATGACTCAGTTCTAACCTGGAGGTGCCGGATCAGCCTGTCCCAGGATATCCTCCATGGCGCAGGAGATGGTGCTGTCTGCAAGGCTCCCAACATGCATTTCTGACAATTCTTTACAAAGTTACTCCTACCCCTGAATGCACACAAAGCTCACTTCACACCAGTCACGCATTATGAAATTACACACACACAATAGCAACAATATAGCATTTAAAGAGGACAATTCAATCTGCTACGAATTTTTTTGCCTTTAGGAAAACTTCTTAAAAATTAAATATTACAGACAGTACTACACTTTTAGTTACTTACTTTTTTTCCCTACCTGAAAGGCTACTTGGGTTTGGAGGGCTGTAATTGAGCAGGGTTTCCAGTTCTCAACTCTCATAATTGGGATGTAAAGCTCATTTTGCTGAATCAAGATAATCACTCATTAAATCCAGTGGTGTAGTGTTTAGTGGAGCCCAAGCTTGCAGTCTGCAGCCTTCCTGCTGTAGAGTAGCATAACAGGACAAGAGATGTTATATCCTTTGTAAAATATTATAATGTTGCATAACGTTATCATCACAAACTCTGAGGACAAAATGGGCCAACAGAACAAACACTTAATCTGGCTCATTTAACCCTGTGCTGGATTTTTTTAAAGTTGTTTTTTTAAAGTTTTTTAAAGTTTGTGCTGTAAGGGTATGACAAGAAATCTACAGAAGTCTAGCCGTAGTCATTTTTTAGCATGCCCTTTTGCTCTCTGAAACTCCATCTTTAACAAGTCCTGCCGGTTTAAAATGTTGGGTTGCGGAGAAGTAGAGGGAGTTGATGATGTAAACACCGGTGCTGACAGGACCCCGCCGGATCACGGATTCTGAGAACGCTGCTTCTCAGATCACACCCCCAGCCCTAAAACACCCACACAACTGCTCCCCCACATCACCCAGTCAGGGAGCAGCCCTGACACACCGCCCCTATCACCGTTTACACAAGCGCTTCCAGCACCTAAGACAGAGGGGCATGATGAATGCGCTTGGAGTCACACCTCAGCCAGCAGCTCTAAGAACGATCCAGAATGATTTCAGTGAATCTAGAGCTGGGGGTGTGGTTTATGCATATTCCACTTGCCGCCAGCGCCGAGTGATTTTCATTTTGTCGAAAAGCCAAAAAAATTCCACAAACAAGTGGACCAGCCCAGACAGGCAAGACAGAGTGAGAGATTTATCCCCAGAGCCATCCCGGCTCATAGCTGCGCGAACACATAACGCCCTCTCAACGTTCCTGTACAATACTGCCTGGCCCAGATCCTGCAAAGTGTTACTGTGCACTGCAGTGATATGGCAACTTTAGGGAATTGTTATTTGTCAGTATGGTTATGTTTATAAAAGTGGAGCTTGAATTTCCTCATCTGAATCACATGGAGGTGGACAGTATGCAAGGACAGTTGATGATGATGATGATGATGATAATGATGATGACGATGGATTACATTTATATAGCACCTTTCAAGGTTCTCAGAGCACTGTACAATAAAGGAAGGGGGACTGCCATCAACCACAACTAATGTGCAGCAGAAAGAGACATACTAATTTTTCTCAAACAACACCCTTCCTATGTATTTCTATAGGGCTGGAACTGGCAATCCTGGCCCTGCAGTGTCATAGAAGCTCCTGGTATGGGCCCATCCAGTTCCTTAATTACGTCATTGGATCAGCCATAAGGCACACAATAATGAATTTAGAGTTTTTAACATGTTGTATTCTTTGACATCCTCTTTTTCTTGTACTATTATATACTCATTCATAAAATTCATTGCCCCCCATGACCCCACAATTCCCCCACACTCCCTAGTGGGGTGCACCCCACAGTTTGAATGAGCGATGAGCTCAATTAATGCACAGTGAACATGATGAAACTCTGCATTTCTCCATAATAAGCAACCTGCAAGAGTGAGGCGCCGATTCGGAAAGGTGTAACCAGCAACTGAATTCTGAAAAAGGATACCTGCAAAAGCTAAGTTCTACACAGGTAGTGCAAAAAGCCTGAATATGTGTGCCACACCCACCCTTGTGCCCCTCAGTGAGTCAGAAGTAAAAGGAGCAGAGAAATGAACACAGACCAGTCATTTTAGCAATGCTCCGGGGGAAACAAGACATTCCTTCCCCTCGCTTTGTCCTCCACAATCCACTCCCTGTCAGCTGAGGGCTCCTCAGTCAATACACAAGATAAACATCAGCCTGCTCTCCGGCTGTCAAGGCACACCTCCCGCACTGTCCCTGGGCCAGCGCAATAACTCACCTTTTGCTCAATAGCACGCTGCAGCGGACCGCCGCACTGACCTCAGATCAGCACTCTGTCGCATCATGGAGGTCACGAACTCACACTTGGCTGTACGGATGGAAAAACAGAGCGATACAAAGAGAGAGTGAGGAAGGAGGGGGGCGGTTGTCAGTGGGTGTGGCCAGGTTCCTCTCCCACACCTCAGGGGATGGACACAGACCTCAGCTCACCAGCCCAGACGCAACACAATTAAAGAAGGCAGGGAAAAAATCAGCTCAATCATCAGTCTCTTCTTTTTCCAAGACACTTTTGATAAAAGATTGCAGCACTAGTAAAAATGCATTTGGTTGCTAAAACATATTGGCTTTTTGTACAACATGTGATATCTTACTCTTATCAAGTAGTTTCAACTATGTCTATGGAACCATGGACAACATTATTATCACAAATTTAAAACAGCATGCATCACTTCTTATTAATTTAGTACCTATTATCATTTAAATAGTGGCTATTAAATAGATATTTTGTTGGTGGTATGCTTTCAGAATATTGCAGAGTGAAAATCTAGTATATTTTTGTTTAGGGTATTTCCATAACTATCAAATCTATAATTATAGGCAGCGTGCTTTTAGACATCATTCATATTCAGTTATCTCCATGTGACCGCAAGACTAAACCAGCAGTTTTGTTTGTCTGAAACATACTGTCCCGGCGATGACTCTGTGAAAGACATTGTTGCTGCGTACCTACTGCAATTGTCAAAACTGACATAAAAACATAAGTGAAACTGCGAGCGCAATTTCCATTAAAATACAAGCAAAAACAAGCTTTCGTTTTACGCAAGAGCAGCACAGCCGCACTGCTAAAGGAATTTCTTAAAAAGTGCAAACGTAACCAAAATTACGCTTCATAAAATTCTCTCATGGTAAAATAGATTCACCATAATGAATATGAGAAAATAAAAAAACTGTTTGTGTAAAAGCACACACTTCACTCAAGAGCAAAGCGGTTTGGGAGGAGAAACTTTGTCAACCGTTCATGAGGGGAACAGGGAAAGAAAATATTACACAGCGCCAGAAACGACGAAGAAACCAGCAGGGAATTAAATACATTTCCTCATTGTGCAACAATGGGAAATGTCACCCTCATCTGGTGCATCTTGAAATTGTAGTTCGAGATTTTATTGTTGGATACAAACGGATCTCTCCGGCTTCAGCAAGAGACTGAAATGGGAGGGAGGGAATTGTCTCACAGCAGAGAAAAAGTTGGGGGTTGGATGAGAAAAATCGAGTGAGAAGAGCTAATCAATACCCCTATCTCAAATGGGCAAACGGTCTGAGTATTGATAATTGCATACTCTGTTTCATTGCGTAATGTGTATTTTTCACTGCCATTCACTTTAATGTCACAACAGCACAGTGTGTATGCAATTATCAGGAGCTGAATGTATCCCCACTTCTAAGCATCAATGTATTGAGTAGGGGCTTTTGAAGAGGTGAAGCGACTTAAAATTAAGTAGTTCATGCAGCCTCTTTGTTAGATTTTCAGGAGTCAAATTCAGCTTGTACTGGCTAAATTTGGTGTAATTATGGTTACATGAATGGTTATGCATGTTTCCTAAACTATTACACATGAGAAAGCAGTCGCATGCATACTGCACTTCAGCTAAGCAAGTCCTGTTTCAGCATCCAGGTTCCACTCATTGAATGATCTACCAGGAATGGGTGCAGTGCCACATTTGATCCATGGAGGGAGACATAATAGGGTGGGCTCAAAGGAGACATACAGATTTCAGTGTCTCATACACACACACACACACACACACACACACACACACACACACACACACACACACACACATAGATAGATAGATAGATAGATAGATAGATAGATAGATAGATAGATAGATAGATAGATAGATAGATATAGTTGTTATATATAGATATTATACATAGATATTGTTCTGATTGCCCTCTCCCGCATTTCTGTTCTGACAGAAAACATTAAAAGCAGACTTAAAGCAGAGTATTTGTGTGTAAAGGCAAAGAATGCATCCATAATTAGGTTTAATTTATTATTTAGCACGTTCTCAATTATGTACATAGTGCAAAAACTACAGTATTTTGCGAGCTGCCTTTGGCAAGCTGCATGCATTTTGCATGACAGCATCCCAAAGGCCCCCAATGTTACTGTATATCAACACAAAGATGAATCTGTGAAATGCATTATGATTGCATTAGCCTTGTTCAATTTCAATGGCCTTTTTCCAAAATAAAAGGCAAACTTACAAATTTCAGATTTCCCTCTGTCTCGTGCTATCTGAAGTAACACCGTGGTACATTTAAATGAGGTCTTTCACTGGAACGGAGATCCACACACATCCAAGACCGCTCTGGGGTAGGAAATGAACCATTAGGGAGTTCCAGCAGGCGGGCAGGTAGATAATGTGGCCCCCTTTGAATGACAGTCAGCGCACATGCCGTTTTCCCTCTCGCCCTCGTGCAGCGCCTCTCCTCCGTCCCTGTGGCAGTGTGAGAGCTTAATCGAGCCCTGTGTGCAGTTTCTGTTATCACGGCCCTGTCCCGGTGGCCCCCCATAACTCTAATTATGTCTCCTGCGGGCAGTTCTGACGTCCTGCGGCGGTGAGTTTGGGAGCTCCTCGTCGTCTGCAATTTGAGGGGCAGGAACGCAGAGAGATCCCATGAGGCAAAGGTGACACTTAACTGAGCCGGTGTGATAGGCACAGACGCTGAACGGAGTCACCTCTAATAGAGCAAGTTAACCCTTACACTAATAGAGCAAGTTAACCCTTTCTCTAACAGAGTGAGTTAACTCCTACAATAATAGATTGAGTTAATGCTTACACTAATAGAGCAAGTTAATGCTCAGACTAATATATGAGTTTACCCTTACAGTAACACAGCAAGTTTCACCTTTAAACTAATAGATCAAGTTAACCCTTCTCTAACAGAGCGAGTTAATTCCTACAATAATAGATTGAGTTAATGCTTACACTAATAGAGCCATTTCACCTTTACACTAATAGAGCGAGTTAATCCTTAGCCCAGAGCTCAGACCCCTGAAGGCAGCTGTGTCTGAATGTTCCACCATAGATGCCTGACTGCAGCTTCTGCTGAGGACAGATGAAGACTCCCCTACCTCCCAGAGACCTTTGACCTATCATTGGGAGTGGTCCCTCTGCAGGTGGAAGACCCGCACACTGGCCTTCATGGCAAGTTGAAACTTGTGAGCATTGAAAAGGAGAGGATAAAAACTTATCCTCAAACTGTCCTGACTCTGTTTTAGCTTGCTTTTATGTGGTTAATTCAGTTGATTCTTCAAACGCACTACCTTTGTGTATTTCTGATTGAATAATTGTAATTGTAAATATCCAGTGCACCATGCACAAGCAGCTGTCCTAGATCAGCATTTTTGGAAGGCCCAATCAGAGAATACAATCACAGCTGAATAGGTTTATTTTAAGTATTTCTACACACTTGTGATAAATATAATTGCAGGGTTTTTTATATTTGAAGTACATTACAATAATCTGGGAAGGTGATGCATTTCGATTGGCTCCCAAACTGTGTTAGAATGACATTTGCAGTACAACCCTTAAGCTTCTACCACACTATCAAGTTTTGCACAACAGGAGCAACAGCATGACTTGTTAAGAGAAGATTAGATTTCAGGAGTTACAACACAGGGTTTTAAGAGAAGGTTGAATATCAGGAGCTACAGCACGGTACTTTAAGAGAAGGTTAAACATCAGGAGGCACAGCATGGTGCTTTAACCCAGTGTTTCTCAATCCTACTCCTGGAGCCCCCCTGTCCTGCATATCTTCTATCTATCCTTGCTCAAACACACCTGATTGAAATTAGTGACATGCTCTTGATTAAATCAGGTGTGCTCAGCTAATCAAAACTGCCACTGATGAGTTCAGTCAGGAAGATAGAGCAGGGAAAGATGGAAAACATGTGGAGCAGGGGGCGCCCAGGAGCAGGACTGAGAATCAGTGCTTTAAGTGAAGGTTAGATATCAGGAGCTACAGCACGGTGCTTAAAAGTAGAGAGTTAGCTGTTAGCGTCACACACATTTTTCCCATTATCACTGACACGCCAGCTCCGTTGAAAGGCTCAGTCATTAGCAAACTGCTAAAGCGGATGGCAGAGGCGTTCCGTCAGCCTCCACGTCCCCCTGGCTCCCCTAGCTGGAGATTAAACACACCATCATGCCGCAGTGGTGGCTGGCGTCTCTCTGCGCGCTGGAGCAGAGGAAGCGGAATGCATTATTCATTATCATAAGACAAGGCCCTAAATCTACTTCCTGAAAGTGCATTACACACTGATGGGGTGTGACGGGTTTGGAGCGCTTCAGAGAATCGTCCCGAAGCAGCATCGTTTTCGCCTTGTGTTTGTGTCAGCTTAATTACTTTTCTCATGTTTATCCGTTTGTAGAGTATGTCAGAGGATAATGGACTCAAACAGACTGAAGTTCTGCTGCGGGGCTGGTGAGGCACAGTGAATTATGGGATTGATCTCCTTTTGAACACCCATCTGGGTCTCTGTCAGTATCTGGTACAGTACACAGCTGGTTTGGGAAAAGGGGCCATATCTTTAAGATGCACAGAATGGCAGGTAGCCATTATCAGCCAATATCAGTAGCGGATACTACACTGTATCAGTGCTCTGACTGGATCTATGAGAGTAGAGGGCACATACATGAAGGTTTTCCTGTACAGATAAAGAAATGAAAAAACAAAAATCTTTCATCATAAGCAGCATTTAGCTATGGGTCCATTGTTTTCATGATAAAAATGACACAATGGTGTTTGAATTTGGGCAAAACACAGAGGAGTATTTTTTTTCTCTGCATGAGTGTGGGACAGGTGGGTTTCAGCACAGTAGGGATTCAATAGAACACTAAAGTGTGTCAGGGACCGAGTTGCTACTATGAGCTGACTTTGTTTTCTCTTTAGAGAGGGGAAGTGCGCAGTAAGAGAAAACCTTGGCACACTACGACTCCACCACATTCTCCAGCTGGAGGGCTGCCACACCACTTTTTTCTCCAGAACTCCTTCAGCCACAAACATTCGCAGAACTGGGAAAAGAGGTGGAGCTGGTTCAGGCCCAGGTGGCTCAGCCTCTGTCTGGAGCAAAGGACTGCAGACACCACGGCCCTCCAAGACCAGAGCTGAGATTATCCAATGATCCGTCAAACTCCTTCCGGAAACATTGTTTCTTAGCGCACTGGGCCTACATGTCAAGACATTTTTTTAAGTGCTCATCCCCGTGGCCCTGCGAGCAGACTTTAACCACAGCCTTCTTTTTTATATGTTTTTGTTTATATGTTTTCATGTTTGTATGTTTTTGTGGTTTTACATTTTTTTGTGGGGGTGTCTCTCCTGGTGAACATCAGAAGATACGCTTCCCTGGATAACACCTTTAATGAGGGCTTGAGAGAAAGGGCTCATGTGGAATGTCAGCTTCATGCCCCCATGAATAAATAATATTCATTTTAACTACTTGGAATGTTTATATAACAGGATGTATTTAATACAGAATGAAATATGTATTATGGCCGCATCATGACCTAGTTCTGGTTCCCCATTCAGATACCCTGTAGAACCCAATGCTGGGAGCTGGATGCAGGAACATTGAATGAGTAAGTGTATATTTGAGGAATGCTTAAAAGGCCTCCAGCAGTAATTTGAGTTGAGAGGAAGTGAAAATCGCTCACTGTGATTTAGGAGATGCCTTTAATGTGTTTGATGACCCCGGCAAGGTGGAGGTGTTGGTTTGCCTCTTTATCAGTATGGTTTGGAAAATTGAAGGGCTGCAGAAGGCTGACAGTTTGGACACCAGAGTGAATAAATATCTGAGGGAAATGGTTAAGAATTTTTTTTGGGTCTTTGGGGAAAACTTGCTGAGTCAGTACTTATAAATTTTTCCATTTTGTATCCACTTAAAATTTTTTTTTTTTGCCTGAAAGAAGCCAGTCTCAATGGTCCCTCAGAAATAGTTCCACATTCCTGCTCAGTTGTGAAATGGTCAGGCTAGATTGAAACTTATGGTGAAACTGTGTTGAAAGAATCAGTCAAATGTTTTACTGGAAATAAAGCTCTGTGAATTCAAGCTCTCGCATTTAAATGTGTACTTTGTTAGAATCAACATGCATACAGTATGAATGACCAAAGCGAGTAAAAATTGTAATTCATATTATATCACTTTTATTTATTAAAGCACTTCTGTTCTGAAGATGGCGATAGTTATTCTTGCTCTGTGTGAGGGGGTGACACATTCATGCATTGCATCATCTTCTGTATGAACTGTTACCCACATGGGCTCTTTAGCACCTTTAGCACTCTGGACAGGAGTATCTGCCCAGTGACTAAATGCGATTTAAAAGTTTAATTTTATCTGATATCACTGGATGTCACTGTGACAGGTTCACTGAATCTAATCAGAAACACACTGGCTAAACACAAGCTCCTTCCAGTGCTTGGGCAGCTGACACTAATTCTCTGATTTTGCACTTTCTGCTGCTGCTGCTGAAAACTACAGACCTGATCTTAAACGAATGATTGATTAGGCTCATGCTTTCCCTTCTGTCTCTTCCCGGGATGAGAATGTAGGACATTCAGGCCAGTTCACTGTGTCTATAAACCGTATTGCCTCTTCGTGCTTCAGTCTTTGCAGCACAAACATCCACCACAAAGCTCTTCAGCATGTCAGTGTGGGAAGGGCACTGAGTGGAACTCAGCGTCAGAGTCCCCAGCAACTCCATCAAACCTGCCCGCCCATTCCTGCTAGTCCCCTGAGACATGCCAAGCCAGAGGACTGTGCATTTCTGCATGTAAACCATGCTATCCACATGGCTTGTGGAATAACACCAATTTACAATTTGAAGGACCATGCTGTTCCACCACAGAGACCTGAGGATGGCTCTACAAATGGGCTTTGAGCCATGAGACGGGTTTCGTCATCACTCCTAAATGCTAAACCCCTGTTCACTGTGACCATATGGAAGCAGCCCTAAAAGTTCAGCTGCCGCCCAGGGATCCCTTGGAGAGCGGCGAGACCAGCAGCAGCTCCAGACACTTGTCATGTCTCCACTGATCTCTCCGAGCAGAGACGAGGGCTTGATAAAAACTCCTCCAGGTTTTACAGCCCTGAGAAGCAATGCAGGGAATACTGTAGGATGAGGTGTGCTATATCGTGCTTGTATTCTGAGCCACAGGAATCCGTATTATAGAATCACAAACACGCAAAGAACAACGCTCTTCCTACAGTTAGGCTTCCGACATTGATGTAGTACAGCTCCAACAAAAAGAGTGAAAACCATGGGGACCACGGAGAGGGAACTCCAGGGAACACGCCTGTGTTCTGAATAAACATCAGTTAGCCTCACTGTTGCAGTTTACCATGTGCAACTAATGGAAGATCGACATTATTTTAATAGTTTTCTACAAAAAGAGATTTCTGGAAAAAAATGCCTTTGAAAATGAAAACCAAACGGATTGTGATTGCCGTTGTCATTTGTTTAATGTTGGCTTGTTTTATGCTGATCTCTCCACTATGTCACTTATGCCTGGCAGTATGTTTATGTAAGTTTATGTTTATGTAACATTGAGTCATACGACCACAGATTGTTTCAGTAGTCATAATACAACATTGTTTGTATAGTGCTGTTGTCACATTACATTACATTATAGGCATTTAGCAGATGCCCTTATCCAGGGTGACTTACAGAGGTTACAAGTTTTTACATGTTCCCATTTATACAGCTGGATATTTACTTTGGCAATTCTGTGTTAAGTACCTTGCCCAAGGGTATAACAGCTGTACCCCAGCAGGGAATTGAACCAGCAACCTTTCGGTGATGAGTCCTGCTCCTTGCCACTATGCTACACTAGCCTTATTACAGTATAAGCCCTAATCCATAAATAAGTGTAGATCAGAGCATCAGCTAAATGAAGGCAAGGGAGTGTAAATGTGGTATGGCATTTCGACCTGTCCATCAGGGTTCTCCATAGTGGCAATATAGAGGACAAAGACAGACAGCGACATGGAAAACAAAAGTGCTTAAACCTGGTTCATTTTTTTCATGAAAAGATTGATATTGCTGCCACATTACTGTCACTCTGTATCTCTGCCTCATATTGATCACCAGGAAACCCACAATGCTTTCAGCACAGAGCTCTCAAATCACATTGCAATTCATAGAGCCTGCACTTTCCAATTTCAACCCCCAGGTGGCAGCCTTAGCTCAGATTTAACAGGGCAGCAGATGACAGGGTTGTTAAACTATGGCACTGACATTTAATCCTGTTGATTATGTACGGTGTAGAGATGATGGGGTGTCATAAATTGTTCCAACTCGTGGTCCAAAAAATATTTATTCAACGTCTCGGCCAGATGACGTCAAGCCTTGAGAGAAAGCAGATCTGCACCAGCTTTCTCTTCAAATGAGAAACTATTTACTAAAAAAAAAAAAAAAAAAACTAAGCCTCGTTTGAACAAAATTACACAAACACTCATCCTCCATTCTGTGCTGAGGTCACAAGTTTACTGAAGCAGTGTGGGTGGATGCTTGCCAGATGAGATCCCATAATGAAGAAGGTGATTCAACCCAATGGATCAGTATATGAGGGAATAAATATACTAATAAGCATATAAATTCCCAGTAACAATGGAATACATTTACAGCATATGCATTCTGACATTTCTCCACCATTTAAACTGCCCTGACCTCTGTTTCTTTCCCTGACCCCTGACCCTGGACCCTGGACCCTGGTAAGAAAGAAAGAAAGAAAGAAAGAAAGAAAGAAAGAAAGAAAGAAAAGAAAGAAAGAGAGGACAGTGGAAGAGGAAGAAAACATACAGAAAAAAAAATGACGCAAATAAAAAAAGAAAGACCACAGTGGATTTATTTATTACCCAGAGAACAGGCACAGCACTGAGGGGATGAAGGGGTGACTAACTTCACAAACTGGAGGAAGCTCCTGTCTCCTTATTGACCATATATGACCTTATATGACCTTTACACATCTTGCTCTTGTGCCTGTTGTTTGCTCACTATTTGCACTTTTGTACGTCGCTTTGGATAAAAGCGTCTGCCAAATGAATAAATGTAAATGTAAATGTATTCTCATGTCCTTTCCATCCCTGCAGAAATACGAGCTGTTGTTTCTTTCCAGGTGCTCAGCTAAGTCTCTGCCTCTGTCGTTCAGTTCCAGATGGGCCTGCGTACCAGCACAGAGGCCCAGACGCGGAGCTCGCCAGCAGATGAACCTCTGTATGCTCCTCCTTGTGGTGTTTGCATGCACTCGCACACACACCTCTTCCTGCAGAAACGCTCCACTCCAGATCACCCACACCCAGTCTTTTCCCTGCAGAAACATTACATTATATTATCCAGAGCGACTTACATAGGTTACAGTTATATCCATTTACACAGCTGGATATCTACTGAGGCAATTGTGGGTTAAGTACCTTGCCCAAGGGTACAGGAGCAGTGCCCCAGCAGTGAATTGAACCGGAAACCTTTTGGTTACACGCCATGCTCCTTACCACTATGCTACACTGCTGCCCTTTAACGATCCACTCCAAAAATGATCCACTCCAGATCATCCACACCCATACCTCTCGCTGCAGAAATGGTCCAGACCAGCTCTCCAATACACACACCTTTCCCTGAGGAAATGATCCAAACCAGATTTCTATCACACACACCTCTCCCTCCAGAAACAATCCACACCAAATCTCAACACACAAACACACCTCTCCCTGCAGAAATGATTTGCACTAGATCTCCAACACACAAAGACACCTCTCTCTGCAGAACCTATCCACACCAAATCTCCGCCACCTTATCCTTCCTCAGATCTAAAAAGGTGCACACATGTGTCAAGCATTTTCAACCTTTTTTCAGAGCACTCTGTGTAAAGTTAATGGAATTCAGCCCAAATGCAGTCTCAGACAACAGCCTCCACAGAACACTATGCTGCACCCCTAAACATTAACAATCACTAAATAACGAGCAGTTGGTTAAAACGCCACTCAAGCGTTCAGTCCACTCTCGCTGTTTCCAAACCGCTGCGTCCCATTCACTGCAGAGCTCCTTCCAATGCGGGAGCTATGTGGAGTTTTTCTGAGGTCGCCGCGTGTGAGCCGGATGCCTGCAAGACACATGCCTATAGGATTACAGCCCGTTTTATGCTCCGCTGGAGCTAGTCCTAGTCTACCTACACGCGGCTCGTTAAGGACGGCCTGACTCACGTGGGAGTTCTTCAGCACGGTTGTGGCGTCCGTGCCTTTTTCCCCCCCCGCGCAGCCTGGTCAGCCGAGGACAGCGCGCATCTTTTGCGCTAACTCCTCACATCGACGGCAAGGAGACCCGATTTCCTGCTTAATGAGGCACGTAGTTAAGGAGCGTGAAAGAGCAGCTTTATGCTACGCTTCCACTGCACCTTCAGCTTGTGGGTAATTTGTGGGAGGTGGGGGTGGGGGAGGCCTTTTATCTCTCGGTGTAAGCAAGCGGCGTCTGTCGCTGTCCTTCACCACCCTCTGCGTGTTAGGCCATATTCACGCACGCACTTCACAAGAAGAGTCGGGGAAGAAGAAAGAAGGAACCTACATTCTTTTGTCAAAAGCGGCCGCCACCACTGTAGCGCTGGGATCGAGGCTGAGGATGAAATGAGGAGACGCCCCGCTCAGAACACGCGCTTTGGGGAGCCCCATTAAACAGCGCATTTCTCCGAGGGCAAAGCCAGAGCCAGAGCCACGGTCTCCTCTGCAGTTCCCCCCGCTGGGGTCCTGGCCTCACAGTGCAACCTGCAGCTTTTCAAACCACGCCGATGGTGGTAGTTTGCCCAATTCAGCAAATTGAATATTTCTGTTCCCCATCGGTTTGGGAGTTGCCGTTAGTAATATTTCATTCAAAGGCTCTGCAGTGAGCTTTAAAAATAGCCTAGTGGCCTACTTTGTGACAAGAATTTCAGGTTCTGCAAGATCACATTGTGGACAGGACCTTTAAGATATTTAAGATCACACTTCATATTAGAGCCCCATTAATCCATTAATTGATGTATTATTAAAATATTATTAACATTTAGGGCAGGCACTACAAAACTAAAACAATTATAATTAACTATTAATTAACAGTTGCTCATAACAAGGACAAGGGGTCATGGAATAATTTCTCAATTTTTCTCCATTCAGTCTTACTTCAGGTTTTTTTTTTTTTGCTTGTTGTTTGTTTTCTTTCTGTCTGGAAGTAGTGTTCTGTGAAGCATTCTATACAAATCAGATTGTGAAAGGCACTACCCCAGATTTAAGTTGATTGATTGATAGATAGATTAGGTAAAGCCATTTGATAGTATTATATTTTAGCCATCAAGCTATTTTGCTTAATATGCAAGTATGTATTACAACCCTGTCCTGATATTCACCATTTAGAGATCTGGAAGACATTCTCCTGTTTCACACTACATCAGTTAATATACATTGTATCATTGAAACTCATGAAATATAAAACTAAATAAATGAAACAAAATAAAACTTAGATGAAAAAAAAAAACACTGGACAAGTTACCCAGAATAATTTACGCACAGGTTGTACGGGTTTGCTTTGGAATAGCGCAGGCTCAGTTCAGTAATGTGTGTCCAATTGTTTAATTTTGCCTGGCTTCAATTTTCTTTCATTTAAATAATGTCTTTCATTTCAGTTTAACAACATGACTATTTCTGCAGGCGTTTATACTGCCTGTAGAAAATAAGTATTTGGTGTTTCTTCCTTTGATCATACACGCGCCGGGCTGAATGAGAACAGGCTATGTTGTCATCCACTGGCTTGAGATCTTCCCAGAATTCCATTCTTTCATACCAAGCTAGCAACAGAGGGAGCGTACCGGTTCTCTCCTATTACAGCTCCCAAACTGCAAGCTAAAGCCTCATCAGTTAGAGCGGTAAGAGCTCTATGTGCATGACTCATGTTCCATTTGCAAAGGGAACACAGAGTTCTTCTGCTGTGATTGTGCTGTATCTGAAGGCAGCTGGTAACTCATTTTTCTCCTCTGGGAGCACCAATGATCAAGCTGAAATTTCCCGCACAGTAAGTCTTCTTTATGACCAGAGCGGAGACATACAAAGCTTTTCAGATATTAAAACCATTCAGGCAGGGCTTTGCAGCTGACTGTATACAAGATGTCACTCTGTGATTCCTGTGTTAAAAATGTTTTGTGGCAGAGATTGGGGCAAATGTCACAAACAGGAAGACATGAGCAGCCTTTGTGGGTATCCAGCTGGAGACACAGATGTTATTAGTTCTGGGATGCTATAACTGCCTCCGCAACACTGATGTGTTACGGTCTTGGGTGAAAAACTGCTGCACACCAGCAGTGAGGGGACATGAAGGTGGGACACAGCATTCTGAATACTGGGCAGCACATGGGTGTTTTTCAGAGTTTGCATTTCTAGTGTTTGCACTGTCACTGAAATGAAATCACTGACAAGAACCATTAATCTCTCATATAACATTCTTCCTCTACTGTAGTTAAAGCATAGCCATTATTAAACATTCTGCCAAGTTTGACAGGTTCAAAGGGTGTCTGTCAAAGAGTTTCCTATTGCTCAGACTCCCTTAAAGAAATTTTGACTGTCCCCTGCCTCCTTGTATTTCTCAGCAATGCTGTGCCACGAAACTACAAATTTTTCCCTTTTTCTTCTTTTTCTTTCAAATTAAAGGGGAAGATCTCACAGTGCCTCTGAAAAATCAAATAAAACGGGAAGAGGAAGAACACTTGAGCCCCATGGCAGCACAGAAGTCTCTTTGACATTAAATGGTAATTACCAAAATAGTTTACCTTTACGACTTCTGAGCACGGGGGTTTTCACTGAGGTGCTGCATGTGTTATTTCAGAAACTGCTTGCAATGCCAAAACAAATCAAAATGATACGGGGCAGAATTCCTTAAAAAACACGACTGTATATCATAATTTTACTTCCTGTCAGGGGCCATTTTAGAAATGTATAGCAGGCTCATTCCAAAAGGATGTTGTTTTTGTAAATTAAAATAGCAGAATGCAGACAGAGATGTGTTCATTGGATTTCTTAGATACTAGTAAATGATAAATAATAAACAAACAATAATTCATCTTCCTCAAATGAACTCCCAAATGTCATTCTTCCTTTCCTTCATTATATTTATGACTCTGACTTTAATGAAGTGCTCAGCTGTTTTTCTCACGTTTTCTCATCTGTTCATTGAAGAATACATTGTCTTATGATGAGCTAGGCCGGTCTTATGGACAGAGGGGGAATGAGAAAACCCTCATGTAGTGATGGCCCTTTTCACGAACCCTCATTTTTATGGATAAATAAATCTCTATTAAAATGAATTCCCATTGCTGAGACACCAGCTTGGTTGCTGTGTCCTTATTACTGAACTAAAACATAGACCCCAAAAAACACACTTGCTGTCACCCATTCCTACTAATAAACTTTCTCACAAAGTTGTATGCCCGTTTCCTCTTTGTTTGCACTGAAACGTGTATCTTTAAACACGTTCACTGTGATCAGATGGGGTGCAGTAAACCGTAGACTGCCTGCTGCAGACTTCTGTGTGCTGACGCTGCAGCAGAGTTCTCTCATTTGACATTAAAAAAAGCCATTCATCGCCCGGAGAAGGAACACGGAAACTCTCTGGGCGATACTGGATCATTCAGGTCTGAGGTCACAGCTTGGGAAATACTGATTGATGTCTCATGCGCAAACTGCACTGTGATGATGCAGCACTCAAAGGGGAAGTTTCGCTGCACAGTTTGCTATCGGCAGAGGGCTCCACCCACCCTCCATCATTTTTCTCGCTTTTTTCTATACACCCGCTCTCAGGCCAGCCCACCAGTCCACTGTCTGGGAATATCACCCCAGTTAATATTAGCTCTCTCTCTATATAATGGATCCTTTGATAATGTACTTCTTAATCCTTCCCCAAGGGATATTGTTATGAAGGGGAAATTCCTGTATTAAGTGTTTGACTCTGCAGTGAGAGGATAACCTGCTCAGGGTCTGTCCCTGCCTCCTATAAAAATACCTCCTCTCCAAGGTCCTGCGTACAGTTGTGACATGGTCAGATTGAACAGCTCTAGTTTCACTCATAAAGACGTTGAGACTTCATTATAAGAGTGGAGGTGATCCTCTCTCTGTAACTTGACCATGTAGAAACTCAACAACCCTGATGAAGCCCTTCAAAGGGTCACAGTGTAGGTGTTGCTTTTTAAGCTTTGTGATTGCCATGTCAATATACAGTGAATAAGGCTTTTTAAGTTTTTAAAAAGGACCATTGTTTCTTTCCTCATATAATTTTAAAAAATCGCAAAAACAAGGCAAAGTGTTGCATTATCTACCTGTATTCAGCTGAAGATACAGGAAAACATGTGTACTCTCCAGCTCTCCTTTAATGTTGTTTTCTGCAAGTGCATGTATATATATATAGAATAGTATGTTGCCAGGACAACAAAAATATCTAAATGAATAAAATCAGCACATCTTTGAACCCTAGCCCACGCACACGCTTCAAAAGGAAAGCCCTTCTGCCACCCGCCATTCCAAAAACACACAGCCATTCTTTGTGGCCTGAATGGTGCTATACGTGAAAAGAAAGTGATTACACACCACAACCCTCTCTCCCAGCTGTCCGTACGACAAGGAAACAAGCAGGACAGAACATTATAAGCGTTTCAGCTTGGTCAAGGTCATCCACTGCACTTCTAAACCAAATCATGTTGACTGTATCAACCCCATAAACTGGCAATTACATTCCACAGTATTTGGAAAGAAACTAAACAAACATATTTAAACATAATTGGAGGGTGACCTGGGGCCGTATGCTCATTAATGTCGCAAGAATGTAAGAAGTTAAATCAAGAAAAAATTGCCATTCATCTCAGTTCTGCATATAGCCTAAACATATCTAGCACTGTGTCAAGCCTAATCTGTATCAAGTCTGGTATTAAACAGGTCTAAGGGCCTCTGCTTATATTTACATTCAGTCCCTTGGCAGGCACTCTTATCTGTGGCGACTTGCAAGGCTTCCAGAACAATTCCAGGGAAACTATTCTATGGGCGATTCTATGGCACAGTACTGTGGCATTGTGGTCAGTTTATGAACTTTCAAACCCCGCACTGGGCACTGCTGCTGCCGAATCCCACACGCCATTCACCGGCCACGGGCCTGATGAGTTCAGCCACACAAGTGAAAAACGTGAGAGGGACCCAGAGAGGGGGAACGGAGGGGAATTTAGAGAGTTAGGTCCATAAGTTCCTTTCTGTTTTCAAAAGTTTGATACTCTGTAAGCTTTTAGGGAGGCTGCGCATGTCCACCACATTGTTTGCATTCAGGCGGATTACATTTCCATACCCCCTCTGACACGAACAAAAACCGGAGCCGTCATCAACATATAAAGTTCCTCAACCTATTTGATTTAGCGGGGCCTGCTCCCAATTAGGGATGTCCCGGTGAGACCCCCGAGCGCTGCCAAGAACATGCTGTACTCCCTCTCACATAGCAGCGCGGAGCCCCGTGAAGCGGGGAACGTCAGGGCCAGCGCTGTTGCCCAGTCACGGCATTCCCCACCCCCACTCCCCAACCCCACCCCCAGCGAGGGTCTGACAGCTGCTAGGGGCTGACACAACGCTCCGCCATCCCCAGCAACGAACGCTCCAATCCCGTCTCCCCCGAGTCACCTCCCACGTATGCCAGCCACCACAACTTCACCTCATTTTCCTCGTAGGTGCCCACAGGTATCTGTGCCAGACGTCTCCATTAGACGTACCCACCCCCAGATCACGAGTCTGGACCATCGCTCACTCATCCTGCTAAGTCCATGTACGTCAGGGTAATCTGAGCGTCGACTACACAGAACACATTTAATTTCCAGGGGTCACGCGGCTCCTCTTTAGTTAGTCCTCTGTTAGGGGCAGAGTTGCCGAAATGTTTTTCCAGATGCTCCTAAAATGTCTAGAACTGCCGACACTGCCAAAAGTCATTAATTTCCTCCGTGTCCTCCGCCATGTCACTAAAAATACAGGACATATGTTCTTTTCAGAGGCATCTGAAAAACACCACTCACAAATGTACAAACATACAGTTCTATGTTTTAAAATCCCAAACAAGACATGCATGCATTTTCTTCACATTAGCATGCATTTCACACCAGCAGGTGATGTTCAGAATTAAAAACATGCATTTCACTGCAGTCAGTTGGGTCTTCCATGCCATGCAGACTGTTGTCACCGGACTCCTTCCCATGTGCAAGACACCCCAACTTAGTGTGATCTGTCTCATCATTTTATGGTTTCTACCCAACCAAGGCAGTAATGTACTCACAGATCAACCTAAGGATCCACCACAAAATCACACAATCTCACTGTATACTTATGAGAGCAGTCATGGATATTACACATTCATTGTTGTAGATGTTGAATATTGAAAGTTGGCCTTTGTCAGACTGTCCTAAACAGCTGTCCTCAACCCTGCAATATAAACCCAGCACCTACAGCTTAACCATACTGCACACTGGTAAAGAAATACAACTCTGACGACAGTCATATGAGCAGCCAAGAAAGGCATGTGCTGCTCTTTAAAAAAATTTGAAATCAAATCTGTGTGACAGATTATCAGTTGAGATATTTTCTCACACAACAGATTAAAGCTATCTGTGCCAGTATTAATATCAAAGTAGCTGCTATTGCTTCAGCATCAACCAACACATTGAGTTCTGTTATGCTACACATCACTTTGCTGGCTTTGAAGCACTGCATATTTTTCCATTGAGTTGTTGATAGTTATTTCCCAACTAAAGATGCACACTCCAGGATCAGGAAGATGCACATTCCAGGACACTGATGTTGAAATGATCCCATAGCTGCCCAGGATGGGTCACTAGACAGCATAGCTAGCATGGGATATCCACAACCAACATACACCGATTCATAGCTAGCATGGGAGCTCCACAATCAGCATGTAAGATGAGATCACACTCTGAAGATTCTGGAAGAAATCGTAACTTTGAGCAGGGTGACTAATGGATTTCCATCTAATATTTTGAAGACAAGGGGAGAAAGAGACAGTTCAAACTTTCTTGTGTAATCTAAGATGCCATGCAAACACTCCAGACTAAAAAGCATTTCTTTACAGTATATCACAGACAGGAAGACCAAAGAAGGGAAATCCTCCAAAGATCCTGTTTGTCGAGGCTGTCGGTTCGTGTTTGAAGAAAGAACCACTTTAAGCACATCTACAATGTGTCTTAAATAAGAAATGCAACCCTATGCACAGCTGACTGCGGTTATTTTAAGTCTCTGAAGTGCTTTTTGATGTTGAACACTAAGGAATGCTCACCAGGAATATACACACCCGGGTACACATCCATACACCCGGGTACAGATATCCATACACCCAAGGTTAAAGGACTTCCAGTACTAAGCTAATAGAAAACTGTTTCCTGTACACCCCATAGTACAGTTAAAGGACTTCCAGTACACCTGGGTACAGCTAATAGATTTCCTGTACACCTGGGGAAAGCTAACAGATTTCCTGTACACCCGGGTACAGCTAACAGCTCACCATTTTCACTTTAACCATAATTTAGCCCCACCTAAACATGACTGTATTTTGCATTTGTTTCCATGTACATGAGGTACATCTGAGTCCTCTCCCAGCCTGGTCTCATAATAATGTCTGTGCACACCCCTATGAATAAACAGCAAAAAAAAGTGTCTTTGCAATCAGTTTAATTGTTTATTATAACAAAATGTCAGCCACCTCCATTGCTTAAAAATCTGTACTTTGAACATGCTTCTGCACAATCCCACACAGGCCCATGCTGTCATCAGAGGATGAACATGCAGCAGTCGCACAGTACTAATGAATGAGCAGTGGTTGCTAGGAAATGGTTGCATGGGTAAAAATGGAGCATTGACCTCAGAGCTGAATCGTTGAAGGAAGGACAGAAAGAAGCAGCGAAACACTTGTGCTTGTGACATGCGGGGCATGAGTCAATGTGACCATGTGAAAACACATGTGACATGGGGAAATCAGTTTTTAGATAACTGCGACAAAACAAGTAGACTTCATATCTGACTTTATGAGAATGGACTGTGAAAGTTCCAAACAGGACCCTTTTGTGTTCATCTGTTTTCAGAATGAATTATCATTAAAGAAAAAAAATGCATTTTATAATCAGCATTATATAATCAGCCCTGACATAATCCTCCCTGACTGTGTTATATTCAGTTTGAGTGGTGGGGGGTAGGTACATGCCCTGACCCTTAACTCAGCTGCCAGAACACAGATGCAAGTTACAATCCTGCGTTCGGTGGAGGGTGTTCCATGGATGGAATGGTTCAGTGCCATGTTGGCTTCTACAAGTCAAAGACTAAGATCAATAAAAAATATTTTAGTGGTTTATCTTTCTTGGCTGTAATCACTGTTTGACACCAGGCTCTGCACTGATCTGTTGCATTGAATCCTTCTGTGGAATTATCCACTGGCTCTGCCTTCATGGATGTTATCATAAAGACGTGACAGAGTTTCAGACTTCAGACAGAAATGTCAGGATTTACAGCTATATCAATAACCAGACTTAAATCTTGTCCTTATGGGAGGGTAGTGAAAAAACAGGACAGTTCTCTCTGAAACAGAAGTTCAAACCCAGTGACAATGTAAAGCCTTCCACCTATTAATCACTAAAATGTGGCAACAACAAAAACAAAAGAAAATATGCACCTTATCTGCCCTACATTTTGTATCAAGGTTAGGCATGTTTTCACCTTTCACTCAAGGACAGTTATGAATTACTGAAGTGACTGCTTAGAATTATCTTGACTAACAAAGCGTCACGATTCCAAGACACCATGTCTCCGATGTGCGTCTCCAATGCATCTGTTAAATGGCGTCTTTTCCACATTTGAGGCCACAGCTGTACACTGTGTTCCCGATAGCATCTATTGTCATGGTAACTCGGGGGAAAAAAACTCAAGGTGTACTTCTGAAGAGGCGCTTGTACGTCATTCCTCACATAAACATCCCCCCAGCCAATGGCTGCACTTATAGAAACTCAGGGCCTCAGTGAACTCTGCTATCTTCTAATACCTCAGACCTCCTCTGACTCCTGTGAGTGACCAAAAAGTACCGCTTTAAATACTGTTTTAATGAGAAAATAAGACTCAGGGAAAGTCTTGGGTTACATACACAGTATGGAACATTTCAGCCTCAGTCTAATATGGTCTATTGACTCATTATATCCAGCTAAACACTTCAGCTTTATTTTAAAATGTCTGCTTACACTCAGATTGAGGCCCAACAAAAGGTTGAAAAAAAACCCCCAAAGTACTGTTTTCCCTCTCGGGGTGTCTCCAGTCCTGCGGGGTGGACTGAAACACAGAGCAGTCCAATAGCCTTTTGCTTTCTGTGATGAGCGCAGTAACTGTGTTATAGCTGATGGAATGCATATGTGTAAATAATCATGAATCGTACAAGCGCACAACAGTTCACATGCACAATATAAGTAAACAAAACAAATAGTGTTTCTTCAAACTGCTGACGCGACAATGTACAGCAATGGGCTGGAGACACTGATCCAGCTAATCAGTGAAGGAGCATGGCACTCCTCCCAGACCCACTGCCTGACTTGGCTACCCCAACACCGATGGGGTTGCTGTTGGGAAACCCGCCCGAGGTGGCGGCCACGTGAAGGCAGAGGCGCTGTTTGTCCGCAGTTAACGGAGTCTAGACCTGCTCCCCGAACGCGCCAGACAGCCGTCAATTCTCTGAGCCAGAGGCGCAACTGTCTCTGACCCTGTCTGCCTCAGCACTTGCCTGCCGCCGCAGCGCCCGACAGAGCGAGCCAGCAACCAGCGCAGCCGGAGAGAAAGGCTTTATGGCCCCTGGTTACGGACTCGTAACAACCGTCACGCAAACTACAGGCACGGGAGCCTTATCAGGTGGCGCGTCTACAGATAACAGGATAAAGGCCGATTATGGGGCAGCAATATTATCCATTAACGGCGGTAGTCAAAAGAGGCAGAACCCGCTTATGTGTTAACAGATTGAGCCAGGGGCTCTGCCTGATACCCACGTGCGTCGGGCCTCCTGATATAATCTGATGATGTGGCTGATTGCCATTTAGGGCCCTGACATTTGGATTTGCATGCTGTCAGAGGATTGGCTCCGTGGGAATCGCAATGATCACAATTAAAACTCTGGCAAATGCCAACCTCACCCGCTTTGCCGCACCTACAGGTAACAGCTCATTTACATTTATATTTACCCCTAATTCCCACACTGCCCTCTGGGTATCAGCTCAAAGAGAAGCCACTGTTCAGGCCTGACTTTATCTCATATCTGCATCAATGCAGGCAGGCGGGGGGCGGGGGGCATCATTGTAGTTTATGATGGTGCGTGTTATTTTTGGAGATGGTCTGTCACAGTTAGAAATAGCAGTTATTTTTTTGTTCCCTAAACAAGGTCCTATCCAGAAATTGAACAGCAACCTGAATTCAGATTTTTATCACAGGGCTCAAAAGCACAGTCTGAAAACAAATAGCTTGCCCCTAACACACAGGCAGTAGTGTAGAACACCACCGGCAGGCTGCAGTGGCGTTTAAACTTGGGTGTGTGGTCAGAATACTATGACTGTACCATTGATACTTAACTATACTCAACCTGGGTTGACTGAGTAATTACCCAAACTTACATAATACCATGATGTTGAATAATCACATATCCTGGGCTTACCATAACAGCAGCAGCTCAGAGATATTTAACTGGACTCAGGCACCCTAATGAAAAAATCACAACTTTCTAATAAGCATCTATAAGAATGTGAGAACACTGAACATAACGTACTCACACGAAAGGGGAAAAAGTGGGGGTTGGCTGGTGCAGCTACACGCTTTGGTGTATCAGATCCATCGGGACATACACATTAAGGTCACATCCACTCCCCGGGCCAAATCTCCACGTCAAAGGTATTCAGACAGGCTAAAAGGTAAGGACACACAGAAAACATGTTTGAAATTATACCTAGGAAGAAACTGGAATGAAAGTAACACAAACTGAAACGGACATTTGTAAAAACCAGAGGGAGTCCAACCAGCGCAAGCCAAAGAGTGGTGGACATAAATCTGAGATTTCAAGTGAAATAGTCAGAGCTGGGCAAGGGCCGCAGACTGACTGTTTTGAACACAGCGGCGATGTGGATTTCAAGAAAGTATTGTGGTAAAATAAAGTGACTCAGAAAACCTCTGAGTACGAAATGTGATTCCTGAGAAATGGGAGCAGCAGGAAGCTCATAAAAAAAAGTTCAAACTCTGACAATGCTGCCCCGAGGGTGAGGAGTTTTACATCTGTCTTTCGTGAACTGTCACTGCCTCTGGGCTGCAACTCACTCCTGAAGGCCCACTGAAACAAGACTTTATTTAAGGTATTCATGAGCAAATCATACAGTCCAAAGACAGCATTAGAGAGCTGGACAGCTCCCATGCACTCTGGGCTGTGTTTCACTAAAACTAAAACTCAAATCTCGCATGTGTTTAAGAACAGAATGTACAAAAACACACCTGATTCAGATTTCTGAACCCGGAAAAAAAAAGACTGAAAATTCCTGGAACTGCCAGAAGTTGTAAAAGCAGCACCAAGGTCAGGCAAACAAGTTATTCCAAAGCTTTAGCCTGAAAAGTTCTCCAGAAATTTGTTTGCAAGTATCACTGGCAGTTTTTCTCCCCCTCCAGCTGTTTGGCTGCGCCCATCAGATCATGTTTGGTTCGCTTTCAAAAGAGGATAAAAATCACAAAACTGTTTTGATGCAGTCAAAGGTCAAGAAGGACAGGAAAACAAAGTGTCATGCAGACAATAGTGTAATACAGACAATGCAGCTACAATTCAAATATTAAAGGACAAGATACCTGATTCAAGATAATGAGTTTTGGTAGGGCTAATCATATCAAAACTGTGCCTAAATGCAAAGTAGGTTAGCACCTAACCCATGATAAAGGAAACCACAGGAGCAAGTTCTGGCCTCTTTTTCATTAATACACAGGAAGGACTTTTATCAAAAGATGTGGC
Source organism: Megalops atlanticus (assembly GCA_019176425.1). NCBI lineage: Eukaryota > Metazoa > Chordata > Actinopteri > Elopiformes > Megalopidae > Megalops > Megalops atlanticus. Next base: position 10,400,324 of record CM032896.1, read on the forward strand.
ATCCATTGTTCTTTTTACTGGCTATCAGACAAAGTAAAGGCTTTGAGAACATCAGTAACGTACAAATGAGACTCTGTACTTACAATAGACATTGCAGTCATTGTAGTCTAGACAAAAAAAAAACCCTGATGGCCTAAAGGGTTAGCCACATCACTACAGCGTTCATTGCATCAGGTGTACTGGCAGATTCACAGTCCTAATTTTATATTTCTTTGAACAGCAGTCAGCATTTTTTTTAAAGAACTTTGTTTGATTTCAGATAATCCACCCAGCAGATAAAGGGTCATGATCAGAGACTCCTCCAATTCCACCATTTATTTACAAACGTTAGAATGGTAATCCGCCAAATCCCTGCCAATCCCCTTAATCAGGACCGCTTAATCCCCCAGTAAAATTTCCCCGTAAAACCTTCAGTGTGTTTCCGCAGATCAACAGGATATGTATGACTTTATGTGCCCAGAGAGGAGAGCCATGGCTGACCTTGCATGCACGCTCCCTTTAAACAGGCAGCTGACAAAGAGAGAAGGACAAACACCATCCCTAACTGGGTGATCCAGAAAAAAGACACCAGACATAACACAGTAGATCCTGTTATTGTGCCATTTAAGACTCATGTGGCAAAGAACCTGCCAAGACTCCCACTGCGTGTGCTGCCAAGGGACACCTATCTGCATTTCAGAGGGACTTTTTCCCAGAATGACTGGAAGAAACAGGTGAGACCAGTGTAACCAGGTGTGGTTATCTGCCTGGTTTCTGCCCAATGAACTACACAACAAAATTGATCAGCTGATCCCTGAACTGTTTTCAGTGCGTAAAGATGATGAGGTAATAAGCAGTTTTTGTGTGTGTGTTTTTTTTTTTTTGGTGCTGGTAATGATGTGGCAGTAAACATTTTCTGTGCATGTGTTATGGTAATGAAGCAATTGTAACCATTTTATGTGGATGTCACAGTAATGGCGAGATAGTAGTAATGCAGAGATAATTTAACAGGGATCAAAGAGAGCGTTATCTGCCCACTTTCTCTCGTAGAGTTTGTGAGGTGGTTTGAGTGGACGTTCCTGTGTAAACAACATTCTTGTGAAGTTCATATTATCAAAGGCCAGAATCATACCTCTTTGAATTCCGCCAAAAAAATGAACAAGGTGCCAGAGAAATTTATCATGCATATTCCCCTTCAACTGTCACTCATTTAGGACCGAAAACACAAAGGAGAGAAGAAAAGTTCAACTTGCACCGGAGTTTGTTTCCAGCAGGTGTTCACCACCTGACTTCGCTATGCCAGCACAACAACTCGATTTCCACGCCAATTAGGTGTGTACTGGGCAAGGGCTCCTTGTCTGGCTTTATATATTTACGTATTTATTTTTCACAATGGCAACATCTTCTAGATTGCAGCACTGTTTCCTCAGCGATTCAAAGATCACGGCAGCTGTGTCTGTTGTCTCTCTCGCTGTCTCCTTGATCATACAACGCTGGATCCAGGCTCCTCTAAAAATACGGTGGCGGTATTCTGAGAGTCCTTTTCAGAAGCTGTTTGTTGTCTAAGCGTATAGAGCTGTGCACCATGCGCACACCACCAGAAACAAAAACATAATCATAAACGCAACCAAAGCATGAACGTAGCACAGTATGAACAAAGCTCATCTGTACACCTTCATGCTGGTAGAGAGGAGCTGGAGGAGTCAAAACATCTTCAGAATCCCTGGTTATTTCAGACAGGGAAAAAGTTTGACAAGTTTTATCTGAATAATTCATCACACCGGTGTCTCACGTACCCGCCTTTGGTCTCAATTCAAAGCGTACACATTTTTAGCTGTAATAGCTTTCATGAGTGGACCTGGTAGGAGGGATACTGTACATAGCCTGTTCCCTTGCACAAAAAAAAGGAAAACAATCCGACATCCTGCCACACTTTGAAGAACATACAGAACACACAATGCAGGAAAAAAAAATCACAGCAGATTTATTTTAGAACTTCGAAAAAGTGTTTTTTATACTGGCATCTGCTATGGGCTGTACATGCACAGCTCCAGTGGAACATCTCTGGAGACTGAACTGCGATTTTGAAATGGCTCTGGGGTCAGGGAAACAAGTCATTAATCACAGTCTTAAATTATGTAATGCTCGGTCACCCAGTCACACACTTTCAAAGAATTATTTTTACTTGATTTATTTCTGCCATGAGACTTACTTAAGTCCACATGGCCATGCTTTCCTTACCCCCACCACTTTTAAGTACAGACAGATAGATAGACAGAGAGACAGACAGTTAGATAGATAGATAGATAGATAGATAGATAGATAGATAGATAGATAGATAGATAGATAGATAGATAGATAGATAGATAGACCAACAGACAGACCAACAGACAGACAGACAGACAGACAGACAGACAGACAGACAGATAGACAGATAGATAGATAGATAGATAGATAGATAGATAGATAGATAGATAGATAGATAGATATGAGGTTTATCAATCAATGGGATTACACATGCATTTCATTACACTGTCACATAAACAAAGTTTACCAAAGCTTGCATCTCTACAATAAATACATCTCTGCCATGCAAAATCCATACACTGTGAACATAATTTTCTTTATTTTCTTGAATGCTGACAGTGCTGTTCATTGCTCAAGTCTGAACTAAATGATCTATTGTTCAGGAGGTGCTGGGAGTTACAGATGAAAGTACTTAAAGGAGGGCTGTACAGTGTTATAAAAACAACTGGAATGCTCAACAGGAAAGTATAAGGAATTCAGGAGGTTTTGTGGTCCCATAAAATAAACACACTAATGATGATTTACCTTGATGTTCCACTAAAGACTTGCCTTCATAAGTCAAAACAGAGCCATGCATTGGTGCTCTGGTGCCCTCAGGGCACTCGGTGATTATTAAAGACTGTGTCATCCATAGGTCAGTCTTTTACGTAACAAAAAAACAAGTCTTACAGCAACAAAACAATCACATCATTTGGATGTGATGCCCCAAATTGAAGACTTGCAAGACTTTCACATTCAGTTGTTATAAAGGAATAACCGTGTCTGAAAACAATTACGTAATCTCATATAAACCATAACCCCTTGATTGCTTGGGGTGTCTTTTGAGACCTATAGCAAATCACCTTAATGTCTGATACATTTATGTAACACTGTAAAGTGTGCCTTGGAATCAGCATATTGTTCATTATTTATCAAGCCAATCTGAATAGTTAAAACATGCTGTACACATTGTCATAAATACACATACTGTATAATCCATCCTCAGAGGATGTAAATGAAATTAATTTGAAGTGAAGTACATGAAATGACATTTTTGCAGTTAATAACAGAGGTAGCAAACTAATATCTCAGAGGCCTAGCTACACAGAGACTTTACCTATGACTGGTCCACATCTGATCAGTCTCAGAGATTCACCATTTCATACTACTGAGGAAATGTTTAACTGTAGTGTATTCAGAGAAATGGAGGTGATTGTGATTAGACCACTTAAGTCAGGGGGAAAAGGTTAGAATAAAAGTATTAAAGAAATAGCATTTACTTTTGCCAGTGGCAGGGGTTCTGTTTCTGACAGCCCAAACATTTGGCAAAACTACAGGGTAATTGGTAGTACAGGGTTATGGTAACCGCAAACCATGATTAACACTCATCAGAGTCTAACCACACTGCCTATTCTTTCATCAATAATCACACAGTATCATAGTTAAATAATAATACACATTCAAATAGTATGATAAAAAAATGACAGAGGTACATAAATTAAACACATATTATTTAACTGGACCCCTGAGTAATAAGGAGGACAAATAAATGGCAAAACAACACTACAGTACAGTAAGACAGCAAGCAAAACAGCAAGTGAGACAGCACAGGTACCAAAGCAGCAGTGTGACATGAGTGATTTGAAATTTCAACAGCCTACTTGCAAACTCCAGAAACATAAATGCATCTACCCGACTTGGCAAAATGGTTTAAGAACTGCAATCAGCAGAGGGGAAGGGATTCCTGCACTGTGGCTTCAGGCTGTACTGTAAGTATAAATGAATGTTCTGGGAGACTTTTCCTTTGGCCATGACCACTCTGTTCAGAGTGAAGGCCCCCTTTGCTGGATAGTATTATATCGATTTCTATAAATTTAAAGCACAGTTAATTAAATCAGAGTAACTCCCCCCACAATCCATCCCCCAACCACCCTGCTCCCTCCCCTTAAGCAGTCACTGAAAAAGACAGTAAACCGCGCGTTAATTGTTTCAGAGCGGTCATTTTGGCCGGGAGGTTAATGTGTTTGAACACGGTACTATGCAGCGGCCGGGACCAGAGCGTGAGCTTTAGCAAATCTGACAGCAGCGCTCAATCCCGGGCAGTCACCCCGCAGCCCTCGCCGGCCCTGTTTTGACATTTCCTTGAATATTTTACACGTTATCGGCTGCAAACTTAACCGGCGTCAGTAACGACGCCTTGGGGTGTTCGAGGTCTCGCACGTTCAATGGATTCTCCCTGGAGAACAGCTCCCTGTCACATCTTAATTAACACCCGTGTTAATTACACAGTGGGGTCAGGGGTCACTTAATCATCTCTTTATCTGCTGCAGAGGTGCGACATCAATGTCTTTCCAACATTGTTTATACCCAAGGTCACCTCTCTCCATCTTGTTCAGTTCATCACATTATGATGGTGGTATTCTGTGCTCCTGCTCCTGTTGCTTCCCCTTTTTATGTTATTTAAATAATATGGTCTTAATTAGCATTGCCCTTAAGCATTAACAGAGCATTTGAAAATACAATCATGAAACGAGCAAGCACAATGTAGCATCATATGCAAATAACAAATCCACATATTAAGAGGGGTGGGTGTGACACCACATTCTGAAACTGGCTGTCAACAATCAATAGTGCTGTCAACATCCTGCACAAAATGGTTTGTCACTTTTTTGAGCACCCAGATGAGCTAGCTAGCTCACTAAGAGACACTTGCCAGGTATCACCACCAAGTCCTGTGTTTTAGGATGTCTATAATCACCGTTAATCATAAGTATTGTCATTTGTTTGATCAGAACTCTATAATGGACAGTTACCAATATGTAAAGAACTGAAAACTCATTCTAGGACACCAGAGGGGAAAAAAATCACACAGCCAGACACACAGAATTAACAGATTGTGATTAATTTATTTTCTCTTTTATTATCTTTTATTATTCTAGCCAGCATTTTATCCTGAATTACAATTTTTGTGAATTATTTAAAGCCTGGAATTTAACAACTGCTGGTGGAAATCAAAGAGAAAAGCAGTCTTTGTCTTCAACATACAGACTAAATAATAAAGTCTTTCAAGCTACTTTAGGTGTCAAGGAAAGACAGAATTTAGACTGTCAATGTCTTATTGAGGGTAAAATTAATTCTGTGATTACAGTTATTTGTCAAAAAGTGATCTTGATCAGGATGCAGAGAGGGGAATTCCATGTTAACACAGTACTGAGCAAAGCAGCCTCAGCTGATATCGCAATATTATGCAAATCTAACCGAATGACGGATTTATTTTAAATGGGGCATGTAAGATTATGCATGATTGCTGCCCATTTCACTGCCTCAAGCTCATCTAGTTCCTGGTAAATAACTGAAGTCAGGGCATTAGGGCTGCACAGCCACAAATGCCAACATAGCCCCCGAAGGCCTTTAAATCTGTTTTTTTTTTTTTTTTTTTTATGCGACCAAGGCAGAGGATAGATCATGCGTCAACTGGAGCGGTCCCCGGTAAACAGTATGTTTGTAAACAGAGGACATGTTTAATCAGCAGCAAACAGATCTGCTGGCAATAAAACAGCAGGGGACAAACACACACAGTGAATATAGCACATACGCACTCAGTGAATATGACACACACACATGAACACACACTAACACACACACAGTGAACATCTCACACACACACACACACACACACACACACACACACACACACACACACACACACACACACACACAGAGTGAATACGACACACGCTGGACCCTAAAACATTTGAGCAAAGGACATAGGATTTGTATTCCCCATTACATGAAATCAATTATGTAGCACAATGTTACATATACTTTCACAGTACTATTTCACATAATAAATAGCTGTTTTGAGACTGAAGATTTAATTTTAAACTACTCTTTGGTCTGAATTCATGACATGTTACACATGAGGACAAAGATAAAACACATCATTTTTACTGTCAGTTTCTCACAAACTAAAATTTCACTTTTTTAAGCTTTTTTTCCTTTTATGCAACCCTGTTGAGAAACTGTAATTTGCGCGTTAGACTCATCTCACTGCAATGACCTCACACACAGGAGAGCTGAGGCAGACAAATGCAATCTTCCAATACACTTGCGTTCTGCCAGTGGCTATTTTTACACACAAGTCACACGGTGCATTACAGTGAAGTGGGTGCCAACTGGAGGATAGACACTTCCCCACTGATATCATCTGTGCAACTTACAGATGCCTTTTAAAACACCAGGTGCCTGAGAGTGGCGAGATGATGAAACCCTGCTTGACCTGCCTGTCCCTCCAAGGAGGAACAAAGCCAATGTGTTCGGCCATTGTCCCAGTCTTTGTTGGCAGATGTCACGGCTGGTTTCAAAAGCACAGGATTGGGCTCGGCCTGCCTGGTGAATGCTTTGCAGACTGAGCCTCACCCGACCATGAAGGAGTGAATCCGCACGGCCAGGCTGCACAGTATCATATACGGCCATAGGCCGAAGGAATGAAATGAAGAGAGAGACTTTGTGAGAGACCTTTTGAAATATTTCTAGCACTGTGCCCAGTGGACTCCAGCAGTTAGCGTACCTCACTGCCTTGCACTTCTTCCAAGCTTGCAGTCAACACGACACTGAAATGACATGGCCCTGCACACGTGCCAAGCGGAGGCACAGAAAGAATGTTTACTCTAAGAAGGTTTACTCTTATTTAAGCTGTGTGTCTTCCCCTCACTGTGGTATGTGTGTGAAATTCTGTTAGGACTCCTCTACGAAAACAGGAAAGTAAGTAAGATAAACCAGGCAGTAGCCACTGCCAAAAAAACATTTTTTTGATTACTTTTGGAGAGCTTTATGGAAGTTTAGCCGTGCAGGACTGAACTGCAGCATCAACAGCAGAATGAAGCCAATAGGATTGCAGCAGCATACAGATAACGGTACAGTACCAGAGAATAGGGAAGCCAAAATGCTACAGGAATTCAGGGGATTACTGAGGGTGTTCTATATTTATTTGCTGACTGAAAATAATTAGCTGGCTAGCTCCCTAGTGGTTTGGATTATGGCCCCGAAATAAGAAGCAGAAGCATGTTTTTTAATTTCAACCCCACGCTACCTTGTGCTGAAAGATGGCTTCCTGCCTACTGGAATGAATGTGGCAGGTGATATGCCTGCTACCTTTGCATTCACCTTTCCTCTTCACTCTGTGAGCTGTGCACATGAGACACACTTTAGAAATGAGGCACACTCATTGTTAACTAGGTGTGGCTAATGTAGACTGGAATTAATGTGGACTGGATTTGCAGATGGAAAATAACCGGAAAAAAACTGACTGCACAGCAGAACATCTTTTCTGAAGCTTTTATTTACTACAGGGAGACAACAAGAAAACAAAATTGAACAGTTGTTGGGAGTATCCCAGGCACAGAACAATCATGTGTCAAGTGCTGGTCAGCCATCAATGATGTGAAATCTTTTTTAGTTCTGCAAAAGTGTCATACTTTGGGAATGTCTACTGCAGCTGAAATCATTTGCAAAATTGGAATACAATACATACTTGCATCTGTAATATCTAACTATCCAACAAGCTCAGATCAGACCTGACCAACACTTTCCACAATGCTAGGGCAGACACCTAGTGAACTCCATCTGGACCATATTTCTCTTCATTTCAGTGGTGCTTTGAATGAAACTTGGGCCATTATTACAGTGATACATGGTGGCTAATGGTGAAGGGTGTTATCAAGGGCCTATATCACCAAACAAATACACTAATTACATTTGGTTACATATTTTTGTTTGACAAGTCACATGTGTCTATCCACCTGTTGTTGAACACTAAACAGAGCATCTGTGTCACTAGTGGGAAGATGAAGATGCACCACCTCCATACCAACAAAACACATGGAAAAAAAAACATGGCTACTGTATGGAACAACAGAATTCATTTAAATTTGAAATGATACTGTGTGTATTCAAGGTATTGGTCAAACCCTCCCACACAACTGCTGGAGGGTGCAGTATGTGCTAGTCCTACACTGAACAGAGCCAGATGTTGGACTCTGAACTGCACTGACAACAGGGTTCCTGCCCAACTGATTAAAAGCATGTGCACCTATTTACAGCTGAAGAGAAGAGGACCGCCATCCGTCATTAATGTGTCTGCTAGGACTCAAAGGGCACTTTGCTGTATGGCAGCCTTTATACAATTCCACAAGTAACATCAAACAAAGAAAGATAGATACAAAACTAAGATATAATACCATGGTAACAACAGAACATTGCATAATCTCTTTTAATACTTGCTATCACATTTAAATTAATAAAAAAACAGTTTCTATGCATCTATGCTGGAGTAGGAAAATGGTAGCCCATTGTATAGATGTAAACATGATCAAATTAATATATCAATCCGTCTACTCTGACTCACTTCTCGTCTTTTAAGAAAAGTGTTCAGGTCAAACACGTAAGACATGGGGGGGCTACGGGTACAGTATGTGTGCATATAATGCAATGCTTTTATAGTTGCATAGTTCATTTTCCTAATTATTTTTATTTTTTCATTTCAGGGACAGCTAACTCAGAAATATATGCATTTAAGGTTAGTTCATTTTTGTTATGAAAAGCCACCATACTACAGAAGGTGGTTTATAGTATTTAACTGAGGCCTGAACCACCTTAACGACAGGTGTCATCAAGATCAAGGTTCCACCACTGGAATACATGTGTATGGCTTGAACAAAGCTGCTAAATGCTGAATTTAACAAAAAGGCTGGTAAAACACTGGAAGCCAGGCACCGACACCCTAGGAATATTATGAGGGGACTGATGTTTGTATAGTGAAGTTCTACAACTTGCACACCCAGAGGAAATTAACACTGGGTGACTGGCAGACAGCTACTTTGAGGAAGGGAAGGATTCTGTTCAGGGTGAGTTTATCCACCCCAGTTCTTATGGCAACAAGGTTTTACTGTACAAAACGAGTCTTACCATACATTACCGTAACTCCACTCTCAAAGGGAGGCACAGTCACCCAGCTATACTCAGGATGGGTCTGTCAGCTTTAGAGAGCAAGGCACCGTAGACATGTACTATCATAAACACTGGTATCTCCTTCTAAAATGATTCTGTAGACCTTTACAGTATGCGATAGAAGGTCACCTAAAGCAATCCTGTAGACTCTTTAAATATGGAATAACAGGTCTCTTTCTAAAACAATCCTGTAGACCCTTACAATATGGAATAACAGGTCTCTTTCTAAAACAATCCTGTAGACCCCTATAATACATGTTTTAGCACCATGTCCAGCAGATCAGATCCTTCTGAAATGGCATCAGTCTTACAGTAGCAGTAGCATCGACAAAAGTTCATATAAGATCAGCCATAAGCAGTTATGCAAATGACTTTTCTTTTTTAGATCAAAAGGATTTTTTTTTTTTTAAAGGAAACAATTTAAAATACTTTATTCAGCCCTTTAGAGCCACCAAGGTCAATCAATATGATGCAACCAGTACTGTTTAATATTGAATATTACCAAAAAGTACAGAGAGTCAAAAGAATCAAAAGCTCAAAATGCATAATGTGATGTGCATGGCATAAACATTTCCTAAACAGAACCTGGTGTGCACTCTAATAAAGTGTCGATGCGATCGATTGTAAAATTGCATATTGATAACCAACATCTTAAAAAAAAACATCAGAAAAGGCATTTTAAAAAGCATATCTAAGAGCAGCAATTAATTAATTGCAGGACCATCAATAATAATTATTATTGCAGGGCCATCAAAAAATTAATTAAATTACCTTGTTAATTTACAGTGACAAAGGCTTTACACCCCATTAAGGAAATAAATATTAAAGTACAGTGTAAGTGATTAATCACCATGAGTGATGCAGATCAGTTTAGGCCTTCAGAATGGATGACACATCCACTGATCCAGGCAAACGGCTTTGTGCACCATTTTCTTTAGAGGCCTGATTCTGCACACACTCTTATGAAAGACTGCAATCGAGAACAGTAATCATTTGCAAAATACAGTCTGTTTCAGTCTATGTTCTGGTTATCGTTAGGGATAAAAATAAAATCGACCCAAACAAGCAGATATTCACTGCATTTTCCATAATTTGGAGCCTCAAATAGTTGTGTGTGTGGGGAAAGAGGCAGCTGATATGACTACTAGACTACTACTGTCTAATATATTGACTTTGTTGTCACGGATACAGGGGCATGGCCTTTAGCATTAGGCTTTGTCATCAAGGTTACAGGTGTATGGCCTTGGCATCGGGGGGACGGGTGTTGTTGTCACGGTTACCGGTGCACGGCCTTTGCACGGGTTTCCGATAAGGAGAGGAGTCTCAGAGCCCAGCTGCGCGCAGAGATCGTCACAGCCAAGAGCTTTATTACAGGCATTGGCCACGAGCGTAGGAAAACAAGCAGCGGCGTGTGTGTTTGCGTAACCTGGGAGCAGAGGAACGACCTGGGAATACCCTCTGCGCCACAGAGCACAAGGGCACGCCGCAACATCTGGGGCCTTTACTTCACAAGCCAGATTATCCGCCGCTTCGGGATTACGTTCCAATAACCGGATGAAGAGTTGTCACGAAGAACTCATCATCGCAGCGCGCGGCCCGGACAACCGCATCTCACTTATTTCACTCAGAGGTGGAATTCAATCATTTCATATTTACTTTTGCTTTCGGGAAAAAAAAAAAACCTCCTTCCAGGGACAGCAAACCTGAATTAAAAATAAATGGAAAGAAAAACCACATCTTGCATTTGGACAGCAGTTGAAAGTCCTTCCAAGCTTTGGCTCGAGATGAAAATGCTTGTGTCTGAAGATGTGGGATTGCATGTCTACTTTACATTTTATAATCAGAAAAACTTTCAACATCTGAAACTCCTACCCCATGAACACATGAATACTCTATATCCCCACGTAAATATTAACGCGCAGCTAAAAATAACTAACACAGCTGCATGACTACAATATACACACAACTGCATATATGAGTAGCACATAAGGTAAGTTGCATATATACATATTCAAAAGGGTTTTCAAGTATAATCTTTGGTGTATCTTTGGGAGAGTCTACAGACGAATTGATATTGCTGTTTTTGAACTGACTATATAGTGTAGATAATTGAAACAAATCTTTTAAAAGCACTTGGAGAAAGGCAAAAGAGTCTTGCTGAGTGTAAGGCATGTAGAAATCTTTCATAATATCATTGCGTGGCTCTCTCTCCTGCTATAAGCAACTGCTCTTTATGAAAGCCCCTCACAGCCCACACCCTGGGACACTACAGAGCAGAGGAAAAGGCTTTCATTTAGATATCCATTATGCTCTGCTCTTTCATATCTATATATAAGCAAGCATCTGCACATTGAATGCTAACTACAATGCTGTAATATTTGTGATGTCATTTATGTTAAACACAGTATTATTAATGGTTAATACATGAGCACACAGCTGTAATAGACAATCTACCACTGTAATTACATTGCTGTTACATAAATAAGCTTGGTACTATGAGCATTAACTGACAGTAGTTGCACAAGTTGTGCAGTAAAGGATTGGGCTTGTTCTGATAGCCTTTGTAATTACATGAACCACAAAGCCATGCTTGAAGTGTACTCCTTTGCAAAAAAATGAGCACATACTTACATAACAGCTAGAGTGTAATTACACAGAGTAGATAAATAGCTACTTGTTACTCTAAGTTTATATTATTTACTTTTAACGATAATTGAAACATTTTTTTCTCTCATTTCAAAAGTGCATACAGTATTAAAAATGTCCATGTAATGAGTGAAATTGCATAATGGATATCTAATCTGAATTGCTGGTAGGGAAAACAGTACCTTTTTCACTTAGTACTCTACTTTGATTCTACTTTGATTTATTCATAGCCCTTTCTGTGAAGCAATTATACAGATACATATAAATATTAAAGAAAGTTTGTGATTTTAACCAAATAAAGCAAACAGTAAACATATCATTAATAATAAAGATAATAATTATAATTAAAAAGGCACTTTTGAAGCATTAGAAATCAAAGTGCAGGGTCCCTTTTCTACCAAACTATAAAATAAAGCCCAAATTCAATCTAACCATGATGCACTTTGTTCTTCATTGAATTTAAAATGAAGTAAATGTTCAATTTTTCTTGTGTCTGGTTGTTTTTGTTTTTAGATCTACCAAACTGGTAATGTCTGTAAAAAAAGAAAATTGAGGAACTGAGAAATACCCGCTTAAATTTGCTATTTAGCTACAAGCTAAGAACAAAGCCCATGGTGGTCAGATAGAACAGAGCCCTGTGTGTCACTCCCTGTGTTGGGTGAAGTCTGTCCTTTGCCTTGTATCATAAATGTGGAAATAAGCACAGCTGGTTATAACTATGGCACAGGAAGTGACTGTTAGCAAGACATTAGGTAGTAGAGTCGAGCACCCTCGCCCATACGAGTACATCACTGTACCTACAAGTGTTGACTTCACAATGAGACGTCGCAATGTGTGTGTCCAAGAGGCAGAACCCGTGTGTGTGTGTGTGTGTGTGTGTGTGTGTGTGTGTGTGTGTGTGTGGAGCATATGTTGGAGTGTTTGTTAAATGTGTGTGTGTATGTTTGCCTGTGTCTAACGCATGCCTGTGTGTACGCGTGTGTGATAGTGTGGTTATGCATGTGTATGACTATTGCAGCTGGGTGAGGGTGTGCGTACATGTGTAGAGTATATGAGTGTCACGGGTGACTGTGCGCATGCCAGCGCGTGCATGTGTGAGCATATCTGTGTGTGCTTGTGTATGAGCGTCACAGCTAGGTGAGGGTGTGAGTGTGTGTATCAGTGTATACACTTGCATATGAGTGTCACAGCTGGATGAGGGTGGGTGTGAGTATATCAGTGTATACACATGCGTATGAGTGTCACAGCTGGATGAGGGTGTGTGCATTCGGATCTCCGGCTGGCGCTCAGAGGTCAGTAGTGGCCTTGGCAGTGAGAGCCTGGATGCGGAGGGTGTTGCAGTTCTTGCAGAGGACATGGCCGTCCAGAGGGTAGCAGCCCTGGTTGTCCCCCTCGGACAGAGGGGAGCCACAGTCCTGCGGGGACACACAAAGCGGCAGGTCACTCGAGACACGCAGCCCTCCAAACGCACACAGTGTTACAGGGAGAGACAGGACCCAAGAGTAACACATACACGGAGATGGGACTTACAGTACCACACAGAGGACAGAATTTAGAGTAACACAAAGGGTGACGGGATTTACAGATTACACACAGTGAGACAGGACTTGGGGTCTGACACAGACGGAGATGGGGCTTGTAGTTCCTCAGACCGTGAGACAGGACTTAGAGTATCACAGAAATAAAGGTCAGAAGTGATGTTAAGGGCCTAGGTATAATTTATGGCTTATCTGCTTAATGGACTGAAACAGCTCAAATATTTACATGTCATGCATTTCTACAGGCCAGGTCAGGTTAGGTTGCATCCAACCTGGGATTTGGGCCTGCAGCCCAGCAGTTCTGGGGTAAATCTGACTCAGTCAATCCACACCTGTCAAATTCATTATTGGAGTGACACCATCAGGTTTGCAACATCAGCTTCAGCATTCTTCTAAAAAATGCTCTACAGTCTGTGCTCCTGATCTACAGCACGCAGGGTTCAAATGTTAAAAATGTTTAACAGCCATTTCCTGCAGACTTATGATATATTTATGATTTTAACGCTCCATTAATAATTGATAATACACGGATTATATGTGCCCTGACAACATAAATAAGCCCTTAACATACTTTCTGACCAGAAAACTTTATCCATATTCAGAAACCCAAAAGGTCAACGTCCTTTTTTCCCCAGCATACTACCAGTCAAAACACGCCTTTTCGGGGATCTCTGACGAAGCGCCGCTGCGTCTGACCAGCTGCAGCTGAGCTGCTTCGCATCGCCGCTGTCATGCAGCAGGAATGCAGGCACGCGCTGCCTGTGTCGGCCGGGTGAACGCTGACCTATGAGTCAGCCGGGCTGCCCGTGCTCACCGCGGCGGCGCTCCACTGCCCGAGCGTGCGCCCGCTAATCTCCGTCACGCAAACGCGCCGCCGCCTCGCCTCGCAGCTCTGACAGCAGCTCGGCACCGCGTGATTGGCGCTTTGTTTCTGTGTAACTATCCACACTCTCTAAGAAGGGGTGCGGGCTACTGTAGCTTAGCACTACAGTACAAATGTTATGTTAATACGCCTTTCGTTCCAAAATTCCTGCACGCCATGTGTTGCTGCAGTTCTGGTCCATTGGGAAGGGAAGTCCTGTCTCGAGGCGTGTTTTGAAGGACTGCGCTTGGGAGAGCACTGAAGTGGAAGCAGGGGTTAGTGGTGGGGGGGAGTGAAGGGGGCATTAGGGTTAGGGTTAGGGTTATGACTATGATTAGGGCTAGGGCCAGGGTTAGGGTCATTTCACCATGTTAATACACCTTTCATTACAAAGTAGTCACTTTCATTCCAAAGTGCACATGATTGTGTGTTGCCGCAGTTCTGGTCCATTGGGAAGGGAAGTCCTGTCTTGGGGGTGTTTTGAAGGATGTTGCTTGGAAGAGCGCTGAAGTGGAAGCAGGGGTTTGTGGGGTGGTGGTGGGGGAGAGGGGGTGAAGGGGGTTTGTGCTGTGACATTCAGAGCACTGACCTCACAGCGGTAGCAATGCACATGGAAGTCACGGTCCAGTGCCACGATTCGCACGGTCTCCTCCTGTCCCGGCGCGGGCATGATGGGCTCCTTACAGACCGAGCAACGCGGGGCAAACTTCCTGTGGGGTGGGGTGTGGTGGGGAGAGAGAGAGAGAGAGAGAGGACACGTCCCAAACATGCCTGACACACCTGTCAATCTTCCACCCGTGTCTGCTGAATCCCGGAATGTGCATTCTCAGCACCGTACCAGATAAACTGGGTCAGTGACATCATCTGCTACTGTACAAAGGCTGTGGCGAAAGGATGCTATTAGTAACCACACCAGACCTTCGAGTGATTAAAGGGATGCCTGAACAGTGACTCTGAACAGCTAAAGCCCATCCTTTTGACAGCTGAGCCTGCATACCAAACGGTCTTGCTAATGAAGACAGTCAGGATGAGCGTGCACCTTATAAATCTGTGGCCCCGCTTCATCGGTGCAGACACACCGAGCCATTAATCAGGCTTGTGCTAGCGGTGACTTGCGCTTTTCAGAACCGGCGGCACACCCACGTTCATTAAAGTACGCTGCGTAACAACGGCGGCTCTAATATTACACGCTCAAAATAAACTAGCATCGCGAGTCTGTTTCATACAGTAACGCGCACAGATATTGTTCTTTTGAGAGGCAAAACAAACCAAGCACAATCCCAGCTAATACACACTGTCATCTCATTAGAGAAAGCTGAAAACTCTCTTCAAGCTTTACTTTATTCTCTAGTCTACCTTCCTCTCCACCTATCCTATCTAGCCCTATTTTCTATTAAAAAAAACACTATACACTAGTTTAGCACTTAACTCAGGATCTTACTGACCTCTTGCAATACTTTTCAATAACTACTCTTAGCATTGTGATGCACTTATTTGGAAGTCACTCTGGGTGAGAGCATCTGCTAAATTTCGTAATGTCATGCAGTTGCGGTGGTATGAAGCAGCAAGCACATAGCAACTCTGCAGCATTACATAAAGGCTGAGAACCCTGGGAGTCAGGGCAGGCGGGCGCGGCACTCACTTGTGGAAGTCCTCGATGCAGTGGATCTGATTGGAGGCGTCCACGGTGAAGGGGATGCCGTCCAGACTGCGGTGGCACACCACGCAGCAGAAGCAGTGCGGGTGGTAGGCCTTCCCCGTGGCCCGCAGGATCCGCTCCATGATGGGCTGCCCACACACATTGCAGCACTCCAGCGTGTTCTACACACACACACACACACACACACACACACACACACACACACACACACACACACACACACACACACACACACACACACACACACACACACACGGACAGACAGACACACAGACACACACACACACGGACAGACAGACACACAGACACACACACACACGGACAGACAGACACACAGACACACACAGAGGGATGGACACACACACACACGGACAGACACACACACACACACACACAGACAGACAGACAGACACACACACGGACAGACACACACACACACACACACACGGACAGACACACAGACATACGCACGCACGTACACACACACGCACACACAAACACACACACGCATACACACACATACACACAGAAAGAGAGAGAAACAACATAGAGAGAGAATGAGAGAGAAAATAGAACTCATTAAACTGCTTAGCACGCCTATACTGCATCTTCACACTAGAGTCTGTCGACATCACAAATGTCCAAATGAACAGTAGAGAAATTCACAGGTAAGTACGGTTGTGATGCCACAGGTTTATGAACAGGAGAAAGACTCTGAGGCAAGTATGGCCATGGGGGCACAGGTTTAAGGCAGCTCCTCATTCATGGGAACACAGTCTAGTTGTGAAAGAATATGCGGTCAAGTCTGGAGAGAAATGCTGTAATTACTACGAACTGGTGTAGTATATAATCAACCGCAGCTCTGAGTGGCAGTGAACTCCAATAACAATCAAGCCATTTCAGAGAAACAGCCAGGAGGCCTGATCTTGGCACAGTGATGCTGGGGCCACCGCTGGCTGGCCTGCATGATGGATGAAAGAGTATAACAATGCCACACCATGCGGCTGTCCTCGACTGACCCCCCTTCCCCACCACCAATAATTCAAGCTCCTCTGGAGGGGGGTGTCTTTTCCCTTCGTCTCCCTGTCACTTCTGAAATTTAGGGCGGTAAATGTTCCTGCTTTCTGATTGGCTTGGACTGAATCGACTGGAAGCTAAAATCCACTGCTAAGCTGGTTTCATTTTATTACCCTCCCCCTGACCACACACACAAACACACACACACACTCAAATTCACACACGGTCTCTCTATTTCACACAAACACTTACCACCCAGCAAAGATTGTTTAGCCTGGCATTCATCTCTACAGACATAAGGCATTCACTTGATTCAGGGAGGCAGTGGACACAACAGATCCTGGCGCAAACGTAAACCCGACATAAACCCACCATAAACCCAGCCTGAACCCAACGTTGCTGCCCTTGCATAGGGTGGGGGGGCTTCTGTGCTGGAGAGGGGAGCTTGAGAACTCTATGTGTCCCGTTCACTGCGTGCCATAAGGTCAGCGTGCTGCTTGTGAAATCTGGCACGTACACATTCTCTGGGAAGCTATACAATCTGTGAGCTGTTTTTTGTTCTGGGGACAGATCCTCTTGCATCCTGTCTCTGGTGCACTAAACTCCCTTGGCTGATATACGAGTTCATGTATTCCTCAAATACAAATAACTACGAATCAACCTTACGGAAAAGACGTTCAGTCAAAAATACCCCTCTTCTGCTCGGTGACTCCCGAAAACTGTGACGACTGCTACTTGGACTGTGCTCATTCATCTAAGAAGTTACAAACAGCCTTATCCCATTGGCTAAGCCCACTTTTCCACTTTTCCTAGAGCATCAGAGGTGGAATTCCACTTCTGCCAAAAAAAAAAACAGCTGTGTGAAAACAGCATTAAGTCCTGGAAGTGAAATAAAGCTGATAATGAGCTTGCTTGTCTTAAGCTCTGGATTTGCACCCAGTTCTTCTGGTATGTCGTACTCAACTGCGCACTTACACTGCACTCATCAGAGAGGCGGGGTCATAAGTGCAGTCCACACTGTTCCAGCTAGACTCGCAGAGCTCTAATATCCTCATTCCTTGTTTGCTTGGTGGGCACCCGTAACCAGGGCAACTAACACGGATCGCGTTTTACACTTTGTCCGTTTCTATATAGCTGGATATTTACAGAGGCGGCTCAGATTGAGCACCATCTGCTCGATCCTACGGCAACCCAGCAGGGGACTCAAACCTGCAAGCTTCTGGGCGCGGGCCCCGTTCGCCTGACCGCTCTGCCGCACTCCTGTTTTGACAGGGAAATTTCACATGGGAAAACCAAGCCCCTGTAATGTTGTCCCGGAGCATGTGATTTTGCAGCGTATGGCTCCCCAGGGCAGCTTCATGCTCCAAGTCTTCCGCTCAGGCCCCCGTTACAGCGCCTCAGAGCACATGGTTATTTTTGCATTCTCATATCGATCTGCACAGAGAGGTAAATCACTCTGGCCTCCAGTGTGCAGACAGAAAGCCCAGTCCTTTTCAAAGAGGCTTTGCATTGACGTAAGAGCGGTTTGATTTATAGGGCTTGGACATGCTGGCTGGTAATAACTTTCAAGGGCAGGTTTAAGAAACACTCACAAACCACTGCTCTTTCCTCCTCCAAATGCACAACAAAACAAAGACCAAAAGCCGAAACGACCACTAGAGGGCTGTATATGTCTGGGGACGTCTGGAATGTGGTGCACAGCGTTTCAGCGCACACATATTCCTCTCCAAGTGTTTGCCCAGGAGGCTAAACAAATGTCTTGGCAGATAAGGTGAAGTGCATTTGGGTCAGGCTGCCGGCTTCTGTGAGGTCAAACAAAATGAGCAGAAGTCAACTCTGGCCCTTTCCTTCATTCTTTCAATCTGTAACAAAATGCTCACTCGGTCCCCCCTCACCCCTCCCCCCCCCCCACCCCTTTCTCTCTGTCTCTCCTGAGTCATGCAGCCACATGAAACACAAATAAAGTTTGACACAGCTGCCTGTCCAAATAGAGGAGGGAGGAGACAGTGCAGAGTGCTCTGTGTTTCAGAAGACCGCTGTGGTTTGTCTGGTGCGTTCAGCAGAGAATGACAGAGATCTTTCAGGAGAGGTGTATAGGCAGATAATACATGTAGTATTATCTACAAGTGTTTCAATTTCAGCTTTCTACTCCTAGCAGAACTGGTCAATTTGAACACAGTAATGATCACAGCCACGATATTGGGAAAATCTTTGTCTCTTTTACTTTTACTGAATAAATGCAGAGAGGGTTCCTTTTATTCCCACAGGGGATAGTGTACAGGACAAAATGTTTATCTTAGAATAAACATGTCAGTTTAAAAACATGAATTCACAAGACTGTTTAGAGTGTTCTGCATTAAATGAGTCAAAAAGGCGAATCCCCGCTCTATCCACAGTGTTCCATCTCAGGGACAGCAAAGCCCCCGAGTGAAGAGTCCCTTGCACACCTGCTAAATATTAACATCCTGAGAGGCTAAACGATCATGAATATAAACGCAGATGGTTTTGGATGAAACCATAATCCAAATTTAAGTCACTCACAAGTCAAAAGTAAGCTATGACCCAAGTTGCTAGGTCTTGGATGTGGTGAAATATTTCTCCCGTCTGTTTGGGTGAGCTGATGATGGAAACATCTGGATCTATACTGCTGTTGTTTGACATAAAAAGTGTAGAAATAAAAAAGGGAAAGTATATTTGATTGCTCAAGAATGCAAACATATCAAAGCTGTCTGTGTTTTTTCAGTCAGAGCTGAACACACAGTCTAGACTCAATCTAACTACAATGCACTTATAGTTAAGTAGTGAATATAAGCACAACGTTAGATGCTTGTCAGTTCTAGCATAACTCCTTCAACCGGGCTCTCTCTTGAACTCTTAGAGGGAATATACAAATTTAGTGAAACTTCTACGCCTGACACATAGGCAATATATGCCAAATATGCACACACACTCAAAGACACAGCCACATACACACACACGCTCACAGATACACACACAGACACACAAAGACAAAGACAAAGACACAGAAACATACACAGGCACACACACAGACACACACACACACACACACACACACACACACACACACACAGAGCACTCTTCTTAGAAGAACCTGAGTGGATTAAAAACCTCTGAATATACAAAGAAAGGCAGCACAATCAGAGGCTGCTATGCTAATGAAGACAGTTGTAAATATTTGATGCGGTGGAGTGTTTGTGCGCTGAGAGCACGATCCTGCTCCAAACTGTCAGCGAAGGCGACACCTGCACACCTGTCACACCTCTTCCCTTTCAGCGAGCATTAGAAGCTTCACCTGACCGCACTGCACAGCTCCTCACAATGCACACAAGGGAGGAGAAACACACACACACACACACACACACACACACAGAGGCACTCATACGTACACACATACACACACACAAACATATACACACGGACAGACACACACACACACAGGCACTCATACGTACACACATACATACACACACACACACATATACACACACACATGCACATGCAAGCACCCCCATGCACATAGAGGTACACATGCAGTCTACTGAATGCCCTCACTCTCACAGCCCAGACTAGAATTGATTTCGGCCAACTGCTGTTTACCCATAATTCAGTGTGTGTCAAACAGGAATGGGGCCGCAGAGGAGGGGTCAGGAGAATGAGTCCTGAGGCCAAAGGCACTCAGTCAAGTAGGTGGAACAGGTCTGCTTAAATCATGAGCCACAGGCCTGGGGAATGATCTGGTCAGTTAAGCAAGAATGTAGTTTTTTAAAGATGGTAATAATGACCTTAGAGAGCACAGAGCACCACAACCGGAAAACCAGTGTACCCAGTTCTCCAACACGAGTCTACGACAACGTGAGTGCCAGACAAACCTCCATCTCTGCCATGAAAACTATACCGCTACAACTGGGAGGATATGCAGGAGAGGCAGATAACAGTTTGTGACACACACACCCGCCACAAGGACCCGGAGCATGAAAGCAGAATGAAATGACTTCCGTTTCACTGGCGGCTCGAAAGATTTCTGGGTCGCAAAATATTTGGGTAGAAGAGTGAACACATGTCAAATCTCATCACGCGCTCAGGGGCTACAGCTAAGAGCCTCTGCGAAGGCTCGGAGGCAAGCCTTTTTTCCTGTCATTTAGTCACGACAATTCGCACAGTGACAGAGAACACCTATCGCCAAACAGGACAGGAGTGAAGGGGAACACGTTCCAGAGTTAGCTACGTCCGATGCACTCCGGCGGAGGATTGGAAAATTAACGTGCTGTGAAAAGAGCTGGAATTGCAGTGAGGGTGCCGAAACGGAATAGAACGGAATTGCGGAAGGGAGAAAGGAGCACACCGCCATCACCGATCCCGGCGGGGGGTGTGCGTGGGGGGGGTGTGCGTACATAGTGTGCCGCATTAGACTTTGACTGCGGATGAAGTCCAGGCAGTCGTCTTGATCAAGCTGGCCAGATGCCAGTGTTCACTGGGACGTCATGTGCCGCACCTCTGGTTCTGGGCAGTACAGTGGGAAAAGCAGTGGTGCTGTACCAGGTCAGCCAGCTGTGGCTCCTGCTTGGGTCCTGCTCTACTGTGGAAAAGGGATTAAAATGTATACATGTTCTACTGTATATGCTACTGGCAACAGATATATCCCATACCCTCTGGATTGCCGTGTTTAAAATGCACAGGTACACTGACTCTCTGTAGACCCAGTTTCATGACCCAGTCTTTGAGGTTTAATGACAAGGGGTCCCATAAGGAAGCCAGGGGGCTCCATGGTCAAAACTGATGGATTGTGATACTGGGTTGATACTGCCTTTGGGTTGATTTCTAACAGTGCAGTACCACGTGGATTGGCATGATGCCCGTGCTAAGGTGGGCCTGCGACTGCGCTCCAGGAAACACACTAGTCAGGCTCACCCTCTAAACGGCTGATTAAAAACCTGCCGTGAACTGATTGAAGAACCTCAACCTCTTAATTACCTCAAACCGCACGACAGTACGGGCATGTGCTGGTTGACTGAAGGTATCCAGAGACGGCACATTTGTCAGGCTGAAGCATTACCATAGGGAGTCAAAATGATGGGTCTCCTCTGCTGATGTCATGTCAGCAAGAAACAAGCCTTATGCTGAACATCTGTACAGTGTCGTCATTTGGCTGTTTTCAAAGAGAAGATGAGAAGGGTCTCACAGTGGGGGAGAACCTGGAAACGGGAGACTCAGGATATGAGCCAAACAACACAAGGGTGACCAGGAGACAAACAAACCAGACACCATTTGACACAGGCTAACCGGGGAAACAAGCAAACCCGGATATGGACAAAACAGACAACAGGCTAACCAGGCAACGAGCAAACCAGGAAACAGGCGAAACAGGAAATAGGCTAACCAGAAAACCTGTGAGGAGAAAAAGTATTTACTGAAGTGCATTCTGTCTGTCAGTCACAGGGGAAGAGGGCTGATGGGATGCAGGAGCAGGACACATGGGGAGAGACTGATGCAGGTCGTCTTTGTCACTGGAAGGAATAAACGCTTCTGATAGCGGATACACCAAACCCCTGCGCTTCAATCGCCAGGGAAACAGGGAAAACTCAGCCAAAGCAGATTCCGGGCTGTAATGTTAAACATCATATGCAAACACTCCCTGTTGATAAATAATGGAGACACACTGATACACACTGTAACTGTGATACACTATAATGTCTTAGTGGGGACATTCATAATTCATACCATTCTTACTATGCATTTGTTATATATTCAAGAGTCAGATATTTATGTGTAATAATGCAGATGGAACGCATTAGTGGCCATGACTGACCCCCCCGGAGTCATTTTAAGGAGTCTCCCTGTTGTAATTCAGTGGCAGATTAATCTGGGAGCGTTCAGGGTGTTCAAACTCAGCAGCCCTGTCCTCTGAGACACCTTGGCAGGTTTGATTTACATCAGGGGGTGAGTATCACGCAGAGCTTCTTACACAGTGTGCAGCACTGCACGACTCAGCACAGTATTACATTATATTATCGGCATTTAGCAGACGCTCCTATCCAGAGCGACTTACATAGGTTAGTTTTTTACATGTTATCCATTTATACAGCTGGATATTTACTGAGGCAGTTCCGCGTTAAGTACCTTGCCAAAGGGTACAGCAGCAGGGCCCCAGTGGGGAATAGAACCAGCAACGTTTCGGTTACAAACCCTGCTCCTTACCGCTATGCTACACTGCCGGCCCTATATATTACAACCAGCACAGCCCACCACAGCACAGCACTGAAAGGAACAGCACAGCACAGTACAGCAGAGCACGGTACGCACGTGAATAAAGAAGGCATCTGACCTCGTGTGACCCTGTCCATATAGCGGGGTGCAGGGTGCACACTCTGTGGAAGGGGGCGGAGGCCATTTTGGAGGAAAGTACGGTGGGCAGAAGGCCCAAAAAAGGCACGAGGATCAAGGAGTCATCAGGGGAGAGATTACGCCGCCCTGGCCGTGCCTCAAAACTGCTTGCCATCAAAGCGAGTGCGTCGGAGGCAGACAAACACGTTTCCCGACCCACACGTTTCCCCCGCTGCTGGAACGTACACAGAGGCGCATGAATATTTGACGACTGCCTCAAAACCGCTGCATGTTTTTTTCTTTTTTTTCTTCTTCTTCTAAATGTTGGCGACGTTCAGAAAGGTGACATACTGCCACTACATCATGCGCGGGACCGCGTCTCCCTATAGCCCGCATACTGTGAAGTCAGCCATTTCAGCCGAGCTGTTTGAATAATTCAGCAAACTGCTTTCCCAGTTTCCAGGGGAAAATAAATACATAAATTAAGGCCGCCACACAAACAGCTCCTCAGGAGGGGGTTTTAAATCAAGTCATTGACATGGAGGGACACTGGATGTAGAGCATGGCATTCAGGTAGCCCAAAGCCACACTGACTTTTGTCTTTACTGTAAGCCGAGGCATTTTGTTGGTACACAAAATTCTGTTTTATGTTCAGTATGTTTGGAAAAGTTATTATCTTCAGCACTTGTTGGAAGTGCCATTTCCCACAGACACAAAAAGTGTTTTAAATGCTTCAGATACTTCAAATGTGGCCTCATGGTGGGGGACTACCAAAGGCTCAAAGCTCCACTTCTGTGTTTCTGTGAAAATCAAAACTGGCGGTGCACTTAGTCTTCCAGGATCCAAGCCTGACTTTAAGATCTTTTTAAGGCTCATCATCTTTCTTTTTCCCTCCTAACTGAGAGAGTTCTGACACGGTTCTTCAGAGGCTAAATTCTTGCACACATTCCATAATCACACAAGAGTCACATCGCCCAGAAGAAAGCAACGAAAGATGAAAAAAATAACTTTCATTCAGAAAGATTTTTTCATTCAGCTGATTTTGTGCCAGAGGGACGTTTCTGCTGATGAAATGCTTACATAAAGTTCCTAAATGACCAGCCATGCTTAACTGAGAATGCATCAGGGCTGGAAGCTGGTGTTTACAGAGACAACCATTTTCATGTCTCTGTAGCTGCTCGGGACAGCAGTGTGGCATAGTGGTAAGGAGCAAGGCTCATGACCAAAAGGTTGCCAGTTCAATTCCCTGCTAGGGAACTGCTGTTGTACCCTTGGGCAAGGTACTTAACCTACAATTACCTCAGTAAATATCCAGCTGTATAAATGGACAAAATTGTAGCCTACTGTATTTAAGTCGCTCTGGATAAGAGAATCTGCTCAATGACAATAACGTAATGTAATGCTGATGAATCACATTCTCAGAGGAAGGCACACCCATACACTGTAAATTACACTGATGGAAAGCTGGGTGAAGGGCAGGTCCAGCTCATGATTTTATTCCAGGGAGAAGTAATGGTGATATGTTTCAAATTTCTATCTAAGGTTCTTGTTCCACGCAGAATGCTACATCTCAGCCCCGGGTTCAAGTCTCCACTGTGTCATTCACTGACAGTGCCCAGGCACTACTGCTGTAGTAAGACTAATGTACCATATTTAAAACAGATAAAGGCGTATTATGGTTTAAATGAAAACCGAGAAAAGGTCAAAGCTAATGCTTGTGTAAATACATCACATAAACACAAATGTCATGTAAAAACTACCAAATGTTATTTTGAAAATGAAGAGAAAGAGTACACTGTGCGCTAGACGAGACTCTATTCCAGCTGGAGCTTTGATTTGCTTCAGTCTGGTCCCACGAGCTTTGGGGGCATGACGCTGGAGACTGCGGCATTCAAACGGAGCTGGAGAAGAGGTCACGTGCCAGCACGGTGGCCTGCGTCCCCGAACGATCGCACACATCGCAGTAATTAAACATGTGATTAGGCACAGCTCCAGCGTGAGAGCCCCCGGGTCACGGGGGCCAAAGGAGAGACGCGGAAACATCGAGAGAGCTAAAAACGGCAGCCCGCACGACTCATTAGCTAATGAGCCACGCTGTGGGCAGAGGGGCCTTCATCAAGGTCATCTCACAGAGGTCTCTCAGCAATGCCTCCAGAGGGAGCACTGGGTGCACAAGATGCCATGGTGAGGTTCTCGTCCTCCTTCCTGTTCTTCAGCGCTGGCTGCAGGGGAGCCTGGGATTAGCTTGAAGATCAGCAACCTGCTGCTTGTATTACTTGGTGTTTATTTTACATGTAGTATCATGATGTGTTTTGGATTCTGTGATTTAGTGACTAATGTATGGTATTATACTCTGCTTCCCTTGTCTAGTCAGGTTGCACAGGTTCGCACAACTTGGGGTAGGGCTTGAATCGTGTTATACTCACACTCACTGGTCTGGGAATGTTGTTAGCCTGGTCTGAGACTGTTGGATACAATTCTGTTCTTTTGTGCTGGAAGTCACTCTGGATAAGAGCATAAGCTAAATTAATGTAATTTTATGTGCGGGGGGAATAGCGAGGAAGCAATCAGTCCAGCCTGGGTCCCTAGGATGCGCTTTATTTACAGCAGCACATATTATGCACATGTATAACAGGAGATATCAACTCCCTCAGGTAGTCCATCAGAACGCTCCAAGCCAAGCCTTGGTTTCACAGGAGGAGGGGGATAAGCATAGAATGTCTGTATTTCAACACTTCTCAGAGAACCAATCCGTGAGCCTGGCTGGCAGCAGGAGTGTGTCCAGCACCCAGCCCGGACCCTGAGAGTTAAAGTTCAAGTGTAGGAGGACTGTGCAGATCTGGTGCACACTGGCTGGGGGCGTGGCCTTGGTTCAGCTGTGATGTCACAATTCCTTAACAATTACAGAGGTGTGTGGTTGGGTCATGATCAATGCAGCTACAGCTGTCTTTGACAAATGTGTGAATGTGATAAAATTATGATTTTAATACCATATATGAAATCATCAGTTCAACATGCCATGGATAACATTGAAAAGAAAAAAAAAACTGTAACCGATTTTAGTCGCTCTGGATAAGAGCGTCTGCTAAATGCCAATAATGTAATGTAATGTAACATGCCAGCTGGCTTCAAAATGCCAGCAGTGACAGGAGATATTCTCCTTTTATGCTATAGGTTAAAAGCCAATGTAATCGGAGGAAAGGAGTCAGTGCATTTCTCCATACAGGTATGCACATCTGTAAAATAAGAATAGTCCTTTCTGGATGTCATTTAAAATTCCACATATTTTAGTGTAGTTGCAGTTTGATAGTGCATATATGCTGATGTATGTTGGAATTGGATGAATCAAACAATACAGGAAAAGTGCTTATTTCACAAGATTCTAAAAGAGGTTTGAGTGACCTCATGAAGCTCGAGAAATGATGATTCGTATCTTACTGGAACTGTGATAAATTTCCTCTTTTTGATGAGAAGAAATAAGAGAATTTTCAAAAGGATTATTCTGCTAACCAAAAAACAGGACATGAAAACTGGGGAAAGGCCATGATTTAGTTTTACGTTTCCAAAGGGAAGTAACTCCACTCCACTTCCTTTCTCAGTTTGAGCAAACCCAGTTCCATCTCCTATGTTTTTTTAAACGCAACTCCACCTGCTACCTTGGTTTTTGTATACTACTCTACCTCCTATATCAGTTTGAGTAAACTCTACTCCATCTCCTATCTGAGTTTGAGTAAACTCTGCTCCTGTTATCTGTTATACTGGAGTAACTCCTATATCACCTACTACATCTCCTACCACTACACCACCTCTTTTGGACATCATTTACATCTGCAATGCGATACAGCCGTCTTCAGGGCTTTTATCAGATCTACCCGTGAGCCCCACATTTCTGCTTGCTAGTCTTTCCACAATTTTCTGCTGTTTGTTTATTCGTGCCACGAGTCCGAGAAGCAGTCAGCTGTTTCATAATGTGGCCTGACCACACTGTTTAACGGAAGGCAAGCCTGGTGGTTACAAGTGAGTCACAGTCTTTGTTTTATCGGGCAGGGAAACACTCCAATCGAAAGCACTACATCCGGAAACCACAGGCAGACAGACCCTTTTGCCAGAAACTGGATCAGGACTGAAACACAATAGAATCATTGCATCACTTTTCCAGTCAGAATATCAGTAGAATGTCCGGTAATGCGGTGCATCACGGATTTCCAGTATGTGCCCACCTTTTTCATTCAGAAATACACTGTGCATGCGTATAAACAAGGACTTTAAGCATGACTGTTCTTAACATTTACTACTCCAGCCTGTCAGCAGGTTGTGTCAGACTGCTCCGTGCCAGCCCAGCCTTTGGATAGGCTCGTACTGAGCTGCCCCGTGCCAGGCGGGCGCTGCCATTGGCCGATCTCTCGGTACTCACCACATAGCAGGGCTCGCAGTACGCCTTCTTGTCCATGGCGTAGAAGGGCTTCCCTCTCAGCTTGCTGCTGCAGGTGGCGCAGGTGAAGCAGTCCACGTGGAACACCTGGTCCATGGCAGTGCAGCCTGTGCCCTCACCCACCACGTTCTCCCCACAGGCCGCGCAGCGACCTGCGACAGAGACAGAGATTAATAATTTATCAGTATGTATTCGATTTAGAATGTTTTTTCTATTTGAAGCTGAGTTTTTCTGAAAAAAAAGGTAAAACCAATATTAGAAAATGAAATCCAGGGTAAACATTTGTGTTTGACACATGCCATTGGCTGCACTCTACATAACTGAACCTTCCGCAACCAACAAGAGATGCTCTAAGGACAAACACTCTGATGTACCTGTTTCTGTATACAGTCTGAAAGAGGAAGCAGTGTGAGAAGGAGGAGGCTCTGAATTTAAACACTCCAGACTCCTCTTGCCTTCTGATACCATCAGCTGGATTTGTGACTTCATGCACAGACGTCAAGAGAACTGACGAGAATTTTGTGCTTTTCTCATTGGACAATGACACAGCCCCAATAAAGACCGTTCACATACACGTGTGAACACTGCAGCGCCCCAAAAGACAGGCTTCGAGAAATACAGCTGCTACAGTGTGCATTTGCTAAAAGGTCAGCAAATATGCCTCAAGGAGTGCACTAAGAATCTGAAATTAGAACGACTAATTGGAGAAGGAAACATGTAAATGACTGCAAATTACCAAGAATCTGTTCCATTTTCAGCAGAGAAAGCCCTTTGCCCGTTTTTTAGAAGTTCTGAATGTTTCTGCTGCACAAGCACAGGAATATGTTTTTGTCATAAACTGGACTTATTTTCTTCAATAAACGTGATGCAGTAAAGCTAATGATTATCTGATGAAGCCAAAAACCCAACTCGGTCTACAAACAAAAGAAACCCATCTCTCCTAAGATGAAGAGACATCCCAAAAAATATTTCTCTGCCCTACAGTATGAGTCTGTTTGGGAACAGTTAAAGGGGGATTTTGAAATTTGCACGCGGTACACAGAAACCCGTGCTCTGACATTAATCCGATGTGATGGCTTTTGAAAAGAATCCCTGGCCACGGCAAAAAATCGAGTCACGCTAAATTGTTTATGTTTGATTGCGGATATAAACAAACACATAGGTCAGTGAGCGCTTAGCAGTACGGAGTAAGTCCACCGGAACGCATTAAGGACGTCGCCGCGGGCAACCGGATCCCTGGAAGCCTCCATTACATGACGTTTTTTTCTCTTCTCTCTGCCACTGAATCTAAATCGCTTTTGTTCCCGAAGCTCTGCATCTGCACAGCTGAGTGAATCTCGGGCCTCTGGATGGCTGGAGATGACAGAGAGGATTGTGGGTAAAGCCCTTCCCCAACAGCCTTCCACCCCCCAGGGATAAGTTGGCTGAGAGGGGAGGGGTGTGGGTTACATGTTTTGGAAACAGATTGACAGGAGCGATGTGGACGGGCGCTGGGGGGCAGCGGGGAAGCGGAGCACGTGCGGTTTCCTGGAACGGAGCGGAGCCGGCACCGGCGCCCCGGAGCGGAGCGTGAGGTCGCTCGGCAGCTGATGTCACAGCGTGGCACGTTAGGTCGCCAGCGGCACGGGGGGGTGGGCGAGCTGGGGCTTACCTCACATGAACCTGCTACAGAAAAAAAAAAACACACGCCCGCTGCCGACATGCAGCGACGGCGAACGCCGAGTGAGCGGTGGCCCCGGTGTGTGCCGCGCAGGGTTATCACAGAGGAAACACACAGCACACTGGATACAGGACCCCGAAACGCACAATGAGCACCAACGGGGACACCACAAAATTCAGCGGACCAACAAACACCTCGCCAGAACAGTTACTCCAACCATTCTTCCACACAGACACACACTGATGACAGGATCGACCGGATTTAAACGTGATCCAGTTTCCTAAAGATAGAAGACTAAGCAATGATAATTCAGAGCTGTGACGTTCGTAGGAGGTTTGATATAAAAAATGATATCCTGTCTTGTGTGCTTTTTCCTAATTTCCCACAAATGTTCCACTTTCAGTTCTCATAACCTCTAAGTTGCAACATTAGGTGGGAAAGGTCACGCTGAACAGATGAATGCCAATGGACTTTATCTGCTGCAGCAAAAGCCACAGTATTACAGAGAAATACTGTAGGGAAAGAGAATTACAAAGAAATACTAGAGGAAAAAACACCACGGCTTTGACATGTTCAAGACACCTGAAAATGTGGGAGATATAAGCATACACCCTGATAACGCAAGGGCATCAAAGTGCGGACCAGATCCACAGGTCTGGATGCATACAGAGAACAGATCCACTTCACTTAAACAACACTGATCCACTCGTAGAAAGCGAACAGATCTACTTCATCATAACAACACTAAAGAGCAGACCTGATCCACATTTTCAAAGTGAACAGATCGACAGGGCAGGCACTTGGGTTTCACTGAAGCATCTTCATGCCAGGTTTGACTTTTGACTACACGAGTGAGAGAGAATTTCAAAGCAGAACTCTTCTGAAGGCGACCCAGTGACGGAACACTTTCACCCAGCTGCTACGAAAGGGCCAAGCAGTGGAAGCAGAAAACCCGCCACTGCACCAACCGCACAGAACTCGGCCATTTAAAAGCACTGCTGGAGAGCATAAACTTCTGATTCCCCCAGTAGACCGGCTTTGGACGCTTTCAGCGCCATGTGATGATCTAGTCTTCATGAAGATTTCATGCAGGATGTCATATGAATTATGAAGGCGCTTGAAGATAAAACTAAGAGAAGAAGAATATCAGAACTTTTTTTCATCTTTACTGTTGGACACAGAGATGTAATGAAGAGTCACAAACACATATGCATATGCATGTATACACATACATACACACATATATACACATATATACACACACAAACAGGCACGTGTACATACATACACACATACAAAAATAGAGAAAAGGTGAAAATAACCTCCAGCCACAGACACATTGCATTTTCTTCCACATGTGGTGTACTGTATATGCTGTCATTCAAAGAAAACATTTTTGGTGGGCATTTTTTTTTTTTTTTTTTTTGTATATGTGTTTGTGCATAAACACAGAAAGTACAGGCTGCCTTTGAAAGAAAGCTTAAAGTCAAAGCACGTTTCCAGAGGCATAGTGGCACAAAGTTTGAATAACCCTGAATCAGACAGTGATGAAACTGTTTAAAACGACCACGCGTGTGGCCGCACTGTTGAATATAATGTAATGCAACAGTAAATAAAAGAAAGGTTCCTTAAATAATTGTTAGGATACTGTAGCTGATTAATAAGTAATGTCCCTTGCCTTAATAATTCAGCAGTCTGCCCTGGTTTTGAGTGCCAAAAATGTGTTCACCTTAAACAGAGGAAGTGTTTCATAGCAACCCAATGTGTTTACAGCACCTGCGGACAGGCTGCAGCAAGGCATAATCTTCAACATCCCCACGCTGTAAAATTCCCACCAAAACAGGATGACACCGTGTGACCTAATCTGATTAAATATAATGGATACTGACTACAAAATGCTCTCAAAGCTCCTCTAAATCAACCAAAAGACAAATTACCAACAATAAAATAAACGGCTCTCTCAAGGATCCAGTGTTTCCTCTGATGGTATGGGGATTTAAGTGTCTTCAACTTAAACCTTCCTTTTATCTCCAACTTTTTTTTTGTCCTTCAGTTTGCCCACATACAAATCTAACATTGTTCATTTTACAACCCAATTATTTCAGCATATTTGTGTCCGGAGTTGCCTGTGCCTTGCTTTTAGGTGCATTAAGACATCCAGCAGTTTCAAACGACTTGTAACAGCCAACACCGGAGACCAAGGTCTAGTTTTCCCTAAAGCTTTCAACAACCCCCAAAGTCATTCCAAAGCCTGCGCTCAAAAGCACGACAATAGCTCCATTCTCACTAGGGGATATGATCAACCCTAATAAAGTTTAGTTATACAAGGACAAAGATGGACTAACTCTGATTAATCTCGCTAATTAAGGGCCCCGGGGGTTCATTACCAATAATAAAAGAAAATGAGGGGGAAAAGAGGAATAAAAGTCCACAAAATGCAATCTGATGTAGTGTAATTGTAAAGCCACCTATGACACCTTCAGCAATTCGCATGCTCTTCTATGAGGCTGCTTTAATACAGGCCAGCATTGCGTGAAGCGCAAATCGATAGATAACACATGTAAATAAAGTCAGCACGGCGCTGAACCAGTGGAGCAAAGCGTCGTTTTTGTCTCCCTGGTAACCGGCCCCTCTCTCTCTCTCTCTCTCTCTCGCTCTCTCTCACTCCCCACGCCTGGTCACGTTCCCAGCGACCGCCTCTCTCTCTCTCTCTCTCTCTCTCTCTCCGGCTCGCCGCGCGCCGCTACCTCGGCTCACACACGACCCATTTAACATCGCTGACGGCCTCGTTTCGCGACCCCGGGGGCAAGCGAGCATTAGTGTGCAAACACGAACGGGCGAAGGCATGCGTGGCGGAGCGGGGGGCACGCGGGGACGCCGCGCATGCGTTCCGACAGGGGGTGGGGGAGGGGGTTGTGTGTGTGAGCGGCGAGGCCGGAGCGCTCTGCCATCTCGGCCGAACGCACTCGGCTTTCACTCCAGGCTCCGGCCTAGCGTAATCGTTCGTGGACAGAGGGGGAACAAACCTCACAACGGAATCACCAATCAATCCTCTTTACCCCTGCCTCATTGTCTGCCCTTCGTGTGGTACACCCCTGTGTTCAGCTCAAGTGACCTGTCAAACAAGGTTGCTGCAGAATGAGGTTTGTGTCGGCGATGCACATTTAACACAACAGAGACGGTCACAATGTTTGGCCAGGAAAACGCCAGAGTAATAGACTTAATTCCCAGTAAACAGGAAAGTGGATTTAACTGTAATTAAATTGCAGGAACAGGACAGCTAGTAAACTGACTTTTTTAACCATTTCTTATCCATGATACGGTTTTCAAAGAAATCCTGCTTTTTTATAATTTGTGTGACAGAAAACTTAATTCCTTTTAAGTGCAAAAGAAGACAGCATGAGACAGTGAATATGTGGCACATTTCAGCCAAAACATCTCCGTTCCCCGATACAGTAAAACTTAGTGGACCCAACAAAAAAAATTTAAAAGAGTTATTTTCGGATGTCCGGTTTCCAGCAACAAAACTTACTGAAGGAAGTCCTCACCATGAAAACAGGCCCCAATAAATGCACACTCTTTAGCTCAGTATGAGCTTATTAATTGGGGTTCACAATATTAAGCGAGCTAAAAGCGTAGTGGAAGGTGAGATGCATGCTGGAACCGACTTAATGAATCAAACATGTGAGGTGACGGATTAAAATAACACATCTGAGTAAAAGAACACAGTCAGTAAATTTCCATTACACTAACTGCACATAATGGCTCTCACACCAGCCTATAATCAGCACGTCAGCTTCCTTAGTCCCCTTACTGAGTACAACTTCCAAAGTTGACACTTTGAGGTAAACGTTAATTACCTCTTACTTTACTGAGGTTTTTCTCCACCAATTTTTGTTCTTTTCCTCCTTTTTTGTACCATTGCAGCTAACCGTGACCGCCACACGAGCATTGAGCCGTGCCCAAGCTGGAGTGTGGAAAAAGGACAGCGTGATCCTCCGATACACAAGCAATTCAGTGTAACTGTTTTTCACTTTCCCAGTCCCACAGTGTTTCAGGAGCGAGCACCAAACAGAAGAGAGGCCTGACCCCCTGATGCTATCTGACTACCTAGAAGGAACCCGAGCAAGTCACAAGGTGCCGGCGGAGCAGAAAAAGGTCAATTTGTTCTGCCATTGTGGGCTCCCGGTCACCATCAGCGGACAACGTAGCTGAGCTCTTGTCATGTATCTCAGCCTGCACTGGGAATGGCACTTCCACCATTTGAGCCACTCGGGAGTCCTGCACTGTTTTTCTGCATCAGCGGCCACACACCGAGAGTCAACAAGTCGGAGTCGGTGAGAGTGTCAGCAGGAGTCAGCGTCGCGAAAGGCGTTTCGTCAGGACGCGTGGCATGGCGGACGCTCTTACCGAAGTACTCCTCAGAGGGGGGGTTGTCCATGTCGTAGAGCATCTTCTTCGTGAGGCGCTCCAGCTCATCCTCCGGGCGACTGCCGGCATTGCTGGGGGCGGGGCTAACTCCCTGGAAAAAACAGTAAGGGCCACTGTGATTGGGCATCTCATGGCAAGATGCTTAATGGCTATCTCAAACATGACTTTCAATGATCTTGTTGCCTCCAGACTCCATGTCTCACTCCTGATAGGCAGACACATGCCATAGAGGATATCAGGGGCTTATCACATTTGGGTACTGGATGAGGAAATAGTTTTTATGCTGTCACTAAAGTGCAAAGTATTCTTAATAATTTGTCATGTCATGACTTAAACAACCCCACATCATTTTTAAATCCTCCAGGCCAGTGAAGGTCCCTGTTAAGCATTAAGCTGTGTGAGTGATGGTTGAAAAAATATAAACCAGCAATGAGGTTCCCCTGTGCATAAGTAGCAGTAATGTTTGTGTTTCAGACTGGATGGAAAGCAACACACACACACACACACACACACACACACACACACACACACACACACACACACACACACACACACACACACACATACACGCACCTGTACACGGCTTCAGCGGTGGCTTGTATTCAAATCGAGCATCACACAGCGAGTGTGCGCGGTTTCGGCTGTTTGCGGTATTCTGCCTTGTTGCATAAGTTTTCACAAAAACACTTCCTTCCTTCCGTGAAACCTGTTGGGTCCCAATGCGGCCGTGCCCCTGACTCTAATAATGCGCCTCGCAAGACGGAATCCGACACGCTCTGTCTCGCGCTATTCTTCAGCGGAGTATCGCCCCAAAGCAGCCCCCCCCCCTCCACAGGTGGCGCTTCCTGCAGCTGTAGGGAGGCCACTCTCTCTAGGGAGACATGCAGGCAGCGCGTTCTTCAAAACACTCTCGCTGCCCTGTTACACACTTTCAACACACTTCCGCTGGACTATTATAAACCTTCCACTCTCTCTCACTGGCCTGGTATTAACGTTCAACATGGTCTCGCTGGGCTGCCCTGAACCTTCAACACACTCCTACTGGCCTGTTACAAATCTTCAACTTACTCTCACTGACCTGTTACAAACTTTCAACACACTCCGGCAACACATTGGGCTGTTACAACTTAAAAGACACTGGGTTACCATTCCTAGATCTTCACCAAACAGACTCACCAAATTACAATCTAGACTACACCAAGTTCTCTCTGCTCACTTAAATTCATAGAACCATTAGCCAAGGAACGTTAACCCTGTTGCTCTAAACCTATGAATTAGGTTGGTGCTCCCAAACATTTGTGTTATTATATACAGAACCTCATACTACAAGTACGTCAGGCCTACGGGTTTTGAATCTGGTGCCTTATCCACGAATTGCTCCTGTCTCAATTTGGATCAAGTAAAAAACCAGTGCTGGAGTACAGTGATGGGGTCACTGCTATAGGAGACAAGGCAGAATACCTTTGAATGAAATGTTAAACCAAGGCCTTGACTCCCAATAGTCACTAAAGATCCCACGGTACTTATTGCAAAGAGGTGGAGGGTAAGGAAGTGTAGAGTCAAAAGAGTGGCTCAATGGCCAGAGAAGAGAGGCACACAGTGAACCTTGCCCTTTAGGCATCGGTGATATCCAATCTACAGTCCCCAGAGGTGGCGGCGCAGCGACATAAATGTGTGCCAGAGCATTGCGTCACCCCCAGTTAAAAAAGAAGATGCACACAAGTTGCTCACCTGGAGAAGGGTGTCATGTCTTTTGCA
This sequence comes from Megalops atlanticus, assembly GCA_019176425.1. Taxonomy (NCBI): domain Eukaryota; kingdom Metazoa; phylum Chordata; class Actinopteri; order Elopiformes; family Megalopidae; genus Megalops; species Megalops atlanticus. The sequence goes on from CM032896.1 coordinate 10,435,943, forward strand.
CCTGGGCCACAGACAAGTAAAAGAGCTCTCTCTGCTTTCAAAAAATATATAAAATCCTGAGACACATAATGACTTCCATAATGCCTTATACCTTATAAAGGCTCAAACCTGACTGAGTTCACACAGGTTATGTTTTCTGGTTTGTCTGCCAGTCATACAGAGCGTGTGGGTTATGTCAGTTCAAATAGCAAACATTGTGACACATTAGGGTCCCTTCCCTCTCTACTGATGCTCAGCTTTGCTTTAGTCATTATATATTTTCTATCAAAAGGGAACTCATTGAGTGCAGTACTTCCTGTTGAGTCACATTCTGACTGCTCTGCTCTGAGGACACATGATATGCATTAAGCCTCGAGACACAGCCAGCCGCTGCCAAACCTCTATTCCTGAGAAATCTAATTTCTCCAGAGTTTCTACTGGAATCATGCCCTGCCCCATACAGTGCATTCCAGTGAATGCGGAAGGACCTGTTGCTAGTTTACCAGAATTGGTGTTGAATTTACAACAATGTATGTAAATGAATGAAAGGTGTGTGGAATGAGACTTTCTTTGCATAGCGCATTAACCTGCTTGGAACATGCTGTACAGGCCACACTTCACCTAGGCACCTTTCTGTTTTCTGTTCCCATTTTTTCCAGCACTCTGTTCCTGGGGTCATCCTGCAGTTTTCCCTCACATAGCTTAGTATATGCTGGTTTTGCGATTCCCACTGGTAAATCCACTTTGCCCACCACTGTGTAATGGATCTATTCTGAAAAAGCACTATGGCTGATTGATTCTTTTGTGCTGGTCTTCCCTTGTGTACATTTTAGGGTGTACGAGCACTTCAAAACCATTCTACAGCCTACCGTTTATTATCATCATTACTATTATCCTAGCTGAAAACAGCTGCTTCTGCTGCACAGTGTACAAAATGAAAAGACAAGATTAAAGGTCAATGAACCATGAAACATATGTACTTTAAACTTCAATGCAACAGCAATGTCTACAGGAAAGATTGAAAAACAGAAAACAAAATGCGCTTCATAGAAATTTACAGAGCAGCAAACACAAGGCTAGCATCAGTCACACATCAAGAGGCCCAGGCGAAAACTTTGCAGGTGTTGCTAAAGAGCAGCATAAAACCTTCAAAGCACTTATTTCATTTCTCCTGTTCAACAAGTGTACAGAGAGAGCACCTTTAAAGCACCCACCAGCTGCTCTCACTATGAGAAGACTCGTTTGCACACCGACAGGACTCCGTTGCACACTAAAAGGTCTCATTTTCATAATGCAAGGACTCCCAGTGCGCATTACTATGTCCATTCTAATTCTCTGTTGACATTTTTGTGGCAAGGTTAAAAAAAAGATTTTCCTTCCGTTTGGACTGAAGGAACAAATTTCAATACGAATTATGGGGTCTTCAGGATCTCAGCTCCCAGAGCATTGTGGGATCTTGGCTCATTTTTCTTTTTCCAAGCAGGGGGGATGGTGTATTGGCAGAGAGAGAGAGCTGTATAGAGGAGCTTTAGGTTTCCTGCACCCTGGCAACAGCTACAGCAACTCCAACCATCGGCTGGTACACAGAATTCATTCTTGTATATTTCCTGTTCCATTGTGGCAAAGTGATTGCAATGCCAGTGCAATATTTCAAGGATATATTGTGTCAGCTCTGACCGTAAAAAAAAATCACAGGAGAAATGTGAATGCCACTCCACACCTGGCCAGCAGGGGCCAGCAGGGGGGGCGTGGAAAACAGTTTACGAGAGACCAGAGGCTCTGCTCTCTCTTGACTTGCATTAAACAGAGCAGTGCATTCTGGGAGTGAGAGCGGGATGCCAGCCAGTACTCTGTGTTCCCAGCTGACTCCATTTAACAGCCTCATGTGTAAACCAGCAAAAGCCGCTCGCCAAGAAGCAGTCACGCCCCTGACGTGGGAGGGAACCAGATGCTTTCACAGGATTTTGTCACTGTTTATTCTGACCTGTCACTCACACCTGCCCCCTGTTTCTCTTTCTCCGCAGAAATGTTCTTACAGGCCTGGCCAGTGCTATTTTTTAAGAAGCATTTCATGCGGAGGTAAATGATCCATAGGTCTGTCACTAGTCTTTATTTCACAAGACTGGGCTGGGCGGATTTTTCAGCCACCACAGGTTCAATGATGGTTGCTGTTCTACCCTTGGGCAAGGTGCTTAACCCACAATTGCCTCAGTAAATATCCAGCTGTATAAATGGATAACATGTACTAACTGTGACCTACATAATTCACTTTAGATAAAAGCATCTGCTAAGCAACTAAATGTAAGAAATTAAAACTAAACTTGTTTGTTCCATAAGCACATGACCATGGTAGAGTAGCTACCAAAAATAACACATAGAAATTACCAACCTTAATAATACCGCTTCTTCATTGACTTTGCTGTGATACAATTAAAAAATAACGAGTGTCTGATTCTGACAAGTGTGTGCATGACTAAAAAAGTGGATCATATTTAAGAGTAAAAGGAATGCCGTTCTCTCCCACTACACTGCAAAAATATTTTCAGATCTGAAGTGCTGCTGGAACGCTGCTGGAGTTGTGGACAGACAGTGGTGAGTCAATTCAGACAGCCATCACTGTAATTACACCAGTACTCAAAGTATTACCTTTAAGAGGCACAAGCTGTTATAACAGGTTTAGTTTTAAAAAGGCAACATTCTCCTGAAGCTTCCACCAGCGTGGTGTCATTCCTTTATATTTAACCACGCGTGGTGAGCACCGTTTAGATTCACCCACATTCATGCTTCAAAATGAGCGTCCACGCACTCTTCTCCTTCCTGTTAGGAAAACACAAGGGGACCGTCTCCTATGTAATTTTGTTTCTAAAGCAAACGGTAGCATTTCCTTTTGGTCAGCTTAAACAAACAATTACAGCCGAAATGACAATTCATTTTGGGAAGGGACCTGAGCATTATCACAGTGCCGGGAAACGACAGGCCTAACCGCTGTCAGATGACTCCCATTAAAAACGACTGGTCCTCTAAATCTTTGTGCGCTTTTACTTGGAATAAAAGCTCAGACGCGGTCACGGTGCGGAAGTTTCCGAGTTACTTTCCAAAGCCGTCAGAAGGACACTGGTAGCAGTTAGCCAGATTTCAGCTCTACCTTGCTGAGCATGGGCTGGCCACCGTGTGAAGATGACCACAGGTGGCAGGTTGCGGTGGCCATCACTGGCCAGCAGGTGTCGATGTAAGAGAGAATAATGGTTTACAGGTGCCCAGTACATCACCTGTATCAAAGAGAGTCTGTCACAGAAAGCACGCATCATCACATAAACACCACTTCACAACCGGTTTAGTGTCTTCATCATCCACCCCATCCAACTACCTGCCAAGCAGGGGCACTAGCAGTTGCTGTTTGCTTTGACTACAACTCCATTGGGCTGGATCACATTTCAGCAACTCTAAGGTTCTCTGAGCCTTGGCACCTGGAGCCATCATGTAATAGCCTTTTTGTGCTCAGCTTTACATAGTGCAGACTGGTGGGTCACCGCTAGTCCCATACCCACAAAACCTACTACAATCAGTCAACCAATGGATCACAATGCTGCGTTACAGGAGAGTCCATTACACAGTAAAACGAAGATAGAATGGAAAAACAAGTGCTTACACAATGACAACAGAGGGCAATTCACCCTAAGTGTCAGTCTTAAGGACAGTCCCAACCACCACCATGACCACGCTTGGGAAAATGACCATATGACCAAGGAAACCCCACATAATTAGCCATTTATGGTCCATGGACCACAGAGTCAGAAGACAAAATACGTCAGAGCACAAACACGCAGAGCGCAAGGAAAGTGTGCTACCTTGATCTCCACCAAAGTGGAGTAATTTCTCTACAGTTCTGCCACCACATTGAGAAAGAGGCAGCAGGTGGTTCAGATGTATCTCAGAGGTTGCGGGTTCAACACCCAGGCCATATATGAACAGCACTTTACCACAACTGCTGAAGTATATATCCAGCTCTTCAAACGGATATGGACTGTAAGCCAAGCAGTGCCAAGCCAATGAATAACATCATGTAATTACGCACACAAGAGTTTGTTATCATACATCTGTTTTCACTACAGATTTGGAGAAAATAATCTGTGGCAACTCTAAGTGCTGACCAGCAGAACTAAATCAAAGTAAATATGTAATCTTTGCAATAATGGAAAATCAGTAATCAGGTATAAATATCCTCACACAAAAAATACAAGTACACACACACCCACACATAAATGTACTAATACATGGCCCCTTGTTACTTAGAAACCCTTTTCTGGTGAAGAATCAAAGGGATGAATGTTAGACTGGAGAGCTGGACAGTTCAGACAGAGGCAAGAAGGATATTGATCTGAGTGACTATTTACAACCCTCCCGTCTCCTTCAGAGGAACAGACAGCAAACTGCAGTCACTTCAGGACGTGATGTCAAACTGCTGTATTTATGCGCAGACTCTGATGTCAAACCAGAGTATTTATGCACAGTGTATTTATGCAGTACATTTATATATTTATTTATTTTATGCAGTATATTCATGAAACATTTATCCGTACTCTGTTACATCAAACCCCAGTACTGATGGTTTGGTGGTCACTGAAAATACTGGGAAATATTAGGAGACCATTGAAAAAGGTGCTCTTTTAAATTCATCACTCAAAGGTAATCATGAAGAAGACTGAGGCTAAAACACCATGTGCATCACTGGAACTGCGGCTGGCTCAACTGGAAACTACTCAGATGAACAAAAAAGGGAAGCTGAGCGCTTAGTCTCCCTGGTGATAAAGGCTATAATGAGCTGATGTGATTCTAAAAATGACAGGTAACCGTTTGCTGTGTTTATGTTCTCCTGGAACAACTGAGGTCTTGAGTACTTCACGGTGACCTCAAGCGATGTGAAATCACATCTGCACAAATGAAAGGGATTAAAGTTGAAGCGATGGAATAAGTACAAACAATTGACAAAAACTGCACACCTAAAAGCTGGCTCCGCCCCCCCCTCTCCATGGATGGGAATCAGAAAAAAAAACAACGAGAAAGTTGAGCCAGAGAGAAAAAGAAAACCTCAATCTGGAAAATGTACATTTATGGGCAGCCGTCTACAGGGGAGAGAGCGCTACATGCCGCCAAATTAAATTACACTCCAAACCAAGGTGGTGGCTGAGCAGTACAGAATGTACTCCTGTCCCCTCGCTCCTCCACATAATTGAATCTGTACTTACAGTCCATTAAAATAAAACGCTGTTTCCCCCTCCCATCAAGATATCATTGGTCTCAAACTGTTCAAAGGACACGTGTGTTCCTTTTCAGTCCTGCTCTTGCCGCGGCTGACGTCTGAGCTCCGCATCTCTCCGAGCCGAGCTCAGAGCCGCCGCGGCGCTGGACGGCAGTCGCTTACGAGGGGCTCAGCCTCAGTCAATCAAATCGACACGGGACTCAAACATGCACAAATGTTCCCGAGTCCAAATGAGATGCCGCAGCCCAGTGAGAGCTTGAGTCAGTGCACTCTGACGGCTGATGTCCCTAAGTACAGTTCATCCCAGCAGAGTGTTCTATCATTTATATTCCCTTTTGCATTCATGTATTGGTCAGATGCTCTGACCCAGATTGACTTACAAGGGAAAGGTCTATAAGACCACACACAAAGGCCGTACCAACAACAGCACACACAGAAAATGTCAGATCACATTTGAACAGCTGTCAAAACATCACACAGTGCTATAATAATCTGCTTAATACTGAGAATACAGACTAAGTGCTACATTAAATTAATACTTGAATCACAAGGGCTAGATATGAAGGATATGAATAAGAAAAAGAAAGAGGAGAAGAAGAACATAAAAAACAAGAATAAGAAGGAGACTGTCCAGAATTCTGGCATAGTGAAAGGGAGAGGGGCTCATACATTCAAAGGTTGGCAGTTTACATTACATTATTGTCATTTAACAGACGCTCTTATCCAGAGCAATTACAAATACAGTTTCATCCATTTATACATCTGGATATTTACTGAGGCAACTGTGGGTTAAGTACCTTGCCCAACAGCAGTGCTCCAGCAGGGCATCTAACCAACCTTTGGTTATGAGCCCTGCTCCTTACCACTACAACACACTACTGTTTGATTTCTAGGTGTGACACCATTGGATGAATTGTACAAGAACTGTAAGTCACTCTGGGTAACAGTGTCTGCTAAGGGAAATCAATTTAAGATAATGTAATGGCCCACTGGCTTTCAGTCCTCAAACCAGAAACAGCTGAACCTGAGTGCTGTATGACAGTCCACTCTATACGCTACTCTATGTGCTTGTATTTGTGTCACTTAGTCTCAATGTTCTTTCACCATGACAGGAGTGCTGGGAACATTAAGGCATGCTATTGGTCCGAAGTTTTACCTCGACTTTGTCCTTTTTAAAAAGTAAAGGTTATTTTGGATCCTGATAAAAATCATAACGTGCTTTATTGCTTTGCGACTGACTTGAGAATGCTGAAAAGAAACGTATTGCCATGGAAATCCCCAGTGTTTTCTGCTGATTGTTTTTTACTGATCACAGTAATCAGGCTAATTGGATTCGTGATGCAGTGCAGTATGTGAAATATATATTTTCTAAAAAGGGAAAGGAGGTACTCAGGGGTTATGTAACTAATGGTTTATTCTATCAGCGTGACTTCAGTTTCCAGTTTGAGGTCAGCGCAAATAATGTATTTTAAATTTGCAGGCTTGTTGTGCCCTCGTGTACAATAACGAACTATGTCCTCCCTGACCCACGGAGCCAACTGCTGTCATTTGCAGAAAGGCAAGACGACCATGAGCAAGAGGACCACGGACGGGGTCCAAGTGCACAGGGACCTGTAATGACGAACACAAACATGCACGCATTACAGTGCCTACACTGCATCACATTAATGACACTGTTTAAACTCACAACCTCACCACACAGCTTTGCCAGATTAATGGCTGCTTACAGTCCCTATTATTCCAGTCGAGATGAACAAATACCATGCCCTCCATTTATTCATAACCCTGACTAAACAGAAACAAGAAAACATGCTATAAAAGAAAAGAACATATATACTGGATCATTTTTCTTGCTTAAAAACTGTGATTGTGATATGTTTTAATCTTAATTGCACTGAACAGTGCAAGTTCAGATTGTTCTCAATGTTATTTTTTATGAGGAACACATTTATTCACACCTCTACACAATCTTTACAATAAAATCTGACAATAAAATTACACCAGCATTTCTGTTGGAAAGTTCAATGGAAGCATTAAAAAAAATCCATGTTTGAATATGAATAAATATGGAATGCAAAATAGGTCCATTTTCACTACATACGTATTCAAATATAAACACAAATAGATACTCTTCTGTGCATTTACAATTAATCATTTTCATGGCTCAAGTTACAGACACCAAACTGCACCCACCACTGGTCACATAGTCATGACTGCTGACAGGTGACAAAGAGATAAATGAAACTGATGGCCAGGGCCCTGCACATTCTTTAAAAAACAGACAAAAACGCCCTCATCCAACACTTCAACATCAGGTCTGTCTAATCCCTCACCAAACTGTCAAGCCTGCTAAACCAATGAGATGTCACTCTGAAGACTGCTATTACACTTCCCAAAACAATCAGATCTCATTCCAGAGACTGATGTCAAGCACTCCAAACCAGTCAGATCTCAGTCCTGAGACTGTTATAAAGTCCTCCAAACCCCTCACATGGCCATAATTCTGGGAAAAAAACATCAATCACAACCACGAATCTAAAGGACCAGGAGGATGCACTTTCAAATCCAAGGCGTGGCTCTGCTATTGTACGTTAGAGCAAGGCAAACAACCTGAATGGCTTCACTGAATGTGTAGCTAAAAAGGGGGTAATGTGTATAGGTAAAAACTGGTCCCATGGAAAAGGTTGTACATGTAGAACAGCATTACCTGGTGTAAAGCAGGCCATCTACCCACCACACAACACTGCCTATCCCTGAACCCAGCCCTTTTCAACACCAACACAGAACAGGGCTTTCAAACCAGTTCACATCAGTTAGCTGAAACAGTCACCAAGCTTGACAAATATAGATATAGAGTCCTATATTAAAATGGGTATACTAGTTTTCTTCAGGCTACTGATTTGATTAAACACTATGTGCAGCATCGTAAAAATAGCTCTTTGCCCCTTTATTTTAAATCACATGAGGGAAAAAAGTATTGAACGCTAATGAGGATCACAAAGTGAATGGAAGGATCATCCAGTCTTCAGTGTGTGCTTGCATATAGCGTTTTTCATATAAAATTCCAACTCTTAGAAGTTACAAATACACACAGCAAGTGGCCAAATAATGCAACCTTGCCTTCTCCAAAATCACTTATAACACATAAATAAGCTTGATTTAAAGTGTTTTAAATATATGCATGATCAAACAGCAGTCCATGCAATAGGGTAAGATGTAGATGCTCTAAATGTCCAGCTAACACTCTAAATCTGTCTATAGGTAGTGTGGTTAATACTGCAAAATTCCCTTCTTACAGGTGGTCTGCCTAATGCTCTGAATGTCATTTTCTGTAGGAAGTCTGGCTACTCTATAGGTACTTCAACAAAATTAAGGCCAGCAGGCTACAGAGTGGAAAAATACATATAGGTCACAGAGTTAGTGGTACAGTATGTACAAACAAGACTTTAAGGGCTGGGTAGTGTGACTTTGTGATATCATTCACATAACACTTTTGACTTTGCCTGTCATCAGGTGTTATCTCATGATGTCATCACTCGAGTCTGCAAAGTCTCTTGCAGGTTATCTTGGGTTATTTAAAAACTACACTGGGTGAGAACTGAGTCCTGATTCTGTGGACATGGGTTGATATTTCAGTGTAAATATATAAAAAGGTCATTTAAAAATGACACTAGGTGGGTGTTGATTCCTCATGCTGTTGGTAATGGGGGGATATTTCAATGTAAAGATATAAATGGGTCAATCAAAAACTACAATGAGCGAGTCTTGATCCCTCATTCTGGAGGTAATAGGCACATATTTTAGTGTCAGGAAGTCAACAGTTTATTCAAAAAAAACTACTCTGAGTGAGTGTTGACCAGGGAACATCCACATGGAAGTCATGTGATGATGCCATGTGAAAGTATGAGCTGGTTTGACCTCCAGAGGGCAGCGAGGCCCATCACATCATTAAATCTCCCTGTGTCAGTCAGGCGAAGCCGCCCGTGACCTTTCGGTCAGGGTTTAACCCGTCTATTTGGGTTAGGCAATTTGGAAATAATCCTCTTGTCAAATGTCAGTCAAACACAGCAATAACGGAGGAAATTTTAAGGCTTAGACTCACTCTAATTTGGCGCAGCAGAGGATTCGCAGAAATTGGTAAATTAAGCGTCAGTCATGGGAAACTGATTTCTTCCCTTTTGTTGATAGTAGAGATCAAAGTCACTTGAAGCCTGGTTAGTGTAAAATGCCACGACCATGCACTGTGCTTCAGAGTAGGAGCCAATGAATAAAAGAGGAGTAAAAAAAGAAAACACCTATCACAGGTCAGCTTGGTTCATAGTGGACATGTATTTGTGCACGTAATGGTTTAAGACCTCATTTGACATGGATTCTCTCTGCTATTCAATAACAATTATAATGTAATTACACTGTAATATGATTGAGCGTCGTAGGTAGTGCCAACCTTTGACACCAATTTCAATCAAGCCAAAAGCAAATATCAACACAAATGGACAAGATCTAAAGGAATCCATTTCTAAAAAGGCTTCATACTTGGATAATATTTTGATTTGTTTGCCCAACAGACCAGCAGAAGTACAGCCTTCCAGTAATCAGCTTTAGTGCCTGGTGGCTAATGAAAATGTCATGACATGGGGTCAGAGCAGATTAGCACAGATAAAACCCAGTTGACAGATTTCGCTTTTATTCTAATCTGGATTATATCTGGTGTTTCCTTTCAATCTTGGCATTACGGGAGGGAAACACAGATGCAGTCTATACTGAGATTGGAGAAAAAAAAACACAGAGAAAAAAACAGTCGGAGAGGTCACGGGCCAGTACTTACGTCAGGCTTTCAACCACTTGAATCTTATGATTGTCCAATTACACCCACTGATCTCCTTCCCGCAGTGCTAAAACAGATACGGACATGGATTGCAGCCCTCCAGGACTGAAGCTGTACATTCCCACCAAAGCGTTAAATACACTGCGTGAGCCATGGCTACCCAGGGACCGCGGCTTACATTCAGTGCAAATGGACAGACTCATGAATGTGAGCATCGGATGAATTCAGCAGTAAATGAAGGAAAGACACTGGCCTCACAGAAAGGCTGATGACAGGCACATAAAATGATAACAAGAGAGAAAATAAATGTTCAGAAAGATGCACAGAGTTGCTCATTGGGATGAAGGGTGATGGTTGGGGTTAGGGTTGGGACTACGGTTAGGGTAGGGTAGGGACCATAACTGTAGCTCTGACCCTAATCGCAGTCCAAACCTTAACCACAACCATAACCCTGACCCCACTCCATTCCCAATCCTAACCCAAAATAAAATAAAAGCGAAAAACAAGGGAAACTGACTGGCTGGATGTACCAAGTATTTATAAATCTACCTTGTACAGGTCATTAACACACTGGTGCTTGGTAAGTCCAACTGATCACACCCCCTGGGGTTCATTTTCAAATGCTAAGTTACTTTTTTCAGGAAAGATCTTAAGATCCAATTAGAAATGTTCTTAGGTGATATTGGGGATGACAGCAGTTCATTCTCCAGAGAATGGTCCTTTATCCGCTTAAGTCAGACTACTGCATGCTCTGTCCTCTGACACAGGGGAGTAGAGTTGTTTGGGGATCATCTCCCACAAATAGGGTGCCTTGGCTTCTAAATGATCCGAACACACCGCTTTCGCACCCGTCACAATCGTACCGACACCTATCATCGCCTTAGACCCTGTCCTTCCCCGGTCACACCAGGACAAAATTTCACCCCACATCCTCTTTTCAGAAACCATTGAAAACACACAATAAGGACACAGCAGGCCCGAGTCTGGTCTAGCAGGAGCGAGAGCCTTCCCACCTTGGCAGAGTGCAATGAATTCTGTTTGCTCCGGTGTTATTTTCAGGATATTCAATCTATTTATAGAACAGAATTATGCATTCTTAAAAAAACGTATCCATTTGAAATTATAATAAAAAATATGCTTTTATCTAAAATCAAAGAGACGAGATTTGAAAATTAGGGGGCAATGCACAGAGCTAATAAACGAGCAAATTTGTTTTCATAATGCGTCAAACTGGGACCTAAACAGTTGTCTCTAGCAAATTGCAGACCTTTGTTTCCTACAATATTAATTAGTTTTTTAATACATAAAGATGCAGTGTGGTATTTAATTTTGTGATTAGTAAAAAAGGCAGTCCTTGAAGAGTCATTCCCAAAGGCAGCGTCGTACTCTTTGTATTTGTGCCGGAATAAAATCCTTGAATTAAAGGATACTCCTGGGTGTAGCCATTTCCACAGACTGCTGGAGACTACAGGATTTGAGGCTAAAATTACTCCTTTTCAGCTTCTTGTTTCTTTATGTTCGTTTTGACTGCTCTCGATAAATAACCTGCACTTCCTGATGCCGGTCAAAGAATCACTTTACAAGAAACCAAAGCCAGGTGATCTTCATCTTCATACTTTACTTTCTGGTAAATCTGTTCTCCTCTCTACATTCCTACACTGAAAATATAATAACTCATAAACAATGAGTCAAGGCAGCCACATTACCACAAGAAGTTCACTCCCCCATTGCATTTGAGTAAGAACATCATTTATCAATATGAGTAAGAACTGAAGAACTGGGAAATTTCAATGCAACAGGAATGCACAAGGCTGTTTCAATACACAGTATGTCACAAAAAACATCATGTGAAATAACACAATAATACAAACAGCATCAATATATAATCATGTGGATACACAGACAAGTTTCCTGAAGCTAATTGCTTATTTACTGACACACCTTTTCAAGGGTGACAAATATACCTAAATTTCATATTTTACATCTGTTTATACAGCTGGGCAGTTACTGAAGCAGATCAGTTAAAGTGTCTTTCGCAAGGGTATCCGTGCAGTACCACAGCTGAGATTTGACCCAGCAACCTCCACTCCACGCTCCACCCCAAGGAGAAATTCTTGGATAGATTCAAAACAGTGACTGCCATGAGGGACATCTCTTTGTTTTGCTAACGCTGCTTGGTTAGCTGCAGCTGCAGCAATTCTTCCATGACAATGCCTCTGGATTAGCCTTGATTATTCAAAAAATCATGACATCTCTCTGTGCTTGCAAATTCCTCAGCTCTAGGAAAAATTCTATCCTAGAACTTAAAAGCTCTTTAATCAACTTTTATTAACTAGATAAATAATATTATTTATCTTTAATTTTCTTTAATGGTAAGAAGTTGTGAACACACAATGTCTTTAACTGTCCCAATGACAACGCAAAGCCTTAAAGAGTTCTGAGTGTCTGCAGTGTGCAATGTACCACCTACAGATTATTCGCTCATTCATTCACTCACCTGCAGAAGTTATACCATACTGTGCCAAATGTTTCAGCTAATTACTCACTAATTCAATCAAGATGATGAAATGAAAATGACGAACTTAAATGCTACAATAATACACATTCAAATCCTGTCGATAAAACAAAAGGCAAACTTCTGAAAATAGCAAGTTTCCATTTCCATCAGAAATGTTCTCAAAGCATCTTTAAGAAATGCTTTTCTTTACCCTACAGCTTTCATTGGCTACATGGACAGATTACGTGGAAGGATTTCATTGGACAAGTACATGGATATGGTGTTTCATTGGATAAACACAAACTTGCAGTTAGAGACAGAGATAGCAGGGAAACAAATGAAATACACTACTTCCACATCACTATCACACAAATGCAAGCAGAAAACCCCTGTGGAAAATATATCTTAAAAAATTCATAAAGGTTAAAATAACTGTTTATTTTGAATATTTCAACAAAGAACGGTAAGGCCATTCCCTGTTGCATGGCCTTTTAAAGTGAACACACTGGCACACTCAAAACATTATGTCAAAGGCCCTCATATTAAATTCAACACTTCAAATAGTGGTACAGAGAAAAGCTCTCGAGACACAAGGCAGAAGTGCTCTTGCCCTACCTATTAACTGCATCACAAAACACAGAAGAGTGGAAGACCCCATGATGTCGTTTGAAAGACTGGTCTTCGAGAAACATCAGTAACAGCACACGAGGTGATTGTGAAGACACCAATTACACTCAATTAAAAGTGTTGCTCCCTCAAACATACTGAAATGACAAGCACTGTGGCACACAGATTGAATTTAGCACATGTTCACCACACACTGGGCATGGCATCAGCTGTCTTTTACCAGTCATTATCTACAATGAGGCATGTACCAGCACATTAAGAACAGAAGGCTGTTACATTGTTCTTGTGCAGAGATTATGAGCATATGACACAAGCATTATAATGGAAAAGGGCTGGAGTCTAGAGACAGCGGTAGACTTACCTTCTGTGAGGCTCCTGGGCCCGTGCCATACTGACCCATGGGGGAGGGCGCCAGGGCAGCTGGGGGGTCAGTGATGTAGGTCTTCTTGGGGGCAGTAGGCTGGTACCCCAGGCCAGCGGGGGCAGGTGCATAGCTTGGCTCGGGTCTCCAGGTGTTCTGGGCGCCATAGGCGAGCCCTGGCCCTCCTGCTCCAGTGTAATGCTGGTCCGGGTAGCCCCTCTGGGGCGGGGGCGCGTACCCGGGCTGGGGGGGTCCGTAGGCGAAGTCGGGGCTGCGGGGCTGGGCGGGCATGTACTGCGACGGGGCGGGGGCGCGGGACGGCTGCTGGGGGCCGGGGGGCAGGTAGTGGGGGCTGGGCTGGGCCGTCTTCACCTGCACGTTGAAGGTGGGGCGGCTGGGGGTGGAGGCGGTGGTGTAGGAGGCGGGGACAGGCTGGGGATGGGGTGGGGGTTGGGGCTGGGGTTGGGGCATGGTGGATGGCTGCGGTTTGGCCAGGGGGCTGGAGCCAGTGGGGCTCTGGGAGCTTGCAGGGGACGGCTTGGCTGTGGACCGCTTGGTGGCAGTCAGAGGAGGCTGGGTTGGGATGATCATCCGCTTGTGGCTGGTGACTGGTGTGGAGGAGCTGGACACAGAAGTGTTCTGGAAGAAAAATCAGACAGTATGAGGAAAAACACACTCTATTAAAGATTTACAAACTGCGCACGGTGTCCAGGCACTGCTAAACATGTGATATAGGCACATTAAGTTATTTCTATGAATTTTAGTTGTAGAGGAACAAGCAAGGAGAGACACAACACAGATTCAATTCAGTTCGTCAGCAGTAATCATGGAATCTGTGCAAAGAATGGATATGATAACCTAAACATGTTTAAGGTTAACAATTTAAGTGGTTCTGAGATGAAGCCTCTGAGAGTTGGAACAGACACGAGCGCTGATGTTTGTGGAGAACAGATGGTGAGGGACATGCTGCAGGTTTCACAGAGAGAGACAGAGAAAGAGAGACAGAGAGAGAGAGGGTAGCACTACATGACAGTAGCAGCAGCTGCAGGACAGGAGGACCTCACTCCACTGTGCTTCACATCCCCCCTCCCCTTTTCCCCAATGTCTAGGAATACCAGTAAGCTGTGAAAGCACTGGTACAAAGGGGGAACCCCTCGACACCTGGTGTCTTTATGAGTGCCTTTTTTTCAAACCCTCTCAATGACAACCTTACAAGTGAAGTTGAACATCGATAGTGACCAAAACCAGGGTGCATCCATCAACAGACTTTTTGTGTTTCCTGACTTCTGAAGTATAAATGACCATTACTTGACACTGTATATGAGTCTATAACACAGAACATTAAAGCTGGTGATTAGACTAAAATGAGCCCTAATTCACAAAGACCCTAACCGTGAAAACAGTGATACAGGTTAAACACAATAGCGCCACCTGGAATTCCAATCATGTTTGCGCTGAGCTGAGACATCAGGTTCTGCTTCCTGCTGAAGCACACGGGCTGCCCGCCTCTGTCAGGAAAGGGAAGTGTGGCTCCCTGCGGGTCTCCTGAGCAGGTAATCAGGCCCTGTATCTGATTAACCTGCAGCGCGAACAGCACAGACATGTTCCCCTGAACATAAGAGCTGGCGGAACGCCGCACCGGGAGAGCAAGTCTCCTGACAGATCGTCCCTGATAACTAACGCTTAGAGCCAGCTCCCTTATATCCAGCTGTCAGACGGCGCTCCGCGATCTCTCCCCGCGCTAAAAGTGAGTGTCTCCATGTGTCATTAGCCTAGCCCGTTCTTTCTAGGTTATCGCCTTGAGCCAGAAAAAATTCAATTAACGGTTTTATTGCGGCGATGACGACAAAGACCTGCAAAGTAGTGCCACCGTTCCTTTTTTCAATTAGAGAAAGAAGGTCTGAAGAGCATTGCTGGCACCTGAGCTCTCAGAGGGGCTCCCTGCTGCCCTGAACTGGACCAGGGCCCTGACAGAGCATGCTCAAAGAAGTCAGGGCTGTAGATTTAAGCTTATGCATAAGTGGTCTGCAGGGAGCTATGGGTTCAAATCCCTGGAGTAGGACAACTGTACCTCTGTTGCACCAGCAGTAGGAAAGGAGGAAAAAAGACACATGTTGCAGAAGGAGACATAACAGGGAGCTGGAAGAAACAGAGGGAAAGGGGGTGTCTGCCTTTCCCACAGAATAATGGAATGGAACGGAGCCCAAATGAATAAAAGAGGAACCTTTGTCAGAACGTCAATGTAAACAGACACACTGCACTCTCTCTGAGGCGGGTAATGCACCGCTCTGCCTCAGCCAGGCCTCGCAAACACGTGGCATGTGAGTGCAATTACTTCCCTCCGGCAGCCACAGTGCAGCACCTCGAACCCACGCCGCTGCAACAGGGGGAACTTCCCCCAGACGCTGCGAGAGAATCGGCGATGTTTCCACAGAGCTGATGAATAAATGAAACCCCTAACATAACTGCGTAATACCAGCCCTCTCACAGCCTGTTTCAGAAACGTAAACTGCATGAACAGTATCTCAGGTGATGTGTATCAGCAAGGCAAATTCATTTCTGGTTCATAAGTAAGTATGTGCAATCAATTTATCCATAAGTACACACAGTCATTCATTGATTTATGAATGCAAGAACAACAGAGGAACTCAGAAAAACCTCATGATCAATTTTCCACTCATTTGATTATCTATTTTTCTATTCTGTTCTTCTGTAGATCAATTGTGTGTTTTATAATTAAAGCCTATTGCCTCAGGAGTCCGGCTTTTTCAAAATCTTATCCGTCAACAACCATCCACTTCACAATATTCAACTTTTCCCAAATTATCTAAAAAGCACAGAATAAAAGCATTATTAGACAGTGCAAAGTTATGTTTTGATTGTGTGGTTAACCTCATTTAATTTAGGTCATCCTGGCTATATTTCATCCACTGACACAAAAAAATGTGCCACATGGTCCCAATTCAAAAATAAATGTTTCCAATGACTTATCTTAAAAAAAGACTTTAATTGTCAAAGTGATCCTCCTGTATGTGATCCTACAGACTCATATATGTGTAATATATACTATCTCACATATTTACAGCTTATCGTTACCTCCTTTTGAAAGGGCTCAGGGATTTTTTTTCCAGTTTTTCCCAATCAGTCTTACACTCTGTTTTTTCCTGTTTTTCATTTCCTCTGAAAACAGTACTGTGTAAAACGCTCTGTGACAATTTGATTGTAAAGGTCACTATAACGCTATAACAAAGTTGACTGGTTGATTTCTGGATTGGTGGGGTCATGGACTGACTGACCAATTGGCTAACTGATGGAGTAATGGGTTGATTGACAGATGGCTGTGACAGGCGTGAAAGGTGCAGTGTCCTGGCAGAGACGAACCTCTCTGGACATGAATTCTCCCTCAGACAAATGGCAGCTGAGAGTGTCTGTGACACAGAAAATCAACCATGGGGAAAGATCTATGGTATTGATAATCTTCCATGGGAAAAGTTCCAAGACAATGGAAGTCACACTGGATAAGAACATCTGCTAAATGAATGTAATGTAATCACAATGGGACTCTACCATGGAGAAAAGATATTTCCCACGATTCCCACGACATCAGGAATCGACCATGGAGAAAGATCTGTGATATTGCAAATCTACTATGGGGAAGAGATCCATGACATTGGGCATCTACCATGGGGAAAAGATCCATGGCACTGGGGATCTATAACAGAGAAAAGATCCACACCATCAGGAATGCATCATGGGAAAAGATGTGCAATATTGGGAATCTGCTATGAGGAAAAAATCCACGATCCATTTTCATGCATTTAACAAGGGAAAAAGTAACATGAGTGGCTTCATTCAATACCTACTTTTTGGAAAATTATCATATTTAAGTTACATATGCAGCACTACATTTGAGTAAAAACAAACAAAACAAAAAAGTAATTTTAATTTTACAGGACACAGCACAGAATAATTTTTATTTGTAAGGGGTTTTACCGTGGCTTTTCCAGCTGGAGGTCAGAGGTCAAGTACACACATATTTTAATGTACACATTTCAAATATGTGTTCATTCCCAGTAGAACTATAGTACACAAACAGGTGCCAGTGCTCCATGTATTAACAGCACAGTTACTATATAAGCTCAATAAACCCTGTGACTGTCAATCCTTACCTGTCATATAAAAACAGATACCAGTCTGATTAGGCATGTATTTATCCCCTTAATGCCTCTGAGAATTCATTAGAAGCACGAGCCGCTAGCTGACAAGCAAACAATTTAAATTCCATTTCTTAAAGTTTACCTCAGCTGAATTCAACTTTGCAAACTACCGCAGAGCAGGCTTTTTCAGAGAGATTGCGTTCCACATTAGAGGAGAATGTGTGTTACAGCACAGAAGACTCAGGGCTAATGGTGCTGTTAGCTTTGTGCTTCAAACCACACGGGGGCGGGAAGATATTTTCTCAGCAAGCTTGGGGAAAACCCTCCAATTCACATAAAACTGTGTTAACTTTTTTTGCCTTTGTTTGTCTGCAATCTAACCTCAAATGTTTTTTTTTTTAACTTCCTCCTGTTTCTGGGTCAGGACAGGGCAAAGGCAAAGGCTGTCTGCCTGAATAGGCCCGCCTCTCCTTGTTACGTTATCCAATGAGGTGCAGGCAAGTGGGCGGGGGTTCAGTGGTTAGATTGGCCACTTCCATCTCTACCTCTGTGGTGGTCACCCTGGTGCTAGTCGGGCAGGACCGACATCAATTAATGTGACCATCTTCCTTCCTCATTAAAATATTCCAGTACATCTGGCTCCTTGGCCAAAAATGTACGAAATCTTCTGCTGCTTTAAACTGTATTTAAGATGTAATAAAGGGCATTAAAGAGATACATATAAAGTCTCGATCTTTCTATCTGTGGCAGTCAGTAAAATTACTTTTTATAGAGCACAATATGAAACATAATTTATAAATATATTTAACAATATTTAATGTATGAGAAGCACAAATCTGCTGCAGAATGTCTTGCAAGAAAACCACACAAACAAGAACTAAAGCTGTGAGGCAGCTGTCATTTAGCTATTCAGCTCTCTGTAAGTTTGTTTGAGATAAAAAGGGGCAATACTAATCACTGGACTTGGACAATATCCAAGGACTATTCTTATATATGTTTACACAAAATGGTTGCACCAATTAGGAAATAATAACCTGCACACCAGTGCCTCTCATTATCTCTAGTACCATCTCATTATTTGTAAGTTTTAGCAGGAAAGCCGCTTTCATTCAGTGAAATTAAACCACAGGCATACTCAGAACGGCCTTTCAAAATGAGGAAAAGGACATATTCAAAAGCAATCGGCCGCCACAGACAGAGAGATAGGATTCCAAGAAACAGAGCGCTCGCTGAAACTGAGAGACCTGTAGTATCAAACAGAGCATATGTGGACTACCACAGCCATCACATCAGCCTGCCTGTGAGGCATCTGCTACTGCAGGATGTTGCGCATCAAAGACATTTTTCTCGGAAGGACTTTTACATCAAAGACACCCGTGGGAACTTTTCTGTGCACCGCAATCTTTTCTTGCGTAGAGAAATTTTTACAGGGACAAGCGATATCAGTAATCTATGACATTTTCACAACAACAAACTGTCTCGGTAAATGTGGGAGTACAGTACTCTTCAAGTACGCAAGCAACTGTCCCCTGCACTTTGTACTTCAAATGACGTAAAGCAGAAATCGGCATTTCTGAGATGGATTGTAACATGTGAATCCACAGGTACGTAGCACAGTTGAGGTCATATCAGAGTAAAATGTCCTCTTTTCCAAGTTTTTCACTGTAAGGTGCTCACTGAGTTTTCTTTAAAAAAAAATTCAAATGAATCTCACACCTGAATTATTCTGGACATAAATGTTAAAAGATTATGTTTATGTACAGTATTATTATAGTGGATATAAATGATAATTTTTCATGTTTAGGTCAAATATCAGTATTCTGGATACCAAAGCTAAATGATTGTGTTCAGGTAAATGACTGTTATTGTGGATATAAATGTTAAATGATCATGTTGAAGTAAGGTACTGATACAGCACTGAACAGCCCAAATTAACCTTGATTTATCATTTTTTGCAGGACCTATACCTCAGACACAAATATTGTGAAAGAAGAAAACAGGCTTTTTGATTTCACAACACAGTTCACTGGAGAGTACCATTTCTATTTTCTGCTCAATTTTATGAGAAGCTTCCTTACTTTCTATTACCGAGAAGTGACAACTTGGAGATTTGCATGTGCAACCACAATCAAGGTATATTAATAAACTAATACAGTGTCTTACCCAAGAGATATGGAACATGCTCTTAACTGAATAACAAGAAGGGGACGAATAAGAAGAAGAAGAAAACAGCAGAATATATGCTTATTTTTGATCTCTCTCACTCGACTCAGAGATATACTGGAATCATACTGTTGTACACTACAAAAGGAAAAGAACAAGCCAACTGAAATAATCAGAATAAAGAATAAAAGTTAATAAAACTATAAAACTTTAAAAGTTAATAGAAAAGAATAAAACTAACAATCTGTACTGTCTTGGCTTGTTCATTTTGGGCCTCTCTTATGCTATGTTTAATGACCATAAATATGTAACTTATGACTGTGAATATGGTGTATTGAAACTGACAAATCATTTAATTTGTCCACTGTGGTAATGTTTTTCTCTTTTGTCATTACCAAAAGGGGGGACAGAGAGGCAACTCTCCTCCCATTATCTTGATAAAGTATACCCTGCAACATTTGGCTTTATCGCAATGTTGACCTGTCTGTCATTTATCTGCATCTGTCTTGTCGTTTGCCTACATTTGTGAAAGTGTTCTGGGAAGTGGCCTTAAATAGCCCTAAAATTCACATGCTTGGCAATGCTGGTCACGTTCACAGTCTGAGTCCCCCTTGCTGGAACCTCATCTACCATATCAGCCAATCAGAGACCTGTGCGAACTCTGGGGTTGTGTTTCAAAGCAGGAGGCCCAAGCTGTTGTGACCATGGTTCCACTGAACTTACCGGGGGGCAACCCATTTAACAAGGAGTAAGAACTGGCAATAAACAGTGGATAAACGACAAATAAGTGTGATCCTGAGTGGATTATTAGATTAATGAGCTGTGACGGGACATGGGGTGAGCTCAGAGACACTGATGACCCCCATCACCACTCCTGCTACTGGATGATAGGGGGGCAGGTGCCATCAGCACTGCAGTAGCCCACAACACTAATATCACCCTAACTAACGCCAAATATCAGTTACACACAGCAAAAAGGACACAAACTCACCTGAACAATTAGCACTCGCTCTGTCAGCACTAATTAGAATGCCTCCATTGGGGGGCAACTGCTACACACTGTCACGGGGCTGCCCTCCACACACACACACACACACACACACACACACACACACACACACAGTCTCTCTGCCTCCAGAGAACTTTCTTGAGTACAGCACGTACTTAAGTGACAAACCTGTTTCTCCGGCTTAACACCGAACATTTCTCATGGACATGTGGAGCCCACTCTTGACCCCATCAATACTTTGCACCCCTGGGAAGAGGTCTGTGAATGTGATGTGTGTAGAAGAGTATATCAGTGGTTCAAATCATCCCTTTTGAACTGATTAACATAGATCCCTAGCTGAGAAGACTATGACCTCCAGAATCCTTTAGTAAATAGGGTTTGGTCATTATTGCATTAGTCTAATTCAAAAGCACAGGCAGTAAGCACAGCGCTTAGCTCTCTCACAACAAACAGCACTTCCAGCTCAAAAAAGAACAGCCTACTTCTAGGAGTGCATTGCTCAGTTTCCAAACATCCTAGACCAATTCACTAACCAAAAACAACAGAACCTCTTAACCTCCAGCTACGACAGTTCTGGGTGGCTGTTTCCAAGCTATGATAGCGTTGTTTGTGAATCTTCAGAACAGTAAACCGACCCTTTAGCATTACTGAAAATAAGCGTATGCTATTACCCGATTGGCCGCATTCCTGGGAGGCTTCTGAGAACAATCTGGGAATCTGATTTTTTGCTTTGTTTGGGCTTTCTTTTCACATGCAGGACACATGGTGCACAGACCAGCATCTGGCTGAGGAGCACCACTGACCACCATGAAGTTTGGACCACAGGCAAGGAGCGATCAGAGCAAAGGCCGATCCCAACATTGTTGGCACTGTATCACACAGTTACTGGCACTGTATCATGCAATTACTGGCACTGCACCGTATGATTAACAGCACAACATAGCATGATTGGTGGCACATGATCACATGACCACTGGCACAGGATCATATGATCACAGGCACTGATCCCAGGTGTCATATTCGGCTCTGTCACGATCCTCTCGCCGCATGTGTGCATTCCTAATGAGAAGCTCGCCCCTGCAGGGCCAGCAACAACGTCTACACTCCAAAATACAAAAGACGGCACTTCTCTTGCCACATGCAACCTGGTCGCTTTGGGAGGTGTGATCTTTGGGCTCGGAGCGCTGTGCATTATTCAGTGTGATTAGCCCAAACTCTTCTCCTCTTTCCTCCTGCTGTTTCGAGTAGCTGCATTAAGCTAATGACAAGAGCACACACGCCTCACCTCACCATAACTCACACACTTACTTCAACACATTGATAAATACACTACTGAAAACACCAGACTACTCCTTGCCCACCATAACATGACATTATATAAAAATGTAACTTTTCACCGAATATATCACATACACTTTAGAAACACTTCGACATAAAATGCTCTGAAATACTGTTTTTTTCTGTAGGCTTAATGAAAGTAAACATTTCAGATTTACAAAAATAGGCATGCGTTAGTTTTCATTCATATATCAAAATTAAAACTTTTACCACATTTAAACCCTCCCACAATATTACCTCCCCCTCATCTGACCAGCGAACGCTCCAATTTCACATGTTCAGCCACTTGAGTGCAAGCTAATGCCCCTGCATCTGTACTGTGTATTCTGGACCGGGCCCATGTCACTAGAACCCTTCCAAATCCTCTCAGCAGTTACTCAGTCAAGTGACTGTTGGCTGTGCTTATACCATTCCACTGCTAACCCAATAACTGTGGACCAGCTTTGATATTTCATGGGCATATGTGAACGTTGACCCCAAAATGGCCAGAGATTCTCACATAAGGGTGGGGTGCCATCCCGCCAGAGAGCATGCTGGGATATCTCCACCCAGCTTCCTCAGGGGAGTGCTGGAAATTCCTGGCACTATACGGGCAGCCACACTCTAGCAGTTTTTTTCAGACGGCCACACCATGACAGCGAGAACTCCTGACAGCGCCCCAAACTGTCACGAGATTTGGGGTTCGTGCAGTGCAGAATAAGGTCTGTTTGTGTAATAATGTGGCTGGGGGCATCGCCCCCTCACCCTGCCTACACCCAATGGATGAAAGCGTGGTGTAACTGTCTATTTCATCATAAAAGGAACGTGGTATATGATGTCACAATGGGCGTTGTCTAGCCCAATGTCATGTTCCCTCTCACACCTCCCCCCCCCACTGCTGCAGCAGAATCTCAAGAAGCTCCTGCCGTCTCTATCATCATTTTCCCCCGTACCTGTTTCCCAGGCTTCCTCTGGGCAGGCAGAGTCAATCAGGAGCCAGTGGCTGTTTTTAGAAAGGCCCCTCAATGGCTGAACCCTCAAAGGAGGTGTCAGAATGGAAACCGTACTGTAACTATGCAACCGCGTGAAGGTGTTGAGTCAGGCTGATATTTTTATCACCTTCTTTAATTAATGAGAGGACTGGCTCATCTTAAAGGCAAGGTAGATGTGTATCCTGTGACATTTTACTTGGGAGACTTGGCACATCAGAGGGTAAGTTGATGAAACTTGAAGAAACACTTAAACTGGAGAGAAATCAAAGTTTTAATAGGAACACATTAACACCAATAATGTAAAGGGAGAATCTGAGCTCAAGGAGTAAACTTAACATAAAGATAAAGTGACACTGAAGAATTTCGTTTCTTTTCTACTCACAATGGCTACAGAGATCTTACAGTGAGTGTTTAAACTGCAGTAGGAATAATCAGCAACCACCTCTAGATTTTGGAGCCTCAAGCAGACCTCTTTATGTTGTCATGCACTTTTATCTTATCAGGACCTGATTATGGATGATGATGGTGGCATCAACAATATTTCAGAGTGCTAAGAACCCTAAACCACTCTTGAAAGATCTTTGCTGTGAACTTACATGATTTCCAGGCCGGTATACTGGTGTAATACAGGTGACTGGTTGATTGTCTCTTCCTCAGTCACACAAACTATATTAACATGTTAACGTCAGGGCAGACTGATCCAAGGTCAGTCTGTGACAGCCCCTACTGGCTCTTTCCTATTGAGTCAACTGTCAGCAGGGCTCCTGAGAATTCAGAGAGCTTTACCGTGCCTCTAGACGTGACCCCACTTCACAGTGAGTCACACTGAGTCAGCCTTTTTGGAAGACACATTCCATCACCGGAGGAGTGGAGACATTAAATATTTAATTTCAAATCCCGCACACCACCCTCTAAACTAGTGCAGATCAAACAGACTTGGCTCTGAGGCTTTTTCACTTTAATTCATACTTCATTTCCCCAGTCCCTCGAGAGGGCTACATGAATTTGAATAAGTGTAATGTTAAAAGGGCAGGTAGAGTGCTGATGTGAGATTTGGATCAATGTTGCCTACTGATCCCTGTTCACCCGGTGGTAAGTCCTTCCTTTACTGTGTTGTTAATTATTGCCCAGACTATTCAAGCTGCAAGCACATTATAACCTGAATTTAGAGGACTGGGATGTAATGTCAATCTCCATAGGTAAAAACAACATTTTCTCACATTATTACCTGTATGCAAATATTTGACCTCCATCAGAAAGTGATGTATGCCATTACAATCAAAAATGACATGAAAAATATAAAACATACACTTTTATTACACAAAATGCCCCAAAGCATATCAATTGCCATGTTTCATACATACCTTCATACAAATAATGTAAAATGTATCTTACATATGTCATTTTAAAATTCTATGATATGTGCTTAAAATTAAAGGGGCAATGACAATGATCGATTTTGAATGACATGCTATACATGTATATATACTTAAGATACATATTATTACACTTTATTTTTATTACTTTCATATGAACCAAACTAATTTACTAGTGAGATGTACACTATGCTAAACAGACTGAAAATCATTTATAATGAGTAAGATATTTCTACAGAACAAAAAATGATTTGAGGGAATTCTAGCACTTATGTGTTATAGTTATCAAAGTGACGTTCAGTATGTATTTTCCTGGCTGGGAGCTAAACAAACGTTCAATTTTCCCATTTTATTTTCCTACAAAATTATTCAACTTAAATCTCAGACGTATCAGCCATATTTAATAATAATACAGTAAATTCTGATTTTCTGTGTCAGACTGAGAATCAGTACATGTTTTAAAGCAAGAATCTCACACTGACAAAAATGTCCTGTAGGTAAACTGGCTCCTCCTGAGGAGTATTTTTTCATGAGTGGTATAGCAGTATAATGATTTAATAATTATTACATGTAATCTGAGTTCAATTATTTGAATTGCCTGCCCCACTTCAAGACCATTCGACTACAGTTTGTATCTTTATCAAAGCAACGAGCCATTAAACATGAACTACAGCATTCAGCTTCAGCATGAAGGGATGTAGTGATTTTCAGACATCAGATGGTATTTTTTAAAGGACAAGTGGTAATACTGTTACTGAAATATACAAAAGCTCCTGAAGACTGCTTTGAAGCTACACACGTGTATTTGCTGAAATGAAGGAGGAGGCACTCCAAACGTCTCTGATTCATTTGTTACTCAGGGTGAAGAAATCGCATCCGAAATGGTAAACACAGCTGGAGTTTACTGACCTTACGGCAGACTTTGAGGGAAATAAACTCCCAGAACCACAGCGCACACTTTCAGAGGGAGGATTACGAAACAGAGTGCAATTTGCCATTTTCCTGCCTCGTTTTAAGATACCTCAGCGGCCCACATGCAGAAAGTGGTGTTTGTTTGTGAACGGACTTGCCGAAGGGTTAAAGTGCTTCCCTCTGGCCAGTCAACAGGCTGCAGTGACACAGCAGGGGCTGCAATGCTGCATGCCTCCTGCATCCTTGTGATGTATTTTGGATTCTGTGTTCTAGTGTACTTCCGTTGCCTAGACAAGTTGCACAGGAAAACCTCTGGTAGGGCTTGAATATTGTTATGCTCACACTCACTGGTCTAGGAGTGTTGTTAGCCTGGTCTGACACTGTTGCTCATTTAACTTGAATCATTACACATGCGCTCTATTGTGCTGGAAGTCGCTCTGGATAAGAGCATCTGCTAAATTGATGTAATGTAATGTAATGTAAAATTCACAATTTGTCTCAAGACTACCATAATGGCAGTCTTTTCCCTTCCTTCATCACTCATTCATTTATTTATTTTTTGGGTGGTTAGGGGGTTGTTGGGGTAAATACAGAACAAGGCATGAACACAAACTGGGACCAGATAGAAAAGACACGATGCAGATATTATGACATACAGCACTCCCTGCATATATCAAATCAGCACTGTTTACATTTTCAATATTACAACATTCAGATCACTACTGACAGCTGCGATATGGGAAAATCTTTTATCAATTTAGATCACTGAGAAAAAAACAAAGATATTTTTATCCGCAAGTCTGGGAAAGTCTGTATGCAAATGCAGTGGCAAAAGCAAAGCCCCACATTTAAACACGCATTAAGTACAGGTAACTGACATTCAAATGATATTCAAATGGACAAATACGGGATGCAAAATAATTGTATGAAGGAATAATGACCACAGATTTCAACTGTATAATTTGCCCAAAGATGCAGTTTAACACAAAAGGTGTGAAGGCCTAAATATACCAGGTCCTCCTCTTTCTGAGCAACACTTCGGGGTATGTGTTGGGGGGGGGTGTAGAGCGGGTAGAGGGCAGGACCAGGGCTCTAAGGGGCTACAGAAAGAGGGGATGATTGATTTTGGATGCGCCAGGCTGATAATGGAGAGTGCAGAGAGCTGTGAACTGAGAGCACTCGCCACTCTTGGTGTGTACGAAGCAGAAGATTAAGAGTGGGAAGCAGATGGGATGATGCCAGGGAATAAAGTCTGGACCGTTTCACAGCCACCGCACAGCAGAGCGGGAGCAGCTGGAGGGCAAAGGGTCAGCTTGAGGCTAATCCTCTCACCCCACACCACCTCTACTGCAGAGCCTGTGTGTGTGTGTGTGTGTGTGTGTGTGTGTGTGTGTGTGTGTGTGTGTGTGTGTGTGTGTGTGTGTGTGTGTGTGTGTGTGTGTGTGTGTGTGTGTGTGTGTGTGTGTGTGTGTGTGTGTGAGAGAGAGAAAGAGAAAGACAGAGAGATTGTGTGTGTGTATATGTGTGTATGAGAGAACAAGAATGTGTGTGTGTGAGTGTGTGTGTGTGTGTGTGTGTGTGTGTGTGTGTGTGTGTGTGTGTGTGTGTGTGCGCGCCCATTACAAAAATGATCTGAACCCCAAGCTGATGAAATCAAATTCATCAGTGCTCTTAGTGAAATGATTACTGAGCTTATGCTGGCAGCATTATACAGTCAGGTCTTCTGATCGGGAAGAATTTCCATTTTAACATTTGACACCCTATGATGTGCAATACAACTGCTTCAGTTCAACCATTACAGACAGAACAGAACAAGAGCTGGCAAAGAAAACAGATATTCTCCTGCAATCTCATGAAAAGACCCCTTTCCTTAGTCTCACACTGGCAACAGTGAATAGAGAGGAGTTACTTCACTCTAGTCATTCAGTACACTGCCTGCACTCCGACAATGAGGCCATTTCTAACACTTATTCACAAGGGCAACACCATGAATCAAGAGGATTTAAAGGCCACTGTGAGTGTAGCAAGCTCACAGACACAGACAGAGGACCAGGGTGAGTGTGAAAGCGCCACAGTGAGTGTGTAAGGACAACAGAAAGTGTGTAAGACACACAGAGTGTGTGCGAGATGCTGAAAGTGTGCGAGAGACACAAGGAGAGAGGCGGGTCAGAGTGCTGATCTTACCTGCTGGGGTCGAGGCTTATAGGGTGAGCTGTTCTCCAGATCAGCCAGGATGCTGGTGAGGGAGTCGATCTCAGCATCCAGGCTGGAGCGCCTCTCCTCCAGGGTCTTAGTCGGACCTTTCACCTGTAAAAAACCATCCTCCTTGAATACCAACACACAACAAACTCCACAACCTGTACATGTAATCACCTGTGAATATAATCACTTGTAAATACCTTCACCCTTTCACCTGCGAATAACCCAAACATCATCACCCTTTAAGGAAGATGTGTCCTGCACTGTAGTTGAGGGGAAGGGAAATAAGACTCTTAAGGTCATTAACAGAGACCAGCGCATCAAGCAAGACGCTGCACACAAAGCTAGGAAAAACCTTGGCACTGGCCATAACCTTTTCCCTGAATTAAACAAATGCAAGAGATCCATCCATCCAAATGTAGAAATGCTTCTACATCTGTAAACCTGAGGTGAATTGCTCAGTTTCCCATATTTCATAAACACACATTTTGGCGTGCACGCACACTCTCTCCTTCTCTTTCTCTCCTGCCCTCCTTCCCTCCCTCACACAAAAACTCCCATTCACAGACATACACTTCCCTTTCTGAGCCGCGGACAACATTAAGATTCACGGTTGGCTTGCCGCGACACTCTCGCCCTGGCCTCCACAGACGGCACTGCTGTAGAACAGCATCGGGGCCAGCGAGGGTCCAGCCATTCACCTCTGGCGTTCAAGATTCCAGCCACATCCACCCACCCCATTCAGCCCCAACATCTATTCACACTGAACTCCCTCTTCTGTGTCTCTCTCTCGGTCACTGTTTGTTCTAGCCTGCCATTCAGAGCACTGTGCCATTCCATCGTGTCTTCATGGAAACGAACTGCTGGTTCAGCCACTGGGCTATAACGTGTTTCAGTTGTTACGTGTGTCTCATCATAAGATCAGCTCGAAGAAAGATAAATAAGTAAAATATTAGTTCCGGTACCAACACACTGATATACAGTACCAGTCAAAAGTTTGGACACACCTGATTAAGATAGTGGGAAACATGCATTCAGAGACATTTTACTCTCAAGACTTATGCTCATATGCTTGAAATTTGTTTCTCAGACAAATATAAATAGTGAAGTTAATGCCTATGTATGAATTTAATAAAATATATTTTTGGCTACTTTGAATAATCTAAAATATAACAGCTGTTATTTGTTTAATACTTTTTTGGTTCCATCTGTGTTTTTTATAGTTTTGATGTCTTCACTATTATTCTAAAATGTGGAAAATAGTAAAAATACCCTTCTGTGAGTAGGTGTGTCCAAACTTTAGACTGGTACTGACTAATTTCCACAGGAAAGGTGACATAGATAAGAGATAAATATTTTAACTCTTTCTATTCCACCCAAAATCTTGCTGCATGCAAAACCATTTTTGTATGAGTAATAAATGAAAGAGAGAGGAAAAGGAAGTCTGCATGAAAACTAATGAAGGAAATGTGGGCTGAGAGGAGATTTGAGTCATACTTGAGAGAGAACAAATACCAGCGCTGCTGTAGCCCCGTTATTACACGGATAGCAGGGATTTTTACATTTGCTCCCAATCCGAAATCCTCCATCTCTGCTCATCGTTTCTGACAAATGGAATGCGGTGGTGTCCTTTTGTTGACTTTCGAGTTCTGTTTGTTTACTGTTTTTCTATGCATTTTAATCAGCCTCTATAAAGAAGGGGTGGATTTTCAAACAGTGCTATCAGGGTTCAGTGTCATAGTTTCTGTGTGTGACCACAGCATACAGTCAAAAGTACCAAAATCCAGTCCTCCACTCAGGAACCAGAAAAAGTGGGAGGTGAAAGACTGCATTAAAAAACAACCGCTTACAACATCCAAGATCTGCTGTTCAAGTTCTGTACATCCTGACACATT
This sequence comes from Megalops atlanticus, assembly GCA_019176425.1. Taxonomy (NCBI): domain Eukaryota; kingdom Metazoa; phylum Chordata; class Actinopteri; order Elopiformes; family Megalopidae; genus Megalops; species Megalops atlanticus. The sequence goes on from CM032896.1 coordinate 10,465,512, forward strand.
TCCCAACTAACAGAGAGGTAATTAAAGTCACCCATTATCAATGCTTCTCCTTCCTGGCTGACTCTCTTGATGTTGTCATACAGCACAGGGTCATGGTTACGATCCGATCCTGGTGGCTGATAACATGTTCCTAACATTAAGGCCCTTCTCATTTTCTCCCAGTAATTTAACTCAAATATCCTTGCTAGGATTTAGTGGGTCAGTTCCTGCAATTTCCTGCACATTCTGGTTTTCTTTTATGTGCAGGGCTGCCCCTCCTTCTCTTTTGTTAGATCTATCCTTTCTTGATTGTACTCCGTCTCTATCTGTATTCAGCCATGTCTCTGTAATACCCACTATGTCATAGTCCCCATTTGTCACGAGAGCCTCTGACCCAAAATTATATTTTGTATACGTCTATTAGTCAAACAGTTGTCTAAGGCATCTCAGCCAATTACCTATAACCATTGCTCCTTTTTTCTCAGAGCCACCCCCAAAATCATTATTAACCTTATTTGAAATACCTACTATTAATATTATACAAGTAGTATTAGAAATCACAACCTCGATGAGGTGAACGCCTGTCAGCTGCCATTTGGCCAGACTGAAAATCCTTTTTTTTCTCCCCGAGTCTGTCATTACTCCTAGCATTACTCTAATTACGCTTTAGTCCTAGCATACAAATGCACCAGTAACCCCTCACCCCAGCTCAAACGTACCCTGTTGCATCCAAGAGAAGCTCCAGTGCCCCATAAACCTAAACCTCATTCCAGTTTGGAATCAACATATTGTAATATAATATGCTGTACGTAAATGTAACATGTTGCGACAGTCTGGTGGAAGAAATAAGTAAATTAACACCCAAACACCACTGGGCCGGATTTGTGGTTTGCCTTGCCTTGTATTAAGGTCACACAGGTTGAGGGCTAAATTATTAATTTGCCTCCATTCATACATTGCACAAACACTAATTCATTCAAGAGCTTGAGGGCCTTCTAGCTGACAAAGACAACAAGCAGAGAAATCTTCTCAGGTCACCGGTGTCACTAGCACATAAAAGATGAGAACAGGATATCACAGCGGTGAGCTCTCATGCCATTGGTGCAGAGAGTTCAAACTCTCGTGTCACTACTGCCTACGGCTTAAGTTCTCTTCATGGGAACCCAGCACTGCTACCCCCTTCTCTCGGACCTCCACAAGCAGATTGCTGGCAAAATCACTTGTTCTGTAAAGCAAATGCATGTGCATTTCTTTACTGGAAACAACAGATTTATGACTGGAACCACACCATTTTGCTGGGCCAATTAATAGGGCTCAGATGTCTCTCTGCCTGATAGGTGTGATCTGTACAACATGTAGAAAGTTAAACTCTGTAAATCACCAGGGATACAGATGAATTTTATGTCAACTTTAGCTTGTCTTAATTTATTTGTCGGAGCTGTCTTTAAAAAATTCTACTAAATCAATCAAAAAATGCTATCTTTCTAACTAATGGTTTATTTTTATTTTGATAGCATCAACATTCCATGTGGATGTTCTTAAGAGGGAAACTGCATACACACAGTCAAACATGCATACATGTAAATTCCCTCAATGTGGTAAAGCTTTTTCTGGGAAAAGTTGTACTCCATAGAAGAGAAACTTGAGGAGCTCAACGAAAAACCAGAACACAGATCTTCAGCAAAGTAGAAACAATAAAGCCAATTACAAAGGGAGAGTTGAGACTGTTTAAGAGATCTTCTAATCCATACAAAATGAATTTTTGCCTGCTGACAATTTTAGAAGTGAGATTCAGTGGAGCCTTTTAGTTTTTAGTTTTTTTTTTCTTACTTTTTTACTTTTTGGTGATGATGTCATCAGCAACCCCCGGGGTTACACACAGCTTGTACAAGCACCAGAAAAGCGAAACCTTTCACATAGCACTCCTCCCACGCTGTGTATACCTGTGCAGCCACACTGGAGTAAAGGTGGAGGACAGGTATAAAAAATCTGAATTAGTGTAAAAACCAGGAGCTCATTATTTAATTTGTCTATGAGAAAAATGCTATTGTTCCAGGTCACACACGCTGTGCAGGTCAAAGTTACAGCACCGTGTGTCAGGTTGCCACAGCTACCCGCCCGCACGGTCACGTCGAATCACGGTTTGAATGTGGACAGGTTGGGAGGGGGCAGCAGTTTAACCGGCAATGCAGTACGGCCGGGCCCAGTACGCGGACCGCAGGTTTCCCGTCAGTCCAGCAGAGACATTTAAATTACCACTGGATGAATTGAGAGAACGAAATGTGAGAGAAAGTTTCTAAAGGAATTAGGTTTATTCCCTGGGTAATTTTAAAGTTAGTTCCAGCAGTAGAACAAGGAGGAGGGGGGTTATTAATGGAAACTGGGAAAATGGATTCTAGACTAATAAAGCATTTTTTTTTTTCCTTCGGATAAGTAGGTAAAGCTTTGAACACTTTTCACGGCCAAACAGATATGTGTTTTAGGAAGGCTTCGTGTCATCTTGTGTTCAGCTTCAAAAGGGGGCCACCCACAAAGATATGCCTAATAATAATCGACATAAATCTGTGCATGTTAATATCCTCAATTTTTACAAAATACAAAAAATGTAGGTTACTAATCTCTTCTTTATCGATGCTCTTTTTTTAACACTAATTATCTAAGATTCTTTTGTCATTCATAAAAAATGTAATGAACTCGACCAAAGACAAAGAGTATTTGTTTTTAAACAAAGGTGAACTTCTACTTTCACTCCGTTCAGATAGACGGGTGGTTTCGGTTACTTGGTTACTGTGTTCTCGAAATTAAATAAAAACTACCCACTACAACCACACTCAAGGCTTTCATTACATTACATTATTGTCATTTAGCAGGCAGTCTTATCCAGAGTGACTTACATACAGTACAATTTTACCCATTTATACAGCTGGATATTTACTGAGGCAACTGTGGGTTAAGTACCTTGCCCAAGGATACAAGAGCAGCGCCCTAGCAGGGAATCAAACCAGCAACCTTTTGGTTACGAGTCCTGCTCCTTATCGCTACACCACACTGCTGTCGCTTTCAGTGAGCATCTATCTTGCCCATAGGGTTCAACACAAGTGTCTTTAATAAATCAGCTGTAGTACCGTATGACAGTTCTTAGGAAAAGAAATGCTGTGCGAAATGACCAGCAGAATCTGGCCTTTGTCACTGCAGGATACATGCTGTCTGCCACACTTTGAGGCAGTACAGCTGGAAGAGCAGACACGGTGATCCCTGGAAATGCAAGGGGCCGCCACGGGGATGCCGAAAGCCGACTGAGGGGCCACCCCCCTGCCTCACAGCTACCGTCTGCGAGGAAGAAATGTTCAGCTGGGTGCTGTGTGATTTCAAAGGTGATGCACGCCACAAGAGGCAACAAATAAACAAACAAAATGAACCGGTACGCCATACGCGCGACACAGACGCTGTGCCTTTCAGGCTGTTCCCCCGACATTCGGAGCCAGCGCCAGCTGTAATCCCGCTCCGCTCTCGCCCCAGCGATGTGCAGAGCATCCATACTGCAGAGGATCGATGCCCGCTGTGCCTAGCTGACAGACCACATCTGCAGCGTGTGGAACAGTGATTGATCAACCTGCCAAGGTTAATAGCTCCACAGATCGATACGGCCCGTCCAGGAACAGGGCGCTGTTTAAAAAAAAAATGTACAGGCGAAGACAGGAAGAGGGCGTCTGGGTGCGGAAAACGGGGGCCGTCGCCGACGAGCGCGGCTCTGACGGGCAGCTTGTGGCACTGGTGGGGCTGGGAGTCAGTCCCCGCCGGAACACTGCGGCCGTAACCTCAAACGAGGTCACTCCCACCAACCGCTCCAGTAAAACCCAGGCTGTACGGACCCGGTGCTGAATATGACGATGTGAAATTATGGGCATCTAACTCTTGCTGTTTTATGGCCATCTGCTGAACAAATGAATAATGGAATAAAATCTTCCTCTGATCAAATCTGGCCGCTGAAGGCACTCACACTTGGACCGACCATGAAATGACAAACCTCACATTGGTCACAAAATCATTTACAAGCTGCAAGAGGTTCGAGTTACAAATTGATCACTGTCCATACATAACGCCCTGATATCGAATTTACGCTTTTTTGTTTTGGTAAATCTACCCCTGAGTTATTCGATTACTCAAGGATTAATGCTGATGTTGGGATCTTCCGGAAAGATCACCAGAGAATGAACCACAGAGGTCATCTGAGATGAGCTTGGACAGATTAAGGGCTCAGCGCTGCACACTTGGCAAAATGAATCCTGGGATAGTGGAAGTGACGTGGGCGTGCCAATAGGTGTCAGCCTTCCCTCTGGGTTTGCCATGGCCAAAACACAGACCCAGTTCAGTGAGAGAGGACACGGGTACAGCCTCGCACCTCTCTCGCTGTGTTTGAGTGACAGCGCTGGACGAATGTGGGGAGCCACTCAAATTCTGCTCAGAAGTCTCCATGGTGACCAACTAACACTCATAAAACATCACCACCATCTTAAACGTTCGACCTGCATATTCTTAGCTGATAGGAAAATTCACCGACAGTCAAAACCGTAATAACTGATTTCAGTATTGTATAGTTTGGCCCTGGTGACTCATTCATGAAAAATCGGGAGGTCATTTTCAGTGTTTTATGAATGAGGCCAACTGTCTCAGTTTCCCCAGTGAGAAAGCTGTCTCAGGAGATGATGCATCATTGCTGGTGCTAATGTAAACTTGCTGTAAAAGTGTTGTCAAGCTCAGCCCACCTCAGCAAAAACAATAGTAAATTTAGTAGAATGTGTCTGAATGGCTTGCTTTTTAAGGTATCAGACTGCATTGTCTGCTAATTTCTGATTGGCTCTTCACCATCTGCCAATCACCTGACTTATATTGATTAAAGAAACTTGGGTGCGGGTCAACTGGTGTGAGGGTCAAAGGTCACAGAGCTGCCTCACCTGCACATTGAAGGATGCGTCAACAGGGGGAGGGGGCGCGGGGAAGGCCCCAGGGGGTGATGGGAGTCCACTCGGGTCATCTACAGGGGGCGGCGGAGGCGGGAAGTCACCTGTGCAACACAGAAAACAGAGAAAGGTACACTCAATCATACTGCAAACCAAGTGCATGCTGGGTAATCTGTTAACCGTTTAATAAAACCCTACTCATCATTACAATACATTCTTACAACACAAGCTTACATTCCAAAGGATCGAACATATTAACATACATGTGGGACAGGTTCAGTATGTAGAAAACAGAAAGCACTCAGTCCTCAGAGGTTGGGTGCTGGCTGGGGTGCATGTGTCCAAAACAGATCAAGCAAAAAGTCCCAAAGAAAGACACTGCATTCACACAGCAACTGGAAAAAATCCAAGTGTATTTAGGAAAATATTTTTATTATCATGATTTTTCTGAAGAGGAGAAACAGCACATGTGCATTTTGTCAGCACCATTTTCACAGGTGTATTTATAGGTGATGCCTACAAAGAAACAGCAGACAGTTTATTCAGGTGCTCTCATGCACTTTGTTCCGCTGCGGATTACTCCACGTGTCTAAATGGAACTGACAACCGATTAATCTGTCTGGGGTGATTTGTGAGTACACCAGAAAAGGCTTAATTTCTGCATTATACACAATCGTATGGGTTACATACAGTATGCCCCACAGTAACCATGACAAGTCCATGAGTAGATTCACAGAGATAACTGTCTCATAGCGTTGGCTGAGTGTTGAGGGTAAAGGTCCATTTTGGGGTTCTGCTGACCCACTAATCCACGAAGCTCAGACCCATCTGATGGAATCCGCCTAGCTGGACTTTGACTCGACTTCACTAACGTGACCCAGATATTCAATAATTTGTCCATGTTCTTTAAAGCACCCGACCAAACATCAACTCAACAAATTTAAGGTCTTCTTGAGATGTAATGGGAATTTGTGCCGATGTAAAGACTGATGAATCCAGCACAGATTTACTTTCTTTTGCTTTTAATCTCCTTTTCATTAAAACGTAATTGATGTCATCAGTGTAGTTTGTCTGTGGCTTCTTACCAAATTAATTTAGCAAATCTTTCTTGAGTCTTGAGGGATGAGTAAAGACCGTGTAAAGCGCTATTTCTAAGAACACTAAGTAGGCCGGATCCTCCAGCGGTGCTCAACCTCTCAGACACACGCATAAAAGAAATGCTTACATAATGACCCTGTGACCTCAAACACAACATGCAGGAGTTATGGCCATACTGAAATACAGAAATATAGTCCTTTGTTTCGAGGTCAAGCTGTCCTTTTCCCCTCCCCTGTAATTAAAGTCACATGTAAGCTGCTGCTCAGACATATTTAATACACCAAGTTCCATGTAAGACATTTTTTGGATTCAAAGTTGTCTTGGGTGTTTTTTTTTCTTTGAAAACATGAAAGTGTTACTTATTTCAAAGACACATTTCATATAAAAATTCTACTGTAAGGCAGGAGACCTGGTCAAGCTGTCATCTTCTGGTCTACTGTGCTTCTATGAGAAAACAGAACTCAGGGAAAGTGTTTGGTTCGCTGAACCAGGAAGAAATATAAGCCATTGACTTGGTGAGTTGTTATTGTACATCTAATTAAACACATTCTCCAGGGTTCGTTTTTAAATACTCAATTAAAAAAAAACTTTAATTAAATGTCATGTTAGATATAGATGCCAAATGACAACTGTGCATTAAAAAACACTTATAATATTTTAGGGAATGCCCTGTGGTGTCCTTTCAGCAAGCTTAACGCATTGCACAAACCTGGGCCGGGGAGAGGGGTGTATAAGGGCAGGGTAGTGGGGTGTAATGACAGAAAAATGGGGCCAAACGGCAGAAGAGTGGGGTGTGAGGGTCAGGGAGTGGGACATAAGGACAGGAGAGTGGGGCTTTAGGGCAGAAGAGTGGGGTGAAAGGGTAGGGGAGTGGGGTGAAAGGGTACAAGAGTGGGGTGAGAGGGTAGGGGAGTGGGGGTTAGGTCAGGAAAGTGGGGCATGATGATAGGACAGTCAGGGAGTCAGGGAGTGGGATGTGAGGATAAGAAAGTGGGGTGGTAGGGGAGGATAGTTGGGGTGAGAGGGTAGGGGAAGAGGGCACTAGGGCAGGAGGGTGGGGCATGATAGGAGAGTGGGGCATGAGAACAGGAGAGTGCAGAGTTAGCAAAACCCTTGACTGCACATTAGCCCACACCATAAGCGTGACCTGTGCTTCCTCAGATAAAACCCTGCAACTCTTAATAAAACTGAGTCAGTCCTCTACCGCTCCAGAGTGGCACGTTCAGCTCCGAGCCTCGCCGGCTTTCAGACTGCGTCAGCCCTGCCAAGGAGCTCATTAAGGCAGACCTTCATTAAGGGGTTCCTATTAGACTCAGCTCCACAACAAACAGAGAGCAGCGAGGATGTGCAGCGTTCGAGCGCAGCCCTTTGCTTCGTCTTCCTCTGGGGAAAGGAAAGACTCCGGCAGCCCAAAGCTCATGTTCAACATTTAACGCTGTATACCTCCAAGGAAATTCCGACAACAACACGGCATTTCATAGTTAATTATTAATCTGGTGGGCGCTTTTATCCAGAACGACTCACAGGCAGCGGGGCGTATCCTACGAGGCGCAACAGAAACGTCATGGGCGCAGAGCAGAAAGTAACACATCCGTGATATAAATCTACGATAAAGAAAGAGAAGAAATCTGTGATATACATCGGGTTAAAAAAAGCATGCGAAACCAGACAGCAGCACAGTGGACTGAGTGAGCTCTGGGCGCTGTGGATGTAAGACGTTATCTGCTCTCAGAATGACTGGCCTCTCGCTCAGGGCCAACCTTAAACTTCCCCTGCGCTGGTATCTGCTACTGCAAAACCGAGGCAGGCCACTGTTCCGGCAGACCGTGCCTCATAACACACGTGGCATGCATAACGACATGAATCATTTCATCAATTTCACTCATTCATTTCATTTGGCCATAAACGTTCCATGCACCAGGGTCTAGGTGTGAGAGAGAAGATGGTGTAGATATTGTAAGCTTGATGGCCAATGTGGGGCTCCAGAAATGGATGCCTGTATTTGTGACAATAAAACACAATTTATTTTCAGGCTATACAGTAAGCATATGACACAATGTGGCTAATTGCATGTGGTGTAATGTACCAGACAGGAATAATACACCTACTGTAAGTGTGTACTTGTAATGCTTACTACTGTACTATGTACTTAATGCTTATCTCTACAGATAACAACTACCTATTGCAATAACCAATGACTGACCAGTGCAAAGCTTCAATGACTGCTCTGCAGAGGATAACTGACCACTTCAAAGTTTAACTGACTTCTTCAGAGGGTAATTGGAAATGTGGATTCCCACAACACAATGAACCAGCCAAGGCCAGCTGCATCAATGGCTTTGGACAGCCACACTGCTGCAAGCCATACTGACCCCTGCACTCAGCTGACTCTTCCTCCCTTGTTCATGTTTTGCTTTCTGGGTCAATGGGTTTTTACACAGTAAAGACTTCAGAGTCGTGAAAGTCCTTCGTGTTTGGTTGCAGTGTGAAAGCGGGAAACTCCTGGCCTCTCAGCTGCGTCAGTGTGTCTTCAGAGCCGCGTCTAGGTAGATCCAGTGAGAAAAACGGTCTGTGTTCTGTCCGGCCGGTCACAGCAAAGGACCTCTGAGTCCACCAACAGCAGTGACAGAACATTCATCACAGAGACTCTGGCATTCACTACTGCTGATATAATTGGGATAAATGCATCGCAGATTATCACAGCGCTAGTCCTGGCTGAAAGGCAGACACTGTTAGATGGCTATAAGCGACAGCGTATGCCAGGAAGATTTCCCACAGCCAGAGACACACCCCAATTTCTAATATGCACCTCTTTAAAGAGGCAATAGAGGACATCACTCCCTGGTTGTGTCTGGACAGTGCTGAGCAACTGTAGCAAATACACAGGACCTGTGTATTACTGATGCTGATTTTCATTTCCTTTAATGGTACATGACAGCCATTACACATAAAGCATACCATGATCGTGTTGAAGATAGCATTTGCCATTTTAGTGGCAAACGAAGGTCAGAGTGCCCCGTCTTGTCAAAGCGTTGTGCATTGTAGCTTTGTGAGATGGCCAAGGTTAAGGGTAATCATTCATACTCGACTTCGGCATTTACATCCTTAGTATGACTGGATGAAACACTGCACATCTTTTTTGCATCCGCAAAAGGCATTCTGCCTACCAGTCCCTGTAAGGCCAGAGAATTATGCTTATGAATCTTTCGTATTTAAAGCGAGGGACAGTCCAAACCCTGGCAGAGTGAAGTTCCATTGACATGCTCCAGTATCTGTGGTAGAAAGCACAAAACAGCAGCGTGCTCAGCAACACACTTCCAGGATAGTTGCAGCCAATGCCTGTTCAATGTTATAGCAGTTTCACTTCCACTGATCTCTGGAGAGCCTCCGTCCCCTGGGTGGCCATTAAAACTAAAGCTAAAATTAGACTAGTGAGGCTTCAGTTCCTCACTTTCACACAAACTTCTACCCTCTCTTCAGAAGACTTAGCACAGATGAATAATAATGAAGTCAACTATTGCTACAGCTGTTTTACATGTTTATCAGTACACTTAACTGTACTAAGCCAGAAACTACTGAGGCAACATTATTATTATTTTTATTATTATTATTATTATTATTACCACTACTACTATGACCACTAGCTGCAGGATCGAGTGCTTCAAGACATAAATCTAGCATTTTCAAAGTCGCTGCTGCAAAACTTTGTGAGCACAAACAACACATCATTAGTCAAACCACAAAAATTTCATATGCATCATGCATGGTGTCTCGTGAGCCTTCCGTGCATGAACAAAACGGGCAATTTCACATCCAGGGCTGGGCGTTAGGGCCACAGCGGGCTGAAGACATCTCCACACTACTTTCAGAATGTGTCCTAAGATGACACGGTCCTATCGTAAACGTGTCTTTCTAAACCGCATGAATCGAAGGGAGCTATTTACAACGTGTTAACAGGGAGAGAAACTAGACGCTTCGCTGGTTTCACCAGGGAGCGGAGCTGATCTGAAACTCCCCTGCAGCCTGTGATAGCAGGCGCTTCTCCACCAGGGCGTCCGGTTTGAGCAACGTCAGCCCCCGGTTCTGAACAGGGCGTACTCTGGGCTTCGGGCAGGCAGCAGGTGGTTCCTGTGTCAGCTCCATTTACGCAAAGCGACCCTCGCCCAGTGAAAGCTAACGAGAGCGGTGGCACAGACACGATTTTAACACCACTAACATATTATCACCACCCCTCTCCTCAAAGTAGGGTATAATTAGTCTCAAGTAATGGCCCTGTAAGCAATTGATTTTATGATGTAAGATAACCCTCAGAGGTGTGATTGGCTAAGAGGAGCTGGGGTGATCATGTAAGCGAGTGGTAAATGAAGGCCCCCACAGGGGACTGCAAGATGGATCCACATTTAAATTTCCACAGAAATTTAAAAAAGCATTTTCACAGTAACTGGAGCATTTACATGCACACAACCTTGGTACCAGACCAAGGATCAAACGCTTGATCCAGAGGAGCCTTCCTCTGGGAGCTGATCCGTTTCAATGAAAGAGACGTGCTTCATCTTAGGCCTCAAGAGACCGATGATCAAGATGACTGAAGGCCCAAAATTCTCATGATCTACAGAACAGCTATTGAAGTGAATCCAGCTCCTGTCAGATTCAAATATACTGAGTTTGTTAAATTACTGTTACTATTTAATACTGACATCCTGAAGACTATGAGTCACGAATCCATGATAAATTTAATACAATGTCATGTTTCATTTTAAAGCTATTAGCACCATTCTCTCATGTATCCAGGGAAACATGTGACACTTAGACATAAGTACATGGATGAATCAGACAAATAAATAGCAATATCAGAATCAGCAGATAATTCAGTTGTCAAAATATAACTTCATTTAACTGTAAAAAAACTCCAATTAAAATTAAAAAATGAAGCCCCCAGCTCATGCGCCTCACAACAGCCTCCCACAGATACTACGGGGGTTGGGGGTTGAAATCGAACTGTTTTATCCTTAGCTTTAAGAAATGACTTCCATTACACTTTTAGCAAACACTACATGCTTTATTCTTTACTCTTTGTACAGCATCATGGGTTCAGCAGTCAGAAACAATTAAAGAACAAAAACTGATTGCATTTGTTACTCGAAATTAAGAACGAAGCATTTGAACTGCGTGTCTTTCTTTGGGTCGGGAAGTCGCAATGAAGCGGGAATCAGGTTTTTAGCTGCAGGCAATAAAGGCATGCTGATTCACGACAAAACTCTACAACAAAAGAAAGGCTGCACAAACAAGTGGCAGACTGATCAAACAACTCAGGTGCTTAACTCAGACAGATGTGTCTTCTCAAATACAGGAGACTGACAGACAGATAGACAGGTAATCGTTTTAGCTAAATCTCTCCGACCGCTCTGCATTTATTAGAAGGAGTGGAAAATCAGGGTATGATTATCCTTGATTCAAAACAATTCACTCATCAAATTCAGTCTTTTAACAATGCACAGATGCAGCTTCAGACTATTACCATACCTAAAAACCACCAGACAAATCAACTGAATATGTGCATGTTTTAATTCAGTATTAAAGTAGCTCTAAAGAAAATGGCATCATTCATGTCCCCTGTAAGACAGCTTTTCTAAGGAAAACGACTTTAATGTGATTATTACTGCTACTGTATGATTCCAACATGCTTTCATAAATCAAATACTCCAGCACACTCATCAAACAGTCGTCATATGTAGCTCAACATAATGCTTTCAGTCTTGAAACGTAGCAAGTTACTCACACACACTTCATATATTCGCCACATATCGCGACATATAGATTGGTGAAAATACAACTGCCACTCAAAATATTGACAAGTAATGATTATCTGTACATTTGAGAAACTTGGTGTGTTTGTACATTGAAAGGGGGCTTGTAAGAGACATCATGTGTTTCTGTGATGTAATAATATGTAAACTAATTTATGGGAGACAAGCCAATCAAATGTTAGTACGCACTCGCACCCTGAATGAATGAAATGAAATGACACAGTTGTAGAACAGTACACATGGTGATGTGACTGTACAGCCGTTGCAGCTAGGGAAACAAGCTCGGTCATGCAGTTTGGCCCAAAGCTTTGACTTTTCAAACACCAGCAACTGCATCACTAACAATAAAGCGATCGTTCCACCCCATCTATTTAATTACATTTCTCTTTCTACAGAATGAAATAAGCACTGAAAATCACAATAAAACACCTCAATAAAATGCACAATTACGAGAGCATGGACCAAGAATAGAAGACTGTACCGACAACAAAAGGACAAAGGTGAAACGTCTGCCCGGGGTTGCATAAACTGCAGTTGCACAAACTTCAACGCTTCGCTGTTCTTGTGTGTTCGCTTGTTTGGGTGACTGACTCCCTCCTTAGGCCCAGATTTATTGCTATTTAAGGATTTCGTGTGCACCACCACACCGTGACCTGAAGGAAACAAAAATACCTGACAGCAAGGGGCCTTTTCCTGCACTCCATGCAGACTTTGGTATCTACTGTCTCAGTGTCTGCAGCACCGCACAGCTGACCTAAATACTGATGCACCAGCTAAACCCAACACAAAAAAGTTGTTGATTTTTCTCTCCAAATCATTTGTAATCTGTACGGACAACCCACACACGCAATTAATCCACAGATTACATGGTAGTAGACTACAACTGCTTCAAATTATTTTTTTTTAATAATTTCTTTCACATGGAATCAAATTTGGCAGCAAATGAATGAAATGAAGTCAGCTGCAGCAGAAGACTGATCTTTCTCAGACATTAAGGATAAAATGCTCTGAAGATCAAAGATCTGTTTAAAAAATGTCATGACTGTAAAGTATGTACCAAAGACCTGAAACCAGATAAAGATCAGAGCAGTTTTAGTTGTGTTTTTAACTTAATGATGCAGCAGCTTTTCCACTTTCCACTGGGTTAAATTATAGCTTCTAGGCGCCTTCCTTTTTCCTAAATTAGCTGTGAAATGGAAGAGTGACTTACTATCCATCTGGCTGAACATTCAGGTGACAAATTCGAGGTCTTTACAGATATAATTTTGTAAGTGCAGAGGAGCAGACCAAACCGGCGGTAGGAGAATTCCTGTGGGGCCAGACGTCTGGTTTAAGATTAAAGACAATAAAAGATGGGTCACGTATCTGCATTGAGCCACAGAAATAAATGCTACTGTACACTGCTGACTGCTTCAATGGAAAAATTTCTCAAAACAGTCCATTTTTGCAATATGGCATCATATTTTTGATGAAGTAATCAGATTGATTTGATAAAGTCATTTAAATACAAAATTTAAAACTGCCACAGAGCTAGGATCCCAACTGGTGATTTGCAGCTTGATTTGACAGAGTGACTTTGTTGTGGGCTTTGTTGTGAGTTAGTGTAATCCAACACTAGAGTCATAGGAGATCTTAACAAGGCAAAGGCCAGCAGCTGTAATGCTCACCTGTCACCTAAAACCAACAGCAAAAAAAGAAAAACAGCAAGGATTGAGACAAGGCCTCTGAATGAGCCCTGTCCAGGAGGTAGTTCTCCTGCTGACAGCACCTCCTAGGGCTGGGGAGGACTAGGCAGGGATGATGTTATGCAGATTGATGTTATGCTTGATTTGACCGCTGAGGGATTTTTTTTTTCTTTTCGGTTTCTTTTTTTCTCATTGATAAATACGTAACAGAACAGGTTCCATCGAGAGAGATGCAGGAAACAGAAAACAGGAAACAGGAAACAGGAAACAGGTGGCCCTGCCCTGACTGCTTTCCTCCAGTCACATACAACATACATATGACAAATCACAGGACTGGAAACATCAGAAACTACTTGGTATAAGGGTAACACTATATAAGGTGGACATGTTACCAACAAAATCACTTGGTAAATACTAAGTAATTAATATGTAATTACATTGTATGTACTTCCTGTAACCACTAATGTGAAAAAGGAGTTGTAATAACATAATAACTGTGTTTCAGTGGAGATAGAGACATAGGTGGAAATTAGTTACAGGTAACTTTCACACTGACACATAATGTGAATCATTATTCCACTCAGAGAGTCACAAATGCAAAGTGTGTTCCATCCTGACACCTTACTCTAACCTCAACTCCACCCCTCACCCTGAGTCAAAGACTTCAGCTTACTACAACCCTAAATTTAAATACAAACTAACTGTACACTTTAAATTATTATGCAACAATACGAAACTGCATGGAGGTAACACTGTATTAGCTTGTAGTTACACAAGGCTTATTAATGTAATTATGAGAGACCTTGTAGTTACACAACAGAGGTACAAAAGCAGAAATTATTTAAAATGCAAGTTTTCTGTAATTCCTTTTCAATGCAATCCAAGTTCAAATGACACCCCCAAACACCAACTACATCCAGGGGTCGAGAGCCAGGAGCTCAGAGCAGTGGTCTAAGACCAACAGTCAACTACATATGACCATGCCCAGAATATCTTTTATCAGGCGCTACAACTCTTTCAGTGACAGTGTGACACAAAGCAAAAGTCACAAAAATGGCGACACTTGAGGATCTGATATCACCATGTGAGTGTGAATCATAGAGTGTACAGCATTTGGGTTTTACAGTATATTTTTGCAGATATGACATTGATTGGCTGTGGAGCAAGTAGAGGAAAACACTGCAAGACTAAAGTAGCTTTTCTGTTGAGTTTTTATTTCTTTATTTATTTAGGAAGTACTGATGTAAAACACATTCATCAAAATTATCTTTAGAATTATGATTTGTGTATTAATACAGCCTTGGAGGGTGAAGTGGAGATTTTGGGGAAAGGGACTAGGTCACTATATGTACTCATCTGACATCTGTAAAACATACTGCAAAATTACTTTGGTAATCCTCTGATTATTTCATTTTAGAGACATAACACTATGCTGTGTCTCACTGGCAAAAATTACTTCCTACAGATTGACCCAGTTCATAAGATTTAATTTGACTTGTGACATACATCATAATACCAGATCACTGGTGTGTCTTACTGAGGTTCTGGGCTATACAATGGCACATACTCATACCAAACCAAGTTTGTGCATGTCACCCAAGACAAAATGAAATGGAGTATATCAAAGAAATGGATGTTTAATTTTAGGGAATGCAAAAGACTTTTTTTTACAATAATCCACATTTTATAAACAACCAAAAATCC
This sequence comes from Megalops atlanticus, assembly GCA_019176425.1. Taxonomy (NCBI): domain Eukaryota; kingdom Metazoa; phylum Chordata; class Actinopteri; order Elopiformes; family Megalopidae; genus Megalops; species Megalops atlanticus. Next base: position 10,480,746 of record CM032896.1, read on the forward strand.
AATTTGATATGAAATGAGAAGTAACTCTGCAGGGGTGGAGACAGCCTCATGCACACCACAGTATACAGACTGCACTTGTGTTAATTAGACCTTTTTCGTGTTATTACCCTACTGAACAAGATGTGTGACTAGTGCTTTCCTGAGCATTGCACTGTAACAATCATTCTCTGAATTCCTCCCTGAAACATTGATGTTTTCATTCACTATTCTTTATGATCTTCAACATTTCACAACTGTAGTGAAAAAGAGTCTAATGAGGGTTGACATGGCACATGCCCTCAGAGAGGTTCTGAGGGCTCTAGCAGGTGGCGAGAGAGATCCATTCTCATGATGCAATACCAGCACTACAGTGAAGAAGGGACAGGCTGGATCCAGCTGCTGTGACTCTGTTTGCAGTTGAAACCCTGTGCGTGTGTGGACAACAACCTCTCGCTTGGTTTTCCATAGCCTTTCACACCACCAACAACTGCAGCAGCATATACTTTAAAACCTCAAATCAAAGCTGCACAAACAAACAATCATCGGCCTACTGGCACAAGCGTGTAGGACACTACCTCAGGATGTCATTACGGTCTGAGAGTTTGGCCCGCTTCTCGGCCGCTTGAAGATGACACGTCTGAGTGGTACTGCTTCCGGCATGACCTCTCGGCTGCCGTGTCAAACCACTCTGTATCCATAGGCTACCACTCAGCTTCAGCTCACCTCTCCCACGGCTCTCCTTTCAGAACTTCCTGTTCAGCTCTTTTCATGCCGTGCTCCTGACTGTTGTAGCCATGGTTATGACTGGTGCTGTACCCAGCCAACTTGATTCCACACTCTCTTCACCCAACTCGCCATACCTTACAGTCCAGACTGTTAATCAGAAGTACCCCCCACACCAGGGAATCCTGGGAAGTGTAGTCCACTCAGAAACAGTCTCTCAAGCTGGGTCATCATCATACATATAAGATCCCAACAATGTGACCCCTAAGATGACAAAAACAACAAAAAGTGCAATCTGACATTCCAGACCCCCGCCAAATATTATGCCATCTAGTGGTAAAATGTGGTGCTGTCCTGTCGCGAACATACAGAAATAGACAGAATGCAGTAATCTGGGAAACCAGAGAAGAGAGAAGACCTGCATGCATGGATTCCTCACCCTCTGACACAACAGAGAGACAGGAGAGGGAGTCGGACGCTGCCACCTTAGAGTGGCTATGGGCTGGTGTGGGCCTCATGCCCAGAAGCATCACAGCCAGGTTTACTGCTTTTCCCTCGGGTGCAGACAAAGCACTTCTGCTGATAACAGTGCTGTACTCACATTGATGCCACAGAGTATCAAAACCTTGGGTCCACAGAGACCAGGGTGGAAGGGAGGCTAATGAAACAAGGCCACCCTCACAGGAAGAGCCCCATTGAAACCGTTACCACTGTTAGTTCTGTTTGACAACCACACCAGGGGAAAGTTACTGTAATCATCGAGGTGAAAATGGCAAAGGTTAAAAAATAAACCACTAGAAAATAGGTGTGAAAGCATAAAATATTAATCAGATTATTAATGTAAAAATTTTTAAATATCATACTATCATTTGACAAAGTAGAAGTAGAAGCAACTAACCAAGTTCCAACGTAGCTACTATACTGCTGTGTTTAGTGTCTCTTCCTCTTAAGTATGTGCAAACAACATTACATACAATGTGTTTGGATCACAGTAGTCATGTGTAAAGACATGTTGAGAGCCATAAAAGGCATGGGGAAACGCAAAGCCAAGTCTGAAAATGCAGACACAACATGTGAAACAGGTCAATTCTGCCGGTCGCCCACTGACTTTTGTCATTTCCATGGTGGGAGGCACCCAGCACTCTCTATTCCTGCTGTTTCCAAAATGGGGAGCTGCTCTTTCTAAGAACAGGGGACGACCCCTTCTCCCTGGAAAAAGCAGCTGAACCCACAGGGCCTGAGCGCTGGTGTGAATTACCTTGTGGAATGTGTGAACGGTCCACTGGTCTTGTTTACTGGCATGCCCCAATCCTGAGTGGCACTGACAAAACTCACAGCACAGCCCTGCCGCTTCAGTCCTCACCCCATTAACCAGGCCCTGCCACTCTCTGCAGCCCACGCAAGATCTACTAGGCTTCCTAACTGTGATTAAACAGCCCTAAAAATGGTCGTGAGCCTCTCTCCCTCACTCAGTGCACCTCTGTCTCATTCACTCGTTGACTTGCTCATTGGCTCACTCGCTGCCTGACAGAGCTGGTGAGTCAGCGGCTCCCCCCAGACCACAGACAGTACCATCATGTCACCACTAGGTGGTGAAAACACTGGTGAGGGCATATGCTTAAGTGGTAAAAGGCCCATCGCAGAAATTGTTCTTCCTGTTGTCTATGAAAAGGCGAATACAAGGTGGTGTTATGGCAATGGCAAACTTGCTGAAAGGCAGAAGGCATTTCTTGAAACCCTGGAAAGCCTTGAAGTATATAAGCTTTTTTTCTTCCTTTCTCTCTACCTTGTGTTGGTCATTGTCATATTTAAATACTCAGATACTTTATGTATATCATGGTGCAGATACTGTTGAACTTGTAGAATTGTACCATGTTGTGTTACAAAGGAAACAATAAAAACAAAAAAGAATATACATTAAGCAAAGACAGGCAAAGGGCATAGGCGGGTCACTAAAGTAGCCAAGCTTGTGCAATAGGTGTTTACATGTATTTATGGTGACACCATAAATCCTTCCAGCCTTCCACCTCATGATCATTCAAATGTTCAGTGCTTGCTTTGCCACATTTCACCACACTATAAATACACCCGCCAGACACAGACAGACACAGCCATCCACATTCAGTCACTCATTCAAAATGTGAATCCTCCACACCTCTTTTTAAAAAAAAAAAAAAAAAAAAAAACTCATGCACACAAAATAACAGCTTTTGTGAATGATTCTCATTTTCTGTCCTTTTGGCCCTCTCCCACAAACACATCCATATGGCGTTCTGCAATGCAGAAGTGTGTGAGATGGCAGCTGACTGCACAGGAATAAAAACATGATTTGCAATGCAATCCTGTAATCAAGAACAGATGAATATTTTCAGAGAGGTCAAAGCAAATGTCAACCGTCTCAACATACGAGCTGGCTCCAGTTTGCAACATGGGCGTGCAACAGCAACATCTGACTTATCATTTGCTCTGTCTTCACGTCATATTTTATCAAAACATTTGGGAGGCCTGAGCAAGCTATTTTTTTAGTTCTCTATTTGTAAAACAAAGATGCCTAAATCCACAGGCATTGTTTCACGGGGGGAGATGTGCAGTATTACTGGATATTAAGGATCGCGTGATCGTCTGTTTGGGATTCCCTGAGCTCCAGCACATCTGGGGGGAGAATGTTTTCCACGCCAAAAAAGGAGGCCCTGTGAGTCAAACCACACACACCTCAGGGGGCTCCAGTTTTTTCTTCTGAAATTCTGCATGTTTTCGAAACACCAACACTTTTTTTTTAAAATTTTTTTTAGAAAACACGCTTCACTTTTGTGCTTCGTTTCATAACCGTTTCCGGCGTTATTCAACCACTCAGCTCTCAGGGGAGAGACACTTTTACCCGAGCAATTCCTGGTATCATGTAGCCATCTGTTAGACAAAACACAGACAAATATATGTCTAATTAAGTATATATGGTTTTAAAAAAAAAAAAACACGTTCAACTTTTTTTTTTTTTTTTTTTTTTTTACACTTGATTGCACCCCCAGCAGAGGCCACGCACAGATGTGATTTCCTCAGCCGCTTTAGGTGGAGTCACTGTAGGCAGCTTGCTTCTCTGCATGTCTGTCACATTCTAACCACGGCTCATCACAAAAAAGTCCCTCAGTGACACCCATCCCAGGCGACTAGGTGACACTCGGGTGCATTCACTGGTGCCACTCTGCTCTTTCCACAGAGGCAGAGGGTCCCCACTGAGATGTCCACAGTCCACAGTGTCCACAGTGACAGCCAGTGCCCTCTGGTAACCTCCAGACACTCCCTTCCCCAGTACTGACGCATGTGACCTTCCAGCCCCGGGCGTGCGGAGCTAAAAAGCATTCTCCGACAGACAGGTTTAAGGCAGAGATTATTGGATCAGGGTTACAGATCCACTAACTCATAACTTCAAAAACAGACACAGAATTTATGAAATGACTTGTCTGTGAGGGACAGAACTGCAGAGAGAACATATATCAAAATGTTCCACAGGGGAATTTAGAAGAATTTTGAACATAATCAAGAAACAATTTACCAGTGTCTGAATCTTCTGGGCATGCTCAGATGCCATTACGTAGAGCGGTCAGGGAACTGGATTACAAGAACCTCGTTACCCTCCAGCAGTACTCAGCCCAAATCACTTAAGCAAAATATGCAAGTTGTGTAAGTCTCTCAAGAAACATCTATTGGCTGAGCCAAAAGGTCCTGTACAGTGAAGTCATTTTGCCATATAATATAGGGGGGAATGTTTTGCATGTTCGTGCACACTGTCCACTGGCTTTTATCAACAAGTGCAGCAGAAATGCACAGTAGTGCAGTATAATGCCGTCCATCTCATTTCAAACAAGAGAGCCCACTGCTGCTGAAGCAGGGTTAGCATCCTTCACTCTGAGTCAGGGAAAACAAAGGCCGGGTCTGAAAAGAGCTTTCCGTCTTGCTCTCACAGTGACCTTGGTCTTAAATGAAAACTCTCCCGTGACTCACTGACATTACATACCCCCATCTCCTAGCACTAAATTACAGCCTCTCTATTATAAAGGCACTGTGACATATATGGCACATATGCCAACACTCTGCATATGGATTTACACAGCACCTGTACTTTAAAGCCTGTTTGGCTGATTACTCATTACATGTTGCCTTGGATACTCATTTAACAGCTTAATTTACTAAGCCCCATTCTGTAAGCCAACTTATAAAAGTATCCTGATTTACGATTGGTTTATGATGCCGTGTGGGTATGGTGCCAGTTTTAATGCAGGGCATATGGGTTCAGTAGCTGTTGTTTAACACATTTTGATGCAAAGATGTTTACAGAGGCGCTCACAAATCATGCCATTATAAGTTCCCTTTTTTGCAGATATGCATCTGAAATATTACCCCTTCAGTTCTCAGTGGGTCATGGTGTTGAACTCTGTCGCTATGCCAGCTGAACACAGCTGCACTGAAGCGAGGACCGGACAATAACAGCCTTAACCACAACCACACCAAGTTTATCCAATTTAGGCCACACATACTTGGCTGCAACTTTGGACTGTGACCATAAAGGCAACAGATAATTCGCTATTTGTACAACGAGTTATATCAAAGGTTAGAACGCAATTAAACTCGCCATATAACAGATAATAAGCGTTAACTTTGGGAATGATTTCAAAACTAGCCTTACAATGTTTATTAGACTCTGTAATGGTGTTCAGGGCAGGTGCAGGGTGAAAATGAGCCACGTACAGAGGAACGAGGCTGAGGGCTCCCACTGGCTGTGGTGGTGCGGGACAGTCTGGGAGGTGGAGCCAGCCCCTGGGATTGGGGTCCAGCCGACCGGATGACTCCTCTGATTCGGCAGCCTCAGGCTCCCAACATTTCAGGGTCCTGAACTACAGAGGGATTTGTTGCATCAGGCCTTCCTGCACACTATCTGATTTTAACCCCCCCATTCAGGCATTTTAACAGCCCTTCTGAGTTTGTAATTCATGTTCAGCGTTGGGTTGCACAGGCAGCGAGGGACTGTCAGCAGCCAATGAAAAACAACCGGTCAATAAAGAAAGAGCTGTAGAATCATGGGGAAAAAAGCAGCGAGCCCATCGTGGAATAAGGATGATGAAAGGCATGATCACCAGGCCGAAAATACACACTGGACAGAGGCAGGAAGGAATTTATTGAGCTCTGGCAAGAATAGGGTTTACATAATCCATCTGCTAACAGCAGCATGCTAAACCCGACAGAGTGAAGAGGAATACCACTGTGATACACGCGAAACCAACCTCTCTGCAAACCTTAGATTATGACAACAACATATAACAATGTTGTAGTAGTAGTAGTAGTAATAATAACAGTTAAAATGATAATGAGCTGCATTCCTGCAGCAGCTTTGTCACCACTGTAACCCCTGACTTCAAAAGGCATTACTGTAAGAGCAGGGTGATTCACTTTCCTCCTGGTGATTCCACTTAGGAAGCCTCGCACACACTTAGGTGATGCACAGCAGGAACTGCACGTCACAACACTCAGCACACATCAGGGGAGACTTGTTCAGCCAATTACTCTAGGGTATGAGTGGATGAGCAGACTGAGAGAGCCAGATGGGGAATTTGGTATCATGATACCACCTCCGCACACAGGATTCTTTAATGACGACAGCTAGCCGGTATCTTGGTTTAGCATCTCCTCCGAAACACGGGGTCTCATACAGCAGAGTTTCCCCATCACTGAACTGGGACACTGGCGTGCTGATTGGTCCAAATGAATGACCGCCCACCTGCTGTCCCACCAAATCCACTTTCAGCATCAACCTGGCTTTCCATTGAGGTCTCCCATCCAAATAACCAAGCCCAACACCAATTAGATTCAGCCATCAGGCAAGAAGAAGTAACAAAAATAAATAAATTTTAATAATACCTAAACCTGGTGACAGGACAACAAACAGCACATTGTGGGGCCCAGATTTGTTCATCATGACCTTCAGAATATGTACAGCCTTGCAGGAACTGTGTGTGGCCTAAATTACTAAGAGGTAACCATCCGTGACTAGACAGCAGGTTGCACTTCAACCTGACAGCCTAGCCCTTTAGCTCAATGCATCATGTGTCTATGACTACTTGAATTAAGTTGAGCTAAGATGAAAGGCTCCACTAAAATGTAGAAGAAGGGCACATTTGAAAAAGGTTGAATGCAATCCCAGAATATAGAAACTGCATGAAAAAAGCACATACAATAATGTATGTTTATTCAGATCATCTGTGTAACAACAGGTATACAGGAAACAGAAAATACTGTGAATGGTACACCAAATAAAAAAATAAACCACACCCAGAGCTTGACAACATTACCTGACACCCCCCTGTGTTCTAGAGTTCCACTCATTTACAGCCATAACAACTTAACAGGCACAATTTTTAGTGAGCCAAAAGTCTATGTCTTTTTCTTGTCATTACAAGGAACAAATAATATCTGTGTGTAATTTAAACCCAGAACGGCTCAAAGCATTGGCCTCTATCCTCCTGGTTTGTTTTACAGCTGGGAGATGAGATCTGTCTCTCTGGGGTGGGAAGAGTTTAGTGTCTCTCCTCAAAGGACCCACCGCTACATTGTTTTATAAGGAAAAGTACTTTGTACCTCCGTTTTTATTATTCTCATTTCCCATCATTCCCTGGAACCCAGGGACAGCAGCGCCAATATTTCCATTACACCACCAAACTTTTCCCACACGCCTTACAAACAGAGGAATCTCAGTCGGTGTCCTATCCCAGAATGCACTGGCCTTCTTTCAAAAAACCTTTGACTGGAAAACAATAACAAGCTACTGTTTTTATTATGATGGTCCAATTAAACGGCTCAGTCCCACAGAGAGAGCTTCCTCCTCTGCTCTAAGCTTGAAGCAGTTTTATGAAAGACAAAGTTCATTAAAGGATCGTTGAACTGTGAGAAGTGGTCATAATCTACATTTAATGTTGATTGTTTCTGCATGGCTGAGAATGCAAACTAATGTAAACAGAGGCCAGTGTACAGAATGTACTGACTGAAACAGTAGCATGCTGCTTTCACATTCAAAACCGCTTACACTGCTGCTTCTTTCAGACTGGATAAACACATTCACCTTCCTATATGCATATTAGTAACGTCTGAGTTCTTACTGGCATTACGTACTATCTAATCTGTAACACAATATAGCAGTAAAACATGAGAATGTGTACTCGAATTACCATGAAACATAACATAAGGTGTCCTTTAATGATTATGTAAACAGGCTTGGGGTCATTTCAGACTCCCGCCACAATTCCTATGCATTCTGTAAGTGATGCATACTGTCTGCTGTACGCATACTGTGTGTGATTAAGTATGAGCTTTTACCAGGACTGCAACCTGTGGAATTTCAGTGCTTCAGAATTTGCCATTGTGAAAGATCAATAAATGTAATTAATAAATAAATATAATAAACAAATATAATTATAATATAATATAATAAACAAACAAAGAAATTTAATATTGCATTTCTGGCACATACCTGCAGCAAACTTCTGACAAAATCTTTGGCAATACTCAGTTCCAAAACAGGCAAGGACAAAAAAGTTTATAATTGTTTTCTGCCTGTACTGTGCAAATATCAAAATTTCTTATTTAAATTTATGTATATGAGTAATTTTTAGCATTTTCCAATTAGTCGTTACAAATTATTTCACACCAATACATTTGTTGCTTGTTACTCATCAAAATATCTGATAAAACTTTATATTAAGGTCACATCAGCTCACATTTATTCGTGATTAAAAATGCTGTATTAATTGATACATTTACAAAGCATAGACAGGGCTTATGCAGACTTATCAAATAGTTAACAACATATAAACATGAATACTGTGCACCTGATGCCAGATTTTCCAAAACTAGGTTGATGCTTCACATCATTATAATGCATTAGAAGCTGTCACAGCACTTTAACTAGACATCAGAGTTAATTAAACATCACATTAATTAAAAATTAAGGTGTGAATGGTTTCCTCTTTACTATAGGTATAAATGAATTTATGATGAAGGGTTAATGCTTGTTGATGATGACAAACTGTCATTACTCATTAGTTAATCAAAGGCAAAGGTGTGAATAACTAATACAGTACATTAGTTCATATTAGGTACTGTAACTTTAATGTTGATAACTTTAGTGTTATCAAATATCTTCCTAAACAGAAAAAAATTAAAAAGCACAGAAAGTCTTGTGATAGTACATAATGCAAGACACATAAGAACACTGGTCCTTTAATGTGAAAACAAAATTACTGAAATTAAAGTCATTCATCCTTTTTTAAGTAATGTAATAATAATAAATCTTTGTCTTGTGATAAAATTACTTTTTTGCAGTATGTTTTACCTAACAAACTGCGTATGTTTTAGTATTTAGTTGGAACTGGGTTACACAGACTTGAAATAATTGAAACTTTGAAAAGAGGGAAAATAGAGCTGGAATGGAATTAGAACAGGTAACAATAGATGTTCTGCGGAATTGAATTGAGGGACCTAATCTATTGCAGGAATTAAACTGAGGGGAGTAAAATGGGTATTAAATTTGCATAATTTACCCCAACTATATAAAGAGCTGCCAAATTAAAAATCAGCTCTTTGGATTTACTGACCTCCCATTCAAGTGCACAGCTCTTAGTTCCAGTCTGATATCTAAACTATAGGGTGAAGACATCACGAGCAAAGACTAAAGCTTCATTTCTCTTTAACAACCATAAAGATCTTCAACTGCCCCAAGAGAATAAAGGTCTTCAGTTCAATGCTTCTTATGCCCTGTGTCAAACTTTTTTCTTAAGAAAAACACAGTGTTTAAGCCATGTTACTAACAAATGATGCCTTCTAATTTGAGTTCCAGGCTGTAACTATGGAAACAAATATTTAATAGCACAGCTTTCAGAGAAAACCTGTATTAGCTGAAGAAACTAAATTACTGATAACAAACAGCATGTTTAAAATGGCAGAATGGAATATTAAACAACCTTAGAGATGTACCTATGGGGATATTATATATATGAGTGTGTGTGTGTGTGTGTGTGTGTGTGCACGTGTACACGTGCACACTACTTGGAAATAACCAACATTTATCTGGTTCTCAGGTATTCTCTTCCATGGTTGTTTACAACTGAATTTAAGATATCAACATAATATGACATCAACTAACATTGCTATATAAAAATAAAAGACATTTTCCTTCCATAATATCGCTGTGAAAAGACTGAGTCTATTGTATTCTATTGTATGTCTCTAATCGCTTAACTTCAAAAGAACAATGCTTGAAAAGCTGCAGATAGGAGGTAGGTTGTGGCTCTTGGGTTTTGATTCAAATTTGAAATTCTCCAAACCAAGACATATTACATGCATTCATAATACAATACTGTCTTCAACATGAGTAGTTTTTGTTCAGTAAAAACATAACATTAAATGGTACACAGACACACACACACACACACACACACACACACACACACACACACAAAAACACAACACAACACACACACACGTAAAGCAAACAGACACATACACACATAGGCATACCCATATACACACAGAGGACCACACACATTGAGACTGCACTTTGAAAAATACATATAAAATGCATATTTGATCAGTTGCACTCTGACAATCGCAAATTATTGCATGTTTGCAGTTGCAACCTTACAAATGCAAATAAGCACATATCTGTGCAGTTAGGCCCAGACAAACACAAATAAAAGTATATCTGTGCAGTTGCAAACTGGCAGCTGTGTGTCCAGCTGTTCTAGAATGGAGGAAGTAAGGATCCAATTAGATTCTTTGCTTGTAGTCTCTAATTTACCTCACCGAGCCCTCAGCACAAGTGATTAATTTTTTCAAAACTGAACTCCTTCAAGTCTGAAACAAATACTGCACTGAGAATTTATAAAACGTAACCGTAAAGGGTACTTATATCCTCACAGTTACTGATACTGAACAAATAGCCATATATCACAAACAAAATCTGTGTAGTATGAAACTTTAAGGATTAGCTTTAAAGGTAAATTTTTGTGAAATTCATACGCAGCTCCATGTATACTAATTTAAAACTGTCCCTTACAGTATCCTGTACGTTTTGTGTGTGGTGTCTGCCTGCACAGAAATTAGAAACCGGAGTTTCTAATCTAGTTTATTACGATCAGAGATGAAACTGATTTCATCCATGAATAACTACAGTCATAGCTGACTCCACCAAAGAATCACTGAAGGGTCCAATCAAATTTGACCAGTGAAGCATCAGAGTTTCACAGTTGATTTCAATGCATGACAGACAGCACTTACCTCCACCCCCCGAGAGCGGCGCCTCTCCCAGCTGCTTGAAGGGGTTAAACTTCGGTTTGGGGGCGACCACGGGGGCAAACTTCTTGGGCGCCTGCTGCTGGGACACCGAGATGCTGGGCATGCCGAAGGCCGGGGTGGGCTCCATTCGGGCGGTCACCTGACTCACCTGCTCACCGTCACTGTTGGAAGGGCTCCACATGGTTCTAGAGAGGACAAAAAAGACCACGGTCAGCTCTGAAGGTCGGAGAACAACCGTGTTCAGCTCTGAGGGCTGGAGAACAACCACAGTCAGTGCTGAGGGTCAGAAAACAACCACAGTCAGTTCTAATCTGGGACCACCGCTGGTGGCAGGACCAACTGGCCTAGTTTGTGCTCCCTATGTAGAAAAATCACAAACAGACCATTAATTGGTCACGGTCTGGGTTTGTCTTTTACAGGTTGGGGAAAACAGTGGGAAAAATGTTAGTATTTCATTACAGAAACGGCAACATCCTCAGCCTGCAAACGGAGCTCTGCCGCGTCGCCGTCGCCGCCGCTGTGTGCTATTTGCAGCTGCATTGCATTTATCTGAAAAGGCGGCAAACAAAGTGAATCTGACACATAGCTGTACACAAAAATCCTTAGCTTATACCCTTGGGCTTTTATCTATTTATTCATTTATCCTGAGGGAGTCACAAGGCTAATATGGCATGACGCACTGAATACATATGACAGCGAGCGAGAAAGGACAACGGTATCGGTGTGCGCAGCCAACGCTCCCAGACGGAATCAGAGAAGGCCCATCATCAGACATGATCCGCGGAATCAGGCGGGGAATTAGCAGCAAGGAGCTGTCATTATCAGCAGGAGAGTCATTGTTTTAATGAGAGGGAAGACTCGCGTCGGGTGATTTAATATAGACAGAAGACGTGAATAACTGCGTGGAACCAGCTGACGGGAAGCGTGTGAAGTCACAGGCGGCGGGAATGAGTCAGTGAACAGGGCAGGAGCGCGCTCAGTGCTGCAGGAGACGAGCGCTTCGAGCGCTGCTTGTAACAGCAGAAGGAGAGGCTGGGAAAGGGCGCGCATGACGGATGGGGTTGGGCCCTTCAAACCGCCATGGTCCCAGGTCCTGGGCGCAAGGCCCTGAGGTGGGTCGCGTTACACGCCTCGCACCTGAGGCCAGACAGGGATAAACAGGTCACTACGGCTTAATCAGTCACGCAGTCTAACCAGAGACACTTTGTCTTGCCTCGCCTGCAGATTTATGGATCCGTCTCCACTGACAATGAAATATGGACAATCGCTGACAGCATCAGCAACTGAAGAAATGACACCACTGTGACCTCTGGCCTGGCCTGGTGGCTTGTCATAATACAGGAACAAATGTTGAAATGAAACTGAAATGCTCATGTCACCAGACTTTGTGCCAGTATGATCTGTGATGGAAATGTAAGATTGCATTTAAAAAAAAAAAAAAAAAACACCCTCGAGGTTAAAACCTTTGTAAAAACAAACGTTATTATTGTCATTTCCATACGTTTCAAGCCAGGTGACAGCGGGGGGATCACCTTGTGATGTCGTCTTCAAAGATCCCCCTCAAAGATCTCTCCCGCTTCTGAAGCGGAAAAACAGTGAACTGTCCTGTCACCGCACGGCGTTGTCTTACCAAGTAAAGAGGAGACGGGCTGATTTTGAACTTGGAGCAGTTCAGGAGGTGATCCAGACAAAGAGAAAACTTTCCATGAAAACTTCCAACTCTACTTTTTGCGTTAGTTACACAGCAAGTTTTTTGGATTATTTACACACTAAATCAAATAAGTAAGTAAATAAATGAATAAATAAAATAAGACCACTCTGCTGGTTCAGCCAAAAGATAAGACTGCCTTAAAACTAAAATTAAATCAAGCCACAGTCACCCCCCCTTTTTCTCATTTCAGTCTCCTCTTTCTCTCGCTCTCCTCCAGCGCGGGTCAAACATGCCCGACAGTCATTTGTGTAACAGACGACGGCTCCTCATGTGATCATTCCTCGAGTTCAGATTTGGTGGCAGGCAGGGACAGGGAACCTTTAGTGAACCGGTAATCCGATGCCCTCCACCCCCCGGCATGTGCTGGCCCTGAGTCCCAAACACCACAGGGTGTCTGCACGGCCTCCCAAATGCCAACCACCCCCACCCACCCCACCCCGCCTAATCGCCGCAGCGAGAATACAGGAATCAATGGGTTATTAAGCAGCAGTCTACTAGTTATTACATGAGCTGTTACCCAAGTGTTACGCTGCACTTACGATGGCCCTCAGGCTGTGAAACCTGAGAATTGCATTCTGGGAAGCCTCTCTGTCACTTGCAGCATTAGGTGTTATCCCGGTCTCACCATCCCGCACAGAGGTTGGAGATGTATACGAGATCACTCAACGGGCTCTGGCCCAGCGCTTCGATGGATGAGGTCAAATTCAGACAGATGGATTTGGCGTGACAGCGTTTGCAGCGAGCGCTGTTGCTGTTGGACCCGGCGCCGCCCCGTGTGCCAGCTGTCTGCGGCAGAGGTGAAAAAGCAAAGAGCAAGGGATACAGCGCCTGGCAGACACAGAGCAGGGCACTCCAACAGGCACATCAGCAAGGTGCCACATGGAAAAAGCCACCGAGGAACAAATGCCGCTCCGGGGGGGGATCGAATGTCGAGGACAGGACAGGCGGTAAATCTCAGAGCCTGTCAGGGCTGATGTGTTTTTTGGGATCACGCGTGTGCACGGTGGAGAGCCCAGTCACTAGACAATGGAAAAAACAGATGAGACGAGACGCAGGCCAAACGAGGCTGAGCAATTTCACATGTACGGCAGAAATTCCTCACAACCAAGCCCCTGCCTTGCAGAAAGCCACTGAGCCATACAACCTGGAGTTTAAATCCCAACAGATTTCACCAAGTAGGTGAAATCTGTTTAATATGTGACTATTAAAAAAGTTAAAAAGTAGTAGTAATAGTAGTAGTAGCAATAGGCAATTATTATCATCATAATTGTTAGTAGGTATTAATAGTAATGACATGGTCTTGTGATTCTGATCAACAGAAACTCTTTCTCTTTATCCTCAATTTCACAGAGGAGAATGACGATCAATCAACACATGTCTGGATATGGGGGTGTCACAAACAAACGCTCTGTTTAAAAGAGGAGCCAGGGCTGTGGCCTGTGTTACTGTGAGCATAAGCACATACACACTCACTTCTCCCAATTAAGATGCACCTGGAGCTACAAGTAAATAACATTACTTGTTCTTTCTCTTAACATGTCTGTCTGGAACTTCAAATCAAGTTGCGTGACAGAAGCATGCCTGAAAATGAACCTTAAAGCACACACCAACTCAGTGACCCTCACCAAGGAGGTTCATAAATGCACTGTGAAAAGGTCCTCCCTGCACAAACTTAATACATCTTTGGAACTTTAACCCAGGGGAAGTGATTTGTTTTACGCACCATATGAGCCTTGAATGGCCCTTGCAAGACTCAAATCACTGGGCCCGTCCAGCAAAATACATCCTTTAAAGAACACTTGCCGCTCCATAACCCCGCTGCTGGAGCACCGGTCTTTCTAATTAGCGGATTACAGCTGCCCGAGTGTCAGACAAGACCAGGGGGCCGCGGTTCGAGGCGGGTATCTCGTGAGCCCTTCTCTGCGTCTTTCTACGACTGGCTGGCTCGATAACGCATTCGGCGACGGCTTTCAATTTCGCGTGGCAGTCAGCGCGGAGAGCAAGCCATGCGTTGAGGAAGGCAATATCCCTCCTGCCATGGCGCGGTGATGTATGGCGCGGGGGGGGACTCCCGCTGAAACACCGCCGCTGAGAGAGAGAGGGCCATCCGAGAAAGGCGGTCCGCAACCTTTCCTTATATGGAGGTCCATCGGGCAGACGGTCTGCTGTTAATCACGGTGATCTATTACAGGTTGGACAGGTCGAGAGAGGTAACAAACAACCATCAGACCCAAACAGGGCCCTACTTGCGCTGGAAAATCATCAAAATGTACTTCATTCAACTGATCAAAAATAGCGTTTTTTTTTTTTACTAAACGTTATTACAGATTATTTGGAGTTGGTGGAATGGGGTTTTTATTACTGGCTTGCATTTAGGATTCACTTGCGCCACAAGGACTTACACAGACCACATAATGACACCAATGTCCTAAGGAAATGATCAAAGGATCTACAAATACGGAATAATTTACAACAATCCTCTAAGCTTATAAACAGCAGCTATTCCTCCATCTAGGTCCACTGTCAGCCTGAAAGGCAGCAGTGGAACATCCATGAGTCAAGTCTTTATTTCTGTCTTGTACGTTTTGTCCACAGAGTGTTTTAGGTTTAGGAGAAACCCATCCACCAGTCACCTCCCCTTCTCAGTTCAGCCCAAAACCCCAGCCTATCGCATTTGCCGTTTGGTGCCCCTTGAAGGGGCGACACCCTGGCACGAGCCGGACGATCCCTGCACGCCTCTCTGGTTGAGACATCACGGCCACGTTAGCGCCTCACGGCACCGAGAGCCGCGCGACAGACGGAGATTCCTCTCCGCACCTGCTCCTTTCCGTTCTGCCAGAGGACAAAAAAAAAAAAAGGTGATGTCAGAGTGGCCCTCTTTGACTGTGACACCTGCTCCGAGCAGAGGGCACGCCAGGTCTCTGGCAGCCCGCCACACGCAGGTGTCAAATACAGCCTTTCAGAGGGGAGCCTCTCTGTGAGGCTGGGGACCCGCTATTGCTGCTGGTGTCTGAGCAGGCCTGCTGCTTCCCGCCAGCCTTCGTTTCCTCGACCGCTGGGCACAGAAACGCCGCAGTGCTGTCCAGGAGCTGCAGCCCTCTGCCCAGCCCTGTCCCAGGCTCTGGGCACGGGATTTATCGGACTGAAAAGCGCAAATGTTTCACTTGACATCATCCCCTCCAGACTCCAGAATGGAAACGCTTTATTCATAAACTTCTTTGGTTGGAAGTATACTGTTAATATTATGTATACTGGAAATATGATTATTAAAGACAAGTGTTTTTAAAAATCAATACAGAGGAGCTTTAAGATCTTTTGTAAGACATAAAAGTTTCAAAATTCAGGGAGGAAAATATTTGCAGTTATTATGAGACCTTGATAAAAGTTGAAAGTATATAATCATGACTAAGAAAGCACTTGTCTCTAGCCCTGCACTCTATGCCTCAACCCTGTGACATACAGTTGAAGTAAAAGAAAGTCAGCCAAGTCATCAAATATCATCAAATATGCTTTTTTTTGTCACCACAAGAGAAGAAACTACACAAATGTAATGCTTTCCATCAAATAGCAGAAAGAAAGCAAGAAAAAACAAAGTTAACATTAATAAGAGAGTCGCTTTCAAAAGCACTTTCTGCAATTTAGCCTGTCCTACATGACTAATGCAATGCTGAAGCTGTATGCTGTTCCCATGGAAGCCATAAAGTATTGAAAAGGCTAACTGCTCATAAATGTTAGAAACTTGTCCTAAACTCTTGACATACGATCACCCAGGGGCAGCAGGAGTTCACAACCCTAACGTTGCTATGCCAACCCTGCGCTAGCCGACGCAAGGAACTCTCTCGACTGTATATCCAGCATCTCCCCTGTTAGAGATTTAGTTTCCCATCAGGGATGCAAGCCATTGGCTTCAGAAATACAAATCAAGCAAATCAGCATTCAGTCAGGTCTGAAGCACTAACCTGTCCTTTCCAAAAACTCCCAGGAGCTCATCAGAGTAGGTCCCAGCAGGTGGCACCATTACAGCCACTCTGGGAGGGGCAGTAAGAGGAAGCACCCCCAGCACGGAGGGACGCTGCTGGGCCACGTGGCACGATAGGCAGCCTCTGTCTCCAGCGCTGGAGCGCGTGGAGAGGAACATGCGGCCACAGCGAAGGCACCCAAATCACGTGACCGACAGCACCGCGACCCTCACCCCGCCCTCCGTGCTTCACTTCCGCCTGTACCATGGAGACCAGAGGATCTCAACTTTTATATCGTCATCCAATCGTGTTCAAATAAATCACAGCAGGTAGGTAGGGACAGACTGGCCATTCAAATAAATCACAGCAGGTAGAGAAGGCACTGATTGGCCAAACCATCCAGGAACCAAGCTGACACAGCTGAGGAACTCTAGGGGGAAAAAAAACAACATTCCAAGGTCTACATTCCGCTCTAAGTCCGTGAAACTAAACTAAATGAACAACCATCTGCTGGAATCAATGCTCCTCACAGAGACTGGGAATAGCAACAGCGTTGCGTTTTTCTCAGAGCACGCTGTGAGGCAGCATCACGCCCTTTGCAGAGCGTACTGTGAGCTCCACCCCACACACGAGTGTGCTGTGCTTCTACGTCTCCGCGCTTCATGACCTGACCCTGGGATCCCTCAGGTCAGGGTAGCTCCCATCTCCCGTCATCACACCACACGGCGAAAGGCCCTCCTTCTCCATGGTCCCATCGGGCCCATCTGGGTTTCCTCACGCAGCTGACCAGATAAAGCCGGTGCAGCCACAGAACGCAGGGGGTTCATCACGTGGCAGCGGAGGTGCAGGCGCATTTACATCCTGCGTCTAACGCTAACCACTTCCTCCCGTGCAAGCGGGAGGCCGTCCGTTATCTGGCCCGTGCATCCCGATGAAGAGATGGCAGGGGATGGAAATGAGCGTCTGGGAGGAACGCGGCTGTCGTAACGGGACGGCCAAGCTCATGCAAAGTCATTGCAATCCGGGTCTGAAATCGCCAGCATCTCGACCGGAATTTGCATTCCAGTTAACTATTGTGCGGTCCTGACCAAAGCAACGACGGGGATAGTCGCACGACAATAATATTATTTGAATGCGGCACTTAGTCAATGACCTACTTTGATTATGTGCATAATTTGACGGCACTGACTGTGTGTGTGAGAGCGCGTGTGTGTGTGTGTGTGTGTGTGTGTGTGTGTGTGTGTGTGTGTGTGTGTGCGTGCGTAATGCGATTCATTTTTAAAGCACTGCTCCTGCTGTCAAGGGGAACAACAAGGCAGAGGCTCGGAGTGTCCCAGAACCCTTAGCGATTTAAAAAACAAGCAGCGCTTTAAAAAACCACGCTTCTCTGTGGGCTATTAGAGCACCAACAGCAGCTCTACAATCTTAGGCCACACAGTGTGACTGGTGCACAGTACAGCTCCTAGCCACACAACGAGGGCCCTGACACCGCCAGCCACACACCGGGGCCATTAGGAGCAGGTGATCCCAAGGCCCTGGCCGATGTCAGAGGGGAGCGGCTGTCGTCGTGCTACACTGAGTGCGGAACAGAAAAGACATGCAATCTGATATGGGGAATAAAACTGGGTCGCAGGTCGCCACCATTGTCGAGCACCGCTAAGCATTCTAACAGCAAAACGCCTAACAGCAAAATGCTGTCACGAAAGTTGAAAAACACAGTAAGACCTTCCTTCTATTCCGCCCACACTAAGGTTATTGTTTTACTGTATGAAAAAATGCAGCGCTTGATTTTCTGAACGTTGAATAAGACACTTTCGCTGGAGTTCATGTCAAAATAATTGGTGACTTTCCTAGCGACCTTCAATTAGTAAGTGTTAAAGGTTACTGTAATGTAAATTATCAATTACGTTTCAAAGAAGAGCCCTAGCTATCCATAAAACAAAATTAAAATGTTGCGGAGAATGACCCAGGAGAAATTAATGCAGGCAGTATAAAAGGCTCCTTCAGAAAGACTTTGCTCGCCAAAAGTATTTATCAGCAGGTTACATCTGTATCTGTTCATCTGAAAAATAAGATGTGTTAAAGACAGGGTTTTTTTTTTTTTTTTTCTCCTACCACAATTGCGTTCCACTTTTGGTCATTTTAGCGAAGAATTCTCCCAGAAGCCAAAGGCACTGGAGTACTTTAAGACGAGCAAATGTAATTACGGGAAATAGCGTTGTTATTAATTAAAGGCTGGGCATTTTATTAGGGATAATTGGTCAGTAAATTAATTTCCCTACCCCCTTCCTACCTTTCAAGTTATGAATTTAATTTTTTTTTTTTTTTTCGCCAGAGAGAGCTGCCTGGAAATAGGCCCTTCTATACTGCAGCCACAGTAAGTTAGCGGACATTAAGGGGCCTTTCAAGCATGGCAGACACATTCTCCCATCATTTAACCCAACTACTACTGTGCAGACCGGGCCTTGTCTTTTGCCCCCACTTTTAACTACAATTACTGACCCAACGTTATCCTGGAAGGCAGGACTTCAAAGTCAATATGGCAATCCACTGCCAAGCCACACACAAGAGGAGGGAGATCGATAGAATGACTTCTTTGATGGCTTTGAGGACACCCGCTTGCCATTCCTAATGTTTATTTAACCTCCCCATCCACCTTTGTGTTTGTGAAACACTTTATCAAAATGGCTGACCAGAAGCAGCTCACACTCAGTCACACACACACACACAAACACACACACACACCTCCCACGGATGCTGCCACAGTTTCAGAAAACAGGCAGCGAAAGTACCTGTTTGGATATCCACCACCTCTCCACTTCTTTGTTGTAGTTTTAATTTCCAGAGCAGCGAAGTAGATTAAGACAAGAGATCAGAACTCATATCCAACAGCTGGGGATAAACACCAACATAAAGTAATTTTTTTTTAAAAATCAAAGTGATACAAATAGAGGAGTGTGTCTTGGTAAATGGTTGTAGTGCATTCTGGGAAAACAATGACATCACAGAGCTGCCATGTGGACTGCTTTCTTTGGGGTAAACTGAGGATGGAAGGCATGCTACATTGTGTAGGAATGCAGATCGCGTCTAACAGATCTGATGGCGTACCTGATATTGTTTTAGTTTAAAACTTTTCCGCATGACTTCAATAAACTCTTTCCATTATCCGGATAGGGATTATTGCGTGGTTAGTATGTGTGAAAGAAGCCAGAAACCGATCGGTAGAGTTATGCACTGTTAAAAGATGCACCAAAACTTCCAGGCATCTCTCAGGAGAGAAAGAAAAGAAGGACACTCATTCCACGTGTTTACGCCAGGTGGGACAAGATGAAAGGGCGCTGACACTGTTCCTGAACAAACGAACAAGCAGCTCACTACAATCAGACCCCAGAGCCTTATATTGAGCAGGAGAGGCCATTCTCTCAGTAAGCACTGTATCACTGGAATGCCGCTGGATCTTGTGAAACACCCAGGGATGCTCTTATCATTATTTAACCTGTACATCTGCTCTGGGCTTGAAACTGATTGCGTTTTATGCAAAAAAAAAAAAAAAAAAAAAAAAAAGCCAGGTTCCTGGCTGACTATTCACCGGCCACATCAAGTGATGCAGTTACAGGGTCAAGCCACTAGGAGAAAACACTGTTAAATTTCATATGCTCCTTTCTGTGGGTGTGGCCCACCTCTCTCACTCTGGTGTTAGGAAGTGCAAAGGTGTTAAGCACCCTGGTGTTAAGAAACACAAAGGTGTTCAGTGCCCCACTAGCCAACATCTTCGGGGGGGTTCTGCACAGGGAAAGTGTTTGGGAGAAGTGCACCATTCACCCCACGCATCATTGCATTCATAACAGCAATCCTCTGAAGTGCAGCTCTTCCCAGCGATAAATGTTTAATACTGGAAGACCTGGTGTTAAGAGGGAGAGCAGGCATGTCAATTAGCACTTATATAAAAAAAAAAACACCACACGGGTTTCTCCAAAAGCCCAAATCGTGCTACTGTTACAGAAACAAGCAGTGTGAGAAAAATCTAATGAATGAATGGTATAGCCTCTTTCAGAAGTCCCCTCCGCATCATAGTACATAAACGGGTGCTATCAGCGCCAGCAACACCACCACCTCTCACCACAACACAGCAACTGGGCCGTGTGCCCTGTGTTATACACAGAGGAGAAATCAACAAAATCTTGGCTCCTGTATATACATTAACTTCATCAAACAAGATTCTGCAATTCATGAACTGAATTTAAACTGATTCCCTCAATCGACTGAATTGAAATGAACTTTTCCCCCCAACTTTGAAGAGAATACAGTGCTCCCATGGCAACAACTTACAAGTAGGTGTCTGCAATTTTAGCACCACTTCACCTGGAAGAGGCCGAGGCAAAATGGTTTTAAGACCCAAAGACGGCTTTGGAATCCAGCGCTTTCTGCCCGGGGAAGGGCCAATCCTGAGCTGCACAAGAGCGGCAGTAGTTAAGGAGCTGAGCTTGTAATTAAAATGCTGCAGGTTCCATTCCCAGGTGGACACTTTCACCGTACCCTTGAGCAAGGTATTTAACCCAAATTGCTTCTGTAAATATACAGCTGTATAAATTGATAATATGTAACAATGTAGGATATGTAAGTCACACTGAATGAGGCCATCTGTTTCTGCCACACTGGCTGAGATAATCTGCTTAATCGGTAAAATTAATAGTAATATTATTAACAATAATAACAGTAACAAAGTTACTAATAATATTTTGTTGACTAATAAGGGAGCAGTGTGTGGCGGGCTAAATTTGGGGAAAAAGAAAAGAAAAATAAAGAATAACTAAAAAAATACAGTATTTTAAAAAATAATCATAACAGTTGATTCTGTTGATCGATGAAGATGTAAAATCAAAGCCACCACAGCAAGACTAATGCCACTGCTGTTGGTTCGCGCACATTCTGTTACATTAGAGGAAACAACACCGACAGCTTGTTCCATGTGAAAGAGGAGGAATGGGTATGACTATCGTCAGAAGAGGAGGTATGGGTGGGGCTTGTGTCAGAAGAGGAGGTATGGATGGGGCTTGTGTCAGAAGAGGAGGTATGGATGGGGGGTATTAATGTAGAGAGAGGAACTGGGCAGGGTGTGGTCAGTGTATGAGGAATGGGTGAGACTTTAAAGTAATGAGAGGTAATCGCACACAAGATCCCCCAAATCAGGAAATGATGATTTGAGGCCTGTTCTTTGTCCTCAGTGTATGGCCTTATAAGCGTGGCCTCACTACAAAGCAGTCTGAAATTTAACTCTGAACTCTGAACCTTAACTTTGAAAAACAAACACCAGTATCACATTTTCCAGTACTTTCTCATTAAACTTTTGTTTTGGTGATTTAAGAAACTGCCAAGCTCATGACGTCATTAGATTCATGAGGGAAAAAATGAATTTAATGTTTAATGAATTCAAAGTTAAGGGCAATTAATTCAGTTTTAATGCAGGCCTGAAGTTTCTCTCCATACATGCTCAACAAAACCTATTCATTGTGGCCATTATCATTGATGCAGTTTAGAAAACACTAAAACATTTTCCATTTTATGTTGATTTCTGTGTTGCATTTCACCCAAACATGCCACACTAACGATCAGCATGGGGCTGCAAAATAAAAATAGTTTAATGCAACTGATAATGCCAGCGCCTTTAATTAAATCAAGTGACCTTTTAGAAGTGCGGCTCTGGATCCAGCATCGGAGGAGACCGACCTAAAAGCCAGCAGAAACTAATCTGCCAATTTTCTCTGAGGTAAACAGCATCACAAAATGCTAATTAGGCATCCTCTCTGAGTGGGCAGTAAAGTCAAACGGAACGATCAGGTGAGGAGGAGACAGATGTTATTTATCAAAGGGCTTGCTGTCGTATCATAGGTTACAGTGGAGGCAGCGCGGCTAAAGCGATTTAATGTACTCCAAGGGTTTCATTTTCCTCACAAAGTGGCCTGCCAGTTTACCCTTTGCAGAGGCCCCTTGTGCTCCGATCAAATGTGCCCCCCTTTATTTCATCATATGCTCACAGCCACGCCGTAAAAAGCCATTTCATTACTCAGGAACATCTTATTTTTTCATGAAGATTTCCCGATCGAGTCTGACCCCCCCCTCTTGCAACGTATTAAATCATTCAGCCTCCGCGAGAGACGGCCACGCCAAACAGCGCTGGAAGCAGTTGACTCTGCGCCGCTATCTGAAAGGTCCGCGGCAGGTCTTAAGTTAAAAATAGCCGCTTGGCAAGGCAGGAGGATACAGAATGTTCCAAAAGAGCGGCTCACAGAGGCCAACCAAAGGTAAAAAGGGAGGGACACATGAAAGCATTTTGAGGAATCGAGTAATAGAATGTGGGGAACACTTAACAAACAACTAATTAAAATACCCAGCTGGATATTTAGGAATGCAGAGTTGTAAAGAGATGGTCCTTGACCACTTTGTGCAGGCTCCTTTGATACGAGACAGCTGCAAGGCACACCGCCCAACGGTGGGGCATAATGCTTTGAGCAAAAAAAAAAAAAAAAAAAAAGCTTCCTGTTTACCAACAACACTCAGAAGATAAGACACATCAGTCCGTACCCACAAATGGCAGGTGCTGATCCTCTGTACTTGTGCATAATTTAGACTGAGCGCCCCACCCAAGGAACAGCAGGCATTAGAGCAATGCTTTGGGCATTGTGCAATGGAAGGCCCGGCAAAACACCCTCCTGCGGGTTCTTTTTTGGGATAATTAGACGCGCTTAATTATCAGACACCTAGGACAGGCAGAGGAAGGAAATGCAAAGCTTACCTTTTTTTCACCACCACAGACAGTATATGCCCATATAGTAATGATCACAGAGTTATGACTAAAGTAAAGATCGACCTGAACAGTGATCATAGAGTAATGATCACAGAAAAATGATGGCACAATAATGACTAGGGTAATTATCACAAGGCGTAACGATCACAGAATAATGATCTCACACAGTAATGACCACAGACTAATGGTCACACGGTGAAATGATCACAAAGTAATGACCAGAAGACTATAAAGTAATGATCAAGAGTGCACATGGCATCAAATAAAGGAGCAAGTATCCCTGCATAAAGCACCTGCTCTCCTTCCTCATCCACTGGAAAAAAAAAAAAAAAATTGAAGAGCACATTCAGAGGTGTCCCCTCTCAGCAGAGCCATGGAGCCTTCAAACCAGCCTTTCAACACCTTCAGCAAACAGCTGAACCATCGGATCAAATTACACCACTGCACTTTCTAGTGATTCAACTGCCATCCACGCGCGGACGTTGGCCAACTGGAAAGGGGTCGTCACGGCACAGGCTCCCTCATCGCCCGGGTTTCACGCGGCCCGGGCAGAGTACGAGCCGTGCCGAGGACAGACACTCACTCCGTGACTTCAAACCAAATTGGCCTATTAGCAGCTACAGCGAACGTGTGACCGCAAACAAGCACAAAACACTATAAAGCACTCAATTTATAGCTCTCCACTTAATTGTCAGAGTCACGTACATCATTCGACCTTGGAGGACCACCACCGCACCTTCAAATGAAGTGGCACCAGCTATGGTTGTTTTTTTTTCCCTTTTCCTCTCTCAAGCAATCAGTGAGTCACTGTTAAAACCAGGCGGTTAATGACTGTTGCAGCATTGTTGTTGAAATTAACGCCTACCGCAGAGTGGTTATTTCAACATGCCTGTTGAGCATGCGAAATGTTCCATTTTCTCAGTCAGAAGCAGCGGGAGTCTCGTGGGCTGGGCCAAAGTGCACGATTCGGCGGGGGATTTTTGGAGCAAAAACAGTAAGATTGACCCAAGGAAAAAAATCCAGCAATTTGCATAATTAATTGGATTAAACCAGCAGATAACTGGCATTTAGTTCTCATTTATCTCACTGTTAACTGATGCATGAGTTCACTGTCACTATTCATGACTTTCTTTAAGTGGGACTACTTAGAGGCAAAGCCAAAGACACTTGTATAAAAAAGTTAAATTAAATTAATTTAAAAAGTCTTTTCCTGTCTCTGCAGATTTCTAATGTCCTGCCCTGATTCTGAAACAAACAACAAACGCTAACAGTCAATCTGACACTTTCACCTTATCTTGGGTTTTTCTGCCTCCAGTGCATGTGGGTGGGGGTTGGGGGGGCGAGGCGGGGTGGGGCTGGGGGCGTGTGGAAGGTCTCTAATTAACGACAGAGGATCCTCCTCATGTTCTGTGGTAGCAGTGTCTCGAGCTGACTCAGAGCGGATCTCATTTTCGAGAGACGTGACAAACGACGTGCGAGTTTGCGGTGAGACATTATCTGCGTAGCAGCTCCAAGAAACTGCACTGGTGAATCTGAGTAGGACACGATTCAACTGACAGTGAAGAGGATATTGCTCTTTACTCTTCCTTCAGCACACAGCTCAAGGGTAGGGCTATTCCAAGCTTTCAGAAAAGGTCAAAGGTCAATTTGAGCTGTCCTTTGATAAATGCTCAGCACTTAACCTAAGAATTACTATTTACGATATATAGCTTGTTGGATCCTAAACGCTTCTAACCTGTAGACCTATACATTCCATAACCCAGGATTCTGCAAGTAAAACAGATCCAGATAAACTTGACCAGCTTCTCCAAATCCATGCCAGTGAGGTTACTGGTCATGGCTGTGCGTGCCAGCTCCCATTTCTGACCTGACCTGTTCAAAGAAGGCAGGTGTCACGCGCGCAGCGGCGAGAGGAGGATCTGTCTCCCCTCACGTCCTTCCCCTTTGCCACGGAACCATCTCCGCAGGGCGCCCGCTTTGCCAGGAACCCGTTTCTCTTCTTTGTTCGGCAAACCCCTCTTCCAAAAAAGGAGAACTTGTTCTCGAAGAATGTGGAAGCTAGAAACAGTTTGACGGTGATGTGGCAGCAAATGGTTTTGTTCCTTATTTTTTTAACAGAAGACCAATTCCAAATATGAACACACCTATTTAAATTAACCATATATGGCATCACTGATGTAAAAACCCATTGATAAAGGCTCAGTAAGAAGGTGTTCAGTGTTAAGAGGATGACAATGTCACACCACACAAGTAAGAATTGATCATGACGACTATGGAATGACTATGGAATCTCCTCCTGCAGCATCATCAAGGAAGGTTACTGGGTGCATGCTCTTTTCAAAATGATTCACTCCATTCATTTTATTCCAAAAAGAAAAGCAGGGGAAAATCTTCTCATTGAGAAAGAAAAATGAAATCTATGATCAACTTACAGAATAAATCAATATAATGGATGATCAGCTTTCACAATGCTGGAAAGAACACTGGAAAAACCAAATGACTTCATATATCCTCACAGAAACATGAATGATAAAAATTCACTGAATAAAACCTCAGCCCATTAGTCACTATTTTGGATTATGTGAATTCCCAGTAACTTGACATCTGACTGAACAGCTTCTGGCGAAACTGTTCCTATGTAAGTCAGTGAGATTGTTCACAATGACCACTCTGTCTCTCAAACGCCATCACGCGTGATGAGCAGGAGATCTGAGAGGGGTGGCAGTGGAGTGCAGGGGTTAGGGAATGGCTTTGTAGCCAGAGGTTTGTCAGTTTGAATCTCAGAGTGGACATATCTTTCTGCAAGGCCTGTTCCTGGGGCCATCCTTGCAACGGCTCCTGTAATCGCCCCAGCACCAGTACATTGAGGGTTTATCACACCGAATTGCAGGATAAATAGTGAAGCAAGAGGTCCTGGGTTGCCAAGGGTGGGGTAAGAGCATTTCTCCACCCTTACCGTTTGTGACATACCTTCCTGTTTTTGGGCTGCATTCCTCCACTTGGTTCCCTAATCATCAGGACACCCCTGAGGACCTTTGAAGAGACTCTTTACATCCACTCCAGGTTACAATCCTGGATTTCCTCACCCTCACAGGGCCTGCACCAGGGGTTAGAGATCCTCACGATTAGGAAAATCTGATAATAACTGCTAATCTTTCATTTAGGACATCTTTTCCCAAGTGACAACGCGTATCTGTCGCCATGCTGCCATGGCAAGTTTCACCAAGCCGTCACAGTTTTCCTTTCAACGTTGAACATATAAGCAGAACTGACACTCAAACTACAGGGCATGATGAAAGCTCCTCCAGACCCCTAAGTGGCTCAGTCAGTAGGCACATGTCCGTACAGCACAAGTTCATTCCCTGCCTTATCATTTTCCAACAGTGACCGGGAGCCCACAATGGCAGAACTAGTTACATTCTCAGCATCCCCAAGTTACTCAAAATAGTGTAAGGGGAATAATGCCTATCCTTCAGTTGGTGGCCGCTTCACTGCAGTGTGCTGCAGACCTGTGGGGAAAAATAGCTGCTGTGTGTGAGTGTATGGGACGATTGCGCTTGTCTCACTCCCGCACGTGCAGGAGGTTGTTGCCATGTGACAAACTTAATGTTCATCTTGAGTTTCCAAACAGGGTCTGTAATCAGTGAAAAAGTATATTCAAAAATATAGTCATGGAGATACAATGAGCTGAAACCAGCATCTTTTAACCGAAGGCATCAGGAGAAGGGACAGATTATGTATTAGCACTGGGCTCATTTCGAGCTGGCCTTGTACCAAGGGGAGCTCATATGAAGACAAAAATAAGAGTCTTTATTCTGGGGCATGAACATAAGCATTCTGTTCTGCACTTCATTTTGTCTGTTCTAAAAGCAATGGAGACCTTGGATGGGAGGACCAAAGTGGCAATACTGTGTTGTCTTGAATAGTGCCGGTTTTATCCCCACCTGGGGAAAGTTACTTTACCCAATATTCCTTCAGTAAATTTCAACTTCATTAAATTTACTTGCTTAACCAGAGCAACTTTTGATTATAACACTGTGAGGAAAACTGTGCACTAATAATGAAGGGCACCCTAATTTACCCAAGGCAAAGCACAGATGACCATGTTAATACAAAGCTAAAATGATTTTATCTGATTATTATCAAATTATCAAACAAGCGTCTGTAAATGGCTTCACTTTGGTTTTGCAGTTTTCTCTTGGTCCGTTTGGGTAAATCTGCTGGAGGCAGTCAGACCACACTGAGGACACATTTCAGGGGCTGTAAGAGAACCACTATACCTGGACTGTAGGTAAGCAGCTGTGGGAAACTCACACCAAAGCACATCTGAGCATCAATCATTCATCAATCATTCATCACCATTTATTATAAACTTGTCAAAATGTACACGTTTGCCTCCAGTGAAACAAAGTGCTTGCGTCCCGCTTGAGGTGAGGTTACGCACTGAAAGATGACAATCTTCATCGCTCACCCCCTCCACGTCCTCCATTTCCTCTTTAGCCGCGAGGTGACCCCGAGTGACATCCAAAGCTGATTACCGGCCGCCAAAGGCCTTCTTTGCATTCCCATGCTGCGGCTGCCCACTTACACCTATCTTTACCGCGGCTTAGCCAAAACTATGCTCCCGGAACGGTAATCCATATATTTTTAAATCCAGCCAAAAATATCTGAAGGTCCTCTAATCGCCCTACCTGAGACTGGGTGGAACTTTGTGAGCTGTGCTGTCTAACCCTGGGTTTTAATCGCTGTCTCATGCCTGACGTCACACCTTCCAGAGCCAGTGACACATCCACTGAGCTTGAAGACAGGCTTCCTAAAAAGAGGGACTTGATTTTCGGACAACTATCACCTGCCTTGGGACAAATTATTCTAGCAATTTCAAAGTCCCCAAGAATTAAGAGTGCCCAGTATGCTGTAAAACTCCCTTTCAAAACGTTTTTTAACCATTCCTGGTCAACCAAGTCTAAGAGCAGTGGTAAGCAACCGGTCTAAGACCAGTGTTTCTAGGAGGGGACCACTTGTTACGAACACGGATACAAGCCACCCTCCCTTCAGCCAAGCAGAATGCTCAACAGATATTTATAAACCCACAAGTCTGTTTGCACATCAATGAACTACCAAGAAACTGAAACAGGAATCGGCTTCATACTCTGTACAATCTGCCATCTCACCCACCTAGAGATCCTGCGGGATTCTGGGAAACTAGGATGAAGACTGGATGGAGTCCAGACATACGAGCAGACGCTCAATCAACACTCATAATGAAACCTGCTGCTTTACAGCCTGTTTTTAGCGTAAAATGAAAGGCTGTTGTATCTTGTGACTGTCATTGTACAAATTGATTTTGCACAGAACATATCCAAATGTACCTGAAGAAGAAAAAAGCAGTATATGCTCATAAATAATAATGAACACAGGAATACATTACGAAATTGTTAACCTCTCACCATGTCTGGTTGCCTCAATAAAAGAGATAGAGTTAAACCTTTCTGACTCTTTGATGTGGTCGTGCTTGAAAGCCATGTTTGCATGCCTCACCCGTCTAAGAGAAAACTGATGTCTCATGGTTTTCACACGTTGAAATATTTCTCCTTATCTGACACCAATTTGAAGATAATGTCACTTGAACTCAATGTGTACAATCCCTACATCTCAAATAAGTGACCGCATCACCTGAAAGTAAGGAAGACATTACTGCAATTACCACAAAAATCGCTGAACAGAAAATTGAATTCTAAAGCGCATTTCTCTAATAAAACCTCCAAAAACATTCAAGTGCTTGTATATTTAGCACAGGGACATCTGCTTTGTGAAGGCCAGGTTCAATAAACACGGTCACCAGGAGAAAGGATTGAAGCTCTTGGACTAAAAGCCTAACAACAGCATCTTTGTTACTGTTGAGATGTCATGCATTTAAACTAGAATATGCATGTAGGGAGTTACGTCTGTCAGTGGAATTAAAATGAGACCAGCTGCACACTATGCAATTAAATGCTGCATGCAATTATGTGGCGTGCTGTTATAGGGAGCTGACCCTACTACTTGAAGGTACTTTGGGTTGCTGATAGGACAAAAAAGGGAAATTGTTCTCAATGTGGGTGGATGTTACAAGGGTTATCTACTTGGGCTGCGCTTGGTACCACCAAACACTGTCAAATTGACTTCAGGCTCTGATTAGATATTGGGGAAACAAGACAGCAGTTTGATGGATAAATTTGAATATGAATCCTTCCAAATATGAATCATATGCAGCTCCTGTGGTTTGCCATCTCTACATCACACACTGGGCGTTCCATGCAGGGAAGACTTCTGTTCAGATCACTACGACGTGGGCCGGTCAAAATAGTTCCCTCAGCGTACAATGCATAAGATAAAAAGAGAGACTGAAGGAACGCTACATCTAGTTCCTCCGCTGGAGTCAATTTTGATGTTAATGATGTGAACATGCCTGTGGTGGCTGGCTTAATAAGAGAACAAAGTCTCTGCCTGTTAAACAAAGGAGAGGTTGTGCGCAGTGCTACTCCAGAGTGATTCATATTACTTCCCTCCATCCTCATGTCCTGGAGTCCTGGGCTCATGGAAAATGCATGACACTTAAATTCCAAGCTAAGCACAAAGCACAGCGGCTGTGCTGAAAGGAGGCCTGTGACCTTTTCACCAGTCAGCTGCGGCTCACAGGGTTAAACTGAGCAGACAGAAACGGTCTTTCTGGGGGGGGTCAAAGTTCACTGTTCAAGCTGGAAAGGCTGGAAAGGATTTAAAGAATTCTTCGAGGAGGAGTTTGGGTTTTTATGGGCTTTACACACACACACACACACACACACACACACACACACACACACACACACTCACGCACACACACACACACACACACGCACGTGCATGCATACACACACTGTGACGGAGTGCCGTCACTATGGTTGAGTATGTGCTTTGACTGCCATACCAACAAGCCTGGCTCTTTGGCGTTGCGGTCAAAGTCGCATGTTTGGTACCCCGTAGACCCGGGTTCAAGGCCGGGTGGGGTGACTGCTCTCGCCCTTCGCAACACACACACACGCGCACTCACATACACACTTTGGTATTACTCATGGAAGACCCTTCCAAGCCAAACCCAATTAACCAAAGAAAAATCAACACGATGAGTGCCCTGTGTCTCTGCGTGGCTCGCCAGCTCCCAGAGGCAGGGCATTGTGGGTGGATTAAAGGCAAGGGAGCTGTGCCACTCTCCAGTCCTGGAGGAGGGCTTCTGTTTGAGGAGCTAACCTAGCATGCCCCCACACACACACACACACACACACACACACACACACACACACACACACACACACACACACACACACACACACGTGCACAGCTTTTACAGAATGAACACATGAAAGAATGAAGGACAAGGCTGAAAGCATGAGAGCACCTGAATACAAGACACACTTTCATCCATTAAGAGAGCCGGACAGCGAAGTGCACCAAAGACCACCCAATGTGTGGATGTGTCTTTGTAGGAGCCTGTTCTTGCTGTTAGAAAACATCAGTAATCATCTTACAGCTTACAAATTATTGCTTATGTTTTAGACACATAATATACAGATAGAGAGTAGTGAGTAGTACATTTGCTATTGTGTGGACAGGAGAACTGAAAATAAGCCAGACTGGTGGGGTTTAGTGACACCCCCTGCTCAGAGGCCCCCTAGGAAAGGAAGACATCCCCAAAGTCCACCACCAAATGCAATCACAGGAAGCAATGTGATTATTTTCTTGACTTAAAAATGGCACTTCTCACTGCTGCTCATAAAAGCATGCATTTGATTCTTGATAAGACCATAAGGGTAGGAGTTCACGCACTTAACCAAAGTATGCACATAACAAGAGTTAGCCGAGTCAGTGGACCAGCGGAGAATTGGACCAACTGAATACTATGCCATACAATGTGAAAAAGTAACAGTATACAACTATTCATTACGCAGTTACAGGGAGTTCACTGTACTGCAAATAACAAAGACCCGGGGAAAGGCATCTTGATAGGATACAATGTACTCTATCAATACTGGGCGCCATTACACTCATCTAAATGGAAGTGACTGTATGAGGACTTTTCCTACTGTGAGCAAATGGCTGGGAGCGCATTATGCGATGCATACCTGAGACACCATGCTGTCATCTTACCAACAGTGCCAGAAATACATGTGACACCTGTAGAAACATACTGCTCAACAGATTATGTAAAGTTATATCACAAACCCGCAGCATGTGAGTCCCAGGATGACCGAAAAATTCCATCCGTACCATGGTTACGCAAACCTCAGTGGTAACGCGGAGGTAAGCATCAACAACATCTGTCACATATCTGCCTTATCTTCTACAGCCAAGCGGCTTTTCTTTCTCTGAGGGGTCTGGATACATAACATTTACACCTGCAAGGTCTTTACCAGTAAGCAGGCAAGTGCTGTCAGCCGTGTCCCACACCAAGGACAATGGCATCACTCTTCAAAGTGACATTGGCACCTCCATCCAGTGAAACCATATTTCACATATGTATAAAGCTGGGTTGTATTCAAGCAATTCAAGTTCTTGACAATCTTGTTCAAGGGTAAAACAGCAGTGCCACATCCGGGGAGCAAACCTGCAGCCTTCGGGTTTCAAGTCTTGCTCTGAGCCACCACTCCACACTGTGCCCAACATATTCTTTGGCAGCCGGAGCAGGGGAAGGAGAGTCACTGGCCCCTCATTAGCAAACTCTAATCAAGGGCAAAACAACCAGCCAGGTAAAGAGAGAGCAAACACAGAAGGGTCTCACTGAGACAGAGAGAAAGGGGGAGAGAGAGAAAGAGAATGACAAGACAAACATACACAGCAAGTTATATATAAGCTCTAATCACAGGGCCCTGGAACTCTCAGTTGAGCAGACAAGCACTCTATTCAAATTGCTGGGGTGCCTTAAACAACAAATGCTTTTAAGTATCTTGAAAGCTACACAACACACTTAAATTTTTCTGTAAGATAATATTCCAACAGCTGCTTTGGATAGCTGGCATTTGGTGGAGCGCATGAAAGAGAAAACAACCCTGACAGTGCTTCTGAAGCACGAAATCTCGGCTTGCCGCACTTGAAGATGCAGCACGTGTACACGCATGCACTCACACACACGCACAAACACATGTACACACGGATACGGATTTCACTGGAAAGCTCTCCTTGGAATCACTCCACAGAGCCCTATTACAGGGATTAATTTTTAATGTTTTCATGATAAGACCGAATCAATTGTCATAACAAGCAGCCACCCGTAATTAGTCTGAGAGTGTAAGCTTTGGGGTCATGATGGTGTAACATCCACATATAGCCAATGTACTGCCAATCACTGGCAACACAACCTGTAAAATCCATTACAAACAGAAAAACATTTACTTGATGACTGACTGTAAGGATCCTTTAAGGATGTAACACCTACTTAGGAAATGAAAGATAGAGAGAGAATGGGGCTACTCAGTGGCTTGGTCAGTTAGCAAGCACTTGCTAATGTATAGCTGGCAGTTACAAACTGGGTGACAAAAGGGGAAAGAAAGAAAAAAACATAAAAATAAAAAATGTGTTCTGTTTTAAAAGCCACACCCCTGACTGTACTGACTGGACTGTAGCTGCATGTCTCTGCCCCAGTACTTCCTGACTGTTGGTGAGATGTCCGTTACTAAAGCAACGTGGAAGAGGACTCCATGGAGATGTGGCAACCACTGCTCTGTAATATGACATAATCAACAGCAGTAACTGTGCATTCCTGGAATGATGATGTTTGTTTGCGTCGGGTAAGACATAAGCTGCTTGATGGCCTTGTGGTCGGGGCCTCTCCGGGCCACCATTGAGGGTCCCACACACGGCTTTCTGCCGTTTCCAGGACACGGTGCCCCCTGCGCCCTCCGTAAGCCAGCACAAGTCACGTCCATCAGATTAAGGCACGCTGAAGCCCCCCTTTGTGCTGCCGTATAAATCCCAACGTCATTTGATTAAAGGGGAGATGATATATTGTAATTGTTACGTAACCCACTGCATCCTGTTCACTTGGTATCCAAAGTCAGCTAAGGTGAACTGAGGGTGTATCATACATGGGGGGGGGCATGGCATCTAAGCCTTTGCATTATGACCCAACAAGTCACCCCCATCTGTATTAATATAGAACTCAATGGGTCCTGCTGTCTGTAGCAATATAGGACCCATGCGTCATTCCCATTTGTATTAATATGGAACAAACAAACTGATTATCTCCAACACCCCTCCTCCCTCCTGAAAAAAGAACAGGATAAAAGAAACAAAACTTCACTTCAAAAGCAAGCTTTCACATTAATGAGAGATCACGTTTGCCTGAGGAGAGCTGGAGAGCTTGAACCAGTATGATGAGCGGAGGTATTCGGGAATCACAATAACATCAACAAAAACAAAACAGACATAAAAAATAAAAATAATGATAATAATATATCTGTGTTCTTTATGTAAAATGAACCATATCAGCTCATTTTTACATTTCTGAGGTGGTCATAACATCTGGAGTGTGTGACCTGGGAGTACTCACCATCCTGCCCTTGAATTTGCAGGAAAAAATGTCAAGGTGAGAAAGTGTGAAGTGTTCTATTTTTGCATTTTAAATGCACCCCACATCCTGTTTAGATGCACAGGTGTGGGGGTTCTGTTGCGTCCCAAAGGGGGGCAAGTTAAAAGACAGACGGGATTCCCGTTGGGGCCCATTTCTGTTCTTTGCCAGATTAATGTTTTCAGACTCCCACGCTCCAGACAGGGAGGTAATCAGCAGGGACCGGGAACAGGGACTACACCGTGATTGACACGCGCGCATGATTGACATCAATCCACCTGACTGCGGCTCTGTTGTCTGCTCGTGCTCCACGTCTGGGGAGCCAGACTCCATCCCAGGAGGGTTCCTGTGTTTTCCAGCTTTCATCCCAAACTTCACAGGCTCCCTGGGTCCGGCTCACAGGACCCTCACGCAACACTGAATAATCACCAGTGAGCATGGGACGCGAGCAGGTGTGTGTTATCCTTCCAGATAAAGGTGCCAGCAGGAAAAAAAAACAGGCTAATTAATTAGGTAATTAAGAGCAGAGGTATGAACACAAAACAAGCATGGAGCCTACAGATGCAATACACATGGGGTCTGACACCCCTACTCTTAATAATCATGTTTAAGTTCCTACTGAGAGGAGTGAAACAGCAACAGACTCCACTTATCCACCTACCAACATACTAAGACATACTTAGCCCTGTGTGCTTGTATCTTAGCACTATGTTTCTCTTGCTGTTTAATCATTGATATGTAGTGTGTTCTTCCGTGCCCATGCTACTGTGGCATTCACTTTATGCTCACCATGGTGGACTGATAAGATTGAAGTGCTCTGTATTGAAGCATATGCCAAATTAAGAGGAAAAATATGAAGAACAGACAGGTCTGGTCATCATGGTTCCACACTTACCCAAGTTTTTTTCAGTAGAGACAGATTTAGAGCTAGAATCATGACTGCATAAGGAGCAGGACTCGTAACCGAAGGGTTGATGGTTCAATTCCCCACTGGGGCTCTACTGTTGTACCCTTGGGCAAGGTACTTAACCCAGAATTGCCTTATCCAGCTGTACAAATGGGTAACATGTAAAAAATTGTAACCCATGTGAGTCGCTCTGGACAAGAGTGCCTGCTAAATGACAGTAAGGTAATGTAATGAGTGATTTCACAGATAAGAACTTCAATTAGGAGTCTTCACACAGGTAGGTCAGAGCCCAGAAATAATGACAACCCGCAAACTTTCTGGCTTGTTGTGGACAGTACCTGTTTACACTCAGAAGTTTGACTCTAAAAAATTCAAAAATTTTAACAAAAAATTTACCATGAAAAACTCCTTCAGGGCAAAATATCACCACGGAAAATTTCAGCAGAGCCATACTCCTTATTCCATCAACCACTTTAAATGACCAGCCAGACTACAAATATTTTCAGCGAGGCTCATTCAAAACAGAGTTCACACTGTCAATCCCTCCAGATGGGGACACATGCATGACAGCATTCCTTAACGCTTGAAGCAGTTCTGAGAAAATGAGCCGGTTTTGAAAATCAGCAGCAAACTGCTGCTGGCCCACGGTGCCCCAAGCCAGGACAGAATTTTAAAGTCAGTAGAATGACACTGCTAATAAATGAAAAAATCTCTGATTAATGTTTCACTGCCTCTGGCAAAAGACAGTTCAGGGATAGGCTTAACTCACACAATTTAAGCTCTGACAAGTTGCTTATGTAACAGTTACGATAATCATAACAGTTTTGGACTCATTTCCAGAATGCGATCTATCAACCTCATGCTCTGCTTTTCTGAACATACAAGTTTGGAGTGGCAAATTTCCACATTCCCACACTTTCACTTGTTTTTCATAGAAGCCAGCACTTTTCATTCCCTCGCAGTTCCATGAAGATAATTTAGATCAAACATCTTTCAGAGCAATAGGCCGCTTTGAAAAAAACAAACACTGTTCATGTCTCTACTTATTTGAGGTGCTGCTTACCACACTTGAGCAACCAGATAATTCATGCACATTAGCCCCTCCTCATCCTTTTAAACAGGCCGATGATTAGCCTTTTACCAAAGTTATTCAGTCATTAAAAAAGGCCTTCATGGTGCAGGCGCAGGGCCTGGCAGCAGAAAGCTACTTTATCAAAATGGTTCTTTTTATTTTCATTAGACACCATTTAGATATCAACCATGCAATTTTTGAGCAAAGAAGATAATAGAAATTGACTTTTTAGGAATAAACGGAGGTAAAAATAATTTCAAATTCTTTTCACAAACACCAGCAAAAAACACAGGTCCTGGAATGGAAGCGCTTGTTTTTTAACTCAGGACAGTGGGTGCTTCCGAAGACCCACCTTAATGGAGTTCAGAAACATTGTGAGGTACACTAAGATGGATTAAATATGCATGCCGGTAAAGTCACCTCTGTACTTTACGACATTACTTAAAGACAGGTTTTCATTTTATAGAATGCTTTTTTCAGGTGAAATGCGTGACGGTGTTGCTTGTTCCAATTCCCGTGGGGGCTCGAAGAGAGGTGAGTCTAATGGGCCATTCACAGCCCGGAGTGCATCTCTACCTGGCCACAGCCAAGACCCCTGCTGAAAGGTACCACTGCAAGACAAGTTTCAAGCGGATGTGAAGCATCTAAAAATAGGTCAAGCCAACTAGCTAAACAGACATTCACAAACAATGTTGCTGTTGTTTTTGTCAACCATCATGCAATATGTGCTGTATAATAATTCATAGGATCCAGTCTAATGGTTTAATAGGCCACCTGGAATGAATTAGACCTGACATTATCTAGTAAGACTAGAGCAGTGTTATCTTGCAGTTTAGAGGGTTACACTTTGCTACAGTTTAATTGGCAATGCAAATGGAACCACCTAAAACAGAACAACTATACAATCACACAAGGTAGCAAGGTCGCAGAATGGTTAGGGAGCTAGATGGCACCCACAGGGTTGCATGTTTGAATCCCAGGCTGGGACACTGATGTTGTACCCTAACTGAAGTTCTACATGAATGGAACACATGCCAAACGCAAGCGACGCTTGTTGTCCTGGATATGACTGCCTGATAGGTACATGAATAATACAGAGATGTACTGCTGTTCCTACTGCATCTGCTGCCTTGAATCAATGCCGGACCCTGGAATGGAATGCAGGGAACGGAAGAGTGTTCTGATGCATTTTATAAGTTGAGTCTAAAGTGCCTATTGGATACCTTATGGATGTTGTGTATATTGATGTATGATTAATGTATGTTATGCAGGTTTTGTTTGTTGACCATACTAATCTGTATTGAACGCGTATTGAATATGTTTCTTGATTAATGTCACCTACACAATGTAAACTCTCATGAAAAATCTCACAAGGATTACTTAAAAAAAGACGAATGGTGTACACCTCAGTGAGGAAAGAGAGCCCTACACACATTTCTCAGGACAGAACGAAAGGTCCACTGTGAAGGGCTCCTTCAGCGGCGCAATGTTCCGCCGCTAAACGATGTTAAAAGCAGCTGACGTGCTCTGCGCTCTGAACGCAAGCGTAAGAGGCTGGAGCCGGGTGCAGAACAAGGCTGCCTTTTATTTCACAGGGACACTTACAGCCAGTCAGGACGATCTGCACGACACCGAGTTACGCCTAACACTGTGTCTGTCATTCGCTGGCGTGTGTAACCTCCCTGTCTGTGCTTGCAAAATGCGAGCTTCTTTCAACAGCATCTGAATCCTATAAAATGCTCATTTGGAGAGACATGGATTTTTTGACAGTTTTAGCAGTTTTCTGTTGTACCCAGTGGACAGTGTGTCTTCATGTTTTCTGTCAAGGCTCAGATGCTTGTTTGTCTTTTACTTCTGCCACTCAAAATATCTTTAAAATCTAATTAAACGAGGAAACTCAATCACCGACCAACACCATAAATTGTATTTGGCATAATAAGTTTAAAGAAAGAGGACAGTGTTCTGTCTGGCTTTCTATGTTTATATGGAAACTTGTGGAGAGTGCACGATGAGGCAAGCAGGAGGCTCACCTCCTGTGACCCCCCGTGAATCCCCAGTACTAACACATTCTTCAGCCCCTCACAGAAAGTGGACTGGAAACACTAAAGCCGCAGATGTTTAACCACTATGTCGAAACATTACAGAATGAAGTCATACCAGACAAGAAATCAACACTGCTGGTGTTCTCAGTGACACCGAGCAGCACACAGAGAGCATAAAAGGTCAACAGCAGCGTCCAAGGGAAGCCCATGGCTATACTGCTATACGAACAGGCACTCCTGGTTTAACACTTTTGGAAACAAAATGTTTGTCTTCGCAAATGCAGAAACAGAAAAAAAACATTTGCACAATTTGTTTAATTTTATTTCACATGTTCTTACGTATTTAATTTCTGGACATTTAATTCCTATGTTTTTGACATGCTGCAGTTATGATACGCAGACCTTTGAAGCACACACACACATTGTAGAGGGAATTTAGTACAGTCAGCTCCTGACAATTGCATATGTTTTGTATTGCTGTAAAGACGTGCAGTGAACCAAAGTATGCATATAACAGGAGTAAGTCCAGCTACATGCTACAAAACAAAAGCAGGGTATGCAATTACAATATGCAATATGCAATTACAGAGAGATGCCTGTGCTTACAACACGAATGAGATGGCTGAGTTACAGAGTTCCTCAGCGCAATAGGAGCCGCAGTATGTTTGGTCTGCCTGAACTTGATCTTTACGCACTACCTACTCTTCCAGGCCTGAGAAAGAGCGGGAAGTCTCATCCATCACAGAAACGTCAGAGGTCCCTTCTAAAATAAACCACTACCAGTTCATTTCATGAGAAAACAAAGTGGGCAGTATCTCTCTGGGTAAAAAAAAAAATCCATCAACATGACTGCGTGTCCTCAAATGAGATTAAGGACCACGTGTGCTTTATGACACCACATCCAGGCACTTTAGCCTCCATTCTTTCGTTTTCAAACTCATTACCTATTCGTTATTCCTTCCTTTCCCGCGAAAGGCCACAGTGTCCCGTTCCCAGCTCAAAGGAATGTCCGCTATGCGAGGAATTTAGTCAGCGATGGCTGCCCTCTCACTTCCCCTCCTCGATATGGGATAGGCCTAAACCACAGAATGGGGAGATAAGCCCCACCTCTTCCTGTTTATCCTTCCTCCTCCCTATACCCTACCCCCTTATCCCAGCAGGAGGCAGCGTCCGGACCTGACCACAAACGCTGATGAAGGGCTGGCGAGTCTCAGAATAACTCCAGGAATGACACAGGGTCTTTCATCGAGATAGAGTAAGGAGCGGCCCTGAGGTTTCTGCAATTAAACAAAGGCTAGCATTCAAGTGTCACACTCCGACTCAGCACGGAGGTGGTGGTGGCAGGCCTAAATGTTTAGCATCTGCACAGAGACACCTGCAGCTTTTTCGTCAAGCCACTGCAGGTATTAATAAGACAAGGTCTCAGCACGTATGCCTTTCTATTCAACAGAGGAAAAAAAGAAATATTCATTAAGGAAAACGGACCAAAAGCTAATTCATTTTCCTGTTGAAGAGAAACCCACATTAGCGTTTATAACAAGACCATTGGTCCTCTAAAAACTAATAACTGCAGCCATGAAAAAAAAATGAATGCCTGACATTCTTCCTGGGTGCCCCAGTTGTCAAGGTACCTCAGTTATCTCTCCTTCTGAGGAACTAATGCACGGTATCCTGTCTGCATGCAATATTTTAAAGCAGATTTAAAACTATTAAAAAGCACTCACTTCCAAACACTGCCCGCATGGTCACAAATGGAGAACGTTACCAGGAATCAGAGTACTGTACAGTAATTCAATGATGATTCAATCTAGCTCCGTAGGGATGTCTGGCTGCACAAATACACACAGAAGCGGATGTTTACTCCCCAGGTTCATTTCAGCCAGTGGTTTCCAGGCCTTCGCATCTAAGTCATTATCAAC
This sequence comes from Megalops atlanticus, assembly GCA_019176425.1. Taxonomy (NCBI): domain Eukaryota; kingdom Metazoa; phylum Chordata; class Actinopteri; order Elopiformes; family Megalopidae; genus Megalops; species Megalops atlanticus. The sequence continues at coordinate 10,520,780 of CM032896.1, forward strand.
GGCAATTACACGCCACGATAGAACCCCTCGTATCACATCCAGGCCTCATTAGGAAAGAGTCTTTATCAGACCCCAAAAAGGACAGGCATTAAATGTGTATAAACCTGTTAGCAAAGACTCTGCGTTCGCTGTACCCAAGATGGCAGACTTTACATCAGAAGTTCTGCCCTGGCTTTGTGGAACTGAAAGTTCCATCATTGGAAGTTTTTTCAGTTCAATTATTCTGACAGGAAACTATAAAGGAATACAGCAGCGTTGTAAGACAAGCACTACATGGCTAGCTGTCCTATCAGAAGCACTGAGTGTTGTCTTCTCTAGAAAGTCACTTACAACGTAATGCCTAACTGTTGCTGTAAGGGTTTCTTTGCAAGAGCTACAGCTCTGTGCTCATTTTACTCTCAAATATATTAAGCATGCAAATTTTCTTACTGCACCAAAATATGCTCCAGAGGGATGTGTATAGTATAATGGTTATTAGAATTTAATTTTCATTTCCTTGTACAAAATCACTTTATGTTTTTTTCCCACTTTATGCAGGACTATTTTGGAATCACCAACTGTATATTAGGCTGGTCTCACCACGACAGACTCGGCACTCTCACACAGAAGCACCAAGAGGGAAATGAATACAGTCCTCTGCTGTACTTGCAAGCAGCCAACATCCTATTTTTCAGCTGCAGCTCACGCTACACACTACTGTGCAGTGGGCACCCATTTGAGGATAGGCACCACTCTGCTGATGTCATCTGAGCAACTCATGGGAACCTGACAATTCTTCTCTTCCAGTAGAAAAATGATTCCATCTGATTCACATTCTATACAGCTTAAAAGTATCACTGCCTGGATGCCTGTACAGCCTCTAGACACCATAACCAATGAGTAAGGAAATTTAAATCCTAAAATGGTGATGCTGTGAGGGAAAAGCAAAACTCGTGTTTTTCCAGCAAATACATCAATTAAAGGAGAATATACACATTATATTATACACAGAATATAGTCATTGAAAATGATATGCAAATTAGTATAAATTGTGTGTCTTTGCCCGCTGAAAAACGGTCATATGGTGTCAAATTACCAGCTTTGTGGTCCACTGAATAAGCCTGGATTCTACCTTGATTATGCCTCTAAAGAAAATGACAATTTGTAAACTCCCTAAATATTTCCATCTATATTATTTCACATGTTTAGAATTCTATCTCCATTGTTCATCTTCTGGATGAGTCATATTTTTTACATTTTCAAACATTTTAGGTGTGCATTGCTCTTTACAGATTGTGCTTCCTCCATAGTGATAAACTCTCACTGGCTGCAGTGAGCATCTTGTTGCTGCAGGATCTGCACTGAATATGGAATAGGTCAAGCTTTAACGCAGTGAGACAGACAAAGTTTAGTTTGTAAGACCTGTTCTAATTCGATACAAATCAATGTTTATCAGTGTAAGAGCTGATCAGCGGCCACTCTTACCTGGAAAGACCTACTTTGATGGTTATCGACAGATTTGACCCTGACCTCCAACACATATAAATAAACTGGGACGGTTAATCTCTGGTGGATAAGTTCCTGTGTAAGCCCCCATGGAAAGGCTCCTGGCAATTCATGAGATTAGAGGGGAGGGTCAGGTTTAATGGCCACCTGTCACACAGGTCAGGACAGGTGTGACCTCGCAGAGTCCAGCTGGATCACTTGTGCGCTGCGCTGCCATGCCAACAACAGCGCTAACCATCCTGCTGTGATCCGCTAATAAAACTGCTTTTCTCTATGACATGCAGATTCCCTGTGATAAGCTCTGACAATGGACAAATACACGCACATGAAGGGGGGAAAAAAAAGCAGATTATTCCTCTTATACACCAACAAACCGCAAGCACAGTTTGTACTGGGACGGACTCATTCCCTTTTTAATAGAAACTCTTTTGCTTTAATGCCCAAGCCTTTCCTGTCTTAATACGCATCACAACGTCAGAGACGCTGGATTCGCATTTAGCCAAACCAAAGCTTATTTTGCCCTGCTTGTTTGTTTCTTTATAAACCTGTGTATCCCAATCCGATAAAAAACTAATCCAACAGTAATTTTATGACAGAGTACAAGGGTCAAGGGGTTAGTCATAACTGGATGTCTGATAGGCACACTTGTACTCCAATCAAACTGCTCATGTCTGTTCGCTGGCGTCAGGTCGCCATAGTGACCAAACGAGGGTCTTTCTGGGTAGGCCTCTGAGGTGCACAGTTTAAATTGTCACACTTATAATGCATAATAATTCTGCCTGGAATGAGGTAAAATAGAGGGGTTTTATACCCCTCGGCATATATTTTGAAACAAATTTTTTCTGTCTGCTTTGAAATAAAGAACTGAGCTTTCAGCCCTCTGTAAAACTTCAAATTTACATGTCAGAATGAAATTCCACGCTCACACCAGACCTTCTCTGCAGCAGAGGAAAAAATGAATGCACTGAGAGCAATACTTACTACTAGCCAGATCTCTGTCTCTTCTTAGGAGACACACTAAGACTAAGAGCAAAACTAAGACAAGACAGTGTGAGCTTAAGTCAAAATTTCTCAAAGAGGATTGAAAGTAGATTAAAAATGTCCACAATTAAACAAGAACCTCATTGTTCTTAAGGGGACAGGGGATGGAGAACAGGGGATGGGGGGTGCAATATGGCACAGTTGTGGCACTTTGACCTGAAGTGCAAGTGAACTAATTAAGCAAGCATTACACTTCTTTTGATGCTGACACGCTGGCTTGCAATTGGTGAAATTACAAAAAGTCCTCCGGAGGAGAAAAAAAAAAAGCAAAACAATGCTCTCTCAAATTAGTTACTCTGGATACTTCACTCCCAGACAAAGCCCTCGTCTGAGCCCCTCCCCACCATGGCGCTTCCGACAGTTTGGCTTCTTCCAGCAATCATCCCGGAAGCCTTCTTTCTGTTTTAAGGAACCACGTGTTATTGATCACCCAAACAGGACACTCGACCCTGACAATGGGCTCAGAAGATCAGCGCCGCAGGTAATCCGCACCTGCAGCACACTGTGTCCCCACAATTTCTTCCACCTCACAAGGCGGCTCGGCAGCTGCTATTGTACCCGGCTTGTAATGAGCTTACAGAGCTAAGGGGCGCACACATCTCATACAGGGATCAAAGCGCGCAAACACGGAGGAGGCCCACAACAGGAGACGCTTTCCAAATTAATCTGCTTTTATAGATGAGTCTGTTAGCAGTCATGTAACACCAGCATATTAATGAATGACAATAGATTTTTTCTTTCCACGTTTTTTTTTTTTTTTTTTTTTTTGGTAAGATGTGAGTTGAATGAAGAACAAGACAAGGGGGAAAATGTGGCATATGGAAATGGACAATCTGATTGGCTCATAACTGCCTCCCTGCCTCCCCCTCAATAAAGGGGCGTGAATTATACTCAGACAATGACAGCCACTAAAGATGAATAGGCAGCATAGCAGAACTATGAGGGAGACCCACAGGGTCACCGAACGCTAAGGCCTTCAAGAACTGAATGAATCTGTAAAACCCAGAACTGAGTCTGAGTCACTGCAGTGTCCTCTGGTCACTGTGGTCTGCGGGTGGAGGAAGAAGCACGGGCCGAATGAATCAGACAACCAGACCAAGGCGCGCACAGTCACGCAGAGTGCCAAAAGAACCACAGGGGCTGAGCGCACTGGAGGAACTGATCCCATCAGCGAGTCGGTGAACCGGATCTTTACACCAAACGGCCGAAAATGATTCGATTCAGCAAAAACAGCTGAACCGCACTTCACTGGCCCTACAAGGAGGGGTCAATAGAAGCCAGGTGAAGAGAGGAAGAGACACCAGCCCGCTACTCCACCTAAGGACTCTCAGCGGAATTGGGCAACGGCCACACAAGCTCCACATATAGCGGCATGAGTCAGCACCTGTCAGCACCCACGGCGGAAGTATACTCAACCTGTAAGTACTGTTCATCTGGAAAAAGCTGAGCTCAGGAGTTCCATTTAAAGCCAATCACTGCAGAAAGGCGGGGGGGGGGACAGGGTCCACTATTTAAGGACAGAAACACCCTCCCCGCAGATGATTTGGGTCAGTAGGTAATAGCATTGAGTCAAATTCTGGGATCACAGAGGATTTAGCAGCAATTAATCCCATTGGCGTGCACGTGACTAATCCCGGAGGCGTGCACGTGAAGGGACTGCACGTTCGGCTGAGACGCAGGGCTCCTGTAAAGGTAGCGCAGCACTGAGCGGTGCACAGCCACACTTCCCTCCCCCACCGCAGGTAGCGTTCACAGGTACAAAGGTTACTCTGAAGTCTTTATCCAGAGAGCAGCCACGAAACCAACGCAAATCCGCCCTACACACACACACAGACACACACAGTCTGCTCATTTATAATTATTACTGCATTATTTTATGATTATTATTATGCCTGATATTTTGTGTTTGAGGAATGGAAATGGCATTCAGCAGTACATGGACACTCAGTAAGGCCCTCTGATGCAGTAAACGTGCGCCTCAGGCTTCTGGGAACCAGCCTGCTTGGTGCTGCGTGGCAATGGCATTAGCACAGCAAACCCCACGCCTGATGTCAGGAGATTTTGGCCTAAAATGTCACCTCGCCCCCCGCTGTGATCCCCGCTCTGGGTGCCGTTTACTCCCACTCCGGATCCTGCACATCCCTCCAAATTTGAGGCTAATCTTCCTTTCATCTGCAAAGGCCGGATGGAGCTCCTGATCGGATTTTGGTGTGGAATCCCTGAATTCAAACATAAACACTGCCCAGATTGAGCGCACACATTCTACTTTCCTTCAACAAGTTCTCCAGGCCACACTGCGAACTGTGGGACAAACATACAGTACCGGTCTACTTTTTCTTTATTTTTCTTATTTTCCACATTTTAGAATAATAGTAAAGACATCAAAACTATGAAGTAACACAGACGGAATTATGCAGTGACCAAAAAACGTGTTAAACAAAAAAAAACTCTCTTACATTTTCAAGTCTTCAAAGCAGCCAAAAAATAATTTTTAAAATAAATTTTTTTGCAAAGAAATTCATACAGAGGCATCAATATCACTATTGGTATTTGTCTAAGAAACAAATTTCAAGCATTTAAGCATAAGTCAAAATGTCTTTGAATGCATGTTTGCCATTATCTTAATCAGGTGTGTCCAAACGTTTGACTGGTACCGTAAACTAGACTGCAAATGGAACCACAGTGCACATGTTAAACACAGCAACGGCAAACCTTGACCATCTCCATCACAGGCATGACCAAATGCTCCACTACACCTCATTTACCTGATGTTTTTCCGAACAGTCCATGGTTACTGAGGGGTTACTATAGAAACATACATGCGGGTCACATGTCAAGCATCCAGCAGAAGAGGATGAACCAGCTCTCTCTTTTATCCACCACAAATCCACATGCTACCCTGTTTTACAGTTACGCCACTACAACCATTCTTAGAGATTTATCAACAGGGTAAAAGCCCTTGAGATCTCATTTTCGAGGGGGTCCGGTAAAGACAATATAAGCACAGTTACAATGCAGCAACAAAGGCCGGCAATACAAGCACACAACTGTTCTTTTTCTAAAGCTACATTACATTATTGTCATTTAGCAGATGTTCTTATCCAGAGCAACTTTCACAAGTTATAATTTTTACATGCATGCATTTATACAGCTGGATATTCATTAAGGCAATTCTGGGTTAAGTACCTTGCCCAAGGGTACAACAGCAGTGCCCCAACAGGGAATTGAACCAGCAACCTTTCACTTACGAGCCCTGCTCCTTACCACTATGCTACACTGCCGCCCCAGCTAGGAAAATGTACTTCTGATGGAAAAAATGCTGGGTTCATGTTCGCGCCATTGCTTTACAAAACATCCAACAAAATATGAATATTTTCTCCTTATAAATGATGGATAATATTCTTATCTCTGGCAAAGAGAATGTGCAAATTTGGAAAACTAAACTGAGAGCTGTACTGCCAAACTACTGCTGTTAGGTCTCTCAAAATGTTTAAGTGCTGAAATAAATGAGAGAGGCCTTCACGTGCAGAATGACTGCTCCCATTGATTCCACCAATGTTTGTGTTCAACGCTGTCCCTCAATTTCACTACTTCATAAAAGAAATCATTCAAATGTAGAATGGTGCCCCTAAAACCAACCATCTGTTGTCATTCCTCCCCTGAGTTAATCACGCATTACAGCAGAACCACACCCAAAGGAGGGGGCCTGCTGCTTCTCCATGGGTCTTCAGTCTAAAATTACACAGGTTTTCAGTCCATATTGGGTTTTTCTGCTTGTTCAGCTTTTCACCAGATGATATTTTTCATTCGATTAGACCGACCCCACAGAGATTAGGGACTTTAAAGTGCATTAAGGAAAAAACAATGTGCTTCAGCTGAAAAAACGACACACACACACACGCACACGCACACACACACACGCACACACACACACACACAGGCACACGCGTATGCACACCTACACATACAAACGCACACACCCACATACACACATACACAAATGCACCCAGACACACACACACACACGAATGCCTGCCTGCAGTGCTCACAGTGGACGCATTACAATGAAATGTTGTTTTCTTGCAGGAACCAGCTCTGGCTGTAATTCAGCATCACCATGGAGAGAAATCCTGGAGTCCACCACACTGGGACAGTGTGACACAGTGACTCCATGAGGAATCTCCTCTCGGTGCGTTTCTGGAAGCAGGCCTGCCTCCGTTCCCACAGAAATGCCCTCCTCGCTGCAGTCTGCCTGGACAGGGACCAACACCATAAGAAGTCCTATTTTTCAGAAGCCACTTTTCAAATGCCAAGAACAAATATTAATATCTAGCCCCCGAATTAGCTCTTTTAAATGCCCGTGTGAATCTGTTAAGAATTTGCCTCGATTCTTGGTAATACTGCTCGAATGCATGGTGTGTTAGCTATGCAAGTCACTCTGAAAAACGGGGTGTCAGAGTATCAAAATCAACTGTCACAGCCATTAAAAACAGCTAAGCCCTGTGGCAGCACGCAGCGTTGCGAGTGTGACCCTAACGCCCGCTGGCCGTTTGGTCAAGAGCTTCCGCCCAAACCGCCTCACTGTGCGATCCCACCAGGACCAGACGGGGACACTCTGAGGGAAAGCGTGTTCGGCGCAGCCCTGTGACGGAGGGCGCTGGATCCTCGTGCCTTTGCATACACAGCCACAGCGCAGCGTGAGCGGTAACAGGATTAGCGCACGGTGCCATCATTAAAGTCTGCAGCACAATTCCTCACAGCTACATTCAATCCTATTACACCTGCCTTTTCCCTGCCTAGAAATGTCAGGGATCGGGATTAGCAGGGCTGTGCGGGGTTATTAAAGTACACTCCGAACCCGCCGGTACAGCACACTGCTGCTGGAGGCCCCTCAGGCTGGGGAAAGAGGCAAATCATTAGACAATGCCACCACAGAGACAGTGCAAAGAAACACTGGGGGCTCTAACAGCCATGTAGGCAATAGACTGCCCCGCAGATAAGTGTAATCCACTGTTGGTGGAACACAAGCACAGAGGCACTTTAATCATGGCGAGAGGACAGGGCTGCACATCTTTGCATCCACAAGTGCCCCTCAGGGTGTGCTCGAACAGATCCCTCCCTGTGTTTTCTTTGCACCTAATGCATGTCCGGACTTGTCTGCTCTCCCACTCACAGAAATAGTATGGGGGTTATGTTCCGCATGCTCACAAATATAACACTTCAGGCTCGAAGCTAAAACCACTAGAGTGTAATTCGCACAGGAACATAACGGCTCCCTCGTAAGTCTCTGTACATGCTACACACATGCCTCAGTGGGGCCAGATGTCCGATGAGAATGGCATCTGTGTGCTTGGACCCCGTCTGTTTGCTTAACCAGCTGATTTGTTCTATCTGAGTAGCATGAAAGTCTTAGGCCCATGCTTAGCACTCATGATCCTAATCGTGATCAACATTTTCACATGAAACAGGCCCATGAATAAGGAGGACACCCAGCCATAGAGGGGAGGTTGGGACACGTTATAGTGGCTGCATTGTGTGGGGGGGACTTTGCCGGCATTACTCAACCTGAAATGCACTCCATTAAGTCCTGTTTTTTCGCCACTCCAAGAGTTCCATTTCTTCTTTCCCTGCATTTCTTCTCCTTATGTGTGGATGTGGATGTTTGTCAAGGGTTTGCTGTTCATTTCTGCTCTTGGCACGTCTGCGCCAATAGTGCAGCATTGCCGCTGGAAATCAGCCAGCTGGTTCAACTGCTCATCTGTCCTGTCATGTGGACGGAGAAATGGACACAGGAAGGATTTCGGCCCTCTCTGTTACAGCTACCCACATGCCAACCAACACATAATCAATACATACCATCCCTGGAAATGACATTTTTATGTCTGCTGCCTGGCTCAGTAATTCGTATCTCTGTAAACAGAGGGCAGGGGGACTGACTCTGTTCTGAGGCCTAATAAGCTGTCACACATACAGGCATTATAAATCATATCTAGGTTATTTAAATTTGATTTGCTGACTGCGGAGTTAGCTTTGAGGTCAGTTCCCCGCGCTGACACCTTCTACACCATCGCCTCTCCCGCTCCCAGTGTGACTGATGCAGCGGACGTCACATTATCACCATTATTAAATATTTGTATTATGATAAGCTATTTGAATCACTGTGCCCTCGGGCCTCGCAAAAGAAAATATCATGTGACAATAAAAATAACTAAAAGGAAAATCCCAGGTTTGAGTCAACCTGACAAGCAGCGTCAAATGGAAAGCATGCTGTCACCATACAACGGGACTCCTTTCGGTATTTCTGAACTGGGACAGAACATTTACACAAAGTGAACTGAGACAGCCATGCGGTCCACTGAGGTCACCATGCCATTTTATTCCCTGGCCAATGCCACCTTACAGAAAAGCTTAAAAATGCTGTGAAAGCCGTGAAAATCATAAATAGCACATAATTTAATGAGAGAGTCATAATTTTCAACTGTTCCAGGAGTAGAACTCAACGTACAGCTCTCCCGTGAGAGATAGGAAAAAAAAACAATCATAAATTGGAACGTGACCTTTGACTCCACTGATTGCTGGTTTCCCCTAGCTTTCAAAAACTCAAACAGTACGTGCCTTCATAAATGAATAATATTTTGTCTGACTCGATGTTGACAGTAGACCAGGATTTGCTTTTAAAGGGGACGGGTGAAGCTCTGTGCTCACATATACAATATGATCTGACTAGATGACAATAATCACTCCAAAACCTCCTGATAAATTTTTAATCTCACAGACCCTGGAATAACTTTCTTATCAATCCCTAGTAATTGTTGAAAAACATCAGACTTTTGTCCACTCCCTGCTTCAAATTTTTAAAGTGCAGAAAGCATCAAAATGGTACATCTGAGTTCCCTTTGTAAGGAAACAGTATGCCATCTTAATTAGACAAAGCATTCAATGATGTGTGATGCAAAGTTAAACAGCTTGGGTGTCACTCTGTGGAATAAAGGCCATTTTATCTTTCAGAACACAGGGGAACAAAAAAGATTAAACTGATTCATTACAGTTCACCCTCAGACACACTTACTAAAACTGGAAACCAATTCACTGAAATAGTACAACATTAAAAGGGTATGTACATGTGATATTTCTCTTTTTAGAGAAAATTATCACACCACAAAACTACTTCCTTTTATTGATTTCTGCACTGTCTAGTTCCTCTGTTCATCAGCCTAAGGCAGATGCTGGCAAGGATCTTTGTCCTAAATAATAAGAATGGATTTGTGATCAAACAGATTCGTAATAACAATAACCAAAAACGATATTCTCAGAGTGCAAACAGATCAAAACTATATCAAAAGGTCAATAATGACCTTCAGCCTGCCCTGGTAACCACATCTCTCAAAGTTCATCGATCATGATAAATACAGTGGTGATAACGTTCTCTGGCACAAAGTCTGACAGAGCCAAGCTGGCTGTCAATCACATGTAGTGCATGCCCACACCTTCCCACATTCCCCTGCGACTCCCGGAGCCCTTTTCCAAATAAGGTAGAACACGAGAATGACCTTCCACAAAGAGTTAACATCCCAAAAGCAGAAGGATTGCACCCTTTTTTAGATTCCATCCATCGGAACAACACCAAAACCCACATGCGAGTCACTGTTGTAGACATGAAACGCCAATGTCCTCGATATGAAATGCCACCCTCTTGCATATGAAACTGTACATTCGAAAACTCAGAACTCAGGCCACAAAGTACAGAAGAAGTGAAAATATAATGGCTATGGTATAAACAAGGCCAGCATAGTCAGATCCAGTCATACAGATAATCAAAACAGCTGGTCCATTTTGGCACACTCAGACAAAGCCATGCACTGATCATTAGGAGGCAAAGCTGCCCGGCTGAGCATTAACACATGACGTAGTGGGAATGCAAATGGCATTATGTCTCTGTCCAAGGTGGTTCTGATTCTCTCAGCATACTACAGGAAGCAAAACTGGCCGAGCAGTTGGTTACTTACTCTTAGAGGAGAGAGGTTTGTCTCGGTTTCTGGGTGTGGGTTCCAGATTACCCTCTGCAAAGCCATTCCCATTGCTTTTTACTTGGAAAGTGACTCACCTCCCTTCAGCCACTCCACCTCAACAATCACCAAGAGCTAAACACTCCCAAATATGGACACATTGCAGAAGATTGGGGCAAATCAACTCAACTCCTTTTTTTTTTTTTTTTTTGTGCATTTCTGCTTGCCAAGGTCACTGGGCTGCCAGATATCTGGCTCATGGCATTGAGGAAGAATACCACAGAGAATGACAGAAAGCCATTCCTGACAGAAACCCAGTTCAATCTGGCCTTTCACGTGCAATATTAGCAAATGAGCCAGCGATCACATGCTGTACAATGCCCTCCAAAATAAGACAGGTCTTGTAGTTGGGTCTTGTGAGGATGATGGCATTGTGACATCTCTGACTTGTGTAGCCCATCCAGACGGGGTTTACACAACACTTTGGATAAAGGATGCCCCATTAGGGGGGGCAGCAGGGCTCTGCTCTGGAGCCACTGATTGGATGACAGGTTGAATAATCTGTTGCCTCTGATGCCAGCCACCTGCTGGTTGAGGGGTGTCTCTAAACCTCTTAAGATCATGGACATCCAAGAACAGGAAAGAACACTGCTACACACACACACACACACACACACACACACACACACACACACACACAGACACACACACACATATGTGCAGGCATGCATTCACGTACAAGGATGCAGGCAGCCACACACAAACACACACAGAATTAGCCTGCAGCTGAGAGAATGATTGACATGATGACAACTGACTGAAGAGGACAAACAAATACAAAGGAGCAGCACCCCATTCAGCAGGAAAGCAGGAGAGCCGGGCTCTCCCCATGTTCTTCAAAGTGCTCAGACTGCCATAACCAAATAACTGCCTCCCACCACTCGCCCCAGGGAATCCCTGATCCTGCAGTCTTCCTGTCTCTAGGAACACTGACGTGCTCTGCACCTCGAGCACACACTCACCTGCATTCACTCAGCCTCACGTCTCATCCAATTACATAAGAGAGGGCTCAGGTGGAACAGAAGCCAAGCAGCTTTTTCTGCCCTGAAGCCTCAGAGCTCCATTATCCACGGAGCATCTCTCTTCTCGGAGACGACCGTCAGCCACGCAGATGTCCCCCTCCTTCAGAGGGGGACTTACGACCTCCTTCAGGTTGGAACTTACAGCCTCCTTCAGAGGGGGACTTACAACCTCCTTAAGGTTGGAACTTACAGCCTCCTTCGGGGGGGGGACTTACAGCCTCCTTCGGGTGGGGGATCTACCATCTCCTTTAGGTGGAGAAATTCCACTGCAGGAACCTCACCCTGGGAAAATGCTGCTGTCTGCATCTTGCAGCGCAGTGATCACACAGCCTTTTGTCACCTCCTTGATGAAAAGTAAAGTAAAGATCAGGACAGGCCAAGCAGAGGTCACTGCCATGATTCAAAGGCAAAACAAGTCTATCTGCCCTCTAATAAGTCCACGACAAGCCAGCAGAGGACATAGCAGTGCACACGTTTTATATGGAGCAGACTCCAGTCACTTTGCTAATCACTTCTTGGTTGTTCACTGCTGTTTATGACCTCTTTGATGAAACTGTATTCTGTTGATGAAACTGTTTCTCCTGAAAACAAACTCATGACTGCAACCGAAAAGAAAATACAGTTGGAGAATTATGGAGTGTATTAATGCTGAAGCTAACATCACAAGTTGAAATCCAATTCCTTTTCAATAAGATTTTATTGAATTGATAGCTAAGTTGAACTCACTGTATTGGTGTATCAGTGTAGCTTGGTCTGTATACAAAAACACAGTCAGTTATCAGACTGTAAAGCATACTAACCTCAGGCTTAAACCTCTTCCACTGCAACTGGTTTGCAGTATTGTTCATGCATAGAATACAGTATTACTGTAATCATAATATTAATGTTAACATGTTACATAAAAAGTTCTCACATGAAGATTTGTTGACAGGTTCTGAGTCTCTCATTACACCCAACTACTTGGCTTATTTCACATCAGCACATCCACTAATTAGGCATGACAGAATTTCATCGAAGTACTTTTAATGATTTGCACAGAAATGTAATTAAATAAGCACCAAGAACTAGGAGTGAGAATTACTGGTCTGGGAGAACAGGTTAGGGTTTAATGGCTGCAGGGCTTTTCAGAGAAAACCAGTTAGCTCCCAGTTCCCACACGCACGCACATCTACACACACTCACACCTCATTTTTATCCTTGTCATCCCTGTGGGACTCCACTCCCAAATCAAAACTGACCTCTGACCTCCATTCTCAGTAGGATTACACAGTAAAAATCATCTCAGATTAAATGAAGCAGTTATTCTCTATGGCATTATTCTCCATTGCCAGTTCAAAGTGGCATTGTTAATTTTTTTTTTTTTACTATGCCAATTCCATTGCACTAGGACAGTGCTTGGTTGGGAGTAACAGTGATATTCGGAGATAAAACATGATCGGACCCACTATTAAACTCACTTTTTTTCTGCCCCGAGAGATTAAAAAATATGTTTCCAAACAGATTATAATATTTTAATGCCATTACACTCAGCCAAAGGAGGAACTGTGTGGAGAAGGTTTACTGTTACATAAGCCTTTGAGGCATGTTCAAACATAGGTTTGTGTTACTGCTTTAAATATTGACACAGCCTTCATCAAATTAATTGCCACATAATCAGATCATTTTATGATCACAGTTATGTATTAAAAAATTATGACGGGGAGGATTTTTTAGGACTTAGTTTTATTTTGTTATGCATTCAGTAAAACTATGCCGTGATGTTAAGGAAGGGGCATCACAGCTGAAGCACAACAGGTATTAAATTATGTTGGTCCAATCATCTGTTCTTTTCACACACTTAACAACAAGAGCTGTGTATCTCTCATTCACATAATGCAATGAATACTTTTTCGGAAGTAATGAATTATTACAGCAATAGTCAACAACAAAATGTTAGCATCCCTAAAAAATCCTGCTCTTGCAGGGTTAATTCTTTGCACATGCTGTCTCAGCATCATTTTGGTTAGGTTGTTTAGTTTGACATAACAGTGCAGGAAAACATACATGCAGAGCACAGGCGATTTCTTCAAAGGAATCATTTCAAAGGCAATACTACATGTGGAGAGTGCTTCAGTTGCCATCATTGATATCAGCTGATGAACCATTTCATTTGCTGATGCAGTGTTTCCACCAGTCTCTGGGGCTACAGTTAGTGAAATGAATGAAATGGGCTGTGAGATAACCACAAATTCATTATTTTTTCAGCCGACAAACTCGGACAGCTGCAGGTGAAGGACTAGCTGCATCAATGCGTTCGACAAGACAGGATCCCAAATTCACAGCCACCTCTGACACGCCGCAGAATCACTGCGCTGTGCATCGCAGATGTGACCTCATTCTTCCCCAATCCCTACCTTCTCCCTCTCGCAGCAAAACTCTCAGGTGCTCCAGCACATGGCTACCCGCAGGCCTCCAGCCTGATAATTTATCCAATTATCTAATTAAGGGTTCAGATGGGATAGAAAAAAACAGGCAGGGCCCGGGCTGCCCACCCCACGTGCAGTCTGAGAAAGGACAGAAAATTAAGGCAAAAAGACACATCTAACAGAATACGACAGAACTGGCTTTCCCTGCTGTCACAAACGCATTACACTTATGCTTAAACTTAATTATTTGGTAGATGCTCTTATCCAGTGTGAAGGTATGTAATTGTATATAATAATGCCATATGAGCAACAGTACATGTAGAAAACACCAGACCACATCTAAGCAGGTAACAATCCATCACACAGTACTACAGTAACCATGCCACACTGAATATTACAGACTATGTGCTAAAATGAACTTCAACAACCCTTGTTGAAAGGTAGCAATGCTACTGGTTCTGGTTAACTACATTGCTCAAAGGTACAATGACAGGTGGAAATCAAACCTGAGACCATCAGGTTATTCCAAACATCTGAGGTATAGGTACCTAAACACGTCTCCCCATGCCGTTGGTCCATATGATGCAGAAAGTACATAATCAGGTGAACAGTAAGCATATCACCAGGACAAGGGTTCCCCGAGCCCCACCCTGCCCCACTCCGCCCCACCTCCATCCATGCCACACCCATGACATACTCCGCAGGGATTCTACAAAATGGATTCAATTGTTCTGGTAGATTTTCACCGGCTGCTGGCAGCCCCTACTCCTAAAACCTGCCCAGAAGATAACTGGCCTGCTTAACAATGAAGAAATAATCATGGCTCTTTACACCTGGGGCATATTACACAAACTGCCTCCACACAACAGAAGCATGAGCGTGAAAAGTACATGAGTAAAAACAATCACCAGAGAGTCAAATTACAGGCAAATCCCACTCTCCCACTGGTGCCATGTAGTGTGTGCAAGCCACTGCAGTTCCAGGCCCAGCAGCACTGTGATGCCGCCACAGCTCTGATTCACTGATAAGGTTGGCATCTCTGCAATCCAGCCAGCTCCTGTCCCCTTTACCCACCCCTCTAATGACAAATAACCACCTCAGCCCACTGCTCATGTTTTTGGAACAGGGTATTTATGGATTTACGGATGTTTTGCAGTTTTATTTGTAGTTAATGCTGGCTTGATAAGCAGATCTGAATCTGAATCTGAATCTGAACCTGAAGATGATCAGTGATTTTACTGAGGAACAACCCTGAAATTTTTAATTTAAAATTTTAATGTATAACCATGCGTCCAGGAGTCAATGGAATTGATGGGGAAAAATTCAGCCACAATGCAAATATGTAAAACTTGCTGAAACATGTTCCTTCAAGTTCAGGCCAAAGTGCCACAATGGTAAGACTGATTGTGCCTTTCGGTGTTGGCTCTGCTAGGTGTGTGTTCCGTTTGTAGGTAGGTTTCATACCTGTTACCTCTCTGCAGGTCTGGTCACACAAGGAAAATATGTGCTTGAATCCTCTTGTTTCTTCTGAAGGGATGTTGTACGCGAAAGAGTCTGAAACAAACAAAAAAATGATATTATTCTGTTCAATCTGAGAGTTCAAGCTCAACTCATCATGAACACAGCCACACACAGATTAACCCTTGTTCCAAACCCAAAGCAGGTTTTAAACATTCACAGTGCATCCGTGTGCATGAGTGTGTGTATTATGATGGAATGGCAGCAAACACATCTTGCACACACAAGACCAAAGACTGATGAATTATAGTGACCAGTTTCTGACCCCAAACTTAAGTTCCTCTGCTTCCCCATGAGCTGATCATTAACACAGATGCATTCCTGCTCTCTTCACTCCCAGGGCTTTCAATTTACTTGAAAAATGAAAGTATAAATGGTCATGTTCTCAACAGGCAGTGTCAGGAACCGTGTTTAGAAATAGCAAGGCCCTGCTAAATGAAAAGTAACAAAGAGCAGTGTGCTGTAACGGTAACAGAACTGGATTTGTACCCAGCAGGATATGTGGGTGGTTATAGCTTTAACCTAATGTGGCTCCTCTTTCCAAATGCGATTTTCACTATTATTACTGCCAAAATGCTATGTCTCATTGCAGTTATCCTAGTGGAAACAGTATGAAAACAACTGATTAATACTTGTCTACATGTGGAGAACATTTTTTTTTATTTTGTGGGGCACCAAAACAGTGATAAATATGTCAGAAAGCAGATCTATTAAAAAAAAAGATAAAAGATAAAAGATAAAGAAAGTCATTTACTCTAATAGGTAAGAATCTCTCTTAAGGTGTACTGGTAAAGTGAAAGCGTTTATTATTTTTTATTACAAACCCACTGCTATTCCAATTAAAAGTTGTTAAATAAAAGCCATTCACATCTTCCATACAAATAGAAAATTATTAAGTTCTGAAGTGCTGCTGTGTCCTCATCTTACAATGAGTCTTCAGATAAGGTTAGATGCCACACACTGTCCACATTTCTGAAAAGGTACAAAGAGGTATCTCACCTATGACTAATATCACTTAGCAAAGAGACTTACCCAGGACCACTTACAGGGTTCAGATGTTACATATTCCCCATGTATACAGATCAGTACTCACTGTACTTTTCTCAAGGGCAGGTAATAGAACCTACAATCTTCTAGCTAGGAGCCTAGCCTATTAAAGACTCCTACACGCACTGTACAGACACATTTCCTCAACTTGCAATGAATTTCAAATGTTAAGTCTTACGACTGGTGAATAGAAAAGGCTCACAGGTAAATCCTTTCTATCCTAGCACAAAAAAGACCTGTGGAGAGTTTTATACTAGGAACACCAACACAAGTTAACAAAAAGCCACTTGAGAGCATGTAGCTTGGAAAAATGGTAAGACTTCATTCAGAGTGGGAGTAAAAAGGGCCCCTGCAGCCAGACAGCAGTGGAGCACAGCGTTGATGGAATGTGGCTTGTGATCTAAGATTGGGTTCGAGGTTTGAAACCGAGGTGGGGCTCAGCCACTGTACCCCTGAGCAGGGGGGCTTGACTCAGATCGCCTTGGTAAATATCCAGCTGTATCAAATTTATCGTTTCGAAAATGTAAGCTTTGTGAATGGCCCTAAGAAAGGCATCTGCTACAGAAATAAACCGAGTGAAATGTTCTGGCCAAGACTAAAGTGGATGCCCCCAAAACGAACTCTGGGGCTTGGACTTGTCTAATCTATATACCCAAAGGATAGTGCTGAAGTAAGAGCTGAATTAGCATAGCTCTGCAGTACATGGTGAACCACCGTATTCATATGAAATAGCCCTTTATAGACTATACATGGGATGTCCTGAGTTGTCCTGGAAGTGCAAAATCTAAAAGTTATCTTTAAATTTGCAACTAATTTGTACATGGAATACCAGGTGAGGTAACTCCCAATCCAAACAATTACTTCATACAAACATGAAATGACTGGTGCTGCCCTTGTATGGCATGATGGCTACTTTCTCCCCACATTGGTCACAAAATTTTAGGTCATTGCTGAAACATTCATCTTTAGTCAGTTGTGTTGATCTTATTAAACACTCATCACCTAAAACAAATGGATTGTTTAAATTTTCACTTTAATTGTGGAATTTAAAAATTAGTTTTGAAACAGCTTCACACAGCCACAGTAAAAATGCAAATCAATTTAACCTCTAAAAAGTAACCGACCAAGCTAACATTAAGTCCATTTATAATTGGGCATACAATAAGAAAGGCGCTATACCGCAAAAACGTCTGTTAATAGTAGGACTCCACGCATTCCACTGTCTGACAAGAAAAACGCACATGACAAATTATCTGGGCAGTCGGCTAGATTGCTATTCCCTATTGTGGATATTAATGATCAGTAATCTTTACAAACGTGTAAAGAGTTAATTTGTTGCTGTTTCCCAGCGGATTCACAAAACATGGAATGATAGGTCCCACTACAAAATACGCATGATAACCTAAAGAATTACGAGGGGCGGAGGCTGGCCGTTGAAGTTAGCTTGTTGGCAATAGCAGTAGCTAACAGTTCTTAGTTCAGTGACACATGGACGAAGTTAGCAAGCTAGCTAACAAGCCAGCTATGTACATGCCGAAAACAAAAACACTGGATTGTCATTATTACAGATCTCTAGACAGCTTGTTACACTACATCTAACACATATCACTGTTACCAGTAAAGTAGAGGACTGATTACACACACTTAAAGTGGTGGCAACGGGGGAAGATATCGAGCTAACAAGTAAACAAATCTTACTCCCATCGCCCCATCCAAATACTGTTGGCAACTCACTTCCGCCTTGATTTGCGTGGCCTCGTACTCGGGAAACACGGAGAAAGATTTGTGTTTAAAACAGTACGGCTGAATATTATCAGTGACAATAAATCATGTACCAAGGCAGACAAACAAAACGAGAGCCGGTCTTATACATTGCTAAGCACTACAAAGTGTAACGTAATCCCTCGGTTAAAAACTTTGTTTAATCGGGCGCTCAAAGCGCAAGTCCCCCTTGCCGTGGCAATGCCCACGCCTTTCATTCCACTGCTCAGTTAAAGCATAGCTCGCTCGCTAGCAAGCTAACTACATTCACCTTGGCGAAGAACAATGCACAACTGCAACTACGCCCAACTGTATTTACAGAGATACACCCGCGACACTGAATTTAGGCCCCGCGCTTGCACTGCTTCTGGAATACGCCGCCGGACACGCGCAACAACGCTTCGTTTCTCTTACCTCGCTTTCTAAGTATCAATGAGTTTCATATCCCACAAAAAGTGAAACTTCTTTTTCCCCGATTTCTGGGAGAGCCGCAGGCCGTGACGTCACAGCTCGAAATTCCAGCCGGCAGAGACACCCAGAGCTCTGAAAATTGCCCATGTAAGGCAGTGTACAGTCATTTGCTTCTCTTCCTGATATGCGGCATTTTTATTGTTGTGCAAACAGTCCAGCAGAAAGCTTAATCATATGCACATTGCAAAATGACTTTAAGTGTCTAAGTGTCCGCGAGCTTCTGTTTAAAATGACACGCCTAACGTTAATACACTGTTTCCTTCCTGCATGCCACAATAAAAGTTAAGTCATTGTTTTAATGCGAACCAAGACGATTAATAAACATAATTGGGAAAGAATGCTCAGTGACACACTAGTCGCGACAAGAGCCGAAGCATGTCACGTGCAAACGGTGAGCGGTTTTCAAAACAAAGACTTTTGACATATGACGTGATTGAATTGTGCTTTGAAGTCACACATTCTATTGTAGGTGGTCAATACACTAGCTAACTCAAGGTCCTCCGTACCAGGTGAGCTCTGACAGTTAGATTCAGTGTCAGACTTACAGTAATCAACATTGAAAATTTAGAATTTAGTCTCAGAAACTGACCATCACTGCACCAAGGTGTCACATTTCATCTTGACCAGATATTACTGTGTGCCACCATGTGCAAATCAGAGCCACTTTGCATTTTTCTTATCATTTCTGAAAGCAGTGTTACAGTGTGCTCTTAATTCTGTTGTGAGAATTAAGAACCGTGTTTCAGTCTGGTGTTAACTCCGTTTTGAAAGAGATTCTGCTACATGGAGCATAGTTCCCTGCTACAAAGGGTGGCAAATCAGCTTCTGGTTAAAAGCAAGAGTTTACCAGACTTTCCCGTTTTGTGTTACATTGTCTTCTGATAAAATATATAAAAATGCCCTTTGTACTTATTTTTGAGGAACCAAGTGGTTCCTTATCCATTCCTTACACAGCAACTTCATGACGCCTGAAATCACTGAAATTAACAAATGTTGTGAAAGATTCCAAAAAAGAGGGCAATGAAGCATAGTTAGTCATATATTGTTTCCATTGAAATGTTGAAATTCTTGCAGGGGCCAGGTGAAAGTTTAGGCAGGCCTGTCTCAACCAGGTGCCCTGTGGCAGGGGTGTCTACCGCATAAGTAAGGGCTATAAATCAACCCTGACTCCGTCTACTCTGAATACAGCCTCCGTTTGTAGAAAGGGTTAGTGTGAAGACCTGTGCTATCATCATTCAATCAGTACAGAACATAATTGCAGCTATTCAAAAATCTAATCTAACACTATGATATAATACACCATGTTTTTTTTTTTACTATTGTGTTTTTAAGATCTAGAAGATTTGTAGAGCTGTGGTGCCCTTGCAATGACATTACAGTAAGAGGTCATATAGCAGTGGACCTCTTCCATGTGGACTGAAGTCTACTCAAAATGTAAAATGAAAAAATAAATAAAGACAGACTTAATCTTTACAATACTTGTGTATGAGGCTTAAGATGCAGTTATATCCTTGAACTCCCAGTCTTAACAGAAAAGAACTGAATTGTTGTTTGTGCGTATCAGATAAAAGGGAAACCGCTTTATGCATTTTTTTAAAGGGTACATCTGTCATTCTGATAATAGTAATGGAAAAGAGCTAAAATGTCTTCAGAATCTCATATAATCTGTATCTATATCCATAGAATGTATTATACATGGACTTTATTTTTGAAAATCATTTTCATATTTCAGTGTTTTTGGCATTTGCTGGAGGATGGAATTAATTTTATTTTGCTGACCTGATTCAGAAGGTTTTCCAGCAATAGTGTGTGAAGGCTTTTGAAATATTAATACCATTTAATTTACCATTTCAGTTCACCCATTGCTAATTCCACCAAATCGCACATTATTCACGGACAAACTGGGTGCCTATATCATTTCTGTTTCAACCTTTCAACCTTTCATGCTGTAACTATCTCTACCATTCAAACCATTGTCACTCTAAAAAGGCTGTAATTTATACACGTCAGAGAAATCTACAAAATTCAGAAGAGAGTTAGTAACAGATCCATAGCAACTGTGCCAGAGACCTCTGTAATCTACCCTGTAAAGCACACAGGAAAGCTGTCAAAGGACACTGAAGACAGATAAACAAGATGATTGTGGTTTGCAGTTTTCACTTCCTGATCCCCCCAGTCTCTCTGCACCGGTTCTGAGGGTATCATGACAAGGTAATCTCGTTTGTGCTGTGGAACAGCTTATTCACCAATATGCTTACCAGCAATGTTTCCAAAGGCCTCCACACTATTCTGTCTGAGCTGATTTGCAAAAGGAACCTTTTAAATAAATAAAAATAAATAAATAATAAAAAATTACTGCCACATAAGCAAGACTCCAGCTATCAATCAAGTGACAAGCAATTTGTTCTGCCAAATGCAAATGAATGAGTTTGTGTCACAGAGATAAGACAGTGCAGACTGACACAGCTGTCTATAATAAGCTTTGTTTGATTGAATTGTATGTGCAAGTCACACTCCAGATGTCAAGCGTTCACATCACATACAAGGAGTGAAGCCAATGCACAGAAAGTGGAAATAACCCCTGATCAGTAGGCTGGCCCAGTAATGAAGGAAGGAGAGCAGGTCATTCTACATAGTAGGCCGTCGTGAAAGTCTTTTTTTAGTTGTCAGAATAAGGTGAGCATGTCTAGTGTGGGATATTCTGCGTCAGTTCATTTTTTTTTCTTTGAACACCACTTCCTGTTCTTGTCCGATCACAGAGTAAACCTCTCGTGCAGCTGAAAATGATGAAGGATCCGCAGCTATTTTTGCGCCGCCTGTATCACCTTGTCGTTATTTCACCTTTCAGATGTGCATGACAAGTGCCGCCTTCTTCTTGTGCCCTTTGCATATGGTCACAATGTTCCCCTTTTTACAGCGCAGTAATACTCCAATGACAAATCCCATTCAATTCATTCTGGAAATATCTAAGAATGTTTTGAGCAGATGGATACATTTCAGAATACTGTGTTCAGTTTTTGTCAAGTCCAGTCTGCAGTTACCTGGTCAACACAATGACATTTTCACACTTATAAAAAGGAATTGTATATTTTATTGTACAGGAGGTAAAGTACTATATTACTGCAGGGAAAAAGTAAGATATTAGTATGGACCTCACCCTAGATAAGTGCTTGTGCTTAGCAAATAATTCATATAATAATGTGAGTGCTTTGGTTACATTATGAGTTCATAATACTTTGCAATGGTGAGGTGAGCAGTTCACGACCACTGATTTCTTTCTCATGAGAGTGCTGTTGAAGTTCCCATGATGCATTTCGCCAGGTCTGGCCAGACAGAGTTTTCTCTGCCGCTGCCTCACCTGAGATAGGTGACTTGTAAACTCCCTGCATGAAGACAAACTGGAGATAAGATACCAGAAGCAATCTGAGGGACACACTCCTGTGAATAAAAATATTTTATTGTTTTTTTTTTTCAGGGATGAAAATTAAAATTCAATGTTTTGACAATAGTATCTGATCATTTAAAAAAATGTGTCCTTCAGACTTTCTACTGACATGTTTTTCTAGAGTTGCAGACAAGTTCTAAACAAGGGATACCTAGGGATACCTGATTGAGAACTATAGATATCATGTCAGAAAACCTTCTCAAGCTCTAGTAACACTGAAAGGTTTATGTAGTAATATTGCAACGTGAACATATTAATTAATACAGACAGCTAAGAGGACAGTTAATACATCTGGCTATGATGTGTGAATGTACAAATTGCAGAGAAAATATGCAATAATAGGCCTTTTCTCTGCTTACCAATAGACATTTTTGTGCATATGTCATACAGTGTCTTGAGAATGCAATTTTGCAGCAAACTAAGAGTGTGCTGCCTAACACACAAAGGTGTTTCTGAAGACAAATGTATTTGCTGTTTTAGAAGGATATAATGCAACTTACCGTCAGTGAGGTCCCTGCTGTAGACTGAGTACTTATGTTGCTGTCGCACGGTGTACAGACAGAGACTAATGATGGTGTTGTGGAGTGAGGAGTTTGCATGAAGGCCAGTATATGGGGAAAACTGTTTTGCACTGCTGGAATCTGTGAGTTGACCCAAGTGTGTGGAGACTCTTAGACAACCTCCCAGCTGTTCAAACAGAACCTTTGCATATCATAAGTACTATGCTCTGTGTTTGGCTTAACGTTTGGCAATATCAACCTCCAAGACATGGGATGCAAATCAGCCAGCAGGTCTCCACTCGTTTACATGGTTCCAGTGCACATTTAGATGCCTTTATAACTAAACTGCTGTAGACTGGCTGATACGTTGTTCAATGTGAGCATGAAGTGGTCAAAATATCCCAGAAGATTTGTTCTCTGCACATTGCAATGATTTTCTCATAACATACATTTTACACTGGACAACACAAAACCAGATGCAGTTCTTAATTTTGATCAATGTTAGACACTTAGCAAAGTCTAAGAACATTAGTCATTGTAAAAGCACTGTCAGTTAACTGTTTGCTTTTGCACCTCAAAAGGCAGTACTATTTCACTACACAAAATAACTGCAAGGATCACAGACTGGCCAAAACATCTCCCCTTATCAAGCTGAGTGTAACCACATACTGCCCTGTGTGTTTAAACATGCCCAGCAACTGACAGAACCAGACCAACAAAGGACAAAATTGAAAAAAAAACCTAAAAGATAAGTAAACACAGGGCACCACCTATATCCCATCCATTGTCAACATATTGATTGAGAAGAGCCTATTGTAATTCTCTCTAGTAGTCTCACAGTACTTCGTGCCTGTGCATCTTACACTTGATATGCAAGTTTCCTTGAATACCCTGACTGTATGCCAGGACACAAGAGCTGGCAGCTTGCAGCCCATTGTGACATTCCTTATGGCACGTGGATGTCCGCTGCCACCATGAAAAGACTCCGCACATGTACTGGAGTTCAGAACCACAAGAAGGTGACTTCACCCCCCAGGGACATAATGAGAGCGTGATGAGTTCACTTAGCTGGGGCCCTTGGGCTTAATATATCTCATATTGTGCTATGAGAATGCTGAGGGCCTCAGTTCAAGTTCAATAGCCAGCACAGACCTATCCCATTGCACACACACCCACCCCCACACGCTTGTAGTTAGCTGTTATCTGTTAGCCATGTGTGAATGTGTTGCTGTCTCAGTTTTCTGCTGATAGCCCTTCAGATGTTCATAACAGTCACGCCACAGAGGTAATGAGAATTTACAGTTGAGACACACTGAGTGAATGTGTTTTCAGTTCCCAGCCAGCAACAACATTTTTTTCATTTTTGTACTGCAGGCTTAAAGTGTTACATTAATGGCATTTCAGCAAGAAATATGACTGCATCCAACAACACCACATCAAACATTACAGTATTGATTCATTATCTGAATCTCTGAGAAAATCCAACCCTGTTATCATTAACATTTTGCTTTAACACACTGAAAAACGACAACGGATGGAAACACAACCGATTCGGTTGTGGTGACCTTTTAGGGCTGGCATCGTCTGGGGTTTCAGCAAGCTCTGTGCCAAAAGGGAAGAGTGCTAGGCCATGAGAGCAGGCTAAGATTACAGATGCTGATAGCACAGGACAGACACCCTGTCCCTCTCTGCCAGCAACCTGCACCATCACGAAACAACATGCTAATTACCGAAGGTCTCACAAAGGTTATCGCTGTGGCATTCGTGGAGGGGAAATGGTAGATCTGAAGGAAGCCTTGCCACAACCTTTAAATGAAAAGAGTCTATTTTCCCCTGGAAATGAAAACAAGGTGTCCACATCATTAAACTCCATTTATTCATCACAGGCTAAGTACACAGCTTATGGCCAACCAGTCTTCCTCTGTGAGTCTTCCTCTGCAAGGGCTCTTGACTTGTCATGTCCCGAAAATCTACAGGAAATGGTTCGTTTATAAAATTCACACTCTCAGTCACTTTTTTCCAGGAAACCTCATACACATATTTAAGCTTCAATCAGATACACTGTAACTGTAAAATGATAACTGTAAAATAAACTACAAATAATTTCTCAGGGACTTCCCCCCCAACCCACCCACAGGCAGCCTTGAGAGTGTCTGCAGCCTGTATAACTGTGGAGGGGGTGTGGTCAATGCCTTGAAGCCTGGAAAACACGCTCCTGCCCCTGACTGTGGTCTGCAGACCTCATGAGTGAATGTTCGTGCAGACTGAGCCTCCCACACGTAACCACACTACCAGGCAGAGACAGCAGTGCTGCCTCAGAGACCCAGCCTTCAATGCAGGTCTGAAGTGAACAAACACACACAATTTGTTCTGGGAGTTTCTATCCTACTTTTTCAGTCTCCTCACTGTACTCAGCTCAGACCCCTCAGGAGGTCAGTGGAAGGGGGTGGGGGTGCAGATCCTTTTAACTTTTAAGGAAAGGTAGGAGAGTAAAGAGGTTTGTTTTTGGTGGGAGCCCCAAAACACAGAAAGACACACCAGGGTCTACTCTGTCTCCATCTTCACGTAAGGCCAGTTACAGTAGGTGGGGATTATTCCCGTATTTTCGCACGGAAGCTGGGGGCACCTCAGAGAACTGCAGGTGTAATATCAAACAAGTGTGCACACGGGCTGTCTGAGCCACTCTCCACCTACACTCTGTTCATCTCAGCAATGTATAAATACAGTATAAACAACGTACAAACAACTTAGCATATGTGCCAACTTTGCATGCAAATGGCAAATCTCATTTGAGTGAAGCAACCTCAAGGCTAAGAGAATTAGAGGGAGATATTTTTCTCTCTCTCATCTTGTAAAGGCATAATGTGGCAGCGCAAAGGCATGCAGAGGTCCACAGCGAGACAGATCTGCTCAAGTTATGCAACGAAATTTACTCTTGAGCGACCATGCATGTTCATGACATTGAGCGTCTGTGACTGGAAGTAACAACGGTTCACTCTGAAAATGCAGATGGCAATATTAAAAAAAAAAAACTTTTACAGTGTACCAAAATAGTTCTAGTGTGGCCTGAAGTAAACTGTAAAACTGAAATTCCCCACAAAACCCATAGTGATAAGAGTCCCAGCTCTTGCTGTTTGTATTCAGCTTAATAAATTATGCTACATTTATGCTCTCTTTTCAACATTAGCCGCTAGCAGTCCTGCTCTCTAAAGGCCTTAAGGTGAATGGCAAAAAGCAGCATCTTTCTTTTTTCCCAAACTTTAGATGCCCTTTTCCTGAAGAAGGGGGCAGCAACAGGAGAACAGAGCAGAGCGAACTCTTTTTTTGGAGTCTTTTTTTCTCTGTGCCAGAGACAAGATTAAGCAGAAGAGATGATTTCAGTTGCGTTTGGAAACACAAACATAAATCCCTCAAATGATTAAGGTCAACTCACGCATTCCGCAAACCCTCTCTCCCCTGCAACTCACGGAAAGCAGGCTTTGGGCATTGTAGTTGAAGGGAACCAGATACGGGATAGAATGCAAAGCCCCCATTCCAAAACAACACAGGTGTTACTAAACTGTTACATTTTGTTCTGCCCAAATGTTTGGTTTGTTTGGTTTGTTTGGTGTTTTGTTTTTGATTTTTCTATGATTGATTAAGGGTGTTTTGAAAGCTATCCTCAGTTAATGATTAGCATTGACACAAAAGTCTCAGATGCTACGTGGCCACAGTATGGCCTCTTAATACCAGAACTACAAATGGTACCTTCAGCAAGAATAGAATTCATTCATGAAACGCTGGATTGAAATAGCCATAATAAACATCCGCTGTTTTGTGCTATTTTGACAATGTTGTCATTTTTCTGTTGAAAATGACTCTCTCCCATCTGCCCCGTGCTAACAGTACATGCGTGGTGATAATCTGTACATCTTCCATGAATGAAATTATGCCTGATATAATTAAATTCCCAGAAGCCTTGCCCAAGGCTGGATGGCTTATGGGCTCAGAGCCCTCTCCTGAGTTCCATGAAGCTGCCTGAACCACAGTGGGCAGCGAACACTATCTTTCAAGTATTTGCTATAACCCAGCGGGGAGACTAAACCTCACAACCTTGCTGATTCAGTGCAGATACTCTGACCTGATGCCCACCTGAACTAGCCGGGTTAATGAATGAGTGATGCAGCACATCCGCTCTAGGTGATTATTCATGCGGGGATGTATACAGCATCCTGATCCTCTTTACAGTCCCAAAATACCCGTTACACAACCGTTGGACAAGTAAGCCTGTAGGAGCTACACAGGCAGGGCAGACTGTGTCCTGAGCTTGTCAGTGGTTCTATGCGAGCTCCCCATAGGAGCAGTTCTGCCATTATTAGAGTCTCCTGTCAGATCCCTAAATGGCCAGTAAGTATTCTGCACCTCCAGGGGCTAACTCCATAGGGTGACATTATCATAGCAACTCACAGGAGACCCTTTTGGTTCATCACAGTGAAAACTGCAGTCATCAATGAATGAATGAATGAAGCTTAATCTAAGTGCAATGTGCCCTGTTTTTTTCTTTGGGAGAACTGAAGCAAGGTTTGTTTCTCACTCAACATTGTAAACTCAACGGTTACTGAAATTTCAAGGGTAATGTTGTGGAAGAAGTGTAAAAAACACAAAATTTGGTTGTTGTTGAACACAAAGCACATCGCAGTTAGACTGAACAAAATCCTTTGGTTCTCACCTGTACTGGTAGCTGTGTCTTGTTTCACGACCCAGATGTCGCTGTAACATTTGAATAGTACTCACTGTCCTCATCATCACTTTCACCCGTCCAAACCTTCGTGTGACTGAATCATTATTTATGAAAATACATGCCTCTGAAACATATCAGCAGTGTGCGTGTGTAAGGTGTGGTCCAAGCAGGCATCAAGCCCTCAACCTCTACAAAAGCCTGAATGATAAACACCAGCAGCTCACAGAACAACAGCTCCATGTCCCTTATATGGGTGCCTAATAGAGCTCTTAATGTGACCCATTGAGGGCAACATGACTGTCCGTGATGTACTAATGCACGCAGTGAGCTCCGCTCCAATGAAGCATTACAGATGATCGCAGCACACACTGACGTCACACAGCCTTTAGACAGGTATATAGCTGCCTTTCTTCCACTTGGAAACCACATCTCATACAGGCTGGAAATCCCCAGGCTGGCGCCTCTGGGAGTCTCCAGCAGGTTCCCACTGGTCCTTCCCCACACACTCCTGCTGCCATTGTGCCCTCTTGTCCCATGCAAAATTAGGACTCACGCTTATGTAGAACACAGGTGTTAGAAGGACAGCACATATTGAATGTAACAGGATTGGTTTGTTTTTTCTGGGTTACTAAGGTACAGCACTAGTACACCCAAGCGATAATAAAGCCCAATAAAATCATACAAAATATACACTTGTGGTGAAACGGCTTTGGTGAATGCTTCAGGGATTATGGCTGATTATACAACCTTACACAAAATGCAGTAACACGACATAACTGAATGTGAGACACCATTGCAAGGCAGAGCTACATCTCCTGAAGTTACGATGCCGCTCGATTTTGAATCCAGCCGGTTCCGCTAGGAACAGCTGGCGTGATGTAATGTCCGAACCCCTAGAAGAGAGATTCTAAAGAGCAACCAATATCCAATTCCACGGACTGAGCTCAACTTAGGGAGATTAATAAACAGGACACTCAAATGTTTGTTGTGTAAAAGCTCTGTTTACACAACATTGTGTCATGCCAGTATATGAAATACTGTAATCTGGCAGATGGCCCGCGTCCCCAGGTGGCTTCACATTAACTGGGCCAGGAGACCAGGGTTTAGGCTTTAGGAGACTCTATGGGACTCCAGATTTGTCCTCATTGAAATGTATTATTAAAAAAAAAAAGGATTAGCGGCAAAGGCAGCTTAATTGTTTGCAAAATGGAGTGCACCCCGTGGATCAGTGTTCACGGAACGCAGACGCATCAGCAGACACCAGAGCGCAGCTGCCTATCAGAGCCAGGCTCCTCTGTCAGCTCCACGCTCTTTGCGGCGTGCTCCAGCTGCAGGGTTACGAAACAGCGCTTTTCCTGTCGGCCGCGGTGGGCTCTTATAACGCAGCGTCTGGCTCTGGCACAGCTGCACTGCACTGAGGCTGGCACGACGCTGCCACCGGACCGAGGCATCGCCGCCTTCGCCGTTTTTCCCGCCGCCGCTGGAAGCTGACCTTTGGCCGGAGGACGCCTATCCCCGCCTCGCTCTGCCCAACCACCGAAAATTCTCCGCTCCCCTCTGGTTGAGCCTGTCGTCAACGTGCCAGCAAGCAGCACACCTGCAGTCACAGCAGGTGGCACCTGGACTCAGCCTCTCCGCACCTCACCTCGCCTCCCCACCTCTAGGCCAGGACAGTACATTTCCAACGCCCACAGGTAGGAATACCGAATACCTGCCCCTCCCACTGCCTCACCCCTGCGTCCAGTACCGTTCCCTTTCCCTCTTTCCCTGTTCACATGTCTCTTTTACATTGGCCATGAACCAATGAGCCTTTGTGTGAATTCAATGAAATGAAACTGATAGGTCAAACAGACCATGGCGTCCATTCATCTGTTGTTGCGCAGCGGTGTGTTTTCCAGAGGGAAGAACTCAAGCCGCACGGTTTCAGCAGAACCAGCACAGACATTTCCACTGAGCTGCATTTCCTGCCCTCACAGATGCTGCTGACACATTCTTAAAGTCCTTGGCCTGCCTGATGAATGCATTCTAATTCAGACTGCAGTAAAGAGAACAAGTGCATTCACGGCAGAGGACTTCTCCTGTCCAGGTTTTTGTCTAAGATTGAAAGCACCTCGATGCACTTGTTGTTCCTCTTCTCTCATTCTGTAGGTTCTGTAATGATTGTACAGTAACAGCCCTGTCATGCTCAACACTTGTGACTAATGGTCAAGCATCACCTCAGTTATGGTTTGTCTGGCTGTTTGTTATGCTTGTTTATTGTTCTTCACAAAATGCTGGTTATCTTACAATGGAAAAGATGAAAATCTGCTCATGCAATGTGATGCTTTCCTGCTTTTGTGGAATTTGTTAATCGTAAATTTTAGAGGAGCTAAATGTTTTGTGAAGAAGCCTTGGTCTTTTCCGGTGACCAGCGAATGATCAATAACAATGTGAGTCTGTTCAATGTTCCCTAAAGAAGTGAAACTGTGTCTGGGACAGAGCATATTCATCACAATGGCAGTAATATTATACTTGTCACTGCTTACTTCTGCCGTAAGGGTGAGGTAACACTGGGCATCAACCCAAAAATGTTAGAGCTCATCTGGTCTGCTTGAGAGATGTAATGTCAACAACAAATAGAAGGCAAATCCTCACTCGATTTCAGCATCAACATCCTGCGAGCAGTTATGACAGATGTACTCCTGCAGCTGAATGCATGCTCAGCGCTCACAAAAAAAGCGAAAGTCCTTTCATTTCTGAGAAAGCAGAACAGCTGACCCCTGTTTTAACCTCGCTGGCTTGAATGCGATCTGCAGTGATGTGCGTGTGCGCGTGTGCGCGTGTGCACGTGTGCGCGTGTGCGCGTGTGTGTTTGTGTGTGTCTGTGGACTGGCACATAGCGTACTTATGAAATTAGCCCTGTTTGAACTGCGCAGCCAGGGGGGCTGAGTAGCACTGTGTACAGTACAGAGAGAGGAACGCAGAGCAAACATTCGCCGTCGTGCGTCCCTTGGGAAAGCACTGTGGAGTTGCACAACGAGCAGTGTCATCCGCGAAGGCCCGCTTTACGTTGCGATGCAAGGCCTGCCATGAAATTGCGCCAATCTCACCAGAACATTGGCTTGTAGGAATGCTTAGGAATGTTCCAGAGCACAGAGGGCATTCTCTTCCTCGTTAGGGGAGGAAGGAGGTATGGTGCTTGAGGCAGGGTCAATGGAGGATGGCACGACTGGCCAATCTGTGTGAGGCCACTGCTTGCATTCTCTGCGCAAGGACATTTGAAAGGGCTCTTAAGCAGAACCTCTGAGAACAAGTGTCTTCTGAGAGGATTCTGAGAGTTTTTTGTTTTCTAAGAGCAGGACTGCAGGCATGGCCCCTCTGTTCAGGGTCAGGGCTGGCATTGGGGTTCAGGGGGCCTGAGGAGTTGAGCCAGGGGGTGATACATAGCAAGCCCATCCACGTCAGGCCAAATCAGGGCAACAACAGTCTGGACAAACACGTCCTCACCTTCTTGGTCAGTGTCTTTCTGGGAGATCAGGGGTCACAGGGATCACAGGCATGGCAATACCAGGGCAGCTCATTGGCCAGTGATGCTAGCATGGGTCCTGCTAATTGGAGCAGAGACTGTCTGTGCTTTCAGTGCTTTTCACTGCCTGTGTGGACTTTTTAGTGGGAATTAGCTGAGTGAATTTGTCATTGTATACACAGTATTTCACCTCCCTGGTGAATTAACAAGCCACTCTGAGCGTGGGTCTGACACTGCAGAGGTGAACAGGCAGAAATCCAGGGCAGGACAATCCTGTGTCATCAAATGTATCAGTCAAAAGCTCTGGTTGCAGTTAGACAGATTACCGATGCGGGGCCGCCATGATCGCAGCAGTGGTAATGACACTTGAGTTGTTTTCAGCAAACATACACAGGGAGCACGTCAGGATGTCACAACAGAGCTTTTGGCGTGATGGATGATTGGCTGTGTGCGCAAGCTTGTTACGAGGCCATGAGGAACACATATGCACACACCATCTGGACTCAATGTAGGCCCGCCATGTTTAATTCTTCAGAGGAGGAAAATGTAAAACAAACCATTTTTTTTAATTGTGAGGCCCAAACCTCGCTGTTTCTGCCTCCCAGTACAAATGCAGGCCAACAATAACAATATGGAGATGTCTATAGGAGAAAGATCAAAGCTGTTCATTGTACCATTGTTCTGGTTTTAATTGCATTCGTCACACCACGTATTGGATTGATCAGTGAGGCACTATTCATACAAGAATCACCACACTCTGCGTAGGCCTAGGCACACACACAATCTAACTGCAATGCGCTCTGTTCTTTGATTTAATTGCACATATCATCGAAAAGTCAAGAAGCGTCTTTTATGTATAAAACATCACATTTTTCATTAGCTTGAGTGACTAACTCATAGGGCAATGTAAGCAATAAAAACAGTAACCATTGTGGAAAAATTCAAAGTTCAAAGTAAAGTTTATCACGTTGGATTGAATCTGGGCCTTAACTGGCCTTAAGGCCTTAACTTGATTCACTACCTTCTATCACTGTATGGAATGGGAGCAGAGTATGAAGAGTTGGAGGCTCGTACTTGGAGCTGGAGTTGGGTGGAGCTGGATGCTCCACCCAGGACCAGTACCCCCTGCTGATGGCCCATGGGGTAGAGGCTGAGCCGTGGGTTGGGGGGGTGTTATTTATGTGCACTCACAGTCAGGATGGGCTACCCCAGAATGTGACCTGGCAGACACAGCAGAGCAAACTCAGAGTGTTGTAGCTGCTTGGGGCATTGGGCAGAGTCATTGCTGGGTTGTTTGACCCCTTGGGGTCAGACAGCAGAAGTGTGAAAACTGTGGCCAAGCCTCGGAGAAAGCGGGGCTGTGAAACCTAGAGATGTGCTGCAACAGTGAAGCAATGAATGAATGAACAAATAAACAAATAAAGCTAGGTGTCAGCGAGAGTAATTCTGGCTCAAGTGATTTCATTTCCATGCTTTGGAACGTGCGATCACTATTGTATATTGAGAGTGAACATTATTTTAAACAAGCTTCATATTTTATCATCGGTCTTGTTGTCAACCAGGGCCTCACTAATGCACTGATGAGAAAAGCCATTTAGAGCAATGTTTCTGTCATCAATACAAAGAAACGCAATTAAAGAGACAATTAAACTTGAATCAGATCTGAATTTCTGTAATCTTGTTTTATTAGCATTAGCTGCATTATTATGCCACCATTCACTCTATGGGGATCCTTCCTCTTCTTTAACAGCTACCCAACATGGATCTGTTACATTACATTAAATTACATTACATT
Organism: Megalops atlanticus; assembly: GCA_019176425.1. NCBI lineage: Eukaryota > Metazoa > Chordata > Actinopteri > Elopiformes > Megalopidae > Megalops > Megalops atlanticus. Next base: position 10,553,561 of record CM032896.1, read on the forward strand.
ACTGGCATTTAGCAGATGCTCTTATCCAAAGCAACTTATAGAGGTTACAATTTTTTCCATGTCATCCATCTATACAGCTGGATATTTGCTGTGGCAATTGTGGGTTAAGTACCTTGCACAAGGGTACAACAGGAGTGCCCCAGCGGGCATTCAAACCAGCGACCTTTCAGTTACGAGCCCCTCTCCTCACCACTATGCCACACTGCTGCCTAACACTGCTGTGAGAAAATAAGGGCCAGTGAACACCTGCTTTGCATGCTCAGTCAAACATCTTTGGGGGCTTTTATTTTGGCGTGGGATGCTCTCTAAGAGTCTCTGTAGAAAGTGGTGGTAAAGTTAAGGTTTAAGCTCCTGTTGTTGATCCAGAGACACAGAGGGAGACACTGTTCAGTGAATTCTTCAAAATCGTGCCTTTCAGGTCAGAATGTTTCCACTCATCTTCTGATTGGTGGCTTGCAATGAATGCACAATGTAAAAAAAATATGAAGGACAGTGCCCTCAGCTATTTTTGATCCTTTTTGTTCGCTGTTATTTTCGCTCCTTATTTTAGCTATTTGTCTATGCTCTGAGCTAAAAGTAATATATTTTTTACATTTTTAGTCCAGTCATGTGGTATGACTGTTTTTCCTCTGGAGTAATGCTGATGTTTTTGTTTTGTTTTGTTTTTGTTTCCAACAAGAATTTGCCTCAATGAGCTGAAAAAAGAGCAACTTATCTGATCTAAAGCCGACCAGAATCAGGTGTTACTGAAGTGCAGTTACATAGGTCGCTGTTGCTGTTATGCACTGTGTTGTTAAACAGACATGCAACAACAATAGAACTGTGCGTCTTATGTGGTTTGTGAGGCTTGCTGTTTCCTGTGTTAATGAGAATCATTTAAAATAGATCCACAGCCCAAGGCAACACCTCTGAGAATTTCCCCTCCTCAGTATATACAAGTAATGGGGCATTATTCACATTTCAGTTATGGTGATATATGTTGCAAACATAATATGGAGTGATATCAGAGGCAAAAAGAATCAAATTTGTATTTCAAGTTGAATTCTTGATGTATTAATTGAATGTAGAAGTGCACAGAATTTTCATAACTTCAAAATGTAATAATGAAAATTTCAAAACTTGTCATTCAAATCCAGTTTTTGCAGTCAGTCTACAGAAGGCTCCCAGTCATTGTCCGCTGATGACACAGCTGAGGTTGACCCACTTGGGATTGCTAATATTGATTATTTTCATGGTCAGCAGTGTCACCATGTACTGTGAGGGTCTACTCTCAACCTCGGGTATGCTGCTTGCATGGTAATTCTCAGAAAATACTATCACTAAGAGGAACTAGAAATCAGTTTTCAGCTTTCTGTGCTGCAGCTGGGCACACCAGGTCAATAACCTGTGCAACAATATGAATGCCTAAATACGTCCAACCAGGCACTTTCACTGGGATTTATTCTCTCAAAGAATGGCTCTTGGGGTTCTTTTGGTAATCATTGATACATATATATATAGCATATTCAAAGAACTTGTTTGGATCAGAAACCACTGCTACTAGTCCATTTAGACTGCATTTATATACTGTCATGTTTCATCATTTCTCCTTGGAGTTTAAAATGTCTGGGTTTTGAATGCTCCAGGGTTCTGTGTATCCCTATGTAGTGCAGAATGAAAACTGCATAGAAGTGGTGCTTCTTCTGTGCGTTGCTCCTAAGAAGGTCCTGGAGTCAGAGCTCATCTGCATCACATTGGATTTGTTAGCAGGTGACTCCTGAGGCTTAGTGGAAAGGCCCCTGTTCCCATAGCGATGTGGATTATACTCCAGTTACTGTTAGGTAGGAGGTTACACGGCAACAGTCAATGAACCCACACAAACAAATATGCCCATACTGGGCCTCAATGCGATCCCCTCAGGGGGACCAAATTTCTTTTCATTCTTATTTTACTGCAACTATTGTGCCAGTGCCTCATTTTAAAGGGCACTGCTATTCCTTGCCTAGAGCTGAAAAGCATATTTTTGCAACCTAAAATTTTTTAAAGCAGAAATTAAGGTTAGCTTTTGAAAAGACATGAAAAGCTTCCCAGGGGATGATGTTATGCACAGAGAAACCTTGAAAAGAATGAACTCTCAGCTGGAATTGCTGCAATATCTGATACAGAAGTCTCTTCTTTTTTGATCACCTTCAACAACCAGCAATTAATGCACCAGTTTTTGCCGTTTCAAATACAGGAGAGTAACCGCCACACAGGTGGCACCTATACACCCGATATTACGGTAAACTCGGTGTGAGTCAGTTCTCTCTCCCAGCGTTCGCCCTTCTACAGGCGGGGCTCGGCTGGGAAGAGGAAAATTTCCACACGTGAAGGTTCTAGAGGCAAACATCGTCCAGCAGCACGGAGGGTGATTTACGTGTCCCGAGGAGCCCAGATCGACCGAAGGGCTGACCTCGGTCATTAAGGGTCATCCGCGGCCCAGAAAAAACCTGGTGTGAGACCAGCCAGCTGGGTCCCACTCAGTCACGGCTCCAGTTACTGCCCCGTGACTCTCAAAGAAACCTTGCGGGTAATTTTCCACAGCCAACAGGAATGGAAAAAAACAGGTGACCTGAAGACACCTTGAGTAAGGTGCAATACCATCCATACCATAACAAACATCAGTAATCCAAGTGCTATAATCCCGTTCCCCCACCTTAAAAGACCTTATAAAATGGGTTGTTTATGTTCTGCATTCTGGCCGGCTGAGGAGACATTATAGCGGTGCTATAATCATGATATTCTCATGGCTATTCAGAACTCACAATTGCACCATCTGACCATCTGCAGAGATATATAGGAATGTGTTATCACAAATATTTTGATGTGTTTTGTTCAATGGCAGGCATCAGAAAGGTGTACTCAAATGACACAGCACGGTAATACAAGATAGCAAATGCAGGGCTGGAGACAAGAGAAGTCACGTATAACACTGCACACAGGTGTGAACCTTTGATACAGAGCAGGAAATTTCTGAGCAACATTCTGACAGAGCATTACCACCAATATTGCTGTAGCAGCTGGATCATCTTCCCAAGAAAAGGAGAGTTTCTTCAATGGGTGTGTTATTAATGTTCACAATAATATTTAGAAAGACAGGCAAAAGAATGTACTCATGTAATTGCTGTACTTTTCTTTGAGATGTGCTTCCTTGGCAACACATACAACAGGTGGGCAAATAGAAAAAAACTGTTTGCTAGCCAACATAGGCTTACATTTGATTTAAATTTTAAATGAATTCAACTGTTACAATTAGTAAGCCCAATACAAATATATTAGTGTCAAGTTTAAAAGGGACTGTATTTGGTGAGGAAAGGACATCTATCGTATGGATAATCTTTTCACGAAACAATTACAGATTACAATATAAATGTCTCGTGTCTTCAGAGATACTGAAGTTGTTGCTGTGCAAATCAGTTACGTAAAGAGAAACAGGGCACTTGAGGCCTTGTGGTATATCAGGATTATTGGCACGGCTGGGCTGGCTGCAGTCACTCGGCTGTCCTTCATCCTCCACAGCACATCTTGTGCCAATATTCCTTATATACCAAGTGCTCGCATGCTTTATTGCTTTAATCAGTAATACATATGCCATGCATTAGTTTTATGAAACAAAATCAACATGCCAATATGTTTAAATAAATGCTGTGCTTCAGCGAAACTCTATTTACTTTGCCGTTTAGGGACTTTTTATTTATTTGCGTTGACGAGCTTTTAGCAGAGAGCTGCTGTTGTGTGACAGTTCAAGACATTATTCAGTCTGCTGGATGGATGCAGAGCCCAGTATTTTCCTGCCTTGTTGTTGTTATAATCAGCTGTGAAGTTTTTTAAAAAATAGATCTATACTGATGTATTTTACATTCACTACACTGCCAGCGTTTTCTGGAATCCTAATTTTTCCTAAGTTTTGTCTCATATTTTGAGGAATAGTTTAGTGTTGGAAGGTTCTGGAATTTTGCAGTTTGTCCTGTCAATGCAGATCACATAAGCAGAATTTGAATTTTACGCATATGAGGAAAAAATATGGTTTTGGCTCTGTGTGTGTGTGTGTGTGTGTGTGTGTGTGTGTGTGTGTGTGCAAGAGAGATAGAGAGAGAGATATTGTGCCTTTCTGTGTGTGTGTGTGTGTGTGTGTGCGCGCATACGTGCGTAAGTGTGTATAGGAAATGCCCTTTATCATGCACAGTGGATCTCATCAAAGGTCACTTACCCATGTTTCCTTACACACCTTCAGTGAATTTCTTTAGAAACACAGCCTTGACATACTTCAGACTTGTTTTGGTTTTACTGGTGTGCAACCAGCAGGTCTCTGCACTTTTTCAAAAACAGCATGTTGTTAATACCAGTGTATACCCCTCTTTCTCTCTGTCAGCCTTTATTCAGCTATCAGGAATGATGCAGTCCATTAACTTGTGTCATTTAGCAAATGTTCTTATGCACAGCAATTTACAAAGCAAGTGTATAAAGTGTGTCTAATAGTACATGTTGGTCCTCTTCTATGTTGTAATACAGATCCACAACTTTTGAGAAACACATTAATCTAAATAAACACTTTGAAGGAGTCACTGTGTGGCAATTCTGCTAGTACGGTGGCATTGTGGACTGGGTATAGTCAAGTCACTTGCAAAGTCCACTGTGTGTTTTTTCAGTACATTTAGTGGCAAGTGGCACGTTGTAGCTTAATCAATGAGCTTCTGTATTCTCCCCGTGGCAGTTCACGGGATGCAGACTAATTGCAGGATGTGTGACCTAATGAGGGTCATTTCCAGTGAGGTAGACCTACGAGGGCCGTCTATGAGGGCCTTGTGTGAGAGGGAAGATGTTGCAGATCTTTGCAGCGTGCTGTGCTGAAATGCACAAGCCATCCCGAAACAAAAAGACAGAGCCGTCGGTCTGCTACTAATCTCATTTATGTTTCCTGGCTGGATTCTTCAAGACACTCCTTCCTCCCCATATATGAAGTTTAAGAATATAATCTTTTGGAGACTATGGTTAGATACTCTGTGATGGAGGCAATGGTCGCCGACCCAGGGCCTATCATCTCCTCTATTGTTTCAATGTTAAAGCATTAAGTTAACTTGTGGTAGGGCTTGAATAGTGTCATACTCACACTCACTGGTCTGTGGGTGTCATTAGCATGGTCTGACACTGCTGCTCGTTTAACTGGAATGGATACACTTCATTCTATTGTGCCAGAAGTAAAAGTGTCTGCTAAATGTATGTAATGTCAGGTAATGAAACACTTTGCTTCAGACAAGCTGCGTAATTGCTTTCCAGTTAACTTACCCTACCCAAATACCTCATGCACACACCTAAACATACCTTACGGATTTAAAATAGAAATTTAAAAACACGTTCATCTGTAACAGGACCATGATCCAGCAGGGGGCACCCTGGTAAGAAGACGCTTGTTGCGCAAGAGCGATTTATGTTCCAGGCCGTTTGGAATTCCACATTCCTGGCCGTTCTCCGGCTCCCCTAGAGGGTGCCGAGCTCTCATTTCGCAAGCTTTGATTTGCCTGAACTGGCCCCTCCACTGCAGCTGTGCAGCCAATAACTCTGTTCCAAAAACCGTGCCAGCGAACTCACAGAAATATGTACACGTATCACAGCGAACTCACAGACATACACACGCACATCACAGTAAATTCACAACACACACACACACATACACACCACAGCAATCGCAAAGACATACAGTACTCACACACCAACACAAACTCACAGATACAAACACACCGCAGAAAGCTTACAGACATACACACAAACAGCACTAAGCTCACGTCATAATGCTCCAAGCTGATTTTACACCTGAATAGGACAGTTATTCAGGTCTGAATGTAACACATTGCATCCACAATAAGCCAGTGCTGTCCTCACTCTCAATGTCAGGCCTTTCTCTAGAAGAAGGTCACACACAGTAAGAGACACCTTCAGCGCTCTGACTTCCTGTTTTATACACCTTTAGCGCTCTGACTTCCTGTTTTATACACCTTTAGCGCTCTGACTTCCTGTTTTACACAGCTTGTCTCGCTCTGCACATGGTCCCCATTCACACCATTGTGGAGAGGCGCAGACAGCAAAGGAAACGTTTTCAAACGATCTTTGTGAATGGGGCCACTCCCTGCTCATTTACCTGTGCTGCTGCCACAGGACCCTGTGGGATTATTGTCATAGCCCTTTGGGTTCACTCATACAATTACACGATGAATTGGTTAACTTTGTTTAGAAAGAAAATAGATTTATCTCAAAATACTTGCACCTTAATCCAGCTAAGACCATTCCAGACAGAAGAAATACGATGTGCTTAACCCAACACCACAGAACAGTAGATTGGAGCATGTTTTCTAATAACGTCAACCAAAGTGATTCATGTCCTCCTCTTCTTTTTCTCATAAACATTTTCAGGGTACAGCTTTTCTGTCTGTTCGTTCCGGTTATCATGAAATACATTGTCACAGTATCTATTGGATTTCAGCCACATTAGGAGAACAGAATTTGTTATTCCACAAAGCAACACAAGGTTGCTCACTCAGATTTTGAGAACACCTGATAAATGCAGATGTGGTATTCAAATACATGCTGGGTATTCTAATATACACAGTAAGAAGACAAATCTTGTGCCCGAAGCTGGAGTTGGTTGGCACTTTGTTGACAAAGGTTTCCTTCCGCTGCAGTCTCTTTGTGGCCTAAATGAGTCGAGTTCTCAGCCTTCATTGTGTGCACTTTCTCATGGGGAGAAACCTGTCTCACCGGCTGCGCTGGTTCTGAAACACTTCTGCACGCTATCGCAGGGGAATGTCGATCAATTGTCGTGACCTTCCCTCATACGAAAGAAAACAATGCACTTCTCTCTGTTTGCTTTGCTCGGCTGAGGTTTGTACCATCGGACAATGTACACGGTACACAGACACTGTAAAATACCCGGAAGTAACATTACCAAACCTTGTGAGATGGCAAACAGACACATATTATATAGGTTAGATGAGACATTGCTTATCTGATATAAGTCATCTGACTTTGTTCCAAATGGATCACGACCAAATAATATAAAGTGTGGATTGATGGGGTAAAGCCCCCTCCCCACCCCATCCCACCTCCCAAAATGTGCTCACTCACATACGTGCACATGCACAAACATGCGCACACACACACACACACACACACACACCCTCCGTGCCCCCCTAGCCCCCTAACCCAGGCTGGTACCTGCCGGGAATGCGAAGGGATGCCAGTGAAGCAAACAAGGGCATGGCCTTCTCACCTGAGCTGCCTTCCTGAGTCACAGGGATTTCAACCTTCACTCACAAGAAAACAGAAAAGAAAAATATTTGCCCCAGTCACAGAACCTTAGGGAACCCCACAGCACCCTCATCTATCTTGTTTTTCTAGTTACCTGGCAGTTGCGTAACGCTCCCTTAATGCTGTTGTGGCAACATCAGAGAAATGTTGCAGGAACCTGTTGCATTTGCAGGACTACTGACTTTAGGAAGGAGGAGATTTTCCGCTGAGCTGTGGCGTGAGACACCGGTGCGGGGCGAAAGCCGAATTTGTTCCAGGAAGGATTCGATAAACAGATTGTCTGCTCCATGGTGTTGCTCCTCACCTCCTGATCCCATTTACAGCATCATTCAATTCACTCATTCTGCAAGGGTCAGAGAGGAACTGTATGACTCATTTTCAAAATTGTCTCCCGTTCCAGTTTCTGGCCCATTATGAATCATTCATGGAGCATCTTGCTTCACAGGCGAATGCGCTGAGAGACACCTAACACGCAGGTCTCAGGTGATCTCTGAGCAAACATGATTAATATCAAGGTGGGAGAAAATGCTGTCTTAGCGTGGGAACTTCACCTTGGCCTTCTGGGATCCCACAATGCAATGGTTTACCTGTTTGTATGTATGAAGGGCAAAACCAGAGACCGTTCATACATACAGGTAAGCTCTCTGACCCACCCTGGTATGGTGAAGGAATTCTGCTCACTATTTAATCTTTTATAAATAGCTCTGGTTGCTCATTTATCTCTAGTAAAATGTTGGCAATTGTGCTCCTTCAAAGGGAATCCACCAATAGAATTACATTCCCTTGCTATGTCCACGCGCAGGTATTGGCTGAAGTGATAGCTAAGATTTCTATCTTAAAATTCCAGGCTTTGTGTCACACAGCTTCGTAACGCTGTAGAAGCTTTGTGTGCTGCTCTCTGGGAAAAGCTGAATCATTTCAAGGACTGGCACCTGATCATCAATTCTGGCACACTTCATCAAATCCAGGTGACCGCTTTTCCTCTGTTGCTATAATTACCGCGAGTACAACTGCTAAACCGACCAAGGACAATGGATGATGTCACGTTATCTCTTTGAGGAAATCGACTGTCGCAGGTGCTTTGGCAAAGAGCTAAGAGCAGCTGAACAGCACTGCAGATAGCATGGGTGACAATGGGCTTGCAGTGCAGGGGCCCTTGCAGGCATTCAGATTTGCCTGTTCATCTTCCTGTTCCATGAGCCATAGCTGGTTAACGCAGGCAGACAGGCATATCGACCCAGCTGTGCGCAGGTTACATCGGGGGCAATGGCTTCTTTGACAAGAAAAGTAAAAGGCAATTGACAATTGTGCATTTTGTAATCAATGTGACCTAAACCGAGATGCTTCTGGGCCCTTTCAGCACATCAACAGTTTGTGTGGCTTTGCTTATCACAACAGCTGTCTGGAATAGCTTCTCACAATGAAAAAAATGCTGTCCTCTGCCAAGATGTGAGCACATGCCAGAGATGTCCTGAGATAAACAGAGCCGTCATGATATCTGCTTGTTTTAAAATTTGTTCCTGTTTCACCGACATACAAACACACTTACACACAAAAAGGCACATACACACACACACACACACACCACAGTGAACTCACAGTCAACCCTGTCATTGTATAGAGTTCATCAACAAGATTTTCTGCTCTTTGTCTTTTTCATTTGCAAGATTCTAGATTCTATCTCCTGCAATTACTGCTTGGAGATACTTCAGATATTTGCGATGGGCCAGCGAAAGATTCACAGAAATTAAAACAATTTCAATTTCATGTCTTCTGACAGAACAGGTTCTGAGGGGTTGCATAAACATGCGACTGGCATTCCCTAGTTTAAAAGCACAAGCAATTGCACAAGCTCCAAGCCACAGCCGTACATATAAATAACTGTGTAATGTGTTACAGAATGGTTGAGGGCATTTTCACATTAAGCGCACGTACTTTCAGATAAGAGCCCTCAGAATCAAGCCGCAGTGTTAGTTAAGGGCATGACCCTCGGTTGTCAGGAAGACAAATTATCTATACTTCTGTGTGTTTATGGCAGGAGACATTAAGGGCCTTTACGATCTACAGTTCAAGCCTGATGGTAAAATGTACACACGTAAGCTGACTGCTGCATGTTCAGACATTGCTCATTCTTCATCTGACAGCATACACATCCAACCCAAGTCACAATGCACAATAACAAGACTCACCAACCCAAATCAAAGTTTGCAGGTTCATTTTGAAAGTGGGGAACTGCTGTGGAACCCTTGGGCAAGGTACTTAAGTCAAACCTACATTGGTCAATATCTCTCTGTAAAAATATGAAATATAGTAAATAAAAAAATATATTTTTTAAATATGATGCGTTAGTTACCTTGGCTAACGACAGCTATCAAATAAAAATGTAACAGTCTGTACACACTCTTTTCATAGCACCTTCCAATTCACCAGAACAAGATATCTGTCCCACAATGCAATGCAGCAAGTGGGTGTCCTATCTCAATGCAGCTAAAATGGCACTTTCTTTCCACTGCAAGGGTCAACATCTGCATATATGAAGGAGTTTGAAGTGCAGGCTTTGCTCAGCATCACTGCTGGAGCCAAGCTAGCTTTCTCACTGGGCCTGGGGTACAAGGATGTTACATCTCCATGTCTCTCTGTACACATGCCACACTTATACAGCCACCTGCCCACATACTTCACCATTTGCACTGCCAGAAGCTTCCCCCCTGTGCCCACAGCTGATCTCTGAGATGGCCAGGCTGAAGCAGTGCCCAATCACCACCCATGGTTGGTTCTTCTTGTGAGTCACCCGGGGTAAGCTGGAGTGTCTAGGGTGGGTTGCCACTTGCCAGGGTCAGCAACCCACATGGAAATGGCACCAGCCTCAGCCAACTTTCCAGCACAGCATGTAGTCCCCTGTCACACGCTAGTTCCTGTCACTCTGCTCGCCACTTCCTGTCTCTCTGCTCTTGGGGCTTTACGGTTCTGAGGGCCAATCAGTCACTGTTAACCCCATCTGCTGCAAGGTTTTATTCGGTTTGCAATGCACAGTGATCATCAGATGCCGACGGTTTCTCAACCACTGAAAAGTGTGTGTTCACATCGCTGTAGTGCAAAGTCTGAGACAAACACTATTCCGCTGAGGCCAGAGACACGGCAGTTTGCTCAGACTGGTGTGTGTATTTATGTAGAGACGTGTATAGTACTTTGCACTAGTCTCCATTGAACCTTCTCATATCAGTGCACAACCGTGCAGCTTCTTTAGGACATGACCAAAGTATCACACCATGCCACTCTGACCATATGCAGATGGTTATAATTACTCTCTGTACTCTTGTCTGTACTTTCTATCTGTCTTTGTTTTGCAAGTGGAGCTACATGAAGTTCTTGAGTTAAACCTAATGTAGACAAAAGCAGTTAATGATTTAGAGGTTTAGTAGTATCTGTACTGAAGAAGTTTTGTAGCAGCTGGGTTGAGGTTAAAAACATTGAAACTTGCAGCTGAAACTTGTTCAAGATATTCTATTTGCTCGTTTGATTCGCCATAATGCTCTGTGTGCCAGTTTAGTTTATGCTCTGTGTCATGGTTTGGTGTGATGCATTGTGTGATGGTTTGATTTGGTGTAATTCTGCATTTGCTAGTTTAGTTTGGTGTCATGTTCTGTTTGCTGGTTTGGTTTGGTGTAATGTTCCATCCGCTGTTTTGTTTGTGTGTTTTCTCTCTCTCTTTTATTTTGCCATGATATTTTCCCTGTTGACACACTTACAACAGTCTCAGCATAAATTGATGCAAATCCAAAAGGGGAAAGAGTTGAGACAGAGTCCAGAACTGAACAGTGATTTCAAGGTTGGGTCATCACATTGCCACCTGTCACGTTTTATTGCTACCTCTCTCCCATAGCTTCTCTCTGAGGGTCTACATATATTTTCATACTTGCATTTTTGACTAAAATTCTGACGTAAAGGGTGTGGCATTAATAATAACAATGAAATGTTTTGACATATGATATTGCTGTAATGTTGTATATACAGTATATATATACACATATTTACATTGTATATATATACACATACATACGCAACATCACTGCAATAAGATATGTGTCCTGAGCAGGAAAACATTTCAAAAGGAGTTAAACACATCTACAATCTTCATGTTTCTTCTTATCAGAAACATTCAATCAATGGTCTACCAAGCACCTCTGCAGCTGTCTGTCCACTTCAATAGCTTTCACATAACCTCACACATACAGCAGTAACACACAACCCCTGACACACACAGCGGTGACACACAAACCCTCAACAGCAGTGGCAGCAACAAACCCCTCAGTGCCCATGACTGTTTGACCTTAAAACCACCCACAAGGAATCTTATTCGTGAAAAAAAAATGCTGCGTATGGGATTTTTTTTTTTCAAATCCTTGTTTTTCAAAGTGGCAGTTTGACCTTTGACCTTGGTGGACAGGTACGGGCCTGTTGTTATGGCTGTGTTTAAAGAGCAGGGTCTGTTGGGCTCCCGCTGCCAGGGAGGTCACGGGGTTCAAGTGTGGTAGGGGGGAGAGGTCAAAGCTGGTTCAGCCGTTGACCTGTAGTGTTTAACTCAGGCTGACAGAGGGTGCCGAGGGGGCGAATCCATGACTCATTCTCTGAAAGTCAAACTCCTCCACGGGTTTCCACAGTGGCTGCCGATACTGCACACGCTCAGAGAGTGATCACAAGGAAAGAACAAGCACATCTCCTCCTGTCCAATGACGGCGCAAAACTCGAGACCTGCCGACCAATGACGTGGCCAAAACATCGTAGTGAGGGAAGAAAATCGGACAGTTTATGAGGAGGTGTGTGTGTGTGTGTTGGTTGGGGGCGAGGTGTTATGATAGGTTGTAAAGCAGAGGAGGGGTGAACCTGTGATTTCAAGTAAAATACAAAACTGTTGCTTTCTGTCCTTCTTACAAAGTCACAAAAAACAGTCTATAAAGGGTTGGGTTGTAATAACTGTAGATCCCTCTTTTCCATCAGTAAAAATGAAATAAAAGCCATTTTCCCTTTGAGACACCCGAGCAATAGACTCAAAGGCTTACCCAGCCAGCAAAATACATTTTCTTTAGACGCACAGTTGAGCTCTCGGCACAGAGTGTTTTCTCACATGAAAACAGGTGTGTTGGTTCAGCAGCGACAGGACGTGCATATTGGGATCAGCTGTTCCTCAAACACAGGCAAGGAATTCCAGCCCCCCTGGGGCCATCACCAGACCAAAAGTTCAGTTGAACGTCTGGTGGAACGAGATCACGGGGTCAGCCTGAAATCCGAGTCTCACTCTTAACAAAGCAGAGGACAGCAGAGGAAGTGTTTTTTTTTTCTCTCGAGGATTTGGGGCCTTTGGGCTTGAACATGTGATCCCAAGGGTGCGGTCCCAGGCTGCTCACGAAAACCCTTGCATGAAAAGACGCAGGAACAGCATGTCCGTGCAAGCAGTTTGTACTGCTGCAAACCAAGTGCCGTATCTGCACAGGCGATTTGTACTGCTGCAAACCAAGTGCCGTATCTGCACAGGCAATTTGTACTGCTGCAAACCAAGTGCCGTATCTGTGCAGGTGATTAATATGGCTGCAGACCAAGCACCGTGTCTGTGCAGGCAAGTCATACAACTGCAAACCAAGCACTGTGTCCACACAGAGACCCTCCAGCTGTTACAGCAACATCTTCTGCTATAAGTATATAGATTCAATGGCTGATAATAATACTTGGCCAAGCCTGTTTTCTACAATCACACTTAAATTGCACAGCCTTGAGAATTAAGCTGTTAGGTTTTTTGAATCAAGTTTGAATCATTATTTAGGTTGGTTCTGCTCCTGTGTCTTTCTTTTTCCTTTGATGTCTTCATTCAATATTCCTGTTTTTCTACTTTGCATATCTGCATTGCATTTGTCTGTGTCGAATAATTTGGGACAGTATTTTTCAAAGGCCTGTCCATGATGACTGCCTATTGTGTTTTTTCTTATATGACAGTGGCTTTCCACAGAATTCTCTCATTCATTTCTTCATATGACACCGACTAGACATGGGCTGAGCATAGGTAACCTGCGCTCCCTGCCTCTATGCTACAGCCATGCACAATAGTGTCTAAGACCTGGCCACACCCAGACACACAAAAGTACTGTTGACCATGATTTTGCAAAAACTTTCACGTGGGCGGCTCACAACACTGGGGGAGGGGGGGTCCAGCCAAGGGTGGGAGGGATGTACAGCTTTAAAGAGCATCACCGTCTGACTCATTGTTCCCCCTTTTCGCCCAGCTTGTAGTCGCCAGTTGTACATTAGGCTCGGCTCGCCACCACGGCTTCTGCACCCCCGCGGGTGCAAGCCCCTGCTACGCATGCACGCCAACACAACTATCTTTCACACAGCGAGCCCACAGCGCGTCAGGAAGCAGACGCTGAACAGAGGACAGGCGCGTCGCGGGGCGGCGAGAGCGGCGTGACGAGGGGACCCTGGCTGAGCTACCCACTCCTACCCTGGTACAGCAAAGCCAGTGACACGGCTGGGCCAGAACCCAGGCCGTGGGGCTCGGCCTGGGCTTAGAACAAGCGTCTAAACTAAGCTGCTCAGGAGACCCCATAGACATCTGCTGTATGACTTTGTGGGTTCGTTAGATAAGGAAGCATTAGTCATACAGCTCACCACAGCTGTCACCCTGCCATGTTGTGAAATATGAAATATTAAATAAATCATAATGAATATGTTTCATGCGGTTTGGTCTAACTGTCCTCATCCACGTGAGCGTTCTGTTGACCATCTCCGCTTCCTGCTACCCGCTAAGGAACGTTCTGAGAGGAGCTCTACCTCACTGGTCAAGCTCGAAACCGCTACACTGTATTCACACGCTGAAACACAGCGTAAAAAAGGAGTCTTTACACACAACAACATGAGGATAAACAAACATTTCTGAGACTGACCTCTCTAATTCAAGGCCTTGGCCGACGTGTCTATAATTGAGGGAAGAATAAAACCAAGGCTTCGGCCAAATGTGTATGTAGGCCAGCGAACTGAGGGAAATGTGAGGGCATGGCTATTCAGTACAGACCGATTTCCACTAAACGGTACAGTATTTCCACTCCCTCGCTCCCTCTCGCTCTCTCTCAAACACACATACACACACACGCGCGCGCCCACAGGAAGTGTGGTCTTTTGAAGTGCTCATGGGTGAGCGCAGAGGCCTTCAGTGGTGCATGTGACTCTGCAAGAGCAGGCAGTTGGCCTTGTTAACAGAACAGAAAATCTTTTATTAACTGCAGAGACCCCTCCACAGATCCTCGCAGCACATTCTTCCTCACAGTTACACAGCTGTTGCATCATGCCTCTAAAAATCTCACCCCTCTAAAGTCTCCACAACATCGTTTCAAAGACACCGAACAAGGCCGGCTTTGCTGCGAAAACGGAGACAATTGTACATTTCGGAGGCAAGCAGGCCTGCAGTCATAAAAGGTGCTATCTTTGGAAATCTCCATTGAACAGCCCACCATCTATCCACTCCGCCTTTTCTTCTCTTTAGTAAAGTTTACAAAAGAGTTTGCACCTGCAAGAGTAAGGGTTTGACTTGACTTTTGACTTTTCGAGACTTCATTTCCCCACCTCAGCTGTGTGGCACCAGGTCATGGCCTTATGAGAAAGAGCCACCCTTCCAAACATCAGAATGTGAAACAGCAGATTACAGCCAGATTATTTACATTCCAAGAAAATTCAGCTGTTTTTCCAGATTTGATTAGATTAGCATTTGTACTAAAGCCATGAGCACCTCCCCTCTTGTTTATCACAATCATTCAAAAAAGCCACATTTATGTAACAGTACATAAACATGATGTTTCAGCTATGCCACTGGCAGGCTTTGTCAGATGAAGACACAGACAAAGGCACACCATATCACACATCATATTGCAGGTGATAATTAGTTTGAGTTTGTATTTCAATCTGAATCAATCTAGCTCTTTCACATTGAGAAAACAGGATGCAGCATGCAGTGTAGTGCAGACAAACATGGGACACAGAATCTGGAACAGAAAACACAATACAGAGGAGTTTTCAATTGGCTCGTTCGTGAGGCGCTCGTCTTGAGTGCAGGTTGAGCCCTGGCCATGTCATCTGCTAACAACGAACCCACAACAGCAGAAAAACCTGGCTTTGTTGTGTCAAGGATAGGGATGAGTAGGTTGGCTAGGGTTTCCTTATCTCACTGCTCTCAGGCACCCTGCGATTCATCATGTGCCTGCAAGTTGCTCAGATGATGTCAGTGGAGCGTCGCCCATCCTCCATTTGGTGCCCACTTCATTGCAGTGCACTGTGCGACTTGCAGTGTGAAAAACAGCCGTTAGCCACATGCTAGTGTATGAGTGGACTGCATTAGTCTCACTTCAGTTCCCTTTCCCAGCTGCAGATGTTGTGTGAAATGTGCAGATACAGAGGAGGACTCTAAACAGGGTTGCATAAAGTGGAAAAGCATTAAAAACACAATGACAAAAAATACGCTGTAATGCTTAGCATTTTCTTTACCTTACCCCTTTCTCACTGTGGAGCAATCAGGCTGGCTCCTTATAACTTCCCCTTTTTCCACTGTAGGGCTAGAACCAGTCAGATTCAAATTCCTGGTTCGCCCTCATAAATTGAGAACTGCCAATATAGGTGATCTCTTGTGACAGCTAGCAGCCACTCCAAGGGACGTACTTGCAAAAGTTGAACTCTACGACTCTACTGAAATATTTATGCTCCCAATTCCTGAGCTGCTCTTTATGACGCCGGTGTTACAGGATGATGTAGTCATATTGAAATCTCTCACGAAGTGCAGAAGTTTCTAAAGGGCCAAAAAAGAAAAAAAAAAAAAAAAAAGAAGATTTGATCTTATGATCAGACGTAAGAACGTTTGAATCGTGAACTCCTGAATGGCTGTATGAACAGTCTGTCAACACGGCTTCAGAGCTGGTTGGAAATATGCCTGATACTGGGCCTGAAAATCATGTGCGAGGAAGACTACGATTGTTTCTCATTAGTCAAAATCGCATGCTGAAGGTGGATGTGACATGTAGCGCAAACACAGTTGACAGATTATAAAGACATGAGCATTAATAAGAAGTTATTTCTCCAACCCATCTGCTCTGACCCGGCCCTTTTATTTGTTTGAGAACGTTGTTTGCGAAGGCTAATTATCTTGCGCTCGTGTGCCGCGGCACAGCAGGAGACTGCGCGTATTACACACTTCTCTCCTAATCTGCGGATGTTTTATGGACCCTCATTAGGTGTAACTATGTTGACGCCGCTCACACAAACCCCGCAGTGCAGAAAAATAAAGCAGACATCGCTGTTTGGCCCGTGATGCATCTGTTTGGCTCCAGTGAGTAAGGGGTGGTAATAGAGCGTGCCTCGCATGGTTTTTGAAACACATGGTGTGTGTTTGTTACGAGGCTGCGTCCAGATGCGAGGATGTGAGAGCGATCCAGCAAGAGAATTCCTTTACCTGCATGGGGGTAAGCACTTTTCAGAGCTGCTGTGGACTTTACCCACCTATTTTGTTTGACAGAAATGCAATCACATTGCTACACATTACAATCGCAATGCTTATGTTATTAACATTTCTAGCATCAATACCATGGAGCTCTGATGTCACAAAGAAGGCTTAAACAATGTAGCATTTTATTACCACTCATTTAAGACCAAACCAAAACCAAACGTGTTTTAAGCAAAAGGACATTGATGGCTGTGGATTGTATCTTGCCTTGCCTTTTTGTTATTTGCCAAAAATCACCTTTACCGATAATAATGCGACAATAACAGGGCATTGAATCTGATGTATGTGGGTCATTCTCTGTTGTTTTCGTGAAGAAGTGGGAGTGTTTCTTGCACGTACAGAGTGCAGAGCATTTCATGTGGCTCTTTCGTTGCAAAAAAAAAAAAAAAAAAAAATTTCACGAGGGTTGCTCTGCACCCTTGTTATGGTTGTGCTTGTAGGTGGGTTGGACCCCACGCCACCCGTGTGGAAATCACACGCGATTTTCTCACAGGAGGCCAAACTGCTCCACGCTGTAAGAGAACCCCACACGAAGCACGGCCAGGCGAGAGCGCAGGGGCGAATGTTTCTGTAGCACACAGCCCTCCCACTGTCACTCCCCTCTCCCCTGAAACGGGGGGGGGCAGCAGGGGAAGTGGTACAGCCTGGGGGTATGTCTGAGGCAGACCTGTGAACCTCCGTGCTCCAGAGGTTTGTTTGAGCTGTTGTTTTTACAACGCGAAAACACGCAGACGTCTAAATGCAAAGAACAGGTCATTCAGCCCGTCTGGGGTCAGAGTTATGTGTTACATCTGTAATATCCATCCGTCTATAATAATGATGATTTGCATTGCCCTGCGCATGAAGCACAAACAATAAACAATTAAATTTCTCATGAAAAATATGTTCAGCAAAAAAAATACATCAATGATAATAATTAAAATAAGTATAACAATAAATAACCTCTCACCTTATTAGAAATGCAACCTATTCTGTATATTAATTGCTTTCTGGGTGAAGAAATGTTTTCTGATTTCAGCAGGAAATTTACTCTTAACTAATTTCAATCTGTGTCCACTGGTTCTGCTAAGATTTAAAAAAAAACTTAAATTAATTTCCTGTATTTTTTTACAACAAATTAGTAAAGCATTCTTGACATTGTCGCTATAACCCAGGTTTTAATTTCCTTTGCATGTCAACCATTCAGTTGTGACAACAGATAATCTTGTATTTTTGAGGCCATATTAATGGTCCTTCTAGAAAAGAAAACTAACGTCCAATCAAAGACGGACAGCAGCCTCGCCGCAATGCGTTGTCCTGAGAGTAAGGAATGTGTGAAAACCTTCCTAAGAATACCAAACTCATCTCTGCTGGGCTTCCCATACACTGACTGACAGACCTTCCCCTGCCCTGAGCTTCCCTGAGAGTGAGAACCGGCCTGGAGGAGCCGTGTCTGAGGTCAGGCACAGAATGTAGAGCTTACAGTCTCTTCTGGAGGCAGAGACACGGTGTGAATAACGAGTATCAGTAAGAGCACGGCGCACCTGACCGGGTGTCAGCTCGGGCATGTGTGATCTCAGGAAAACCTGCTGCCAAGGACGGCGGGCACCGGAACTGGTTAGCGCAGTGCACGACTTCCTCCTCAGCGCCGCGGCCGTGTGTGTACCCACGTCATCACTGCAAGTTTATACCCGTCTCAACAACTCAAGTTTATATCTGCCTCAGTGTTATATACCCATCTGTGTTTTGTACACCCGCTTAACTACGTCACTGAGGGACAAGGAGAACAGACCCTCCGTGCAATAGGAATGTACTCGCACAGCGGAGGCCGTAGCTAGAGGCTGCTAATGCGGCATTAATGAGACCCCACTTAAACTCACACTGATCCTTCGTCTTCAGGAGGACACGCAATCTCACAGACCATTCAGGGACAACGCTGCGGGTTTCGTCTTTAAATCATTTTTGTGTTCATTTTGTTTTGGGTTGTTTTTTTTTTGTTTTTGTTTTTGGTTTTTTTTTTTGTCATGAGCTGAGATACCAGCACAGACGGCCTGCTCTTAGAGTCCAGACTGTGGCCATGCAAGACAGAAGATATGAAGGAAAAAAAAACACACGGCTCAATATTTCAGAACAGGACATTGAGGAATGGCCAAGCCCAAACCAGCAGGGCCAATTTCCTCAACTTTCCAGTGACTCTGAGTCATCATGTGGAAACGTATGCCAAGGAAACACATTTCAGGGATCAGTTATCGATGTGTGCTGTGGGTGTACTTATCACCTCCTTCAGGAATGCACAAAGGATGACACTAAACATGGCAGATCTTTCGAGAAATTACAGTTTGGAGATATACATGTCTAAACCCCACTGTAACAAAAAGAAAAAGAGAAAACAGTGAATTGGGAATTACTGGGAATACTCCTAAACTGGCATGGCAATTTATTGGCGTTTCATTATTTCATCTTAAAAGAAATGTTCTGTGCTGGTGCTTGAATGGACCTATGGGAAATTCTGCACACCATGTACAGAACGGTTCATCCATCTGTCTCCTTTTCTGAAATAATAATCTCAGTCTCGTGTCATCATATTTCATGTATGGAATCCTTGCCTGCAGGTTTTGTAGTGCCTTATTTAGGGTTTTGTGAGTTCACACCACCATTCTCCCATGACAGTAGCATACCGATAATAATCATGGCAGCATAGGCATACATCAGGATCATCAAATACAGCAAACATCAGATGGCCCCAATCTGCTCTTTGGAAGCTGACTGATACATGCAGTGCTTATTATCTTGGTCATCTTCACCACTGTGTTAACTGTGTAACTACTGACTGTGCAGCCACCAGCTAAAGGAATTTAAAGTCACTGTGCTGCCAGGTACTAAAATCTACAACAGGACACAATCAGTGTCAACATTATAGGAGGAGACATATGGGTTCTTTAATAACCCTATCACTTCCAACAAATTAAAGTTACAACTGGAATAATGGATTAATGAAACGTTAATGAATGCACTGATATTGCATACACGTCTCAAAAACATTTTTTTTTCTTTTTTCTTTTAGTTGTCCAGCAGCGCTGGAATGAAAGTGCATTGTAAATTAGCAGGGACATAGATATAGAGCAGTCTCAGAGAGGAAACAGGACTGACACTGTGTAAGAGTTTCACACTCTGTATTTGCAACACTGGATCTTCAGGGGCCCACCAAAAGCCCATTGCCCAATATTCCTGACTCAAGCAACAATGGCAGAAGCAAAGTGACCTAACTTGAGAGCACAAGACACAAAAAACAAGATCACAAGTTTTTTTTCAGAACCTAATTACAGGCAGAAGAGAGCCTGCCACTCTCTTCTCCTTTTTCAGCCATCTAATCCTCGACAGCAAAAAAAAGTAAGTCATATCTAAAACCCCACGCCCCGATTATGAAAAGTGTGATAGAGAAAATGCTTACCAAAGCATTTAAATGAAAAGCAGAAAGGAAACACTGCAATGTCAAACATGACCTCGTCTAGAACTAGACTGATAAGCCTCAGAATGTCCTGTCCTTCACGTGTACTATATGCAAGAGGGTGATTCCATATTCAAACACCCTGTAATTGATCTCACCTCCTCTGCATTGACAGACATATGTTTGTCCACGAAAGGCATGCCTACAGAGTGAACTTCAAACTGTTCAGGAGTTGAACCTGAAACTGGCACGTCTGGGACGTCTACACCTGTCTCATATCCCCGTCCTCAGTATGGAACAGGGAAGTGAATTAGGTCTGTCTTCTGTAAATTGTATTGTAAACACTAAAGATCAGCATTGTGTCTTTTGTTCCCTTTGTATCCTAAATGAGTTCCTGATTTGCAACATTTTTGATAGTGCCTTGGACCCTTGACTTTGTATCCTTTCAGTTTCAAATACTGCACTCCAAATCAATAGATTTAAGCAGGCCCCAGAACATTAACAAGACATTTAGAACTTTAAGTTTCTGCTCTCCACAGAAATGTTCTACTTGTGCCATTTTGTGTGCGTTGTTTGGATTGAATCTGAATGAATGCAGCCACAGACACAGTAAGTATATTACGTTTCTCTATGTGAATGATATCACGATGTAATATAATCGATTCACCAGCAGAATTCAATAGACGGTACAGTCACCATTGTTTTGTACCTTGACCAATGGCAGAGATGAAAGGAAATCTGCATTATCTGAAGACGAGGGTCTAGGATACAATATATCAAAAATGAAGGAATGGCTATGAGGTTTCAAGGGGGGGAACAACTATCTATAGACGATATAGTTGGACACAGAGGGCTTATAATTGGCTTTTAAACACCACCCACTCCATACCCGTTCTAATGTAAAAGATGTGATCCTGTTTGGAAGGAGGGTCAAATTTTACAGACTGAGTCTAACAGCTTTAAATCTAATGGTCAACATGTGTTGCCAAGGCAGCTGATGGAAATGTGAGGAAAGGTTTCTCTCTTGATTCACAGGGAGGCTTGGTCCTGTGTTAGAGCATGATTCTCTGTAGTCTCCCCTCATAGATTTCATAACATTTCCTCTTCCAGGATTTTTTTTTTTTAGTCTTCGTGGTTTCACTTAATTGTTTGTGAAGACAAAAGAAGACCATTCCGGTTTTGCAACATCTGACATAAAGCAATGAAAGTCCTTTTTTTAAAAAAAGTAGAGGATGACTCAGAATTGCTGCACTATCCTAAAAAACTGCTTTAAAAAAATGAAGCCTTCCGTTGTGCTGCAATCGCGGTTCCCAAAAAAGAGTATGAGATGTAGTGCTTAACATAGTATCTTTTATTGTCTTATAACATTTATTTAACTATGTAATGTACTTCAGAGCCAGTTATCATTTTCAACAACCACCAGGCCAAGAGGCTGGCAGCACCACACATACAAGGGAAATGAGGCAACAAAAACAAAGACTCAATACTTGAACAGAACAAATCACCAAGTACAAATATCAGTCAAGAAAGGCATGACCTTTTGTGTGAATGCAGTAACTTAAATAAAATGACACTGTTTCAGTCTCCTCTAGACAGAAACATGTCTGTGTGCATTTCAAAAACTGCATTCATTAGTACCATAGTAAAATGAAACTGGTGCTATGAGAAATTAATCCTGGGGAAGTGATTGGTTTGACATCCCAAATACTAAGTAAGCCTTACATACGGCACTGGCTTAAGGTGTGCTTGGAGCTTGAAACAAAATAATCCCAGTTTTCACTTTTCAAATACTTATGCAGAAAATATATGTATTTGAAGCTCCAGTTGGATTTATGTGTGAAATATTCAGAAGGCAAATTACTAATGGATTTTCAGAGAATTGCTCAAGGAAACATGCAATTCCAGACCGGTTGGCTTTCACGTTCACAGTCTGGTCTGCCAGTGTGAAAATTGAAAGACACTGCTTGTATGATAGATCTGTTTGAATTGCACTTGATTCCCTTTATCTATGCTTTTTGCGTGTGTTATTATTATTCGTACAAGCTGCGCCTGAATTTTACGCAAATGTAATGTTTCATTGTAGATTTTGCTCCCTGTTATATTTTTGCTATTATTGCATGCATGTAAGCCACCATAAGGATATGGATAAGGATGTTTGCTAAATAACTAAAATGATACTACTACTAGTACTACTACTACTACTACTAATGATTATTATTATTATTATTATTATTATTATTAATATTATTATACTTGTTTGCTGTTTGCAATTTGCTCTCATTAAGAGAAGAAATTGCATTTAAATTGTCAGCTCCTTTGATCAAAATATAAAATCAGATATTTAACAATTCCGTTCTCACAATATTCTGTGGTCAGTTTTGTTGCTATAATGAGCACAATCCTTCTCCAAACCCAAAGGTATGCACACAATCACTCATTATCTGTGATATAACTAAGATAACGGGATGGTGACTCCATCAGCAACACCAAGCTTAGTTCTTCACTCCTCTTTTGAGGTTTGGCCATGTCATGAGGATCACAGGAATTCTAACACTGAATCTTAATTTTAGGATTATGTTAGCTCTGTCACAGGTGTAATACCTGGTCTGCCTTCATCATCAGAGTGTTGCACTATGTATGTTCCCCCATCTGCCTCCACTTCAGCTATGTGCGAATAAGACAACCAACATCCTGCCTTGTGCGCAAGCAAACTGATCCAATCTTGCTGAAAACAGATTTCAAGATTTGGGAACCAAAAATGAAAGAGTCATTGCAAAATGTGGCAGCGGTTGCTCAGCTATGCCTAGAATCCAAGGATATATAGATAAATGGACAGAAAAATCAACCAATTTCTAAGAATTACTACTGTTCCCTCATTGCTCTATGCTGATCAAGGATAATGGTAGCAAAGTGGATCTTAACATGCTGATACTTAAACTACCATTAAAACAAATTTGTGCACTGCAGATTTGAGGTCAATTTCATTTCAATTAAGACAATTAAATTCATGAACTAAAAATCACCCATCATTTTCTATGAAAACTTTTCAGTTCATGAATTGATTCCCTGAATTGACTTAATTGAACTGAACCACTTCTTGTGCACTACACTAATTAGACTCACATTGGGCCAGGATGATTTGAGTCTTATAGCCACCTTATTCACAATAGTGAAATAAAAATAAATGGATAACATGGATATTAATGTTTTAAACATTTTTCTAATTTAATTGAGAAATGCCCCAAGAAAACAGCTTCAAAGATGGCGTAAAACGTAGTCAGGTGTAAAATGCTATTCTAAGAGCTTTAATTAACTCGAATAAAAATAGTTAGTTTATTATTATTACAGACTGCGTATTTTAAAAGCGTTAGTATAGGAATGATTGTGTAGCAGCGTTTTTATCACCATATACTTTAATTCTTCGTAACAGAGTGAACTGTACAACAGACAAGGAAAACAAATTTAACAGTTCCATTTGCAAACAATTTATTCTCCACTCCATCCACATAACTTTTTTTATTCTCATAAAATATGCTATGATCAGTCCTTTTGATACATTCAAAATAAATCATAGACTATAGAAGCTGTGGATGTCTGCTCATTTTGAGACAGCAAAAAGGGCCTCACATTTGTAGTGAAAATATGGACTGGAAAATATCAATACATGAGGCCTTACTGAAACACGTGCAATAAATTAATCTATGACATATGTATAAATGGGCAATAGACACGTCAATATTTGCAAATAGCCATGCCAAGGTCCCGCAAGCGGGACACCCGATGGGAAAAGGCGCACGAGCATTCCCACACATTCCGGGACGCGTTTATCACTAGACAGCTGGCGTGCGTCCGCAGGGCACAGACTACGCGCTCGGTAGTGCAATGTCGGTTGTATTAGGTCCGTAAACAAACAGCCTGCGAAGTGGCGAAACACCAGTATTTTTTCGATTCGGGCTTGTAGACAGCGACGGGGGCCACGGGATTACACGTATTCTGCGGGCCAAAGACCTGCTAGCAGGATTGTGTGACTCCACATTAAAGTTTACATACCGCCCTTCCTAATTACACGCGCTATGATGTTTTTAGTTATGACTGTAGTATACCCGACATGCAATTCTTCGCAGAGGGCCTTTCTAAAGAAAGTGAAGAGTTTTTTGTTCCATTCTCCACTGCATCTGTTTTAAACGGACAAGGTGATAAACTAGAATACTGGCACTTGAATGCCCTTGAGCAGGTTGTTGTTGAGGAATTACGGTATCCGCACTGGTTCGCATACAATAAAAGTCTCGAGCTAAACATTGGCCTACTTATTATGTGAGATAGGGGAATCATCTCTTGATTACAAAAAATGCACCGGCGAGCGTTTTATGGATAACAATAATACGGTCTTTGACCTGGTTGCGTTCAAATGTTGGTCTGCACAAAACTGCTGCATCATTTTCTTTCAAGAAACGAAACTTACAGATAATTCATACTGTAAATGAAGTAATGTTGAGTTCCACGAACTGATGTTACTCGATTGGCCCTCTAGAAGTAACTAAACCCAGCTAAACCTAGAAGCAGTAAGCGTTTTAGCATTTCGTTTAGAATTCCTACAAATTCCCACTTTACTGACACGGTAAACAGATAAATCAACATCTATGCTGCGGTTCCCATCCCTAAAATATGCTTCTCTACAATTAACGACGTACTGCAATGAGACATATCAAATGAGTATCAGACAAATATGAGATGTTTTGTTTTCTTATGAATAATTTATTTTATTTTAACTTTTGTAAAAAGCGACATAGAACCCTACGATAAAACCATTATCAAGAATACTTTCATATGATTAATTTTTAACATGGAATACAGGCATTCGAGGCAATTCCACTTACACATTTCACCAGCCACAAATGTCGTGCAATCTGACAGATGTCAACCTGGCTGACTGGCGTGCACGAGAGATAACCCAACTCAGATGCATGCTGCTACGCTGGAAACAAGCTCCAAAGGGTGAAAACAAAACATTTTTTCAGGCAGTGTCTTTCCGATAATGAATATTCCTGTACCGTCCCAATCAACCCCTGATGGTGGGCCCTCTGTCCAATACAAAGTAAAAACAACATGTGTAACTTTCAATATACCTCGACGGAAAAAAAAGAAATCATGATATGGTATCAGTATCAGAACAAATAAGGAACGTGTCTCCGTGTGAATTACTTGTCCTGCTATGTTTCGTATATACAACAACTGTGGGTTTAGTACTAAGATGGGCAATAGGGAGCTGCTGTGCTTATGTCACAGAATAGCAAATTAGTTCTGAGAATTCGCAGCCCGGACTAAATACATTGGCTGCGTAGGCTGGACACGTGACCGTCTGCATTTGGAAGCATCCACGGCGGAGGGTGAACCGACTATCAGGGACAACTATTTTTCTTAAAATTTATACAGATTACGACGCGCCTGGCGCGCCAGCTCCTCGATATTTTAAATATTTCTGGTTTGATAATGAAAACTTTTAATGATCATAGCAAATTGTAACCAGTGAATGCGATTTAAACAGAACAACCCCAAAGACGATCCTCCCCTGCCCTCTAAAAGTGGTACCGTCATACACTCAAATTCCGAGAATTGAGCTCTCCTGATTCTTAGAACTGGGGTTCTTAGAATTGGTGATGCAAGAAGTTTCTAGGAAAGCCCTACCAGGTGATTTTTTTTATTCTTATATGTCAATTATTTGGCGCTAAATTGTATTGTTCGTTGCAGGTGCCTTAGTAAGAGCGCTGGCTCGCGCAGTGTTTTTAAAATGTATATTGTAAATGTTTTGGGATAGTTGTGTGCGCTGTATTAATCTTGAGTTAGCCCGACTACTGATTTTTATTCATATCTGTCTCGCTGTGTTGGTCCTCTCTGTAGTGGACAGACTAAGTGTGCGGCAGTTATAGCCGCGGAGGGCTGTAAAAATTGGATTTGCTGTCAGTAAGCATTGTCATGTGAGCCTCCGGGACTGTCAGTGTGCGTTCATACTGCCTGCGTGGTTTTCGAACCAGGAAGATGTTTTTTTTTCTTCAGCGTAGAATTTTTCTAACCTATAAGTTTAGCCTGTTGTCGTGTAGTAGTGTCCGATTGTATGAAAATCCTCAATTTGTGTGGTCTGTATTTATTAAGAAATACAAACGTGACTTGCTACATGATTCAGCTAAAAAAAATGCGAATGCTTCTTTTCAAAGCCGTAACATTGTACTATCTGGACCAACAGATTTTAGGGCGCCTGTTACTTCTAAAACGGCGTAGTCAGACTTCATAAAGCTACCTTGTACCTTGTTGCTAGAATGTAGCTATTTTGGAGACTTCCGTAACTCCTGGTCGGTTACTAATAGCGTAAACTATGGGTGGATATACAGAGTACTGACCGAGCCTGTCTGATAAGGTTTCAGAAAACGAATCTGCGCTGCCGTTCCTTCTGTCTTTTTTTTCCTCCTGAGTGCGCTGGTAGATTTCCATTGTGGCGTGTCGCTAGCGAAGTGTGCTGGTGTTTGTTTTCTTCCATTCGGACAAACAGAAAAACATAAAATATGGTAAAATATACAGCTAGATTGATTAATATTGGTAACTTGCTGGTAGATGTGAAACTTACGCTACGCAATACGCTGTTTAGCTAAGTGTGTGTTGAGGATTTTTTTCCTCAACTTTTTGCTGTCTGTGGCTTCGTTCTCAGATGATTTGAAAGCACACTGGCTAACTTTTCTGACACACTGTAATCGCACTGAATGAGTCGTCTCCTTGGCTTGTGCTGAAAGAAAATCTATGCGACAGTTTTGGTCAACTCCAGTGTGTCTTGGTGTCATAAAATTGTTTGACTTGAACGAGACATTCATTGGTTTGGTGTATTGAAAAATGAAACCATCTCTGGTCGCAAACGCCTCCTGTTTACTTTCGCCTGCTCTCTGTGGTATTCGCTTTTGCCTTTTGGCGAAATACTTTAACTGTCAAGTAGCAACCCCGGGACTTTTGCGTTGAGGGAGGGCGGTATCTCTACCCATTGTTTCCATGCTGTTGACATATTCTTAGCTATTCTTAGACAGAATATATGTGCCCAACAATCTATCAGGAGAAATCCGTCTTAAATCTTAGTCCATTTGGGATTTACCGGACTCGATGTAACGCCAGAAATGTTTAATTATGTACATGTACAGATTTGGGCAAAAAGTCCCTTTAATGTGGACATACATTATGATGTGTGGTGTAATTTAAATTAAATGACTTTAGTAGTTCAATGGCAGAACATTGCATTAACACTCCGTTTGATTTAGAATATGTGAACGAGTGTATAGGACTTAGAAAATTTTTGAAAAATTGGATTCACTGCAAATGTGAGGATTTTCCCACGAAACAAAACACGTATTCATTGCTAAGTGCACGTGTCATTTGGCAAAAATTGTTCCGTCTTTTGGCGTGCCTTGCAGAGATTTGACAGGTTCTACAAATTGGCACATTACTAGGAATTGGGCATTGAAATGGCAGGCACCCTCATGTCTGTTTGCCTGTGAGTAAACTATACCAGATCTTTGAGAATTCTTGCCAGAAATGTTTCTCAGACAGAAACGCAGCAAAACAGCCCGCACGTCGTATGGCTGTCTGTCGTCCCAAATATGCCCACTGAAAAATGAGCGATGTATTTACGATAGTGTCCTGTGCTAAAACGCACTATACAAACGTTAATCCTTGATCTGCGGTGGCTTTAACGTTTAAATTTGTGTGCGCCGTCTTCATTTTACAGAAAGTCTCTCACTCATGATGTTAAACTTTGGCGGTATAGTGTGGTTGCAAAAATCTGATTATTGTTTACAATTTCGCTCAATGTCCTTGAACTACCTTCATGCATATTCTTGCAGATTTTTGTCTAACCCTTCAGAACATTCAGCGTTACTTGAATCGTGTGACGTGATTGGCCCTGGTGTTAAATGAATAGTGGAAATATTAAAACAATATTGTTACCTGTATGTGGTGTCCACTTAGTTCGTGGAATTCGTGGGCTTCATCGCCGTCTAGTGACAGCTGTCAAGCATTACAACGTTTTCCTGTTGTAGATTTCAACACTACCCTATGACCCACATGAGACTTGGAAATTATGTCCATATTTAATCCCTGAATACGTGATCATATTTCTGTCTGAGACGAGTCGAAACTTCATTGTTTAAATGGGCAATGAGTGGTTGCACTGTTTGTTTGAAACTGAATACAGCACGCAGTGAATACAGAACGTGAAATATCGTCCTGTGGTACCTGGAAGTCGTCCATGGAAACGAGAAAGTGTTCTAGATCGATTGTGACTTCGGTTGTTCATATTACCCAAAGCAGAACCACCCAGATATCAACTGGGTACGTTACCGGTCTTGGTTAGGGGGAATTTCTACCATGTGGCAATTAAACAAATTAATCGTTTGTCAATATGCTGTCAACAAACTAACTGTATTGGAATCTTCATATGAAGAAACATTTTTCGTTTTTTGAGTTTGCAGAGTAAGATCTATTTAGACGTAGGCTACTTGAATCGTGATATTTCTCCAATTCACTTTAGTACCCCCTGAACTCAGTAAGGAGTAGACATCAAATTTAGTCTCAATCGAACACAGTGCATTCAATTAGATGCATCCATGCAATGTGTCCAATGCGTTACATCTCACACGAAGTCAGATGTGGGCAAATGTTGACGCGAATCCCTATATGACGTCGCTGACTCGAGCGCACCGTGTCAGGAGACTTTGTTAGTGTAATATTCTCGGGGGTCTCTGCCGAGTCCTGGAATCGTTATGGAAAATCATTTCAATAATGAACACGAACCCAAGGGAGACTGAGCTAATGGATGTTGACATAAATTTTTAAATGTTTTCTGAAACAATACTTAGTGGTTTCTTTTATTAATCCGTCAAATGAACTAAGTAATAAAACCAGTGCGCCCATCGGCGTTAGAAAACAACCATTTGGCGCCCCCTATCGGTTGGAGTTACTACTCCTACAGATATTGTGGACTTGGACCACATCATCGGAAAGCCTTCAAAGGTCTTCCAAGGAAGCAGTGAGACGCCATGGTTTTTTGTGCACGGTATGTTTGTGGTCATAGAAGCACTGTAATAAAGTGGCATTAAGGACAACTTATTACAGCGATGATAAATGATGAGCAGTCTTGCACAGTTCACCAGTCTGCCTCCCCTTTCTAGAACTTGCCTATGGAAAGAAGCGAACCAGTGATGAAATAATGGATTGAACAACTTTATGTAATGTGTCACAGCTGTGGCACTAACGAAACTATGCATTGTTCGTCATTTGCCAGTAACTTACTCAGGAGAGTGAAGCTCAAATGACCTAGGAAGATTGTGGGTAAAGGTTAGCATGTCTTTTTTAATTTAATTATTTTAATTTTCTATTTTTTCAGATTTCGACAAAATGGCATGCGCAGCGGACAGCTGCATTCAGTTCATGCGCCATGCGAGTGACGTTCTGTTCAACCTGAACCGGCTGCGCAGCAGGAATATGCTCACTGATGTCACTATCCTCGTCAACAGACAGCAGTTTCGCGCTCACAAGACGGTGCTTATGGCCTGCAGGTAAGCTCAATGTGCAAATGTCTGTGGTAAGCACAGTGTAAGTGAATGCAGTCAGCAGTTATTTAAATTCAGAAAAGGATACAGAAAAGTGGTACAGTGGATAGTGAACTGGTTCAGTCAGGTGCTTTGGGGGTGATGGGGCCTTGCTGAAACTTGCCAGCTGTATAATTGGATGCCATTTAAAATGGAAGCTGTGCAATACTAAGTGTGTGGGTGGTAATGTGCTGACAGCATCATAGGAGAGAGAGGCCCTATGAGTGCCAAGAAGGGTAGGGCCATGGTTTTTCAGTGATTCATTCTTTTGAAACAAGCCAGTTTTGCTGTGCAGGGCACAGTCTTTTGATTGGTTCAAACACGTCAGTTATTGGCAGCATGAAGGAATCGTGAAGCCTCACTCTCCTGTCACTAGTTGCCTTGTCATTCAGACGCCATTGCTT
The DNA here is from genome assembly GCA_019176425.1 of Megalops atlanticus. Taxonomy (NCBI): domain Eukaryota; kingdom Metazoa; phylum Chordata; class Actinopteri; order Elopiformes; family Megalopidae; genus Megalops; species Megalops atlanticus. The sequence goes on from CM032896.1 coordinate 10,583,870, forward strand.
AAACGGCTCTTCTCTTATTTCAAAGCGGGCTGTTCTACACCATCTTCACGGACTCCCTCAAGTGCAACCTGAACGTCATCAGCCTGGATCCCAAGGTGGACCCAGAAGGCTTCGCCATCCTGCTGGAGTTCATGTACACCTCGTGTCTGACGCTGAAGGAGAGCCTGATCATGGCCACCATGAACACTGCCATCTACCTGCAGATGGACCACGTGGTGGACACCTGCCACAGGTTCATCAAGTCCAGGTGAGTGCCATGAAGGTGGAACACATTACATTATTGGCATTTAGCAGATGCTGTTATCCAAAGAGAATTACATCAATTACAGGTGTTTACAACATTATCTATTTATACAGCTGGATATTTTACATGTGGCAATTGTGTGTACCTTGCCCATGGGTACAACAGCAGTGCCCCCGTGGGGACTCGAACCAGCAAAATTTTGGCTACGAGTACAGCTCCTTAACCACTATACTACACACAGTGGGAACACTAGGAACACACAGTCCACTCACACTCACCTTGCTGATGCAGGCTGCGTTTAACCGAAGCCTCCCTGCCTTTGCTCCGCAGGGACTCGTCGGTGAAGCTGCCCCGGGAGGAGCTTTGGGGCGGGCCTCTGCTGTTCCCGCAGGATGTTCAGCCGTACCGGGCTCAGGAGGTGGAGGGCCCCTGCGGCGACGGCCGCGCATACGGCCGCAGCGTCTTCGGCGTGAACGCCCCCAGCAGCTCCTACCACCTCTACGGCCACCTGCCCGTGCAGGGCTTCCCGTTTCCCCTCGGAAAGCTGACGGACGCCAAAAACCCCCTCGCCGACTTCCCTAAAGGGGGCACCGTCCACCAGAAGCACTGCGCCCCGCCGGATAACCCTGGGGTGCGGGCGGAGTACGGCAGGCCCAGCCCCAGCGGGGCCCACGGAACACCCTCCTCCAGGGAGGCGGTCTGGGAGGAGGAGAGCCAGGCGGGCGCCCATCAGTCTATGGGCGTTGCCTCCAGGGGGCACAGCTATCTGGGTGTGGCCCAAGAACACAGAGAGGCGGGCAAGGAGACCACCCCCGTGGAGGAGGATGAGGAGGAGAACCTGGGCCACCATCAGCATTACTCCCTGAGCGGGCCCAAGGGCGTGCTGAACAGCCCCCAGAGCCCGCTGAAGTCCGACTGCCAGCCCAACTCGCCCACGGAGTCCAGCAGCAGCAAGAACGCCGCCCTCTCCCAGGCCCCTCCCGCCCAGGGTGCGCAGGACCCCAAGGCCCGCAACTGGAAGAAGTACAAGTTCATCGTGCTCAACTCCGCCAACCAGACAGCCAAGGAGAAGGAGGGCAGCCCAGGCGAGTCCGACACCCGCTCGCCCCCTCGCCTCGCCTCCCCCGCCTACCTCCCGCCCAGCGAATCGGAGCACATGGACCTGCAGACCGCGGCCAAGATCAGTGACCATGGCGACGAGCTGCTTGTGCCCCAGGTCAGCCGTCTCAACAACATCATTAACAGGTGAGCTCCAGAACATACAGCAACATGTTGCCTAGGTGGCCTACTGACCTAGCTGTGAACCACCCTTGCCTTTCTCAGAGCTGAGATATAGCCATAGGGGTCTTGTCTTCTAAATGATTTATGAATTGGGAGTGTTTTTACCTGCCCTTGTGGCTATTTTTTTATACACTTTATTCCATCTCCATGGTTACTGCAAGTTTTGTATTTATCTCTGAGGCTAGAGACTTTGCTGTTTAATCAGAAAGGTGACGGTTCAAATCGCAGGTCAGGCACTGTTTTAGACTGCCTGGGGTTCTTCAGTAAATGGCTAACTATAAGTGTATAGTGTGAAATGTAGGCTCTGAGTCGCTGTGGAAAAGCATGAAACGAATGGAGAATCATTATTGTTAGTGGTGCTGCATTAGTTTTAGGCATTGCAGCGAGGCACACAGGGTGACGTCTGTCTCTGTGGTTCCAGGGTCCTGGAAGGATCTCAGAGGCACGGCGACGGCCACTCCCTCTACGTGAACCACTCGAAGTGCTCCACCTGTGGGTCCCTGTCCCCCCAGCACTCCGACATGTGCCCCAACACGCCGGGCTCCCACTGCGGGGAGGAGCTGTCCGAGCTGCACTCCGAGTACTCCGACTCCAGCTGCGGTGAGACCCGCTCCATTCCCGTCCCGCGACACGCTAGGGCTGTACGATACAGCCGTCGCGATATATCGCATAGCTATTATCAGCGCAATAACACCTATCCCCGGTATGTGGCGTTCTTCCCGTATTTTTTTTTTTTTTCCCCTTTAGCCATACCTGATGTGGGAGCACACCTCAAATGCTTCCGGGGCAGAAAAGTATCACTTGTATCTATATGTTGGTTAACTTACCTAATAGCTTTGAAAAACACATAGCATATGTTTTCACTCTTTATCTTTGTAGCCATGTGTTTCTATCTGCCACATGGAAGCAGCACAGTGCTGTTGCTGTGATATCAACATTGAATAGATACAAGTAGAAATAGATATTGAATAGATACGGGAAGAAACCTAATGCCACATACCGGCGATAGCTGTTATTGCGCTAAAAATAGCTATGTGATATATCGCGACGGCTATATCACACAGCCCAACAACATGCATGCATTCAAAAAACCAGTACATCTTACCATCTTAACTGTACAGTTTCCCAAAAGTGAACTAGCTTTTTTTTTTCTTCCTTTTCAGAAAACGGTACGTTCTTTTGCAACGAGTGTGACTCCAAGTTCGCGGAGGAGGAGTCCCTCAAACGGCACGTGCTCCAGGTCCACAGCGACAAGCCGTACAAGTGCGACCGCTGCCAGGCCTCCTTCCGCTACAAGGGGAACCTCGCCAGCCACAAAACCGTCCACACAGGTAAGGAGTGCACACTGTGGCCTGTCCGAGGAGTGGCAGCATCTCTCTCTGCCTCCAGGTCTAACTGCAGCCTTTCTGTTCTTAAAGGGGAGAAACCATACCGCTGCAACATCTGTGGTGCTCAGTTCAACCGACCAGCCAACCTCAAGACCCACACCCGCATCCACTCAGGAGAAAAGCCATACAAGTGTGAGACGTGCGGAGCTCGCTTTGTACAGGTGAGCACAGACCAGACTCGGGCACAAAACTTCCACCTCCCTGTTTTCCCCCACGATATTTAACATGGCTAAGAGAGTCACTGAGTGTCATTTTCCCTTTAGAACTCAGTAACAATGGGGAAATTCATTTATGTAATGTAGGCTCCCTAAGCTCTGGTAGAGTGATCCATTACATTCCAGTGACTAATGCGATCGCCCTCCCTCAGGTGGCACACCTCCGCGCCCACGTGCTGATCCACACCGGGGAGAAGCCATACCCCTGCGAAATCTGTGGGACTCGCTTCCGCCACCTACAGACGCTCAAGAGTCACCTGCGCATCCACACAGGAGAGAAGCCCTACCATGTAAGCACCACCACCCCCTGCCCCGCTTACCTGGCACCCCCGTGTACCTAGCCGCTTTAACTGATCCATTTCAACATACCAGCCACCTTCACACACAGTCATTTATACTGTTTAATAAATCTGCTAATTACCGGGCCTCAATGCTGGAGAGTCATTTTGCATGTTCTCCACCCTATTTAACATGCACTCTGTAAAACCAGACCAAGGGCAACTGTTAACCCAATCTTTTGTCCGGTTTGATTTTAGTGCGAGAAATGCAATCTGCACTTTCGCCACAAGAGTCAGCTGAGACTGCACCTTCGACAGAAGCACGGCGCCATCACCAATACCAAGATCCAGTACCGCATGTCCACTACAGACATGCCAGGCGACGGAGCCAAGGCGTCCTGAGCAAGAGCTCCCCCTGGTGGCAGAGCATCCTCGTTGTACAGCTGTCCATTTGTAGTGCCACACTGTTGGAGAAACAAAAAACTAACTTGGGCAGAGTATGCCAACTAAAACGGGTTTCCTCTACATGTGAACACAGAACCATATATGGTTACGATTTGGTCACTTTATTGTGTATACGTATATAAATTATAAAAACATGAGTGGATATAAGCTTTCTGACATGTATATAAAGCTTTATTTTGGTGCAAAAAGGATGGAATGTTGACACTGCAATCCAGTTTTTGAGGATACAGCATTTTATATCAAAGATACTTTTTCTGAAAGTATAAATTTTGAACGTTGCCATATTTTTTAGGGTAATGGTATTTTTGGCAAAGCTGTACAAAAAAAATCAAGAAATCCATATATGCTTGTACATTTTACACCATGTATCTTCCTCATTGTGAAAGGAAATACTTGCTCTTATTAAAAATCATTATGACACATTTTAATGGACCCCATAAGTATCAATGCTACTTACCGAACTAAGGCAATTTTGTAAAAATTGACCCGAGACAGATGACTGCTGTTAGAAATACTAAAAAGTATAAAATGGGCCATTGCATAAAATTTCTGTGACATATTAAATGTATAATTGCATCAGTCAGGGTGCTGCTCTGCTGGCAGGGTGGCTCTTGAGTTATTGTCAAAAATGTGTATTTTAAAAAAAAAAAACTTCTGTATAACAGAAAATATTTTGTCTAAACTGCTTTCAGATTTATTTGTATAGAAATGTGATTTGGATTTTTTTGACAAGGTTTACGGTAGTTGTTGTGTGTAGAAGCTGCAGTAGGGTGTAATGTTGGTTCTGTACATACACTGTGTTCTCCTGGTGCCTTCTCTGAGGTGAGCGAACCCTCTATTCAGCCCGGTTTTAAAGGTACGACTCAAGGACGGCACTTGTCCCCTTCAGTTTTGTATTATTGCTTTTTTCCCCCCCTCCTCTACCTTCACAAACCTGCAAATGCAACTTTGCCTGAATTGTAAATCTTCAGGAATTGTTTTGGGATTTGACTTTTTTTAAACATGCATAAAGTGTATTGTAAAATATAGATGTATGAATGTAAAATAAAAGTATTGACTTTCTATGTTAACTTGAAAGATGCTTGTTTTTTGTGGGAGGTGGGCGGTGGCGGGGGGTAGTAATGTGATGAGGTATTCACATTAAATATGCAAATGTGTTGATTATAACAGTACGACATTACACCTGTATGTTACTAAAAATGGAGCATTACCCAAGATACAGTCCTTCACAAAAGTATTCAGACCCTTCACCAACTGTTACATTTTACTGAAGTACAAATGATACATTGAAATTTTTTCTGTGTGGCATTTTATTTAAAAACACTGAAACTCAAAATTAAAACCCAAGTCACCTTAAAATAATTATGTTAGAAATTAAGAAAAATTAAAAAATGAAATGCACTGTCTGCATACGTATTCAACTCCCACATATTGTTTGGTAAAGCCACCTTTTGCAGCAATAACAGCTTTAAGTCTTTTGGGGTAAGTATTTATGAGCTTTGCCCACTGTTTGACACATCTAGCCCACAATATTTTCAAATAGTGCCACAGATTCTCAGTGAAACTGAGATCAGGACTTTGACTGGGCCACTGTAGGACATTCACTCTCTTGTCCTTGAGCCACTTGTTGCTTTGGCCTTGTGCTTGGGATTATGGTCCTGCTGAAAGATTAACTTTATTCCAATTTTAGGATTTTTGGCAGACTGAAGCAGGTTCTTTTGCGGTATTTCCCTGTATTTTGCTCCCTCCATTCTTCCTTCAATTTTAACAAGATACCTAGTCCCCCCTGAGTAAAATATCACACAGGACCAAATTTCAATGATCATTTGTAATTCAGTAAAATGTGACTCTTGGTCAAGGGTCTGAATTTTACAAGGTACTGCAGGTGGAAGTGTAAAAATGGGGAGTCCGCATGTTACATGCAATGTAATTACACTACTGACACTGATTTAACCTGTCTCAGTGTTCAAGGGCTTCCATTGCTAACAGCAGATGACATGTACAGTACCAGAGCATCAGCAACATGTTGGTGTGCCAGAGATGTATATATTTTCCCGCAGTGTAGCACAGTGGCAAGGAACAGGGCTCATAACCAAAAGGTTGCTGGTTTGATTCCCCACTAGGGCACTGCTGCTATACCCTTGGGCAGGGTACTTAACCCAGAATTGCCTCAGTAACTATCCAGCTGTATAAAAGGTTACATTGGACAACATGGCAAAAATGGCAATAATGTCCAGTAATCTTGTCTGCTTAGATTGACCCCTTTCTCTTGCACAAAAGAAGCAAAAACTAAAGGGAAATATAGGTTACAGCTACATATAACTTGCTGGATTGCAGTATTTGATGACCAGGACAAATACATATGATTAAACATGGATGATATAAGCTCTGATACAACTCACTTGCAGGACACCCTTTTCCACATCAAGTATGTTCACAAACAGAGAGGAGAGCAAGTCAATCAGTACAGTCAATACTGCTGAGACACACCGAGCTATCATCAGCAAGACAGCCACAAACATTACAGCCATTACCTCCTGAGCCCTTCCAGGCATGTCTGCAATCTATGAAATAATTACAGGTTACACTGTACAGCAGAGTTACACTGTGTTTAATCACATGGTAATTTTTCCAGTAAGTGAGTCTGCATTGGGACTGGGATACACAATTACTCAATTTAAAATGATTATTAAAGCCATGGCTAACATAAAAGTACTTCAAAGACTGAACCATGTCTTCCATAGTAGCCTACGGCAAAACCTGCATGGAATAACTGACATTTTGGTGAAAAGTGCAGTACCTAAGCTTTTACAGGCAGTGGCAGCATTGTACCACTAACCTGCAACCTTTAAAAATTACTGTGCAGCAATAGCGGTTCCATTCATCTTCAGTGAAGGGAACAAAAACACTTTTTTCCTAAAAAAAAAAAAAAAACTTTAATTATATATTGACAAAGTGCATAGATGAAAGAGTTAATACAGCATTTTAAATTTAAGATTAATTTCCTTAATTTTTTGTCTCACAGTTTGTCATAATAAATCGAGGGCTCCGTGGGTCCTCTCCCCACTTTGACTTTCTTCCTGAGATCCAGATAACAAAACATCAGTTTTCTCAAGCTCGGGGAAGTCATACAAAAGTGTGTCATTCAGGTTTTCTGGCCCAAGCCTCCAATGTCTCTCTTTTTTGGTTGATATCTGAAGGGAAATTTATTATGAAGCAAAACAAATACTATGCAAACACCACTGTATATGTCACAATCATTTGTGAAGAGTCATCTCCACCTATCCATTCATACTACCACACAGTGCTACTCACACAACAAGCAGCACATCCTTCATTGGAATGAAGCCCCACTGCTTTTCACAAACTTTTCACAATAATATTCTCACATATTGTTATATCCAGTATTCAGCACATTTGAATATGGTACATATAGTCAGCCCCCTTATATTGAAACAGCAGCAAAATGACCATAAGCAAGTACTGAATAATAAAAAGCTGATCTCTGTACCTCATCGTCTGAAACATCTTCAAAAGAGGAATTAAGTGCAGAGTCCACTTCATTTTCCATCTGAAATAAACAGAAAAAGAACAACATAACTGACAGGGCAAGGTGTGAAAATAACCTCTCTTCTTTATGTTGCCTAAACCACAGTTTCGACTGCAACGATCCACTTATGACAGCTACGATCATCATAGTGTCCATACCAGAATTTTGTATCTCAAATGGCTTCAAGGCTGAACACCAAAGGGTTATACATCCACAGCAACAACAGAAATCAGGCAGAGCAAAGCAATCACAAATCATTGTGAAAGTTGCATGCTGTGTGTAAAATGCCACTGACCAAGACAGGATGAGACAGTGTTTTGGACTTAACATGACGTCTTTGGTATAGCAGTCAGGAGAATGGGATGGAATGTGTAAGAGAGGAAAGAAAGGCCGTTTGGCCACTTTTGAACACAAGGAAACCCTTTTATTGGAACATTACCATTTTCACCAAAAGTGTAGAATGAATTATTTCAGGGAGAGTTATGGCTGTAAAAGCAATCATTTTTCAGTTAGGCAAGTAATGTGTATAATATGTATATAGTATTGCATATAGTGCAACAGGCCTTTAGGGTATGTGAATGCTCACCTCATTTCCATGGATGACTATGGCCCCTGGGTCCTCTTCACTGTGTGCATGGAATTCCTGTTCACATGAGCTCTCCTATAAATGCAACACACAGCATATGAATACAGCCATTGGTGGAGTCAACATTCCTTGTCTGCAAACTACTATTGTCCTATTAACAGCATTTATTGCAATACCTATATTTAAGCAGGTATACCCAATGTGTAAGCCAAGGTCTTTGACAAAAATGACTAGTTTGCAAGACTGCACTGGTTAACGTGAAATCCACTGGCCAAAGATGTGATGTTGCCTACATGAAACCTCAATCTAGGCATGTGAGAAATTAAAAAAATATAAAAGTAAGTTTTTTTAAGGACTTATACACTGTTTGTGGCCACAAACCAGGCCTCGGCCAAAACATTCATATCCCTTTTTGCAAATTTCCCATTTCCACATGGGAGTGCACTCCATTACTCTTTCTTAGTGTTGGCTGCAAACACAGAATGATTGCATACAAATTGTCCATACGCAAACAGTTTGCTGCAATCCAACGACCCACACGTGCAATGGGTATCTACATTTAAAGAAACGCCAAGTGAGGCAGAGAAGTAATCCTGCATGTAGTCTTTTTGTAATTCTGTAATGCAAACAATATCCGTATTCTACGTCAAACTGACCTTTCCAAAAGGAAACATTTATCAGTCGCTAGGGAATAGTCTAAAAACATCGCTAAGATCATATCATGCCAATTGTTGTTATATAGTTTTCTGGTCGTATCTGACAAAACAAAATATTAGGGCTTCTCCAGGCTAATTCAAGAACGTTTCACCGACACCAAATCTTAAGGCTTTGCTTATATTACATAGAAACATACTTGGATTATCGTGCTTACCATTATAGGCTACTCTCTTTGCCGATGCTGGCACTTCGGAGCAAAACTTACAAACTTTAAGCTGTCTATCACCATGTGACCCCCTGCCGACAGCGTGCATAAGATGCAGTCGATCAAATTAGGTGTGGGATAGTCCGAACGCCTAATTTCGCTTATCTGATTAATATTATCATTTTTACATCGCAGAGTTTTTGTTTAAAATTTCTTCTCTGCGAAAATAGATCATTTTTCTCTTCAATAGAGGAAAAAAATGACACCCACTCTTCCATTTTTTATTATTACGATTAATCCTTCTTGTTTCACTTTAACAGATTTAATAATGCCAAAATAATCATTTCATCTGTATGTTTTCATGCATAGAATTGTCACATTTATGACGTTAATTGTATGAGGATACTGGTATGCTTCACGTGAAAGGGGTGGTACATTGTAACTGCGTGGTTCAGACCCCCAGATTGAGTCGTGAAAGTGAATTGTTGAACGCTAATATTTGTATAACGAATTTATTTAAAGGGTAAATAATGAAAATATATTGGGGAAAAAACTCAATCATATTACTTCTTTATTAGCACAGACACATCACCAACACCCTTGGAATTCATTTAACAACTCAACAGGGGTATTAAGCAATGATTTCAGCCATCAAAAATAAATTTGTTTAAACAGTAGATCTATTACACGCTCCCTCTTTCACTTTCTTTCGATGTACTTCTGCTAACACAGTACTATTGTCTGCAACAATTTCCTTTTACCATCAAGATTCGCGATTTCAAAATGCAGTCATGAAAACGTACAATAGCGATACTACGAAAGTACCAGCAGATGGCGACCTTTACAGGTATATTGCTTTTCAATCGCGCAACAAGTCCACATCAGTTGAAGTACAGTTGAAGCTGCCCGCTGTTGGAACACACAGATGATATTAGCAGTTTGAGGTCAAAGGACAAAATAATTTATGTTGCGAGCTAATTATTTCTGTTTTTGCTTTCCTTTTATTCATCGGCCGGGGGCAGATGATTTTGCTCAGAATCGCCCATTCCCACAGAGCGTGTTTTCATCAGATATATATGAGGACATGCCTTTTATTCACTTCAGAAAGACTGGAAATTCATTCCGGGATGAAACACAGTATGTTTTAGCTGGTTGCTCTTTATTGAACATCACACCATGTACATAAAACTATATGGACATGATGAAATTCTTTACTTTCTGGATTTTCCTTTTCAATGCTCTACTTTTTCATCCCTATGGAGGTCTTTCTTCATTGTATTCCACTTCATTTGAAACATGGTATAAGAACTGGTCAAATCCAGCATAGCTGTCAAGTATCACCCAACAAATCTTCAAATCCAAGCCTAATACTTAATATGCTGAAAATGTTTCATCGTGCACTCATGTCTGTGTGCCTGCACACCATTAAAATTTAAATACTCCATTCTATTCATGTCCTGCAGAGGGTGTGCAGACAGGCCACCTGGACCTACTTGTGCACCTGGTTATAACAGAATATTATGATTGACAGCTGCTATAATGACTCATCTGTGATTGCATAATCCCTTCACAGTAAGAGACAAAGGCAAGCAGGGTAAAGGGGAGAGTTGTGTAAGGATTATCAATGATTTTTCATTCTCAGATAGACCAAAAAAACAAACTGTGTGTGTGTGTGTGGAATTACAGATTTAACGCTCTAACGCCATACTTTCTCAAAGCCATTCTTCAGTGGGAGACCTCCTCTGTCTGCTTTAATGAGATGTGGGTGGCATTTCATGATGTTCCCCTGCAGATTCTGGGCAGACCTCATTGATACATCCCCTGCCAAGTTTCCAAAACTCTGCGTTTGTATTGGTCAGTGTGTTTCTGTAAGAAAACACTGACTCATCTTGCCAAAAATACTCTTCCCACAGTACAGTATGAACCTTTAATTTGTCTTCAGTTAAATCATAAAAACATCAAGCAAGCAGTCTTGGGAGCATGTTTAATGTTTGTGTTGGGAGTTGTATGGTCTTGGTCCTCCATTTTAGTTTGTTCTTGCACGATTGAGACACTGCAGTAATGAGCCACATGTAGGGAAACACTTGGCACTGACAAGACCTGGCCCATGTGTCTCCAATGCAAGCACCGCTACTCAGAAACACCACACACTGAAAAGCATCCCCATCGCCATTACCATTACCCCAAAACAGGGCAAAATAAAACACCAACACAGTAACAAAAGGAAAGAATATCCGTTTTGTACATTTATTTTCTTTTTTTATTTTACCTTTTCCTCACATAAAATAGAAACAAAGGTTCAAGTTTAATAAACTGGTCCGTTTGGCATTTTTTCCTCATGATTCTACATGACACAGAAAGGAATAAAAGAATTTTAAATCTTCATTCTGTGCACCTGAAGTGAGTCACTAAGGAAGAGCAGCAGACAGAGCCTACAGGGACAGGGTCAGAGAGCCGCAATGGAGAGGACAGGGCACTGGAGGCAGCCAATCTCACTGAATAAATAACCCGATTGATAATGATGATAATATGTAGAATTTGTAATTGGCTCCCATTCAAAAACAGTGACCTGGAATGATAATGACAGTTATCGTTGGAATCACTTCCATAGCCATTTTCCGTGTTCCAGTGATTAAATAAATTAAACGGATCGGCACTGGTGATGCAGAACATATGTTGAACCACAAAACAACTTTCTGATGCAACCATTCAGAAATGATTGATTGTATCATTATGGTTCATAATGATACTGTTCTTAGCTTGGCTGAGCTTTGACTGCCACACCACAGTGGACAGAATAGTGACATCATGGGTGACTGGTGCAGAGGGTGAGAGGAGATACCACATGCCAACACTAGGTGGCAGCGGTGTAAGGTCCCTGTCCTGCAAGTTCCACATGGACCCCTCCATGCGCACCTAGTGGCCAACATCCATGAGGATGGACTCCTCTCTGACATCACACCAGCAGCTTCCTTGAGCTGCGACCCAGCTGACCAAGCAGACATGCATGCACACACACACACTCATTTTCACACACTCTTTGCTATATCTATCCCTGCTTGCCTTTGAAAAGGCGATCCCTTCAGGCACAAAGTCAGTCTACATGTAAACGCCTCTTTTGGAGCACCCCAAGAGTAGTAATACCTGCTGTTTTGGAAAAGTAAGCCCTGGCAGTTTGTTCCTGTAGTGAGGAGTGTATGTGGGGTGCGCAGCTGGGTGCACAGCTGATCACCCCCTTTGGAAAGCAGCCTTGACTTGAAAGGAAATCCAAATGCATATGTAGAAAATTTCTATATAAAAAATATATATATGTATACATGGATCTATGTATGTATAATTGCTGCATTCGCCGCAGCATAAGCCAGCAATATAAAAACAAGGAGCGTGAGGAGCTTTGTGATTGGATGTGGGGATGGCTGGCTGGATCGGACGGTGGGGCATCTACCCTTCCTTGTCCAGGATGCTCTTGACATCTACAAACACCTGCGGGACAGAGACGCAGCATGACAGTACAGGTAACACAGGTAACAGTAACACAGGTGTAAGAGCCCATATGTGTGAGCTTGCGTACATGAGAGTGTGTACACGTTGCATGTGTGTGTGTGTGTGTGCGTGTGTGTGTGTGTGTGTGTGTGTGTGTGTGTGTGTGTGTGTGTGTGTGTGGGGGGGTTCAGCAGGTCTGTGAGCTCACCTCGTCCACACTGCGGGAGGCGTCGACAGTTCGCACCTTCCCCTGCTTCTCGTACTGCTCAATGACGGGCCGTGTGGAGTGCAGGTAGGTCTGGATCCTGCAGCACACGTGGAAGTGAGGTCATCAAACCAGGACGGAACAGGAAGTACAGACACGCAGCATGCATGCAGTCTTTGCACGCTGTTAGAACTCTAGACTAGGGAACCACCGAAAGCAGACGCACACATGGCAGGTAACAGGTGGGAGGGGGAGGGGTTACCTTTTCTCAAGACTCTCTCTGTTGTCATCTGTGCGGCCGCTACTCTTCCCCCTCTCCAGACACCTGTCGATGCACACCTGCAGACACACAACACACCTCACTCAGCCACAAGCAACACTCTCCAAGACCACCTGACCGTCCAACAGTCAATTAACACAGATGACCAAGCCATGCAGATACTGGCACTGACAGCTACTCCTCACTCTTTCACCTGAACATTTAACAAGAGGCAGCAAACCAAAAAACATACTTCAGAGGGGGCTGATGGGAAATGAAGTCCTGTGCTCCATCACCTGCATCTCTATGCTTCACGTTCCATTAGCATCTCTGTAGAATGCTTTGTGGCACACCAAAATTAAATGAGGTTGAAAAATGAGTTGTTAATAAGTTGTTTGCTTATTAAATGCCTTTACATACTAGCTCTGACTAATGATTCTCCTCACTGGTGCACACAAGCCAATCAGAGGCAGACACTAATCCCCTCTTGCCCAGCTTGTTCTCCCTCCCCATTGGCCCCCACCCATCACCTTGTTGCTACAGTCGAAGAAGAGGACAAATTTGACATCGGCCTTGCCCTCCATGACCTTGCACCACCCCTGCAGGTTGTCTTGGTTACGGGGGAAGCCGTCAATCAGGAAGCGGAACTTCTCCGAGTCCTGTTGCATGGTCTCTTCCATTGCCTGTAAAGGGTAGCAGGGAGGTTGGGAGGGGGTGACTCACTCAATGGGGCAGTGTGGGGCAGCAGAGGGCAGGCATACACCCTCCCAATGCCTTTCAGACACTCTCACTCCACAGTGACCCCCGGCCCCCCAAGCAATTTCATTCCACTGCAGTGAACACTGGGGCAGTCCAGTGCAGCTGATATCATGAACACCCTCCATTTTTTCTGCCATTTCAAAATGATGAACATACAGTAGTTTGCAGGTAATTTTCTCTGGATGTCAAAAAGACATGGAATAAAACACAAAAGAATGACTCATCAAAGAGCAGCATTAATATTACAGTGAGTTTCATCCTTAGTGAGACTTTGACAAATATAAAATATTAACATGTCCTCCACCACACACTTAAGATGCTAATGGACCTGCTGATGCACACTTGGCACGCTAACACACTCTCCTTACTTAAAATGCTAATGTGTCCTCTGATGTCTACTTAACACACACTCAACAGCATATTTAACATGCTAATATGCCCTCTACTGCATATTTAACACACCCTCCTCTGCATACCTTCCTCAGGAGGTTGATGGTGATCTCCACAGGGACGATCTTTCCCTCTTTGATGTAGTTGTCAATCAGCTGTCCGAACTCTGACCCCGCCCGGCCCCGTTCTGCCCGCAGCAGGTCACCTGCGGACAGGTGAGTGTAGCTGTAATTCTGAAAGAGAGAGAAAGAGAAAGGAGATAAATAAGCAAAGACATGAATCTACTAAACACGAGGCACAAGGAGCTGGAGAACACAGCAAGTTACCAATAGCAGCTGTAATTGTACATGAGAAACATGGCTCTGGTATGATGTTAGATTACATTACATTACACTGCATTACATTACATGCATTTAGCAGATGCTCTTGTCCAGAGCAACTACCAGCACAATAGAACGTAAGTGTATCCATTCAAATTAAATGAGCAATAGTGTCAGACCAGCCTAACAACACTCACAGACCAGTGAGTGAGAGCGTAACACCATTCAAGCCCTACCGCAATATTTGATTATGACAGAGGGGTGGGTGTGGGATATGGGGTATGGTGGAGCTTCAGGCTATGCTACTGGCAGACAGCGGAATATTTGTGTAAGGCTGAGATTTTCCACATGTGTAATAGGTGTAGCAGTACTACCTGTGGGAGATCCAGCACAGAGCTTAACTGATTTCTTTGTTAGCAAGTCTGTCTGTTGCAGCCATAGCAAGCACTGTCAGGCAGTTTGAAGCACGTAAAACTGTGTGTTTAGTACTGTGTGCGAGTACAGGTGTGTGTGAGCACTGGAGTCTGTATGCGTACATGAGTGCGTCAATATGTGTGTGAATGTGAGTGTGTGTGTGTGTGTCTCAACATCCTGCTCTCTCAAGCGCTATCCTGCTGTAAAATGTGAGAGGCACACCCTCTCTTTGCCTCAGTCTGTATTGGCCGCACACACCACGCCCAGACAAATACGCGATTATGACAGAAGACGAATTATGTCAGGCATTCCTTAACTTTGATCTGCTGTGGTTACATGTAAGTCGAAAGAGGGAAACGTTTTAATAACGTCCAAAAGTCATTAGCTAGCTCGCTACCCTCAGTGACTAACCACCCATCAGAAAAATATATCTGCTGGAACGACCTACAAAGTCTAACGAAGTAATCTAAATAAATTTGGTGCAAACCATTAAATAAATCGCAACAGAGGAATTGCCGCTTTTCATGAACTAGTTACATGCAATTAGCCTGCTCCTTCTGTGCCAGATAACGCTGTAGGTAGCTGGCTGGCTACCAGTCATGATTTCTGCGGATAGCAGAAAGTTTCACAATATATTCGACTTCAACCAGCTTTACTGAAGCTAGCGTTAGTTCTCTATCAACCTTGTTAGCCATGTTGTGTATGAGTCCAACACATAATCTGTTCTCTGGATTTTCTCTCCACGTCTTACCTCCACGATTTTAGCGCACTGGGTTCCTTTCCCGGCACCAGGGCCGCCCAACACGAACACAACCTGAGGCTTCATGACTATGGGGAATCGGTACACCACCCTTGACAGCTTCCTGGGTAATGTACCGAGCAGTCGGAAAATCATAAACTGAAAACTGGGAAAGAATGAGTCGGACACAGGGCTTGAATGACCGGTTTACTGCGTGTCACTAAGGAAGTCCGACGTGATGACATTTCCGCCTTCCGCAGGTCTGGCAAATGGGGAGATGTGGGAGGGATCGTGTAGAGAATTAAACACGCATGTGGTTGTGCCAGTTCTTCAAGGAACAGTTCATATCAGCAAAAGTGGCAGAGACCCAACGCACATGCGCAGTTTAGCCGAGGAAACAGCAGAGTAACGGATGTGCGCAAGTACTGCTCCGAAGTGAACTTTTTGCGGAGTTTGCCCACTTTCAGTATAACCTTTCTGTCCATTATGTTAGTGACATATTCTTTGTCGAAATACACTTAGTCGCAATAATTCCAAAACATTTAGCCACGAGAAAGCAGCAGTCCTATTGTCAAACTACAACAATATCCAATAGTCTGCAACAGAAGACACATATTCTGATTCGCACAACGAAGCGCTTGGTTGCTCTACATGGAGACCGGGATTACAGTCGGCGCTCTTTCACTTAACGAGTGATGCTGTAGTGGATAAGGCCAGCGCTCGTTACCATAAGGCTGTCGGCTCGATTTCCAGCAGGGGGTACTACCCTTGAGCTAGGTACATCTGTTAAGTAAACACAATAAAAAAAACATCACATCACAGGACACAGCAACGTTAACTGATAATGAATAAAAATAATATACTAACCACTGTAGTTACAATATACTGTAATTTGAAATCAAATCCAAACATACGTCTGTGCTATGTATACAAATAAAAAATGTTGACTGTCCTCTACTTCTGTGAAATATGTAGTACAGTGACAACGTTTGTAAAACATTGACAATAAAGTCTAGAGTTTTCTGATTATCCAAAACTGGTGCTTAACTAAATGTACCCACCACCCTGTTGGCCAGGGAAAACAAGATTTGGCCAGGCCAAATAACTGTCATTTCGACATGTTCACAAAACTAAAGAGATCTGCTTGTGAGGGGTGTTTACAAACATTGCAATTTCCAGTGCACTGCTTTTTCAAGAGCAAAATGCTCATAGTGTTCTGCAGCTATTGATTACATCCCAGGTTCAGTTTGAAGGCAAATGACTCCATGCAGGGTCATTCTGTATTCTACATTCTGCTCCTACAATGACCCTCTCTGTTGTTCATGGTAAAAGGCCTTTCATTGCTTTGCACCAGACGTGTGTCATCCAAGGATCTGAGCCTTTACCAAGAGAGACACACACACACCTATAAGCAATAGAGGGTTAGTCTGATGATAGTATGTGTCTTACTTTGTTTAACATTAAATGGAGCAATCCATCATGATGTAAGCACATGGAACAGTGGGCAATATACTGTGTTTCTACGATTACCATGAACTATCTTTCTCATTGAAAGTGGGTCTTTATGAAGAGATATTGGTCTTTTTTCGGAGAAATGAGAGCGCAGGATCCTTGCTCCTAAGCTTTTTATTGTCTCTCACGCGCGCCCCCGCAGGCGCGCTCTCAGCATCAGCACCAGGACGACTGTGAACAGCGGCCGTTATCGGGTGAGCGTGTGGGAGCGAAAGACAGTGATTGTGTTAGATGGAGAATATGTGTTAATACTACCGACAACAATAGAGATTATTCACTTGAAATAAGACGCAAATAAGACGCACTGAATTAGCCCTCTCCTTTGACAGTTTATACGGTTCCTTTTTTACATTACGTAGGCTCTAGTCTACACTATATCTCTAGCGTGGATTTCAAACCAAGCAGTTCACTGAAGACAACAAAAGGCGAAATGTGAGATACTGCAGCGCTCGACCGAGCTATGCTGCTGCCTTCGCAATGAAGCAGATTCTCATTGTGCGGACAGCAGCAAGGAACCCTGCAGCGGCGGTCAGCATGGACCATTGTCTGATATCTCACCGCCCTGGCCGCCCGAGTCCCCTCATCCCAGGGCGCAGCAACAACAATACGCACGTCTCGCCGCCTCTCATCTGTCCATATCACCTTCGCTTGTGACATGACCGCACCGGGCAGAAAGACGCGACTCAAATGGCACAGACCTGCTGCCGGACACGTGGATTCCAAGAGAAGGGGCGCCAGGCCAAGGGCGCAGGTTTGGTCTCAGAATTGGTAGGGACACAACACTGGGTGGTGAAAAAGCTCCTGATGTCCATTCTCTTTTTTGGTGGCATGATATGTACAAAGTACAAAAGGTGTTGGCATGGACAAAATTACGTTATGTGTGCTGTGCAGTGCAGGCAATAGAGGAAAGGATGAGTAAGTCATCTGAAAGACTAAATTTTCGCCCATGTTGAAGGTATGGACTGACAGCCCTGGTAATTTACCGTTGTCAGCACACTGCTCAGCTCTCGCCCCCGTCTGGCAGTAAATACGATATTTGCATGTGACATGAGCCTTCAGTAGCCCCCTCCCTTTCAGCCAATCAAATGCTAGCAAGCCTAAATTGGTCATTTTGGAGAGGTAGACTCTGGGAGGGCACATCAGAATTATTTAATATGATTTCACTCCAAAGATAATGCAAACGAGTTCGCTCAAATATTAGTAGGGACAATTCTGTCCTCCCAAAATATTGCTACGTGCAGCGAGTCCGGTTCGAGGAAACCCGAAGGGCGCTTTTATTTTCTTGATCTATTGAAGATCTTCACATCACCAGCGGGGACCTATTGACTAACTGGCGTTTCGATTTGGAGAAAATGGTGACCGTGTCTGGGCTGCTCTCTCCCTGGCTGGTTCTATTAACGCTATCGCTAGCCAAAGCGCAAGTTCAGCGTCAGAACATCGTGGTGGGCGCCGTCTCCGCCACCATCGACCAGCTGCCGACGGTTATTGAGGAAGACTCTCCCATTGTGTTGCGCTACAAGACGCCGTACTTCAAGGCTTCGGCCAGTCTGGAGATGCCACCCATTGCGCGCAATGAGATTTGGGAAGTGGGCTGGATACAGGCTTGCACGCATATGGAGTTTTACAACACTTACAGCAACATCGGCATGTGAGTTGCCCGCTATCAGCTGACGCCCCCAAACCCCCACAGACACACACAAACGTCATTGTTCTGCTTCTCCATCAATGTTCCACAATCCTCTTACTCTCCCACTGTTACTGGCAAAGGGTTGTTGGCAGGTGCTGACAGCAGCATATACTGGGTTTTATTATGTGTGTGTGTGTGTCAGTAGTGCATCTGAGCACAGCACGACCTGAAGTAACTCAGTATTTTGACAGCTCCATGTGATAGTGATTAATCCACCCTCAGTTGATGGCATATGCTACATAAACAGCACACTCTACCTGTAATGAGAAGAGAGGAATTTTAATGGGAGGTTTGCTAAAAACTTACAACCTTGACTCATCATTTAGTCTGTACTTGTGCTTTGGCTGTTGGTGAGATTTTGTATGTATGTTTTTCCAATTAAGATATTAATTCAGCAATGGCGTGAGATTTATCATTTAAAGTGCAAGTGTCTCTGTGTGTGTGTGTGTGTGTGTGTGTGTGTGTGTGCGCGCGCACATGTGCTTGCATATGCAGCCTTGCTCACTTCTTGTGGGGGAGTTGATTTTTTGGGGGAGGGTGGGAGGTATTTTGGTGTGGGGTAGAGATGGCAGAGAAGGAGAAGTTCTGCAGACAGATGGAGTTGACATGAGGGCACTTCCTCACCACTGTGCATGTTGAAATATTCATCTCCTGCTAACACACACTGCCCGCTCCATCAGTTGGATTCTGGGAGTTTCTGGCTCTGGGCCAGTTCACTCTTCCTGTTATATCTCCCTAACCTTATTTCCCTCTCAGCCTCTCTAACTTTTCTAAAATGGGGACTTTTATTACTCTGTCTCTCTCTCCCTCTCTGTTTGAGCAATCAGCCTGATCTCTCTTCCTCCCCCTGCAGGTTGAGCTGGGAATTGCCAGATCTGCGTGATGGTCGCGTGACAGCCATCAGCGACTCAGATGGCGTGAGCTACCCCTGGTATGGCAACACTACCGAGGTGAAGACCCTGTCCGGCCCCACCTTCAAGCCGTCCCACTTCACCGTCAGCATGGACGACAACTTCCACCCCAGCGTGACGTGGGCGGTGACCGTGAGCGGCAGCAGCACCCCCCTCCTCACCCGCATCGAGCGCGACCAGAGCTTCACCACCTGGCTGGTGGCGCTCAACACTGTCACCAAGAAGACCATCCTGCTGCAGACAATAAAGTGGCGCATGCGGGTGGACATCTCCGTCGACCCCACCAAGCCCCTGGGGTCCCGTGCCACGCTGGCCGGCTGGCACAGTCAGGAGCAGCCGCGCATCCTGACCCGCATGGAGCCCATACCCGCCAACGCCCTGGGCCGCCCCAACGCCAACGACGCACAGGTCCTCATGTGGAGGCCCAGAAGAGGAGCGCCCCTAGTGGTCATCCCACCAAAGTAAAGATGTGGGAGAGAGCTAGGTCAAAGCGATGGTAGGGGTGTTGCAGACACGTGGAGCAGTAGTGGTGGGCGGAGGTGTCGCAGCTGTATGGAGCCCCATTGCAGATGGAGGCGCCCATCGATGGGGCGGAGCAGTACTAGTGGGTGGAGTTTGGAATTGTTATAGCAGGAGCTAGGCTGTCCCTGTACATGTAGTACAGAAGACATGAGCCCTTTCCATTTTTTGCATGCAAGTTTTTGAAATAAATGATGTAAAATGATCCGTGTATGCTTATGCATGCACACAAGAGTGTGTATGCAGGCATGCGTCTGTCTGTTGGTCTGTGTTTGCAAGGTGCAAAGCCTCCTCTCCTTCCTGCTTTAAAACATCTCCAGAACATCTTTCTCACTCACATGCACACACTCACCCATATTCACAGGAACACTCACAGCCACAGTAGGGTACATGGTAGTTTACCACATGGCAATGGAATTATACATTAATACAATAATTTACCATTGGGAACAATTTCCATATGCAAATGCACACACACACTGTCCTTGAGTCAACTGCGTGTGTGTCATTAGTATGAGCACCGGCGCAGTACACATATGTATTTGGTCAGTCCATTATCATGACACTCTCCCGTCTCAGACTGTGGAAAATCTCTTGTTCCCAGAACCACCACCGGAGGGCATTCTTGTCACTCCTCCCATGAAATAATGGAAACCCCCAATCCCCTCCCCCACACACATATTTTTATATTTAGTTTTTATTCCCCTGCAGCCCCCTGGGGCTGACCAGTCTTCATTTATACTTGATTATACTATTTTTCTGTCTTCCCAGCCAAAATGAAACTAAGGGTCCATAAAGCCCAGTCCAGCAGGAGGATGGTTCTGTGTGGTGCGTTGGCCCAGTTTATTTCTCTCCACAGTGTTTGGTAGTGGCCCAGCCAGACCTGCACTGAAAGCATGTCTCCTGATCACAGTATCGAGTACAAGGCTGTGAGTGTGAGCGGGGCCTGGTGTTTTACAGCAGCAATTTACAGGGGGAGACCCCAAACGGGGTAAGTCCCAGCGGATCCAGTCCCTCTCTGGCTCTGACCGTGACCCGGTGAGGACCGCCCCTGCTTTCTTCGTTTCCGGTTACGATGAGCACCGGGTGAGTGTGTCAGGCTCACCCTTCTTTCCTCTCCCTCCTCATGCTCCTCCTCTTCCTCCACCATGCTCACAATATTCCTCATGTGTCGGCAGTCTCTGCATTAGACACGGCTGGGGGCAGGGGACACCTTGCCCTGGTAGCCGTACAGAAAGGTGGCAAAAATGACCAGCACTGCGCCCAAGAAGAAAACACTAGGAAAGACAAGGAAGGAGAAAGGAAGTTACCGGGCAGGATAGGAAGTTTGTGGTGAGTGAGTGAGTGAATGCATGAATGTGTGCGAGTGCGTGTATATTGTGTTTAAGTGTGTGTATCAGTGTGTGCAAGTGTGTGGATACCATACTATACTGACTTGCCCCCTTGGGAAAATTTTGTTTGCAGCATCACGTGTTTAGTGTGTGTGTATGTCTGTGTGTCTGTGTCTGTGTCTGTGTCTGTGTTTTTACCTGGTGGGGTTGAAGTCCTGCAGCCAGAAGTAAGAGATGATAGTGGACAGGATGATGGAAACAGATGTGGTGAAGCTCTTCAGGATGTTATCAGCATATTTGATAACAGCAGCTACAACCAGGCCACCGAGAGCCTGAGGAACAGGTAGACACAAACTGCAATGAACAATAAATCCCCATAATAACCAGTCTGTGTTCCTGATGACAGGGTGAAAATCAACAACTAGGAATGATGTGAACTGGAACGATGTGAGTAAAAATCACAACAGTCAGGTACCTGCAGTACCACCACAATCCAGGTGATTCTGTTGTAGCCTTGGAACATTCCAGACTCTATCACCCTTTTCCCGTCGTACACGAACATCCCCATGAGCCCAAATACCAGGCCAAAGAGCCCTGCGGAGAGACACCACACATTCAGATACCACACCACATTCAGATACCAAATACCACACCACACACATTCAAACACCACATACATCCATAAACTAAACACCACACACATCATACACCACATATCACATACTCAATGTTCCAATACCACACACAACAGATACCAAATATCAGATACATTCGGACATCAAAAACCACACATCTGAATAAAACACGTTAAAATACCACGCACACACGCACACACTTACACATGCACACACACTCCACATCAAAAACCCATTCACCCACCATACTCCACATATGTTCAGATAACAAACACACATACATTCACACACCACACTCATTCATACACCAGTGGAGTGAGGGTCCTTGAGTGAAGATGTCTGAGTGTATGAATGATTGTGAATTGGTGTATGAATGTGTCAGGGGGCCCGTATCCGTCTGTGTGTATTGTGAAGTAATAGGAGGTGACTAACTCCACTGTGTGTCTACGTGTCAATAAGTGTGAAATGGCTAAAGCCAGTGAGTGTCTACGTGTGATGGTGTACTGGCTAATGCCAGTTTGTGTGTGTGTGTCTGTGCGTGAAGGAACATAAAATGGCTGAAGCCAGTCTGTGTGTCTGTGTGTGAATAAGAGGGAAGTGGCTAATGCCAGTGAGTGTGTCTAAGTGTTATGCAACGCCACACCATTTTGCCAGACTAGAATGGAGTCTTTATCCCAGAAAGAGACTGAAGGCCTCTGTGTATAAACATTGACCTTCACATTGGCCTCACAGGGCAGGGAAACGGAGACAGATTACTGCGTAACCAGGCATATTACTACATAAACAGTCACCAATACAGCTGTTATATATTGTTATATATTTCCCATTTGTAAACTTGTTGTGGCAATACTGGACATTGCCAATAACATACTATTTTAATCTTAAATGTTGAGAGAGAAGGTCAGAGAGGAGATACAGAAACAGAAAGAAACGGGGGGAGAGGGAGGAGACAGACACAGAGAGAGGATGGGAGAGATGAGATAAACACTGAAAAACAGAGAGGGAAAGGAAGACCAGCTCATTATCCAAGTTGATATTTACACTGGAGCAGCAGCAGAGACATATTAATTATCCATTTGTTATGCTATACAAAAATCTGTGTTTTTGTAATTTCATTCTGTACATAATTGAGAAAATTTGGATTTTCTGGATTTAAGTGATTGCTATGAAATCCATTTTAAAACTGAGAAGTGCAGTTTGACACAGAAAACTCAAAATGTGTAGTCACAAAGCTGCCTCAGTATTGACCCTAGCCTAGAGTTAGCGGTTTTATATGTTGTTTGTAGATGTGCTTTTGAAATGTAAATACATAGATGTCATGTTGCTAAAGCAGAGTACAGCATCAGAATTACATGACTGACTGACAGACATTCACACTGAGGCTCAGGCAGTCCGACAGTGCAGGACAGAGCGACCCACAGACAGACAGACAGACAGACGGATGCACACTGACCCAGCTGAATATTCCGGACCCAAACGCTCTGCTTGGTCTCCTTCAGGATCTTCTCGAAGTACACGCCCGCAAAGCCGCTGGAGCAGCAGGCTGACAGCACCGCCAGCACGCCCACCAGCTGAGAGCCCGCGGACTGCAGCTGCTGCTGCGCCGACGCCTCCGGGGACTCCGAGGGCCACTGTGCGCCAGAGAATTACACGCGGTCACAGACGCAGACAGCACGGACAAGTAACGGACACAGTCGCAGACATGACATTCAAATTCAATTCAAATGGTCAGCGCAGTTACAGAGTTACAGATACAGCCACAAACACAGTCAGCACAGTTACAGGGTTATAGACAGTAACAGATATAGTCAGCACAGTTACAGGGTTACAGACAGTCACAGATGTAGTCAGCACAGTTACTGGGTTATAGACAGTCACAGATATAGTCAGCACAGTTACAGGGGTATAGACAGCCACAGATATAGTCAGCACAGTTACAGGGGTATAGACATTCACAGATATAGTCAGCACAGTTACAGGGGTATAGACATTCACAGATATAGTCAGCCATTACAGGATTCCAGATATTGTCATGGAGATGGGAGCCGGCGTAGGTAGTGGTGAATTACATGGCTTACAGGTGAAGACGGGCTCACCTGCACAAAGACCACTCCGGTCATGAGGATCAGCAGGGAGAGCCACTGATGCATGCTCAGCCTGCGGCCCAGCATGGACACGGAGAACAGCGCCGTGGTCAGGATCTTCAGCTGGTACGTCACCTGACACACAAACACACACCTGTTCCGTTTAGTTTCTAACTTCTCTACTCCCTTTTTTATTTTCCACGTTCACCATTACAATGCTGTGTAGCATATCTACGCTGTAACCCTGGACGTTTCTTGTTAGGTTGGCTACACAGTGATTGAGCGGTCGGTGTGAGCAACCCGTGTTTACCAGCCCCATTCCCTCTCCTGCCTGCTCTCAGGCCTACTGGTCCTTTGTTCATTGGGCTGCACTGCCTGCCCAGCTGTTCCTGGACCTGTGCTGGTCCTCTGTGTGTGCTGCCTGCTTGCTTGCTCTGCCTGCTGCTGCATCTCCTGTCTGAAGAGCTACCTGCCAGTCTCCTCGTCCACTAGCCAGCTACACGTCTTCTACCCCCAGCCGTACTCCTGTCTCTGGCTATCAATGCAGTATATATAAGTGCAGCTTTCAAGACACTAAATCACTCCATTTTCTTTGATATGCTCTTGAATCTGGGCGTCACTGGCACTTTATTTACACGGTTCACGTCCTACCTCACCAAAGTGAGGCGTCACATCTCCCTAAATAGTCATGTCTCTGACTGTAGCTAGCTCAACCTGATATGCCACTGTGTTTACCCCTGACACACTTCTATCCTCGTGTGCCTCCTGTTCTCCCCTCAGGGCATTTGCCTTGATGTCCCTTTGGAATCTGTCTGTTGAACTTTTTCTCGTTTGTTTGTCCAAATGTTCATCTTTTTCTTTCAGGCATAATTCTGTAAAACATCTCTGAGTTTAAAAAAGGACTACATAAAATGTATATTGAAATAATATTAAAAATTATTATAATTATTATTACTGAGAGACAGACCATGTACATCACATCCATACATTCTGTGATCTCAGCGTCTCTGTGCCACTCCTCCCTTCCTCCCTCTCTGTCACTGTCCCCCCACCTGGTAGGTGGCAGCATCCAGGTTGGACAGAGCCACGTAGAGCAGGTTGTTCTGTAGGGTGTAGATGCCAGAGGGAATGGCCAGCTTTAGAGTGTCCATGGGCTTATTCACAATCTCCTCCGTCAGCACGTGGTTCAACCCTCGAACGCTGTAGCCTGCCAAGAGAGGGAGACACCGGCTTTGTTCCACGGGGTACAGGGTGGGAACATTGGACAGGGTCCCCTTGTTTCACCACTCCCGGGACTTTTGCGAGGTGTCAGGCGCCTGAGAGTTTCTCAGATGACATAGCGCATATCCTCCACCACTGTGTGGTTTGGAGTGCGAAAAATAGGCGTTGCCATGTGTAAGTGTATCCAAAGATTGTACTTGGCTCACCTCAGCAGTGTTGCACGAGTGCAGACGTTGCCATGGTAAAATGTGCCAGGTATACAACTGGTGATTGTGTACTTAGTGCCCTGCTGTTCTTTCACAATCACAAATGATGGGGTGATGTTCACAGCATGTGCAGGGTCATGTATAAATGCAACACACATTCACAGATCTTATAACATCTTAAAACAATGCTACTTGTCTGCTAAAGTACTGCTGCTTCTTCAGAGACCTTGGCTTTAAAGGCTACAGAAGAAGGAAATTTCACAATCAGTGCTTTGTTTCTCGTTCTCGCAACAGAGTTTTAAACCGGCTGAATTGGCTTGGTAACCTGACACACTCCCATTGTTAAATCATATTAGGAATGAAGTCATCTTAGCAATAAAGAGGCAATCCAATCTTCTTTTTAAATGCAGTTCCATCTAGCAGGGCTGCTGAAGTCACTGCAGTTTGACTCAGCCAGTCTGTGTAAGTCACTCTGGGTTAGAGCCTGTGCCAAATGACTAAATATAAATGCCATTCCACATGAGATTCCGCTTTCTGAGCAGGATGTGCCTGTGCCAGGCAGACTAAACACACCCAGCATAACCATACACACGTGTACAGATGCAAGCACACACACCCACACACACACACACATACAGGTGCACACACACACACAGGTACACACACACACACACACACACACACACACACACACACACACACACACACACACACACACACATATGTGCATGCACACACACACACACATCTGCATGTACACACACACACACGCGCGCGGTACTCACTGTGCTCCCTGCAGACGAGCAGCGTGCAGGTGAGGATTTTGAGCAGCTCGGCGGACACCACGGCAGAGGAGGCCAGGTAACGGGGCCCGTCTCCCGGCAGCGTGCGCGAGTAGCGCATGGTCAGCACCAGAGAGGTGGTCTGCAGCACCAGCACCCCCAGGGACACGTACTTCAGCCGCCACGACGTCACCGACGCAGACACCGGCGGCATGCTCTCCGTGGCAGGGGCCGGGGCCATGGGGGAGATCTCTGCGTTAGACTGTGGGGGCAAAAGAGGCAGAGATGGACAGATTAGCTGGAGACATTTCAGGGTGTACAAACAGCATGCAAGGGGGGACATACAAACAGCATGCAAATGGACAGCACACACAGCACACAGACAGCATATACACAGCAAGCAGACAGACAGTACATAACAC
Source organism: Megalops atlanticus (assembly GCA_019176425.1). Classification (NCBI taxonomy): domain Eukaryota; kingdom Metazoa; phylum Chordata; class Actinopteri; order Elopiformes; family Megalopidae; genus Megalops; species Megalops atlanticus. Next base: position 10,610,618 of record CM032896.1, read on the forward strand.
ACAGTGTACAGTGTTTCTTCCTCTTTCTTACCCTGGCTTTGTAACAGCCAATTGAACATTAAGTTCATGTCATCATGACAACCAATGACACCAGGGCCAAACACAAAAAAGAGGTGCCTTGGCAAGTCCTGCAATGGAGAACCCCTTTCAACCGATGACATGAGATATGACATGCAACATGCAACAAAACCTGCTAAACTGGTGAGCAGGCATCGTGGAACTTCCCAGACTAACTCAGTGCACAGAAGCATTCCAACAGATGAGCTTATAAAACAACATCAAAACTACTTCAATCAGAAGTTCCTATATGTTTGGACATTACATTTCTTTCAATAACAATGGATTGTGTATGGGTCTATGATGTGACAGGTAAATTTTGGATATTATACAGATACATTATATTAAATAATTCTTATCTGTCTCCTCTAGTAAAACATGTACTGTCATCACAGAGTCATCATGGATTCTGTACAAAAATGTCATGTGACCAAAAATGTCATGTGGTGTAAGCATCCCAACATACAAAGTGCTATCATAATGTTAAAATAATAAAACTATTAATTAAATAAACTAGAATGGTCTTGTGAGAATTTGTGATGAAATGCGTACAAGCAATTGTGTTTTTAAACTATTATGTTGCTTGAAAAAACTCTGTCCCAAACATAGGTTTTACCAAATGTCATACAATGTAATCATGTTGGATCATGTGACTACAAGTTACCCTTGTAACACTGTGACATCACAAAGAAGTCAGTAAGTCTCCCATAAATGCAGAATAATCTTTTTGAACTTGGTGTTCTTTGTGACAAATACGTATATCATTTGGTATAACCCGAGCAAAACAGTAAATGTATCATATCAGTCATACTGAATATCTCAGTCATAAACCAGCCCATGCCCACCTATTAGCTCTTCTTTGACTGTTTAGGTTAATTAAAAATAGTGCTGTCTTTCAGCGAAGGGAGAAATCTATAACACAAAAGGGCTCATCATTTTTGCTGTAGTACGAACTACAAGCCTCTGCAAATCAAAAGTTAAACTAAACAGTAAAGAGTTAGTGTGGAAGTAAGACAATGTTCTAGATGCCATGTCAAAGAGAGGCTCCCATAATTCGAGGTGTGATTAGATCTAATCAGTTTTGTAATGCTTGTTAAAATCTAATTGAGCTTCGGCAAACACAAATGATTCTTTGTGATGTTAATAAAGCCAATTGATTTGAATTGAATGCAGAGAGAAACAGAGAAAACTTATGCCCCATTATCTCAGCAGTCAGATTCCACCTCCAATTCAACCAAATTCCTCAAATTTCGCAGAGCTTTCTGCTTTAGCAGCAACAATCCCCAACTGTGTGAGAAAACCAGGTTTTCTTGTCGGCACAAACATTTTGTGTTGAATTCTGTTCAAAGAAAACAAAGATAAACAGGATAGCCACCATCCCGCAGACCAGCCAGTCATTCTACCACCAGAGGTACGTGCAGTGACCGGAAGATATGAAGCTGAGAGAGAACCTGAAAGGTCAAACCAACGCATGTGCAGTTCTCAAGCTAACAGCTTATCCATCCAATAGCAGTTCGGATAGACAGAGAGAAACCATGCCAGCAGAACAGGGGACAGACAGAAAAACGCTCACACACACACACACACACACACACACACACACATACACACCATGCTAAGACAGGAGTGTTCAGACCAGTTCTGTTGCTGTGCGTGGCTCGGACAGTCTGCTCCATGTGTGGCCGGTCAGGCGCCGGAAGCCGGGTGGCGGACAGACGCGCTGCGGTGTTGTGTGTGTCACACCGGCCTGCCTGCTTCACTCCCTCCTGTTTAAACACAGCTTTTTTCTTCCTCTCCTTCCTCTTTCCTACCCCCCACACTGTAGGCTAATCCCTGCACCTCTCTCTGCCCCCGGATGCTTTACGTTACACACCTGGGAGTCACTTTGTGCTAACTGACTGAGAGCCACACCCCTTCACTTGATATGCTCTGCCACACACACTCTCACACACACACACACACACACACACACACACACACACACACACACACACACACACACACACACTCACTCCAAACCACTCCCACACTCTCTCTCACTCAAACATACACACTCTCTTTCACTAACTCACTCACACACACCCACACCCTCTCTCTCTCTCTCTCTCTCTCTCTCACACACACACACGGAAACCCACACACGTAGCCATTTCTCATCCACAAACATCTTAAATCTGACCCCTTTTTTAAAAAAACTGAGTACACCAGAGTATCATAACATTACATAAGCAGTTTTCCCCCGCTGCAGGGAACAGGAGTGAAAAACGAGCCCACACTGGCGTGGCTGAGTGCTGCCGGGAGCCCAGGGGAGGGGTGGACACACTGGCTCCTTGTGAAGGCCTGCTCCCGCTCTGGCCCCGTCACACAGGCCCTCTCTGTGCACCTCACTAAACTGAGACACATGTACCTCTCAGGCCCCACACAGGGCAACTCTCCACACACACGCGTAAACACACGCACACTGTAAAACACTCACTCTCTCTCACACACACACATGCGTAAACACACGCACACTGTAAAACACTCAATCTCCCTCTCACACACACACACACGTAAACACACGCACACTGTAAAACACTCACTCTCCCTCTCACACACACACACGTAAACGCATACACTGTAAAACACTCACTCTCCCTCTCACACACACACACACACACGTAAACACACACTTACACAAACTCTCTCTCATACATACACTCAAATATTCTACTCCCTCTCTCTCACTCACACACACAGACACTCATACACACACAGTAAAACACTCAGTCTCTCTCACACACACGCTCGTAAACACACACGCATACTCTCTCATACACACACTCAAACACTCTATTCCCTCTCTCTCTCACTCACTCACGCACACACACTCTCAAACCCTTACTCTCTGTCGCTCTCTTTCTCATACACACACACACACACACACACACACACACACTACACACGCTCAAAAGTATGGTAAAACGTGTGTGACGGTTATTCTGCTTCTGGGCAGCGGAACACCCAATGGTTCCGGATTTTCCCTGCCACGCAACATTGGTCGGTGATGTCATGCGAGAGAACGCAAAGCCTCCTCTGGAATGAGTATTTCCACATGCCACGCACACTCGACCCCACGTGCATTATCTCTCGGGGGGCAAAGAAACGGGTTCGGCTGCTGTCATTTCCAGACATGCGACTTTTGGTCTTAATTATGTGTCTCCAGAGAAATGTGAGAAAGGGCATTATGAAAAGCTTTTTGTTGCTGCAGGGAGTTGGTCTGGGCAGCAAATATTTGTCTAGATATGATTACGGCTGTGTGATGTATGCATTCAGTCAGAGAACATGCTGCTGACACAAGAAGCTGATCCTGGACATGAGATCCTGGACCTTGGTGAGAGCACACAGAGGCATATCCACATTTCGATCTATTCCCTTGCCTTCACCTCATGTAGCTGATCATGTAGCCTTGTGTAGCTGATCACGGCAGAAACAGATGACAGTATGGAAATACCTGCACAGATCTGAAGAGACTTCTGAAGCCCGTGCCAACAAATTGCTCAAAAAAGGCCATGTCACATTCTGATATCCAAATGTACAGCTCCATTCATGCATGTATGTACAAGAGTGGAAATCATTGATCGACCCCACAATTCCCGAGATGAATTTACAAGAAACAGATAATGCCACTTGAATATCTTATGTATTTTTATGACAATTTGTCATTATTTAATTCTTATCTTGCCTTCCATTCTCCGTGTGCTGGCAGATTTTCCCCTTCAACGGAGAGGTCATTACAGTTGCTCATTATTATCACCTCTACATATATTTATGGGCATTGCATCCTGCCTAATCATCAGTGTCACTCACAAGCTTGTTTCCAATGAAGTATGAATGAAGGTGTTGTAGACTGAACCCACAGGTGAGCTAATGGTTGTGTTAGGTTAACTACACACTCTGCATTAGCACAACGATGCTGTTGTAGCCCCTAGATGCTAAATCTGTCCACAACTATCCTTACTTTTCTGCACGAGTGCGCTGTGCAGCTATGAACCGGCAGACTCTGATGGACAGATACAGAAAATATGATGACCAGTAAAGTTGTTTAATTAACATATTTTGTTTCATATCTTTCCCTTGAACGAATCGGGACCAGCTGTCTCTAACCAGCTTCACAGTTCCCCAATTCCCATGATTTTTCAGCATGTTTTTAAGGAAGAAAGTACAGCTTCAATGACGAATTTTATTGCTACAGTAGTCCAATTCCTCTGAAACTTGGTTGCTTTACAAATGGAACAATGGGGAAATAGTTCTGGAGGAACATGTTCTTTTTCTTTTCAGCATGGACACACTTGCAGATGCTCTGCAGCAAATACCAGTCTCACGTGGGTTTTGGCTGTGAGCCACAACAAGCCATTGAGCAAGCCAATTTATTAGCAATATTATCACACCATCATAACTTGACAGTGACATACAAGATAAAGTATCAGAATTAGCATTAAAGGTGTAAGTAATATATTTGCTCACAAACAGTGCGATATTTGAGCACTTACCATTACTTTCAAAGATAAAAATATCTAACTATTTATACTTCCAGGATTGTGGGAAACATTTTCTTTAGCTGAGCAATGCTTGTTCTGGGCCCCACGGGACAAAGCACTATTCCTGGCTAAAATAAAAGTCTGCATTATGTGTTTATTTTATAAGGGCTTCAAACGTATAGTAACATTAACAGAAAGGCTTCGGTTGTATTTTTTCAATAGCACAAACACGCCGAACTTATAACTAACAACTAAGAACTAGTAGCCCATGCTTGTTAAGCGCTGTCAAATCCCAATCGATAATTCAAACAGCTAAGTATAAATCAAGGACAGACTGGAACAACTGAAAACAAATAGTGAACAAACACCAGCATGCAGAACATGACACTGGAAACAATTCTCCATACAGGAACGGCCTGAATTTCAGGTTAAGCCGCATCAACAGATACTCTCAATGAAATTCTGAATGCCACGCAGACATCTACCCCCTGCACATCAGGAGGCAGGTTTTCAGAAAAAACTGGTCTGATGACTGTCAGTTACTCTCACTACTGCAGAGCTTAGTTTTGATCAATCGGCTCACTATCATTGAAATGATGAAATGTTAAAACCACCCCTAAATTCGAAGTTAAAAAATAGAAATAAGACAATTTCCCGTGTTGTCCTAATAACATGTCTGTTCATACCCTGTCTGATTTATCGTTAAGCACTGTAATGTAACTACACAGATGATCATACACACTGCTAGTAATAACTGGATAGTCTCCACGCACACAAAAGGAGTCAAGTTAGGCTATTATTTTGCTACCAACCAGGAGCGTGAACGAACCGGTGAGACTTTAACTAAGTTAGCTGACTACACTTTCAATGTAATTCACAACGGCACTTTATCTTAGTTAGCCAACGTTAGCAAGACCAACGTTACCGTTACTTTCTAAAGGTGAAGTCAGCTACCTAGCTAAAAGTTAACTAACGTTACGTTAGTCAAATTGAATGAATGTTAGCTCAGTTGTTAGCTACACTTTGAAGGTAACAGCTCGGTGTTACATTTGTTTGTAAAATAAACATCATACAAGTAAAACCCTACTTGCGACCTTGCTAGCTGCATCATCAACACTTCTATTGCGGTTCTGAGTAACTTTAGGTAGCCAGCCAAGTTCGCTAACTAGTTACCTAGTTAGACTAACCTATAGCTTCTTCTGCGCGCCTACTGATATCAAGCGAGCCAGAAAACTTCCTCCTTATTGTGCACTTACCACTCGATTTCCAGGGACGTAGCGTTGAGGAGCGATCCAGCCTATGGCAAGCCGTTTGTCGTTTAATCCTCCTCTCAAGGTATCACCAAGCTTGGGGTATATGTACACGCGAATGATTCATTTCAGCTAGCGTCCCATTAATCGCTTGACAGCTCTGGTTGAAACCAACTCCAATTGCTTCGTTATCATTCCATTACTGTCATTTAGCAGACGCTCCTATTCACAGCGACTTTCATAGCCTAAAGTTTTACATGTTATCCATTTATACAGCTGGAAATTTACCGAGGCAATTCTGGGTTAAGTAGCCTACCTTGTGCAAGGGTACAGCAGGAGTGTCTGACCAGGGAATTGAACCAGCAACATTTCGGGTACGAGTGGCTCCTTACCACAGCTGCCCTGATCAGAAGTGTGTAATTTGAAACAAGACTTGAGTTTCACCATGCTCGACGTTGTTAGGCGTTGCGCTGAAAGGTAGCGTGCTATAGGCCGACAGTTAACAAAGACGAAGTTAAAAGTGTAGCCTATTCTGTGAAATTATTCTGTTGATTTTTATTCGGTTAAATTACATATTGTAGTTTACATTCTGTAACGCGATGAGGTGATAAAGGACGCTTCAATTTCAGACAAAAAACATTTTTTTCGCATGACCTTGCAAAATGCAATTTTTGAGACGGAATTCAATTTCATAAAATTGATTAGTTTAAATACTTTCAACGGTTACATCTAGGCTCTGTCTCACCACCTTCGAGCACAATGTGTAGCAAAGACTAGCAAACAAATTAACAATCTTTTAAACTGCAGAATCGCTGCAAATCATATATCAGTCAGCATTTCCTGAATTTGGACAGAAATAAAGAGTAATTATCCACAAGTTAAAATAATATGTGTATATAAGAAAATGCTAAACATGTTTAAAATCAATAAAAATTATATAATTCTATGTGAAAAATAAAATTGGTACTCATCATACCTACTGGTATTGATTTTTCAACGAATTAATCGTTTGATTAATTGAGGAAAGCAAACAACGGTTTTAACTAATAATCGGTTTAAAGGCAAGGCCTGTGCCTCCTCTGTTTCTACTTTTCCGACTGCCACTGGTTTCGTGGTCGTTTAGGGAACCGCCACTACCTATTTATCTGAAACCCAGCTGCTGCTATCCAGGTAAGATTTTCCCTTTCTTTTCCTCCTCGTTTCCTCTCATCCCTAAAAGTCGCGCCCCTCTACAGACACCTGGTGTCGAAGTGCACAGTACGTGTTAGCAACGAAACAAGTCGGGCAGCTAGACATACCTGTGACTCCCATTTTAAATCTATGTCTTGCTTTGCTAAATGAAATATAACTATCGTTGCATTGATGTTAGCAAAACTCAAAAGTATTCAGATAATGACCTTTTGCATGAGGTATTCTGTTCTCATCTTAGTGGCTGGCTATGCATTGCACACATACAACCGCATCACTGACACAGAACACAGTTCTTTTATTAGCTCCTGCAAAACACCTGCAAGTAAATCACACACGGAGCTCTGGAAAAAAATGTTTATTAATGTATTTAGGTACCTGTCAATCACTGGTATGTTATTTGTTTTTTTTTTGTTTCAAATAAACATGTTTGTCTATTAAAATCAATAACTGTATCGTGTACAAAGCTGAGGACCTCCTCGGTTTTGTAACAATGATATACCTTTGGTAAACATGTTAAAATGGTACAGTGAACATACAATATACAGTGCATATAAAGATTCATTTGGGTGTTGAGAAGCTTTTTTGAGTAACAACTAGACCAACAGCCAGAAGCATACACACATTACGCTGCCAATACATGGGCGAGAACTTTAAAAGCTTTACATGTAGCTCTCTCTTCTTTAAAAGGGGATGTCGCAAAATGCGTGTGAGGAAACAAGAACGTGCATCATGCATGATTAAACATTCGGAAATAGGTCCCGTGCGCCTTTTCAGTAAGCCTCCACACCTTTTTGTTTTATTTTTTTGTTCTCTGGCTTTTCACGTGACAGCAGTGTAGCAGAAAGCTCTGGATTCAACACAGGTCTGCAGTGTCAAATGACTCCTTACAGAGTGAAACGTCCGGAAGAGTGCAATACTCAGGTTCAGGTGTAGTTTTTATAAAAAAGGTGAATTAAGACAGGAACACCAAAATATAGCAAAAGTGATTAAATACATATAAAATGCATGCTGCAGTTTAATAACAGACCTCAGAACCAGTCACACTGATAGAAACTGTTATAAGAAGATTGAGATTAACTGGAACAAAACTGTAACAACTGTGTGCCCAACCTGTACCTGCACACTTCCCATAAAGAACAATAGAAATCAAACCAAATTTTGACAACAACCCTGCCCCTTCCCAATCTCACTTCAACACAGTGATAATTGCTCTCTAAGAACAAAACAAAAAAAGAACAAAACAGAAGCAGGGAGCACCTAGGGGCTCTGTCTGTGACAGCATTAATATGTGATCATACCAGTATTACCAAACATATGTATAAACTGAGATGAAAATTAACAATGAAAAAGCTAGATAAACACTAGAAAATGAAACCCAGAGAAAGTGCTCAACAGGACATACCAAGGACACCCTAACCATAGTCATGACCAGGCTGTATGGTTTGATGAATGCATGAACGCAAACACTTTCCCTGGGTATGTGTTCTGACAGAACCACGCTGGGTGGCCTCTGTTGTAACACTGACAGTCAGAAAAGGACTTTGGGCTTTGTCTTTCCATCCGTTTTCCGCTTTCCTGGTCTCCTCAACACAGAGGTGCTCTGTGGCAAACGTCAGTGCGCAGGCCCCACCCCTCCCTCATACTTTCTCCGTTAAGCCAAAATGGCCGTCGTTCTCAAGAGGAAAGATAGGACTGAGGGAAGAGTCCAGTGCAACATAGTGCAGGTCTTCAAAGGGTCCATCACAACTAGAGTGGAGACGAATCCTCAATATGACACAGATACATTACCCCTGATTTTGCTTTCACTTGAAGTATTGGGGAGGTGACTATTTGAATTGTGATATGTATAAACTCTGTAACTGACAGACTGGTTTGTAATTGCCAGTCTTTTTTGTCAGGGAAGTAAGCTGTGAACAGAGTTCACTTAACTAACCAACAATACAGCAGGGAGAAAAAGAGGGGAGGACGTTGCAAGTCACACAAGCATATTCCTCATGAAAAAAGATCGAGAGGGCTCCTGCAAGCAGACACATCCAGTCCATACTGCCCATTTGTCCTGCTTTTCACTGGTTTCATTTTCCTCAAATAACATGACTTTTTTTTTTAAAAATCAAAACCTCTAAGCCTCCTTTACTCTGCCAAGCCCTAAACCATGCCGTCCTTGATTTTTAGCTCAGATCACAAGATCACTTGTAACACATGTAGAAAATAAACAGTCCACTTATTCATTCGCGTTTGGTTTTCCTGCTGGAATTAGCAGTTCATTAGGGACCATCTCACAGGAAGTGGTCCATATGTAAACAGTAGCAGAGGGGGGCAGTGAGGACAGGACAGGACAGGAAATTAGTGCAATACATGACAGAAAGTGTAGGAGAGGGAAATGCATAGGGCTGTGTGTCTGTGCACCAGAAGGGGGTATAGAGACCATCTTTATGCATATGCCTTGCATGCTGCTGTGTGTCTGTGTGCCTGTGGAGGGCGACAGAGTGTCTCTAGGCATACGCCTGCATGCTGTTGCCCCGGGGCTGCATCTGCTGCATCTCCATCTGGCCCTGCTGCTCGGGAAGGTGGGTGCGTCGGGGCAGGGCCAGACCGTTCCCCAGGGGGGTGGGGCTGGTGGTGACGTCAGACCAGTCCGAGTTGGAGTGGGGAGAGGAGGAGGACCAGGGGTCGGGGGACTCCGGGGACGGGGTGAGGTAGGGGTGCTCGCCAGGGGCGTGCGGCATGTGATGGGGGGTGGTGGATTCCGACCCGGCCGTGGTGTAGCTGTGCTGGGAGGGAGGGGTGGGGTACGGATCAACGGGGCTCAGGTGGTAGGGCGGAGGGGGTCGCCACTGGGCGTCGGCCGGCCCGTGCAGGGAGGGGCGGGAGTGGGGCTGCTGGTACCTCAGGCCCTGAGCGCAGTGAGGGTGAGCGGAGCCCTGCTGCAGGCGGGGCTGCCCCTGGCTCTGCCCGCTCCCCGGCGCCATCATCTGGAAGGCGACGACGGGCGAAACGTGGTCTTGGTTCAGAGGGACGCTCATGGAGGGGTGCGGGCCGGACGAGCGAGGCTGGGGCAGGCCAGGGTGAGGGACGGAGAGCTGGGAGGGCAGGAGTCCGAACGGCGGGCCGCCGTAGCCGTGCTGCGACTGCCCTGCCCAGCCCTGCTGCTGGCCCAGCATGTGAGTGACGGACGGGAGGAGGGGCGTGTGAACGTTGGGCGGAGCCGCTCCGTTGGCCTCTCCGCTGCAGGCGTGCGGCGACTCCAGGGAGTTGACCGGCGACAGAGCAACAGAGCTCGGAGCAACAGAGACGGCTGCCTCCCTGCTGCCAGCCTGAGGGCCGTTACTGCTCCCCCCTTCCCCGGTACCCCCGGCGACAGGCCCCTCCCCTCCCGTTGGCTTCTTCCTGCGCCTGGCCTTCACATCCTTTGGCTCCTTCGCCGTGCCCGCTCCCGCCTTCACGCCCCCACGCCTGTTCTTCTTCCCTTGGGGGCGCTGCCCCACGAGCCCCCCGTTGCTGGCGCAGAGGGAGGGGTGGCCGGCAGCCCCTTGCAGGTGGGCGGGGCCGGCGTGCGGGCTGTGCATCAGGTTGTACTCGTCCAGCAGACGCACGATGTCGTGGTGCATGCGCTCCTGGGCGATGTCCCGGGGCAGGCGGTCCATGTGGTCACTGATCTCCCGGTTGGCGAAGTGGTCGAGCAGGATCTGCGCCGCTTCGAAGCTGCCCTCCCGAGCCGCCAGGAACAGCGCCGTCTCCTCCTGGGGGAACAGAGCCACACAGGAGACACAGTGAGAGGAGGAACACACACGCCTCAGACCAGACTCACAGACAGACACAATCGTCACAGATGTACAAGGATTTGGAGTGACTGGTAATAAACAAGGACAAACTGAAGTTGGAGAACAAAGGGGTGCAGATGACACACAAAGGAATATTGAGTCGTGTACATTGATGCACACACACACACACACACACACACACACACACACACACACACACACACACACACACACACACACACGCTCACCTTGTTGTCCTGCATGTCTCGGTTGGCTCCGTTCTTCAGCAACACCAGTGTAGCCTCCACATTGTTGACCGCTGCTGCCCAGTGCAGAGCTGACTTGCCTGAAACAGAAAGATATTGGTGAGAGGGTGGCGTCAGAGTTCTGGCTCAGGCTCAGGTCTCAGCGCCTCCTGGTGAGTGTATGACTCTGCCTACCCCTCAACGCTCACTGTATTCACGCAGAGCCGGAGCCGGTCAGTCTGCCGGTCTTACCGTGGTCGTCCACCGCGTTGATGTCAGCGTGGCAGTGCACCAGCTCCTCCACCATGCCTTCCACAGCAAGGCGGGCCGCGAGGATCAAGGGAGTGGTGCCGTCGTTCATGCGAGCGTCCAGCTCTGTCGCGCGGTTCCTGAGGAGGATCTGAGGGCGGGGGGAGAGGGGGGTGTGAATCAGGGGTTGGTGGGGGCAGGGGAGTGTGGATATTGTGTTGAACTGGTGAAAGGGTGAATGAGTGAAAGAGTTTGCAGTGGAGTGTCTTCGGTTTTTAAGCAGAGCTCTCTGTGGTGGGCTGGGGAGGGATTTTTCTGGTACACCTTGTGGTGGGAGGAGAAGGGGGGGTATCCGAATACGACCTCCTTGGGTGGAGTTTACCTGGCACATGCCCTGTGGGAGGGGGAGGGGCTTACCTGAAACACGCCCTGCGCATCCGCGGCAACGGCGGCGTGCAGCGGGGTGCGGCCCATGTTGTCGTGGGCGTTGGCGTCGGCCCCGGCGTCCAGCAGCCTCTTGGTGGCGTCGGCGCGGGCGTAGCGGGCGGCCAGGTGCAGGGCGGTCTCGCCCGTGCGGTCGGTCTGGGCCACGAGCGAGGCCCCGCCGGCGATCAGGTCGCTGATGATGCAGGCGCCCGGCTCGTCCGCCCCGCTCTCCTCCTCCTCCTCCTCGCCCTCCCCCAGCAGGCTGCAGCACTCCGGGGCCCCGTCGCTGCGCAGGGACGCCAGCATCAGCGGCGTGAAGCCATCTGAGAGACGGGGACAAACAGCGTCACAAAACCCCCCCACGGGCACCACAGCCAGCAATACACCATGGCTCGAATTCAAGTGTCTACGTACTTGCAAACAGACATATCTGTATAACACACACAAACTGAAACAGATTACATTACATTACATTCATTCAGCAGACGCTCTTATCCAGTGCAACTTCTAGGACAAAAGAACAGAAGTGTATCCATTCAAGTTGAATGAGCAACAGCGTCAGAGCAGGCTAGCAACACTCGCAGACCAGCGAGTGTGAACATAACATTATTCAAGCCCTACCCTAAGTTAACTTGTGCAACCTGATCAGACAAGGGAAGCCGAGTATTATTGGCTTACTTAATACTAAGTATTAGCCATGTATTAGTCACTAGATCACAGAATCCAACACACATTGTGATAACAAACAAATACACACACAGGTACACACACACGCACACACAGACCCAAACACAGGAACACATGCACACGTCACAGTACCTGGCCCTTTGACATTGACGTCCAGGCAGTCGACGTCGAGATCAGACTGGGGCGGAGAGAGAGCAATGTCAGCTGCTTTGTGGTGCTGTCGTGTCCACTCGCGACAGTCGACCCCACCCACCTCCACCCCGTTCTCCAGCTGCAGCCAACGAGAGACAGGGAAAAAGTGTTTAGATTCAGTGGAATGGGTCCAGACAAACATCTACAGAGATGTGTTTAAACAAATGTTCTAGCTGAAAACCAGCCAGGCTACGCTCAGAGTAAAAACCAATTTTACAAACCTTTGCTTTCTTGGGCTGTGGGTCGTCCGGCCAGTGATGCTTCTGATTGATACTTATCATCCCGCCATCCTGGGGTTTCACAATGCTCCTGGAAGAAGCAGAGGAGGATCAGGGACATCCAGTTACTATTTACACACATCTGAGTGAATAATAGTGAGTGCTCAGCGTAGAACAGTGAGTGTAGTATCGGCAACACTGACACAGTATAGAACAGTGAGAGTAGTATCAGTAACACTATCTCAGTGAAGAAAAGGGACCATAGTATTAGTAACACTGTCTTAGCGTAGAACAGAGACTGTAGTATCAGTAACACTATCTCAGTGAAGAAAAGGGAACATAGTATCAGTAACACTGTCTCAGTGTAGAACAGTGAGAGTAGTATCAGTAACACTATCTCAGTGTAGGATCAAGATCACTTTGCCTGTGGTCCCTGCAGTGATCGGTAAACTTACTTCATGCTGAGGTCGTCCTGGCCAAGGGGCTCGCGGCGTTTGTGGTCCCTGGTGAGGAAGCCGTCAGGCAGCCAGAGAACGCCGTGTTTGCGCCTGCGCCTGGCCGCCAGCACGCCCAGCACCACGATGAGGACGATGATGACCGCCGCCACAGCGATCAGGTACAGCATGTGAGGCTTCTCAGGCTCCCTGGGAACGCCTGCAGGGGGCGCACAAGTAAACACACCCACACATCTTCAACCAAAAGAGCAGACTCTTCTGTTCCACCCAGTCAGAGCAGTGCCATTATGATTTTATCTCAGATTTGAATTCATCTTATGAGCTCGTAATTGCCCTTGCAGGTTTGCCAAAATTCGTGGCGAAATCTGGAATACGCACAGGCACACTGATATTGTACCTCGGTTTAACACCTTAAATGTTGTGTGTCCGGTCCTACGAGCAGGATTATCAGTTCTTTCAACCATCTTACACACTGGCAGGCGGATATTAAACATTCTCTCTTTTGCCGATTACTGTTCAGCTTTGGGTTTCACTGCGCAGTTGATGAAACGTAAGCATTCTATAATGTACTGTGCTGTTAGTGGTTACTGTTTAACCACAGAAAAGCGGTGCAAGAGCAGTGCAATAGGATATAAAATGATAAGATATGACGACAAGGGTGAAAAACACAGGAAGTGGAAAATAACACATGTACAGCTCATGTTGTACAACACAAGTGACACAAACACCTATCTTCCGTCAATTATATTTTATTTTCAAAATTATTGTATAAGCTTGCTCTACTCTCTATGACCAGGGGTGGGACACTGTTGCTGAGTCCTGAGGTGACCACACACAGCATGACACCCCCAAGGGGTGTGACCCGGGTGTGTGAGGAACAGCGGGAGGGGTGGGAGAGGACTCACTGTCGACAGACAGCAGCGGGAAGGGCAGGGTGGAGGCCTGGTGCTGGGCTGCGATGTAGGAGGCGGCCTGGTCGGCGCTGGAGAAGCACTCCGCCGAGCTCTGCACGCACTGCCGGTTATCGATCTCCAGGAACACCTTGGACCTGTAACACGCCACGCAGACACCGGGCCTCAGCGTTTCTCACAGAATCAGCACCTCTCATCTTACAGGGGGACAGAACAGCATGCAGAGCTCACCCACTTCATAAAGGAGACTGATATCAGCACAGGAAATGTCGAGAAGAGATAGGGAAAACAGAGAGAGAAAACTAAAGGGGTGAGAAAGAGAGAGAGACAAAGAGAAGGAGAGGCAGAGGGAGAAAACCAGAGATAAGACAGAGGAGACAGCGAGAAGCAGAAAAATGAAGAGGAGCATTGTGCTCCCACCCTTATAATTTTAATTCAATTTGACTAGATTAAAAGAGACAGTAATAACCTCTACAAATTCAGCTTACTAATACGACAGGCCTGTCCTGTAATCAGCCAAACAGTACAGCTGGCCTGAAACAGGACAACCTTGTCTAATCCTCCTCTGCACAGGAATGGGGAAGGTCAACCCACCCACTAACTTGACTATGCGTGACGCACCTTTTTGGACTAAATGCGCCCAAGACGGAAACACATCCCCAAACCCAAAAGCTTGCATGAGAGAGAGAGAGGGTGGAGACAGACAGGAAGAGACGGAGCCCTTACCCCCTGACCTCCCTCTCCAGTTCCCGTTTGAACTTGTGCTTGGGCGTCAGGCCCGCGCCCCGGCCCCCGCCCTCGCCCTCGTAGTAGGGGTAGATCATGAGCTGCTGCTGGGCGTCGGTTTTGACGCGCAGGTTGGTGCGGAGCAGCGCGCCGAGCGAGCGCAGGAAGGTCCTGAGGACGGCCAGCAGCTCGTCCGGCTGCAGCAGCACCACCACCACCAGCGTGCCGTCCGCCAGCCGCTCCGCGCCCGCGCCCGCGCAGTCCAGCCCGTCCCAGCCGCACTCCGACGTGTTGCAGCCCTCGTTGCAGTGCCCGTTGCCGTAGTGGTCGGCGCAGTACCTCTCGTACCTGTTGGGGGGGGAAGGGGAGGGGGAGAAACGGGAAAACGGTAAATGGACTGTGTTTATATAGCGCTTTTTGTACTCATTTGAGTACCAAAAGCGCTTTACAGGTTTATGCCTCACATCTACCTACCAGTGGCAGAGGCTGCCACGCAAGGTACCAACTAGCCAATGGGAGCAGATTGGGGTTCAGGACACTTCAACATTCTGCCAGGAGGAGCCAGGTGCGAACCAGGGACCTTGCAATCCCCAGTCGACTGCTCTACCTCCGGAGCCACTGTCGCCCCTGAATGGGGTCAGGGGAATGGCTGTTAATATTACCGTTTTCTGTCTACGGCACCGGTGAGTATGAGTGACGTACTTGCAGGCGCTGGGCGGGGTCTGGCACTCGAAGCCGTCGAATAGGCACCCCGGGTTGTCGCACTCGGGGTCGCAGCGGCCGTTGCGGAAGAGGTCCCAGCAGGGGGCGTCGGCCGTGCAGTTTTGCCAGGGCAGGCGGTGCAGGGTGCAGTCCCCTTCGTCCCAGTGGCACTCGTGACTGTTACACTGCGGGTCGCACACCCCGTCCCGGGCGCGGGCCTCGCACTCTGGGTAGGGGCAGGAGGAGGCGGCGGGGGGCGCGTCCACCCCCACCCGCTCGCAGTGCGTGCCGGAGAAGGGGGCGGGGCAGCGGCAGGTGTACTGGGCGGGGCCTCGGGGCTCTTTGACGCAGGTGCCTCCGTTCTGGCAGGGGAGGGACAGGCAGCTCGGAGCGATCTCGCAGCGGTGCCCGGAGAATCCCGGGGGACAGCGGCACTCGGGGCCCCCGCCCACGGCCTCCTGGCAGCGCCCCCCGTTCTGACAGCGCAGGTGAGCGCAGGTGAAGCCCTCCAACTCCGCACAGGTATGGCCAGAGAAGCCCTGAGCAAAGAGACGGAAACATGCCATGACGCACACAGCACATTCTATAAGGCTCATAAATGCACCTGTAAACGCACACACCTATTTCAATACACAGGTACGTATGAACACTGAGGCCCCTTTCCATGCCTTAAACAAACATCTTTATATTTGGATGTAAGTGGTTCTTTCCATCCTTAGACACACACATTTTGTTCCTTCTCTGGAGTCCTACCTGTGCTTTGTTGTCTCCCCCCTTCCATATGCAGCATAAGGACAAGATTAAAAAGTTGGAATGAGAAGCAGTACAGCTGTATGTGTGTGTGTGTGTGTGTTCTCAGAGGAACAGCAGCGTGAGTGTGCACAGTATTGGCACAGGTCTTACCGGTTTGCAGACACAGGTGTATCCATGCACTGAGCTGCTGTTCATGGAGCAGGTGCCCCCGTTGAAACACGGTTTGGACTGACACAGATCCACCATTGACTCACAGTGGCGTCCTGTGGCAGCGTGGGAGGAGAGAGACACACAGAAAGAGAGTGAGGTAATGGGGAAATGTGTTTCCCTGTAGTTTTGTTCCAACCCAGGAGAACATTATTGTCATTTACTGTCATTTAGCAGACACTCTTATCCAGAGTGACTTACATAAGTTACGATTTTAACCACTAACACAACTAGATATTTAGTGAGGCAATTCTGGGGTAAGTACCTTGCCCAAGGGTACAACAGTAGTGCCCCAGCAGGGAATCAAACCAGCAACCTTTTGGTTACGAGCCCTGCTCCTTACCACTATGCTACACAGCTGCCCACAATGCCTCTGTACCTCATCTACACTCAGATGTGTTATTTTTTTATACAGAGGTGTTTTTTAGTGTATGCGTAAGAGAGAATATACGTACCTGTGTAACCTAGGCGACACCTGCACTGATAGTCATTGGCCAGCTGCACACAGTCCAGGGTTCCAGGGGCCTTGCAGCGTGCAGGCACGCACTCGTTGAGGTCACCCTCGCAGTACTGGCCCGTGAACCCGGGCGGGCAGGAGCAGGTGAAGCGGCCCAGTCCATCCACACACTGACCCCCGTTCTGACAGCGCGGCCCCGAGGGGTCCACTCTGGCATCGCACTCATCAATATCCACCTCACACTGCGGCCCTGTCACAGAGCGGGGAGTCAGTGCAAGGAGTCAGGGCAGGAAACAGCTGCCATGCCTCACTTTCACACACTCAGAGAATGAAGAGGTCTTTTCCTGAGGGCTCTCTCACTCATTTGGAATTACATTATATTACATTACATTACGTTACATGCATTTAGCAGATGCTCTTATCCAGAGTGACTTCCAGCACAACAGAACATAATTTTATCCATTCAAGTTAAAAGAGCAACAGTGTTAGAGCAGGCTAACAATACTCCCAGACCAGTGAGTGTGAGCATAACGCCATTCAAGCCCTACCACAAGTTAGCTTGTGCAACCTGACTAGGCAATGGAAGCCAAGTACACTAAACCACAGAATCCAAAATGCATCATAATACTACATGTAAAGTAAACATCAGTCCTAGAGGTAGCAGGTGTTAGGGGCTGAACCCTGCGCCCCCACAGCAACAGTGCCTCATATGAACGTCTCAAACACTGAAACACCTGACAAACCCACACTCACACCCACACTCGTGCGCTGCTCACCCTGTGTCCCTGTGGGACAGATGCAGGCGAAGCTGTTGACCAGGTTGATGCAGGTGCCGCCATGTTGGCAGGGGTGGGACTGACACTCGTTCACGTCATACTGGCAGTTCACCCCCTGGTACCCGGCCTGGCACTGCCGTGGAGACAGCCTCATTCAAACTCTAACAGCGAAACTCTGAGTCTCACTGATTCCGACGAACATTCAAACTCTTACGCTGATTATGACATTCACATTTTCACTGACTCTAACAGATCTGATGTGCTGTTGCCAAAGCATTATCTTATTCTACACTGGTCATCACTGAAAGTACAACACGAAAGTACCTCCTGCGCACAGCTGATTCTGTTCCAGTACATTGCAAATACGATCATGCAAGTGATTAACAACGCAACCAGTAAATATGCAACCCGCGATGGGAACATAACCTGCTAGCTGTCTTTATGTGAATCAGCACAGACGGGCAGGTGTGTGTGGAGGTGTGCACCTACCTCACACGTATATCCTCCCTGGTGGTCCTTACAGGTGGCACCGTTGCGGCAGGGGTTGGACAGGCACTCATCCACCGGCTCCTGGCAGTAGCTGCCAGCGTAGCCGGGCTGGCAGTGGCATCGGTGAGTGCCGTCCGCGTTCTCGCACCACCCAGCGTGCTGGCACACTTCCCGCACCGACACACCTGGCAGGAACACGCCAACATGCGCTCCAGATCACACGGACACACAGGTGAGCAGGCGAAGTGCGCTGTGACTGCGGCTCAGTGTGTTACAGTGTCAGCGCGGTGCTATTCCAGCACTGTGTGAGGGAGTGGCATATGCTAAGGTCACATGACCTCGTTAGACATCATTGCACCTTATCACCTTTGCGTTGTTGGTTGCGCTGTGTGAGAGCACCTGTCCAGTGACTGAATACAGTACCAGTAAAAAGTTTGGAAACAGCTGATTAATATAATGGGAAGCATTCATTCAAAGACATTTTGACCTAAAGACTTATGCTTAAATTTGTTTCTTAAACAAATATTTGATTTGTTGATTTGATTTGTTTTGTTTATAACACTTTTTTGGTCACTACGTAATTCGACTGGTGTTATTTCATAGTTTTGACATCTTTACCATTATTCTACAATGTGGAAAATAGTAAAAAAATAAAGAGAGAAAAGTGTGTCCAAACCTTTGACTGGTACTGTACGTATAAGTGCACCGCGGGTGTGAGCTGATAGGCTCAGAGCCTGAGGGCCACACCCCCCTCCTCACCTTTCCGGGCGGCGACAGCCTCGCAGGACAGCTCGGGGATGTCACAGTACAGCCCGGTCCAGCCCACAGGACAGCGGCACTTCCACGACTGCCCTTCCTGGTTGCACGTCCCCCCGTTGAGGCACAAGATCCGGCTGCAAAAGTTCACCGGGAACTAGGGACAGCAAGGGGTGGGATTTAGAAATCAGCTTTAAACTATCCGCACACTGTACATATCAAACAATTCAGACAGCAACAATGTTTAAGAAATAAAGAATCTTATCTGGTATGTAGAAGAGAGAAAAAGAGGCTGACAGCAACAGAAACACATAGGGACAGAAGGACAAAGAAAGACTGACAACATGACTACTTTACTACATAGGCCGGAACATACCATGAAGTAAAAAGAAATGTTTGTTTTGTCCCCTAACTGACAGCTGAAGATAAACAATTTCGTTTGGTTTGAAAAAAGGCGCTTCTGTACCTTTTTGATATGATAATAGAAAAGGGTGCCACAGTTGCCTTATAACAAAGGCCTTAAATTTGGGTCAATATGTTGTGCTTTTTCTGCCAACAAAGCAAACTGGTATTCAAATGAATTCCAACAGAGAGACACACAGACATGCAGTACCTGACAGTTGCTCCCTGTGTACGCCATAGGACAGATGCAGCTGTAGGACCCCAGGCCATCTACGCAGGTGCCTCCATTCTTGCAGGGCTGCGAGTCACATTCGTTAACGTCGTACTGGCAGAACTCCCCGGTGAAGCCGGGCCGACAGCGGCAGGAGAACGTGTTGATCCCGTCTACACAGGTGCCGTTATTCAGGCAGGAGCTGCAGGGGAAGGGGGGGCAGACGCACGTGAGGAAAGGGCGCCCCCTGTCAAGCCGTAGAGGCGCACTGCGGGCCCGCTCTTCACAGCCTACCTCTCCGTGCACTCCAGGATGTTGCGCTCACAGCGGAGGCCGTCGAAGCCCGGCTGGCACTGGCAGGCGAAGCTGTTGACGTAGTCCCGGCACCGGCCGCCGTTACGGCAGGGGTGGCTTTCGCACTCGTCCACGTCCGCCTCGCAGCGATCGCCCTCGAACCCGGGCCGGCAGGCACACGAGAAGCTGGCCACGCCATCCACACAGGTGCCTCCATTCAGACAGGGGTCTGAGGGAGGGGAGGGGCAGGGTCAGGACAGGAAGCCCATATATGTGCGACTGTGTGTGTGTGTGTGTGTGTGTGTGTGTGTGTGTGTGTGTGTGTGTGTGTGTGTGTGTGTGTGTGTGTGTGTATGTGCGCATGTGCGTACAGTACCAGTTGAATGTTTGGACACATCTGATTAAGCTAATGGGAAATATGCATTCAAAGACATTTTGAAAGACTTCGGCTTAAATGCTTGAAATTTGTTTCTTAATAAATATAAATAGTGAAGTTGATGCTTATGTGTGAATTTCTTCCCAAAAAATACATTTTATTAAAAAAAAAAAAAAAAAAAAATTTGCTACTTTGAAGGATCTAAAATACAAGACAGTTTTGATTTGTTTAATACTTTTTGGGTCAATGCATAATTCCATTTCTGTTACTTAGTAACAGATGTCATAGTTTTGATGTCTCTACTATTATTCCAAATTACGGGAAATAGTAAAAATAAAGACAAACCCTTCTACGAGTAGGTGTGTCCAAACTTTTGACTTGTACTATATATCTTTGCATGAATATGTAGGGGTGAGTATATGTATGTGTGTGTGTGTGTGTGTGTGTGTGTGTGTGTGTTTAACTCACTGGGGGTGCAATCATCGATGTTGGTCTGGCAGTTGAAGCCGCTGTAACCTGGCTGGCACTGGCACTTGTAGCTTCCCCATCTGTTGATGCAGTATGCCCCATTCTGACAGGGCTTGGTTCTGCACTCATCTACATCCTGAGTGCACTGTGGACCTGCATAAAACCACACAGGGAACATTAGTATATACACATACACACACACGCACGCGCACACACACGCGCACGCGCACACACACACACCTCTCTGGGGATGCTCACCTTGCCAGCCGCTGGCACACTGGCAGCTGTAAGTGGAGTAGTCAGGTGACGGGCGACAAGTCCCTCCATTTTCACAGGGCTGAGAAGCACAAGGATCCAGCTTCATTTCACAGCGAGCACCTGGACGGACACACACACACACACACACACACACACACACACACACACACACAGAAGGGAAAGAAAGAGAAAGCACGCCTGTGACGTCTGAACATCCATCTGTAAAACATAGTCATGACTACTGCTCATTCAGTTTGCATGTATACTGTTTAAATGAACTGCACTCTGAAGTATACTGTATGAAATGTAGCTTGGCTGACACCTAACCACCACAGTGTTACCTGTGTACGGTGGGGTGCAGTGTTACCTATGTAAGGTACAGTGGGAAGTCAGTGTTACCTGTATATGGCAGTTCACAGCGGCAGGTGTAGCCATTGACTTTGTCCACACAGGTGCCCCGGTTCAGACAGGGGTTGGACTCACAATCATCTACGTTCATCTCACAGTTCACACCTGAGGTGGAGTGGGGGTGGCTTTCAATTAAAGGTTACACTTTCAATTAAAACGGTGTTTTAATTGTGATACAGCTGACAGAAAGGTCTCCTACCTGAGAATCCACGCCCGCACCTGCAGGTGTAGCCGTCAGTGCGGTCCACACAGGTGGCCCCGTTCTGACAGGGACTGGACTCACACTCGTCCCTCTTGACCTCACAGCGCCGACCCGTCCAGCCCGGCTCGCACTTGCACTGGTACCTGGAGAGCAGTGTCACTGTCACACCCACCCCCGCCACACAGGGGAGCCAAAGAGCTTCCAACACTCTGCAGACTCAGTCCCTCACACTACAGTAATACACTGTGTTTACCTGAGAAATGTCTCCCACATTACAGTAATATACAGTTTACCTGAGAAAGGTTCCCCACACTACAGGTAATACACTGAGTTGTAATAATACACAGCCCATATCAATGACAATCTCCCAATAGGCACAATAATTATGCCAAATGAACAGAGCCAACAGAGTGTAGCACAGGACAGAACAGATCAGAAAGAGACAGAGGGAATCGGTAGAGGAAGACTGAGGAGTGAAAGTAACAGAAAGGAGGGAAGAAAGAAAGAGACGGGGGGAAAGAGAGAGAAAGACAGAGAGAGAGAGGGTGAGGGTAAGAAAAAAAGAGACAGGAAGAGAGAGCAGGACAAATGGAGAGAGTGGGAAAGACAGAGGGACAGCAAGAGGGAGACAAAGAGGGAGGGAGAGAGATAGAGACAGAGAGCAAGGAAGAGAGAGAGAGAAAGAGGGAGGGAGAAAGAGAGAGATGGCTGTACCCTTCCTGCAATTCCACACACTGTCCGTGACCGCAGGGCTGTGGAGAGCACAGGTCCGCCCCAGAGTGGCACAGGGGTCCATGCGTGTCCGGGGGGCAGCTGCACTGGAAGCCATTCACTCTGTCCTTACAGGTGCCCCCGTTCTGGCAGGGGTTGGAGCTGCACTCGTTAATCTCCACGTTACACCTCTCACCTGGAGGGGATGAGAAAGACGGACACGGACACACACACACACACACACACACACACACACACACACCTTTAACACTGCAGCTCAGATGTGAAACCGTTTCTTCATGCTAAATCTACTGCTTTGGTTTATACGATGTTGTCTGCACTTTAATTTTATCAAATTTTTTACTGTTTCACTGATAATTATTTTCATTATTGTTATTGACATACAGTCAGGGATCTAGACCTGTGAAGACATGCTTCAGTTCAGCTCCCACTGAACTCGACATTCTGGTATGTTTTTTTTTTGGTTATGAGAAAAACTGTTAATGTTTAATCAGATAGTAAATAAAGATAAAATTGGTAGATAAATATCAGTTTAAAAATGTAAATCAGAGGCAAATACAACTACACTAATTTCTTAAAGGAAGAGAATTTGAAAAAGGTCAGAACTGAGAAACAGGATAGGAAAAAAACACAGAAATGAGCACAAAAGAAGCAGAAAATTACTTTTTAAATGATTAATATGAAAAAAATCAAGGAAACAAGGAAAGCATTCAAAGATTCTTGATGTTTTTCAAATTGTGAAATGGTTAGGACAAGCTTAAACTGACAGCTGAGCTGCTGTCTGACTGACTGAAATTTCAAAAGTAACCATGTGAAATGGATGGATTAATGAGCCAGGCCTGGTCAGAGGCTCCTCCCCCACCCACCCCGACTCTGCACACAGCTGTGGTGGCCTGCAGAGGCTGGCAGGAAGCAGCTCCAAACACAGGTTTACGAAAGAGAGAGAGAGCGGAGCTGCTCGCTGCTGGCTTACAACTCTCGCACCGGAGCTGTGGGCAGCGTCACCCTCTAAACTGAGCAAGCCGCTAACGCTGGCACACTCCCCCTCCAGAAAATAAAGCTGGCAAACAGCAGTGGGTGGAAACCGGGGTGGAAAGCCCCGTGGCGTAACAATAACAGTAAACCTCCACAAACACTCATGACACAGTGCAGCCTGAAGGATTTCCAGAGATTTCTCAGCCATTTAAGAGTTACAAATAACTTGGATGATTCAATGCTATTACTTTGTAGACTGCTTCTCAGGAGTTTGTCTAAGGTTAACAAGAAAAATACTGTAGTTCAAGGTACTCTTATTAACAAGAGTTCTCAGTATTCTTATACGGAACATTCAGGGCCTAAAGTCCAACAAGCAACATGTTTACAACTTGAGGCAACTTGAGTTAAGTACCTTGCCCAAGGGTACAACAGCTGTGGCCCACACGGGTACTGAACCACCACACTGCTTCAAAGTTCTTTACTCCTACAGCACACTGCTGCTGCCCTGTTCCTTACAACTTCAACACACTGCTGCTCTTTAAAGCTACAACACAATGCTGCTCAGCTCCTTACCATTATGCCACACAGTTGTCCAGCTCCTTAACACAACACCCCACAGTACTTCACCGCTCCTCAACAATACACCACACTACTGTTCCTCACCACTATACTGCACCGTTCCAGTGCTGCTTACAGCTACAACACGCTACTGTTCCATGGTACCACACCACACTGCTACACAGTGGAGGCATTCAGACAGAGAAAATATTAGGAAAACGTACAGTGAGCACAGGCTGGCAACAGAGACCGCAAGCTGCAAACTGAAAATGGTCAAGACAGAGCTTCATTTCCTAACCACACGGGAAACACATGCTCCAATATAAAACCTTTGCCATGCCAATAAAGCAAGTTGATCTTACTTTAACTGAAAGAGAGAAGAAAAGAGAGAGGGACAGAGAGAGAGAGAGAGAGAGAGAGAGAGAGAGAGAGAGAGAGAGAGAGAGAGAGAGAGAGAGAGAGAGAGCCATTCACTGTGGCAGGTCCTGGTGCTGCAGTACAAGAGGTGTGGTGTGTTTAAGTGTAGATATATAAGGCAAGGTGTGCGTGCATGTGTGTGCGTGCATGTGAGTATATGTGTATGTGAGTGCGTCTGCATGTGAGTGTGTATGCGCGTGAAAGCACGCGTGCGTGTGTGACACCAGGTACCTGTGAAGCCAGCGTTGCACACACACGTGTACGTGTTGATCCCGTCCTGACACACTCCGTGCTCACATGGGTTGCTGGCACAGTCGTCAAAGTTGAACTCACAGTTTACCCCTGAAAACGCACGGCACACACATCATGTGAACACACACAGAAAGGGCCGACACAGTGCTGCAATCCACTAAATATACACCAGGGGGCAGCTCCTGACCCGAGTTTGCTGGCTGGGCCAGATTGTGCCATCTTAGGCCACAACAATTTAAACTGTAGTTCTGCACAATGTTCAACAGCTTACAGACATTCAAAAAATATATATCAAAATATCAACATGAAATACCAGGCTACACCTCAATTGTCCTAACCAAGCATGATATGTGGAAGTGTACTTCAGGGGTTCACGTAATTATATACGTGGAGGTTTTTTTTTTTTTCAAGGTACATGTTAGCATTGTATCTGGAATGGTATAGTCCTTATGTTATGCGTATTGCGTTGCAATTTCATGTCGATCTAAGCACAGTCACATTACATTTGGCACTGACATTCATTCATGTATGGCTAGTGTGGTCCTGTTTGTGCCATAAACTAAATGCATTTTGTAAGTTGCTGTGGATAAGACCTTCTGCTAAATGACAAAATTATAAATGTAACAAAATCTAAGTCAATTTTTTTTTACAGTTTTACATATTAAGAGACTAAAAGACTTGTAATACATGTGAACTGCAAATCGTGTCCTTGAGTTCACTCATGATATTTCATGACGTCTTGCCTGCTGCTCCAGGCTATGCATGCTCTTTTACCCAGCTGATACTGGGGACACAACAAGGTCCTACACTCAAAACACACCCAACAATGGAAGAACCAAACATTTATAAATCACAATTGAGATAGCCATAAACGGTCAACGTTTGCATGATCATACTCCCACCAGACATGCCCCCCCACCCAAGGGCCCCCCCCTCTCACAGGAACCCTCCCCCACTCGCAGGACCCCTCCCCCTTCCCACATGCCCCCTCCCCCCACAGGGCCCCTCCCCATCCCCGCATGGCCCCTCCCCCTCTCCACAGGGCCCCTCCCCACTCCCCAGCTGACCGGAGGTGCCGGGCAGGCAGATGCACCGGTACTCGTTGACCCCGTCCACGCAGCGGCCGCGGTTCTGGCAGGGGTTGCTGTGGCACTCCTGGATGGGGTCCTTGCAGGTCTTGCCGGTGTACCCGGGGAGGCAGTCGCAGGTGTAGTCGGCGATGCCGTCCCGGCAGGTGCCGTGGTGGCAGGGCTCCGGGTCGCAGTCGTTCACGTCCTGCTCACAGGCGGGGCCGCTGAAGCCTGAGCGCGTCACAGGAGAGGCCATGAGAGGCTGCAACACGCCGCGCTGCAACACGCCGCGCTGCACACTCTCACCAACTTTTAGCAGAGAAATCGGGCCACACTGACTGCTCTCAGTACATATTGACCAATTTTTCATTCATCTTGGGGACAGCCCAACAGGTGAGACCTGCAGCAACTCACTGAGCACAAAGCTGGAGGACTGAGCAGCGGCTGAAGACTGCAGTAACATGTGAGTGTGACAGTCTCTGACAGCGTGACAGTTTGTGACAGCGCGACAGTTTGTGACAGCACGGTAGTCTGTGACAGCGCTGCAGTCTCACCTATGGCACATTCGCATTCGTAACCACCAGGCAGGTCGATACACTGGGCACCGTTCTGGCAGGGGGTGCTCGCACACTCATCACGGTCCACCTCACACGTCTTCCCAGCAAAACCTGAGAACACAGACCGAGTGTGACACACTCGCACACTCTCAACAATACTTAAACACACACACACACACTCAAAAACACTTATACTCACACACGCACACTCATACGCGCACACACTCTCAACTACACTCACACACACATACACATTCTCAACCACATGCACACTCACACTCTCAACCACACTCACACACGCACACACACACACCCACACCCACATTCTCAACCACACTCACACACACACATACTCAACCACACCCACACACACACATTCTCAACCACACACATACACACACACACACACTCAACCACACACACACACACACACACACACACACACACACACACACACACACACACACACACACCACTCTCGCACACACACTCTCTCATGCACCCTCACCCACCTGGGGGGCACAGGCAGGTGAAGTGGTTGACCTTGTCCCGACACGTCCCTTGGTTCAGACAGGGGGAGTTCTCGCACTCATTGATATCAATCTCGCAGTGCACTCCCGTGTACCCTGGAAGGAACAGAGGGGTGCTGTCAGCCTACGGGAGCAGAACTCCCAGCAGCACCGGCGCGTCCGGCAGGAACGGCCCTACCTTGCATGCAGAAGCATTTGTAGTCGCCGATCTGGTCCAGGCAGGTGGCGCCGTTGTGGCAGGGGGAGGAGTCACACTCATTGAGGTCCTGCTCGCACCGAGGGCCGCCGTATCCACGCGCGCAGTTACAGGAGAACGAGCCAATTGTGTTCACACACTGGCCATTGTGCTCGCAAGGGTTCAGCCCTGAAGAGATATGCACAAGCACACATATATGTACACACACGTTTGTACATGTACACATATACATATTATATACACATACATTCTCGTATACATACATACACACACAGTGCTCACTGTGCTCACAAAGGTTCAGACCTGCAGAGAGAGCACATATTCACGCATATAGAGGGAAGTGCAAAGGAAGCAGCAGAGAGACGTGCAGAGACAAAGAGATGCAGAGACACACAGACAGAAAGAGACACACAGAGACGCACAGAGACACGCAGAGACAGAGAGACAGAGACGCGCAGAGACACACAGAGACAGAGACGCACAGAGATGCAGAGACAGAAATGCACAGAGACGCACAGAGACAGACAGAGGCGCCCTCTCACCGATCATGCACTCATTGATGTCCTCGCTGCACGTGAGGCCCTTGTAACCCGGCTGGCAGCTGCAGATGAACATGCCGGTGATGGGGTTGGTGTCGCAGCTCAGGCTGTTCTGGCACGGATGGCTGGTGCAAGCGTTGTCCATGTTACACAGCAGGCCTGGAACAGGGCACCACACCCGGGTTACTATGGTTACCCTCACAGGTGGACGTGTTAGTCAGAAAGAGCAGGTTTACCCAGCTTGTTTTGAATTTTTTTCAGTTTTAATCCGCTGATACAGTCTGACAGGCACAGCTCTGACTGGCGAGTCTGTCCTTGTCGAGTCGTGCCCTACCCTAGCCTAGGGATGCACCTGACCTCTTAACAATACATTACATCACATTATTGTCATTTAGCAGATGCTCTTATACAGAGAGACAATTTTATCCTTTTATACAGAAGGATATGTACTGAGACTGTGGGTTAAGTACCTTGCCCAAGGGTACAACAGCAGCAGTGTGTCAGTGGGGTATTGAACCAGCAACCTTTTGTTTACAAGCGCTCCTCCTTACCTCTGAGCCACACCGGTGAATAGTACGGGCTCGCCCGACTCCAACGTGCAAGTAACGGCTCACCTGTCTTTCCCTCGGGGCACTGGCAGGTGTAGGAGGCGACGCGGTCGATGCAGGTGGCGCCGGCGCTGCAGTTGGCCGTGGCGCAGTCGTCGATGTTGACCGAGCAGTCGGGCCCGTTCCAGCCGTTGACGCACACGCATTCGTAGCCGTTCTGCGTGTTGCTGCAGGTGCCGCCGTTCTGGCAGCTGTTGGGCTGCAGGCGGCACTCGTCCACGTCCTCTGTGCACAGGTTACCTGCCGGAGGGCGGAGCCAGATGAGGAGAGAGGAGACGCAGGCGCACACATGCAGACACACACAGACACACACATGCAAACGCACACAGACACACACATGTAGATGGACGCAGATATACAGGCACACACACGAACACACACAGATGCTTCTATGCTGTGTTCTCACCTGTCCACTCAGGTGGACACTGGCAGTTGTAGGTATTGACTCCATCCAAGCAGGTGCCTCCATTCTGACACTGGTGCCCGGGGCAGTCGTCTATGTTGATCTCACAGTTCTTGCCGGTGAAGCCTAGAAAGGATGGTATTCACATTTTAACTGCAGCTGTACTATGTTGTACTTCACTTTGAAATAGAGGTCTTTCCATGTTTGCTTAGACCTGCACCACATGAGGGCATGATACAATAAAACAGCATGCCATGCAAAAAGGCTGAAACTGCTTCACTGCTGGCGGCATCTCACTCTGACAGATTACTGTGTCTAAACTTCACTCCAACAAAAACAGGCTTCCCTTATGACTGCGGATTACAAGCCCCTCTACAACACACGCGCACAAACACACACACACACACACACCTGGCAGGCAGTGGCACTGGTAGCTGGTGTCGGAGGTGGGTCGGCAGGTGCCCGCGTTGGCGCACGGCGAGGGCGAACAGGGCACGTAGAGGCTTTCGCAGCGGCGCCCGGTGAACCTCTCCGGGCACACGCACTGGTAAGACCCCGGCGTGTTGACGCACCGCCCGCCGTTCTGACACACGCCCGGGGAGTCGCACTCGTTCCGGTCGTCCTGGCACTGCTGGCCCTGGTACCCCGCGGGGCACTTGCAGCGGTACCCGCCCCCCCTCTTAAGGATACAGGTGCCCCCGTTGTAACAGGGGCTGGAAACACAGAAGTCCCGTTGCTTGCATTCACGACCTGCAGAAACATCATCCATACAGGGCTCAAGGGTCCTCAAGCAAAGTTGTGTGTATACTTATAACAGTCATAGTAATACTAATGCTAACACTGCTACCAGTACTATCACTACAATAATAATAATAATAGTAACAATAATAATAATAACAGGCAGGAACAGACCTGTCCAGTTGTGGGGGCAGAGACACTGGTACTTGTCTGGGGACAGCAGGGTGCACGTGCCTCCATTTTGGCACGGGTTATTGGGGTGGCACAAGGAGTTCTGGGGCGTCTGGCAGTTGTCCCCCGTGAAGCCCAGCGGGCAGGAGCAGACGGGGCTGCCCGGCACCCATGAGATGCTGGTGCTGCAGGTGCCCCCGTTCCGGCAGAACCCCGGGGTGCAGGGGTCCCGGTGCTGGCAGTACTCCCCGACGAAGCCAGGGCCACACCTACACAGACCACAGCAACCCATCAGCACGAGGGAGCTCCAACCAGGGAGGAAACCTCCCACTCACTTTGGGAAATTTTTCAGCAGGACATTTCTCGAATTCGTTTTAAGCATTGTCTGTGTAGTTCCTCGAACACTTTGGGGATTGCGTAGCATCGGATGGAGGAACTACGCATAAAGGCCAACCCTGAGGAAATTCCAGTGTGTTGGGCACAGTTGTGCGGGTCACATGATTGAATGTTTCCAGGGTTGGCCTTTGTGCGCAGTTCCCGTCAAAGCTGGGTCATTACGCACAGCACAGACCCACCCTGTGCCAGTTACGTAGGTCACAGTTTAACACATCAGGAGCCAGGCGTTGCTCCCAAAAGTGAATTACGACTTTCTCATTTTCCCAACATGGACACCAGATGGACACACGATGAGTTTCCTCAAAGAAATATGTCCAAGCTGTGGCTGGCCTACAGCGTCTGTTCCCCCCTTCATTTCCAAACAGCAGACTATGAAATAAATGGCAAACTATGGACCAACTTCAAAACAGGGTGGAATCTCAGAAACCAAGGGCGCTTAAACGTGACACAAATATCATCACCACATGTTAACAAGGCCAACAACAGGAGGAGAGAGAGAGAGACAGTGAGAGAGAGAGAGAGACAGAGAGAGAGACAGAGAATGAAACAGACAGAGAGGAAAAAAAGAAGGGGGGAGAGAGAAACAGGGACAGAGAGAGACAGACAGACAGAATGAAAGTAACAGAGAGAAAAAGAGAGGGAGGAAGAGAGGGAGACAGTGACATAGACAGAGAGAGAGACAGAGAGAAAAAGAAGGGGGGGAGAGAGAAACAGAGGGGTGGAGATGTGTATCTAGTCATTGGTAAAGAACCTGACTTGCACTGAGATGATTGCTGGCTCAGTGAGGCACTAATTACACATCCCTGAGGAAGAGGTTTAACCTGAAAGGTTTCAGAGAGCATTCTGCAGTACATCTGGCAAAAACGTAACATCTGCAAAGCGATAACGGGCAAAAGTGGGGAGCTATATTTGTGCGTTCTTTCAAACTGAAAGTGAGAAAGAGAAATGTGACACAGGGCATAGACAGAAACTGAGGAGGAGGAAGAGAAGAGTGAGGTGTCGACTGAGTGGCAGAGAGAGAGACTCAAGCTGCAAGCCTTCCTGTCACTTCAGATCTTTCTTTAGACACAGGAAATTAACACTGACACATAGACAGCCATACACAGGAAGACCCTCCACACAAACACACACACACACGCACACACACGTTAGCATCCAACTGTCTCCCTATGTGTGTGGTGACTGTGTGTGTGTGTGTGTGTGTGTGTGTGTGTGTGTGTGTGTGTGTGTGTGGGTGTATGTACATGCGTGCGTGCGCGCATGTGTGTGCGTGTGCGCATATGTGTGTGTGTTCGAGTACATTTAAGTGGATGTGTGTGCGCACATGTGTGTGTGTGTGTGTGTATGTATGTATGTGAATGTGTCAAAATGTGTGTGTCTGTGTGTGGGTGTGTGCGCGTGCATGCGTGTGTGTGTGTATGTGTGTGTGTCTGTGCGCGCGTGTGTCATGCAGTGAAACAGGATGTGGTGAGGCCATGCCAGGTCATGAGGCATGATGGCACGCCGCTTTGTCTGTACTTACGAACACAGAGCAGTACGCTCAATAAAGAACTGCAAAACACTGAGGGAAACTTTGTCTCCATCTCTGCCTCTCACACTGCGGTGTGTGTGTTTGTGTGCGTGTCTGTGTGTGTGCGTGTGTGTGTGCGTGTGTGTGTTTGTGCACGCGCGCTGCCTGTGCCTCAGAATCGTGTTATTAGATCATGTGATTACTGAGCTCTTCCTCTGTGAGACATCCCAATGCTTTCTGATGTGACTGCTGGCCTACAGCTCACAGGAAGGCGAGGAGGCCGTGCTGTCCAGAGACACACACACCTACAGACCTCTATATCTGCCCTCCAGGGAGATGCAGACAGACACGGACAGACATGGGCCAACGTGTCTGGAAAACAGTTTTAATCTAGTCAAAAATATTTTAGTATCACTTATTTAGTATCACTATACACACGACGGAAGTGCTGATCGCCCACACCCACAGACAGGCACATGGTGTGTGAGACACATTTGTCACAGGTCATACATTACAAAACTGCACAATATTACCCTTGCGCCAAAGAAACATTAGCCATTTGCCATTAGCTTTAATCCTAAAATTTCCAGTCTGAATAATATTGGTTAGTTTATAGACTGCGTAATACTGCGTAAGTGGTCGAACATTCGGACTGTCATGACAGCAAAAAAAAAAAAAAAAAAAAATTGGCTCCTCTTTCAGCTTTAAAAGGGCAAATGGTGACAGAGGTTCCTTTCTGTTGGTTAAAATCCAAAGTCTCTATGAACACAGATGTATAGAAACAGTTTCCTGACAAACAAATGAAGTATTCATTCACTCTTTCAGTGAACTTAAACCCAGGGCTGCCCTGAGGACCACTCATGCTTACCCCACACACTCACGCGTGCACACACGCCTGTTTAGCGCACAGCCACAATCGACAGTCAACAACCCACAACAAATCAGTGACTTCATAAGAAACCAGCACCTCATCCCACCCGCCGCCGCACGTCTCAGTCTTTCTCTCCGCGTCTCTGTCTTTCCCTCCCTCCCTGCACCTACACAACTCCGCTCCCACCGTGTGACAAAAACTGCTAAACGCACACGAGAGGGAGAAGGAGAGGGAGGGAGGAGGATGGAGGTGAGGGGACTGAGGAGAGTGGGAGGGGGGAGCTTGGAGTTTCAGTGCGCCGCAGAGGCTGAATCACGCGTCGAGCGCGTGGCACCGATGCCCCATCTCAGAGCCATCAAAGACACAAAGGCATCCATTAGGCACGGACGCTCACATGTGACACCACCAGCACCTCTCCGTGGCTGACTCACATGCAGAAAGCAAAGATGCAGTATCTCTACAACGTGAACTTAATTTAGGCCGCCGCTTTCATTTGGCAGTTTCATTCACAGGTGAGGTCATTGGGTTTGTTCTGTGAAGTTCAAAGAACTCTTTTTTTCCATTCTCTTATTACAAGTTTGAAATGAGTGGGCAAGACAACTTTTTTCATCAAATTTTCCTCTTCAAACTTTTTTACTTGGTAAATCAGACTCAGAATCAGACTACGATTCATATTCTTCCAGGCACAGCTCCAGCTTCAAACACCATCCAGCTTCAACACTGAACTCAACACTAGAACTTCAACACTAGAACCGCATACATAAACCCTGCTCTCTCCACAGAGACTGTAGCAGTGAGACGAGCCTTGTATATAACTACTAATCACTAGAGCTGGGTATGAAAGAGAAGGGTAAAAATTAAAAGCACTCTACTCTCTATAGCAGAACAGCAATTCGAGCAGTCAGCCCTGAGCAGCCACCAGCTCCAGCAAGCCTCACTCTCCCCTCGCTACGTGTCCAGCTGAGACTCTCATGCTCATTCACACAAACACATTAGAGGTTTCCCATCAATCCAGTGTTCATGGTTAATCTGCATTTTACAGGGTTAACACAGTGGGTGACAGCACAGAACTTCTACTAACTGAACAAATATTCAACTCTGTGTTGCTTTGGTCCACCGTACTTCTGTGTCCACGAGGTCCCATTGCTGGTCCAGTACTAGTAAATAGCTAGCTGGAAAAAAATGGTCAAACTTGACAGATTTTAACAACCTCCTGCATCATGGTGTAACATTAGGTAACTGGTAGCTCTCTTTCCCATGTTTTGACATGTTCGTTCACTTGAAGCCAGCAACCAACCACCTTACTGTTAATAAAGTGAAAACAAAGTCCCTCGAGTGGCTCAGTCAGTCAAGGTGATTGCTCCGATGGCCTAGGTTCAAGCCCAGCTGTGTCGTCTGCTGACATCTGAGACCACATCAGCGGAACAAAGCCAATTTGTAGGGGTGCATTACGTGAGGTAGGGGTGAGTGTGTCAACAAAGGACCCCCTATATTACCACTCTCAGCATCCCTCATCTCGTTCAGGTATCTACAAATTGTTTGGATGATGTCATTGAGATGAACCTATCCTCTGAATGTCATGTGCTTCCAGGTGCACTCTGGGACATGTAGTGTGAAAAACTGCATGTGTATTGGAGGACTACATTTGATACACCCTACCCTCCCATTAGAGTGATGTTGTTTCAATGGGATGAGCCTAATGAACTGCTGGTAAGAAGTATTTGGGTGAAAAAGGGGAAAAATGCATACAAACACCATGTGGCTGGACGTGTTCAACCTTAAATAAGAAAATATTTGCCGGAGATCACGTGATTTGCATGCCATTGTACCAAAACTACTTCCCCCTTCATCGTTTCACAAGCTTCCATAAACACGCCTAGTTCTGCTAAATGAAAAATAACACGGCTCGGGTCACACTGGGTACTCAGTAGCCAGCTGACCCTGAAGTGACCCACATTCAAGCCCAGCTCAACTACGGCTATCTCTGAGCACAAACGGCCTGTTTGAGATGGCTACAACACAGTGCTCCTGGATAGGGGATGAAAAATGAGCCTTAAAAAAATAGTCATAAAAATTTCACCAAAACAGAGTGATCGGTTTTCGGCAGTCATCTCAAGTGACACGAGGGATGGACTGTTTATTTCCAGGGCTCTGCGATTTTGTCTTTTTCGCTCTGCTGGGAGTCGTTAGTCCCGGGCCTAACCCCCTGGCGCCGTCTGCACCTGTCTCGGTTCTGCGGGTTCAGTAAATCACTTTTTCACAATTCGTGTGCTGCAGGTTGGGTTTCTGTGAGGCAGCACTCGGCAGCCATGATCTACAGACATGCTGCCACAGACTCTTCTTTCACCTGGAAAGCAAACTCAAACAGTGCCCAAACTGGCTTCGTGTTTCCTAAACTTTACGCATATTATTTTTATTTATAGCGGGGCCACTGGAGGTTAAGGCAGAGAGACAGTGAGAGAGGAAAGAGAGTGAGGAAAAAAGAGTGGTACTTTCTAATCCCTCTCTTCCTCCTCCTCCTCCTCCTCTCCTTCCCTCTGTCAGCACGCACACCTTTCATCAGAGACCAGCCAGAGGGACAGTTATCACATTACACCTTCTCCGCATTTAAAGACGCCTTCCTGTTTTTCATCTCCCCCTTTTTCTCTCCTCTGCCTGCCCCGTGGCAAATTCTACCTGTCAGATCAAACGATCAGCGCACACCCCCCTGTGGGGATGGGTTACCGCCTTCGTACCCCTGGCGCTGTCCGGAACAAAGAGAACCAGTCTGACACGCTCAGGAGATCTGCAGATCGGGGGGGGGCTTGGCGCGCTCTTTCTCCCGCCAGAGAGGTCGTTAGCAGCTTTATCTCACGGCATCTGAAATGGTGCGCCCCCAAGCCTGTTTGTTTACCTGTGAGCTGAGGTACAGACCTGAGTATATCTTAAATTGCTCCACTTACGTGAGCAGAATGCTGAAGTGGAGTGCTGAGAAAGTAAGCTCTTGTGCAGAGGAAGGGCATTTTGCCATTTTCTGACAGGTCTGCTGTCATGAAGAGACAGTGATTGATTCTTCAGCAGCCTCTGACTGAGGGATGGGAGTCAGTCATCGGTTTGTTCGCCGTAAAAAGATTCTCTGTGACCCACGAATGTTCTCTCTGCTTTGGCAGGGACAACAGCCCATGCTTCCAATTCCCAGGAGAGTATCGAATGGCACGGAAAAGCACCTGGACTGCACACCTCCGCAGAACAGCGCTGAATTGTATCAGAACATGTCGTCTCAAATCCAAGGCATTTTATTGTCAAAGTAATGAAGTATCAAATTAAATTTTTTAATTCCTTCTTTCAGTATAATTAGCACGGATGCAGTTTTAAATGCAGACATCAGTGAAAAAGAAGGACTAAGCTGTTTTTTTGACATGACAGTGGCAGAACCAGATGGCACCACAAACACACAAATGCCACCAGCGATTAGTCACGTGATCGGCGGCTGACTCAGCCACTGACTAACTGTGATTCAGTGCAATTCTGAGTTTGGCCAGGTGAACATGGCACTTTCTCCGAGTCAAAACACTTTCCCAGGTACTTCCCATACTGATGAAACTGCAACAGGGAACAAAGGTTGCCAGTTCAACTCCCAGACGTGGCAGTGCTGATGTACCCTTGAGCAGCTGCTTCAGTAAATATCCTGCAGTACGAATGGATCATTTATTAAAAAACTAAGATACAGCTGAGTGCACTTGCTAAGCTAAGACATACTGTAATGTAACATGAAGTCATATACAAGACCTGGATGGGTAGGTTTACGTACATATGTGTTAGACAGGCCCAGATGGGCTCTGGCAGCGATGCCTCATCCTTCCCCCTACACTCTCACTTCCGCCTCACAGCACACCGGCCCGGTCACATGGTCACCTCTGCTTCTCTTCTCACTCTCACGGCCATTACATCCACCCCTAGCTGATGCACTCGCATACAAACACATATGCATGCACACAAACACAGACACACACACATTCATATACCTACACACACACATTTACACACACGTATGTACACACAAACAGGCATACGCACACATGCAAACACACTCTCACACACATACGCATATACACACACATGCAGACACAAACATAAACAAGCGCACGAGCAAACACACATACACACATTCAGACACATATACAGATATTTGTACGGACACACATACACAAATTCACACACACGCACAGAAACAAACATAAACACACACACAAGGAAACACACACGCACACATTCATACACATACCTGCACATATACACACAAATTCACACCCATTTTCATATACATGCACTAACATACAGACACATACACGTGTTCACACAAACGCACACACACTCTCTCATGCGCTCGCCCGCTGGGTGATGAATGTCCTGGCAGGCTGAGTCACACACACTCTCTCAGGACCCTCCCAGCTGCGGTGGCACCGGTCTGACGGCTCAAAGTCACCCGGCTCTGCCAAGCCGAGCTGAGCCCGGGCTGCCCCGCCCCGCCCCACCCCGCACGCAGCTCACAGATCTCCAAAATGCTGTTTATTCCCATGCAGCAAGCAGACGCCAGTTAATGGCCCACACAAGGCCCGTGTTTGGTGTGTCCAAAACTTTCCCTGGGGATTACAGAGAGCCAGCCCTGGCGCTTCTGAAAGGGATTCTCCGACGCAGACAACCCTCCTGCAGTAACCTGTGCTCCTGTTGTATGTGGTTCAGACCTCTCTGCAGTAACCTGCACTCCTGTTGTAGGTGTGTGGTTCAGACCCCCCTGCAGTTACCTGTGCTGTTGTAATAAGTGTGTGGTTCAGACCTCCCTGCGGTAATCTGTGTCGTTGTTGTAGGTGTGATTCAGACCTACCTGCGGTAATCTGTGCCGTTGTTGTAGGTGTGATTCAGACCTACCTGCAGTAACCTGTGCCGTTGTTGTAGGTGTGATTCAGACCTACCTGCAGTAACCTGTGTCGTTGTTGTAGGTGTGATTCAGACCTACCTGCAGTAACCTGTGCCGTGAGAGGTGAAGCAGGTGGCACCATTCTCACATGGCTCCCGTTCACTTAAACACTGCAGCGCTGAAACACACACAGACACAACGTCACTGTTACATCACACACACAACCTTCAGGCAATGTCAGAAAAATGCTGTTCTCATAACATTCAGGCAAAAATCTCTCTACTGAGACACAGTGCTGCAACCATAATAATAAATACAAAAAGAAATAGTAATGTCAAAACTAACAATCAATGACACCAACAAAAATGTTCAAAATAAGTAACAATGTAACTGCCTAAATTGAAGCTGATTACAATAATGTGCAAAAAATTAACCTGAATGATAATGAGAGGTACATAGTGTTTTTTGAGCATAGTGTATTGTTTTTTTTTTTTTGTAAGAAAACATTCCGATTATAAAATAAGCACATTACACTTGTTAACCCAGAGCAGCATACATAGCTTACAGTTTTCATGAACATTCACAGCTGGATATTTACTGAGACAATCAGGGTTAAGTGCCTCCCCTAAAGATACTACAGCAATTAAGGAGCAGGTCACGAGCCATGCTCCCTAACTATTAAGCCACACTGGTGGCCATGTGCTGCACATTTGTCATATTCAGTACTCTGCACTTTCTCTAACAGGATGTGTTGGTCTCAGATATAAAGCACAGGCAAGAGCCTGAATGACTGGAGAAAGCTCTGTTCTTGTTGTGGCAGAGTGATTGTGGCGTTGAGCCACTTCAAGACAGACAGGAGAGGGCCTGCGCAATACCACACCCCCAGGAGGGGACAGACAGACAGGTCATGCATGTGAACATGACCACAGCACTGTAAAACTGTAACACCTCATCAAGAGGCTACAATATGACAGGACCACATTTACAAGTAAAAACACCAGAGATATTACGCTGCCAAGCACAAACGATACGACTGCTGGAGATATCAGACTGTCTACCACACAGGACAGCACCGCTGGAGATGTCAGACTGCCAGCCACAAATGATGCAGCTGCTAGAGGTACAAGACTGTCTAGTTCAAATGATAAGACTATGGGAGATATCAGACCACCAAATGCAAATGGTACGTCCATGACTGTGTGCAGGTGAGATCATGGGCCAGTCACCGTATGCAGTGTTTTACAACTTTCAACACTGACATGGCACAAACCTTGCAGTTTTTTTTTTTTTAAGATAGACATTTTGTGAGCAGTTGACTGCAGTATGCATACACAGAAACATGTGAGATGTGAAAGCACACACAATTCCATGACTATGCAAGCGCACAATAGCAAAGACCAGATTTTTGATCGTGACTATGGAACTTGTCACCCTGATCAGAAATGACGCGGCGACACAGAGACGGAGGAAGGGGGGAAGGTCGGGGTGGTGGGGGCGTCGAGCAGACACACGTGCGCGCGGCCCCCTGCCGGCGAGGGCGGCGAAGCGCAGCCGAAGCGGCAGCCACTCCGTTTCCAGGAAACCTGGTGACAGGTCAGGAGACTTCGCAGCAGCAGCAGCAGCAGCAGCCGCTCGCGTTCGCGTGACGGGGAGGACGAGGACGAGCGGGCGCAGGAAGCGCGCTCGCCGAGGGGGGCCGCCCACTTCCCCCGCCCGGCAGTCACAGAGAGGGCAGCGCGGTGCGGCCGTCTGGCCCTGCTAGCCTCCACGGGTGACAAGTGGCTGGCTGGCACGACGGCACCGCCACCGTATGGAAACTCAACCCTGTAGCTTTACAGCCTCACTGCTTCTGCGCAGCTCTAACCTATAAACACGCTAGTGGCAGTGTTCAGTTTCCATAAGGGGAAGCACTGCTACACCCTTCAGCAAGACACCTAAACGAGCACAGAACCCAACCTTTCCTGTTTCAATAAATACACTACAGAAATGAGTAATATAATACACAACGGATAATATAAATATAGCATAAATACATACATACACATGGATTTTACAAAAACAAACACACAAACACACTGCCATATCAAACCAATACCAGTTCTACTGACAGTCTTATTTTTATCACTGCTAGGTGTCACTTTACCCCTGGTAATATAGACGGTCACGAAATGCTGAACGGGACGACCGCAGTCTACCCACCATGATCTCATGACTTCACTTCCTTCCACCACCATCATGCCAAAGCAAATACCACCAGTACAATCCAGTGCAAGACTCCAAAATGACCACAACCAGGGCCGATTGCAATCACTGATACAGTTTCATTTTAAATTCTATGAAAGAAATACATGTTGATCTTCTTTTCTCAAGCACATCTAAATTAAAAACCTTGGTGCTGATATCAGCACTTAGACACAGACAAACAAATGGACAGGACAGACCGCTGATGACATTTGGTTGCTAATTATTTATGTTCCACACTAAATGATAGATTTGTGTCACTCATAGTAAGAAAGAGAGAGACTGACGGACTGACTGAAAATCCTACTGAGACAGCTAGCTAGCTTTCCTACTTTCTTTTAAAATCTTCTCTAGCTAGATGTCTACAAACTGAGAAAAAATATTCAGCTATATAGCTCAGTTGTGTCTGTCACTAAAAAATCTAACTAAATTAAAAAATAATGTTTAAAGACCTAGGAGTCATGAAAGTGATACACGTTCGACCGTGTACTCAGACAACCTGATAGATCACAGGTCCACAGAATTTGTGGTTTTCAGCTACCCTGACTTGCTTCCTGACACAGTGTAGTGGTAATCTTTCAGACTTGTAAAATAAAACATACCCAGCAAACAGGCACTGTATGCTCCACCATAGAATAAACTGTTTACATTAATTGCACCAAAATTGTTCTCAAAAACTTGGTCAAAGAATGTGTCTCGAACAATCGCATTTCATTCATCAAAACTGGAAACTCAAATCTAGTCAGCCAGTTCTGCCAAAGAGTGGCAAAAACTCCACAGACACCATTTGCAGGATTTCAGGTATAAGCAAAAACCCAGGGCTGGGCGGGGCGGCTCCGGCTTCGCTCTGCGCGTGATGTCACCCACAGCCGCCTCGACCCTTTCCCCCGCTCACGCTCAGATGTGGTCGGGGGGAGCGTCTCCCCGCGGGCGGCGCAGTGAGACAGGAGTGTCGCTCGTCTCTGGCGGGTGTGTGCGAGCGAGGGGGAGCGCGGCGCGCTCTTGGCTGCCGTCCATGCGCAGCAAAGCCAGGAAGTTGTTCACACCGTGTCAGGATGTGACCCCCCGCTTCCCGAAAACTGACAGACTGCCAGCTGTTTAACGGTCGCCATGGAAACCAAAGACCACTCTGCGCCCCTCCGCTAGCCACCTTAACAACGCCTGGCTGCGTCACACAGCATCTTTTCGGCACGGCAACAAGTGGGAGCGATGCACCAAGCAGGCCCAACACCCTGCCTACCTGTTGATTTGCTAAACTGGTAAAGAATGCAGCCAGGGCATGGTGAATCCCCCTGACCCTCACCTTCCTTCACACCAAATCTTTCAGTGTCTCTGACCACAAAATGACAGCCGACTTGAGCATCCATCGTTACCACTGGACAATTCCAGTTGCCCATATCAGTGCTGACAGTGTGCTGGGGGCCCGGCCAGGGGGGCTACTGGTTCCTCCTCCCTCAGCTGCCCAATTACATGTAGCCTTGCTCAGGCTGGAGGAAGACACAACCACTGTGCCACAAGGCTTTCTGAAAATAACCAGCAGTATGTGGCTGCGTCTGTCTGTCTGTGTGTATTTATGTGCGTGCATGCATGCATATGTGTATGTGTGTGTGTGTATGTGTGTGTCTGTGTGTGTTGATGCCCTCCAGTATATAGCAGTATCTGTAGGAGGAAGTGTGGACACTCAGCAATGTGAGCCTGTGGGTCGGCCGATAAAAGGCGCCTTTCTCCTCAGGGAAAAATCTAATTTCACACCAGGGGAAACAAAGGGACCAGACTGGTGCCCAACAAGGGTCACATTTACAGAGATATCTGCGCCAGTCAGTGTACACACACACGCACTGGCACATAGCTGCGAACAAAGGCGGCAAATTCTATTCATCCTTGAGTATAACGTTTCTCGTCTTTCTGAGTGTTGCAAAAGCAGACAGCGCTCATCTTACATTCGCCCATTCATTCCACATTTCCCGTGTCGCATTCAAAGAACGTTCAAAGAATGTTCAAAGGTTTAGAAACACCGCTGATGCAGTTTCGAGAGGACATGCGCACAGGCTGTGCCACCGAAGATGCGCACGCCAAAACTACCCACG
Source organism: Megalops atlanticus (assembly GCA_019176425.1). Lineage (NCBI taxonomy): Eukaryota > Metazoa > Chordata > Actinopteri > Elopiformes > Megalopidae > Megalops > Megalops atlanticus. The sequence goes on from CM032896.1 coordinate 10,652,013, forward strand.
GACAGGGGAGCCGAGCGAGCGCACGTGCAGCCAGGCGTACCGCAGCATCTCCAATGTCTCTGAAAAATCTGTGCTCTTTAGAAAAAGTGTGTGCAGAGAGTTAGTGGGTGAGTTTGAGTGATTTAAAACATCAAAAACTAAATTCATTCACCAGCCTGCAGTAATTCTACGGTTTTTCCTCTGGTGGTGGGGGAGCAGGGGGGTTTCTAATAACTTTAAATACAATCACCACGTGCAGACAAGGTATAACTGGCACATTGTTTATGGAGGAACGAAATACCTCGACAAAATTCGTATCTTTCGAACCCATTCAATCATTGTCGTTTACCCGGCTACACTATAACTACTTACAACTACTTACTATAACTACACTTTGAACCGTTATAAGTTCAAAAAGTAAAAATAAATTCATTCAGCATTCATTATGAGCGCAATCTGCAATATACGACTAACAAAATTTCAAACCCAATCCAAACTATCCCAAGTAATCTAGAAACGCCCGTTACACACAAATAATACCGATCACAGAATTTTGGCTGATGTTGAAATAAACTTTTCCGCTGTTGGAATCAACCAAAAGATCACAACTAAAACAAAATCGCAAGCTGGCAGTAATTAACGTTAGATAGCTAACGTTTGCTTCTTCCTCTGAGCACACATAACTTTACGCCCACACATTTCGCCGCGAGGAAAACTGATCAGTAGTTGTTCATGGAAATACGCTTCAGATTCGTGGTTTTTCAATGGCGGTGTGAAGAGGGGATAAAAGATGTTTTGATTTTTTACAACTTTACAATGTCAAAAGCATCAAGATTAACTCTGGATTGGTAGATGGTCTCATGGATAGTTATCTTGGACGTTAACTTCACTCTGAACATCTGGGCGGCGGCGCAAGCCCTTCCCATTACAATCTAGCTAACGGGGTACGCGGACCCCTTCGTTAACATCCCAAACTAGCTAAGCAACTTGCTCTATTTCAGTAACTAATAAGTACCTAGTAAGTAGCTATAACTAACGTTAGTTATACAACTAGATAATTGTGCCTGGCAGGCTAGCTGCTCAATTATTGCGTAAGTTTAATTTGTCTAAATGGTGGGCACTTTCAAAATCAAGCATTAATGCAGGTCCACGGCAAAGACAATGTGGGTAGTTAGACTGGCTATCTGAAACATTCTTGTTGGTAATTTCTTGGGGAATTCAAGCGAGCGCCGATAAATGGGACGCAACGACGCATGAGTCATGTAATTTAGCAAAATCGGGGAAGACTAACGCCATGCCACCACAGCGCTGACATTTCACTACCTTCCGTCCCTTCTCTTTGACAGTTTGGTAGCTAACGTTAGCTAACTGGCAAGCTCAAGACACTAAAACCACCAGCCTACAAGTTTGTCAGCGCAGGGTAGCACAACCACTGGTTCAAACATCTGGCATCTCCGCTAACTAGCCAAAGCACTTAAAAATTAATAACTGTTACCCAGCTAACTGGCTATCATTAACGTTACTTTCAATTGTCGCAAAGGATATGACTTATTTAGTCTAGCTAAGGTTCACTAACAGGCAAATAAGGCAAGTGAGGTAACTGGCTAGCTAGCCAGTAGCTGCATCAGTAGTTTCGTCCACGATTAATGTTTGCTCATTACAAATCACAACAGTTAGCTAACGTAAGCTAACTCACTAACTAACTAGCTGGCTAGCAGATGTAGTTAGCCATAGCTAAACATTTAACAGGTGCGTCTCCTGTGCTTTATTAATGCAGGTAGCTATACTTAGCTAGTATAACGTTAGCTAGGTTGCTATCGCACCTAAAGTGGCTACAGTACAGTTACCTAGGTGCTTCTCCACTCACATGGCAGAGAAAATGTCGAACGGAGGAAGCTAGATAATATTACTTGGTCAAGTGAAATCCCCGCTGGTATCTTACCGTCTGAAAACTGGATCCAGCAGACGATGAGTAGAACTACTTTGCCAGGCGTGACACCGGGTAATTTCCCCATATTATCTGTAAAATCCTCATAGAGTCCAAGGTGGCCAACTAAACTTTAAAATGCATAACAGCAACTCCTATTAAGTCTTTTTTAAAAGTCAAACTTCTGTGCCATCTGCCAGTTTAACTCACTCGTTCTCGTCTGTCCCGATCGGCTTATTTTTTTACGGCATTTCATAGGTAGTTAAGATAAGCCCATTGAGTCCGTGTGGCCCAGCGACACTAACTTATTTCAAAACTTGTTGGCTTGTTTGCCAGCGCTCAATACCGCTCTCTCCCCTTGCTCATCAACGTAGTCCAGGCAGTATGTATTCTTCCGCTATTTTTTAGAAGCAGACGCTTGCTTAATTAGGCACCTCCGACGAGGGCACGTACATCCGTCCAAGCGCACCGAAAGCTGGGCCAACTAGCTGATAATGCTAAGATGGGAAATTGTATCATTGTGATTTCCGAAAGTCTGCGTTTATTTTTCTTTCGTCTTTTTGTTCTACCTCACCTCTCCCGTTTTGCTGCGGCGGAGGAATTTTCACTGAAACTTCTCAAAAACTATGACTCAAGTTTAACCCGTTGAACAATTGTTTTTTTGTGCGTAACCATTGGAAATCGAGTCTAGTATTTATTTATTTATTTATTTATGCAGAATTACTTTGGTTCTTGCATTTAGCTTGGGAGAACAGCTGATGTTAAACAACGGCTGAAATAAACAAATTTGTTGTGTCAGATTTGCAAGGGCTGGACATTCACTGCTGTTATGTTGATGTTGAATTAAGTGAAATACACACGGGGCCGTCGTACAAATCTAGAAAATTCCTCGACAAGATGCTCAAGTCTGAATATGTTTATTTCATACCTGAAAGGCTCTCCATTTTCGTGAACTTGCTAGTTAAATGCTACATGTTTACGTCTATATTGCATTTTCCTGTAGCAGACACTCTCACCAACAGCGACTTAGAAACAATTTCTTAAGTAGATCTGTCGGGCTCGCTTGGAGATTTAAGAAAAATATCAAATGAAAAACATGCAGCCACAGGTAATAACGAGTAGAAATTTGGATGTAATACCTCAGGCTGTCAATTCGAAATCGCTGTTGTATCCCAGCACCTTCTGTGGAAATCCTGTTTAAATGCAACATTGTTAGCATTGTATATAATCTCTTGGATTTTAACATCATCCAAACATACATATAATGTTATAAATGTCATAATGCGTGACCTGTTGTTCTCCTGGGGTGACAGATTAGTTTGTGACTGGCATTAGGTGTGGATTGCACATGTATGACCAGATTACTAACTGTGTAGTAGCCTATTTCATTTTGCGTTAGTGATTTCAGCAATGCTCGTTCTTTTTACAGCGAGGAATGTTTCACGTCTGATTGCCTCAGTAGACTCTTTATTTTGTTTAAAAAAAAAAGAAAGACTGGATGTCAAGAGTACCCCTGCCCCAAGGGACAGCTCCAATTCGTCCTTGCACGACTCAACAGCGCACCTAATGTACAGTCAATGAACTGCACCTCTCACATGCTGGGAAAGGGGTGATAAAAAGTCATTTACCATAGCGTCGCGTTCGATTTAATTAAGTTTAATATTGAATAATTTACTCAATAACTGAATAAATGATTTCTTTGCTGATTTCTTTGCGCGTGAGTGTATGTACGTGTATATGAGCAGATAATTTATGTCACACGTGGAGAGCTGTTTTGTGTAAGCAAAGATACAGAGAACAGCTGATGTCAGGATATATAATTTCACACATGGGGCGGAGGGGGAGATCAAACATAGGGGGAGATCAGAGAACATCAACAATATATAGGCCTTTTTACAAAGCAGTTAAGTTGCATATTTACAACATGAATGTGAAATGTACAGCTGGAACACATGCCTCAGTGCCAAAGCCCTGAAAGTTTGTTGGAATCAAAGTTTAATCATTCTGCATTCTGTATGTGTGTTCCCTCTCAGAGTGCATGTGTTCACACGTGTGTACTTTCTGCAAATGTCCACACCCTGAAAAGACAGAACTGGGACAGCAGCACAGGCAGACCTACCATCCCTGTTCAGTGTTTCTGCTTGGTAAACACCCTGAAAATGGGGACATAAAGCAGAACAACTCAGGGTAGCTGCTGTGTCAGCCAAACCCCTCCCACCATGCACTTTTTTATAGCTTTAGTAAACTGGTAGAAATTCAAATAAAGTCTCTCTGCAACTGTGTTTTTCAGTGGGCTTGTTCTTCTCATGCTTTCTCTCCTTTCCATGCACAGAAATGTTCTCTCTCTTTTGGCCCTAAACTGAACCCTGCTAGGGCACGATGTGGATCACCATGCTGCCTGATTATCATCTACCTACTTTTTTACTGTTTCCTCTTGTCACCTTCTCCTCTTTTCATCATGTCATCCCTCGTTGAAATTCAGATGTTAAGGAACAGGAACAATCACAGCAACTTGGAGACAACAGTAAGGATATAGCGCAACTTTTCTCAAGACACAATACGCTGAGGTGCACTTTGAACTCGAAATTATTCAGGACGACACAATTGCAGCAAACAGTACATTCAGAGTTGTGTGTGAAATCAAGGGAAGTAAAAACTGCAGAAATATCACGATAAATGTAAACAGGGAGCTTTGGTCTGACGATGGATGTCATATTTGCGATAACTAATAAACAAGCGATAAAAGTGCTCAAAGAATTCACAAATCTTCCGCTTCCTATGAAGCAGAGAAAAGTCGGGTAAATCATCCATGGTTCAATATTCGGAAAGGGTAGTGTTAATCTTAAGTCACGTGTCATATCCCACGTGGTTTCTCCGTGTGTCGTCATCAACTGGGCCACCGGTGTCGCCGTACTTTGTAGTCGGCGAAGAAAACATTTTTGTATTTATTGCTAATAATATATTGGCGAAATGGTTCGCAAGTTAAAGTTTCACGAGCAGAAGCTCCTGAAGAAGGTTGATTTCATTAACTGGGAGGTGGACAACAACCTGCATGAGGTTAAAGTGTTGCGGAGATACCACATCGAAAAGCGAGAGGACTACACCAAGTGAGCTATGCAATACTTTGCGACCTAACAAGCTAAAATGTTATCTACCGTATAAATGATCTAGTTAGCTGTCGTGCTGTTGCGATTCTGTAAGTTTAGCTACGTAACCAAAGATTACGTTCGCAAGACTAACAACACTACGTGTCACTTGTAAGACGACCTAATAAACGTAACTACACAACATTATTGGTGTGTGTCTTAAAATTTGAATACTGGACTATATTTTATTTTATGTGTAATATTGGTGTTAGGATTATGTTAAAAATAGGTTCACTAGCTAGCTGTAACAATATATTTGTGCGCCGCTCATGTGTGGTTCATGGGCGCCGCCATGACAGTTCTGCTGTGCTATAGTAGTTATAGTAGTTGGCTGTGAGGCCGTACTGAGGTTCGTTGCGCATGCGCATCAGAACTAGTGGCAGTTTTAAGTTCGCTTAAAGTTAAAAAAAGTAGATTTTGAGGTAGTTTTTTTTCCCTTAGATACAACAAACTGAGCCGAAACATTAGGGAACTGGCGCAGAAGATTCGGGACCTAGACGAAAAAGACGGCTTCCGAGCCCACAGCACCGCCCTGCTGTTGGAGAAACTGTAAGTCCGAGCGAGAGTGTGATGCTGGTCGCCAGAAATCAGAAATGTGGGGAATGAATGGAGCGATGTGTCCGAGGAGGGGTGGGGAACGGAGGAGGGCACTAGCGAGAGGGGCGTAATGATGTGACGGAGATGGGGCTTGTATTTCTCCTTGTCAGTTAGGCTCGACGCTATGGGGGTGCATAGGGGTGCATTGCACCCCAGACGGACCTCAGTGCACGCCCAGTTGTCTCCTTATATCCCGGTGTCTACATAGTATTTATGACATTTTGTGCACCCCCGTGGATTGCAGTTGCACCCCCCTGCATTTTCTCCTGACGCCTAGCCTGCAGTTAAGGTGAATGATGTGACAGGGGCCGTCAGGATGATTTTGCATTATAACGCTGCATATGGTGCTGTGCTTACAGCATGTGTTTTGTTTATAGAATGTCCGGTGTTGTGGTTATAGACTGTGCTATTCAGTATGACAGTGCTCGTGGTAGATGTAGCATTTAGCGTGGGGACTTTAGAATGGCAACTAGAAAATGCGTTTATAAAATGAGGAGCAATTAAGTGTGTGTGTGTTTAATGAGTATATTAATCTGTATGTGTTTTAGTGAGTGTACCAGAGTGTGTGTTTACTGGATATATATGTGTGCATGTGCATTATGGTATCTCTGTATGTATGTTTTTAAGTATATATGTGTGTGTGTTAAATGAGAATACCAGTTTGTGTTTCTACTGAGTATATATGTGTGCATGTGTTTGAGTATATCTGTATGTATGTTTTCGTGTATATCTGTATGTGTATGTTTCATGAGAAAACCAGTATGTGCATGTCCGTGTCTCTTCAGCTTGAGGTTACTTTGTGTCATAAATTCACAAGTTGCTGGGGGGGGGCTGGCTTGACTGGTATTCACGCCCCGCAGCTCTGACTCAGCACCAAAGGGGTGGGGGGTGTCCTGATACTCCACTATAAATACACTCTGACTGATGACATCACCAGTGGGCTTATCCACCTGTGTTCATGCTCAAGTGAGTCTGTGTGAAGAATTTGAACACAGGACACAAGTGAAGCTTATAAAAATCACGCTCATCAACTGCTTGTACAATACAGACAGCAGGACACGCAAATAGACTAGCCAGAAGGTAGTAACAAGAGAGAGAAACACACATTACCGCAAATACTTAGAGAATCAATACTGGCAGGAAGCATGAACTACCATTTGCTGCTCTCAGTCAACCATGAGGTCCTGAGAGAAAATACCTGCCACTTATGCATGCGTTTGGCAAATTTAGGGGAGGAAGTCCCACAATCCCACACTTCAGGAGAGGATGTGTGTGTGATGTCAGAGAGAGGGGGAGGGGTGCATTTTTTTTAAATGTACTCAATGTCCAGTTAATCTTATCTGAACTGAAACACTTTAATATCTCATGCTTCTTGCTACTTCCTGTTCCTATATCTCAGTTTTTTTAGTGAAGCGTTTCTGTTTCCAGGAAATGGTGTTGTGTAGGTGTCTGTCAGACTCACACCACTGGTTGATGGTTCTTGGAAAAAAGATAACAAAAAAAATCTGGGGTAAAGTGTTTAATTGAATGTACCAAGTGCTTCCCGAGTGAATGACCCTTCTGTTAAAAAGCTACCATATACTTGCTTGGTATGTTTCAGTGAGTATGTGTGGACTTCAAACTGTGGAGATGAAACAGAACATCTGCACACGATCTTTAATGTCAAAGTCTTCCTTCACAGGTACAGCGTGGGTCTCATCCCCACCAAACAGAACCTGGCGCTCACAGAGAAGGTCACTGCTTCTTCCTTCTGCAGGTCAGTGGAAAACAACCTCTTTCAACACCTTCATCACATCTATGCTGCTGCATTTATGCTCCTATACAAGTATTTATATGTGTTTGTCATGTGATCAAACAGCGGAGAGCAGCCGTTATACAGCAGTCAAACGTTTATTAGGAAGTAAAGGGCACACTCATCGAGTTCAGGTCAATGACATAGTTATATTTAAAATAAAAACGTGAATTTGCAGGAGCGAGCCTTGCACCATGTGTGAGAGGATGTGGAAACGGGCTCATTTTTTACTGTTCATTACTGTGGTTTAATCATCCTTTTTCTCATCTCCATCTCTGTATTTTTACAGGAGGCGTCTGCCCACCATCATGTTGAGTCTGCGAATGGCTCAGAACCTAAAGATGGCGATCACCTTCATCGAGCAGGGTCGTATCCTTCACCCACTGCTAGGCCGCCAGCGTACCGCCAAAGTAACATCTGTGGCTTCACTGTACATTTCAGGGCCTCCAATGGTGTTGGTTAGATAATGACAGGCGTCTGTTGTTGTGCAAGCTGGTGCAACCAGCTGGTGCATCAGTTGCTTGCGGTTGTGTTGCCGAGCCAAGGACAGTCTGCAGACCTGGGACAAGGTCAGAATGTGGGCAAGCCCCCACGGTTCTGGAGGTTGAACACTATACCTGCCTTAGGTGAAGGATGAAGGTCTTGCTGCTGTCTGCACATTTACAAACAAGTCATTTAGAGCAACCAGCCAGAACATGGCTGACCACGTTTAAATACTCTCCTTTAGCTAAACTAGCCTTTAGGATTAGCAGAGATGGTGTGTATGCATGCACGTTATGTGTTGCCGTATGGGACATTCGTTGTGTTGCACCCACCGTGCCGAAGGGTATTCTGAATGTTGGCATGTAGGAAATTGTGCTGTATGTGCTTGTTCTGTGAATGCTTAGTATATAACTGGGTACATGTGGGGATAGTTGGTGCATTTGTGTGTATGATGTGTATGAGTGTATGTGCAGTTCAGATACCTTCATGCTTTTGTGGGGTAAGCCTGAATACACAAGTCATTTTAATCCAGTCACATGATTGTGCCTCTCCCTTGTTGCTATGGTAAAGGCCATGGGAGAGCTAACGGTAAAAACTCTCTCTCTGTACTTTGTTCTTTTTCTGCTTCATGGATTTCGATCCAGACAAATTCGCTAGCTCCAATTCAGTGAGTCAGAATGACTCACTATTGCCCTGGACCCTCTGTGCCCTTTCTCTTACCACACAAACACTTAAGTAAACTACGGCGTCACCAGTGACTAAGTCACAGTGAAAACACACACATCCATCTGGGTGGCATATTAAGAAAAGGGTTGCATGAAGGAGGGCATTTTAATGAGGAGATTCTCTGATGAGACGCAAAATCAGACGGAGATATTAATTGATCACTGTGACAGTTTGACTAGTTCCTGCCATGTTGTCAGTGTCACAAAGTAAGAAGATCTCTGTGGCATTAGCTGCATTGGCATCTTGGGTGCATCTTGGGTTCATCTGTGGGGCCTTAGCCTGTTCAGTGGAAATATTAACGTAACTGTGGTTTTATCTGTAATTGCACAACTTTTTGCAACTTTGGTGATTTTACTTCCCTGAAAGCCTACTGTAGAGGCAGTGGGATGGTCGTCCACTTCCCTCTAGAGGCAGTCCTTCAGTTTCAGTGCAGACCCCTGGATTTTGCATTATTATTGTTATTAGTGGATGTGCTCCAGTGTTCACTCAGTGCAGTCCCCTGAAGTGCTCCAGAGGTGTATGTCCTTGACTGTGGCTCAGATGTACGTGTGGGCCCAGAGATTGTCACAGACCCAGCGTTCCTGGTCACCAGGTGAGCCCCACTCATCAGCATACCTGCCTCCCTGTCCGTCCCACTCCTGCTGACCATCACTTCCTGTCTGTGGGTGTGTCTCAATGGTGTTTCCTGTCTGTCTGTCTGTATGTCAGTGCGCATTTCCTGTGTGGGTAGGCTTCCTGTTGATGTGCGTGTCTCAATGAGGTGGGTAAAGGTCAGCGCTGTGCCTGGTCTGATGTGACGTCGGAGCTCCAGCCCTGCGTTTTTCTCTGCTTCTCGTTTTTCCTCTGCTCACTTCCTTTTTTTCTCCTATGCCCACTTCCTGTTTATGCCGTTACCACCAAAAGCACTGCAGTCATGACATTTATTAGCGAAGCAGGTAAGCTACAGGAGTGAACTGCCCAGGGTTCTGGTTGCAGGTCATGTCCCAAACCACTGCGTCACACTGCTACCTCATACTTGTACGTACATCTTCTTTCTCACCTGACAAAACCTTCCATTGCAGAGGTTAGCTTAGTTTGACTGTCTAGCAGGTCCATGCCGTTGGGAAGGTACTCCATCTGCTGGCCAACAGCACAACTGCAGTCCATGTTATTAATCACATTTCATATGTGCATGTTTCAGGAATATGGAAGATTTTGTGACCTGGGTTGACTCGTCCAAGATCAAACAGCATGTCATGAACTACAACGAAGAGGTAAGCTAATTATTCCAACTGACACAGGAGATAGCCATGGTAAATCACACACAATTGAGTACAGGCTACAAATACAATCCACTTATTTCTTAATAACTCACATCTGCCTGTTGCAATCTGAGTATGTACAGTTTCACAAATGATCTTGGTCATATAACATATGAGAAACATGGCTACAGAGACATAGACAGCTGCTGGAACACTGACAGTGGGGTGTACTGATGATAGACTATAATTGACCAATCAAAATCAAGCACAGGGATGATGCACACTGACATTTAACAGTGATGATTTCTGTTCTCTGACACCTGTATGTCTTGCATTTTCAGAGGGATGACTTTGACCTGGTTGTGTAGACCTGTGAGGACACCTGCAGTTCTACCCATACACCATGTCAACAAGGAGAGAGGGAGTGTGTGTGTGTGTGTGTGTGTGTGTGTATGAATGGGTGAATCACTGTACATTGTGCGTGTCAGCTTGTATGAAGTTACAAAATTTTGTGAACCAACAATAAAAAACATTCACTTTATTAGGCAGGAATTAACTGCAACTGAGAGATGCTTGTTGTTGTTCACAGGCATCATCTCAGAGCAGGCACTGCGCATGTCTGCATGCACATGTCTGTATATCATCAGGATGGGCTGATCATGGAAACATGATCACACTACTGCCTCCATATAATACAAAGAGAAGTGCACAGCTCCTGCTCCAACTTGATGCTTGGGAACAAGCAGTCTCTCTTTTCCAGTCATCGATACAAACCCCACATTCAATGCTTTTTTTTTTTTTTTTTTTATGGAATTTTTGGATGTAAACCTTTTACAAAATAAAGTCCACAGAGTGAATTTCCAGTGTGACGATCCATTAATAAGCCAGGATGCAGGTGCCAGTCGGTCAGAGCACAGATCGCCCACACACAGAAAACTGAAACCGCTCAAAACAATAACTGAAAACGATAACCGCTATGAAAACTTCAGACTGTCAGACTTGGATTCATTCAGCCAAGAAGTTAACCCTCACACACCTCTTAGAGTAAAACTTGTGACAGTCCATTAAACCTTCTGCTGGACTGGTACGGGTACCCTCATACTGATGGGGATGTAAACATGCCCTCCTAGCCCTGTAATGTTCCCTGCTTGAGTACACAGCAATTAAATTGATTTGCTCTGCTAAGCTGTTTTTAGGTTAACCTGTCAGAGAGAGAGCAGTGTCGGGGTTCATACAGGCATGGAGATACACACACAATCATTCATTCTGCACTCTCACTATGCAACAGTAAAGGAAATTTTGTGTAGCAGTTACGACAATTATTAAATAAATCTATGAACAGGAAAAGCCTTAGGGAGGATCGTTGATTGAGTATGAGAGGACTGTGAGCTCTCTCCTCCTTTGCCGTCCTTGTCTTCATCCGCAGCTGTGTCCCCGGCTCTCAGAGCCACCAGAAACGCACATAAATGATGAGCGTGAGGAAGAACACAGCTCCGGCGGCCACCTTGGCGTAGGTGGAGCGGGTGTTCAGATACTTGGCGTCGCTGCGGTACTTCTTGGAGAGACTGGATAGATTACTGGCCTTGGAGTCCAGAGCTGGGAGAGGAAAAAAGACAAGGGAGAACATATTCATATTGAGGCCATTCCCATGTGACATTACACTGGCCATATAAGCACTGCGGAGACACGGTTTCCACACGTACCGGATAGGGCCTCTCCCCTCTGGAGCACTTCCTCGATGTTGGCCACCATGATCCTTTGCACGTCCTGCAGCTCTGTATTGATGCTGCCCAGGTTTCTGCGCGCTCGGCTGTCGATGTACGACTTCTTTGTCTTCTGGATGTAGGTGTCTGCAAAGACCAATGGAGGACAGTCAGATAGCCATACTTGCATGAGGTTGGCTGCCTCTTTATCCTTAGCAATTCCTTGGCTCAATAGGTGTACCAGTACCAGAGGAGCGTTTGTAGAGCGAATCACCCAGTTTCTCACCGAATTCGATGAATGAGTATGGCCGGGAGACTGTAGGAACCTTCTTCCCGTGTTGTTCGTGGAACTCAGCCTGAAGGTCCTCCAGGTAGGCGAAGGCCAGCTTCTTGGAGAATCCTGCCTCACACAGCACCAGGTAGCACACACCTGTCTCTATCAAATAGCTGGGTTTGAAACAGATAAACACAAGTCATTTGGAGCTGCAAGGTGTGCAACAACAGTGTGTTACACTATACTGTGCTTCATCTGACAGTATTACCAATTCTGAGTGCTAGTGTTGGATGGTCGTAATACATTAAGGTATTAAGGTATCTCAGATATGACGGTCCATTACACACTTTTTGTAATGTCCTATAAACAAACTCGGCTACACAGTGATATCAAAATGAACCCCAGGTGTGAAATGAATCAGCCCAATTATTTGCTGTTTGACCTTTTGCATTTTTGAAAAGGAAATTACAGCTACAGATTGTATATATGCTGTCTTGTCACAGTATATTACACTGCAGAATATTACAGAAGGAATAAAAGCAGTTGGGCAATAAAAATGATGACTAAGGCCATGGGAAACGGTCAGAAAACAAAACTCCCTCGCATGCAGATTTCCACGGGCTGAGTTTGATACCGGTGCTTACAGTGCTTTACTGTGATTCAGATGTGTGTGTGTGTGTGTGTGTGTGTGGGGGTGGGTACAGGGCACGGTGCTGGACTCACTGGAATGCCATGGCACCAGCCTCTAGGGTGCAGCGGTTGGGGCTCTGTTCATTCAGTTTACGGAACAGCTGCTTCGCCTGGCTCTGGTACTGCTGAAGGTCCCTACCTGACTAAACACAGGACACAGGCAAGGCATCATTACTCAAATGAAAAATATGAACAGCCAAAAGAATAAGCTCCATGTGTTAACTACTGAACGAAGACATAAAGGCTGTGGTCATATTAGCTCATACAGAAAGGAGATAAAATACCAACCTGCTCGCTACTCTTCATGTGAGCAAGGGAGAGACAACAAAATGAACAGGTTTTTCAGAGAGCAGAGTACATCAGAGACAAGGACAAAGGGAAAGGGAAAAAAGATATGGGAGAGACAGATATAAGGGTAGGTCGCTTTGTCTTCGCACTAAAAGCGCACTCTTCTCTGATTGGCCGTGAGGCTCAACGTGACATGCCTTAAGAATAATCAAAGACAGGAACCGTGCCCGTACTTCAAGGTGTGATAATGGGACAGCAACACAGTTAGTATGTGGACGACTGTACATATGGATCTTTTGAGTTATCTGTTTCTGTTTTGCGAAGACTGAAGCTGAAGAAATCTGAGTGTTAGCTAGCGCAGATAACTGCTCTTCCTGTTAAATTAAAAGTGGGCTGTTCCCGTGTTATGTTTTATAGCACGGTCCTTGGTCAATTGACCAAAAACATGGTATAGCAACGGTCTGATCAAAGTGCAACAATCAGCCTCTAAAATCACTAAAACTCATCGGTACAGAAATATCACTGTAATTAGATCTATTTCATGCAAACACACATGCACGTGCAGATACCAAACACTGTTAACTACACTTGTCTCATGCAATCTAACTCCCTTATCAGTAGTGTTGACCATTTGTAACCATTTCTACACAAGTTCGCTGAAAGGGCAGCCAACAAAGGCACGATTTCTAAAAGAATGCTGAGTACGCCAGCTAGCTAATGCTTCATTGGGGCCAAAGAGCAGTGTATATTCGTTAGTATGCCATGCTAACTAGTTACATGAGCAAATAAATATTTTATTCAAACCTGTTCGTCTTCTTGCATTGAGGCGGCTAGTGGTAGCCCGTCTGCCACCCGAGCAATCATCGTCAACAAAACCATTTTGGACTGAATCTGTTTCCTAACTATTGGAGAGTCCTGATATGTTCCGTCAAACCAATTGCTGGACCTAGGAATTGACAGCACTGACGCGCTGAGCTGGCCGGAAATGCGTTGTTGTGTCTCACTCTATTGGTTCCCTTAAACATACCACTACCGCAATAGAGCGTTCCGTGCTGTCCTGAGTTCCTCCCGAGCGAATCAATGCTCTCAAATAAACGTGTGCGGTGTCTGACATAACGCAACAACTGTTTTATAAATTAAGTTTTGTGTATTATTGTCCATTTGCATGTAGGTCTACAATGTCAACTAGTCAATGAGCCAGAGGGGTGATTATTTGTCAGGGACTATAAATAGACATTTAATGGTAAAATGGATGCAAAATGATAAGTATGAAGGATTAAACCACGGGTGATGACACACTACTTAAATGCCATCTCCTGTATTCCATCACTGGAGTTGAGGGCCTTGACAAGTGTCACCATGAGCCTTCCTCCCGATGGCCAAAATCTGGGGTCCTGACCCATGAACTACGTGGGAAGTTGAGCAGTCTTGCTTGCAGGTCTAATTCAACGGCCTGATTAAGTTACCTTTTTTGAATAATTAATGCAAATGCAGGGCAGATAGACAGCCAGATTCATCCATTCCAATTAATGGAATGTTTGGTAGCTAGTGCAATCAATAGGGAAAAATTAGTTACAATCAAGCCTACAGCAAATGCTTGCAAGCTGACCATTACAAACATATGAGCACCAACAATCAGAATGAATTGGAGTGAATTCTGTACAGCGAGATGGACAGTCCATTCATGTGGGCCTTGAGGTAGCAAGCACGTGTCCTCATTCTCATGCTATATGCTTCCCTTCTCATTAGTAGCTTGGGGTAACCTGACCTAGCCCGGTGGAGTGCACTGAGCCTATCCTCAAAAGGCAGAAGGTCACTGGTGACTGGGCTTTTACGGAGGAGCTAAGTGAACAACTCTGGAGATTTTACTATGTAACCGATCCACTGCGGTCTTCTGTCGTGCCACCAGTCTGCCATCCCGTACTTCTTAAAATAGGATGGAAACGCTTCAAAGCTCTAAACCCGCTGCGCTACAGCACTCCTGCTGCGGCTTTGACACGGAAAGGGGCGGGGAGCTTGAGCTACCCGGATGCGGATGTTGTTGTTGACTGATGACGTTTATCACAGTTGAGCGAACAGCAGTCTTTAGCACCCGTCGCTGTAGCGGCAGCCAGCTGTTATGTCGGCTTTTTTGAGTGGGAAGTGAGAAAAGGGACGAGGCACACCGCAGAAAAACGGGGCTACGGAAGAGGTGACATATCCGGGGAGCATCTAGACAGTCAGCAAAAGGCGAAACGAAAGGCTTGCTGTTTTCATTTGCTGCTGATTGTTGTAATTCTTTGGTGAAGCAAACGCGAAACGTTGAGTAACAACAGGAGGGGAACATATCAGCGCGGAGAAGGAGGAAATAAAAAACCATTAAATCTGGGTCATTCCAAACCAAGTAGTGAAATAAGTATAACATGAGAAATACCCAGGTGGCCAGCATGTTAGAAGCCTAATTGCCACTGTTACTGCGGAAAACCCGGCGAGGCGAGTGTGAGTGGATGTGAGACCACGCACTGGACGACTGCTAGGAGAAAACGGACACGGCGATCTAGTCAGCTACTTTAATAGCTAGCTTTCCGGACAGCCCTGACTTATCAATACCTAATGGTTTGTTTGTGAGGCGAAAGGAAGATAACTGTTTAAAGTATATTTCTGCTTGGTTTCTACTGTGATTACAATGTTTCGCGAACATGAGAGGTTGTTAACATTGGAGGTGGATAGCTAGCTATCTTATTAGCTTTCAACATTTGTTAAGCGTAGGTACGTAGCGATCTGGCTAGCTACATATATTCTGATCGGTGGGACTTTTTGCATTGGTGTCAGCCAAGACGTCAGCTAGCTAACTTAGTTTCACGCCGACGTGTCACACACCGAACAAGTGTGTCGTGTGACAGTTTAGATTAGGGTGAGGGTCAGGCAGATGTACATAGGTGTGTGTCATAAACGCGGGCACCGAGGGTGATCTCAGGGATATTCAACTAAATCAGCTAAATAAATCCGCAATTGTGAAGCACATTATATTTGCATTTTTAATCGCTCGCGTTGTACTGTATGCACAGAGTGAAGTTACAGCTGGATCTGTAGTCTGCGGGGGTGCAGAGGGGATCAGTGTTATTGTGCTATATGGTATAGATATTTCCACGTTCACTCGGCGAAGGCACACACAGTTACTCGATTTTCGATTGTCACATCATCGTCCAGATTCTCGCATTCCCAATCTGCAAGGTGCATAGGACCAGTTTGTAAGTCAGACATTGTGACTTCCGGGTCAGTGATCAGGTGATCGGTATTAATATTAATTCGTCGACATATAAAAAGCGACAGATTGTTTTTGGCGGGTACTTGAAGGTCACAATGAGGGGCCAGTGTGAAGTCTCCATGTGCTAAGCGCGCGCGAGCGTGAGGTAGTATTGCGTAAATGAGGGTGAGTTGGAGCGCCAGTGCTGCGCGTGTGTGTGTCGTCCGTGAGTGTCCGATCATAGTGTGATGCTGGCGAGCCGCTGTCTCTGATGGAGTGGCAGACCGCGTCCATGATGCCATCCTTGCTGCAGCTACTGCTGCTGCTACTCAGTACCTCCTTTCAGCTGGGACTGCCAATGTCATCTGAGGAGAGGCACAGACTCAGGTGAGCTGGGGTGAGCTGGCGAGTGTGTGTGTTTGGGGGGGTGTAATGCTCATTCCCTAAAATGTTCTGGCAACACTTACCTCCTTACAGAAGGATTACTTTCTGCCATTGTAGTACAGCCAGGCTGAAGGCTGAATCCTTGACAGAGTCAGTCTGTGAGATCAACACAGTCGGTCAGTCTGTGAGCTCAGATGTTCCTCTGTTTCCATGCAGGAATCAGGTGGTGGAGATGTTTGACCACGCTTACCAGAACTACATGGTACGTAAATGTGCTGCATATGCACACATGCATGCACGCTCTCACTAGACACAGAGGGAGGAACACAGATGCATTAGGTTTCAGGAAGAATCATCAGGTTTCTGGCTTTGTTTGCCGGACGCTCTGGGCATTCTTGCTCTCTATCCCGGATGCCCACTGAGCGCTTCCTGTCCGCTCCCTCCTCCGTCTCGCAGGACCACGCCTACCCCGCGGACGAGCTGATGCCGCTGACGTGTCGAGGCCGGGTGCGAGGGCTGGAGCCAAGCCGGGGGGACGTGGACGACGCCCTGGGGAAGTGAGTGACATGCGCCCTCTCGCCGTGAGGAGGCACACAGGCCCAAAGAGACTACGCACTACCTGTATCAACCATCCAGGTGAAACCATGACTGAGCCAGTAGAGGTGCACGGCTGTGGTGCTGATTCTTCTGTCTGTTGCAGGTTCTCACTGACACTCATCGACTCCCTGGACACACTAGCGGTGAGTGAGTGAATCAGTGAGTTAATGAGTGAGCGAGTGAGTCAGTGACTGCCTGAGGAGTGTGGCTCAGCTGTCAGCCTGTGGCGGTGTTTTCCTCTGTCAACACTGGCCCTCTCTCCTCTCAGCTCCTGAACAAGACGGCGGAGTTCGAGGACGCGGTGAGGAGAGTTCTCACAGACGTGCGTCTGGACAATGACATCGTGGTGTCCGTCTTCGAGACGAACATCCGTGTGCTTGGGTGAGTGGGGGGTAGGGATTTGGGAGGGGGGGTAGCTGACTAATAGAGAGGGGACTAAGCAGGGATGTATTTCCTTCTCTGTTTTAGTGCCTCTGTGCAATGAATAACTCCCACACCACTCTGGGCTGTTGTTTCCTGCCAGAAGAAAAGAATGATGACATTCCATTCATATTACATGAGTGCAAAAAAAATGCATTCTGAACATTTTGGTTTAACAGATAAAATAGTTTGCTAGGAAAAGAAATCTATGTTTAATATTTCTCTGATAAAATGTTGATATTGCGTCTGTGTATGTTTGAGGGTAGAGTGGTCGGGAATACGTGGCTTTTTTGTTTATTGTCGAGCGCTTGCTTTCTGATGGAGCAGTGATTTATAGCAGATTTAGCACTGCAGTTCCAGAGGTATCCTTCCCCAGCCTGCGAGGCCTGCGGCTTTACGAGCGCTGCAGTGGGGGTGGAATGTCTGTGAGTGTGGACGCAGTCAGGGCCTGTTGCTGACCACGCTGCCCCCTTTCCCCTCCAGGGGGCTGCTGGGGGGCCACTCCATGGCCGTCCTGCTGAGAGAGAGGGGCCAGCACATGAGGTGGTACCAGGACGAGCTGCTGCACATGGCCAAGGACCTGGGGCTCCGCCTGCTGCCCGCCTTCAACACCAGCAGCGGCCTGCCCTACCCCCGGGTGAGCACACACACACACACACACACACACAGAGCGAGCCCGCTGGAGTATGTGCTTTGCTCTCTCTCCCCTCAGGTGTATGCGCTCGCCTACAGATGAGCTTGTTTGTGCAGCTTTTGCATAATTGCCTCATTTGCATAATCACACAGTTCAGATCAGGTCCCCCCTTTTGTTTTGCTTCTTTATGCTCTTAGAGCTTAGCTTTTTATGGAGGATTAATTTTGGAATATTTTGGAACGCGTTTATTCCATTGTGTAAGTGGTCACACCACATAAAATGAATTCCGCACACTGTGGACCGTTCAGCAGCCAAACACATGAGGCGGATGTTTTTGTTTTTGGAAGAACTAATAGCAGATGGAATTCATTCAGCAGTGCTAGCAGTGATGGGCAGGGCCTAAAGGTGGTAAATGGTCTCGGTTGTGAACTCCATGCACGTGGTTTCTGCCCTCTGCAGGTGAACCTTCGCTACGGGGTGCAGGGTCCTGAAACTCGAACCGGCACTGAAACTGACACCTGCACTGCCTGCGCTGGCACCATCATACTGGAGTTTGCAGCCCTGAGCCGCTTCACTGGGGACCCTGTATTTGAGGTAGGCACGAGGCAGAGAGTCTCGGCCAAATATGATGCCTAAAACTGGGGTGTGTGTTAATAAACTGCGGCCATTTTTAGCGCAGTCCAAAGCATGGGCCCTTTTTGTTTGTTTTTCGATTTGAATTCTGCTATGCAAGGGGTTGACAGCAGTGATTGGATGCAAGTGCCCGTGTGGGTGACATTTGCTCTCGGGTGTGTTGTGCAGGAACATGCAAGGCGAGCCCTGGACTTCCTATGGGAGAAAAGACAGAGGAACAGCAACCTGGTGGGAACAACCATTAACATCCACTCAGGAGAATGGGTCCGCAGAGGTGAGGCTGATGTGCAGGCCTGCTTATGTACATCATGCTTGTACAGATTCATTGTGTGTGTATGAGATCCTGACTGTGAGTCCTGATTCTTCTTTAGACAGTGGAGTTGGGGCAGGCATCGACTCCTATTATGAGTACCTGCTGAAGGCCTACATTCTCCTGGGAGATGACCTGTTCTTACAGCGTTTCAACATTGTGAGTGTCTGACCCTTTCTCACACACTCCCTTCACTGCGTCCTGCTCTGGTCTCCTTAGCATGGGGTGTGTCTGCAGGATGAGGCTAGTGGGCCTACAGCAGTCTGTTCAAGCTCTGAATTAAGATATGCCTCAAGATGTTTCCATGAAAAATTATCAACAGTTTACTGTAATATTGCTTTATAGTTATACGGGTGTCCCTGCTATAGATAGTTCTGTATACACAGCAGAAAGTTATTAAGAAACATGACAATCATACATTTGAAATGTATTGAGAATCATGTCCAATATACATATGAAAGTTAGTCAGGAACATTTCCATTATGGGTGTAAGTTAAGGATCATGTCCAGTCCACTGTATGTCCAGCAATTCCCAGCACTTTTGTGCATCGGCCTCCACAATGGTGCAGGATGTCTACACGTTTTAATGTATTTTTTCCTGGGTTGTCTTTCATACAGATTTTTTGATTGTTGGACACAGAACCTAACCTCCTCTTATCACATTGAACCTTCTGAGATAAAATGTCCCACTTTGAGTGAAATAGCAGACTTAAACTACTCCCTCCTGCATGTATTCATTTTTACAAGAGAAATGTCCACCTTTACATTGTTCTGCTGCAAGTACAACTTTTCTGGGACATGTCATGAATGTAAAAGGGTAACATCTATATATCAGGAGCTGGACAATATTTTTTTGGTTCTCTGGAATGCTTTGTTTGGCATGAAACAAATGAAACCCAGGCAAAGTTGAGAGCTGGACTTTCCAGGAATGCATGAGCTAGTTGACCTTTATTTCCAACCATACACTGTGTGGATGTGTGTGCTTCAGTAACTGTCCCTTTCTGTTTCCCAAAACTGTGTGTCTGTAATAAGCGCCACTCTTTCTCTCCCAGCACAGAGCATCTATAATACATGTCGCTCTCTGTTTTTCAGAATTATGTGTCTTTATTTCTATTGGTTCCCCACCACTATGTATTTATAAGTGTCCCGCTCTGTTTCTCAGCACTACGCATCAATAATGAAGTACATCAGTCAGCCTCCACTCCTGCTGGATGTTCACATTCACAAGCCCCTCCTACCTGCACGCACCTGGATGGACTCGCTGCTGGCCTTCTTTCCTGGACTGCAGGTAGAGCACGCGCGCACACACACACACACACACACATAGCCAAACACGCCAGAACATGTCGGTACTGCTGTCGTCCAGGCATGAGGTATTCTTCCAGGTGCTGCTGCACTGGACGTCGGGATGGACTACAATTTATACGGCTGCAAATGTTCTTACTGCTGAAAGTAGAACTTTAAATGACGTGGTAGCTCTTTTTAACAGTCTTTTTACCTCTCTTTCTGTCCAACAGGTGTTGAAAGGAGACATACGTCCTGCTATAGAGACTCATGAGATGCTGTATCAAGTCACCAAGAAGCATAATTTCCTGCCTGAGGTAATCTGCTTTGCATTGTGCTCTGCCCTGTCTGACAGTCTGTTCTCTCTGACCTGACCTGTCTGTATGTCATCCAGTCCCATGCACTTCCTGTCTCTGTGTCTCTCTTAGGCGTTTACAACAGATTTCCGCGTTCACTGGGCCCAGCACCCCCTGCGTCCTGAGTTCGCAGAGAGCACCTACTTCCTGTACAAGGTGAGCGCAATGAGTATGTGCAAATCAGTGGCAACTCCATCCACAGGACTTGAAAGAATGCCATCATAAGAGGTTTGTATCTCAGGCTGCAGAGCAGACTCTCAAACCCCTGATTAGAGGTTAGTGCAGACAGCTGATCCAGAGACAGAGCTAGAGCCCAAAGATGCCAGTGTGGGAAAATCTCGTGCAAGTATGTGAATATCCCATATGTGTGAGTATGTGAATATCCCTTGTGCGCATGTGCATATCCCTTGAGCGTATGTGAATATCCCTTGTGTGTGTGTATGCCAGTCTCTCAGCGTGCCCCTGTCTCTCTTAGGCCACACGGGACCCGTATTACCAGGAGGCGGGCCGCACTGTGCTGGAGAACCTGAACCGCTACGCTCGCGTCCCCTGTGGCTTCGCTGCCATGAAGGACGTGCGCACCGGCAGCCATGAAGACCGGTGAGAGGAAGCAGGGATGGGGAGGGAGACCGGGAATTCGGTTCAGGGTGGTGAGCATGTGAGATGGGTGGGTGGGTGAGTGAGAGAAGAGAGAGACAGTATGTGAGTGAGTGAGTATGTGAGTGTGTGTGAGAGTGAGTGAGTGAGTGTGTGTGTGTGTGTGTGTGTGTGTGTGTGTGTGTGTGTGTGTGTGTGTGTGTGTGTGTGTGTGTGTGAGTGAGTGAGAATGAGAGTGAGAGTGTGTGTTAGTTTCTTTATTGGTGAGTATTGCTAACTACTTGCATCTTCTATCACAGCATGGACTCGTTCTTCTTGGCGGAGATGTTTAAGTACCTGTACCTGCTGTTTGCTGATGAGGAGCACCTACCCTTTGATGTGGAGGATTACATCTTCACCACCGAGGCCCACCTTCTACCCCTGTCCCTGTCCACGGCCCCACGCTCACAGTCGCCCCCCGCTGGCAACAGCACGGTGCTGCCACCCTCAAGGGAAGAGCTCGATGACTCCAACTTCGACTGGACCTGCCCCAACACCCGCCTGCTGTTCCCTGACCCCGCCTTCCCCCGCAGCCTGCGAGAGCCAATCAGGAGCGCCGTGGACAAGAGCTGCCACATGGCTGCATCTCGCAGGTAAGAAAAGGAAGGGACAATAGCAGGGTGTCCAGAGCATTCGTAGCCAGCAATAGAAACTGTGTGCACACTGCCTTGTTTTGCTGTGGTGATGTGGCCAGTGGTGTCCTGACTCCTCCTCTGTCTGCAGTGAGCCGGGACTAGGCCGTGCCCCCTTGCGTGCGCGTGACTTCATGGCCAGTAACCCTGAACACCTGGAGCTGCTGAGGCGCATGGGAGTCAGTCTCATACACCTGAAGGATGGGAGGGTGCAGCTGGTGCAGCATGCTACTCAGGTAACGCACATATACACGGGCGCATACACTGGGGTAACACACGCACACACACGGGCACATACAATCAACTCAGGTAACACGCACCAACACATACACTCAGGTACAACACACAATCACACACACTCAGGTAACACCCACACAGATGCACACACTTAGGAATTACACTTACTCACAGACACACACCTTCATTTAACATACGCACACACACACACACTCAGGTGATACACATACACAGACACACCACACTCAGATAATAGACACATGCATGCACAAAGGTAACACACATACACACACATAAGCACAGGCTTGCACACTCAGGTCACACACAGACACAAATAGACACACAGACACAATCTCTCAGTCTGTGAGAGAGCACCCTTTCTCTCTGTGCAGGCGGTCAGTCCCGTGGCAGCGGAGGACGGTATGCGCTTCATGCAGGAGATGATGGAGTTGTCCAGCCAGCAGCAGAAGGAGCAGCTGCCGCCCCGTGCCGTGCAGATCATCTCAGACCCCTTCCTTGGCAGAGTGGTACTGACCGCTGGCCCCGCACAGTTTGGAACAGACTTGTCCAAGAGCAGCACAGGGGTGAGTGCTGTTGTGTCTGGGTTTGCTGTAGTCCTAGGTCTGTTTGCTTTGAATCCTGAATGTGTAAATGTTTCTCTGTCTAACTTCTTCTCACGCTCTCTCTCTCTCTCTCATGCTCACAGGTTCAGGGGTTTGTGGTCGTGGCGGAGCCATACAGCGGCTGTGCGGAGCTCAGTAACGCCGCCCTGGTGGCGGGTCGAATTGCGCTGCTCCAGCGGGGCCAGTGCATGTTCGCCGAGAAGGCGCGACACATCCAGAGAGCCGGAGCCATCGGGGGCATCGTCATCGGTGAGCGAGAGGGCGTCCGAGTTAGGGACCAATTGAAAAACAGAATTCTCTCATGCATTTTCTATTGGCTGTCAGCATCTCACCCCTTTCCCTCATTGGCAGATGACAACGAGGGCAGCAGCAGCGACACGGCACCACTGTTCCAGATGGCAGGAGACGGGCGGAGCACCGATGATGTCACCTTGCCCCTCCTCTTCCTGTTCCACAAGGAGGGCAACATCCTGCTGGAGGCACTGAGGGAGTACAAGGAGGTGGAGGTGTTGCTAAGCGACAAGGCCAGAGACAGAGGTGAGGAAAGGGAGACTAACCTCAGAGAGGGCTTGGGTTCAGTCTTGGAAATCTGGTTATCAAAGGCTGCAGCGTTTTTGGCTGCTGTTGGAGCTGTTGGGCTCCTGGTAGGCACTGTTACTGGTGGCGTGGATGCTGTTGTAGGTGCTGTTATTGGTGTTTTAAGTGCTGTTGGTGATGGTGTTGTCATTGCTATCCGTGCTGCTGAGTCTGTACGTGCTGTTAGTGAAGCTGTCATTGTAGCTGCTGTTCACGATGTTGTTGGTGTTCTATGTGCTGTCGGTGTTGTATGTACTGTTTGTGATGCTGTCAGTGTTGTAGGTGCTGTCAGTAATGCTGTTGGTGTTGGTGTAAATGATGTAATCAGAGCTGCAATGGGTTGTGGTCCCTGGGGGCAATCAAGGTTCCAGACCCTCGGGTGGGGACTTGTGCACTTCGCTGTCTCTCTGTCTCTTTCTTTCCTTACCTCCCTCTCTTTCTCTGTGGTGTAACTGTGTATCTCTCCTTTGCTCTCTTTATCCCCTCCCTCCCTTGGATCAGCAGCTGTGTATGAAGGTAAATTGCTCACCGCTTACCTCCAGGAGAGCAATAATTACTCCTCTGTTCCTCACATCCCTCTGTCTGGATGCAGTTTTGTCTGTTCCTGTCTGCTGGTGTCTTAGTGTTGGAGGAGGGTCAGATGTGTGACATGTGTCACATGTCGGCATGTGCAACAATGCCATCCTGTGGCCATGTAGACCTTTGGCAGTGTGTCAGGTCTCCTGCAGCGAGGGCAGGATTAGTTGGAGATTTCCATGTTGGCGCTTGTTTCTGAGTAGATTATAAGGCAGATGGACTTGGACATACACACACATACAACCATGCTGTCTGTCTTTTCAAGACACTGACTGTGAATGAAGGTGTTTAAATGTACATGCATTTTAGCATGATGACATTGTTCCACAAGTAGAATTCAGGGATATACATTTTCAGACTGAAACTCCGACTATACGTGCTTCCTTTTGAGCTTGTTTTTCCAAGGTAACTTTTGAAAGTCGACTCCACAACCTCAGTGGAAATGCAGCCATTTCCACCTTTAAATGCTACAGCCTGTTTACGTGCACTCCCAAGCATCTGCATGGACTACAAAGTTGTTACTATAAAATTCCTATAACATCACAGCTAAATTTATACAACAAACTCAACATTCTTAGTAATACCAGCAAAGTCACAGACTCTGACATGAAGTTGCAAACACAAGCTGATATGCAGCATAGAAATACCGGCTTTACAATACACCATGAGTGACAGTACTTCTACTTTACAGTATTTCTGTAGAGGTAGTGTAGCCTGCACTAATAGGAAAGGAATCTGCCTAATCTATGTCTAAGTTTGTGTCTGCAGTAGAGCTGGCTTTAAACCAGCTGACATTCTCCATGTGTGCGCTTTTCTCTCCCTATAGGTGGAGATCCTGATGGACAGGAGGGGGACTGCACAGCTGAGGAGCATGACCACGCTGCACCCTCCCCCTCCATACCTGTCGACCAATCACAAGCTATCACTCGGGAGCCCGATGAATCTACGAACAAAGAGCCACCGGGTCCAGAAGAAAAGTCTGGTGATGGTGACGAGAGGGAGGAGCCAGCAGAAGATGGAGACTCCAGCAGCCCATCAATTGACTCGCTGCTCGCCGACTGGAAGGAGGATCTGGAAGCTTTTCGGCAGATGGAGAAGGATGAGCTTTGACGTGACCTCTCCCCCACCTCGCAACTTAGGTGGTATGGTCCAGCCATGCCACAGCCTGCAGGGCCAGTTCACTGTGCCTCCCATAGGGGGCGTTGAGCAGGGGGAGATGACTTGGGTGAAGAAGCAAACTGACTTGAACCCGCAGCTGCGGCTGCCCTGTCCCCCTGCCTCCTGTGACCCCAGGTGCCAGAGCCAAGTTTTGAATGGGTCCCCTCCTCCCTCACAATGCTGACCGATGCATGGCCAATCTTGCCCCTGCTGGACACAGTCCGCAGAAACACTGACTGCATCACTGACTTCTCCTGGAAACATGAAGCACGCATTTCTCCTACTGTTGCTTTCTCTTACTGTTGTCTTGCCATGATTTATGTCCATATTTTTCTTCCTTATGCATTTCAGGGGGATCACAAAGACGAGTTTATATTGTGAATGTTGCTGAATGGAATCAATTTTTGATTGATTGGCTGATTGACTGATTGATGAGTTAATGATGTTGCTAATTATGTTGCTGTGAGAGACGGAGAAGCACTATACTAGATGATGTCACAAACTGTCTGGGGAGTCTATCTCACCCAGAGGTACTTATGAAATCAAAATGTCCCTGAGCTTTCATTCAACAGAGTGATGACACACAGAGCAGGATAACACTCATTTGGGCAGACAGCACTCGCACCCACTCGTTTGCCTCCAGACAAAACAGCCCCAGTTAACAGACAGGAAGCAGCGGAGCACTTGGTCTGTCTGGCTGACCCTGGGTCAGTGAGCACACTATGCAGCAATGTCTTGGAATGACTAACTGCAGTGACCAATCACAGTGCAAAAAATGCACACACAACATTCTGCAGGAGTGGATTGAATTAAATAGGAACATGTCTGTAGATGAACATTCTGTTTTCAAAGGAAGCGATGAGCTCAGATGAGCGATGTATGTGGTTGGTCAATAGTGGTCATCTCTGACCATTATTGGTCAGAATAAGCAGATCTGAGTGTGCACTTTAGACAGTATCATCTGTAGTCTGTATGTCACCAGCTGAAAAGTCAGCTGGTGTCCATCATGTCACCTTTTGAAGTCATGCTTTGTTTAATCGTTAAAAAGTATTTGATTGACCTTATTTTATTTGGTGACATTAATTCAGAATTTCAAAATGAGTGGAGTCTCCATACTACTTGTCAGGAGTCAGTCAACAGATAATAAATATTGGTGTTTTTCCTCTGGGAAATTCAGTGTTTTAGGGGAAGAATACTTTTGTATTTTTAGATTTTCATAATCACAATGATGATCATCATGTGACACCACGGTTTTCCTTTCTTACTACCAAATTTGCATGTGCCAGTTTCCAGTTCATTTAATGCTGCTATGGGATGTCAGTGGTGTGCAGCTGAATGGTCAGTATCCAAGCCCTGGCATTTGTGCGTCCAACCTGTTGATATAGGAAAAAAGAACATTTGTCTGCATGGACTGAAGTGATGAAAAGTGGGTTTATCCTATATCTTTTTTTTTTTTTACTGCCTTCATTGAATGGTGGAGCAGTTACTCATCTTGCCAATAAAAAGCCAAACACACACAAGCCCCTTTTCACTTCCTCTTAGGTAAAACAGCTGTCGATGTCTGGTATTCTAGCGGTCAAACCCTACAGTACAGAGCCACGTGGCAGAACGTCTTATACAGTGACTATTCTGTCTGGCGGCTCTGATGAAGGTAAACCAAATCCAGGACTGCTTTGTAATGTGCCATTTATCAAGGACAGTTGGCACTATTGTAGTGGTGCTTACTGTTCACTGCCATTAGTCAAGAAGCTACCCAGGCCAGGATTCACAAAATTAGATACTTTGTACATATCAGCTGAATATAAATGCATTGTTAATGTCCTGGAATTGTCAGAAAACAGCTGTTGTGTCACTTATTTAACCCATTGTAAAATTATGGGTGCACCCCTTTCTTGAAATATGTGTTGAATTCTCTGAGGAAATGCTGCAATTTCAATAACGGTTGCCTGGCTAACGGTGCTTATCCTCTGTCAGTTCAGCCTGACCTGAGAAATTTGAAATGGTGAATCTGAATGTGGTGGAGAAGCAAACCCACTGTGGACTGAAGAGACCTGAGCATCTCACCACATATGGGAACCATGTGGAGTAGGCCTCAGCAGCGTGTCTTGTGTGACATGAATGTGTGGAACTATTGAGCAGAAATCAATGGTACGAATTTTAATAAAAATTTGTAAAAAGGAATCACTGTGTCAGTGTTTTCAGTTGTGCACTGGGAGGATGGGTGGGTGGCATTGAGCTGCGCAAAGACCTTGCTTACTCGCTTGGAGTATATCGAAACCTTGGAAATGCATGACTTGTCAGTCCAATATGTCTAATATAAAATTTCAGAGGCTTAGACAGCATGTCAAAAAATATCCATGACTTTAGCAATACGAGATTGATTATAAAAGTAGGCTATGTATCAAATAAAACATCCTTGGACTGTTGGTATTCCTAGGGTTAATCGATTTAAAGCTGTCTTATCTTATTATGTGTGTTTGCGCAGCTTACCAAGAAACTGACGCTAAGACAGGTACAAGATTTAGAGTGACAACAGCAACACTTGAGCTACCAAATCGGCCGTTAATAATTCGGTGGAAACAAGCAGCTATGTGAAATCTGGTCCGTTTCGGGCCTCGCTCTGTGCTCATTTGCTCCGGCCTGGAGGTTGTCCACACAGCCTTCCACGCACACACGGGATCGGGAGCTCAGTTCGATTATTTGGGTCTGCCGGCTGGCGCTTGAACCACAGTCCAGAGCGTGAGCTCCCGCCCGTCTGACCGCTGGAGAGCCACCGAACTACGGGGAAGCCAGAACCGAGCTGAACCGGCGCAGCGAGGTAAGGCTAAAGCCGACGGATCTGCTCATTTTTTCTAAGTTTACGAACTGCGTAACTAGTTAGCTAAAGTACTACGCAGTGGTAAGCAGCTAAAGTAGCAAGCTAGCTGATGTTTTTCTTTTGTTGCAATTTCTTTTGTTGTTGTTTCCTGTGTCGTGGCTGTGATTAGTCGGCGGTCTCCTTCCTGTCTCCTTTGGTTTCGGCTCTCGATACGCGGCTGTGAAGACCCCGCTGAGGCGAGATCCGAAAGGGTGGGGGGCAGCAGAAGAACACATATGATAGTTGCGCAAGTGCCGCAAGTTCGCAAACTAGTTTCCCAACTTGTGATAAAGACCGTGGTTGGTGTTACGATTTGCGCTGCGTTGCATGCTGTATTTCTTTTTATTTAACTGTGCCATCTTGTAGTTTGCTGCCACCTTGGTTTTTGCCAATGTTCCGTCGGGGCTGCAAACACAGGGCAGTTGGTCTGGCGTGCAAACCACTACACGCACTCGCAGACTATCCCTTCTCCCTCGCCTGAATAGAGCAATCAGTGATCTTGCTGCTCACTTAACCTGGCCGACCAACACAGCTCTCTCTCCGCCGCACCGGGCATCGCTGTCACTCGGTTTTGGGGGGTAGGGGGTTAAAAAAAATGGGGTAGGTAGCTACCATCATGAAATAAAAGAATGGAGGAAACACAAGAGCTGCGAGCCTGATCCTGGCTATGAGTGTAAAACCCACGCTTGCATAGCTAGCTAGATGCATGTCTGTGATTGAATTGATGCTGATGGGGAGCTTTGGGAGAATATGTTAGCTGGCTATCCAGATACATATCACTGCGCCCCCCCTTTTTTTAGCCCGCTAGGCGCTCGCCTCCCAGCAGCTGCTCTCGGCTCCTTGGCACCGCTGTGTGTGGGAGAGCCTCTGACACACAGCGCCATTGTGCGCGGTCCAGATGGGGCCTTGTGTGCTTTGGTTGGAGCTGGCGGCTTTGCTTTGGTAAGAAATTAGCTGTATTGCTTGCTAGCTGCAATGAATGCATTTAAATTTGTGGGACGCCTAGCTACAGGTCTGTGTGTAATTACTTGATAACATTTGAAGCATTTGGCTAACTTACCTATTTCAACGGTCACTGAAATACCTAGTAAAGTATCTAGAAAGAAAGGTCTTTCAGCGTTGTGACACGCTTCAGTTCTTGTTGCATGCAGTTTGCTCGACCGATCCATTTCTTGTTAAGCAAGTTGGTTAGCTTGTACTTGTGTGCGTGGGGAAAATGGCAAATACCTAACTAGCTAGTCTGCGCGGTGTAATTGTCATTGTTACTAAAGTTAATTTGAGAATGGAACCCGTACATTTTACAGTGGCTTCAGGAGATGCCCCGAAACCCACGCAATTCTGTTGATTGTCGATACATCTTAGTCTCTCCACACCCACCCCCTCTTTTTCTCTCTCTCTCTCACACACCCTCTCTTGTAACATCCGTATGACTCCATCCGTCTTTTCATCTAGTTTTATGCTTCTCCCCTCGTCCTGTCGCTCGTAAAGGCGAACATCGATGCGGTGTGTATGTACGACTCTCCGGCTCCATGTTCGCGTCTGCCGGACGATCTGGCATTCGTCCCGGCGGAGAAAGACATCGCGCAGAGACTGGAGCTACTGTAGTTACAGTCAGAAGGCCGGGTGATCTAATTATATGGCTCCACTCCTGGTCTCTCAGTCTCTTTTGCTCTCGGTGCATTTGATATGGTGGCTAGGGTTGTTGTTTGACCATGCATCGCATTTTATGGGAGGCACTGGAGGCATGATGTCATTTTGTAAGGAAGGCTTCCTGTGCGTTCAGCTAATAAAGGGAGGGTGGGAAATCCGTGGGTGTTTGCTTGAATTTGTGTGTTTATAAGTTGTGTTGAGACTGGGCTCTCTGAGTGTGAGAGAGTGTGTGTGTGTATGTGTGTGTATGTGTGTGCGCGGACGTGAGATGGAGTGAGAGAGGGATGGAAGAGGTTGTCAGCATTAAGTACAGGGACACAGGGGCAGAGATGGTCGACATGGTGCCAGCGGTGTGCAGTAGTCAGTTTTGGGCGTTGGCATTGGGAGTTCAGATTGCGAGCAGAGCTTTCCAGGATCTTTCACCCGATCTGGGTCAGTGAAGACCCGGCTAATGTGTAAATGAATGTGTGTGGGTAAAGGCTCCTCAGCGGATGAATAATGTAGGCTGTGCTCTTGTGTCTGTGAGTGTTGGGGGGGTGACATTATGAATATTTTAATGTGTCTGTCAGCATGCATACAGCCCCCATGCATAACACACTTCCACACTGACCTGTGTACAGATATCATGATCACAGAGGATCTGCAATGCATACACTGTTACTCTCTCCCCCTACAGTACTCACCCGCTCACTCACATACACACACACAGGCCTGCTATGGTTTGTTCCAGGTCTGTTATTACTGTATGTGTTTGCCCTGCTCAGCTGGGTGACCATGTTAGCTAAAGTACCTGGTTAGCTGGGTTCTGGCTGCGTCCACGGCATGGCCCTGGTGCACTGGGGACCTTGGACAAGCAACTGCGCAGGAACTACAACACACTGTGCAGGTGTGTGAACAGGACACTTGTCCTTACTTGAGTCTGAAAGGTTCTCTCTTTCCCACACAGTGGAGCGAATTATTTTTCCCCTCCATCTCTCTGATTCTCTCTCTCTGTCCTGTAGGCTAAGGAAGGAGTGTGTATATGCAAGAAAAATATGTTGCAGGAACATTAATATAATAAAGAGTCCTGCAACAAGCAAGTGTGTCTGCGTGCGTGCGTGTGTGTGTGTGTGGCTCTCTCTCAGTGTGTTTGTGTGTGCGAGTATGTGTGGGGCGCTTATTGTATGTAAGTCTCTCTCTCTCTCTGTTTTTTGTGTGTGTCTGTGTGTTTGTGTAAGGCTCTCTGTGTGATTAAGGCTCTCTCTCTGTGTTTGTCTTATTGGCAGCACTTGTGTAACTTGTCAGGGTGAAGTGTTGTAGCTGTCAGCGGCGGTTTTACCAGAGGAAATAATACTGTGGCCAGACAAAAGGCCTGACCGGTGGAGTGATGTGTTGGAGAGGGATGGAGATACGGGGTTACAGTATCCCCTCCCAGTCTGCTTCCTCAGGGCCTTTGCTCTCTCACACAGTGTGTTTTCGTCACAGTGGAGCTCTCTGGTCTCACCTGCAGTGAGACAGTGTCACATGGACAGTCTCGCAGCCTGTCTGTGTGACTCCAGCTTGACTTGCAAGTAAAGCAAAAGTGCGTATGTGTGTCTCTATATGTGTGCATGTACGTGCTTTCATGCGTATGGGTGTGTCTAATCCAAGCTGGTTCAGTCATTAGTCAGCTATATAAATGGATATGTTGAACTATGCAAGGCGTCCGAGGCAAAGCAGGAATCCATGTCGTCTGCTCACAGAGCGAGTCTCCCATCAGCCTCCAACACGAGATTCCAGTCACGGTTCTCTCCGTAAACCCCCCCCCGCCAACGTTATTGCTGTTGATATCAGCACACTGCCTGCTCTGTCTCTAAAAGCTTCTGAGGAGCCCCCTCCTCTCCCAGCACACCTGGCTTTGTGCTCTCTCTGCCAAGCAGCTGACGGCAGGCATCTGTAAACACGCTCGGCTTCAAAAGAGGATTGAGGAGGTGGAGCTGCTCGCTTGTTGGCGACGCGATCTCTGCCTGGCCTTTTTCTGTGGCTTTCCTCCTCCTGACTGTCGGTTATTCTGTCTGTCTCTCTGCCCGTCTGTTTACTGCTCTTGTATGGATGCTTGCAGATCTGCTCTCTTAGATTGCAACGTGCGGTTTCTGGTGCCCTTCACGCTAAAGGGCAAACTGATAGCGGCGTGGACTGGCTCGGTGTGGCTCACAGTGTGAGAGTGAGAAGCATGCTGTCCTGGCTGCTGAAGTGCTGGAGGTGGGGTGGGGGTCAGCACACCGGCCTGACTTTCATCTCCCCGCCATCTTGTGTGTAAACAAGCAGCCGGCCCTCAGCTGTGAAAGCAGCGTGTGTGTGTGTGTGTGTGTGTGTGTGTGTGTGTGTGTGTGTGTGTGTGTGCCCTGTCTCTGCAGCTGAGTTCAGAATGTGTGTGGGTATGTGTGTACAGTTGAGTGTGTGTCTGTACATGTCTCTGTAGCTAAGTTTAGAATGTGTGTGTGTGTGTGTTTGTGGGTCGCCGCAGCTGATTTTAAAATATGTGTGTGTGTGCAGGTGAGCGTGTGTTCGCGCATCTCTGCAGCTGATTTTAGAATGTGCGTGTCTGCAGGTGCAAGTGTGTGTGTTTCTGTCTCTCTTTGCGGGTCTATGTCTGCACGTGGGGGTGTGTATGCATGTCTCTGCTGCAGCTTATTTTAGAATGTGTGTGTCTGCGGGTGTGTGTGTGTCTTTCTGGTTCTCTATGTGTCTAAAAGTGAGGGTGTGTGTATGATTCAGAGGTGTGTGTGTGTGCGCGTGCTTGTTTCAGGATGCCTCTGGGCACGCGTTTCTGCTGGTGAGTTTAGAAGGTGCCTCTATACGCGTGTCTGCAGGTGAGTCTCTGCGCGTGTTTCAGGTGCCCGTGTGTGTGCGTGTCTGCAGGTGGGACTGCCATGCGTGACGGAGGGGCGAGTGAGTGAGGCAATGGGCTGCACCTCGGCGAAGCAGGTGTCGGCCGTGTCCAGCGACGAGGAGGGGCGCGGCAAGGCCTACAGCAACGGGGACGTCTTCACCGGTGAGCACGTCACACATGCCATTACTGCCACGCGCACCTCTCTCTGTGTCACCACAGCTTTTCTCTGCAGACCCAGCAGCAGCATCTCAGATGTTGCATTTGACAGTGCCATCTTGGTCTGAACTTAAGTTTACATTATATATCTGATGGAAGTGATGTTTTTTTTTTTTTTCCAGTCTAAAGCCCAAAAGAAATGGTTAAAATAGTTACATGTTATTGTATGAAAAATGTAATGTTTATAGAAATGAAAATTATTGATGTTTCAGATTCAAATTCTGCTATATGTTCACATAAGTAGTAATTTTACTGATCCTTATTGTGGTGGCTTTTGAAAGTGGTAATGCCTCCTGAGAAATCTGAAAGCCTCTCTCTATTCATAGATTCTGTTTACACTCATGCCATTGTAATGTAAAGTACTCTACTCTGTAGATCAGGGCTACTGAAAACATTGGGTGGGACTCCACAAGTTAGTCTCCACACAACTGTAGACAGGAGAGGAGTGAGGAGGAATCATCAGATCTGAGAGAGAGTGCGAGAGGAATGAGGGATTAATGGAGAGATTAGGGATTAGGAGAAACTCGGCAGGATAGCAGGACACGACAGATGACAAACGGCGGGAGGCCCCTCTCTCTCTCCCTTTCCCTCTGTCTATGTATTTTTTTTTTTAGCTGTTTTGCTCTCTCCCAGTGGAGGGTGGTAGGTTGGGTGGGATAGCATTGCTGTTCATTGTAACTGGAGATTAAGGCTTTTGCACAAACCAAGTTTTAACCCTGAGCCCTGCTGCCCCATCTCCTTCTCCCTCCATTCCTCTCTCTCTCTGTGTGTGTGTGTGTGTGTGTGTGTGTGTGTGTGTGTGTGTGTGTGTGTGTGTGTGTGTGTGTGTGTGTGTGTGGGTGGGTGGGTGGGTGTGTTGGTATCAGCGTGGGTGGGTGTGTGTGGTATCAGTGTGGGTGTGTGTGCGCGCGTTTGTTAGTGTTGGCATTACTGAGCAGTCTGTATTGTGTGTCACTCATACAATCACAGGAAAGCCCGAGGAAGGGGAGAGAAAGTTGGCTCTTTCTAATTGCATTGTTTATGAATTGTGGTTGTCTGTATGTGTGAGAGAGTGTTTTGACAGTGTTTATAAATGTGAATTTCTTTCAGTTTGTGTGTGTATGCATTGATTTTGGCTGTGTTTGTGTGCACATGTGTTTTGGCACTGGCTGTGTGAATGTTTTTTGGCAGAGTGTGTTTGGTTTGGCAGTTTTTATATGAGTGTGTGTTTGTGTGTATGTCTGGCCTGTAAAGCTAGCGTTAACACTCTGTAGGGTTTTAGATTTGGATAGTGGCAGAGTGAACAGTGGGATGGCAGGGTTTGTGTTGGATGGATACAGAGATGGTGAGAGTGAGCAGGAGGAGGAGGCCGGCCTCTCTACCTCTCTTACCCAGTTCCTCTGCTGTCTCTGTTACTTAACCACAGGAACACAAGTCCTGCAGCAGGGTTCTGTCTGTTTCCTACCACCAAGAGTGGCAGTTAATTATCACTGTTTGTGGGGGGAATCTAAATTCAGTCCCCGCTAACACTCTCCCTCTCTCTCCCTCTCTCCCTCTCTCCAGATGAGTATAAGATGAAAGGAGTGGAGGAGGTGAAGTACATGTGTGGGGAGGAGGAGAGAGTGAACACACGCAACCAGGAGAACCTGGTGAGATTTAACTAGCAGACGTATGCATACATGCTGTCTGTGTCTGCAGCCTTATTCTGCACATTCACACAGACACACCACTACTGTGATTACTCTGCCCTGTCTTCCTGCCTATCTCTCTCACACACACTCGTGCACACAGAGAGACACACTCATCCACACTTCTGTGCACACAGAGGCACACTTGAATGCACACATAGACACACTCTCACACAGACACATATGCACACATAGAACAAAATAAGTTTAATGCTTTTAAAAGCAGACCAGTTCAGCCCAACTGAGCATGTCATTCTGCTTAGAGTGTACCTAGCAGTGTGTCAAGCCTTGTCTTCAATTCTCTGCTTCAACTATGAATCCTTATTAGCTATTGCATTAATTCTCCTTCATGTGGGAAAAAATGCTTCCTGGAGTCAGTGTGAAATTTACATTTAATTAATATGAACTGAAGTTCTCTTCTGCCCACAGAACTCTGCTTGAAATCTTTGTTGTCATTTTTACTAACCTCTGTTCATGTGTGTGTGTGCGTGTGTGTCTTTTTCAGGAAAAGAGTGCAATTTCATACAGGGGAAAACATAAGGAGCTCCCAGGAGCCAATGGCAACAAGACAACGTGAGTTTTACACACTGTGTGTGTGTCTCTGTGTGTGTTATTCCAAAACAATGTGTCAGTCAACTTGCCCCCCAATACATTCTGTGCGAGTGTTCTTACAATACATTGAGTTCATTTGGTGCTGTGAGTTAGATGTTGAAAACACTTTTGCATTGTGTGTGTGTGTGTGTGTGTGTGTGTGTGTGTGTGTGTGTGTGTGAGAGAGAGAGAGAGAGAGAGAGAGAGTGAGTGAGACAAAGAGAGAGAGAAAAGAGAGATACAGTATTGTTCTCTTCCATGCATTTCTATGTCTCCCTGTCATGATTACAGGACACCGTGAGTCCTAGAGTGCGAGCGACACTGGTTATCTATAATGCAATTATTGCATCCTAATTCCCTAACGGGATGAGTGGGGCATGTTTAATCTAGGTGACCGTGGGCTGGTGTGTCATGAATGATGCACAGTCTAATCTGTAGCTTTCCAGGAACACGGTGAACTGACCTACACCACATCTATACCGAGGTTGCCCTGTTAAGACCTGAAAATCTTTCTCCACTGTTTAGACACCAGTGAAATCAGACTTATTGGAGCTGCTCCTGTAGACTGCCTGAGTGTGTGTGTGTGTGTGTGCGTACTTGCATGTCTGTAAGCTTCTGTGGTAGGCAAGCTGTAATGGAAAATTCTCATGCCATGTCTCCCCCCCAGTATTCACACGTCAGAGAGCCAGCAGGAGTTCTTCAGGATGCTGGATGAAAAGATTGAGAAGGTAGGAGGAGGGAGGAGAAAGTGGCAGGGAGTGGGAGGGGCTTAGCAACTGGAGCTGAGAATTTAAAGAGACAGAATAAGTGTAATTGAAGCAGCGTGGCTTCAGATGTTCCAGGCAGAAATTGTCAGAAAGAGCTGACCTAGGACCAGTTTTGCTGTTAAAATGGTTAAATCTGGAACTGTAATTGGGACTATGGTACTGGATCCACATTAATGGCAAATTCTCCCTTGAGCTCTTCAACTCAAGACTTTTTTTTTTTTTTTAAACTTTAACCTCTTGCTGACTGCCTTGGTCACCTCTATCATAATTTTCACCTCCACCTCCGTTTCCTCTGTCTAACCCTCTTGCGTGCTCCGCCCACTGTCTCTAATTGGCCATTATAGATGCAGATATCTCATTGAATCTCTTCTGTTTCCTCAGGGACGGGACTACTGCTCTGACGAAGAGGACGAAGTAACATAGCACACTAACCTCAGGCGCTACACGAGGGTGTGTGTCAGAGAGAATGTGTGTATGCCTGTGTGTGAGGGTGTATGCACGTGTGTGTGTGTGTGAGTGAGTCAGTGTGTATTTGTGCACATGAGAGAGTGTGTGAAATGAGAGAGAAAGAGTGCGTGTGCTGTGGACTATTGAAGCCTGCCTCCCCACATTCCTGGCTCCTCTTCAGGACAGACCTGCTCAGAGAGAGAGGGACACCTGGACCCAGCTTTCATTCCCCCTTCTGCTGGAGCTGGAGTTCTCCTGTCTCTGGTTCCCTCTGCCCAGAGACACTTTTACCCTGCCCGGCAACACCTCTAACATCTGTCCTCCCCCCCCACGGAGGGTAAGGGAGGGGAAAAGACAGGACACTGTAAGGAGGGAGGGGCAGGCTGCACACCCCCTACTCCCTCCCCACTGTTAATGAACTGAGAATGAACTCTTGAGTGATTCTGGGGAGGGCGGGGCAGCAAATACAGATCTTCAGATTCCATTGGCTACAGCAAGAACATGATGGGCTGTTGGAGGAATCACTCCAGCCTTCTAAGGAACTTTTTTTTCCTTGAAATTGTATAATTTTTACATTTTCTCTGTCTCTCTTTTCTGTCTGGCTTCTGTGGCAGTAAAAGCCTTTCTGCTGGCTTGCTAAAGGTTATAAATGTCAAAAGGTGAAAGGTCAGGGTTCCTGTGCCCCAGGCAATGTCTCTGTGTGTAACCCCTCTTCCTGGAGAGAGACATGTTACCATGACACTAAAAACACAACCTGTAACTCACACAGACACAGCAGGGACAGATCCTTCCTGCCATATCCAGATGCCAGTGTTCTTTGCTGTCTGCAGTGTCTGCATTGACCGACCAGTATTACAGGTCTGTGACAGAGATGTCTCTCTCACACTCACATATATTCATAGATCCTCACATACAGACACACGTGTACATACACAATCAGTGTGCACACATACATGTACAAGCTCATGCATACACACACTCTTACACTAAGCCCACCAGCAGAGCGGGCTACACTCAGAGACACTGTCCTGATCTTGCTTCTGTTGTCATGATTACTGGATCATTCCTCTTTTTTATTTTGGATATTTTTGTTTTTCTATGAAAATAAACACAGGAGCTGTTTATATGATACTTTCCCTGCTCGTCTGGTCTATGACTGACACATCAGGATCAGCTTGATTGAACACTGAGAATGAGCTTGTCATGATGACATCAGGGACTCCCTGGAATTGCTGCCATTTGATGATGGAGTCATGTGACCTGGCCAATAGTAATACAGCCAAAGTATACGGACAGGAAGTGCTCAACAATAGCCAACACCCCAGTGAGGTACAAATGCACAAAGTGTTAAAAACAACCATGTAAATTCAGTTTTCTCACTTTCTTGTTAGAGAATAAGATGATTGTAATGTGATGTTCGATTCTTATTGTGTTAAACAAAACAGATGGATGTTTTATTCACAAATATGCACTTACAAATATGAAATTTTGCCAAGATAATAAGGTTGACAACATATTGCTTTACTTTTGGCTTCACTAATTATGATAGGAACATTTTCCAATAGAGTAAAGTCAGTACAAATGTATTCAACTATAAATCTACAAACGCTTTGCAACAATGTGCAAAACTATTTAAAATGCCAAAATAAATCCAGTTTCTGGGTCCTCACCAAAGAAAGTACAATTAACAATAATGTATTTTTCAGATTTCTCAGGTAATGACTGGTAGGGTAATGTTTATTGCTTTTTCTAAAGGTTACTTCTATTAATGAGATTTTTTTGAGGCAATGTCCTGGCCTTTTTCCAGCAATTACTTTCCACTAAGCTATCCCAGTGAGCCATTACATAAGGAATAAATCTACATCTCTTTAAAACAAGCCATGTATTTTTCTATTGTTCCTGAGATTAGGGCAAAAGCCTATCTCTCCTGCAGCCATTTCAACTGGATATAGAGAGGGTATGGAAGCAGTCAACAATGTCTTCCAGTATGGGGCAAGACCCTGCAGTCTGCAAAGAGCCTTCTTAATGTTCCAAAGTCTGTCATGTTCCTGGGGTCTTGCGATGGTTGCCTCCTTAAGGTGCCAGACTGGAAATTTGTGAAGTAAATTTTCCTATTTCCATTTCCCTTTACTGCACATTTTGTCCATTCGTCACGTTTGCCCAGGCAGTGGATTTCCGTTCAAGGAATAAAGGACCTGTACTGAAATTGGCCTAGTAGTGACATAAAATATATGGACAAATTATGTTCTAATTTAGTGTGTCATGGACGAGGCAGCTAGGAGTGCCTTGCGATCCTTCAAAGCGCCCTTTCATCACCATCTGTGGCTTAGTGCCCTGCGCACGCACAGGGGGGAGGCTCCCTGGCCCTTAGGTTTTCGTCAGTACCCCCTCAGAGCTCCCCCTGCTGGTCACACCTTTCTGCCAGGTGCACAAAGGGAAACTGACAGGGTGATGCAATTCTGTTCATAAATGGTTACGTTAAAATTACAAGAACTAAGATTCAAGTAACCCACCGTTCACTAGCATTAACACAGCTAGTGCGCTACCAATAGTGAATGTTTTCGGCGTTCAGATGCAGGTGTGTTTTCAGGGACCCTTTCTGGATACTCTGCAATTTTCAAGTGCCCAAGCTACAATTCTGGGGAAATTGTGGATGCTGGTGAACCCGACAGTCATCCCGGTGGTGTTTTGTGGTTTTGAGCAATCTGTTGAGACGGTTGCTGCCAAGCCAAAAACATCGCTTTAGAAGACGTGTGTGAAGTCGATTGTTTGAAGCGCATCGCGTTTATGATTTATGATTTACTGTACATCATGAGGCGCGAGTGGAGTCTGCACAGGCACGATGCCAACGTAACAATACGTAGAACGTTCTACTGACGTGACAGTCAATTACTTCACAATAC
Organism: Megalops atlanticus; assembly: GCA_019176425.1. Taxonomy (NCBI): domain Eukaryota; kingdom Metazoa; phylum Chordata; class Actinopteri; order Elopiformes; family Megalopidae; genus Megalops; species Megalops atlanticus. Next base: position 10,691,090 of record CM032896.1, read on the forward strand.
TTTTAAATTCTTTTAATACAGATATTCCACTTGCTATAACTTAACAGGTGTCGTTCCCATATTACGGCTGTGTATCTCACAACGTTATTATGGGTGCTTTTGGAGATGCGACGCACCTGCCTTGGACACGTTAAGTTTTGATAACTTGCTGTTTATCAGAATATTGTGGATTTACTATCCTTGCCGTCGAATTTGTTTCAACGGAAAAAATGTCGACCGTCGTATTTACCGATATAGGCTGGGAGGAAGGTTTTGCCTTCCCCGTGGCAAATACTGAAAATAAAGCTCTAGAGGCCGAGGTGAGTCCCAGTGACGTTCAGGGAGCGAGTGATGTATATAGGAGCAAACATTTTTCAAACTAGCAAAAATATTAAAAAGTAATAGTTATAAGTTACCTATGCGCTCATATTTAATTTAATTCAAGAATAATGCCAATAACGCATTTCAAAATAATTATTTTCAAAAAATATAATTTTTTGTACATTGTTAGTTCTCACAAATGGTTAGTTATTCACATTCAGAAGGGCAGAAATTTATACTATACCACCAAGAAAAATTAGAATTCTGCTATGATGCATATTTGTGCTAATCATGTTAGAGTTCCAAATTTGATGATGTTCGTCTACAAGAACATCCCTCAGAAAAGTGGAAAAAAAAAAAACAATAAAGAATGTTTTTACCTTATCAATTGAGATTGTTGTTATATGAATGAGTCAGTAAAACAGTATTTTCTGTGTGACTATTTTGTCACACTGCATGATAAACTGTCATTGGCATCAAATTTACTGTGTAACAACATTGCTGACAAGTTACTTTTGTAACACAAACACACACATGCACACACACAGAAATGATCCACATTCCACATGCATATTAAAGCACATAAATTATACTGTATGCGCCATGACATAACAGACACATAAGAAACAAATTTGTTCATGTAGGAATTAATGAACATTGGACATATATAATTGGCATTCAGGCCATCCTCTTTCTGGATTTGAGGAGGAAGGTGGTTGTTCTGGTTCTGGTGTTTCAGATAGCACTTATTCAAGCTCCTGGGGAGTGGGGTGTTTATGGGCTCTCCAAAAGAGTAACCATCTTGGCTCTCCATTGGTACTGGAGTGAGGGCCAACACAACATTTATCTGCTTTATGTCTTCCCTGTCTCCTCTGGTTTATGTTCCCTCTTTTCAGCAGCAAATTGTGGCATCTTATTGATTGGAATATGATCAGTGTGTCCATCCCTCTTCTTTGTCTGATAACTGAGCATGAAAATTAATTGATTATAATACTGACCCAGAATGGGAGTCACTTCTGTTACAATATCATTCATAATAATATTTTTATTAATTCTGTATAGTGATAATCAAACTTTCCTGCCATAGTGTCTGCAGTACAAGTATGTCGTACATGAGCAAGTCGTCTGATTACAATTTGATTGATGCTGTTAATATAGGTCACTTTCGGCTTGAGGTTGCTTTAATGCCCCTTTCTACTGATTGCTGTATGACACCAAGAAAACAATGCCTTCCTCCTCCTTTTGCCAAATTCTTTTCCCAACAGCTGGCAGCTAGATCATTATTAATTCATGCCCTTTGCTTCAGATCCCTCTCGTTATTAGATAATGACATTTATAGATAAATCATGTTATAAAACAAATTTATACATATTACAGGCTAAAATAGCTATTGCCATTCATCACAACAGATAACATTCATCCTAAGACATGTTTAAATGGTAATTTCTTGACTGCCTATGGGAAGTAATGACCCTGATCTTTAAAGTTTACAATAATTTTTGTTCATATTGAATATAATATTTTAAACATATATCATTATAAATGTTTTTTGGTGTTGTACTGAATAGCGTGATTTTGTCCCAGACACTACAAAAAGAGACAAAATATGTGAAATAATGAAATTAAGAGATTTGCTAAACTTACTACTGAGTCAGGGGGTCCATCTCAGGTTTCTCATGCTGTCCCATGACTGTCATCAAGTGACCACATGTCCAAAGTGCCTTTTTTTGTTTTTATACTGAAGGACACTTGATGAAATTCATGTTGGTGGACAAAATACAAGCAAAATCATTAAATACAATATCACCATGTTTATATCTTGTTATAGTTGTTATATGTATTGTTATTATATTGCCAAGGGGATTCATATATACTTTTATTTAGAATTTGAATATTTTTTAACATTTTTGTTGTTAATATTTTGATATGCTGTTATGACATTTACACTTTACAGCTATTTTAATTAGTGGGGCAGCAGTGTGGCATAGTGGTAAGGCGCAGGGCTTATAACCAAAAGGTTGCTGGTTTGATTCCCCACTGGGGCACTGCTGCTGCACCCTTGGGCAAGGTACTTAACCCAGAATTGCCTCAGTAAATATCCAGCTGTATAAATGGAAACATGTAAAAACCGTAACCTATGTCAGTCACTCTAGATAAGAGCATCTGCTAAATGACGGTAATGTAATATAATTTAAACCAATTTTCCATTATACATGCATTAGGTAGCAGGTCAGTGCAGAAAATGGAAATAGTAATGTCCTTATACTTGAATCCAGCCAGAGGTATCTGTTCACCTTCTGCCCCTTTTCCATTCTACAGCTTCAAAGGAAACAGAGAGTGCGGTCAAAACTAAAGAACGAGATCAGCGAGCACAAAGACAGGATCCAGGCCATATCGGACTATCTAAAAAATGTCAGACAAGAGCTAGTTCACACTCAGGTACACTATGCCACACTATGTTTCTTTCTGATATTGAGCAATTGATTAAGAAAACATGATTGGTGGACTTGTTACATATACAGCAGAAATACAGGATAATTAGCTGAAACTGAAATAATTTTGACACATTCAGACCATTTGAAAAAAGTTTCACAGTTGTGGGTGAACACACGTAAGTTCAGTTGATGTTGATATCCCCCCAGTAACCCCTTCGATGTGTCATAGTGCAGCCCTAAATCTCTGTGTGTGTACCTGTCTTTCTGGTTTGCGTGTGACTGTATTGCCTCTGTACATATGTATGTGTGTGTGTGTGTGTGTGTGTGTGTGTGTGTGTGTGTGTGTGACTATATACATTCTTACTTATGTCTATATCTGCATGTGTGTGTATTTGTGTGACTGTATATATGCTTACATGTGTCTGTATGTGTGTGTTTTGTGTATATATGTGAGTGTGTGTTCATGTCTGGTTGTGTGTATGTGCATGTGTGTGTGCATGTGTATGTGTATACATGTCTCCATGCGTATTCATGTGTGTGTATGTCTGTGTGCATACATGTGTTCCTGTGCACAGGCACTCTGCAGGGCAGTTGAAAAGGAGGCGGAGTCTGAGGTGCATTTCAAGACGGTATCAGAGCGAGAGGCGGGGCATCTGCAGCAGGAGATCGCTCAGCTACAGAAGGAGCTGGCCGTCTTGAGTGACAAGAGGAAAGCACAAGAGGTTACTTTACACACATTCAGTTCTTCATTCGTTCCTATTTTTAGTGCTTAATGGCACATTATGCCCACTTCATGAATGTAGATTTGACACATTTGATAGACTTGATCTAATTCTACAACCAGATAGCAACAGCAATGCCCCATCACTCTCAAGCCGAATATATTTAAAAAGGGTAGAGCAGTCTGAATTACACCAAAGGATTGTAACTCTCTCAGATCTTACACAGAAATCCTACAAGATGATATAATGGAGGACTCTAGGATCTTCTGTAGGACATGTTAGGGGTAGAAACTGATGGAGATAATAGATACTTGGTTTCCTTTGGTAACCCTATGTTTGAGAGCTGACTTTGTTGGTGTTCGCTGATAGAATGAAATCATCAAAGCCACTCAGAGACTGAAGCAACTTCAGGAGCAACTGAACTGGGATCAGCAGACCCTGAACGCCTGGCTGGAAGAATCTGCACGGTGGGACGAGGACACCATGGCTATCCTCAAATACGCCCAACAGGATGAGAGCAGGATACAGGTAAGACAGGCCATTTTAAGGGACCCCAAGAAATTTGAGAATGGCACTGTTGTGCTCAGAACGAGTCATAACCATTTTCTGTGACTGTTGCCAGGGATTACATTACATTACATTATGTTACATTACATTACATTCATTTAGCAAACATACTTATCCAAAGCAATGTCCAGCACAGAAGAACAGAAGTGTATCTATTCCCGAATGAGCAGCAGTGTCAGACCAGGCTAGCAACACTCCCAGACTAGTGAGTGTGAGCGTAATGCTATTCAAGCCTCACACAAGTTAGCTTGTGCAATTTAACTAGACAGCCTAGAAACTAAGGGAACTAAGTACACACACTACCATACATCACAGTCACTAGATCACAGAATCCAAAACACATCGCAATTCTACACGTAAAATAAACAGCAAGTAATACAAATAACGCAAGTAGCAGGTGTTAGGGGTTGGGGACTGAGGTGGAACCAAGATGCAGTCTGAAGTGGTGGGTCTTCAGTCTGTGCGGAAAGATGTCCAGTGATTCTGCTGTCCTGACCCCCCTGTGGGAAGTTCATTCCACCCCTGAGGGACCAATACAGACAGGCTTCATGTGTGAGAGGAGTGACCCTGTCGGAATTACCAAAAAGGAATATCCAATTTCTTCTTAAACAAGCAGTTTTTCAGTTCACAGCCAGTTGACATGAAGCCTTCTATGCATGGCACTGTTATTCAGTTATATACTGGAAGCACTAAGACTCAGGAAGTGGTAGTGCATCAAGTGCTTGTTTCTTACTGACTGTTGCAGGAGCTGATTCGTATCACCGAGAAGACGGCCCTCGAAACAAGTCAGAAACGTAAAGCTGTGGAAATTGAACACACCAGGACTGTAACGGCACAGGTAAAGAGAAAATGTCCTGTCTTTTCTCTGCCAGGAGTGTCTTAGACTGATAGATGTTATTCATTATGGAGTCAATGAATTGTTGCTTAATCTCTGAGACTGGCTTGTTAATAGATTGGCCTGGATAAGACTATGGCGAGCTTGCGTCAAGCCCACAGTGAGAGGCAGGAGCTCCTCCGCCTGTGGGAGAACACCATCGCGCAAATGAGGAAGAGGGACCAGGAGCTGCAGCAGTGTATTATGGTAACCACTAGAGGGCGCTGGGTAGTCTTGCCATTCTTATTTGTATGCAGCGTGGTGGGTTGTACACCAAGCTAGCCGATGAGAAAGCTGCGACTCAGCCACTTCTTGCATTTCGCATGGTCGTCCCAGGTCCTTCCCAGGCTGAACCAGGAGGTCCGGACGCGGCAGGACATGATGAAGGAGAAGAAGCAGTTCTTGGATAGACAGGCGGGGAACAACAAGGAGTGCGAGCGGAGGATAGGCCGCGCAAACCAGCTGGCTGACAGGCTGAGGGAGGAGGTTCAGGAGCAAGAGAGCCACTGCACCCAGCTGCAGGACGAGGTGAGCTTCTCATGCAACCTGCTCTGCGCCCCAGATTCTACGACCAGCAACTCATGCCTCAAACTCTGAAGCCTTTGCCCCAAAACTGTGCACCCAGTGCCCTTAATGCTGCACCTAACATCTTTATCCAGCTTCCCGGACTCCTGCAGCGTCCTCAGCTCTGTATCTTGCGGTCCAAACTCCCCATGTCATGGGAGCTGACTTAGCTTTACTTTCTGTTGCTTTCAATACGTCATCTGTGTGGAAGCTTTAATGTGTAACAAGGGCTTCTCAGACATATGCATAGACTGTTTTATGTTTTTTTTAACTGTGTCCGTTGCTCTTATGTTCTGAAGGAAAATTGGTTAAACAGATTAAATTAAAGCAGTGATTGGTTGAATCAGGTGAGGTGATGAAGGATCTGGCTGAAATAAAAACCTGGCCAGCCTGCTCTGCTAAGCAGCTCTCATTCTAGTGGAGGATTCTTTGGGTTTCTTCATGCATAATGGTGTACTTCTTTCTCTGTGAAGTTTGAAGGCTTGAAAACTGCTGTGCATTGCACAGCTACTGATGTGGAGGCAAAGAAGTCCCAGCTAACCACCATTAAAAAGGACATCAAGACCAAACAGAACAAGTAAGCAGGCTTCTGTTCATTTCATACATGTGGAAACTGCATGATCATCACGGCTCTCAGTGTCCAACTGAGCAAAGCTGCACACAATGACAAATATACTCAAACAAGCCTTTTCACTGAAAAACAGTTTGCCAACAAGTCTGAACTGCACTACGCACTGAAAAAATGTGCAAACAAGTGATCATTACTGTGTGATAATTGGGACGGGGACTGTTCTCAGTTTAGTGTGTGACGAAGATGGGGAGCTGTGTTCAGTGTGTGTAGTCAATGAATAGCTCAGTGTATGATGGTTGGGAGTAGGACTGTGCTGGTAATTGAACAGTACTGCTCTCAGTTCAGTGTGTGATGATTGTGGGGAGCTGTCCCTGGTGTGCAGTGTTTGTACAGTGCTGTACTCAGTTCAGTGTGTGCTGATAATGTGTAGAGTGAAGAGCATAGAGCTCTGCAACGCCGCTCTGCAGGAGAAGCTGAAGAGTGTGACGGAGTCGGTGCTGAGCGTGGACGAGATGGCCACCCAGCTGGAGCAGATGGTGAAAGACGAGGAGCACAACAAAAATGTGAGAGCCTGCTGTTCATCCATGAACCCGGGGCAGAGATTAGAGTGCGGCCTGCCTGCAATAATCCCATCTCTCCTGCACAATGTCATGATTGCACGCTTCGGACTCACATAAGAAGAATGTGTTTATAGACTGCTTTTAATTTGTGCCCCAAAAAAGTAAAGAAAATCATAGAATGAAACCTGATCAGACATTCATATGTGTAGAATGCATATATTATAATAAAATGTCACTGTTGCTGGTCTCACAGAAAAATGCACATCTTCAGTCAGCATCATTGTGCCACTCTTGGGTCCTGTAGTGTGTGAGATGTTTGTGTAACGTTTTAACGTTGCTCGCTGCGCAGGAGGTGGAAATGCAGGTGCATCGGCTACGAATGGCGCAGCCCCGAGTCGTGCATGATCTGCAGGCCCTGAAAGACAGGGAGAAGAGCCTGCTGGCCGACATCTCTGCCAGCCAAATCGCCCTCAACACCGTCAACATCCAGCGGACCAGGGCGGAGCAGAACTGCATGAAGCAGCAGGAGATGATCAACAGCAAGGTGGGAGAGCAAGGCAGCCCCACAGACCTATCTATACAAGCTCTCACTGCTTTACCGTAGAGCTCACTGTCTCTCTGGGTCATGGTACAGGAGTAATTTTGGGATTTACCTCAATCAATGAAGCAAAAAATATAATGCGTCCCCTGGGAGTTTATTCTGAGTATGGCACTGTACAGTAGGAGTTCACTCCTCGGCACGTATAGCGTGTGTCGTGATACGGTGGCATCACAATACAATCTGTTGCTGGATACATTTGTATCTTTGTTCTACACTCTGAAATATGGTTCCCCATGCTTGCACATGGCACCATCTAAAATAACCCAGGCTCCACAAGTAAGTCATCATCACCACCATAATCATTATCATTATCATCATCATCATCTTCATCATCATCGTCGTCGTCATCACCATTGTTATAATAATTATCATCATTGTCATTATCTCCGTTTGCATAATAATAATAGCAATGCGCTGTGCACATTGTAACAGGACTTCCAGATCCAGATGCTGGAGAGGAAGATGGTGTGTGTTGAGGTCGAGGAGAACAACATGGAGAGACAGACCCTGAGGCGTGAGGAGGCGGAGCTGGAGAAGTCTGTCGAGGAGGAGAAGAAGGCTTTCAGCGTAATAAACCACCATGTGAAAAAGCTCCAGGTAACCTGTAACAGCTTCTGTATCAGTTCAGGAGAAACATGGAAACTTGTCTGCAATGAGCCCAGCTCCTCAACCAAGGCTCTACACCACCACCAAGTGGTGGGATGGTCAAGGCTGACACAGACAATGAAGTTTGTTCTTCTTTCCCCTGCTTTCAGGTTGAGATCAGCATGGTGAAAAAAGAATCAGAGAAGATTGAAACAGAGAAGAGAGAATTGATTGAGAAGATCGAGGAGCTGAACTTAATTAATGAAATTTCCAACAGGGAATTGAAGAAACTGAGGTTCACCAAGCAGGTGAGACCACCCGAACAGGCGAAACCCACAAACGAGAACATGAGCACGTCCATATAAAACCTTTCCCTCAGGTTCATCTTCCAATACTTCATTAGTTACTACCAAACTCAAACTTGATTTACAGTACCAGTCAAAACTTTGGACACAACTGATTAAAACAGTGGGACACATGCATTCAAAGACATTTTAACCTAAAGACTTACACTTAAATGCTTGAAATTTGTTTCTTAGGAAAATATAAATTATAAAGTTGATTCCTATGTATGAATTTCTTTCCAAAAAAATTTTCAGTTTAAAAAATTTTTGGCTACTTTGAACAAGCTAAATTATAAGATAGTTTTGATTTGTTTAACATTTTTTTGGCCACTGCATAATTCCATTTGTCTCATTTCATAGTTTTGATGACTTTACTATTATTCTAAAATGTGGAAAGTAGTAAAAAAAAAATAAAGAAAAACCCTTCAATAGGTGTGTCCAGACTTTTGACTGGTACTGTGCATGTCACATAGCAACTTTAAGGTAACCCCAAAACAACCCTTTCACCGTGTGGGGGAAACTCTGTGTGGTATGGCAGGACACCATGGTAGACGACAATATCCTGAAGCTGGAGGTGAAGCGGCTGAGTGAATTGCTGTACAGCAAGGCGGACAGGGTGCTCTCCCTGGAGAAGCACAAGCTGGAGCTGCAGGCCACCATGAGGGAGAGAGAGGTGGAGATCAGCGTTCACAGGGAGGCGCTCCAGAAACAGTACAAGATCGCCGACCAGGAACGGCAAAGGCTCAGGTAAATGGCCCGGTGACCGAAGGGCCACGCTGCAGTCAGCCACAGCTGCAGATACATTTTTAATGGAGTTTTATTGTGGTATTATTTGAACATCATCTCTGTTACAGGTGAAATAGACACTTGTTTGAAACTACATTACATTATTGGCATTCAGCAGACACTCTTATCCAGAGTGACTTACATGGGTTACGGTTTTGTTTTCTTTTCTACAATGTTATCCATTTGTACAGCTGGATGTTTGCAGAGGTAATTCTGGGTTAAGTACCTTGCTCAAGAGTACAGCAGCAGTGCCTCAGCAGGGAATCAAACCAGCAACCTTTTGGTTAGAAGTACTGCTCCTTAACCACTATGCTACACTACCTGATTTAAAAAAAGGCTGTCAAAGTGAAATGAGTTGGAAATTTCTCTGGGGCAAGTTTTACCAGGTTTAATGGATGGATTATTTTAGAATGAGCCAGAAGGAAGGAGGAAGCTCTTGTCATTGTATTTGAAAAGTTTTCAAAGAAACACTGTTGCTTCTTCCCTAGTTTGGAGCTCACTGACAAACTCTGCAAAATTGACAAGATGAAGAAAAAGTTTGAGATCATGATTCTGTCCATGGAGAGCCCTGAGGGAGAGGCATGGTCTCCAGAATACTACCTGGTCAAGGTGAACTCTTCAGGAACACACCTGCTACATCTTTTAGTCATTTTATTCATTGTTGGTGACACATTGCTTAATATATGCTGCCTTTTTTGTTACTGCTTTTTACTCTATTGCTAGATTGTGCAAGAAAAAGAGGAGCTTCAGAACAGGGGAAATGAACTGGATGTTAAAATCATTAAGAAAGAGGAAGAGATCCAGGCTCTGGAAAACACTCTGAATGCCATCAACAGCCGCAACATGGAGTACCGCAGGGCCTTCCTCAACCTCGCCAAGTGGGGTATGTTCCTTGAGATATTTGGGAATGTTATTTCAGGACACCTGTTTACCAGCTTTTTTTCACATTAGCAACTTATAATTTCTCTGGGTTCCCAAAATGGACCTTGGATCAGAAACATACTTTAATTAGGGTTTGTTTTCTGTTCCATAATCCTGCCAACGCTGGATTCACATTATGCAAATGCAGCTAATGGAGCTCGGAATCACAGACAGGCACATGACAGTCTCTTATGAAAGGTGCCATTGCACCCTTGAGCCAGAACAAGAGTCTGATTGGTTAAAGCCCGGTTAATAGGCACTAGACAAGGGGCCTGGTGTGTTTGGCAGGCGAGGACTATCAACATCAGCTGAATCTGGAGAGGGAGAAGAGGGTGACGGAAGTGATGTGCCTGCAGAAGAGGAGGCAGATCAGAGAACTCCAGGAGGACCTCCAGGTAGGCCTGCCTCACCAGCAGGCCCAACACACCTGCACCTTCTTTTACATCCCAAGGGAGTACATTCCCGCAGCTGTTCTGTGACACAGTACTAATTAGAGTGGGGTCACCAGTCCAGCAGGAAGATCATATAACCTGCTGCATGTTCCCGCTTTGATATTGAGATGATGGCCCCCCAGCAGCAGTTCTATCGGTCACTTATTATGCCAGATCAGATCTCCACATCATGGATTTGAAGGGGCTTCAGTCTAAACATGCCTAATTTCCTCAGAGTTTAACATTTTTTCTGCTGATGAACCATATGACGGATTTCCTTCATATGCTAAAATAATCTCAGTTCATCTCTGCTCTCTCAAACTGGTGTGCTTCTTCTCTCAGGAAATGAGCTGCACTCTCAGTGATCTGCACAAGGAGGAAGCCATGCAGCGTGTGAGGGCCAATGAGATGAGCTCGCAGACACAGGCCCTGAAGAAAGAGCTGAGTTCTTTGAAGGAAAAGCTGCACAGGGTTACAAAACAGGTTTGCCTTTAGAAGAGCGTTTGTATATGAAAACAGCTCTGAATGCACAGAATTTTCATGCTTGGTACAACCAGAGAACATCATGGATCACAGCAGCATATCAGGACCTTCACAAACAGAATGACACAAACTGCTTTGAGTTACATTACATTATTGTCATCTAGCAGACACTCTTATCTAGAACAACTTACATATGTTACAATTTTTACATGTTATCCATTTATAGAGCTGAAATATTTACTGAGACAATTGTGGGTTATGTACCTTGTCCAATGGTACAGCAGCAGTGCCCCAGCAGGAAATCAAACCAGCAACATTTTGGTTACAAGTTCTGCTCCTTACCACTATTACTACACTGCTGCCCTGACAAAAAAGACAATGAGTTCTCTTTTTCTCTGCTGACCACACAGACTGCTCATTTGTGCTGTGTGGTCAGCAGCTCTCTTACTTACCCGCCTCTACAGCAAAATGCCCTGGGATGGGCTTACAGCAGGAGCCCTTCTAAGGAGGGGTCTGTCTAGTTCTTTGCCTTCATCTCTCTACTGATCTGTGGTTGTTTGAGTGAACGCCCGCCTGTCCCCATCTCCCCTCTAATACCAGCACTCCAAATTGACCCGGGAGATCCGCGCAGCCAAGGACAGCCAGGATAAGACCGCCGAAGAATACGACATCGACTTCCGTGAGCTGAGGGACTTCAGCAAGATGATCGACAGCATGCTGCTCGAGGCTATGCAGGAGCACCCCGATCTGAAATCAGCGCTGGAGACGCAGTTTCTGGAGGTAGAGCAGAACAAGGGGCACCTCAGATTCCATGAGTGGCATCAGCCCAAACACCGGCTGAACAGCCCCGCCCCAAACCAAAGCCATTGATGCAATCGGACTTTGATTGAATGAGCCTATGGACAACAATAATCCAGTGGAAATGATACAGTGATCATATTCATTATATGTACCCAGGGTACAGTTTCCCTAACTGGAGTGAGTGCGGATTGCATGACTAACAGACTTGTTTTCTCTTAGGCCAACCTGTCTCTGCCCAAGCCCCTGCCCCAGCCTGCTCTCGCCTCTGCTCCATCCAGCCGCCGCAACATCAAGGCTCCCTCCATGCGCGTGTCCATCTCTGTAAAGTAAGCTCCACAGACCTGGCTCTGTCTCTCCTACGTACCTGCAGCTGAATGAAGCAGAGAGCTGTTTCTTGTGAAAGTAGTTCAGAGTTCTGGTGCGTTACATTACATTACACTACACTGTGGTCATTTAGCAGATCCTCTTATCCAGAGCAATTCACATGGGTTACAATGGGTTTACAATGTGGGTTGCCTTGCCCAAGTTTACAGCAGCATTGTCCCAGTGGTGAATCTAACCAGCAAACTTTACAGTTATGAGCCCAGCTCCTTACCACTATGCTACACTGCCGCCCCCGTCATTCCTGCTGGATCACGCCTGTGGTGTTTATCTGTGTGCCAGGTCGTCCGCCTCCTCCATCGCCAGCAATGCCAGGGCCTCTGTGCAGCAGTTTCCCCACCTGAAGAAGGTGGACCTGGGGCTGCAGCTGGGAGCGACCAGCCCGCGTCAGTCCGTCACCTCGCTGCGCGACTCCAAGCGCTACAGTAGCTCCAGCAGCAGCGGCGGTGCCTCTCAGCAATAAGCGTGGGTGACGGTTTAGGAAGGATGGGGGGGTGACACAACCCCCTCAATGTTCAGATGAAACCTACGCTCCTGATTGGAGAAAACCCCCAAGGTCTATGCTCTTTACTGAGACCATTAGGCTGTATATAAATTGGTTAGCTGCACAAATAAAGCGGACTGCAGGCTGAAACCAATAAAAAAACATTTTCATGAAATGTTGATTCACTGCTGTAGCTAGGGACGATGGATTTGATCATCTGCAATGTAATCTGTTACCAGTATATTGTCAGTCACTAGAGGGGGCCACATGACCAATATACTGCCTGACACGGATGCATTGACTGCCTTTGAAACCCTCCAGCAAGACTAAACATGGCACCAGCAAAGCATGTACCCCTGTTTTCAGCACTATGATGATGAAACAGTATGCTGGTGTTTATCCCAGCTGATGTCTCTTTTAATTCAGTTACATTGCGCTGATAACTCAATAGTCACCTTTGTTGTGCACCTCTACATTTAGTCCAGTGTAAATTATTTGTGGAAAAAAAAACACAGATCTTTTACAGATGTGTTTGTGCAAAAATTGTTGTTTAACACTGTTTTATAACTATCTTCCCGTTGAACAAATTCAACACTATGGTCTCAATTAAGTATTATTAGTTGTTCAAATATTTGTTCAAGGCCCCAGTGAACAAATAATTGCTCTTAATTAGGTGTGTGTTAATTAAGTGGTGGTACTGTGTTCCCAGGACGAAGGTTCAGAAATACTGAAGTAAAGTTTTTCCCATTAATTGTCATACAACATGCTCTGGTGTCACAAAAAGATGAGGAAAAAAGAAGAGCAGCAGCAGCACAATTATTTAAAGGAATAATTTAATCTGAGAAACTATTTTTTACACTTGGGTCAAGGTCTTCAAGGAGTTATTGATGACGACTGTTACAATGGCAACCGATACACTGCGCATAAAAACAGAAGGAGCAAAAGTACAAAATAAAAGGTTCATTTCAAAACTGCAACACAGGATGCAGCAAAAGACACAAAACTAAGTCAACCTCTCAACTCTGTGCTCTTCAACAACACAGCTGTATTTAATATACAGCTCGTTAGCCAATGGCTGGCCTCTGGACACGTTCACACAGACAACCAGTTTTAAATGGCACTGGTGAAATTTATTCACTCATGGATAAAATGATACACAATATTTGACAGGATCCTGTACACACATTTATATAAATATTTAAACAACATCAATAAAGCACATTACCAATTAAAATCAAAACAACGAATTTCAGGGATATGCAGTTCAGCACAGATGAAGGTTCCTCCTTCACAATACCCTCTTGATTCATTGCTGTTAGTTATGCTATTCTTTTCTCTGACAGATTCCTGTCGGTCCCTGGACTTGGGGACTAAATAAAGTGTTTATTTATTCTTGATTATTCTTTGACACTTTGTTGTTTCAGTTGCTGCAGCCTAAAACACAGTATTGATGAAAGGTGAAAACAAAAAGCATGCTAAATTAACTTGTTTGCTTCTACCTTCTTCTAAGCACCATCACACGACTTCTTTCATATAGGACATACAACACACTATCGAGAAATGTTAAATACAAAACATTTGGCCTGGTCAGTTAACTGCTCAATCAAGCCTATCAGAAGTTGATAGATTAAAAACCGTACAACATAGTGCGCTGTAAACCTATAACATTTACAATAGGGCAGGCTGATGCAAAACCACATGGTCAAACACCAAAAGAAGACAGAAACATACCCGCATTGATCAGTTTCCTTGTCAATACTGTTGTGATTTTACACTCATGATAATTTTTTTTCTGGATTTTAAACGAAGCCTCTTCCGACCACAGCACATGTAATGGGCTTGACCAACAAACAGAAAATAGAATGATATGAGATGCACGCCTTTCCCGACCATTTTGAAGTTAGATTAAACACTACAGGTGATCGGGCATTTGCCGTCAGAGCCCCTACAGTCTGGAACGACCTGCTAGAGAAGTTTAAGCTAACAAAATCAGTATCTTCTTTTAAATCACTTCTCAAAACACACATTTACAGACTTGATTTCTGGTAATGATTTTTGTTTTTATTGAATTATCTTTTTCATGTATGTTGTTTTGTATTCGTTGTTTTTACTATGCCTTGGTTTTATTCCTTGACTGTACAACACTTTCTAACCCTGTTTGGAAAAGTTATTAAAGATATCAATAAAGATTAATACAGATATTATTATGGATTTGCTTGGTTGTGGTGTTCGGTAACAAAATAATCAAGATAGTTTTGGTTGTTAAACATAAAGTTTGAAATAGGGGGATAGGGATATGTGAAAGTTAGGGCCAAGTCAACACAAGCCACCGTCACTCGAAGCAGTCACGCACCGACACCCCTCCGCCCCCTCCCTCTCCCGCACCCTCTCTCCCACTCCCCCACCCTCTCTCCCTCCTATCCTGTTGCGCTTGGCTCCTTCACTCCACTAGCGCACTCTCCGAGTCACGGCGGGGCTCAGGTCCGTGCGGTCGGTGTTCTCTCGGTAACCATGCCGTTCGAGGAGAAAGCCTGGCTGCTTTGCACGTTGCTGGTGCCGGTGCTACTGGGCAGCCGCGCAGAGCTGGTTACTCTCGTGCAGGATCCTGTCCGTCCGGAGTCCCCCATGCTGAAGCCTAAGGTGATGATCACCATCCTGGCTCGCAACGCGGCGCACAGCCTTCCCCACTTCCTCGGCTGCATCGACAGACTGGACTACCCGAAGGATCGGATCGCTATCTGGTAAGAGACAGAGTCAGAATAATGACTTTTTAACCTCACCAACATCTTTATCTCAATTGCTCGATCTGCTGCACATGTAAGACTGTTTCTTTACGATGTTGCCAGTAGATGAACGTTATCTTTATTCTTGTGTTTCAGAGAAATAATGAGAACCAGTTGTTGTCAGTGGAGAGCAGCTGACAGCGGGAGGGCGAGACCTGTTGCTGTTTTACAACGCGCTCCTTAGCGCGTGTCTGCTGGCCTTTAATTGCCGGTTAGACTGAGATTAAAGGGGTTTCGGGATGCTCAGGTGGAGCGCTGCATTTTGTTGGTCCGCTGAGGGGAAACACGGCTGTGTAAAATCCGATCTCAGGTTGTGGTTAGACACTTCGGCGACTTCTTTTTTAAAGCCGGTGTTCCTCAAGCGAATACAATGAGCAGTCGGAGATGCTGAGCTGTGATGACAGCTGACGGATCTTGAAGGCTTCAAGTCATGCATGTCCAGATGCGCGGGGGTGAGCACGAAATGTGCAAAGAAATATAAATATAAAAGACGTGGATTTGCAGGGGAGGAGGAAGGGGGGATCCAAGGAAGGCATGCCATCAAAATATTTTGGTTATAACTAGATACCGTATAATCTGCACTGACAGGCCGACGGTCTGCATATCACAGTTTCCACTGACCCGTCTCATAGCCAGGTGCGCTATATCTGAAGCCAGCTGGAGGCATTCTACCGTAAATCGACTCGGGCTGACAATATTTTCACCCAAAATACAATATGACTGTAGGTTCATCCAGAGTCCGGTTGAGTAAGGCAGAAGTATGTGCGTTAACGCAATACAAATGTTCTTAATGGGTAGCTAGTGCCTAATTCACTAAACAGTAGCTCAGTCGAGCTACTCTAGTGTGGTCTGATTCAACAAATCAGCTCACCCTAGAGGAATATAATCATTTTAACTGTGTGTGTGAGACAGAAAAGGGAAGGTCAGTGTTTGATAATGACCTGAATTCAGTCTCCACCCCTTACAGGTAACTAGAGAAGTGAAGAACAAACAGAGAGGAGTGAGAAAGACTCTCACAGCTTTGTGAAAAAATTCAGAGAGAGGGGTGAAGGAGGTTGAGGTAGGGAGAGAGAGAAGGAAAGAGGGACAGAGAGGGAGGATGGGAAAGCAGTGAGAGAAGGAGAGGTAGAGAGGAAAGGAGTGTAGAAGTTGCTGCTGAGTGCTGCCTGAGGTATAGTCTACATTTAGGCAAAATCCATCCTGACTGGAACTCACCTTTCCCCCTGGGTGCAGTGCAGCGATTGTACAGTGGAATGGGGTTCAGTGCAGTGATTGGACAAGGGAACAGAATTGAGTGCAGTGATTGGACAGGGGAATAGGGTTCAGTACAGTGATTGGACAGGGTAATGGGGTGAAATGCAATGCAGTGACTGAACAGCGAAGCCCAGGCTGTACCAACAGACTAACTCTAGTAACAGAAAGGCTTCGACTGCTCAAAGTAGCACACGGTACCGTCCCTGTCAGAAGTGAGTCGAGTTGCGTCATTCTGTTGTGTGCTATCATTCTGCTGGTGTATTTGTGCTTCCACTTCTAGTACTGCCCCTACATCACACATACCTTTCAAAAGAGCAGTTGCCTAGCAATGAGGTGTGTGAGCTAGTCTGCAATCAACTAAATGACAGAAGATGTTGGTTTGGTCAGGATTTGTGACTCTATTGGGCTAGGTGTCAGCTTAGCCCATGACTCCCAGCTGAATGAAGTTCATATTTGATTTCGTAAGGAACAATGTGATGACCCAGGTGAGTGAAATTTAGCCGTATTCATGTCACCTGTGAGACATTTATTCAAAGGTCTGCAGGGAGAGCTGGTGGCTCAGGTCTCGGTTTAATCGTTCTAGTTACATCTCCCACAATTCTCAGCGGCCCTGAGTTTACCCTGACTGGCAAGACGACTGTGTGAACGACAGACACATATCTCTGTTTGTTTTCCCGGACTGTCATGGCAGTATCACCCACCACTCACACAACTGCATCAGAGGCTACAGGTGGGACTGCAGAGTGTGGAAGACCTTCTCTGCGTTGCCATACAGTCCATTGGTGAAAGATCGAGGTCAATGGAGATGAAGCTGTTGTAACATATCCTAACCATTGTTTAGTGTGATGATCTCAGTGACCATGCTCCACTATCTCCCACACAGTGTCTCTCTCTCTCTCCTCTAGACCTTTTGTGGAATTACTGTTTATTGTAACCCACATGTATGTAATCTGTTTTGATTCTTTTTTGACTGATCTTTGAGCCATGCTCAATATGATCACAATTTAAAAATGTCGAACCCATTTCAATGTTTGACATATACGATAAACATACATAATACTTTTTCAAGCTTGCAGCACTCCACACCGTCTGTCATGCCATACTTGTTATGGTGCCTTCATTGATGTGATATGATTACCTCTACTGTTTCCCTCCTTTGCAGCTTGTGTGGTATTGGTCCATGAACAGCTACCTGGCTTGGTATGTCTGTGAGACTTTATGGTGAGTGCTGTGTATGTGTGTTTGTGTGTATGTGCATGTTGTTTGTGTGTGTACATGCATGAATGTGCGCATGCCCCTGTGTGTCTGTGTGTGTGTATGTATGTGTGTATCTGTGCATGCATGTGTGTGGTTGTGTAAGTGTGTGTCTGTGCATGCATCTGTGTTTGCGTAAAGAGTGTGCGTGTGTGTATGTGTCAGTGTGTTTGATTAGAATCAGAGTCCTGGCATTCTGTTACGCAGCGGGGGTCTGTGCAGCAGTAAAGCTCTCCTCTCTGGGCCAAAATCTCTCAATCTCACCAGGGCACCACTTCAGAAGAGTAGAAAACAGCGTTGCCAGGTCTTTGTGATATCCCCAATTAAAACCAGCAAAAATGGTGGATTTAAAAATAGTGCAATGCAAACTGCCATCCAATGCAAGCCCTTTCTTTTTCTCCATAAATCTTAAGAAAACATTGTTTAAACATCCTAGTGTTTAATCCCTCTCTCCTTGCATTCATGTATGATGCATTTGGTTCTTATTATTGATTAAGGTGCAGGATTGCTCTTGTAGTGTTTAGGTAGAAATTACTGATAACGTGAAACAATCGTAGAAACTCATCACCATCTGAAAACAACTTGCCTGGTATCAATATCAGGGAATGTCTGTGTGCTGGCATTATGCTGGAATTGTTGTAGTTTTGCTATTGTGCTGGCACTGTTATTGTGTTGGTATTTTGATGGCAGTATGAGACCTTGCTGTTGGCACTGTTGCTGGGTGCAGGCAGTTGTGAGTTTGTGCTTCCAGTTCACTGATGTGACCCTGACCACAGGTAAAAAGCACCTGTGTTCTGTGATAATGATTGTGTGTTATTATGTGTGATAATCACCTCATCTCACCTCCTGTGATCTTTCAGTCAGATGTTCATAGCTCCAGTCAGTCAGCAATAATACAGAGGCTGTGTGTTGACGGGCATTGTGGAGATCTGACAGACAGATGAGCAGAGGGTGGGAGAGACAGGGTGGGTGTGTACTGGGACGAGCACGCTTCTACAGGTCCCACATCCTGACATGTGGCGTCCACATGCTGTCGTAAGAGGAAAGGGAATCGCTTCAGGCCTGAAAGCAACAAGCGAGAGACTTACTGTAAACTTCAAAGGGCCAAGTGGGATAGTGTGTGTCCAGTGCTCGCCTTAACAGTTCATAACTGTAGCCTATTGTGGATTGACTGTCTCACTCATACATACACAAATACACCACTCTCTCTCTCTCTCTCTCTCTCACACACACACACACACACACACACACACACACACACACACACACACACACACACACACACACACACAGGAGCTGTGATATGTGACTGTTCTCAGGTGAGGGATCTGTGTAGAAAGTGCAAAGCAGACACTGCCGCCTCCCACTCCACCCTCCTAATCCCACTTATTCAGGGAAACTGAGCGGAAATTATGTGGCCTGGAGACAGTAGGAACAGCAGAGTTGCGTGCACAGAATATGAAAGAACAGCCTGTCTCTTACACCCACACACACACACACACACACACACGTATACTCTCTTACACAAGCATCCACACACAAGCAAGCATGCATGCACACAGGCACACAAATGCACTCTCTCTCACACACATGGACATGTAAACACACACACACACACGCACAGAATTTGCCCTGTGACCTACCAGACTCTACCTTCAGCTGCATTAGTTCAATGTGGCGCCCTGTTTGTTTGTGTTATACCATATCATAATGTGTCAGCCCATTGGTATCTCTACTGGTACGGTCTGTGCTGCAATTCTGGGATCTGGGTGATGAGGCTTTATAAGGAAAATTCCAGAACCCATCGGCAAGGTCTGATAGTGGGATGGGGAGTGGAGTGGAGGGGGCGGCGTGCCGATCGTTGTGCCATTGGGCATGATGTGCCCATAAACAGCGTGTTCAAATTACCACATAGTGCAACAATGCACCCCCTCCAGATTTGCAGTTCTCACAGAGCCATTGTTACAGATTAAAAACACAGCAGTGTGTTTCAGAGATGCCACTGTGGTTTTAAAAGCCTCTGCTGTCAACCAACAGGCTAGCATCTCTCTGTGGTTCTGCCAGAGGCAGTGTGCTGTATTGCTGTGGTATGTTACAGTTCTGCAGTGTGCTGTGTCAATGTGTTATGTTGTTTTGATGTATTGTATTGAAGTTTGTGCTTATGTGTTGTTTTGATGTGTTATACGGTGCAGATGCATTGTTAATGTGAAGAAATGTTGTGTCGTGAAATGTCACGTTAATGGGGTGTCCTGTGGAGATATGTCATCTTAATGCATCGTCTACATAATTACATCATGTTTATGAAGCGTGCTATGTAGATATATTAATGCCACATGCTATGTAGTGGGTTGTGTTTATGCAGCGTTCTGCACGTACAGTGTGTTGTGTTAGTGCAGTGTGCTGTATAGATATGTTGTCGTTATCAGTGCAGCTTGCTGATTGGATATGTCGTGTTAGTATAGTGTGTTGCTGTGTTTCAGGGCTGCGGCTGACCACAGCGTGGATAACAGCACAGCCATGCTCCGGGAGTGGCTGCAGAGGGTGCAGGGCCAGTACCACCACATGGAGTGGAGACCCATGGAGGAGCCTCGGTGAGTGGAGAACACCTGGAGAACTCCCAATCGCTTACATCTGTTAGCATCCCCTGTGTGAGTGTGTGTGTTTGTAGGGGAAAACCCCTTTGGTGTCTGGTAATGATCCCCAGGGAGAGCGTTCGGCTGAGTGCACAACAAACACACAGAAGTCAATGGCCCTTACAGCCCAGGTTCATGAGATTTCGCCAGGTCCAACCATACGCTTACCTTGGGTGTTGTTCTCTCATAGAGCTACACTAGGTGTGTTTTTTCATCAGCCCACAGTCCGCCCCCCAACCCCGTCCCCCTGAACGATCTCTCAGGCACTTCGGGCACAATGAGTTCAGCTCAGGTCAGTCATGCAGAAACAGAGCGTTGCATGGTAACCTTCCCGTCTGACGGTGGTGTCCCTCTCCGTCAGCTCCTACGCGGACGAGCTGGGGCCGAAGCACTGGCCGGCCTCGCGCTTCACCCACGTCATGAAGCTGAGGCAGGCCGCCCTGAGAGCAGCCCGGCAGCAGTGGGCCGACTACATCCTGGTACATCCACCACCAGGAGTACACGTCACATGGTCCCAGCAGGAAGATGTCATTCATTCTGACATGTTCTAGACATGTCATTTTAGAAAAACAGTAATCTCAAACACTGGATGTAGTCTTTTAGATACACATAGGTAATCTTAAATAGTATGTGTAGGTTTTAAATATACACCAGTAATCTGAAATATTGTATGTTGTTTCTTTAATGTATGCATTAGTAAGTTTAAATGCTGTACATAGTTATTTTCTGAAAGAAAGTACCATTTTCTTAAATTCTTACATTTTGAATAATTTCTGTTCTCGTTAAAATGATAAAAGAAAGAAAATCATGTGAATATCACAAGTTTTTAAGAATACGGTGCATTGATAAGATAATAATGTATTACGTATAGAATTATTTTTGACTTTTTGGAGCATTCTAACATGGTGGACCAGTGGGGCTGGCTTAAAATGTGTGATGATGTCTTTCTCGGCTCTCAGTTTGTGGACAGCGACAACCTCCTAACGAACCCCCGTGTCCTGACATTGATGATGGCCGAGAACCTGACGCTGGTGGCGCCCATGCTGGAGTCTCGAACCCTCTACTCCAACTTCTGGTGTGGCATGACCCCTCAGGTGCTCTGTGCTGTGTTTCCTTTCCTTCAGTCGGGCTCTGCAACCAAAGACTGTGTTTCTCCTTCTGCCTCACCCATTCTCTGTTGTTACGGTGATGATAGAACATACGTCGTCTTCCTCCTCCCCTCTCTCTGCCTCTCTCCCTCAGGGGTACTACAAGCGCACCCCCGACTACATTCCCATTCGCCAGTGGAAGCGGCCCGGATGCTTCCCGGTTCCCATGGTGCACTCCACCTTCCTGCTGGACCTGCGGCGGCAAGCAAGCCGAGGCCTGGCTTTCCACCCACCGCACCCCGACTACAGCTGGACCCTGGATGACATCATGGTGTTCGCCTTCTCCGCACGGCAGGCAGGTCAGAGGAGCACAGGGTCACCGCAGTCACGTGTCCCTCCACGCCCAGGCAAAACAATGAACATTGTTGTGTTTGAGTTTTACTGGTTCTGACCAATGGAAATGCTTTCATCTGACACGCCCCCCCCAATCTGGCCAATGGGAAGGCTCAGGAGTGGTAGTGCAATTGCTCCCTGTCTCTCGTGCAGGGAGAGAGGAGACCATGATGTGCTGAGTCTGTACACAGTGACTCTACATCAAATGGATGGCTAATGGAGAACGATATGGGATGTTGCTGTAATTGGTTCCATCTGCCCACCTGCAGAGACTGTTTGAAGTTTTCTGCTAAATACAGTTAATGGGCTGTGCAGAGCTTGAGAGGAGGGAATACAAACAGCACACAGCTTTGGACACATGTGTGCACACACTTACTCACACAAACAGACACACATACTCCAATACACACACAAACACACACACACACACACACACACACACACACACACACACACACACAGCGCCTGTCATATTTATCGTATGTCTGTATGCAGATGTGCAGATGTACGTGTGCAACAGAGAGCATTATGGGTATCTGCCAGTGCCCATGAAGGCCCATCAGAGTCTGGAGGAGGAAGTGGAGAGCTGTGCTCACACCATTACAGAGGCCATGAGTACGTACTCCATCTCTATTCATACTGAGACTATCACAGAGGCCATGAGTATGCATGTCCCTCCTTCGCTCTCTCTGGCCTGGGTTCCCTTTTTGCTTGAGACCCTCCACTCCTTCGTGCCCTCATTCTCTCTGTTTCCCTCTCTCTCCCCATCTCTCTTTCTCCTAGCTTTCCTCCTGTACAATCCCCTCTCTGTCTCTGTCGGCCAGTTCTCTCTCACAGAGCTGACAGAAGTCTCACTGCCTTGTGATTGGCTCGGTGTCTTAGTCTCAGATCCTTCTCTCTGTTGTTGTCGCTTGGATCAGGAGAGACCACTGCCAGTGCTGGATTGGCTCACTGGCTGAGTCTCAGATGTCTTGAGTGAACAGTATGAAATAACTCTGTTGTGTGAGCAATTTGAGTTCCCCTCTAATTCAGCAGAGCTGGAATCTGAGCCTGCACCCCTCTGATAAGTTGCGCTCATATTCACGTGTGCGTGTGCGAGAGGGTGTGAGCGAGTGTGTTTGGCAATGTGCTCCAGTGTTTTCCACTGTAGATGATCCCCAGTTTTTCCTCCAGTTGAAGACCCTCTGGAGCCATCACAGTACCTGCACGTTCCCCCCAAACCTCAGGACAAGATGGGCTTTGATGAGGTAACATTTCCACCCTTCCTCTGCATTAAATGCATATGTAGCTAACACTGTAAAAAAAAAGCATCTCAGAGTCAGATAGAAGGCACAGTTACTGAATGAGTGCTGGAGTCGTGCGCTGTGATCAGTTTTCATTAATGAGGCGTTCTGGCTCCTTCTCTCACGCCTCTCAGATCTTCCTGATAAACCTGAAGCGGCGGCAGGACCGCCGGCAGAGGATGCTGAGGACAATCGAGGCGCTGGGCATCCAGGCCACGCTGACAGAGGCGGTGGACGGCAAGTACGACACGCTGGCACGTGACACGTCCGCAGAGGACGCCCCTCAGTGTGTTAAAGCACTCTACTCTACTCACATTATCCCTCTGACTCTCTGCTGTCTTTCCTTCCTCCTTTGCCTTCATGCTCTCTCTCTGACACTCTGCTGTATCTCCTTCCTCCTTTGTCTTAATTCTCCCTCTCTGACTCCCTGCCGAGTCTCCTCCCTAATTCACCTTAATTCTCCCTCTCTGACTCTCTGCTGAGTCTCCTTCCTCCCTAACCCTAATTCTCCCTCTCTGAGTCTCTGTTGTCTCTCCTTCCTCCCTCGTTTTAATTCTCCCTCTGTTGTCTCTCTCTCTCTTATCTCTCAGGGCTCTGAACTCGTCTCAGCTGCAGGCTCTGGGTATAGACATGTTGCCGGGATACAAGGACCCGTACTCTGACCGTGTGCTGACCCGTGGGGAGATCGGCTGCTTCCTCAGCCACCATCACATCTGGACGCAGGTACATACACCTGGACACAGGTATACACACCAGTACACAGGCACATACCCATGGACACAGGTACACACAATTCAACACAGCAACAGTATGCCCATCTGGATACCCACACTGATATATGATCAGCAATTCCACCGGAGCCACTGGTCCTCTCACGCACACCCTGTCTGTCCGCTGTGGTATGTGCTGCCCCCAGGTGGTGGAGCAGGGGCTGCAGCAGGTTCTGGTTCTGGAGGACGACGTGAGGTTTGAGCCCAGGTTCCGGAGCAGGCTGCTGGCCATCATGGAGAACGTGCAGCAGGCGCAGCTGGACTGGGACCTCATGTGAGGACGAGACGGGCGCACCGACCGACACACAGGTACACACAGCCAGCTGGCCCCCGAGCCCTAAACCGCACCTCTCTCTTTCAGATACGTGGGGCGCAAGCGGCTGCAGGTGAAGCAGCGCGAGCAAGCGGTGGAGGGCGTGAGTAACCTGGTGGTGCCCGACTACTCCTACTGGACCCTGGGCTATGCTCTGTCACTGCAGGGCGCCACCAAACTCCTGAACGCTCAGCCCTTCAGCAAGATGCTGCCCGTCGACGAGTTTTTGCCTGTGATGTTCAACAAGCACCCCAAGTAAGTGCCAGACAGACAGACAGACACAGGCTGTCCTTACACTGCAATTCATGTATGATCCCTTCTCAAGGTCAATAGGCTGCATGGATCAGGGTTCAGAGGTCAGGGGTCAGACGTCATGTTTGAGTTTGATTCAGATGTGGTTCAATGGCTGTGTTCAGTTATATTGGTATTGTCTGAATGGAGTCCTCATCTAGACAGGTTATGTCAGATTTAAGTCACCCTGCGTGTGGAGTGTGTGTCTAAGACCCCCTCCCTCCCCGCCACCTCCCCCTCCCCATGTGTCTCAGAGAGGAGTACATGGAGCACTTTGAGCCGCGGGACCTGCGGGCGTTCTCAGTGGAGCCGCTGCTCCTGTTCCCCACACACTACACCGGCGAGCCCGGCTACATCAGCGACACAGAGACCTCCACCATCTGGGACAACGAGGCAGTGAGCACAGACTGGGACCGGAAGCACATCCACAAAACCCACAAACAGGCAGACATCCACCCCACAGCCCAGAACAGCGTCACTGGAGACACGCCCCCTCCTGCCGCCCATGCAAGCCGAGATGAACTCTGACAGGGAGAGACTCTGAGAGGGACTCTTATACACATACACACACACACATACTAACATGCATGCACACAGATATGCATACACACAGACATGCATACACACACACACACACTAAGATGCATACACACACACACACACACACATTAATATGCATACACACAGACAATCATACACACAGACACTGACATACATTCATTAATATATGCACACATACACTGAGTGACACGCACACAAACAGCAGCATTCTTGTGAACTCTGCTTAAATCTGCAGCGCAGCAGTGCAGCTGAAATTTAATGCCAGTACAGCAGTCAGGGAGCAGCAGTGCACTTGGATACCACTAGGGGGCAATGACTCCTGCATGTTTTTTAAATGCTCACTGTTCTCTGGGGTCCAAGGATCACTATATGCTGAGGGTCACCCACCACTGGAACACAGTGGAGCAGAGTATCTCACACTGGAACACGCAGGAAGTTACACTGGGACACACAGGAAGTTACATTGATGGAGGCAGGGAAATGCTGACAAAAAGACAACTGAGGTTTTATTTATGACATTCTTACTGATGTAAATTTGCATTAATTGTGGATGTGGCCAGCCCTGCAAATAAACGATAACTATATGACAAGATGTGAAAATGTGTGCTCTTCAGACCCAGAGTGTGTGTGGGATTATAATTTTTGCGGGTGTGTGTGTGTGTGTGTGTGTGTGTGTGTGTGTGTATGTGTGTGTGTGTGTGTATGACCATCTCTGTGTGTCTGTCCATGTACCTCTTTATGGCATATGTCTTTCTACATGACAGTGGTAAGGAGCATGGCTTGCAACTGAAGGGTTGTTGGTTTGATTCCCTGGAGAGGTACCACTGTTGTACCCTTAGGCAAAGTACTTAACTCAGTAAGTATCCAGCTTTATAATTGAATAAGATGTAATAACTGAAAACTTTGAAAGTCTGTTTGGGTAAGAGCATCTGCTAAGCACCAATAATGTTGTGAGAGGAGAGAGGCATTATGCTGCCCCCTGCTGTTCAAATTGAGTATCGTCAGATGCTATCTGGGATCAGTGGCAGAGGGAATCCATCCCTTTTTGTCATTCTCTGTGTGTCTTGGTACAGGCAGATTCACTGAAGCACTGACACTGAAGCATACCAGGGCACTGTTGCAGTTTCAGCAGCCAGCCCTGCACGTCTCTGCATCAGCAGGTTGAATGATGCTGTTACTCTAAATGGCCTGAGGAGGGCAGTGTTATCACTTACACCCACAAGCTGTAATATTGTCCTAAGTGATGGCGCCATGCATCATATATGCAGGATATAATATAACCTCTCTCTCCCATTCTCTCTCTCTCTTCAGCTTGATTTAAATTACTTTATTGCCACGGCAAGGATATATTTGTGTTGTCCATGCATGTAGATAAGAAACCAATGTGGACATTAAAACATGAAGGTAATTACGGGGCAATCAAAGGGCAATCAAAAGAATAAATCAATGAAACGCACACTGACGTAAGCTCTGGATAGGAGGGGGAACTCAAGGCTCTCTGAGAGAGACAGAGGGAGGGAGGGACAGCAAAAGAGAAGCCATAGAAATTATGTCATTGGTTGGGCTGGAGCTGCGAGCACAGACAGATGAAGGCAACGCCTACTCCACACAGTCACCGGGATCAGTTTGCGGAAGCGGGGTTCACATCAGTAGCAAATCTGGAGGACTCAATCAACGGACTTCATTACCAGAGAATACATGGAAGGAATTATGAACTGGTAATACAGCTGTTTCTACAGGAAGAGGAAGGCAAAATAACAAGCAAAGGAGAGAGAGAGAGAGAGAGAGAGAGTAGAAGAGCTCCACTGGGACTCTCACCCTGTTCTGTGTGGGGAAATATGCTCCGCCCATCAGTGCAGCTACAGAGAGAGGGCGGGGCTCGCACCATGGCTCCGTGATGTCACAGCTGCTGTGGCCCCCAGCCCCGCACACCTGGGAGCCAGAGACTGGCCTGCTCGAGGGGGAGAGAGGCGTGTCCCTGCAGAGATACCAGCTCCGATCTCCAGACAGCGGCCTCTCACACTGGGTCAGTCCTTCATATTCCCGTCTCCCTCTGTCTGCCTCTCCGTCCTTTTCCCTGTGTGTCTGTCTCTGTGTGCCTCGGAAGTTCAGTTCCGATTAGCCACATGCAGCAGGTGCCTCTCGAACACATCTGCACTGTTGAGACGAGTTCCTCATAATCACAACAGGCTGAGAAAACACTAGTCTCTGTGAATCGTTTTTTCTGCGTATGAAATACTGCACCACACTGTGACATAAGCTGTGTGTGTGAGAGCGTGGGTTTGAGGGTTACTGTTTGTGTTGGATGTGTGTGTCAGAGAGTGTGTGTGTGTCTGTTGAAAAATTTACATTTACATTCATTCATTTGGAATATCATCTTATCCAGGGCCAGTTAAGAAGTGCTCTCCACAAGAATAGCAAGTGCTGTTACACGGTGCCCAGTCTTACACTTTTTCCAATGTGTTTTGGGGTGGGTAAGCAGTGATAGAGAGCTCACTGTGTACATGAAGGCTTTGTATGAATGGTTATGTGTGTGTGTGTGTGTGTGTGTGTGTGTGCGCGCCCTGCTTCTCCCTCAGTCCTTGCTGGCTGATGTATGCAGTGGGAGAGACCTTCGAGAGCTTCCATTATTCACAGGCTCTCCTACAGGCTGCTGCCCTGCCCCCTGCTGGGTGACAGAGGTGTCACAGCATGTCTGCATTCTGGAACACCTGTCCCCATGGAGACCTGTCACTGTGTGTTTGGAATCCAGCTGCTCAAATTTCATGCCAGCTCTTTCTGCAATGTTGCCTTTTTCACACTCGTTTTCTCTCCTTCTGCCCCTTTATTTCACAGTTCCTCTCCCTCTCTCCTCCGTACTCTGTCTCTCTCGTTCCTGTTCTACATTCTAATAAATAAACCCTCGCATCCAGGATACAATCAGTGCGCATTCATAGCCTAAACCAAGCATTGTTTGGCTGACTGTCGCCTTCCCCCCTACAGTCTTTTGCAGACCCTTTCTCTCTCTTTCTCTCTCCCTTTCTCTTTCTATCTCTCATATTCTGTTCCTCGGAGTGAAGGAGATCCTGTTTTGAGATGTGGGTAGTTACATATCAGCTATCTGGTCAATAAACTGTGCTTTGATTGCCCTGTGTTTTTTGCTTGGTGACGAGGAATGGACCAAAGTGCAGCTCACGAGGTGTGTAGGAGCTGAGAGTCGGTCTGCTCGATCAGACCTGAGGAGCCATAAAGGCAGATACAGAGTGGCTCCACCCATGAGACGAGGAATAAGCTGTACCCAACAGAGAAACAGAACAGTACACCCCAGAGATACTGATCCCGGGTCAGTAAACTCTGATCGACAGTCGGTACATGCACAGAACATTGCAGCGGCTAACTGCAATAAACCTGCAAGCTTAAAGCTGTCCCTTTAATAGCAGGCCGAAGGTCAGTGAAAAAAGCTCAAACAACTGAGCTGAATGAAGCCTGAGAACAGGCATGGATGGAGATTCATGTGGAGAGAGGAGTGTGTCCTTCTCTCCTCCTTTTTTCTTGCATTGTCACTAACGTTTTCCCTCCACTTTCCTGATTTGTAAAGTGTGTATGTGTATACAGAAATACGGGTGCAAGCTGTAGGGTTCTGTCAGAAACACACACTGCTATCCTCTCCCTAGCTGAAAGAGCTGGTCTATGAGTACTTATTTTGTAACCAGGTAGGGGGTCCCTAGGTCCACCCAGTGGTCAGCGTGTAGGGATCAGACAGTGTGCAGTGAGTGTGTGCATGGGTCGTATCATAACTGTCATTGGCAAACTGTAATTGCAGGAGGAGTAATACTGTACTGTAGCAGACAGAGGTAGTTCTGTATTAAGCTGAGTATCAGTGGTGCTGCAGTTCAAGGGAATTAATACTGATGTAAAGTCAGTGGGTACTCCTGCTAACTCTGTGTGTCTGTAGTGCTGATAATTCAGTGTGTCTGTAGTCCTGACAGCTCAGTGACAGTTTAGTGAAATTTAACACAGGCAGACGCGGGGAGGGAGAGGCTAAGGGTTTGAGATACGCAACAGAAAAACAGTACCTTTACGATAGAAAAAGTACGCTTACTTTAGTTATGAAGGCACTTCTGCAGGGAAAATGATCCAAAGTCATAATTAATTAAACTGTTTGTTAAATTGTTCCTCCAAGCCAATAGCAAACCCAGTGTGCCCCCTGCTGGATATCTCATGCTCTATGCTTAACCCTATCGAATGCACTTTTTATAAGTCTCTTTGAGTTAGAGCCTCTTCCAAATAAATAAGTGTAAATGTCAGTGGTGTCATGAATACAGATGTTCTACAGTTAAAAACAATCAAGAAGTGCAATAAAACATGCAGCAATGCACTAGAGAAGGACAGATCTGAGTTATGACTGGGTCAGGGGAGCCCAGATGTGGTCTGAAGAAGTGGGTCTTCAGTCTGCAGTGGAGACTGGCCAGCAGCTGAGCTGTCCCGATGGCTCTGGGAAGCTGCTACTCCGCTGGCAGAATTCTGTGTAGGTGGGGACAGAAGGTCTGTCTGGTAGGGTTTAGTGCAGTTCTCAGTTCAAGGAAGTGAAGGGCATCTGGCTGCCATCATGCTGAGATTCTGATTGATCTCCTGCACCTTAAGTATTGACTGGCTGTACCATTAGTTAGATTCTCTTCTTGGAACTTTTAGTCCCATCTTGTGCTCCAGGTTCATAGCTTGTGACATGGATAGAGGGGTGGTCCCTGTATCTCAGTTACAGCTGTGCATGTTGGTTTCACCAAATTCTCCCTCTCTGTTCCAGGATCAGTGTTCCCGTGTCTTTATAACTTCTCCCCCTGCTCCTCAGACAGTGTTCTGGTTTATGCAGAGCACGTCTTCCTTTTCCAGGGTCAGGTGTGAGGACAGTGGGAGTAGGACAGCTGGAGGGCAGCAGACAGGGAGTGGGAGATTTCTTGGAATTTGTGTCTCCCTGCAGCAGGGTAATAACAACTGTCTGCTCCTCTTGGTTATGTCCTGTCATGTCTCTCCGTGCAGTTGACAGTGATGGAACTCAGCGCCTGCTGAAAAGTACGCTGGGAAATGGAGTCTGGACATGGGAGGAATAGGCCATAAATTAAACTCTTCTTAGCACCTTTCTAAAAAGGAGTAAAAGCACAACATTTTACAGTGCAGTAATGATGCCCAAACACATTTCACAACACTACCCCTTGAATTTAATGCTGTATTTTTATTATAAAGGTTTATAATATCAGCTGGGTTTTATTGGGTGTCTGACTTTACTTTGCCAGTAAAGAGAGAGACCACATGTAGTATTAATCAAGGCCCAGCATAGACTCAGCACTGCAGTGCGTGCACCTATATGAGAAAGTGTGTGTGTGTGTGTGTGTTTGTGTATATGTGTGTTTATGTGAATCTGAATCAAGCTCAGCAGCAGCAGTGGCGTTTGGTACTGTTGTTGTTCAGCGGAATGATGACATCACTTTTCCCCTTGAGAGCAGCTGTCCTCCCAGGCAACCGGGGGTCGTGACCTCTCCCATAGCTGGCTGATGCTTCCCAGACACCTGTCTCCATGGAGACGGATGCACGCAGCAGGCGGGGAGGCCTGGGAACTGGCCCCGAGCCAATAGAGAGAGAGAAAGAGAGGTGCCCTGAACACCCGCCTGTCTGTCTGCTTGGCCCTGTGTCTCGGCCTGTCGGTGCTGCCCCCCTGTTCTACCCTGTCTGCGCAGTTACAGGCTCTGTCTGCGCAGTTACAGGCTGTTCTTGACCATTTACAGGTCTTTTCTGCACAGTTGCAGGTCTTGTCTGCACAGTTACACGTTCTGTCTGCAAATCCTGCACAGTTGCAATTGTCAGAGAGGAACACACGGCCACTGACATCATGCTTGTGACATCATGGCTGTCATATGTATGATGCAATTTGACACACATTAAAGAGGCGTAATGTGTCAGTGCTTGTGGTGCATGATCACCCCATCCTGTACTCTCACAGTAAACCAGTTGGTCTGAGGCTCTTCAGGACTCTATACTATGGATATGTTGCTAAGTTTGTCTTAATTGATAGTGCTGTAAGTGTAGAAAGTGTATATGCAGCAGGTGGAGGCAGAAACCTCTGTCCCATGCAGAGAGGGGCAGTCACAACACAGGTCACTCAGTCACTTTGAAGGCTGAACAGCGTAAAGACTGAAGTTGTCTCTCCTGGTGGTGTTTCCAGGTTAACCAGGCTGAGTCAGGGAAAAGCTGCCTCTCATCTGTCCTACATATTGCGTCAGCTTGACCAGCTCAAGAACGCTGCTAAGCGTAAGCAAAGTGATGGGCACAATGTACAAAGTACACGCATGCACATGTATGTGCACGAACATGTCAGTTATTCTTTATTGTATTCTCACAGGCGTAATACACAAATATTCCCACGTCTGACGCACTGTCCCATTGCTAAATAGGAGGGGACTTAAAAAACTGCTGTCGTTTCAACCTTTAAAAATCAAACAGTAATGCTAAACTCTCAATAATTCTAAACTACTTTTTAAACTACACCTCACCGGCCGCGAGAGAGAAGAGAGAAGAGATGGAGAGCAAAACGGGGCGGAGCTGCGTGATTCAGTACCGGAGAGACGGAGTCAGAAAGAGAGGGTTCTGAAAGAGGGAGGGAGGAGTGGAGAGGGGGGGAAACAGACGAGAGAGCTGTGACGGATTGTGTATGTGTGGCGGAGGAGAAGAGATTTACGGAAAACGACAGCACTTCAGTGGATGCAGTTCGTTGCTCTGTCGGAACTGAGCGCACTTCTCGCTGAGACGGACTAGCTCCAAATGCGGCTCCTGGACCACGGGAGACAAGCTGACCATGAAATTCGCCTGGACAGCTAAAATGGTAAAACCACCGCAGTACTGTTCTGCAGACTGTTGATGTTGCAGTTTCAAGTTCCTGCTGAGCGCTCTCAGAAAGAGGGGGTGTATGAGTTTTGGAAAAGTAGCGGATGAAGGAAGAGAGCATGGAAACGGGTGGGAGGATGGGCAACAAAAACTTCTTTTGTAAATATAGTAAGTGAAGTTATGCAATTATCCGGCTCTCCACCCTCATAATATTCCGATATAAACTGTCTCCTAATTGCGTGGAAAAATTATTTTGAGATGTTTTCTTAACGGAAAGAGACGCGAGAACTGTTTGCTGCGTCGAATTGCGAACTTTTGTTTCGCTGCCGAGGGGGGAGAGCTGTGATGTGGACGGTCGGAAGCTCGGCGAAGGCTGGCGATGCGAGGCCCGGCGCTGTTTACTCTGCACACAGCAAAGATAAGATTCCTTCAGACTTGACGTTGTCGTTGTCTGGGGTGACCTCCTGATGGCATTTGTGCTCAGTCCGTTGCTTCAACGCACGCCCGAAGGGTGGGAGCGAAGTTCACTGATTTAAACAGGAACACCCCCCCCTCCTCACATCTTCAGAGGCATTACAGCTTTGATGGAGTGATAAAACACGTAAGCGCTCACATTTAAGTTAGGGAACGACAAACTCATGTTAAACTCATGTTAAACGTTGCAGAACAATATAGGAAAAGTATAGAATTTTATTTATTTGCTATTTTAGCCGTGTTGATGATGTATTGTAGTCTCTAACGGTGCTATATACTATAAACCAAGGGGATCCACCGATGCTGATTTTTTTCCAGCTGAGGTTTGATTGCGGTCTGTATATTGACCTTTACTCGTTAAGCATGCTTAAATTAAATATGTAGTTAAATATAATCAGTGTATCCTATACATTCGTCGTGAAAACAATGCGCTGCTTGGGGAGCTTTGTGCTAATAAAAGATAAAGTTGATTATCCATCTGAAATTTGTTATTCTGAACAAAGTTGGGGAAGCCGTATTGATTGAGCTTAATTAACCAAGCGGTCAATTTGTTCACTAAATCTTGGCCCCATTGAACAAAAAGCATTTTTAATCTATGAACCTATTTCCATTACTATTTTAAGGGGCTCAAATTAATAGAAATATGGATTTATTTTATGTACATCTGTTCGAACAAACACACTTCCAACTACCCCTATCTGCAACGAAGAACTGTGAGAATACGTTTAAGGAAGATCCAGATCAGCGTTCAACTGACAGCTCGATCGATCCTGAATACTTAAAAGTTCTCACACTGCCTGTCCTAGATTCAGGGAAGGGGAAACGCCAGTTGGTGTGTCTGAAATTGTTTTATATGACTGGCTCTGAGCTCCATTTCCACTTTAGGACTGGCTTTAATTGACCAATGGGAGTCTCTTACTTTTTGGGCTGCTTCCACTGTTTATCTTTCTGCACATTTCCTGTGTGCTGCTTTGTGGATCACATTCTCATCCCTCCGCCTCATAGCCTATTAGCTGCACTATAAGTGTATTGTAGGCCTATTTAAGTAATAGCTTTCACAAATGTTTAAATGTTCCACAATGAGCAGACTCAGGCTGCCCACTGTAATAGTGATGTCATCTCCTGCAGGCAATGAGTGGTTCCCAGCATGGCTCCCAGGGGCACACCATATGTACCAGTTTTTCCTCTGTCATGGGTTTTAATTGCAATGTTGTCTGAGCACTGACTTTTAATTGACATCTGTGCATGTAGTCTGGTATAAATTATTTGTGAAGGAAATCTCAGAAGAAGTGTGAAGGTATGTTTGTACAACAATACCTTAATAAAGTTTCTTTTTATTCAACATATTGGTAACGTCTACAGGGGCAACTGTTTCAAGCAAGATGAGTAAGTTCAATTGATGGATCAAAGCCCTACTGAACAAGTAATTACTCTTGATAAATTACTCAAGTTAAACACGGTAACTTGTTTATGGGAAAAATGTGAAACACAATTAAATACAAAAAAATACCACACCTGTATCCTGCTGTTAGATATATAACCTAACATCAATAAGTAGTGTCAAATCCAGATGAATGTTCATTTTAACAGTTTGCACACTCTGTGTTCCCCCCTGGGAGCAGATGTGAGGAAATGCTAGACTGAATGACAGGATGAGAGAAGTATAAGCCAGCATCCTGAAAAATCCCCGTATCCGCGGTGGCTGTGAATCACACAGCAGGCAGTGGCAGCTGTATGGAGTGCTGAAGAGCGGCAAGGTCCCTTTTTGCTTATGGACGGGAAGCCATACGGATGTGCTCACTCAGTGTTGAGAGCACTGACATCAGTGGCCAAGTCTTTATTACTTTTGATTGCTTTTAAGGAAAAAAAGAAACCAAATGTGATTTTAAATAATATTCAGTGTCTAATGTTTTGAAAATGTATTTACTGCTGAACGTTGAGTATGTGTAAGATAATTTATTTAGTTCCACTTTTGAAATGAAGTAGTCTGAAATAAAGTAGTTTGCTAAATCAATACATGAAACCGAAGTACGTTACACAAGTAACATACACTGTCTGACAGTAATGTGTAGTATTTACTGCTTTAGATATAATGCCCTGTGTAAAATACCTGTACCTGATATTTAATATCATAATTTGATGGTAAAATAATGTATTAGGACCAATATGTAAATCAGTTTTTGCATTCATGATACATTTTTGCATGTATTAAAATCAGAGGTTATCAGAGTTCCCTGGTGTGATTCTAAAGGGGACAGTGCTCTCCAGTGCGGCTCCAGCGTGCTGATATTGGCCTGACCTCATTGCTCTTTCCTGCTCCACGTCGGCTCTGACATTTTATTTCACATCTCATTTTGTTCAGAGGTGATACTGGACACTCCAATTTGTAATCGTGGGGAAAAGACTGTAATGACTGTTTGGGGAGTAGCTGGTATGTCCCTATGGGCTGTGACTTTGCTATCGTTAACGGCGTTTCTCTTGCCACAGAGCTCAGTGCAGGACTGGGGGGAGGAGGTGGAAGAGGGGGCCATTTACAACGTGACACTGAAGAGGGTCCAAATCCAGCAAGCGGCCAACAAGGGGGCGAGATGGCTGGGGGTAAGACACGCTCACATCGCTGTGTACTGCACACACCCAGACTTTCTCTGCTATAATTATATGTATGACCTGTGGAGCAGAGGGTTGGTGACACTGTGTGATAAAAAGAAGATTCTTCTACTCAGTCCTGTACTTATTCATCCCTTTAGATTTCTGGTAAAAGCAGAAATGCCTCTTTTTTTACTCCCTTCTCTTCTCTACACATACATGTACACACACGGACACATGTATGCATACACACACATACACACCCACACAAAAACAGACAGACAGAAAGACAGACAGACATACACACACTCTCACACACATACACCCATACACAGGCACACACACAGAAAAACAGTGAAAACAGCTGTACATCTCCCATGTGGAACTGGACTTACTGGCAGTCAGGCTAACAGAATGAGCTACAGAATATGGATTTCCTGTTCTGCCTTCCTCCAATTCTCTCTCCGTCCCCGGGCAGGTGGAGGGGGACCGCTTGCCCCCCGGCCACACGGTCAGCCGGCTGGACACCTGTAAGATCCGCAGCATCCGTGCGGGCACGCTGGAGCGGCTGGTGAAGACGCTGCTCACCGCGTTCGAGGATAACGACCTCACCTACACCAGCGTCTTCCTGTACACCTACCGCACCTTTGCCAGCACGCAGACCGTGCTGGAGCTGCTGCTCGCCAGGTATGCTCCTGTGTGGGCAGTGTAGGGTAGTGTAGTGGTAAGGAGCAGGACTCGTAACCGAAAGGCTGTTGGTCTGATTCCCCACTGGAGCACTGCTGTTCTACCCTTGGGCAAGGTACTTAACCTTGATTTCCCTCCGTAAAACATCCGGCAGTATAAATGGGTAACGTGAAAAATTGTAACTGATGTAAGTCGCTCTGGATAAGAGCATCTGCTAAATTCCAATAATGTAATGTAATGTAATGTGCAGCACTCACATGTGAGGGCAGTGCAATAATAATAAATACATGATAAGAAACATACAGTCTCTCCCTCCCTCTGTCTCTGTCTCAGGTATGGGAGTGTAGAGGAGAATAAAAGGGAGGAGCCCAGCCCCTCTGACTCCAGGAGAGGAGTTCGAAAGTAAGCGTGACAGAGTCAGCCCTCTGTGTGTGTGCGCGCTGTCTCAGCA
The DNA here is from genome assembly GCA_019176425.1 of Megalops atlanticus. Classification (NCBI taxonomy): domain Eukaryota; kingdom Metazoa; phylum Chordata; class Actinopteri; order Elopiformes; family Megalopidae; genus Megalops; species Megalops atlanticus. The sequence continues at coordinate 10,727,176 of CM032896.1, forward strand.
CTGTGTGTTGTGTCTCAGTGCTTGCCGTGCATGTGTCTGTGTGTGTGTGTGTGTGTGTGTGTGTGTGTGTGTGTGTGTGTGTGCGTGTGTGCGTGTGTGTGTGTGTGTGCGTGTGCGTGTGTGTGCTCATGCATATGTGTGTTCTCACAGCCCTATGTGTGTGTCCACCTCAATACACCTCAATCCCTGCCCCCTAACACCTGCTACTTGTAGTACTTGCTGTTTATTTTATGTGTAGTATCGCAATGTGCTTTTGGTTCGGGTAGTGACTGATGCATGGTAGTACACTTGGCCTCCCTTGTGTAGTCAGGTAGCACAAGTTAACTTATGGTAGGGCTTGAATGGCGTTATGCTCACACTCACTGGTCTGGGAGTGTTGTCAGCCTGGTCTGATACTGTTGCCCATTCAACTTGAATGGATACACTTATCTTCTACTGTGCTGGAAGTCGCTCTGGATAAGAGCGTCTGCTAAATGAATGTAATGTAATATAATGTAATGTGTTCTCTGTTAGTGCTCTGGCCTCCATCCTGAGAGCCTGGCTGGATCACTGTCCAGACGACTTCCAGGAGCCTCCCTCATACCCAAGCCTGCACAGGGTGCTGGACTTCCTGCAGAGGGCGCTGCCGGGCTCAGAGCCCCTACGAAAAGCACAGAACCTGCTCGAGCATCTGCAGGACCAGTCCCGTGTGCACTCTGAGCCCGAGGGTGGGGCCTGCTTCTGCTGTAACACATAGGAAAAAAATACATACAATGCTTTAACTGTTATAGAAAGGAAACAGACACACATCCTATGCCTTCCAGGTGGTGGGCACAAAGGAGAAGGTCAGAGAGAATATCTAGATACTGGCTGCTCCAGCAGTTTATTTTGGGAGTGAATATGAGTTTGTGTCCGATGCAGGTAGTATCCATGGTAACAGCCCCTTCTGCCTTGGAGAGGAAGAGGAGGTGGAGATCGAGCAGGAGGACTTCCTGTCGTTTGACACAGATCTGGTGGCTGAGCAGCTGACCTACATGGACGCAGTAAGGGCAAGACAGAGAGTTGGGGGTAATTTGGGACGGGGGCGGGACTGAGAGTGGGAGGGGTGGGGATGAGAGTGGAAGGGGCGGAGATGAGAGTGGAGGGGCGGGGCTGAGAGAGGAGACACAGGGTAACTGACAGGCTCTCTCTCGCAGGAGCTGTTCAGGAAGGTGATCCCGCACCAGTGCCTGGGCTCCATCTGGTCGCAGCGCGACAGGAAGCCGACCGCACCCACTATCCGCGCCACCATCACGCAGTTCAACGCCGTCGCCGCCTGTGTGGTCAGCACCGTGCTGCACAGACGCCAGCTCCGCCCACACCTGCGTGCACGCATCATCCAGCGCTGGATCGACATCGCCCAGGTAACCTGGCCCACCTACATGCAGTCACACAAACACACATACAGAACAGTGCACAAACACATCTGTGAACATACCTGAATATATAGTCAAAACACGGTTTTCCAGCCCTGTGGACATTTAAGGGCTGTGAGTGTGTGTGTTCATGCTTGCCTGTGACCTTTACCCTCTGATCTCAGGAGTGTCGGATCCGTAAGAACTTCTCCTCCCTCAGAGCCATCATCTCAGCCCTGCAGTCAAACCCCCTGTACCGCCTGAAGAAGACCTGGGCTTGTGTGCACAAGTGAGTCTCTCAGTCAGTGAGTCTCTCAGTCCTTTTGTTAATGCATCATGCGATGAGTTAAAACATGTAGGAATGTCAATTGTGATGACATTCTCCTTTCTCTCTTATTCTTTCTCCTCCTCTTCATCTCCCCCTGTCTGTCTCCTTTCATCTCTGCCTCTCTCCCACTGCCTTCCTATCTCTCTCTCTCTCTCTCTGTCCCTCTCTCTGTCTCTGTCTCTCTCCATCTTCAGGGACGGCATGCAGACATTTGAAGAGCTGTCAGAAATCTTCTCCGACCAGAATAACTACCTTACCAGCCGAGAGCTGCTGATGAAGGTAAGACCCTGGCCTGTAAGTCCTGCCCTTAAACTCTGCTTCCCCCAACGAACTGCAGTGTGTGCTCCTCTCTCCCCTTTACAGGAAGGCACCTCTAAATTCGCCAGTCTGGAGAGCTGTGCCAAGGAGCACCAGAAACGCACCCACAAGAGACTGCAGCTACAGAAGGACACGGTGAGAGGGGGAGAGAGGAGGGGGGCGCGGCGCAGACTGCTTCAGCTTCACAGCAGATGAACTCCCAGAATTCCTGCTGCTTCCTGGCAGTGGAAACAGCAGGTGGTTCTGGAGGGGGAGGGAGACGGTGACAGACTGGGAAAATCGGTCACATGTTTGACTCTCACTCAGTACTGACATTACTGATATCGTCCTTTTTAAGTAAAATGTTTTTACTTGTGTTAATTGGGCATATGCACTGGCAAATGAACGTGTTGCAGCAGTGTAGTGTGGTGGTAAGGCGCAGGGCTTGTAACCGAAAGGTTGCTGGTTTGATTCCCCGCTGGGGCACTGCTGTTATACCCTTGGACAAGGTACTTAACCAACAGTTGTCTCAGTTAATATCCAGCTGTATAAATGGATTTAATTATAACTGACATAAATCACTTTGGATGAGAGTGTCTGCTAAATGACAATAATGCAATGCAATGTTTGGCTACTAAATGTTTGGAACTAAATCAACTAAATTGATCAGAGATTGCAAGAGAGTGAGAGAGGAATAGCTAATGAACATGTGAGAGAGCAGAGGTGTTTTGGGATGCTCACGGGAGGGGGAAATTTAACCATGGTCTCCTTCCCCCCCTCTGCCACAGGGCGCAATGCAGGGAACCATCCCCTACCTGGGAACCTTCCTCACAGACCTGACCATGCTGGACACAGCACTGCCTGACCTGGTGGAGGTAGGAGCTAGCCGTTGTGTGCTGTGTGCTGTTCCATTCATTGTGGATTCACGCAAAGTATCCATGTGTCTGTCTTTCTCTCTCTGTCCATCACCTCTGTATCATAAACTGTCACCTGGTGCACTTTTAGGATTTGATTGTCCTTTTCTATTCACTGTGTGTTGCTAAAGTAGTATTTGTGCGTGTGTGTTAAGTGTATCATAGTGCAAAGTTATTGTGTGCATTCAGTGTTTAATGTATGGTGGTATTAGGATATTGTATATGTTCAGTGTGTTTGTGCGTGTGTGTGTGTGTGCGTGTGTGCGTGTGTGTGTGTGTGTGTGCAGTCAATGTATCACTTCTCTGCCTGTTCTGTCTCTCACAGGGCGGTCTGATAAACTTTGAGAAGAGAAGGAGGGTGAGTGTCATTTTCTAATAGTTCTGCATGACATCCATATCACCTACTATGCAAAGTCCCAAATCACTTTGCTCAGTGTGCAACTCAGTGGTGCATGCTCAGATGTCTGAAAGCAGGAGAACAAGTTAGAATGTTAGAATGAACAGTTAGAATGGGGGTGGATCAGTTTTTTCTTTGTTTATAAAGATGTCTACACCAGAATGCATGAAAACCAGTGAGGTACAGGCCAGCCTGAATATGTCAGTGTTTCCAAACAGCATCAAGGGTTGATTCCTGGCGCTTACAATTACCATTTAACACTTATATCTCTAAGGGCTCCCAAGTTCTGCCTTACCCAACTGAGTTTGAGGCCTGCAGCCTGCACCCTGGTTCAGCCAACAATAACCAGTAGCCCACAACAGTAGAACACAATTGCTTTGTTCTGCAAGGGTAGGGTGGATTTTGCCAGAGAGGCCTCCCCTTACCCACTGCTCATTAGCACCCCCTTGTGGCTGATGAGTCATTGGCATGATGTTGGTGAAGGTGTCTCTACCTTCTAGTTTCTGTTTTCTCCACTGTGCTGCACTGTAGCATGAAAAAGTACTTTGATTAAATGTGGGTGTAGCAGAGGATTGCATTCATCATACATCCCCACTCCTGCACAAGTACAGTGAAATGAGCTTAATGTGGTACAACTGGCAAAAGAGGTGAAGGAAAAGCATAAAGGACATACAAACCATAATCTGAACATAAAATTAGTCATACATTTTCTAAAAATGAACCCAGAGGAAAGTGTTTCATTGGACATACCAAGTACACATCCAGCCAGTGACCCCTACAAAGCTTCCACTGGGTTTTACTCTCATAGATCATCCCCTGGTGCCTAAAGATGCGCCTGAATGATGGGGATGTCTGTTCATCACTGTCTCTCTGTGTCCATCTGCAGGAGTTTGAGGTGATTGCACAGATCAAGCTGCTCCAGTCTGCATGTAACAGTTACTGCTTGACCCCTGACCCTGTCTTCCTGCGCTGGTTCAACAGCCAACCACAGCTCAGCGAGGAAGAGAGGTATATAGCTGCATCTCTTTTTCTTTCTGTTCCTTTCTCTCCCTCTCACTCACTCTCTCTCTTTCTGTCTCTCTCTCTCTCTCTCTCTGTATCTCTCTCTCCCTCCATTTGTTTTTTTCAAGGTGCTTTATTTGCATGGCACCAAAGGAAACAGGAATGAAGATAAGACACAAACAGATGATAGATACGAATTGTCTCACCAGCTTACACAGTGACTAATATTAAATATGATAACTGCCACTCATTGTAGTTACATGAATACTGATTATCATAATAACTCTTCTGCAGAACTGTAATCCTATCTCTGGCAGTGTCCTGGCTCATATCTCGAATATGTAGTTTCAGTCTGTCTGTTGTTGAGGTTTGGTATTGTAAGCTCGTCTCTCCCTCCAGCTACGCCCTTTCATGTGAAATTGAGGGTGTGGGAGACAGCAGCCCGACCTCTCCCAAAGCCTGCCAGAGCGTGGTTAAGAGGCTGAGTCTGTGAGTACCGCTGCTTTCTGCTCTTACCGATGTACTGTCTTGTTTTCCTTACTTGCCTAGCGCCCCCTGTCTTTTTTCAACAGACTGTTCCTGGGTGCAGATCCTGTGACGGTGAATTCTCCAGTGAAGGACAGCCCACGGTCGCCCCCTGCTGGTAGCTCGGGGGAGAGTGTGGACTCGGTCAGCATGTCGTCGAGCGAGTCTCTCCTGTCGGACAGCGAGGGCCTGACCTCGACACAGGCCCCTGATGGCACACAGAAAAAGGTAGCGCGGATGTATGGAGCGGGCTGCAAAGCAGATTCTGTCAGAGGGAGAGTTGTTGTCTGTTGCCTCTTTCAGAGTCAGATGTGCATCTCATCCGCTGTGTGTCTCAGTCATCAGATTCACCCTCGTGCTGCTCGCCGCCCTCGATGGACACGTCTTCATCCGCCAGCACGCCGCTGACTCCCTCCTCTCCCTCCCCGCCCGGCCCTTCCTCTGGCCACCACCCCACCCCCTGCTCCTCCCCTGCCCCGCCCACATCGCCCCGCCTCCTGCCTGCCTACAACACACAGGCCCGGGGCGCCTGCATCATCCGGGTCAGTCTGGAGCACAGCAACGGCAACCTCTACAAGAGCATCATGGTGAGGAGGAGCGAGGGCGTGGCTACCAGATATGGAAATGACTGAGGGCGTGGCTACCAGATATGGAAATGACTGAGGGGATGGCTACCAGATATGGAAATGACTGAGGGCGTGGCTACCAGATATGGAAATGAGTGGGGCTGCAGTGTAGCATAGTGGTAAGGAGCAGGAATCGTAACCAAAAGGTTACTGGTTTGATTCCCTGCTGGGGCACTGCTGTTGTACCCTTGGGCAAGGTACTTAACCCAGAATTGCCTCAGTAAATATCCAGTTTTACACATGGATAACATGTAAAAGTTGTAACCTATGTAAGTCGCTCTGGGTAAGAGTGTGTGCTGAATGCCAAAAATGTAATGTAATGAGTGAAGGTGAGGCTATCAGGTATGAAAATGTGTGAGAGTGGTTATTGTACATGAAAACGAATGAGAAAATATGTACCAGATAAGAACATGAATGAATTTTGAATGAATCAGGCTTTGAGGTTTGTTTTAGGTGAATGGAAAGGGTCAGGTGTTTTTGGGGTGAGTTGGAGCAGTCAGGTGTGTTTTTGGTAAGTGGAAACAGCCCTTTCCTCTTCTCAGGTGACCAACCAGGATAAGACCCCTGCTGTCATCTCACGAGCCATGGCCAAACACCACCTGAAGGGGGAGCCAGTGGACAAATACGAGCTGGTGCAGGTCATCTCTGAGGAGAGAGGTGAACACAGTCCTCTATCCACTCCATCCTACTGTTCTTCTCTTCTTCTTTTACTATTCTCTTTTTCTCCTTCATTTTCTTTCTATCACAATTTTCCCGTTTAATCTGAAGCACTCTGGTATGCTCTCCCTCACTCTTCTCTAGAGTCTCTCCCACAGTGTTCCTCTTGCTCTTTCAACCCTTTATTCTTTCATTGTCACTGAATCTGGAAGAATCTCAGGGCTGCCTCTGAGAATGAAGAGTTTCAGATTAATGTCTGATTTGCGTTTGATTCGCATTTGTTTAGAGGACCTCACTCCCATTGTGTCACTCCTTCCAGAGCTGGTTGTCCCGGACAACGCCAACGTGTTCTACGCCATGAACACCTCGGCCAACTTCGACTTCCTGCTGCGTCTGCGCAGCTCCCCTGACCGGCCTGTCCAACTGCGCAACCGTTGCAGCTGCACCCTCTCCTGCACATCTCAGCACAGTGGATCAGCGGAGAGACTCAGCAAGGTCACTCTATGATCCCAGAGATGTGTGTATGTATATATGTGTGTGTGTGGGGGGCTCTGGCTATGGAACTGACAGGCTCGCTGTCATCAATATATGATAATGACATGAATATATTGATGTTAGTGTAAAGACCAGTGGATCTGAGCAGTGACTGCTCTAAACTGATGCCCATCAACAAGCAGTCAATTCTCTCCACATTCTGACAGTACCCTCTCCATGCTCCTCTGCACAGACAGGCTGCCCTTTCAGTAAAGCCACTCAAACAGGCTGCCCTGCCAGCACAGCTGAGAGACAGGCTGCCCTTTCAGCATAGCTGCAACAGACAGGTTGCCCTATTAGCAAAGCCACTCAAACAGGCTGCCCTACCGGCAAAGCTGCGCAGACAGGCTTCTCTATCAGCAGAGCTGAGAGGCAGGCTGTCCTATCAAAACAAAGCTGAGGGACAGGCTGCCCTATCAAAACAAAGCTGAGGGACAGGCTGCCCTATCAGCAGACGTAAGGCACAGGATGCCCTACCAGTGTTGTTGTGTTAGTTGGTAGTGACTGGACTCTTGTGTCAGTGTGATGTCAGAAGCCTCTCTCCCAACATCCTTTGTGCACTGCTGCGTACCAAGTGCGCTGTAAATGTTTTCTCACTGGCTCCAAAGAGTCCATGACACTTCCTCCCATATCCCATTGATTCATTATCCTCCCCCAGCTTGGGAGTTTTTAATTGGATACGATACCAGCCTGCCCCTGGGGCTTGCTGTTATCCAATGGAGTTGTACTTGATAGCAGTGGGCAGAGACAGAGACAGAGGATATGAATCACAAGGTTTAAGGATCTTTGTGCCCATCATTCCAACACCAGATAAAATATTATTTTTGTTTGTTGGATATGTTAATTTTGTAATACCTTGCAGAAAAAAGAATAAAAAATGAATATAGAGAAGGGAACCTCAGAAACAGAGGATGGTGTTTTCATTATTAGTGCTGAACTGTGTTCAAGGCAAACGCTAATACCGTTCCAAGTTTCTGCACATCAATGCACATATGTAAATTTACACATGTACACCAGTTCACAATGACACTCTCCCACTGAAACTTATTCATAGTGACTCTCTCCACCTGAAACACTGATTCATAGCAACTCTCCCAATGAAACGCTGATTCATAATGTCTTTCAAAATAACATCATCGGAAAATGTAGCATCTGAAAAAATGGCTGGACTACTGCTCCTTCATTCTTCGCTGGGTACATCTGTTCCTTGCACAAGGTCCAAGCTTGAATGAGAAACACTCCACGCTGCTCCAGGGTCCAGATCTGACCTTGTGGTGTTGAAGATGTGGGTGTTTGTGTGAGTGAGCCCTGCTGGAAACCAAAAACTTCTGGGGAAACACTGAAACACTGTTTATGCAGTAGAAATCTTAGAGCACATGCTGGTTGGGCAAATGAAAACCATTTCTTGTTTTAATTTAGAGGTATTTTTTTAGTTTTATTATTCTGAATTTGACAATAGTGATTAGTTCTTTTGGTGGTCATTCTAATGTATTACTGGCAACTACAAAACTGGTGTGAAAAAGGGCAAAAATGCAAGAATAATACAAAAATCAAGTTGCAGGAGATGCATATACATAGATTCAAAGTAACAGAATGGTAGGAGTTAACAGTATTGCCATGAGAAGATCTGTGAAGTCCTCCTAATCTGGTCCCTGAACCCCAACCCCCCTACTCCCCATGGGGACACAAGAAACACACATCTACACACACACACACACACACACACACACACACACACACTCTCTCACTCACACACACACACACACACACAGTGTTTTCTTAAAATACCATTGCATGCAGTACACTGATTTTTGAATGGGTTTTATTTTGCATTTAAAAAGCACTGGCAGTTTTCTTTGCAAACAATGAAACCAATTATTATTGTTGTTCCATACCACAAAATAAGCTATAAAAATGATATTTCAACCACACAAATAAGTAATAAATTAATTAGCGGAATACAAAGAAAAAAAAATACATGCGTACATGAAGGTGTTGCACCAGAAATTTCAGCTCACAAATCTAAGACACCTGAGAAGAAATACCCAAGAAACACCATCCCAGTCCTAACCCAAAGCATGACCCCCTCCCAAAAAAATCCAAAATCAAATGATATAAGATGGTGTGTAATCCTGCTCTATGGTCTAAGAGGACTGCCAGGGCTTTGCTTTTAAGATTAGACTCCACTACAAAAAAAAAAAAGAAATCACACACACCCACACACCCACACTGTGTTTTTAGTGTTAAAAACACTGTGGAAAACAGGCCACAGGGCACCTAGAGATGTCATAATTCTGTGAACAAGCGAGTACATAGTACACATGTACAGTGTACAAAGTGTCTTAGCAAATATTCTATACACAGGTCCCGTTCTTGCAGTTCAAAAAAAAAAAACTGAAACTGGTGCAGTCAACATCACACCCCTATTACACGAGCAATCATCATTTCAGTGTGAGAAATGCCATTTAAATACATTACAACTGTAAGTCCAAATATTTTACAATTCATACACATATCTGCTGAGAGGGGAATCAGGTGAAACAGGAAAAGTTTAGCATCTGTGTTGAGACGGACACATTAAGAATAAAATTGACTGGAAATATGAAAATATTGGGAATCTCACTGTCATTCTGATGCAACCAGATGCTGTGTCCTGTTCAAATTAAAGATGCAACTGTTAAATGTACTGCTTTCAGACAAACGGAACAATGGTCCCCAAGGCAACAGCAGGATGCCTTAAGGAGATTGAAGCTGCAGTGTCCAGCACTGACCAGAAGGGGATGTACATGTGAACAATTCCAAGATATCTGCATCCTTTTTGCTTAAATCCACCAGTGCAGGACCTGTAAGCACTAGAGTGCAGTTATCACTGATTCTCTTTTCACCATTTCATTCAACATTACCCGATCCTTTCTGAAATATCTGATTTCTGATAAGAGGAGCATACATTTCTATATTCAAGGTAACTGCCAGCAGTTATTTCAGATTAATCCAAAATGCAATCTAATGTCTGTAAATGTGTATAAATATTCAGTTACTTGTAACTTTTTAAATTTTCCCCTGAATGTTGTGGATATGCAAACACAGTAAGAATACAGTGAGGTTACATTAAAAGTAACATAAGACACCTGTTGAGCTGGTATTTGAAAAATGAAAACATCTGAAGTACGGAAGGCCAACACCACCCCCCTTGTGGCCAAATCTACAAACAAGAGGTGTACCCTTCCATTTGTCTGTAGACTGATGTTCATCTAACTACACTACTGAAGGGGTTAGCCTGTTAAACCACGAACAGCTAAAATATGCAGGATAACCTGGACACATACTTCACTGCAGAAATAAATGAAGCCAGTAAGAAACAGCATATCATGTTGATTGGTTCTTTATCGCACTTTCTCGAGAACTTGGAAAAACAAGGCCTACTGAGAAAACCATTCAGTTCATGACAAATTCATCTGAATTCCACAGTGTTCAATTACAGAAAAATGTTTTAACAGTGTACGCTTTCCCCACCAGCAGCCTGAATAAAAAAAACACATATATCTGTAAGAAATGTGCCATATTGCATATACCTGTAAAAAAATGTCCCAACTGTAAACTATGTGCAAATAATTATGAAATATATTAAGGCTTCTGAATTTCCTGACATGTTCAGAGAGATAAAGGTGTCCACCCAGAGTCTGGACGGACAGCACAGACAGTGATTGTTTTAACAAGATCTTTCTTACACACCTGCACCCGCACATGCGGCCACACGCACACACGCGCACAAAAAAAGCAGCACTAGCCTAGCCAAGCATATATACTCGGTCACCCCTAATATAAGGACTATAATTAACAATACTTACTTCTAATAGTATATATAATATTGCCTCTAATGCAGAAGCTTTAAGCTTGTAGTATGTGCATCGCAGCTGAGCTCAATACAGCAGCCCGTTCCAAAATTCAATGGATACTGCATGATAGCTGCAAAGCACTGACGTGGCAGAGCAACACCCTCTCCAGAACTTTCCAGAACATCTGACCCAGACCAAGTTCCTGAGAAACTGGAGAGTGTGTTGACCTACATTGATAAAGGAGCAAAAATGTGCCTAATGCAATAATAATACTAATATGTTCAAACAAAAACAAAAAAAAAAAAAAAAAACAACATGGAATATGCATCATGTGCAGCTGATGCCGAGTCCAGCATGCTGCTGGAAACATCTGGAATGACGGCCTCCCGAACCCCTACCCATAATGCCCAAAAGAGTTCCAATAGCAGGCAAGGAGATCCAGCAGGGCCCTCGCTGGGAAACGCAGCAGGTGGCTATTGTAATGAGGGTATGTGGTTGGAGAAATGCAGAGTCCAGCAGCTTTGTATGTGAGAGAGTTGTGGAGTTTGGATATGTGTCTGTACGCTCATGAGCGAGCGAGCGAGAGAGAGAGAGGTCATCTGTCAATCAAACCGGGACGCTCCAGCTAAGGTCCTGAGGGCGGATCGCCTGGGCGATGCGGCGTCGCTGTGGGCGGGGTTACAGGCCCTGGGGGGCGGGGGGCAGGCCCTGACCCACGCCCTTGCGGCTGATCATGGTGGGGTGGAAGTCGGGGTGCCGGCGGGCGTGCTTGATCAGGTGGTCGCTGCGCATGAAGCGCTTGTCGCACAGCGGGCACAGGAAGCGCTTCTCGCCCGTGTGGGTCCGGGTGTGGCGCGCCAGCTCGTCCGAGCGGGCGAACTTCTTCTCGCAGCCGGGCCAGGTGCAGGGGAAGGGCCTCTCGCCTGCGGAAGGGACACAGCGTCAGCAGCGGCACACACAGACAGGACCTGCACCCCATTACACAGCAGCAGGGGGGAGGTGCTCTCAGCATTCTTCTTGCCGAAAGAAATTACGCTTAACTAATTTAACCATTCAATTACAGTACCACATACACTGCTGCCATTCAGAAGCTGAAGCTTCCATTGGAAGGAGGTGAGATCATCATACTCTAGATATCATTAAAACAATGTTCAGGTCTGCTTTGCCTAGAGGTACTTGCTAAGACTGTACACTCAGCCTGGGCAGAGAGGTTAAGCAGCTGAACTTGGAGACCACAGGCAATGTTGTTACACCCTTGAATGAGGTAGTTAAACTCAGCTGCTTCAGTCAACAACCAGGATAAGGCTGAGCAATTAACCCATAACATGGGTGGACACTGGCACACCACCCTAAAACCATCGCTGGAGCAGATACAAGGAAGGCACTTTAACATGCGCTGTTCGTGATAAGAAATATGCTTGTCACGGTGAAACAAACTGTACTAGCAACAGTGATAATAAAGTAAGTCAGGAGCAGGATTAAAGGAGTGACCGACCTTTGACTTTTATATACTGGTGTATTTACAGTCTCAACTGGAGCACGGCACAGCTCTCTTACAGTCTGTAAATTCTGATACGCAAATGCATTCTTGTCAAAATGGAAGCCACATACCCAAGTACAACCCCCAACACATAAAAGTTTAAGAGCATAATCAAAATCTGCCAACTATGTCGTGTGATTAAAACAAACACATTATTCTGGATTTAATACTGTTTTATAAGTTATTCTTCTCAAAATCCACATGAAATTTGTCACTATGAATGATGTTTAAAATATTCAAAATGGTATGGTATTTTCACGACACTAAGTTTTTGATATTTAACATTAACTTATTTTTGGAGTTAAAATGTTCAGCCTTTTAACTCAAAAGATTGGCAGTCCAGACATCTTAGGGAATGAGGCCCAAGACACTCAAAGTAAATAGAGAACACCACATTCAAAATGGCCACCAAGATGTAACAGTTATCTTCTCCTCAAGGTCTAATGCTGCTTGAGTGCTGCAATAAGTATAAGGAAAGGGGAAAACAGACATAGAGAGTAAGAGAGTTCTCAGCTCTCTCTGGCATCCCTTGACGTTAAATGAAAGACCGGCTGTTACACTTCAGCGCAGCACACCCACGTAGTCTTGTGACTGGGGTCAACAACACACCCACATGCCTACTCACCCCATTGGTCCTCAAGAGCGAAACTGCCATTGCTAAACGTGACCACCACCATTTCAGAAATCTATCAACGTGAAAATTACCAAAATTCTAATGTTTTGGTACATCATGGCTTTTATTTGATGCTATGTGTTAGACTACGGTAAAGATCACTGTTGGGTCCATAGAGGGTGCTCTTCCCTATGTACCAATCAACACCCCCTTGCAATGATGGGGACACTGCAGCAGATGTATTCTTTGAAAACAGGCATCAACCTGTGGTTTGTACACAAAGTAGTCAGGAAAGATGCCACAAAATTATCTAAAGTGTTGAAGTGGTGACCTTGGAGTCCTGGACAAATTCTGTTGTAAGTAAATTTAATCTGAAAACTGCCACCATTGATTAATTGTCCAGTCAAGACCATTCCCTTGTCATTTGCCCCAAGAGGACTTGCTTGCAAATTAAGTCTGCCATTACGTCGGTGTTTCTGTATATGCCATAGCTATCACAAACAAAACAAAAAACTATCTTAAAAAAAGTTACCATCACATTTCATTATCCACCTACCGGACAACAGTTTAGGTCAACACATGGAGAGGCGTTTGGCGACGCCTACACTCCAGAGACGGTAATTACAAACACTAAGGCACCACTTACAAAAGACTTTCATCCAAGTTACCAAAAATATAGCAAACACGCCGCGTGCTTCATAAATGAAAGGCAATATTTTGGCTGTTATGTACTTAATTACCAAAAAGCACTTAAGTCGAGAAGAGTGGTATAAATCGTTTGTGCTACAATCTGCCGTAGTATTACACATGGCTACACATGCCGTTTTGGTGAGAAAGTTATGTAGCTAGCTGACAAAGAATCAAGCGTCAAAAATAAAGCTCGGTGGGTCGTACAGTAAGGCTATGTCCACCCACGAATTCCCTTCACATTAGCTAACTAGCTAACAATAAAATTAAAATGCCCGTCAATGTGCTTTCATTCCCTGTTATTATTCCCCCTCTTTGTTCGTTAACTGCTTTGTTCCCAGTTCTCAATTCAATTGGGACTTTTTTTCTTTGTTCGTTAGCTGGTATTGACGTATTAGCTAGCAAACGACGTTAGAAATGACCCCCTCCACCCTTCCCCCCATCAGAACAAAAAAAAAATGTTAGCAATTTAGCTTGTTATCACATGTTACAACTACCTAGCTAAGAGTTTGGATGGAAGTGTTAGAATAATGGTTTCATAACTGGACTTTTACAAGTGGAGCGAATTACTGATTGGCTAACCAGCTAGCTCGTTTTTTCAGCACTAGATCACTTTCCACGCTCAACGTGGTCGGAAAGTTCACTCCAGCGTGGTGGGCTGCCTGCACTACAGAGACAATGTAACATCGCTCTGAGGCCAGCTGGCTAACGTTAGCCAACAGCTGTGTGCATCCTATTTTCTGTAACTGTTTCAGCCAGCAATTTAAACGTTTAGAGACGACGGCAAAATGCAATCCAAGCTATTTCGTACGAGACTTTTTTTTGATAGTCCCATTGTTTCTGACTACAGCCCGTTGGCAACTAGCAGTTGAGCTAGTTAGCTCACTGTGAAACGTACCTGTGTGAGTCCTGATATGCGCCTTCAAATGCGACGATTTTCCGTACACCCTGTCACAGCCATCGAAAGTACACGGGTGCCGTTTCACGGGGGACCGGGGTGGACCTCCTCTCCAGAGCTGCTGGGGGGGATTGTGCTGTCCGGGGGTTGGGGTAGCGGTGGGGGTCATGGTCGGGGTCGGGGTGGTTGAATCGGACAGCGTGGTGTAGCCGCTTTCTCCGCAAGAGGAATTGCTGCTTTCCGAATAGGCCGACATGGGGCGGAATTTGCCGTTGAGATTCGTGAGAATCCCAGCCACCGTCATCATGTTCGCCCCTTCCAGTTTCAACGTGTCGCGCACTTCCCTGTCCTCGCTCGACCCCTCTGGCTCCACGACAGCAAGGCCCTGAGGGGGACCGATGGCGTTGGGGGCGACCGGGGTAGGTCGGTGCAGGACAGGTCTGCTAGATATCGACACCAGGCACTCAGCGGCGAAATAGTCCGGACACGCAAACGACATTCTTCTTTTACAGCGATCCCGTACCACGCAGGGAATCCTTCCGTGTGCTCCTGGTCGGGTCTGCGATCTCGAACTCAGTCTACGTTACCTAACACGATGGATCAGTAAAACAACGTTAACCGAGCTTTGGTCGTTGTTTTACGACCGAATATTTCGATCTATGGAGGCTGGACGAAACAAAAACTTTAAAATTCTACACTTCCCCCGCGCGAGCACACTGCCAGCCCCAGTTTGCGTGTTTTACGTAGGTCTCCGGGTTCATTGTGTCTGAATAAGCCGGTGCACAGTAGAGGGAAACACGCAGAGTGACGCCGCTTACTGACGTGAATCACAGGCGTGGAAGAGGATATTGCAGGGAGAGCATTATGTGGGAGGTGCGGGGGGCGTGGGAGCAGAGTATGTCTCCAACGTTCTCGTTCTTTTCGCGCAAGTAGTTGGCAACATTGTGCAGTGGCAGCAGAGCACCAAGAACAAACATCGTTTGCGTATTGGGTGTGTGGCTGATTACGTTTTTTAATTAAACTTGAACAGCAACCTTTTAAAACCCTTTAAAATTAAATAAACACAAATAATAGAATGACTTAAGCGTAAATTAAGCGGAAAGAAACTGTCGGCCTTAGTTTTCAAGAGATGTTTGTGTGCACGCCCTGAAAACTGACGACAATGGAAAACTAGTGTGAACCAATAATCTTGGTAATTATCCAAAGCTCAACTTATTTTTTGGAGACGGAAACTCATGTATAAATAAAGGAGCGGCCTCTCCTAAACTTTGTGTTGGCTAATATTTGATAGGGCTGATTAAGATATTTTGTAACATTATGACATCAACGTTTGTTCATGTTAGTAGAATTGATTAATGGGTACTGTGCATGAAACAAACTAAAACATACTAAATACATGCCTCAGAACGAGAATTATATCAGAACTATACTGGAAAGTAGGCCAATGACTTTAGTTTAACGTAAGCATGTCAATCATAACTTAAAACATAAATCACAAGCGATCTTTTCTGAGGATCAAGTTCAAATTTAAATCAAGTTTAAGCAAGTTGAAAACGGATTTCGTACGAAAGAGGCAATGCCGTTTTGTCGTTGCTGTACATTGTAAGCGGTGTGGGGGATGGGCAGGCCACAGTAACTGTAACACGCTGATGTAACCTTATAATCCAGGCATGGTGCTGTGCATACAGATGGAATGTCAGGGATTTTACGGTGCCATCTACAGCTGACCCTCTGAGGGTTTGAGTGGTTTCTGAGGCGTGTAGGACCAAAGCAAATACAAGACCATGCCCTGCTTCTATTGGCAAAACAGAGTTACTGAGGGCCCTTGAGAGCGCTTGCAGTGCAGTCACTTCTGCACCTCGTCTTATTTTTGGAAGTGGCAGAAGGGGAGCAATAATGCATGCACAGTAATCTGTGAGCCAAGCCTTAAGAGCATTTGCGTATGAGTGTGTATGTGTGAGCGCGCAGTGCTGTATGCTGTTCCGGTGTAGAGCAGGGAGGGGGGGTTAGCACCCATCTGGTAGTATTACAATCCCCTCCCACACATGCACACACACATGTGCACCCACCCACACACACACACACACACACTTCTCAAATCCTCTCCTCGGCAGCTCAGGGACAAGGGGAAGGGGGGGACTCAGGGCTTGTACTTTAATAATTAAAACAGACAGATAATTGGAGTCTCTTTGTTACAGCCCATCTGTCATGCTCCCCAATAGCCCCCTCCTTTCCGGCACATAGTCGTAAGCGGGAGCCGTCCACTCTAATTGCAGATTAATTCTGCTCTTTGTTTATAAAATGAAATCCCCAAACTCTTCCAGTCAGATGAAATAGCCTCCAGTAGCTTGTGTGCTCCTGTTTTTTTTTCCCTCTCTGATTCATGGAGAGCTTCAGAAACATCTCCCAAGGGAGGGAAAGGGAATAAGTTAAACAAGTGCACTAATTAGGCCGCATGTCTAGAGACGCGGAACGCGAGATGTGCAGAGCCGGTGGTGCTGCTGGCTAGTGCCACTAAAAATGTCCAATTTTTATTCTCCAGATAACATACTGAAGTGGGGAACAAAATTCATTTCTCATCCCTGTATAACTCAGGGATCTAGAAAAAAAGTATTGAGGTAAAATATTTCTGTCACCTTTAAATGTCATTGATATGAGTACATTAAGTACTATTATGTCCAGGGAGTGAAGATCAAGTTCATTTTATTGCTTATCCCTAAAGATTCTTAAATGGTCCCAATCCCGTGACTAAAATTAGAATGTAATGCATCAGGTAATGGACACCAATGATTCAAATGAACTGCAAGGGAATTGTGTCAATGAAATTTTGTGTAAAGTGTGAATAATGTCTGAATTTAATCATTTAATTCAAAGAGCGAACTTAATATGTTTTGTCACAGTATGGCCACGAGACACACAATAGGGAAGAAATGGGATAAATATATAACCCATATTTGGATTCAAAATGTTACAATTATTGAACTTAACAAATACATCAATTGACCAAAGACAAAACAAAATGCATGTAACCCTTTATTTTATGAGCCATCTTATAGAATTTCCTACTCCTGTGCTCATATGTTAATTTTGCAATGGTGAAAATATAACTTGTACTGAAATTACTGTTTTCCCTTACACTGAAAATTTTGGGAAAGAGCTACACACAAACTACACACTCATACAGTCTTTGTTTCGTTTATCAATTCATGAATTTATTCTCTATTACACCATATTTTTATTACTTCAGGAAAAAATGTATTCTTAAAACTAAAAATTACAAATTGTAAATAATACAAACATAGTTTAAGTGGATACAACAAAACACATCATTGCAATTCCCCCCGATTTTCCACCCCCACCCGAACCAATTCAACACCCTCAGAAAGCCAAAAACAATATGATACAGCACATTTCAGGAATTTAAAAAAATGAGAAATCCTATTCACTTCTTGTTAAAAAAACAAACAAAAAACATTGCTGCATCTGTCTGGCATTCAAATTCTGTCCTCTTTTACTCCAGGTATAACCCCCACCTTCTCCTCCTGTTTTAAATGTTAGAGCTCTAGCCTGCTTATACACGTTCCTCTTACACTCTGCGTATGAGTGCACATCACAGGAAACAAACGCACAGTGTACAATTCAGATCCCAAAGAGCTGTAGCCACACTCCAGACCCAGTTCAGAATACGGTATGGACACGACACTGCAGGATTATTTCTGTTGGACATAGTATATGGCCCACTTACTGCCCTCTACAAAGCCTAGGGGAATGAAATGATGGAGGAGACTGCTGTCTTTGGTTCTGATGGAGTGGAATCTCCATTCCCACCATGCCTGAGGCTGACACTCTCAGGTCCGGGGACGTGTCCTACACTTTGGTTTTCAGGTGAGCGTACCTCGCGTTTTCTGGCCCTCTGTGTAACGCTGTCTGCTTAGTATGCAAGTGGCATGCTTGCTGCGGTGCTGGCGACATGCTGTTCCACACCCCCAATCCCCTTTCAAACCAGCTCACAGCCTCTCCAAGGCTGACTCCTCCACAAGCCACGGAGGGGATCACCGGAGTACACAACCACCCACTACGTGCTGGAGGACACAGTCTCTCCATTCCTGAAGTTTTTTTCTTAATAGAACAGCAAAGAAAAACAAAGAGGAGCAGGAAATGTCTGGATGGAGGTACATGAAAGAATGTGTAATTTAAAAAAAATTAGACTGGTTGCAGCAGAATTCATTAAAAAAAAAAACACCTCACTTACTAGTTTTAGTGTCTTCTTCCTTATAGAATTTGGTAGTTAAAAAAATGCATTGTTTAAGGGCACCCAGTTCTGTTCTGGCTGGTCGTAAAAGGCATAATTATTACAATCCGACATGACGGCCAAACAAACACCTTCACCTTCCACGGGTTTTTACTGTCAAATACGAAAGCATGTAAAGTGCTTTTTAGATACACACTGGAACACGATATTTAAATATTCCAATTTCACGCAGCAACCCCAAGTGTGCTCTAAATCAGCTGAGCAGCATGTCACCTCCAACCCCAACCAGATGCTACGCTGATGCTGGTGTCCATGTTCCCTGGCAGTCATTTACAGTAAACCAATGGGAAGCCAGAGTATGGCACATACAAACATTATTCTGTAACTGAGTACTATGGGCAGCTCTGACAACCCCCATAAAAGCAGCCCACCGAGAGGGTAACAGGAATGGTGTGTATTCCCACATGTCAAATGTTGTTCTGCTACAGCCTGCATCCCTAAGTACACAAACCCGCATGGGGAACTCTGTGGCTCATTCCCCTCTCTTGGCTTAGCTGAATTAGTATATAGCAAGAGTGCAGGAGTTCAGACCTCCCGGTCTTTCATCCTGATCTTTAGCAGCAAGTTCAGCTAATACTTCATATCCAGCCAAACGGCTTAGCATAAATGCGCTGACCCACTTTTGCATTAGAATGGCCATTGCTGGCATTACCCCAGCGCTTTACAATGACCGAGTTTGTCTGAAGCTATAAGCCAGCCCAACATAATCATTCGCTTCAGCTGCAATTTTCTAAATGTTTTATGGAACAGAATTTATACAATGTTTTGTGTACTGTGACATAGCCCTCTCTGTTTAAAACGTTTGTTCCCACAGAAAAGGAAAAAAAAAGATAAACAGAAGCTGCAAGCAAATTCAGACCTTCATATAATTATGAAGGCTTTCTTGCTGTGAGAAGGTTTGATGAGTGTGAACCAGCAAAGCAGAGAATGGAGGGAATCTCGGTAAGTGTGTATAACAAGAGCCAGACCTGAGGAATCAGTCCCATGGCGACATAGAGCCTAAAGCCTTCCAGATCTCTGGTATCAGAGATCTACACAATACTGACGGATTGCTTTCGTAAGTGTAACTAACACAATCAGCATGTCAGTCAATGTATGTAATGCAGCCAGTGTTACGATTCTAATCCCATGCATACCACCAGATTAATGCAGTTCATTACTGCAGCCATGAGTGTTGGCCTGTCATCTTTAAAGCCATTAATTTGGGGACATTTTGGACAAGAACCCAAAGCAATGACATCCAACAAGACATTTAAACAGAACAGAAACAGATAACATAAAAAACAGAAAAACAGAGCAATTTCTGTTCTCCCCATAGCTCTTCTCTGCGTTTTAATCTGATGAATCCTACAACTACGAATCGAAAGCCATACCCGGATTATGGAAGGGATTGCTTTATAAATAATGTTAAGGAGAGACTTGATCACTGCTGATTTTGTCAGAAAAAACAGACAGGAACAGCAGGCATATCCCACAGCTATTGATGGCACTCAGACTGTTCTGGGATCAGGCTCACCCACTCTATTCAGTACATTAGCTCACACACACAGCATTCTGCTCAAACTGTTAGTTTGTGAACGCTTCCCCAAGACTTGCAATTGCCTTTTTATATATAAAAATAGATTTGTTTTTCTTTGCATTATTTTTAAAGCACATAATTATCAGAGAGAAGTTACAAAGTAAATGCAAAGGAAGTTTTACCAAAAGTGCATTTTTTTGCAGTGGGAGTTAAAGGAATCACTGATCAAAAAAAGAATATTGGCTATTTTTTTGCAGATTTTCAAGCACGTGACTAATATTATACATGTTTAAAATATACCCTTTCCCACACTGTACAAAATAAACATGAGCATGTTGTTTGCTGTCAAAGTTCACCGCAGCACTTGGTGCCCCCTCCCCCAGCTCATTCAGGGAGGGGTCCAGGTTCTGAGCACCCCTCCTCCCTCAGTGTGATGGCGAATACAGACTGACCCTGGGACAGTGTTCCTTGTAGCCTGAGCTCTTCTCAGCTTGGTGCTGTGTTTTCATAGCGTGAGCTCTACTGACCCTGGGGCAGTGGTTAACCTCAGTGCAGTCCATTCACCTCAAATCAGCTCACAACCGCAGCACAAAGGTATGCGGGGCCATTGGAACATGCAGGGCCAGGAGTCTGAGAGTATGTCAGGGAGGAGGGGTGGAGGTAGAGAGAGCTGAGAGATTAATGATGCACAGGTGCCTGGCTCCTTCTCTCATCAAGTAAAATACAGACTGTGAGCAGAACAACAGAGGGGACCTGACTCCATTATTTAGACACACAGCCAATGGGACAGATAAACCCAGAGGTCAGAGGAGGTCATGTGGGTCAAAAAAAAAGCAGAGCAAGGGGGATCATCCTGTAACTTCTTTACACTATCTTGTTTACCTATGTGGGGGATGCAGTGAGGACAGACAGACAGACAGACAGACAAACAGACACAAAGGACAAGACACAGAGTGACATGCTTCCATTAGACTGATGAACAGCCCAAGGACCTCCCACACAGACAGGCAGAGGGACAGAACCCTAGACAGATGACCACGGCCGAAGGAAAGATGTATGAGCTGTATATCCATTCATCAGAAACAAAGACAAACAAACAGACAAAGCTGCCTCATAACACAGGCCTTACCAATCCACAGGCCTCTGCAAGCACTCACTCCCAGACAGACAGACAGACAGACAGTCGCTCACACAGAGGTGCAGACAGACAGACTGGCTGGTGCGGAGCAGTGCGAGGCGGGGCAGGGTGGGTGGGGCAAGGCGGGGCAGGGCTCAGGTGTGCTGGGACGCCAGGTCCTGGCTGATGAAACGACGCAGGCGCTCCAGGTATTGGCTGTAAAGTTCGATGTCGTTGTGGCCCGCCCCCTCCACCCACAGGGGCTCCACGGCCTTGGGGCAGCGCTCGAACAGGGCCAGGCCGTGCGAGAAGTCGATCACCTCATCCTCTGTCCCGTGGATGATCAGAACTGGAGATGTGATCTTAGACACCTTCTCAATACTGTGAGCCAGACAGAGATGGAGAGAGGGAAAGAGAGAGACAAAGTTACTTAAACAGTTGTATAGGACTCCTCCAGATTGACAAAATGTAGAGTGGCCATGTAGGAATAAACACATACACATATAAACAACACAGACATATTTCTAAAATACGGACAGCTATCATTTATCATGTGCAGAACAGAGCACAAAACAGAGTTGTCCTCTATGACACATATTAAAAGCATGCTTTTTATGCTTCTTTCTTAATGATCAAAGGACCAAAAGGAAGTCCATGGCAAGTTGCACTGATCCCCCTGGCCTACACTTCAAATGAGAGGCACGCTCACAAAGGTCTCAGCAGTGATCAAAGGAAGATTACACTGAACTCCCAGCAGGCCTTTCTGTCCAGAAGTGGCAGCCAAAATCAGATACAGTACAAAGACAAGCAGGAGTATGTGGAGGACAATGGAGAGATCGAGAGGATTCTCACTTGGGGAAGGCGTCGAAGCAGTAGGTCTTCTTGGTGTCGGGGAAGGCCACCCTCATGCCGGAGGTCAAAGGTGAGTGCAGAACCACGGCCGCGCACTCGTAGCGCGATGCCAGGTCGACGGTGGGCACGGTGCCAATGCTCTGGCCGTACAGGATAATGTTCTCTGGGCTGATGCCATACCTGTGTCACACAACAAACGCCAATTCCATCAATAAAGCCACAAACAGCATCGTAAAACAGTTTTATCAAGTGCAGACATTCAGCCACAGTGAAAGCTTTTATAGCACAAAACAGGCTGAAAATGCTCTTAGGGCAATGGTATTGAAGGGGAATTTGACGAATGCCTGCTGTCAGACATGCCAGCTAGAACAACCACTGACTGCTAACAGCAGCTGCTTTCAAGAACAAAAGCGTGAAAAAAAAATCTGTGGTTGTGATCATAGTATATTTATTTCTGTGGTTCAGTGTTTTACCAAATTTAAATGATAATGTGTGGATGACAAAACCCGGTCCTAATTTACGAATTCGGATTTCCATCACTGCTCAAGGGACCTTCGAAAGGGCAGCACCGTCAATGGATACTTTCTGCAGGGTACATTCCTCGCCAGGTGTGAAATCTCACACCAAGCATTCAGACTGCCACGGCATGATAAACGAACACTTGCCATGCAGCTCTGTGCGTAAAGCAGACCAAGGTTCGTCTGCTTACTTTTTCAATATTGTAGTCACTACGTGTCAGATCGGATCACCTTTGAAAACCTCACATATATTATACTGCTCTCTCCAGTTCAGTCTTATTGCGTGCCTGCAGTTGATAATTTAATAATGGCAAGGCATGAATAAGACAAAAGATTCGGAGTACATAAATATTTGATGAACATCTAGTTTTGCAAGGTTCAAAATCTGAGATTATACTCACAGAGAAACCCAAAAAGCAGGCAACTTCCTGCACGCTACATCTGCTACAACAGTCAGCACTTATTTCAAGCCCTTTCCCTAATTTCAAGACCTGGTCCCAATATGGCATTAATGCAGAGCAGTGGAGTTGTATGTAGAAGTTAGCTGAACTGCCCGTCCCAGCGATTTCTGTACCGTGTGCGGAGGGCGTGCCAGGCTGCGTCAATGTCGGCATACAGGTTCTTCTCCGAGGGCTTGCCGGTGCTCACACCATAGCCCGAGTAGTCATAGGAGAAGATGTTGCAGTTGATGCGCGTCCCCAGGCCGATGTAGAAGCTGCTCATCTGACCCAGGTCCACCGCGTTACCGTGGGAGAACAGGACCGTGAATCTGGAAGACACATCAACAGCATGTTGCAAATATAATCAATATGACACTGCATAATTGGAGCATAAATGCAAGAGGCACATAAAAGAACTGTTGTAGAGAGGGGGAAAAAAAGGAGTTGCATAATGGCCTGTCACATTGTGTCAATCTAGCTGTGCTTCCATGCGTTCAATCCGCACTTGAAATACAGTATATTCTTATGCCTCCATGTGACTGCGATTGGCTGTTATGAAAGCAATCAGAAAGGGTGGTACCTGGACAGGAACTACAAAAGAGCAATGATCTGTAACATGTACAAGCCTACATCAGCCAATCCCCTCAACTCCACATGAGAGTCATGTGATTTCTTGAGGGGGGGGGCTTCACCATTTTCATCATTCCTACAGGAAACTGCTGCCTTCCTTCCACATGCATTCTTCTTTTTGCTAGCTTCAGCGGTAGTGTGCTATACATCACTATATGGAATGCAATGCAGTTATACATTCACATAATGAATATTACTTCCTGGTAAAATAAAGGTTAAATACAATAGTATATTGAAAGCTTTACATTGCTTTGTTGTCAATAAATAATTATTACTTGTTCAGAATGTTCTGCTTAGTAAGTGAAATGTTCACTGTTGTTGCCTGTTTGCTTATGGTAGACAGTGAATGGGTTGGAGACAGAGAGATTACGCTGGACCTGGGAGACACAGGAAAAGAGCAAGAGAGGAGGAAATGCGCACCACAGGAGAAATGGCAGGCACAGGGAAACAAGCAGCAGTTGAAAGGACAAGGGGAGTGTTCATGGATTAAAAAAGAAGCACGCAGGAGAACACCACAGAATCAGGAAAGAAGCAGATGCCGAAGGGAGAGTTCATTAGAGGGCAGGAGACACGAAAAACAAAGAGGGAGGGGAGACATGAGGTAAAAGAAATTGAGCAGGGAACAAACTTAAATGTTAGAAAATGAGTGGACCTTTGAAAATGCCTACAGCTAAATGTCAAACTCCTGCCTGGTTGAATCCATCTGGGCTGCAAACACTCCACTGACAAACACACACAAAAAAAAGCTGACAAAACGAAATCTGACATTCACTGCCTTCCTTCCTCTTGCGCACTCATTTCCTCCTAATGGCCCACTTTCCTCAACCCCAGCCTCCCCCTCCCACCCCCTTTACTCGTCGGCCCTTGCAGAATCCCTCAGGCCCCACTCACCTGGCGCTGGGAGCACAGCGGATGTACATGCAGCCCACTCGGTTGCCGCGGCTAGAGCGGGTGAGAAACACCTCGGTGCCGTCCAGCTCTCTTTGGGAGTACTGGAACTCAGCGCGCTCCGTTAAGTGGAGCTTCCATCTTCCGTCTGCTCCTCCAGTCCCACCGGCCCCGCCTGCCCCACCTACCCGCGACCGTAGGCCTGGTGCGCCCAGGCCTGTGTTGCCCACAGGCCCGGCTTCCAGGTCAGGGAGGAGGGCGTACGTGGGCTCTGGTGGCAGGAAAGCCAGTTTGGCAGCAATGCGGCTCGGGCACGGCGGGCAACAGAACAGGCAGCACAGCTCACTGACAGACAAGCCGTTCATCTTGCACTGTACAGGGAGATATTACATTCGTTACAAACTCTGTATGGACCTTATGAAAATAAATTATAAAGAACTACAGCAGCCAACTGTAAAGCTTCAGATAATTGCACAGCACTGCTTAACAGAGCCCTCACTGTCAAGCTGCTGAAGAAATGAACGTACCCTAGCAAGAACTAAGCGTAAAGATAAGGCAGGACACTACTGATGCCTCTATTCCACCAGCAGTTCTTACAGAGACAGTTACTATGGCTCAATGATTACGGTTTCAGATACGAGCCAGCAGCTTCATAGCTCTACAACCAGTACAAAATCCACATAGCAAAACACACTCACCCTGAACATTGCTATCCTGACTTATTATCAGGTACCCTACAACACATTTTTTGGAGATTTACAGACAAAGTCAGGCAGCTAGGCAGGCACAGATCTGCTATAACAAGTTAGTTATAGACACAAAATTACCTGGTACTCAGCTCCACGGAGATTAAAAAGTAGGTAAAGCGCACAAAACCGACGAAAAAATAAAATTAACGCATTCCTGAAGCTAGTTTTTATAATCCACTAGCCACAACATAGCTTGTCAGTTGTCTTGCTGAAACAGGCAGAGTATGACAAACCAGCAAACTAAAATACTGGAGATAACTGACAGAACAACAAGCTGGCTAGTTTGTCAGCATACAAGGAAAACGAAGACTCAGGAAGCTATCTTGTTATCTTGGTCGCTGTTTTGCATAAATTAAAGGATTTGGTTAGTTACCCGTTAATGCCAGATGGCTAGATACAGTGATTATAAAAAACAAAACGGCCATATTTTCAGCTGAATCGCTAGCGTGCGAAATTGCTAGCTAGCTATATCTTAGTAACCGGTGAGGAGAGGAAATAATTTTAGCTAATGTTAGCTAGCTTGCTGGCTAGCTATGAATCGACATTGAACTCTATGAGAGTTGGGCAACATTTAGCTAACTAAGTAACTAACTGTGAGTCTATGTTAGATGATAAATAAATATTTATATTCACTATAGCTAGATATCAAGCTATTTCGGTATAAATGACTATTGAGTTCTACACCTAATACTACACTACTAGCAAACCTGTGTTAGCTAACGTCGCCTAGCTCTGCTGTTGTCGGCTAGCTAGCACTCTTTATTGACCTTCCACTGATCTTGACTTAAAAAAAACGGTTAAAGAGAATTAAACGAAACAGCCTCCGTCATCCTAGAAGACTAAAAGTCATGGTGTAGTTAAAGAATACATACAAGTCATTTTCACAAACCCAAACGTAGAGACGCTAGTTAGCGATGAGGCTAGCTAGCTTTTATTAGACCACGGGCAGATCTCCGGAATGAAAACGCGGATTCTTCAGATAAAATAAAATTAAAACGCAGACAACAGGGCGGAAAAATGTCCCTTCCGTATCCAATAGGTTGCGGTATCCGGATCATCCGGCTTGCGCATCGACAAGCCTATCTCGCTGTCAATGTTATCACCGATTCATCTGTTAATTGTAGCGAGCTTATGCTACAATGTTTTTTTTACATTCCTGCCCGACTGCATGCGGAAATGACGGGAAGGATATGACGGCAGAAACCCCGCTTAAGAAAATAGCAACAGAAACGTTGTGAGGAGACGTTTTGTGTGGTTTAATGTTTAAGACAATCAAAATATCCTGGTATTCACGTTTTAATATTTAAAGATGCTCCTGAACTGTACTGTCTATGGCACAAGTTGACTTCCGTTTAAAGTCATCAGACACCTACAGCTTGTTAGGCTGTAGTAGTTAGAGACTGATGCTGGAGTTGTTGCGGTGTTGAGATGGACGTGTGACTTCCAGACAATGGCTGGTGAAATGAAATAGCGGTTTTATTTTACGCACATCCAGACAAAACAGAAACGTGAAAAGAAGAAATGGAACTTTATTTCTGATAATGTGGGACCACAACAGCCTCGTAAATACTGACCGTTTTCGTTTCCTTGCTGTCTTGGTAGTAAGCTAACCCCTTATAACGAAACTATCGATGTCAATTAAGTTTGTGATGCGGCAAAAGTTGCCCCATATATTTGCGGATCACTCAAGGCAATCCAAAACGCTTTTCGGTGTGCATGCAGTCATGCGTATGGCCTTAGTACACTTTTCAGAAGATGTATTTTACTCCGATTGGCTGTTTGTGTGTGTGTGTACGTATAGTATCATGCATAAAAGTGCTGTGTGTCATTGAGGAGAAAACATTGACTTCTTTTATTGAACATGCCAGCTGCCCCGCCAAAGTTGCCCTAAACAGCAATTCTAGATGAAGTTATAGCCCTACCATCCTGGCGGCGTTCTTGAAAATACATCCAATTGATTTAAAGAAGAGATTATTGTCCCTTTTATACGAAACACAACACAGTACTCATACTGGAAATGGACTGCGATAATTTGGTTTAAGGAACTGGGGGCCTGAGGTTACGTTACATTATTTATTTGTTTAGCAGACATTATCAGGGTGATGTATTGGTTAGATTTAATTTACATTTTAGCTTTTACACATTAGCAATTTGTACAACTTAATATTTACTGTTACTGTGGTTTAGTACCCATAGTACTGTTGAGTGGAGACTTCCTGTACAGAGACCAATTTGGGCCAGAGAAGGAGGAAGAAATTCAGATGAGAGACAGGCCAGCAAACACCCACAGTTATACTTAAATTGTCTCAGTTTCCACACTCACATACAGTCCGTTCATTTAGCAGGAGTAAATGTCAACATGTTTGGCAGGAAACCAGCCAGGTCTCATAAAATAATTCTTCACAAAAGCATAGATTGCCAGGTAAAAATGTGGTCAAAAATACCACCTATTATATCTAGACATGGGTTCTTTACAAAATTCCACTTTAAACATTTTTAACTTTGTGAATCATCTGAACGAGGCTGGATAATTTTGTAAATGGCTGCTTGTGTGTTCTGATCATGGCTGCACTAGAGATACCATAGATGAACTACGCAAGATGTCAGACTCTGTCTTAGTATTGATTAACAGAAAGTTCAATAACAGGACAGCCTTAGTACAGGTATTTAGATATCAACTAGAGCTCATTAGCCAGACTAGGAGGGAAGGGAGAATGCATGGTCTCCACAGTAATAAATATCTTCTGGTTAGAGAAAGGCAGGACTAAAGCTAGTTACATGTTCAAAAACAGAAGCTGTTCTTAACAAGTGGGAAAACACTGGAAGTCAGCAGAAGTGACCACTGATGTGGTGTAGGGTAGTGCTGTCACGACACACACCGTACGCCTGACAACATAAACACACACACAGCTGCAAATAACCACCTTTCACACTGAATAGCTGCGATTCCTTGAAGAAGCAAAGCCTGCTCTGGCCTCCATCCATACGGAATGTTAAGGGCGCCTCATTCTTTGAAGCTACTTAGCCCATCTTATGGGCTGCTGAGGATTAATGAGTGCGGGGCTTGACATTTCACACAGGGGCTGGTGTTATGGGTACTGTAAGGACATATTCAGCACAAAACGGGTAATAGGAGTGAAGCTGCAATTATATCGGATTTCAAGAGACCCTAAGCTTTTAATGAGCACCCCTCAGATTATGCTTTCATTTCTGTACATTTAACTAAGCCCTTAGGTTGCAAACCACAAAGTCAGATGAGTTATTTACAGAACACACTCAGCATCTTAGTTGTGGCTGTAGTGATACTCTGGTCTGGTCAAAGTGTTTGGTAAAAGGAAGTAGGGGCAGGGTACTGGTTCCCCTGCAAAAGCCTTTGAGTTCATAACAAAATAAGCTCATTGCTTCCTCAAAAAAGTTAAAATGTACACTTTTTGGCTGCACCAGTACAAACTGAAAAAACTGTTGGCACCTGGGTAGCTCAGTGGTCAAGCCATTCTCTTTGAGGGCAAGTTGAGCTCTGTGGCCCAGTTTCAATCTAGGCTGTGTCATCAACTGATGGTAACCAGGAGCCCACAATGGTGGAACAAATTGTCTTTGCTCTGCCTTGCATAGGGGTAGGTCAGCCAGGGTTTGACTGTCTCATTGCACACCAGTGACCCCTGCTGGTCAATCAGGCATCTACAGTCTACCTGCATGAAGCGTATTTCTCCAACTCGCGTAAGTACAAGCTTGGCATGGGGACTGTGGTGTGAAAAGAAGCAGCGTTTGACATCACGTGTTTCGGAGGAATACACACGTTTGTCTGTAGTCCCGTGGATTGTTAGGTTGAAGTGATGAGGGACTTCTCTGTGATACAAGTGGACATTCCAAATTGGGAGAAAATGGGATAAAATCACAATATCAATCACTTTCTCAAAAATATGATGTTCAATAAATACACATTAGGAAACCCAGTATACAGTTAAAATAAAGTTTATTTTCACTTGATTTTATTTTAGTTCATACAATCGATGAGATTAAAAGAAAAAAAACAAGCAGTGTGACTCATGGGTTCAATAACAATTTGTCTGAAACATCAGTCTGTGGACAATTATCAACAGCATCTTCTCTGATTATATCGGCATCATACCATTTCAGATGGGCCTCCAAAACTGTGGAGCCCAGATAGATGAACAGCCAATGAACCTTTGTGGAGGGTGGGCAAGAGTCCTACATGGTTTTGACTTCAGAAAATTAAAATATACTCAGTGGCACTTTTTAAAATGTATGTCCACTAATCCTTTGAAGCCAACTCTAGAACAAGCAAACCACAGAAGAGTGAACAGGTGCCCCTGGTCAGAATCACAAGTCTCCATGTCAGTCCTTACTAATTTGCACCTTCTATCTCAGAGATCTCTTATTCCATTAATCATACTTCTGTCTTTATTAGTACTCATCCCATGCAAGCTGCAAAACATTGGATATACCACTATGCAATACTATAACGGTGCTTTTGTATTTAAATGCATTAAAATCATGCTTCATGTACATTTCAGTTATCAACAATCAAATTCATTATAACAAGGCCACAAACCATTATTAAGACAAGGAATGTCACCAACAGAGCAACGGTTTCTTACCTTTCTGCCTGTGAAGAGCAAACCGCAATCAGGATGTCCATTCTCTGCAGACTCAACCAGTCTGAACCGGTGCAAGGTTGACTCTGGTGATTACTGTGGGAGTATGTGGAACCCAAAGCCTTTATGCTGGACCAGAGCAAATGGCGTTCTGATCATTGTGAATCCAGTTCGTTTGTCTTCATAGCCATTTCATTTATTGCAGGAAAACATTAAATACACATTCCTCAGGCTAGCCCGATACCACTGATATAACCAACCCATGGGCCCTTACAGGCACCTCATGTTCTTTTGGTTAGGGCAGAAGAGTCACATACAGTGTACACATATGATGTTTGAGTCCCATTAATCAGGGCTTCGAGGTGCCCTTTTTAGTAGTCCATTTCAAAATGTCTACAGTTTAAAGGGGGGTTTTAACCACATTTAAATACTATGCTGGACCTCAGCGGACAAAACAACAACACATCCATGAGGCACTGCAGTACATACAGGCAGGTGATCCAGTACTGGGTGGAACATTCAGTATAGACAATTCATTTCTAGCGATCTGGCACTGTATGAAACATTCAGTCTAAGAGTAATGCATTTCCAGGAGGAACTCCATGTCCGTTCTTACAGCTCTGCAGGTGTTTAAATCATGTGGTACTTTTAAGAGTTCAAAATGAGACTGGAAGAAAACCAGAAGTATTACTCTATCAAATGATCAATGTGCTGTATGTACTTTTTACGGTTATTTAACTGCTAGAATAAAAATAAATTACTCATAGTGGCATACAGTACGTTTTTGCATCTTTATTTCTGTTGCATTTGTGCTGTGTAATTGATATTCGTATCTGGATTAGTTGTGCTTGGATTCCAATACAATAAAGTCAGTATCTGCAGAATGTGCATCCCATCTCTCTGTTTGCACAATTGAACAGGGCTCTACTCCATCACATACTTGTTTCATTTTTCCAAAATTGGTTATATGATTAAAAGGCTTAAAACATAACTGGAAGGTCAAGAGAGCTATCTATTGGTCTGCTCACACATGCAGTCTGTCCTCTGATACAAACCAACCAAATGATCATTAAAAATAAAATAAATAGAATGCAATCACACAATCCAAGCTAACTACAATATATTAATATAGATCTTCTGGTGTCATACGCTCAGAGCAGAAAGGGGGAGGGGGCAAACACACAGAACTCAATCACTCTTGTCTCAAATTTTACCTCCCCTCGGCAAATATCTACACATGCATTCAACATTAGAGGGCTAAAACAGATTAAAGAAAAAAAAACATTTTATGCAGACTGGGAATTTGAAATTTGCTTGCATTTCTGACGTTGTCTGTCCATAAAAAATGTCAGAGGGAAAAGAGCATTGAAAATAAATCAGACCCCCCCACCTCCCACCCTCCCCAAAGAGGGAAACTCAAAGAGTACTGCATGTGGGAAACACTGTGTCCATGAGTCCAGGAGTATATACCTAATATTTAAGGGCATCACAAACCCTTGATCCAAAACACCACAAGTCTCTGTATGAAGGATCCCCTTTTAAACCTCCCCCCCCCTAAACTCTTACCCCAACCCCACCAATTGCCCAGGGGGCAGATACAAATACCCCCAAAATACAGAGCATATAAAATGGATAAAACAAATTCAATGGCAACTCCCCAAAGCACACTAACATATCCCCCAGAGCCCATTCCTCCTGCCCCTCAAGCTAATGCACTCACTCACTCACGGAGTCACTCATTCACAACACACTCTATCATTCAATTACACGCACTCCGACGCTTACCACTCACTCGCTCACATTTTCACACAGACACACACACACACACACACTCAGCTGAGGAGAGAGAGGAGAGGGGCTAGGCGGGGAGGATGTGACCCCCTACTTCCTCCATGATAAAGCCCTCAGCGGTGAGGGAAGAGTCTCGCTGTGTGGTGTTCCTGTCCCAGGATTCGCAGTTCGGTTCACAATTTCTGGATCTTCTCGGCCACCACTATGGGGTTCTCCTTCCGCAGGCGCGCGGTGGCGGCCCCCCGGTAGTCGAAGGGGCAGTCGTGTTTGTCCGAGTAGCGGTGGATGCTGCAGAAGACATTCCCGCAGCGACAGTCGAAACCTGGAACAGACAAGACGAGAGCAGGAGCAAAGTCAGGAGCAGCAACCAGCAGGAAGTGCTTTCAACAGGACCAGTGACCAGCAGGGAACTAATTGAATAGGACAGAGCATATCACAGTGCTTCACTCAGGGGGGTGAGGGAGTGAGAAATTTAGAGTGAGGCTGTGGTGTATGTTTTTCTAAACTCCATCTCCCATCAGCCCCTGTTCCCAAACACTATGTGGCGCTTTACCAACACAGTCCTGTATTTGACAAGTGTGTATCATGATACAGCAGGAGGCCTGAGAAGATTACAGATGCTGAATCAGTCACAGGCTCTACAGGGCTACTTGCCTAATCCTGCTGAATGCACTTTTTGTAAGGTGCTCTGGGTGAGAGTGGCTGCCAAATGAATACATGCAAATGTTTTTTTTTGGTTCAGCTGAGCCCCCTTTATTGTGACAAGTGAAAACTGTGAAATTTCTCATTGGCCTGCAATATGCAACCTGTGCCATCACCAGTTTGCTGCCATGTGTGCTACCTTGTTGACAACCAACACGGTAAAATACAAGCTCAATTTTGTGTTCTCTGTATTTCGCAAACACACAGCTGTTCATAATGGGAGCCATGGAGCGGTTATACAGGCTTGTTGTCAGCCCCTCTCTCTTGCCATACTTTCTCCATAAACCCATCATTCAGGGACTCACAGCTATTTCTGCAATGGCCTTAATAAACCTCTTACACTCAAACGAAAATAGGTGCTGCATGTCCTTCAAGCTAAAACTAAACACTTGTCTAGCCAAAAGATGAAATGACATACAAACACATGCTGAAACACATGCTGCCCCTGTCTTAGTGACAGTGATGTCCCCTTCCCACGTAGGATCTTCCCTTGTCTCGCTCTCACCTGTGAGGCCCACTTTCTTCCGGCAGGTGAAGCAGCGGTTCTTCTTCTTGCCTTTGTCAGGGGTTTGGTCTCCATCAGAAGTGGCCTCTGTTGCTTCCACAGTCGTCTCCCCTATCAGGCATACAGCAATCTAACCACTGACAAAAACTCAAGCTTGGTGAACCTATTAGCTTATGAGGCTATGTGGCACTTTGAATTTGGCTGGAATAAATTTAAACAATCCAATAAGGGATGTTACAATGTATACACCTATCAGAAACCCCACCACACAAGAATAATTTCAGTATCAGTTAAAAGGAAAGCACATTCATTTACCTAACAATTTTTCTTTGAAGTAGTTCAGGATTTTGTTAGTGAAACCATTAGTCTGTGTTGTTCTAAGTACAAAAATCTGCTCGTATCTCCGACCCAGTGTGAAAACCCACTTTGGGATAACAGTTAACTACGAATCACAGAGTTATTATAATGTCCCAAGACCTCTTGAAACATTATTGTTGAGTTCTTCTTGATAAAATATTTCTCTAAATGCCAGTTACCTAATATTTGTCAGCAAACACGGATCTCACCTGAAGGTTTGGATGGCCCCTCCTCTGCCTCTTCCTCCTCCTCTGCTTCGGCACGGTCAGAGTCCATGGCCGCAGTGTCCTGGGAGATGCTCATGGCTGTCATCTGCTGGGTAACAGGACTGGGGGAGCTGGAACACATGCAGCACGTACCCATCAATCACTCGCTGGAAGCCAAAATAATACCAGCAGCTACCAAACAACAGCAGAAGTCCAAACAGAAGTCTGGTAAAAAGAATGCTTAAACGGAGAGACAGATGTGGGTGTGCTGAATGCTCAAGCACAGAGGTAGTTGTGGGTCTGATGTCTTTGCAGGCCTTTGTGTTGGGCAGAGTTGTGACCCCCTGCATACCTAGACTTGTTCTCCTCTGTCTGGACTAGTTCCTCTGTGGTGGGGTCAGAGGTTGTCTCCACAGCTACAGGAGCATCTGTAGGGGTACCAGCTGATGTGGTGGCTGGAGGAAGAGAGAGGGATTCATAGAGATTCATTGAGATTCAACACACAACCACTGAGGACCTGGAAGAGTCCATATGTGCATATGCTGACACACACTGGCAGGCCTCAGTGTTTACGATAAACCTGGTATAATAAGCAACATAAACAACAAGTTTCAGTTGCATGTCTCAACCAAGTCTCTTCCTCTCAAAGTCAAGACCTGGTGCGGCTGACTAAGGTGTTAAACAAAGGCCATCTGCACTTTGGCCAGATTGCCTCAGACAAACATATTACCACATCGGAAGCCGGAAAGACCAGAGAAACAAACACAGGTGTCTGAGTGTGCTTCACGGACACAGGCAGTGCAGGTACTGCACAGCTCTGGCTTCCTCTACACCTAAGCACCTTCTTACCTCTCTCACCTGGGGGGCTGGTATGGCCGCCGCCCTGCTGTCTCTGCAGGTGCTCCTTGTAGCAGACGGAACACATGCCATTGGTGCGGGGATTTCCATAGAAACCACAGCCCATAGTGCAAAGCATTGGCACTTGCGTCTGATTGGTCTCCTGTGCCATGCTCTCTCAGGGGTAGGGGGTGGGGAGGGTCGTTCTGGAAGCGAGTTTAAAAGTCAGTCAGCAAACTGCAAACCTCTCCATCTCAAATAACATTTGGAGACCAGTTCAAAGCTACTATGACCTCGACAAATCTGAATATTTCCAAGGACACAAGTGTAAAGGTCGCGAGCTAACTTTCATTGATTGAAATGCACGTCCGCTCAGAAATAACTGTACCTACCTACTTTAATCGCTTATTTAAATATGCCGGGACGGAGGACTTGCGCGACTAGTACCTGTTGTTAGTATTTATGAACTATGAATTACATTCATTTGTAAACTGTTTTTTTAGACTCCTACAATAACAGCTTCGACTGCACAAGTATCTGGCCAATCAGAGAGCGTCCTCTGCGAGCTTGCTGCCCCCGAGCAGCGGGCCTGCACGGACGAGGGGGCGGGGTGTAACAACCCCAAAAAACACAACCTGGAATTGTTCCAGACGCCGATACGCTAGTGCGAGGCTTTGTGGCCTAAATCAAAACAAGGTATTGTCAGCCACACATCCCCTACGAGTAAAACAAACGGGGACAAAGGCCGACGCGCTAAATAACAACATGTAACAAACTAGCGTTCCACTAAAACTTGTCTGCCCGAACTGACGGTAACAAACCGCAGCAGATAACGTTACGAACAGCTAGCTATCCGCTTTCAATTTCAAGAACAGTCGCGAGTGCGTAATTTGTAGTTCTGCAAATAATTCGCCTGGTAAATTGAAACGATCCTGTACATCATAGCGCTGATGCACCTTTTTAGCTAACTAACTAGCCAATATTACCATGACACCACCTATGCAAACTAAGAGAGCTAGGTAGCTAAGTGCTAGCTACAAAGTGGCTAAACGTTTTGCCCCTGTAAACAAGACGGCTAGCCAGCTTTTGTTCACAATGCGCGGAACTATAATATTCTATCAGGAATCGATCACAACGGCATCGTTCCGGTGATTTAGGTAGCCGGTTATGTAGCTAGCGAGCTCTCGATAACAATGTTGTTAGCCATCTAGGTAGATATTGTTTTACCAGTAGAACTCTCAACGACATTAGCTGGCTTGTTAGCTACGCTATGGCGGTGTTGACGACAGGTTCTGAAACTGATTGTTTTTAATCTGTCTTTAACCGTCAGGTACAGTCAAAACCAGCTCTAATTCCGACTCCGTGTTTACCTTACCTGTTATACGATTCGCCGAAAAATGTCACGAAACGTAACCTTCAAGAAAAACAGAAGGTAAGCAATCCTGCCAGCGCTCGCGGCCTCCTCACCACTCAATCTCCAGTCCCGTCATTCTAAATGACTACTGTGACGTCATGCCAAAGAAACAATCCATTCTTTATCACAGCACCTATGGACTGTTTCTATTAATATATGT
The DNA here is from genome assembly GCA_019176425.1 of Megalops atlanticus. Taxonomy (NCBI): domain Eukaryota; kingdom Metazoa; phylum Chordata; class Actinopteri; order Elopiformes; family Megalopidae; genus Megalops; species Megalops atlanticus. Next base: position 10,763,016 of record CM032896.1, read on the forward strand.
TTCCACCTAAGTAATTAGGTGCGTATATGAATGGATAAAATCAGAAGCACTATTTTTAGTGCTTGAAAACGAATTAAGTGACACAATAAAATGTAGTACATATCCATTACAAATGCTGACCTGGATTATATTGACGAGGTCCCTATAAAAGGTAGTACATTTTCAATGCACACGTTAACCTGGATTGCATTAGAGGAAAAATTAGCTACAATATGGTATTTGATGTATATATTGGGAGTGCATATTGCCACTTCTAATTGCATTTGTAAATTGAAACGGGATTAATATTTCATACTGTGTTATCATGGTTGTTCTTTCAAAGCAAAAACGTGGTCCCCGCGACTGAAAAGTATTGTTATTCTTTTGTAAAAATATACTTAATAAAAGACTATTTTTATTGTACGGTGTACTGTAAATTGAATGTCATATTTACTGTTTTACTATTTGAAGAATTATCGTTGAGGATTTGATGTTGATGTATCACTCAGCATTCGTGTATTATCATATGTCAGTAACCACAGCAACAATAAAAAAAAATAATTCAGTCAATATAATCACACTATTACCTTACTGCACTGCTAAAAATTGCAGTTAGCATTTTTTGGAGACTAAGATGTGATTAGAAAGGGTTGCTTGTAGAATTTAGTACATTAAAAGAGATTATTTCACAAAGCAAAACTGTGATATTTAAATTTTGTCCACTATTCAACTGTCTCAGAAAGTCTTTCCTTTCTTATCACTGAAGGCCAAGATGGTTAGTAAGAAAAATAGGGTACATGGGTATTTGAGATGTTTGACTGAACCAAAAATACCAGCTACTGGTCTAAGATTTGTAAGTGATTTATTTGATTTGGAAAGCTGCACCTGTTGGTCTATCTAATCTCATTATCAGACAAGTCATAACACTGTAGTTTTCATAGTGGCCCCTGATGAAGTCCTTAAGTTTAAATGCTATAGCAAATTTTGCATTTACTTAACCAAATTCAAGTCAAAATATTTTATAAATGTAATTCTTGGACTACCTTGCAGCCCACTTTTTCAAAACGAGTCAGCATTTCTTCAGCAGCGGCACTGATATAGGGGTACAGGAAATATATCAGCAATATTAGCAGTATCAAGAGACTTAACTTGCACAACACCTTATTGTTCTCTCTTGAAATGACTCAAAATCATAATCAGTTGTTTGATGTTTTCTGGAAAGAGCAGGTGATGGGTGTGTGGAAAGAACTCCAGTGACATCACCTGTTCTTTGGCAAGTGCATTTACCAGGCAAGGGCTCAGGACTTTAACTCATCCCTCAGATTGCTCTGGACCTGTAAGATGTTCTGTCAGTGCAGCTGTGGGAGAGAGAAAAGGATTGAAAAAGAAAAGGAGAGACAGAGCAAAGAATAGAGAAAGAAGGAGAGACAAATATGAATGAATGTGTATCATAAAGTGGGGGCTTCTGCATAGAGGGTAGCAGGTGATTATCGAGGTAAGCGATGCTGTGGAAAAGTACCATCAGAGCATTTTCTGTGGGGCTTTTATGAGAAGGAATTTTACCAGGACACCAGGGTCAATACCCCTACGCTTTTTACAAGCACCATGGGAGCTTTAAAGACCACAGCGAGTGAGGACCTCAGCTGAACATCTCATCTAAAGGACTGCACACTGTGCTGCACAGTGTTTTATTGCTTCATTGCTCTAGGGCACTGGATTCACTTGCCCTGTAGGGAGAAATTGCCCCTGGTGACCCACCACCGCCACTTCCAGCAGCAACCCCATTTGCTCCCGTGGTTTCCCTGGAGGCCAATTCAGAAAGGTAATTAAAACAGCTAAATCGGGGCTTAAATTGATTATCTCCATTAGGCATTAGAGTAAGGCATAGGAAAGCCACTGGGTGGTTAGGCCGCTGGCCAAATTCTGAAATGACCAATTAGCGCCGTGAAATTATCAATAGTTGAATTAGACACTGCATTGCAGTGCCCCTGCACGGTGTGAATGCTTGTGAGTTTCTGGAATGTTGTGGATGAATGCCTTTGTACATTGTTAACATTCAGGAAGAGACAATGACTTGGCTCAGTGTTAGGTATTGTCTCAGTCCTCTGGCCCTCACCCTATATAACCCCTCTCCCCCTATGCATCAGGAGAATGGACATCCTCTGCACCATTGTGGGTAATGTTTTCAGGTGTTTTCTGTGGTAAAATCACCCTTTGTTGCAATGGTTCATTTGTTATAACAATGTGCAGATGACATTGCCTAATAAAGACATGCTGAAATGAAACCAGGTGGTTTTGCTCAGTGTAATAACCAATACAACGTCCACTGCCATTTGTCTTGATGTTGAGTTTCAAAGTGGTTGCAGCTTGTTGAATCATGCTCCTCACATTTGGACAACATGGAGAAGTTGCCTGCCAAATTGAGTCTTACTGAAATATACGTATTGGTTAATAATGTAGACACAATAGTCTTCTCATGTTTCACTGTCTGGTCCATGTAACCCTGGTGCTGCTCTAACTTTACTGCTGAAACCCACACCTTGCTGGTCTCCCTGCCAGCACAATCCGATCACTCATGCTGTGTGGCTCGACTGGCCTCCTCAGGAGTATGAACATCAACATAATTCAGTGGCATCATTATTGCTCCTGAAGACAAAACAAAAAACACTGCATGCTCATATGACATGTGGTGGCACTCAAAGACCACCCCATGAACTAAGACATTCTGATTTTGCTGTGCAAAATTCAGTTTGGAGCACACAAACAACCTTGCTCTATACAGTGGTGGGGTTATCGCCTCCTGCTTGCGCTCCATGTCTCCACCACCTGGACTGTCCCTATTGAGAGTCTGCTTGCTATCATCCTTGGCCCTCTAATGGTGTATTGACCTACCTACACTCCAGTCTGTGTAGAGTCACTGAGCTGAATAATAATACAAAGGTGAAGATTATCATGACTATTATAATAATATTGAAATGTGATCAAAGTCACTTGTGTAAGTGACCCTTGAGCAAAACGTTGGCTGTCAAACCTCAGTAAACTATGAACACATTGCAAGAGAATTCCATTGTTGGTTTTATCAGTCACCTTACCTGACCAACTTTTCCAATGCGTCTTTTCTCCTCTTGGGCGCAGTGTTTGCTTAGAATGCACACAGTGAGGGTATGACTCATGGGCGCCCTCATCTGGCACTTCTGCGCATCACTTTCAGACCGTCACAGTAAAATCAACATGCTCATTTGCCTGTATACTGAAAAGCTCTACTTTGCTTAATCAGATCATTTTTTTGGTGCGTTACCATCATCAGTTGTAATTATCATGTTGGTATACTGTTGTGCAGTCCACTGGGCGAAAACAGCATATCTGTATGCACAGATGTATCTCTCTGCCAGTGTAAACACCCATCTGTAAATGCGCACAACCACAAAACCTCCCTTTTAAACTGTTATAAAAATGTGGGAAGCTGAGAGAGATATATTAGACAATAACAAAGTCCCTGGATGCATATTGATCATATTCTGAGCACAAAACCCGGCCTACAGCCTTAAACTGTGGTTTGAAAGAAAGCAACAGCTTGACTCCATTGCCAGATTTCATTAAAGCATGATCTGGCTTTGTTCGCTAGGACAACATTAACTCTCTGCAGCTTCAGTAGAGATTTTCATCAGCACAGAATGTGAGCCATCAGAGTTTTCATTGTATATGTGTTCATGCAGCCATTAGGGCAGATACCCTACTGGGACATGGAGTTAAACATCATTTTCTTAGAAGCCCACAGATTTTATTTGTATTACAGTGGTGAGTTGGGACTAATTCATGGTCATAATCATGATAGCAAACCCCCTTAAAACAGGCTGTTTAGGCACATTATTGCAGCTCAGAGGTGTGTGTGTAGTAGTAGTAAGGAGCTGTGTATTTGAGTGGAGTTGTGATAAGTAAGTGGGCTTGTAACCTAAAGGTTGTGGGTTCACTTCCCAAGTATGGAATTACTGGCAAGGTACTTTAACCAAAATCGCTTCAGTAAATATTCAGCTTTATAAATGAATAACATGAAAAGAGCTATGTGAGTTGCTCTAGGTAAAAGTGAAATGTGTATGAGACAGTTATGAATCCTCTTGTTGCTCATTGTGCTTTGTTCTCTTTGTCTGTATTTCCCGTTTGAAATTCTGCTGGATGCTTCTGCTTCCTCCCTCTGTTTACCAGATCTGGAGCCAGGAGTCTGAGCTTTGAAAAATACAGCCATAAAACAATGACAATCAATAAATGAAATAAAAATGTATAAATAACCTGGAATGTCAAAGATACATTAAAATCTCTGCACAACTAGAATTAAACTATTTCCATGTTGAGTTTAGTCTAGAATAACTCTAGTGTCTCTACTACAAATGCTGTCAAGCTGTCCAGTCCAACTGTGTGTACTCTCTGTCTCAACAACTCTGAAGAAGTGCCTTCTAATGTTTGTGTGGATCTTCAACTGTTTACTGGATGCAGCCTTAATTGGCACAGCTGCCAGTGCCTTTGAGGAATTCAGCAGCTGATAAATGGACACATCTTTAAAGAGTCTGAGCTTTTAGGAGCTTTAGTCACCTGCCCCTCGTCGAAGGAAATGTGACTAACATTTTAGGGCACAAACTGCCCCTTTGGCCGACCATCCAGGCCAGAGAGCACCATGGCTGCTCCCTTTATCTGTTATCTGGGAGCTCCAAACGTTCAGGTCACTGGCTTGGTGTCCTGTGCCAAACAGACAAAAACCTGAGAATTCTCAGAAACCAGTTTTTGGACCTTTTGAAACCAGCTTTGAAGTTCTGTGCAATGGAAGACAGTGACCTCTCACATACAAAACCATCCAATTTGTGACTATGTTGAAGCGCACAACTGAAGTAGGTAATCTTTCGAATGATGCTCAAAAGTATGTGGATAAACACTCTTCGGCAAAGCAAAATACATCCCGGGGCCCTTAGATAAGGTATGGAGCATTAATCATGATCTCAGAGCACCTGTGTCTGCCGCAGAAAGGCAGCCAGCAAGACGCCGTGCTGTGCGATGCTGTGATTATGCTGCCGCCTCGTGATGTCGTGATGTTGTGATTAGCGATGATGTTATGCTTTGCGAATGCTGTGATGATGCTGTGATCTGCGATGTTGTGATTAGCGGTGATGTGATGACGGTGGGGCAGTGCTGTGATAATGGTGTGACAGAGGTTCTCAGGGGGTCTCGTCAGCTTCAGATGCTCGTGGGCTGGATTTAACGTGAGATGACAGCATGTCATATCCATTCATCCCAAATCGAGCGCCTTCCATCACAAACCCGGAAGTGTCAGAGGCTGCCACTGCTAACACCTCCCAAAAAAATCTTTCACACATTCTCTTTCGCTTTCCCCCTCCTGCCTTTTATTCAGTCTCTCACTCCTTCCCTCTCCTTCCGTTTCTCCCTCTGTCTCTCCCCCTCTCAGCCCCTGTGCACTCTCGCGTAATTAGATTGATGCCTGCACTGACAATGCCACCCCCTGAGTTATAACATTGTCATCCATGGCCAGGACGGTCTAATCAAGCCTGGCCATCTTCCAAGTGAGAAAGACAAGTAATTACATTACCACGGCGACGCTGAGCTTGATCACAGAAGATGTTCATTGTAAAGTAAAGCATACAAGTTTTTGATGTAATTAGTGCATGTGATCATCGCGATGTCGTTGTTAATTATAATTACAGTCGGCCTAAAAGATGCAGCGGTGAGCATTCTTGTCAACTTATATAAATGTAGGCACCAGTATACATGTAAAGTCCCTGCTCAATGGTATAGAAACAATACAATGTCTCCAGCCATTTCCTCCCATTTTCTTCCACGAGTATCATGGTGATCCAGACCCTTGCCCTGGATTTTTACAAGCGGTCAAATTCTTTGAAAATATGTAAGGTTCTTAAATAAGTGGGGGCTAACGTTGGTGCAAATCAACCCCTTTTCTCCCTGCTCCTTATTATCAGAGTCCGAATCAGAATCAGACTCTACTGGCCAAGCATGCCTCTACACATACAAGGAATTTGACTCTGGTTCCAGTGTCTCTCACAGCGCTTTCATACAACATCAGAGTGACGATAACAAATACCAAACAACAGTAGTGATACAACAAACAATGACTAGTTTAGGACACTACACGGAATAAGGATGGAATGAATGAGGTATACAAAAACACATATGAAGAGCTACAGTACAATAAGTTAAAGTGTACCTGAGTTCAGGCTGTGGGTCTGTACAACTATTAGTTATAGACTATTGCACAAAGAGCATGAGATAAAGTGTACCTGAGTACAGGCTATGGATATGCACAAGTGGAGTTACACAATTATTTCACTGTGAACATGCAGTAACAGAGAAAGAAATATGTTTTTATTTATATTATTATTAGCATCGTCTCCGGGGAAGCCTTCCGTGAAACTGAAGATACAGTTATTGTACTGGACAGACACTTCCAGTTCAGTTTTCGTGACAGCTTTTCTCGCAAGAGCTGAGGGCAGTTTCCCGTCTCTCTCCCGCTGTTGCTGGAAGATTAAAACCTGCCATCATCTCTTGTCAGGACAGACTTCCTGCCAAAGCGTTTCGTTCTCCAGCCGCCTGCTCTCCTGCCCCGGCCAAGAGGGAGACTGCAGCTTTGACACATCCAGTTGGATGACATTATTTCTATTATGCTTATTGTTTTTTTTTGCCTTTATCATGGTTGCGTTGTATAAATATAGATGTGTCATATGTTGTTTTCTCCTTTTTGCTGAAGGGCATTGTACAAATAAAATTTGTTTGTTCTATTACAATTACTATTACAAAGAATGACAGCTGGCTCAGGCAGTATTCAGAGGTGCTGGAATGCTTCAGCGGGTCCTGTTGTTAGTGCCTTTTCCCCTTGTAGGGGTACTGTCTATACATTGGTGGAGACACTAAATAAGCAAGTGAGTGACAGATTCTTCTGTTTCCAGGGCTTAAAAAAACAAAACAAAATGTGCAATTATTTTGTTTTTGACAGTAGTTGAATTGTGATCTAATTGCAAATGAATGAGACAGAACTGAACATTTTCTGCTGATTTCAGAAGTTTCTTTTCCACCATTTAATACAGAGCGCAAAAAGAGGCTGAAGACACACAGCAGAAATGCACAAAATTAAAAGAACTCAAGGCAAGCACTACCATGCAGTGCCTCAAAGAACTTGTCAAAGTTAATGTTAATCCACCACAATCATACACAGCAATGACTACATTACTGTTATACTTTGCAATCATCGGAGCTCACAGATATTTGAGCTATCTCTTTATTGATGGGTGTGACAGCTTCATTCAATCTCAGGGCACATAGCTCATCTTCACATAGCTGTGCACTGCTGAAAATGCATTAAAATTCTTCTGGGGTCTTTGAAATTTTACCTGTCAAAATGGAGCCCTTATATCATTCCTGCTTCAAAGGCAATGCCGTAAATTCATTCAGTCATCCACAGGCTACATGCACACACACAAAAAACACAATCTGTGCAGTATATCCATTTGCATATTCTAAATCAGTCAGTTCAGTTGACTATTATTTAACAAATTCATAACAAATCCACACACACACATCATTAGCCCTCCCACCTAAATCACTGGAGGATGCCTAAATCAAATCACACGCGTCTCTAATAATTTTTTCAGGATTCCCTTTGTGCCCAGGCCTCTCTCAGCTTGGCTGGCAGACTGTGATTACATGCCGATGCCAAGCAGAGACTCCTTAGTCCCCTTGCTTGGCCCTCCTTGCTGCAGTGAGGCAGGATTTTTTTCCCCCTACTCTCCGCAGAATGACTTTCAGTCTTTGATCTCTCTGACAGCGCTCATCATCCTACGAAGGGGATTTCTTTAACCTGAACTCTTTCTACAGAGACAGCTCAGCTGCAGCGCATAGTATTAGTCATTGCAATCACTGAGCTCCTTAAACCCACCCCCCAGCTGCCACCCCCTCGTCAAAATGTAGGTCCTTTTACACTGGTCCTCCGCGCAGTGTGATGTGATTGTAAGTAATAGCCTTGATGATGAGGGAGACTAATGGACAACTGCCATTTCCCTGCTTGATTGACAGGCTCTAGTGGCCCTCCCTTTGGTTGAAGCTTTATCGCACCCACATATTCCTTTCTTTTTTCCTCCGTCTGTCTGCGAGTCACTTTATCCTCTGATTTTCTCAGGTGTGTAAGTGTAGATGTCTTCTGGCTCCTTATGCACGCCCTCCTGATCCTCTGATAGTACCAGGAGGACAAGTAAGCTGATAGGATATTTGCACCTGGTGTGTTGTAAAGATTGAATTACTGTCCTAGGTGGCTTATAGGGTTGCAGTGACCCCGTCACCCCTCAGGTCAATGTTTATATTTGAAAGTCATTTTTAGTAGCTTTACTGGGCGGCAGTGTAGCATAGTGGTTCAGGTGTAGGACTTGTAACCAAAAGGTTGCCGGTTTGATTCCCTGCTAGGACACTGCAGCTCTACCCTTGGGCAAGGTACTTAACCCACAATTGTCTCAGTAAATATTCAGCTGCATAAATGGATAACATTGTAAAAAAAAAACTGTCACCAATGTAAATTGCTCTGGATAAGAGCATCTGCTAAATGCCAACAATGAAATGCATTGAAATCATAGTACTGTAGTGTTGGTTTGTCCCAGTGCCATCCTTTTGGTTCAGATGTGAAAACCTGAACTGAACAGGTATGGTTCAAAGCCTGCAACTAATTAGCTGAGCTTTTCACCCTCTAGTGCAGTGTTTCTCAACCCTGCTCCTCGCGGCACCCTGTCCTGCATAGCTTCTATCTATCCTTGCTGCTTGATTAAATCAGGTGTGCTCAGCTAGTAAAATGTGCCACTGATGAATTCAGTCAGGTAGGTAGAGCAAGGATAGATAGAAGATTTGCAGGACAGGGTGCCGCGAGGAGCAGGGTTGAGAAACACTGCTCTAGTGGATCTAGTGATTCTATTACAGCAAGAGCTGTACAGTGACTGAGTGGGTGAGTGAAGCAGCGAGTGGCAGAATGACAGACTGATGAAGTGAATGAGTGACTAAATGAGTGAATGAAAAAGTATGTGAGGGACACTACCATTCCTAGGGCTTCCTCCTACACTCACAGCCAGACTTACAGTATCATGACCATCTCACTCAACTGCTGTATTATTCTGCATGAGAGGGCAGGAGTTATGGTGTTACACACACCTGTGAGTCTTACTGCACACAACTCCTCTCCCTGTGTTAAAATTGTATCCTGAGTGATAGAGCAGGTGTTTAAGCTGAATGAAAACAACAGCCTTAAAAAGTACTGTCCTGCACTGACTGACTGACTGACTACCAAGTGAGCTACCCGTGCAGTTACAATGACTTACCAGTAGAGGGAAAAGAGGCTAGTAAGCTCCAGCAGTTCAACACTGCCAGCTAGGTTTGACTCTTAGGATCCTCTTGGCTCAGATTCACTCATAGATTCTGGAAGTGAGAAGAACGAGTTATACATTTAAAGACTGAACTAATTTATGTGGAAGGTCTCAGTCCTTTGGGGTCCTTTGGATTAGTTGTCAGAGAGCCTTTATAGTAAATTCCTTGCTTTATGGTAACCTGTTGCTGTATTGTTGCTCTATTTACCAAAATATTATTCCATCATCACGGTCTGGCAATAGATGGCTGATCAGGCAGAAGTCCTCTATTCAAAACCTAACTATTCAATTTTATTGATACAAAATGGAGAACCCCTGTTTTTTCTAAAGTAAAACAGACATATTGAGCATCTTTCACAGGCAAAGGCCCGAGGGAGCTTACAGGACCTATGGAGAAAGAGCACCTTCTGACTGTTTAGCTTGATATGGTAAACACACACAAACACACACGTACACACACACACACACACACACACACACACACACACACACACACACACACACACACACGCACACACACAAATGCTCGCGGGCGTTCCATTCCAGTCGCAGTGGAAGTCTGCTTCGCGTTTTGCCGTTGTTTTTTTTTTTTGAGTCGCTGTAGGACCGCGGGACTCTGGGCAGTATTGGAGATTCTGTATTTCATCGCTCGCGGAAAGACACTGAGCTCGTGATCCTCCCACCTTGACAAACTAACCATCACGAGAGAAAAGAAACAGTGCTGCGTTCAACAGCGGACGATTGGGAGCCCTTTGCTATATGCATCTCAGAGTTGGAGTTTATTGCTGAAGAAACCATATCCTACGAAAAAAAGCATAAACATTATTCTCTTTTATTCATCCTTAAGTGAAATGAAACCATGGTATTTTTGCTGCTGGCAAGAGCAGCTGCCGCGAGCTGCTATTCCCGGCACAGAATAACTATTGTAAGGATGGGTGACTGATTGATAATGCTGCTGGTACTGCGGAGACAAGACAAAAAGAAACAGATGTAATTTCATACAACGCAGCTGGTCCAGTCCCACGGGCTGCTGCAAGCACTGGGTATTACTATAACTCGTTCTGGCTGCAAACCGCCACAGCACCCGTCTTATACCATATTACGCAGGAATTCAGGACGGCTGTCCAAGGAGCATCGCTGCAGAGCAACACGGGACTGCCATGTGCCGAGGAGTGGCTGAGCGGAGCATTGTGCTGTTTTTCAGCGGGGGCAGGTGCTGTTGAGTGCGCTTCCACGGGTAGAGGGGGCGTGGGACACACAAGCCGAAAGACAGTTGTTATAAACAATGTCACACTGGCGTGCAGGGTCTGGCTTGGACCGAGACAGGTGTGACTGAGGCAGGGGAATAGTTTACGAAAGACAGGGAGAGGGTGTTACAGCTGGGCAACCTGGGAACTGGGATTGATCAGAGCCCCAGATTTCCTCTCCACGTTTGTATATTTGCAGTCCAGAAGAAGCAAGGGTTTTTAACGACACGACGACCGGTCAAACTGCGTGTTCTGGGGGCACCTTCTCGCGACTGTCACTGGTGAGTAGATGGCCGCGGATGTCCGCCTGAGGTTTAGGCTGCACACGCTCTGGGGCAGAATTTTCACCGCGCCCTTCATAAAGCGCAGGGTCGGTTATCTCCATGCATTCAGATGAAAGAAAGCTGGTGGCCAAGCAATTGGAAATTCCGATTCTGTTGATTGTTTTAGATTTTTTTAAAAACCTGCTGCTGTTACTTCTGACTCGGCTGTCAAGTCGAAATGTACACTTATTTCATGTATTTGATTCGGATATAATGCAATTGGACCAATTTTACTGACTTTATGTAGGAAATCGTTTCATAGAATAGTTTTTAATTGCTCGAACCTGCATAGCATAGGTGTAGGTTTTAGTGAATATGCACGTGATTTTCTTAATAATCGTCTCTGTTCATTGCATAATACTGTTATGTCCTCATGAATATTACAAAAAGGCCTGTATCACCATCAGTGGGTTGTGGCAGTAATGCCATTAGTATTGGCAAATTTTGTTTTGTAATCTCTGTTAATCCATTTTATTATTTTTATTGATTATACTATGACATTATTAACAAGTCATATTGATCATTTAGTATATACTATTGTGCAGCCATGAATAAGATTAAGTGCCGCTCCTGGACATAAGTATTCATCAGGTCATCTCTCACTATGCAACATGTAGGCCTATGTTTATGCAGATCTCTGTTTACATGACCTACTGCACACATGCTATTTCCTCTATTTTCTGTGGCATTGCAGAGGGCTTGAATTGGTGAGGCTGTGCATGTCATAAATGCTGAAACCTTTTGTTACAACTTCAACACTTTTCATGTGTTTCATAACAGGGCAATTCTCATGGTGCTGTCTTAAAGAGAAACAGCAAGACATGGTTCACAATTCAGTACATTTGTCAACATGTACCTACCGCACTGAGCTGTCAAGGCTTTGGAAGGCTTTTAGTGTTTCAGCAGAACATCAAAATCATCCCCTTTGTACAAAGAAGGTTGTTTACATTTTTAACATTTTCTTGGATAATTTACCCACCTGATATTTATGGTAAAAGCTTAACAGGTCTGTTTATACAGTTATATTTACTGGATATTAACTGAAGCAGTACAAGTGAGGTACCCAGTTTGAGTACAATGGGGGGTTTGAACATATGACCTTCTGATGCCAGGTCCAGTTTCCTAACAACCCAGCACACAGCCCACCACTCAATACAGTGTACCCTGCTCTTTTTTGTCAGTGTTTGGAATTTCCATGGATGTTTCCATATCCCCTTGCTGTAGTGCTGTGCTGAGGCTTTCAGCTGTGTGTGGTGGAGGGCAAGGCTTAGTGTGTCCAGGTCTTAGGTATCTACATATCATTGTCCTTCGCAGTTAGGGTATAGCTGATGATGATTTCAGTTAGGGTATAGCTCTGAACAGCTGGCAATCAGCTGCTGAAGCTTCTTCTTTTTGTGGAGGTGTAATGATGGTCATGATCAGAAGAACAGCCATTTGCGGGGCTTTGAGGTTTGTGAATTGGCATTAGGGTGAAATCAGAACAATATAACAAAGAGAAAGTGTGTGATAAAGAGACAAGGGGTATTATGAAACACTGGCTAAGATAAGGCTAAATATCCCTCTCTGTTTGTGACCACATGCTTAATGTGCTTCCTGATTACCCTGGGTAACATTATGGCTGCTACATCACATGAGTAAACCTAAGGAAGGATGCATGTGCCAGGTAGACTCCTTTATCTCTGTAATAAAGTTATGTAACAGACTCTTTAAGCTCTGTAAAAGGCTCTTTTAGCTCCATAGTAGACTCTTTAAATTATGTAACAGACACGTTAAGCTCTGTTACAGTATCTTTTGTCTTTGTAACAGACTTGATAAGCTCTATAACAGCCTCTTTGAGCTCTGTAACAGACTGTTTAAGCTCTATAACGGCATCTTTAAGCTCTGTAACATCCTCTTTAAGCTCTGTAACAAACTCTTTAAGCTCTGTAACAGCCTGCTCTCCTTTTAATTTCTCCAGAGCTCAGGGGTTAGTGTTTCACCAATGCACTGTGCACGGTGGTTCCTGCTGCCGCTGCTCTGCTGCAGATTCTTACAGGAGCCTCTGTATTTATGCAGTGGTTTCTGCTCTCTGCCGGGGCTCCCAATTCTCCTGTGCCCTTCGCCGCCTTAACAAACTGCTCACTGGAGCTGTGCTAATCCTCCACTAGCACAACACACTGATTTATTGTAGAATTACTTAATTTGGAGAGATCTGCAGCTCCCCCCCCATACACTCAGGGCCGATGAATCCCTGCTGAGTTTATTGTGGAATTTTGCGGCACGGAGCTGGTAAGAGCATGTGTGTGTGTTTGAGAGAGGGAGAGAGAGCTGGACATTTGCTTGTATGTATATGTGTATGTGTGACCGTGTGTGTGTGTGTGTGTGTGTGTGTGTGTTTGAAAGAGGGAGAGAGAGAACTGGAAATTTGCTTGAATGCAGCTATGTATGTGAGACCGTGTGTTTGTGTGTGTGTGTGTGTGTGTGTGTTCATGCTTGTGCGTGTGCATGGTAGAGTAAGCACTGGATCTGAGTAGCTCTCTCCATATAGTCACTGAGCACCGTATAGAGCAGGTGTTAAATCTAGGTGTCCTAGGACAGGGAATGGAACCTCCTCTCTGTCCTTCCTAAGGGCAGAGTCACTACATAAGGCCAGCCCAACAGGCCTGAGTCTGTACATGCTGCTGCTGTCTGTATTGTGCTGTACGTGACCTCCAAGGCCCTGCTGCCAGGCCTCCCAGCGTGGACTCTCTGGAGGCCACCAGAAATGCTGGGAGAGGGATCAACTGACCTGAACAGTGTTGCCACTTAGCTCTTTTCATTCTCATTAGAACCCTTCACAGTGGAAAAGGGATAAAATGAACCAGCTTGGTTCAGCTTTACAGTGGAAAAGGAGTATAATGACTAGCCTGGTTCCAGTTTTGCAGTGGAAGAGGGATATAATGAGCCAATCCTGCTGTAGAAAAGGGGTATAATGACCCAGCATGGTGTGTGTCTGCGTGCGTGCGTGCGTGCGTGCGTGCGTGCGTGCGTGTGCGTGTGTGTATGCGTGTGTGTGTGTGATTATGTGGGAGATTGTGTGTCAGTGTGTGATTGTGTGTGTGTGATTGTGTGTGTGTGTGTGTGTGTGTGTGAGGTAGTGTGTGATCGTGCGCATATGTGTAGAGTTGAGAAGGGGCTGGTGAGTCTCACTGCAAGACTTAATTCAGCACACAGCGCTGCCTTTGGGCCGGTGCCTTTGAGGTTGTTTGGGGGTCACGGGGTTAACCTTTCTCCCAGGGAGAGGTTTGGCACTCATCCAGCCCCTCATCTGCCCCCCTTCCTCAAGGTCCCCCGGCTGTGCAGGGGTTACCCCCACTCCTGACCTGCTGTTCTAGTTACTCCTCTGGGTGGGAGTCCATGGGAGCCTGCCACAGTCCAGGGGCTTTGCCATCCCTCACATTAAATAGCAATAAACATCTCCCATTTCAGGGACCCAGCCTGTCATTTAATCTCACTTTCAGCTCATCCCTCCCCTTCGGTTCCCAGACAGCCAATCGTGTGTATTTGAGTAAGGGAATCAAGGTGGTGAAGTGTGCCTGTGTTTTTGTCATTGTCTGTGTTTGTCGGCATTGGTTCGGTTGTCTGTATGCATGTGCAGGTATTTCTGTGTATGTGTGAGTGTGTGTGTTTGTGTGTGTTTGTGTCTGTATTTGCATGTGTGTGTGTGCGTGTGTGTTGGGGGTTATGTCTGTGTGTGGGGGGTGGGTCTACATTTCTGTGTGTGTGTGTGTGATTGTGTGGGTGTGTCTTCATGTGTGTTTCTCTTTTTCACTCACTTTTCTTCAGTGTATTTAGGTGAAGGCATATTTTTCCTCTTTCCTTTAAGCTGTTACTGTAGCCACAAAGTGCCTCACTAGATTTTTGGTTTGCTATCTGAGCTTTTGGAGTTATAGAGAGACTGAGTTATGATCCCACATTATCACCATGAAATAAGCTATCCACTGAGGATTTATGTGTGCAATGCATTATTTGGACATGATAAGATTAAAGAATGCAAAAAAAAGACTCAACAAGTTTATGTTTTCATTCCCTGCCATTGGCTTGAAAAGCAGTTTTTGTGATTCTGATACTGGCCACTATCAGAGAAATCAGAACCATAAAAACTGTATTGTCGTTCAATACGTTGTATAAAAATGTATCATCATGTTGCACAAGGCTAAAAAAAATACAAGCACATACACAATGCACAATAGTTTCAAAGTACAAAGTACAAAATTCAAATGTGCAGTGTGGCACCTGAGTGACTAACTGCCTTGTTTAGAGTATAAGTAAATAGATATTAGGTAGAAACTGTTTAAAAGCTCCGCTTTTATAGTTTCGACATACCATTTCCCTGATGGCAGGAGCAGGTGATTGGCAGGATGTGTAGGGTTGGTGATTATTTCCCAAGAGAGTGTCCCTGTGCTCGGTCGATGCACAGCTCCCTGATGGCAGCCAGCATTCAGCCCACAATCTTGACAGTCGTTTTGACAGTTCCTTCCAGTTTGTCTCCTGCTTTCGGAGTGGCACTGCTGTGCCAGACAGAGTCAGAGCTGGTTAGACAATACAATGTCCGCTTATATAGCGGGATATTTACTGAGGCGCGTTTAACACCTCGGTCGGAAGTGTCACAGCAATCCCACACTGTAAGACTCAAACCCACAATGCGCCGCTGTCTAGTGTCACTTTGGGATTGCTTCGCACCTCAGGGCGCTTGAATGAGGCAGGAGTGAATGTGGCATGAAATTGTCATTGGAAGAATTAACTGGAAGGAAACAAGTTTCTGGAACAAATTTTTTGGCATCACACTGCTGCCTGTCGTAAGAGACCAATGAGGAGGCAGCTGCCAGGTACAAGGGGCGGGTTTTCCCAGGACCAGGGGGTGTGTATCCCAGACAGTCAGCAAACTGGGGTGGGTATTCTGATCTCCTTTCTGCTGCATTATGAACACCCCTGTCTGAAGCCACTGCTGTCTAATACTTGTGGCACTGAAGTCTTACCTTTTTCTCTATTACTGCAGGTGCATTATGACTATTATTGCACTGATTTGTGCATTAGCTCTATTCCAAATGAATAAATGCAAACGTTAATATGTGATGGATCAGTGCGGTCACATGTACTCTGCCATTATGAGACATATTACTGCTACCCTTTACCAGATAGACCCATTCATTACAATAAGGAATACCTGTTGTATTCATTAACAACTGTCATCATTTGATTGCAGAAAATCAACTAGCACGTAAAATGCAGTTTTCTAAATGTAATGCATTATTCAGGGGCTGCTGTAGGCTATTTAACTACGATGCTGAGCTCTGTCATTAGCGCTTCAATGAGCATACTTCTGATCATCATGAATCATTTCAGAATGTAGAATCATTGTGATTACGCAACCGCTCTTATTGGGATGGTGAGAAAATGCAGTCAGGTGTACTCCTAACAGAAGAAAACATGGGAATGTGACGTGATTTTGCCTCTGGAGAGATCCCTACCGGCAGTGCCGCTACATCCAAAGCTGCCTTTGGCAAGTTGTTATTAATAATATCGCACTGGCACTTTTCAAACTATGAATGAGTAGAATACACAATTTGTCATATGTATTTTCATGTAATCAGCAGCTTTGAGTAATTGGATCAGCACATTTTTTATTATTAATTGATTTTTCTGGGACTGTTATTAACTGTTGAGAGTCTGAAGTCTTGGGAGGGGGGGATATTGTTAAATGTTGAAATCTACTGTATTTCAATCACACTGTAATGTAATGTGTTCAATGTCATGCAGCATCTGTTTCTTCAGACACACAGTACACACCAGAACTGTTTTCTCTTCCTCGGCTGTGTGTGCGTTTCATTGGGTCTCGCTGCTCTCTTTAGTGACTTTACTGCTGTGGTCTACACAAGGGGCGAGGGCACAGCAGGAGGTGAACAGGGAGGATTCAGCGGACCTTGGGAGCTGTTTACACAGGTGAAGCTCCCGAGTGAACTAAATCAGGTCTTTACAGCATCAGTTAATGTGCTTCTTGGGCGTGTAGAGGGAGAAGGGCTGGCTCTGTGGGCTGTTTGCTCAGTGAGTGGGCAGCCATGTGGGAAGGGCAGCTACATGTGTAAAGTGGGCAGGGCAGATGTGTGGATGTGGTAGTCAAGGGAGGGACTACAATGTGGGCAGGGAGATACGAGGCATGACACACTGTTGAGTGTGAGCAGGGAGGAGCGTCCGGAGGCTGTCTGCTGTCCATTAATGCACCCTCTGCTCTGAAGCCCCAAAGCAGCTAGTACTGGGACCTGCCTGCACCTGGGTTCAGGAATATTTCTCCCTAGAATCAGATTGTGTGTTTGAACTTACCATTGCAAACCCGATTCTACGTTTTCACTTTTTTGCGTACATTACCGGCAATCATATTAAATTGGACCTAAATGGAAAATAATTGGTCCAAGATGTTTGTAAAATCATGCAAGATGTGAGGATCGCAAGCTAGCTGACCCCAGCATTATTCATTTTTAAAATCAAGGCATAATTTGACTGGTTAATGTAGGTATGCATGATATGTCAACCCACACCCCTCAGCCCAAACCACCTTATACATCAATAACTAACACATGAGTTACAGCAAAGTTTAAAGTGGAATGTGAGCGATCAGGTATGAAAACCACCTGTTCTTTAATGGCCACAGAGGGTGGTGAACTCAGGAAAAGTGCATGGTGGGACTATCCAAGTGTTTTTACATCAGCCTCTTAGGGTAAATGACTCAATGTGTGATGATTATGTCCACACCCACTGACAAAATCAAATTCCAAAATGAAAACAAATGAAACCTCTGATGAGATACACATGCTAAATAAACAACAAAAGGTACACAGATGATTAGTTGTTTGCATAAGAGATGGAGGCTCCCTTTAAGATGGTTTCCTGTAGTCCTAGATTCCCTACTGATAGCAGGGAATAACAATTCTCACAAATGGCTGATCAAGTTTAAGAAGTGTAGAATCATGGTATTGTGATGCAGAATAATGACATTGTGATGCAGAATGATGACATCGTGATGCGGAATGACGATATTGTGATGCAGAATGACAGTATTGTCTGTGTATCAGCACTCCCCATACTGAGGATTCAGCCCATTCACCTCTATTAATTCTGCTAGAGACTTCACCCCACCCCTAACTCTCTCTATCTGACAGCTGATTGGACAGTCTGCCACGATTGACATATCAAGCACTCTCCATTACAATCCACAGGCTGCCTGGGTCCCTATTGTGGTCCCCCCGCCACCCCTGCACTGTTATTTACCACTACATAACACTACTGCCCTGCTCCTTCCCGTTATATCACACTGCTGCCCTGCTCCTTACCACTACACTACACTGCTGCTCTGTTCCTTACCGCTACAAATTACTGCTGCCCTGCTCGTTACCACTACACCACACTGCTGCCCTGCTCCTTACCACTACACCACACTGCTGCCCTTTTCCTTACCGCTACACCTCCCTGCTGCTTTAAGACTTTGGCTGCAGCTGTGCTTTTCTGAGACTAAACTGTGCGGTGATCATTGCATACAAACACAGCCGATTATCTGTGACCTTCTGCACAGAACCACGCCCTCTCACCCTCCACTTTAGCAACATTTATTCCCCGCTTTCACCGTGCCCTTTAGACAATTGTCTTCCTGCTCTACATAAATACAGAGGAGCTAGTCCTTCCTGCTGCTGTTGCCAAATGATCACACTCAGTCTGAATAAGCAAAGCAGAAATGTCTGAGAATCTCTCAAACAGCCCTCGAAATGTTCACAGTTGTAACTCTTCAGGGCATGGAGAAACCATGGGAAGATGGCCAAGTCACGATCATGTGGTAAAACGAGATTAGCCCGGGCCGATTATACCATCCACCAAGTAAACCAGCAGCAGATTCTTGCAGTTTGTTTGAATGGATGCGGTTTCCGGTGTGTGCAAGCTTAATTATGCTCGCTCCGGGGGGGCGAACGCTCTTGCCTCAGAAACACTGGGGATGTATGTTTCTGCAGAGTTTAAAAAAAAAACACCGAAGTTATTTTACAGTTTGCCGTTGTTTTTATTTCCCGTGGACTGAGGCGGTCGGCTCCTCGGAGCCTTCCTGTGTTCTGGCCAGCGGTCTGCCTCGCTGATGTGGCTGGCAGCATTATCAGCACAGCGAACTGCCCCCGAAGATCTGCAGGGCTGCGGCCGTAATAGAGGTGCAGCCCAGGGCTCGCAAGCGTTTGCCCCATAACTCAGATTTCTGTCCTCTTTTACACGATAAGGATTTTCCACACAGAAGGCCCGGTCCCTCGCCACCCCCCACCCCTGCCCCCCCAGTCAGTTTTTCGGCGGTAAAACTTTAGCATGTATTCTGGAAGGCTGCAGTCTCTTTGGCGGGTTGGCAGGTTTCTATCATGGAGGCTGTTGTGAGGCAGGGGTCCGTGCAGGGATTTCGGGGAGGAGTGATTTTTTTTTACCCTTAGATAACACATACTGATGAACTGCCTTGAACGGACCCACTCACAGCATCACAGGATCTGACTCTCCGCACATTTTGTAAGTGGCGTCGCACCCAGTATCGAGTTCTTTCTCTTTTTTTTTGAGTGTGGCATGAATATGTCATTGACAGAATTAGCTGGAAGGAGAGAAGAAGGTTATTAGCATTTCTGTCAGGAGCCCAGCGAGGGACGTTTGGCAGGTTTTTCGCCTGGAAGATTTGAGGCAGCTCTGAGTGGAGGGTGGTGCTGACGGAGGCTCTGGGCAGTCGCGTAGACCCTTCATTAATGTAATAACTTTTCCCCGGGATCCCACATCACTGGGCTTCTCTTCTCATCCAGACCAGACCTTGTCGCGCTTTTTAATCACTGTCTTTCTCAAGTTTTGCCTGTTAGATGTTTTTTTTTTGGCTTTTTTTTGTCACATTTGTCGAAAAGGGGGAAAGCGGGAGAGCTCATCATAGCAGCCCTGTGCTCCGTTCCAGATATGCTGGTCATCAGCAGGGGCGTTCTGTGTGCAAACTGTGTGTCTGCCATTGATCTGCCACACTGGCGCTGAAACATCTGAGATATTTCACAAATTGAATATTTTAATGTTGATGTGATGAGTCTGAATCCCAGTCTTTGTCTCGAAGCCGGTGGAGGGTTTTTTTTCTTTTCTCCTCGAAATATCCCTCTCTCATTTTTTTCCTCAGGTAAAACAATGCCTCTATTCAGCTAACTGAATAACCTTGAAAAGTGCCAACGGCCGTGATGCTATGAATTAATCTATGGGGTGGAGGGGGCAGATGCAGGAGAATTTTTAAGCAGAGGCTCATCTTGATTGTGGTTAGTTTAATCACATGCTTTAAGTCAGCGTGGTTAGCTCAGTCACGTGCTTTAACAAGCTGCCATCTTGACTGCAGCAGTGCCCTCGCAGTGCTGTCCTGTCTGCATTCAGGAACGCCACAGCATTAATGAGCCACTCAACCGTTATACCTCGCAGCACGTCTGATTGGTGGATCTCCGCGAGCTGCTGGTGGACTGTGTTATCGTCCCACCGGGACTCCCTGACCCACTTAGTGCCCGTTTCAGCATCAGGAAAGCAGGGTACGCTGTCTGGCAGGTATCGCTGACCACCATAAACTCCCCTGACACACACACCTGTGTGACTGTGCAGCCACACGTGCCGGTGTTTACCACAGAGACATACCCCTGTAGACCTGACCTCCTAAACACTGAATAAGCATGTTAAAAGCACATTATTCTGCAGCACTGGATTCCCCTGCTGTTATTGTTTTAAAGGAGTACCAGGCTTGATATTATTTTTACAATGCTGCCTAGATAAATGTAATAAGCATTTCAAAATGAAACCCTTGGAAAGCATTTGGTTGGATGTGCCAAGTAAGAATGCATTTAGGCGGACTGATGAATGCTTTGTGCAAACACTTTCTCTGAGTTTCTTTTTTTCTGAGAAGGACCGGTAGATTCCCTTTAACACCTAGTCTTTGTGCATATATGACATGCTGGATCATTTGCTAGTAAGTGTGTAATATTCTGAGAGTTTGTCCTGGACATTAAGGCTGTGACTGACAACAGCATTGTGCAAGGAGTGTCAAAAGTGTTTTACAAGCAGGCATCATTGCTGGACCAGGTACTGTGACACATTGCTGTAATTTAAAGAGCTGTTTGACAATTCTGTATGGCCCTCTGAGCTAAAATGGATCTAGGCAGCATGTGTGTGATTATTATATAAAAATGATACACAAAAATAATGTAATGTAATTACATTTTCCCCATTTTACATACTTTCCCCTCAGTCTGATACCACACAGACACCTTAAATGAGGAGAGTTTGAGTGCAATGTACCTGGTACCTGGCTCAGGAGTTGCGCCATCTGTGCATGGGAAGTCAAAGTCATTGCCCAGTAAACTGAATGAGCGACACTAACCAGAACCTCGTTAAATAGGCTCAGAACATACATTAATACTTCCCTAGAAGGGTCCTACCCTTATACATATACCATACAAAGCCTGCATAATGCATTCATAAGCATTGCATTAACATTAATAAATCCTTACACTAATTGCCACAGACTGCCATAGGATATGAAGGATGACCATCCACATCATATGACATTACCATTGACATCTTGGCTTATTAACGATTTTAAAGGGAAATTGATGGTACCAATACACAAAGTCAGTGTCTTTGGCCAGTGAAGTGTCAGCAGGATACACATGAAGACAGAGTGCCGTACTTCTGCGCTTGTCCTAAATGACTGCCCCAACATCGCTCGCTGAGTGACAATTATTCACCAATTAATATGAATTTTCTGAAAGGGCTGATTTTCTAACAGCAGTCAGCGGTGATATCTAACACAGAACCGTAAACAGGATAAAAATAGACCCAGCCACCCGTCTCTATTAAATGGGATGTTGTTATGCGACACTGCAGCACAAATGAGGTAGAAATCATAAACAGCATGCTGAGAGCCAGGCGTTTTTGCTGCGCGGTAATTGGGCTGAGGCAGAGTGGCCCTGTTTGGACTGCATCTGGATGGCACCCATGGAAAAACACTGCTTATGTGTGCCCATGTTTAACAAAATGGGCGATTTTTTTTTAGCTTCCAGCATGTAAAAAAAAAAAGCCTTATTTATTTCAGGAGGCTTGTTTGTTTGCCCGTGTTGGAATATTTTTCATGGAAATCAGATGGCATCTGTTTGTTGGAATACTTGCAAAGCGTTTTAACTGATGACCCCCACTGCAGAGTCTGACCCAGCCCACTAGTTATTAGCAAGCCAGCTCAGTGCTATAAGTGGCTGCTTCCATTCAGATAGCCAGAGGATGACCTTATTGTGAAGGTGGGTGTGAGACTGGGGGGGCAATGTCTTTAAACTGTTGAGGCAGCACTATAACTGAAGGAGAAAGCGGGGGGACAAGCTAAGAGGAGTCCTCACTGACCCGGGCCAGAATTAGAGCCTAATATCTCATAACAATGTTAGCCATGCAGCAATATTCAGATGTTACAAGGGGCACCATGGCAGCATGAGACACAAATGGTGCCCTAGTGTCCCTGGATGCCACTCTCTGAATCAGAGACCTAGCGCTGCACATTAAGCATCTTCTGCCCTGGTTGTACAGCTCTGTGTTTGAGCGAGGCATTGGCACCTATGAGAGAGAAACACAGAGAGGGCTGGCTGCGCGGAAATATCCTGCTGCTCTGGGCCTTGTTTAGTGGATGGCCATGTCTAGCGGAGATCCATTTGTTTCTGGTCTTTGTTCCAAGGTCTTAATGCCTTCGTCTGGAGCCGCTGATTGGCTCAGATTGTGAATCAAATGTTGATCCACATGTCAGTCTGGCTGAAGGGTGTGTCTGAAGAGGATGATTTTGCTTCCTTTTCCTATGGGTGTGGGGTTCAATCAGTTGAATGTCACGACCAGGACGGAATCTGTTTCCTTGGCCTAAATAACATGCTATGTATTGCGCTCCAGACAAGTTTATATGCGATTAAACAAACATTATACAACGAACAGCTGTGAAGCAGAATTAGTGGGTAGGTTTGGGATTGAAGGAAGCCTGCTCATTGGCGAACACAGAGGAATGTGATGGTGACTTGGAACAGGGGGAGGAAGTGATGTGGTTGGCTTGGGTTCAGCTGTATCATTACGCTCAAAAGCACTGTCAGTACAATGAGAATGTGGGCCTCAAAGATAGCAAAGACAGGAACAGGAGACAATGACATCGTGCTCTGTGCGTGCGCGTGTGTGTGTGTGTGTGTGTGTGTTCATGTGTGTGTGTGTGTGTGTGTGTGTGTAAGCAAGCATGTGTCACTTTAATTGAACACATTCTTATGCTCTGGGAGGCTTTGGGGGCAGAGTGAAGCTTGGCACACAGAGGCTACGATACAGCAGTCAGTTAATTGAGGAAAAATTCAGTCCAACTCATTAGGGAGATTACCAGGACCAAAGAATTTTCCTTTCAAACCGGAGATCTTTGGGTTTTACTCTTGAAAACAAAGAAGGGCTGAAGCAGTATCTTAATTCAGAAAGGCTTATGCTAAAACACCATCTGTTCTTAATAGTATGATGTTGATTTTTAATGATAATATTCAATACCCTGCTGTATGCAGGTAGCAGCTGTGCTATAAAAGGGATAATATAGTGTGTGTATATACATATATATATGTATATGTGTGTGTGTGTGTGTGTGTGTGTGTGTGTGTGAGAGAGAGAGAGTGCTTCTAACACAGCTGGGTTATAAGTATGTGGACGGCAGTTGTGTGATGTTATGGACTCATATTGAAGTTCTTGTTGTTGAATGTAGGGCAGGAGATGTACAGCATATACTGTGTATGTGTGTGAGTGTGTGTAAATGTGTCAGAGCAAATGAACCGGGGAGGGTTACAGCCTGTTTGTGTTTAGACTGCGCGAAGCGCAGGGGGAAGGGACTCATGCAATACACCTCCAACGGATCCCCCTGCTTGCGCTTACATGCCTGCTTTGTTCAGGAGTCTGTCACTCTATTATGTGCACAGTGTGATGTGTGTTTGCGGCCGTGTCTGTCTCATCTCAGACATCCGAGAATCAGAGGCGGAGCCTAGTGGCACTTCCCACCCGGTAGGGAACGTGTTCACAATGCCCACACAGCACCCCCAGGAGGCACTCAGGGCGGAGCCGCCGAACCCGGGGCCATCCGCCAAACCCTGTGGCTTCTCCTTCGTTCCTGTTTGTGCTGAAGTGCCGTTTCCTTATCGCCGTTCGTCTGGCCTGCACCCGCTTAAGTAAACACTTCCTTTATTAGCCGTCATATCAGGGAATTAGCTCTAAAAAAAGTGCAAGCCAAACAGCTGAAAACAGCATTCTGCTGACTTTAAGATGTTAAGTTTATGGAAAATAAGCATTCTTTCACAGTGGGGGCGGTCATGTTTAATTTATGTAAATATTTCAGGCAGGTCAGATCTAGGTCATATTGGGGCCATATCCGTGGAGACCAGGAGTAATGATGTCAGGGCTGCCCAGTGTCAGGGTCACAGGCAGTTTCCCCACTAAAAAAAATTAATTCACTGACTAGAGTCTGTGTCAGTATGTATGTGTGTGAGTATGTGTGTGTGTGTGTGTGTGTGTGTTTGTGTGTATCCATGAATACATATTTGAGTGTGTATGTTTGTGTGTCTGCACTGTACTGTAAAGGAGTGTGTTTGGAGAGTCCAGTCCTCCGTTCCGTAGCAAAATCCTCTACCAAACTATGTTCCTGTCAGGCTCGCAATGTTAGCAGCATGCTTGGACCAAAACGGAAAATGTACTGCAATCCCTCTGACTATGAGGGTCTACCGACCAAGAGACCGAAGCACCAGCCAGAGCAGTCCCATCTCCTCCCTAACTGAGAGGTACTGTACTGTGCATATTGCACGCAAGTGCTTTTCAAATGGTTACTGAAGGGCCGACACGGAGCACGGTCTGATAATGGAAGCCACAAACCGCATCAGGCCCTGCTGTGGTCTAGTTTGTCAGCCCTCGGCTGATCCTTGATGATGGAGGGACTGTGTTTTTCTGGCCTGTTCGGACGCTGCTGCCCCGAGGCAGAGCTCATCGCACGGCAGAGAGAGAGATAGCCTCCTCGCTCTGTGCCTCACGCCTGCTGTTCGTGAAAGGAGAGAAACATCTGCTGCGGATGGCAGGGCGGTCTCGCTAGACGATGAGGGCGGCGACAGCGCCTCCGCTGCGGGACTTCTCCGCGGCTGGTCGTGTCAGGAGCGCCCTCCGCCGTTGAACATAATCACAGCCCTGGTGAGTCCGCTGGGGAGCGAGGTGCAGAGGGAGGGTCAGGTGTAGGTGTTCACACCGTTGAGTAATTTCAGCCACTTCCCTGGCTTGGTGTGTTGGAGGCATGGTGGGTAGCCGGAGCAACCCTGCAGCTGAGTAGCATGCAGCCTCCCTCGTCTCCTCCATATCCCAGGGATACTGGCAGGCTGCGCAGTTATAACTGTTAGATAGAGCAGATACTATGATTGAGAGCAAATAAACTGGAGCATGAGTAATTAAGTGCAGTGAGGGCGTGGCCTATTTCTACAGTGTCTCCCCAAGGCCAGCCCCCCCTGCTGTTATATCCTCAACAGAGCATCTCTGGTAAAAATTGAAGAAGACTTTCTCTTGCCGCAAAGCCTTGCCGCATTGAGATACAGCAGGCCCACTGCATTGGTTCGTGGTCCTGGGTAAGAATGTGGATTGTGTTCAGTGCAACAGGCGGGAGGGTGAGGAGCATTGATCTCTGAAGAGACGCATTACGCCGCAATGTTCCTGCATCTCCCTCCGCCTATGTTTGCACAGCTCTGTTTGTTCTGTCTCAGTTCATCCCTCCCCTGTGCTTAACGGCTTTAAAGATCCAGAAGAAGACAAACAGACCAACAGACTGCAGTTACAGACACCAGTTACTGTTCCCAGCACAAGCTTAGTCCTACAGACGCTGCTCAATAGCACCCTCTAGTGTTGTGTCAGATGCCTTGAAGTTACTACACTGATGTCAGTGGGATATGCCTGTATATTCCATTTGCCCTCCTGTGATGCACAAGGAGAATGCAGTTGGCTGCATTCAAGTGTGTAGGAGGGTTACACTCCTCCTACATCAGCACTCCTGAGTGAGAGGTGAGATTAATATGTACAGGGTGTAGGTTGAAGGGGTGGCAGGTCAAGGGTATGTTGTAGGGACATAGTATCAAAGGGCTGGTAGGTTTGGGGTGTGTTATAAGGATGTAGCATTAAAGGGCTCATAGGTTTGAGGTGTGTGATAGGAACGTAGTGTTAAAGGACTCATAGGTTAGGGGTGTGTGGTAGGAAAGCAGTGTTAAAGGGCTCATAGGTTAGGGGTGTGTGATTGGAACATAGTGTTAAAGGGCTCATAGGTTAGGGGTGTGTGATAGATATGTAATGTTAAAGGGCACATAGGTTAGGGGTGTGTAATAGGAACATAGTGTTAAAGAGCTTGTAGGTCAGGGGGGTGTGATAGGAACATAGTGTAAAAGGGCTTGTAGGTCAGGGGGGTGTGATAGGAACGTAGTTTTAAGGGCTCACAGGTTACTGGTGATGCAATCTCAGGGATGCTTGATAGGGATTAAAAGGGGCTCAGGTTAGGGATGTTAGTGTTAAAGGGGTTGCAGGTTAGATAGATATGCAGGGTTGAAGGACTCTCAGACCAAGGGTGCTTGATAGGGATGTAGTGTGAAAGGAGTTGCAGGTTAGGGGTGTGTGATAGGGATGTAGTGTTAAAGGGGTTGCAGGTTAGGGGTGTGTGATAGGGATGTAGTGTTGAAGGGCTCACAGGTTAGGGGTGTGTGATTGGAACATAGTGTTAAAGGGCTCATAGGTTAGGGGTGTGTGATAGATATGTAATGTTAAATGTAGGATGGGCAGGAGCACAGCTAAAAGGACTCTGGCAAAATGTAGTGTGTCCCTTGGTCTGAGGTGTTACATTTTCCATTAATTTCAGTGACCGCCAAGCTCACAGTGCAGGGTGGGTAATGAGGGAAGGCAACGCTTGGCTAATTTCGTTATTCAAAGTTCAGGACAAAGCCGGCATTTTGTTTGGAGGCAAGGCCTGTTGCTATAGAAACGCTTCTGCGAATGTTCCCCATGATAGCAAAAGCAGCTCTAACATTTGTTCAAGCAGTTTGATAATTCTATGCACAACTATGCACATCAGTTATGTGGTTACCACGGTGACTTGGGGAAACCTGAAACAGTGAAGTAGGGGTGACAGCATCAACCTGCTTGATGTACGGTTGTGGGGTATTTGATATTTGATATTTGCTTGATGTACATGTGATATTGGACAGCTCAAGGCAAATAACATTTTGAAGTTGGAGGTCATGGAGGCAGTGTCAGTGTCTGTGTGTGCGTAACACGTGCCCTTTCATAACACTGCATGAGATTGAATTTGTTCAGCCTGATTATGAAGTGAGAATAATATTGCCATCATCCGT
This sequence comes from Megalops atlanticus, assembly GCA_019176425.1. Lineage (NCBI taxonomy): Eukaryota > Metazoa > Chordata > Actinopteri > Elopiformes > Megalopidae > Megalops > Megalops atlanticus. The sequence continues at coordinate 10,790,423 of CM032896.1, forward strand.
TAGCCCTGCAAATATTTACTTTGCAAATGAAAGAAAGAGCAAATTTTGTTATACAGAATTATATTACAGCGGAGCGACAATATATCACATGTGATTTAAATCCACAACCAGACCACATATTCTGAAGATTTACTGTGCTGATCATTCAGTAAGATTGGGGACATGTCATTATGTTCATTACTTTACATGAAAATTGCCATCATATGCCAGCAGCAAGGGCCGATGGGAAATGTAGTCCTACCTGTGCTTGGCTGAAGATGGGGGCACAGCTGGTACATTTGGGAAGGAATTCCACAGAAAGTGGAGTAAGGATGTCTAAAGGTGTTAATTCACTCATTCTCCATTTCCCTAACAAGGCATCTCTTGAGGAGAGAGACAGTGAGAGCGGAGAAAGGTGTTCACTGTCAAGACATATAGAAACCCATGCCCACCACTTATAATTATTAAATATGCAAAAGCTGGAAAAAAGCACAGATGAGAAATTTTTCTCAATTTGTTACTTGATAACCCAAGAGTATGCAAGGAAATTTAATGGAGATGTAACTTGCTCATTAGCATATAAATTGCTTGAAAAATTGAAAAGTGCATTACAATATTTAAAAAAAAGCAATATTCCCCTTACTGCCTACTGGGACTGTGTCTTGAGAGACAGGCTCTTGAGAAAAGGGCATATTATCCAATAATGCTTCCTCCCTGATAAGATAAAGACCTGCCCTGATTGATTTCCTACAGTTCTGTGCCGAGTCACTGCCGATTTGTCCGCCTCCCTGCCTTTCCTAAGGACAGTTGTTTGGGCATCCAATGCTTCATTTACCAAGTAGTGATGCAGTTGTCCTGTTTGAACACCTAATAAAATCCATAGCTTTTCACCCTCTAGTGGTGAAATGTCATTATTTCTGTTACTTTAGTGGGGAGCTCCACGGTGCATTGCTGACATTTAAAATGTGATTGAGTTTAATTTACAAAACTGGTTTTCTCTTCTAAATACTCTTGGAATCGAAAGTTTGTCATATTCCCATGTCCTGACAAAAAATTGACTCCTGAAGAGTTTACAGGTAACATCAGTTGAATGGCTCGCCACTTTCATGAGGTTTCATTTGCCAAACGGCCACATTTTTTTTTAGTATGAGATTGTCCTGTCATGCACACTTGATCCATTCTTTATGCAACCTTGTCTAGCCACATACAACAACCCAATAGTTACATATTCCACACTCCCTCCCTCTGTTATGACAGAACAACAAGCGGTAACAGTGTAATTTGATCCGGTCCCGCTGTCGGTCAATTGTATTTACAGCACTTTGTTCACTCTCTCAGCTGTTGAATGTGGTGTCAGAAGAAATGTGCTGCTTTTAGCCTGGTTAATGAAAGCAAATACGACAAATAAAAAGAAGATTAGTATGACCACTAGCTCTGCTTCTTTGAAAGTTGATTGCAGGTTACTGTTTAGCATGATAAATGCACATTATATTCAATAAGGAACTTCAAAAAGGACTATTCCAGTCACAATTATGAATATCATATCAGCTATATCTTCACTTACAATTACATTTGCTAGTATCGGCTATCAGCCCTGTCCTACTGGTGGGTGGATTGGATTGGATTGCTGGTATCAGTGTCAAGTGTTGTGGTTTAAACGTTAAGCAATTTTCCAAAAAAGAATAGTAAGTACCAGTACTAGGCACACATGCCTGCTGTTATTGTAGTGATAGGCACTCATGCCTGCTGTTCTTGCAGTGATAGTTTCATATTCCTTCTGTTATTGCAGTGATCTTACCTGTCACACTCTTGGACAGAGAGCACTCAGTGTACTCATCTTAACCATTATGAATACAAATTCTGCTTCCTCACATCACAAACACATGCACCTTTACTTCTACACAATTCTACCCACAATTATGTCTCCTTAAACAACGATACCTAGATTCATGTCAGTTTTTGTGAGTGTGCGTCTGTCTGTCACACACACACCACACACAAACACACACACACACACCTGGTAAGGTAATTGCGGGAAACAGGAGATGGCATATGCTTTGCTCTCTCTCCTGTAGATGCGGTTTGCCACACAGGAGTGTGGGCTGAATGGATGTTGATAGCAATCGCCCTCATTCACGCAGGTAACACAATATGAGGCGATGGGGGAGACACACAGCTGCTGAAATGAATTAGCTGTAATCATGTCCCCCTGCTGAAATATGAATACCCTGTAGATTTGCAGACCCATTTGTGGTCATGTTTTTGGGTTTATGTCGTAATAACTGGTTATGTGTATGTTATTTTCTAATTAACAAACATCTTATTTCCATAATGCTTGTAGTTTTGTTTTTTCTTTCTTTGTGGGTATGGGTATGTGGTTGGTTCCTGGGAAAACTCAGGTCTAGAACCCTGTGTCGAATGAAATGTGTAAAAACCATGTAACAAAGGCTTGTGCCTCTTCCTGTCATTGGCCTCATCAAACATGTAATTCATCTACAGTGTGATCAGCTTGATTTTCAGGTTGTTTATAGACCAGATGTAGTCACAGTGCACACAGTAATACTGTCATAAACTCCTTAAAAGAAACCTCATCCAGATAAATAGCGTGTTTTGCAATTGTAAATGTCTTGAGCGACACAGGTCTCAGGGATACACATTAATGACTCTGCGAAAGGCAATACCAAGTGCTGTTCTTAATTACCGTAATGATTTCATTTCACGTTCATGTTTTTCCCATCTATACAGCCTCGGGGGGCTTGTTAGGGGACAATAAATTGACTGTTACCAAAGTAACAAATAATTTCAAATGCCGCATTTGGCTAAAATTAGTCTCACATTAATTTTTTTTTGTACTGATTAAAGCTTTTAAAGGGGGAGAGGGAGAGAGACGCTCAGCGGTCCAGAGAGACCGGTGAGACTGAACCGCAGCGTAGTAAGCCCAAAAAACAAATGTAGAAAGTGAGTGGAAACCTCCTCTCTTAAGAGGAAACCCTCCATCTGGAATGTGCTTGTGCAGCTGAATGGTTTCTCCGAGGGAGAGTAGCAGCAGCGATGTGTAGGAGAAAGTGGCGGCAGTGATATGTAAGGGAAGGTGGCAGCTGCACATTGGTATTCCAGTCCCAGTGCGCGACCATGACAGAGAGGCAGCTTCTGCTCCCGGTGGGAGGAAGGCCCTGACACTGAACTTTATCTAAGGTTACTCCATATGCAGAGACATTAAGGGGATGTAGAACTTTTTGCTGAAGTTACTTCATGTGCAGAGACATTAAAGCAGTGTAGAACTTTACTTATACATACACAGAAAGTAGTCAAACCCTGAATAAAACAGTAAACACACGCACACAGACATGAACACATACACTCAAATGCACTGACAGACATACACACACAAGCGCACTTGCACACATGCACAGGTACACAGACATGCACACACAGACAGACACAGACACACACACACATGCACACACACTAAATTTACATATATACACACAAGTACATACAAGCAGAGACATGCACATTTGCCTACATACTCACCTACTCATTTACACACTGACTTGTAGACATACAAGCACATATATGCACACACACACACACACACACACACACACACACACACACACTCCTCGGTTTGTAGCACAGTATGGCTTTATTTAAATCGTTTGAATAGAGCGAGAGCTCTGGTGCTATTGGTGCTTTTGCACTGAGTCTCTGCATCACTGCGTGAGGGCTGTTCCTCTCATAGCATGAGGGAGTCTGAACACGCTCGTTTCCCCAGGGGAAACACGCTGCGGATCGGATATTCACACCGCATCTTACTGTGTTGCTAATTATGCTAATTTTTGTCACTGCTTAAGAAGCATTTGAACTTCTGCCTCCCTTAGCGCTGACGTTCATATCCGCATGAATTTAGCGACCGGCTAAAACACACACGCAAAAACACACAAAAAACCACCCCCAACCTCAATGCAGAGGTTCATTGTATTCGCTGCACACATTCTCACTGTTACCAAGCTGATTACATTATGATTATCATTTTGTTGATGAGGATGATGATGATGATTATTGCTATATCTACTCCCATCATTTATCTCTATCATGTTATCCATTTGCACTGTAACACAGTGCATTCACTGACAAAAAGGTGCATGCTGAAAGATGCAATGGTAGTGTACCTGGGAATCACACCTGGAATGGTCATGGTACACACACACACACACACACACACAGTTCGTCAGCCACTCTGCTCCATGTGTGTCTGTTTACTCTGGCTGCATTTCAGTTAGAGCCAGTCTCACTTCAGCAACAGGCCATTCTCTTTGGCTGGCGCACTGTAAGATAGCTTTTTATTGTACCATTTTCCATTTTTAATTACCCTCTCAGACAGTTTGGACATTTTATTATTGTTTATTATAGTCCAGTGTGTCACATCATACAGTATAACTTGCCCACAGGTCCAGTGTTGATATGCTGAAGAGGAAGTGTGGTGAAGACGGTTAATTAAATGATTGTGTAGTTACACTTTTGCAGTTACTGGGCTTTTAGAGAAAACAAAGGCTCGCACAAAACCCTTGGGTCTTTAAACACCGACACATTAACAGAGTCTGTTTCTTTCACTGTCCATGTCAACTCTTCCCTTCTTCCTCTGCCCCCCACCCCTCCCCCATCTTGCTCACTCCAGCCTGGTAGACACTGCCTCTCCTCTCTCTCCTCCTCTCTCTTCCCCTGCTCTCCCTTTCTCTCTCACTTCATCTGCGCTCACCTTTCCCCATCCCCCTCTCTCTCCCTGCTCAGCACCCTCTCTACAGCATCGCTAACAGTTTCCACGGTAACAGAGAGGCAGGGGAGAGTCAGCTGAGGGTGCAGTGCAGTAGATGTATGTATTAGCAGGAAGTTTTGGTCCTCTCTCTGGCAGTGCTCATACCTGTGTACTGCTGCCTGCTGGTCTGCAGAAAATAGTAGTTGTTGCTAGGTCTTTCCTTGATTATGATGCTGGGGCATGCATTGGACTGCTCCCTCATTAGAACAGGTTCCACCCATAACTCCTTTCCATAATTTACACTGTTAAATTAGATTGCTATTTCTGAGTTACAGGTATTAATGACAGTTTCATATGTAGCATAACAGAGAGGTTAGGGCCATTAATAAAGGAGTAATTTCAGCTATTTTTCTACAAATGGTTTATTACTGTATTTCAGACTCATGAGCTGCCATTGGCCCATTCTTTTCACTGTTTCCTTGTTGTAAATGTTGTGTTAAATACAAACAAACAGCTCCACTACACTGAAAAGAGTGTTCTTCGTCTCTCAAAAAACAAAAATTTGCTTCAGTAATTCTGTTTTTGTGTTTTTGAAGTTACATTCTGTATTACAAGACAACTTCCTGGTATTCTTGATGGGTCTTTTGGGGTACAGATTGAACTCTGAATGATATTTTACTGTGACTCTTTAGCAAGACAGCGCCACAGTCCAAGTTCTCCACTTAAAGTCATCTGCCTGAAAGGTATATAGAAAAAGCAGGTGATACAATTAGCAATATCCCTTGTTAAGTCCCAAAGATAAAAGCTCTGGCCTTTATTAAAACGAAACTGAGACCCGTATCATCTGATGCTGCCGGCTGTCAGCTTGGGGGTGCTAGTGGGAGAGGTGTTGTTTTTTCAGCTGAGAGTGTAATGCCGGTGTGCCTCTAAAGGCAGAGTGTGTGAAGGAGCACAGAAACCCAACCCAACCCAGCTTATTATGCTCCACTGCGCCTTGTGTGTGGGTGTGGAGGGGTGTTAGGGCGGGGCGCTATATTTAGCCTGACCTGGCTGCTTGCGGGTACGGAACAGCAGACAGAGAGACAGGTGCAGCATGGCCACTGTGGACAAACAGAGTCCAACCGGCTGACAGGGGAAGACAATATGGCAGCCTGGGCCCATGGCTATATCTGGAGTGAGTGTGGGAGGACCACATGCCCAACGCCCTGTTCGGCGGCTCCTGGTACAGCCAGATTAAGGCCAGTGTGTCTGGACAGTCCCTGTCACTCACCAACATAACTGTGGAATGGAATCTTTTGGAAAAAGGAATTCCCTATTTCAAACAGAATTTGGCATTTCAAAATGGAAGCAAATAGTTTCCATGGCCACATAATTCACTGCATGGCAACTAGCATAATGTGAGTTAAATAGGGAGCACTGTTGAATTGATTTAACCAATAGAATAAGGGGGCGGGGAGTGCATAGTGATCGACATTTAGTTATACGATGCAGGAAACAGGAATGAATTAACTGTGACTCTTGCTGTCTGTGTCTGTGCCTGGTGTGTAAGATCTTCACCACTGATGCAATTACCATGGTGTTAGAGTGTTCATTTTCCCAATGGCTGACAGCTCGACCACTGTGAGAAGAAGCAGCTGGTTAACCATGAGAGATGTTACGTCTGCCTCCTAAAATACAAAATACATGCAAATTTGAACCCAGGAGAAGGCCATAATGAGATTGCTAAGTACTGTTTAATTGTAGTTACTTGTTTAGTTTAACATTTATTACTGAATGTGTGTCTCTTGAAGTTTTGGACAATTATTTTTTCTTCTTTAAAAAAGTAGTATGGGGGGAAAGAGAGTAAAAATTGAAAAGATTTTAAAAATGGAAATAGAATTTGTACATTTTGTCAAACAGAATGCGCCCCTTTTGGAAATGGAAGCATTGGCCTTTTATGTGTGTATAAGCTAGTACTGTGCATTTGTAAAAATTCACATGCTGCATAGCATGTCGTTGGGTTGTACGGCACATCTCATTGTAAGTACAGTTGTTGCAGTCTTTTAGAGGACAGAATCCCTACAGCGAAAACAGGGCAAGTGTGTGCTTGGTTAGCTCTCAGCCTTCCCAGAACAGCCCCTCCTCCAGTCCCAAGGTCTACAGGCCAGTCATAGCCTCTGCAGACTGGTCCCAACCTCTCCAGTCCGGTCCCAGCTCAGAGGCTAATGCCTACCCTACCCACGCTAATGCTCGCACTGGATGTGGTCAGAGCTGCACCTGTGTAATCATCAGTAGCTGGAGGGTGACCTTCTGAGCATTACAATAATGAAACATGCACTGTTACAGTGTGAGTGGGCCCTGCAACCCCCTCTCACCCCCTCTCTCACCGCTCAGCCAATGAGCAGAGGACACGCTATAGCAATGGAAGGCAGGGAGAGGAGATATCTCCTGATTAATGTAACATATTGGCAGATGCTGTAGTGAAAGAGCACAACCGAGCCCTGTTGCAAGTGCCTCTCAAGCTGCCTGCTTTTATCTTAGAGGGTAAAGGCTTCCCTTTTTGCAGTTTTTTTTCCACATATGCTTTTGGAAGTATTTTCAGAGTTGTAAAGATGTAGAGATGTAGAGTTCTAGAGACGTAAAGCAGTCCCCGACTGCTCTCGGCTGAGAGCGTTTTGCTAGATCTCTGTTCAAGGTTTATTGTAAAAGCTCGTTATGAGTTTATTGCCTTTTGAATGACTTCATACTTTTAATTAACACTGAATTCATCGTAGATTTAAAATGCTAATTTGTACATTGACGTGAGTGTATGAGCGAAACAGCTCAGCTTCACGTTATTAGCGATTCTGCCTGTCAAGCCCTTGTTGCCTCGGAGGAGATCCCTCCGGTGTGTCGTGTGTGTCGTGATGTGTTTGTTGTTGCTAGGATGCGAAAGCGGGACGGGATTGAGTTAACACCTTGACCTTTTCTGAAGTGATAAATTTCGAATCCTGCGCAGGTTGTCCGCCTCTTCGTTCGCCAGAGAACACCTCTGGCTCCTCTCCCCAGCGTCGGCCCTGCTGGAGTTGTAATGGGGTTGTAATGGGAGATTGGGAAGTGCCCAGGTTTTGATTCAATCTCTTCTACACTTCCGGTGAGACACCAAGGTCAGAGTAAGAGAGGGAGGGGAAGCAAGGCATGCTGGGATAGGACTGGAGGGTATAGTCTGTGTTTGGTGAGGTGGAGGGCACCGAGGGAGGGGCAGAAGATAGAAGATGTGGGAAGAGATATCAGGGATTGTAGTGTCTGAGAGAATATAGACAAGGGGATGGCCTTACAGGCATGGAGAGACAGTGGGTTTATTTGGGATGGAGGCGCTGATTGAGGAGTGGATGAAAGATTGGAAATTTGGGTTTTAGGTACAGAAGAAAGGATTAAGGGAAGAGATTCAGATATCCTCCATTTCTGTTTGGGTGATGAGGGTGGGGGATGAGGGTGGGGGACTGTGAGGTACAGAAAAAAAAACACAGCTGGGTTGTAACTTCATTTGAATTTTGAAATGTATACAAAATGTACAGAATACAAAATGTATTGTACAAAAATGTACACCTGACAAAATGCACAGCCTATACACAGATATGTCATGCATTTAAGTAGGTTTTAAATATTACCATAATTTCTGTAATAATGCAGTTCTTGTTTGTATATTTAACACTGTGCTGATATATATGAATATTAAAGATTGGCTGATATGAGAAATAGTTTAATTTAAATTCCTGGCCAGCGAGCATTTTTATCTCTGCTGGTGTGAATGAGAACAGGAACTGTCAGCTCTGCAGATACTGAACACCTTGTTATGGAGGCTTCCACGGCGCTTCCTAATGGCCTGTCTGGCAGTGAAGCAGTGAATGGTGGCAGAGCCTACCTGGCAGGCATTAGGCCGGAAGGCCATTGAAGATACGGCACTGGCAGCTCCATTCTGTGGTGTAGTACGTACAGAATTGGCAACCCCATTTTGTGCTGTAGACACAGATCTGGCAACCCCATTCTGCACTGTAGACACAGATCTGGCATCCTTACTCTGTCCTGCTATAGTCACAGATCTGGCAACCCCATTCTGTGCGGTAGACACAGATTCGGCAGCTCCATTCTGCGCTGTAGACACAGATCTGGCAGCTCCACTCTGTGCTGTAGACACAGATCTTGCAACCCCATTCTGTGCTTTTAGATACAGCTCTGGCAGTCCTGCTCTGGCAGCCATTAAGCAGGTCTGCCATTGCAGGTGCAGATGGACTCACACTTTGAGAGACCAGCTCACCATCTGCTGCCAGACGCCTGGTTCCCACCCTGACTGACATTGGCCACCTTGGAATGTTCTTAAATTGTCCTTACACATTATCGCATTTTCTCTCTCCTTTCTACCATTTTTCTTCCACTGAGCTGTCCATCACAATTTTTTGCCTTAAATATGTTAAAATTTGTTTGACAGCTTGAACGTCTGAAAAGAGCTCATTATGAACATTGGCTGTGCTGCTGTCATGAACATACCAGTGTCATGTGGGGTTCCCCTCCCAGTTTGGAATAAATTGAGATTCAACATTATTGAGATGATTAGTGACATGACTCGTCATCATAGAGATGATTGGTGACATGACTCATCACTATTGAGAAGATTGGTGACATGTCTCATCGTTATTGAGTTGATTAGTTACTCATCATTGTCGCTCTCTTCTCTCCCTTCCCCCCCCACTCTTTTTCTTCCCTCTATGTTTCTCGCATTCTCTAGAAACTTGTTCACTCCCTAATAAGAATTTTTGAATATACATTTTCGTTTCTGCTCTTTTCAGTCTAATTTCTTTATGCTCTTTACAGTAGTTGTTGAAATAAAGACATGAGAAGTCAATTCTTTCTCTCTCTCTCTCTCTCTCTCTCTCTCTCTCTCTCTCCCCTCCTCTTTCACTTTCTGTCTCACCCCCTGGTATGGCACAGGGCTCTGGTAATTAGCAGCCATTCGTTATTAAATAATTACCCAAAGCCACATCTCAGAAAGCCAGCGTCTCATTAATTAAGCATCACAGTTTGTGACGGCTCTGGTGAGAGATACAGAGGAAGTGGGGCAAACAGCGTGGATCCAGCGAGGCAGGAGCGAGGGAGGGGCGCGGCGTTGCCGAAACGCCGGCCCGTTCCCCTGCGCTCACTCACGGGGGGACACTCTCGATCTCCAAGCTGCCACCTCCAGACGGAACACAAGGTGTCTGTCGAGTGACAGCCATCCCCCATTCCAGGGGTCCCCTAGATTCCGCTTATTAAATTATAGTCACCCCTGCTAGCTGCATAGAGATGGAGTCAGGTCTTCACCTCCCTCCTCTTACTGAACCTTTGACCTCTGCGAGCAACCACCTGCACCAGTCTGAACTGCCCTCATGTCTTTACTGTGTCACCAGCTCAGCAGAATGAATTGAAGTCTGTAATATTCATCCATGAAACACCACAGGTCTCAATCCAATTAAGTGTAATATTACTTACTAGCACATAATACATACACATAAAAACAGAACAAACAAGTTTAGCTCCAGATTTTCCTTGGAGTTGTATATACATATAATTAGCAATAAAAATCACCCATTCCAGTTAATTCCTAAAAATCAACTTGCAAAACAGAATTTGGCCACTGGCTTGTTTGCACCACACCATATATGGTAGCATGCCAAAAGTCCAAATTAAGGCATGAGTTTTTCTGCTCCTCAGGCTGTAGGTAGAAAAAGCTGAGGAAAACATGCTCTACCTATGGTCTTAAAAAATGTCATAAATGCCTCAAGGTAAAAGGGAGGAGACCATTGGGATGCAGAAATCGGGAGTGCCATTGTCCATGGTCGCCACATACCTTGCACAAGATTGACATGTTCTTGTGATCCTGAGGTCTCCTATGTGTAGTGTGGGGTTTTAGCTCTGCTGTAACTGCATAGAAGTATAATGTATAATGCAGTACAATGACAAAATGCCTGAGCTCCATTTGCTTTAGTCCCCCCACCCAGCACCGTGCCTAGTCGCTCGCGGTGAGTGGCAGGAAGCACACGGGCACCACTGATTAAGAAGCCGTGTGTCATCTGTCCTCTAGACGCACCCGTGTTCCCAGCCTGACACAAGGCTTTTTACCTGACATAAATCTGTCTGCCTCACGGACGGCGCTGGAGAGTGCTTAGCAAGCAATGTTCCCGCGCCACATTTCGTGCGCTTTGAAGCCTTAGTCCCGATGACCTTGGTTCCCATCCCATCAGTCTCCTCTGCGGCGGCATCGTTATGTGGGCTTAATTCCATCCAAATGAGTCCCAGCGCGTCTCCCCCACCCCCCACCCCCTCCCCACGGTTTAAAGGCAGACCCTTTCCCAGAATGCACTGCTCTCTGTGTAAAGGCTTTGATTCAGCAGGAGCCGGGGAGCATTGTGTGACCTCATCGCCACGCTGTTTATCAGTGTTTATACAGCTGATTCAACACCAGCATCCCTCATGAGAGGATTAATACCTGCCTTTCTCCAGGACATTCAGATAAACCTGCAGTGTGGTACTCTGCCTAAGTCTGCTGGTCATTTCATAGTATTTTCTATCCAAGGACTGAAGAAGACAGACACACACAAACACACATGCACACAAACAAACTCACATATGCACACACACGAGCGGACATGCACCCTCAAATACATTCATTCATCCACACACACACACACACACACACACACACAGAAACATGCACACACACATTTATACACAAACACACTCTGAGACATACTTGCGCACACACACAGGTCTGGTTGCCATAGCGCCGGTGGTGAGTGACAGGAGGAGAGAAAGAGAGAGGGATTGTTGCTCTCTGATCCCCTCCGTCTGCCACAGCTCCATGTTTCATTCCTAAAATGAGCATCTTCATCACTGGCTCCCCCGGCCGTCATTTCAGAGGGGGGGAATCATTCTGCACAGCTCCCTGTGGGTTTAGAGGGGCAGCCGTCTCAAAGTTCAAAATGGTTAAGAAGTTTTCCTTGCCCTCATCCCTGAGCAATACCCGGGCTATCAGTTACTGCATGTCCACAGTGCAATAGCTGTATAACTAATAGTTGTACATATCCATAGCTTGTACTCGGCTACACTTTATCTCATGCTCATTGTGCAATTGCTGTATATAACTAACAGCTGTGCAGATCCACAGCCTGCACTCAGCTATACTTTAATTCGTTCATTGTGCGGTAGCTGTTCATATATGCCTCATTCATTCCATCCTTGTACCATGCATGTATCCTGCACCACTGATGTTGTTTGTCGTATCACTACTGTTGTTTGGTATTTGCTGTTGTCACTTTGACGTGAAAGCGCTGTGAGAGACACTGGAACCGGAGTCAAATTCCTTGTATGTGTAGAGGCATGCTTGGCCAATAGAGTCTGATTCTGATTCTGATTCTGATTCTGATTCTGATTCTGATTCCGAATCCGATTCTCATTCTGATTCTGAGCTGCGCCTCTGGAATCACCTGCACCCAGAGGAAACAGGGGCCATTTCATTTGGGAGACGGGCCTTCATGAACTCCCTGCAAATAAAGCTGCGTGGCACGCCGATGATCTATATCAGCCACGCTGCAAAACTCATTAAACTCCATTTAGTCCCCATGTTGGCCCCTAATGAGTGCCTCTCCGTGTCATTTTTTTTTCCCCCCACCAAAGTAAACTGTGATGTATTCCCGCTGCCGCGAGCTCTTCCTCGCCTGATGCCTCCCGGCTCCGCTGTGCTGCAGGGTCGTTTGTTTCCTCAGTCCTCCCCTTTATCACCGAGAAACAGACAATGGGTGTGGGGGTGGCTGACAGAAGCAACACAGGCACGCACCGCAGATGGAAGATGAAGGGACAGATCGCTCCGGATTACAAAACCCCGGCGAGGAAAAGAGAGAGAGAATGGGAGAGAGGGAGAGAGAGAGTGAGAGGGAGACAGAGAGAGAGAAAGAGAAGGGTACAACTTAATGAGGATGTTTAATCAGTTGTGTTTATGGACGGCTGGTGGAGAACCGCACTGTTAATTGGTGTATGCATGTGTGTTCTCTCTTTGTCTGTTTCCCTTTTGTCATTTTTTCCTAGTGTGTTTCCAACATAGAGCTACCACGCTACTACTTTTAAATAAACTAATACGACTGCAGTGAGCCTGTTGCTCCAGATGTCTCTTAATTGTCATGGTATAATTATAAATCTTTACCCGCAGTCTTTTCTATTTTTCTGCTGCTCAGCTGGGGTGAGTCAGTAGATCACAGAGGTCTTGCATATTGAGTGCAGGTGTGTTTGTGCCTTGGATACCTGATAAAAGGTAAATAGTGTATATTCACTAGCCGAGAAGCAACAGAGAAATGTAGTTATGTATGGTATGGTAGTTCTACTTATGTATGGTAGTTCTGTTCTACCTTAAAGATCAAATATAGAGCATTTCTTTATAAATGACCCTCTGTCAAAATGACACTCTGTATGTGTGTGATTTGAAAAAATATGATGCTTTTGATTTCTGTTGTGAGAAAACACTCCTGAAAAACAAGCAATTGCTGTTATTGTTCAGGATTACTGTGATTCAGGCTAAATATACCTGTGTTCTGGTCCCTGTGTGTGTGTGTGTGTGTGATTGTGTATGCGTGTGTAAATCTCTGATGAGTGTGTGTGTATGTGTGGTGTGAAAATCTCTGATTAGTGTGTGTATATGTGTGTGTGTGTGTGTGTGTGTGTGTGTGTGTGTGTGTGTGTGTGTGTGTGTGTGTGTGTGTGTGTGTAAAAATCTCTGATTGGTGTGTGTATGTGTGTCTGTGTATATGTGTGTGTGCGTGAGTGCCTGTGTCTGTGCATGTGAAGGACTGCTGTGGCTCTATCAGTCTGCATCTCTGTTATGACTAAACGGGTCCCTGGGTCCCCATCGCCTTAGCAACGGGCTCAGTAAAGAGTGAACCTGACTCCTACCTCCTTCTCTGCATGTCACCCAGCTCTCTCTGCCTCCTCCCCCCTCCCCTCCCCCCTGCCTACCAAAGATTCCGTCAGTCTAACCCGTATGGGTTAACCCAGTGCACTCCAGCGCTGGCTGTGGGGTTTGGGGGGTGGTAGGTGGGGGGGAGGTGGGGGTGAGGAGGCAAATGAAATTGTAGCTGCTTAGAGTCTCACCATTAGACATGGAGAGATCAGATCAGACAGAGAAAGAGAGGGTGAAAGAGAGAGCGAGGAAGAGAGCTCTGCTTGGACTGTATTTATAAACTAAATAAATTAATAAATATGTTTTATTAATGCATCAGTCCAGGGAAGTGTGTGCACATACGTGTCTGTGTGTGTGTGTGTGTGCGCGCGCGTATATGGGTGTGCCCATGGGTGTGTGCGTGTGTGTGTGCGCACACACATGTGTGTGTGTATATGCACATCAAAGTCAAAGCCAGATCCCAAGAAACAAATATGTTTACAGAAAAAATGCACAGAAGAGCTCAACACAATGTTAAGCACATGAGCCCCTTCTTCTTTCCATCACAGATCACTGTCTGTACAGTCCCATATTGCCAATGCACTGACCATCACCTGCTGCAAGCTAATTGCAGCTGTACTGTGAAGCCCAACAGCATCAGTAAAATAAGCGCCGGATTTCACTCTCTGACCTCTCCTGCCTGGCCTGCTAAAATTTCAGCGGAGGGAGAGAGATGGATGGAGAGGTGGAGAGAGAGAGATGGATGGAGGGGGAGTAAAAGAGAGATGGAGGTGAGAGAGACAGAGATCTGTGAGTGTCTGTGTCACTGCCAGAGCTCAGGGCTGATTATCATGCTTCTCAGTCCTGGTGCAAAAAGCCAAAACCTGCTAGAGCTGGGACTGTGTGTGTGTGTGTGTGTGTGTGTGTGTGTGTGAGAGAGAGAGAGAGAGAGAGAGAGAAGTATGTGTGTGTGTGAGAGAGAGAGACAGAGTATGTGTTTGAGCGTATGTGTGAGAGAGAGAAATGAAACTTCCTGAGTTTGAAAATGATTGGGGGAAGAGACTAAGAGACAGATGAATGGAGAGATACATTTCTCACTATCTTTCCTGTAAATGGAGATAAACTCCAGGCAGATATCCCCTGAACTGCAGAGGCAAGTGGCTCACTGAAGACTGGGGATCCAGAGAACATTTCTCCTGTTAAGGGAGATGATGATGATGATGATGATGATGATGATTATTATTATTTTTTTTTTTTTATTATTATTTTTTTATTAATGTGAGCACACAAATATCTGTTGCACGTGTACATGCCTACACAGTGTCACTCCTATAGAATATGAGTGTATTTACACTCTCCTATAGACTGTAAGTATATTTGCACTCTCATACAGAATGTGAGCATATTTATGCGTCTGCATGACAGTCTGCACTGTCTGCTTGCAGCACACTGCCAGCACCTCAGGTGGAAGAGAACAGGATCTGCCAGTAAACCCCTATCTGAAGAACTGGGAGAGAGGGATGAGTTATTGAGGGTATTGGATGGAATTATGAAATTTCAGACTATAAAGTTGCCCAGTTAATAACCCAGGCCTGCTTATTATCAGGGGGGTTTAAACTGGCAATTGCTTATGCAAAGATTAGTGTTTTGTCTACTACTAATTGCAAATGATTCCTCTCTTGAGGACATGATTTATTCTAAAACTTCAAAAAGAGAGATAAAAAGAGAGGGAGGAACTTTGGTTCAAATTGAGTTTTCCTTGTGTCTGTTTGTGAACATGGGTATTTGAAAGTGTGCATGCCTCCGTATGTATTAGCAAGCATGTGCATTTGCAGGTATGTGCTTGTGAACATGTGTATTTGAAAGTGTGTGCACACATTTATATAGTAAGGAGTGTGTGAATTTGCAAGTGCTTGTCAGGCATTAAGCAATAAATTCATCTCGCCTCAAGACACGTGGCTGAAAAGGTCAAATGACTAGGTTGATGTGAACACGTATGGATGTTCATTTTCCATGTGTATTAAATGGGAGATAACGCATAGCCCTGGGGGATTTCATGAGAATAATAACATGGGGGGGACTGGGTACTGCGTTTGGCATAAACCCCAGGATCGTGAACTGGATTTCCATCATTTATGACTGGATGGGAACCAGAGACGTGGACCATTTTCTCCATGTTGTTTTGCAGATATATATATGAGCTGAATGTCATTGCATGGCCTCTGTGCCAGGCTCATGCTCAGCTATTCAGACATAAATCCCTTCCTGTCTGTGTCGTTCTGTTTAATTTATGGCAGGCTTGACCCCCGGGCGAGAGAGTGACTGCAGTTAACTGGCACGGCGGGTTAAAGGTCAAGTCAAATCAACTTGTGGTGCAGCATCAGTTGCGATGTTATTCCTCCACACAATGACAGGAGGTCAGAGGTCGCAGAATGCAAGAGCAGCGAAAGTATTTCATGTGTCTGAATCTGTGCTGTCCTAGGACTCCCATTCCTTTATTTGTCTAATGAAAATCTTGTTAGGCTTAGTAGGCTTGGTTAAGACTGAGGTGTAGCAACATCCCATCAGCAATGGGAGACGGTACCAAGGCTTTGGCATTGAGAAAATAAATAAAACCCAGGGGAAGCATTTGGTTGGATGTAAATCAGAGTTGAGCCAGTGTGCCTGGAATGTCTAACAAATCATTGTGCCTGGGGGACACTTTCTAGTGCTCATTATTTCTCTGAAATCTTGAGTGAATCTCCCTGACAGTGAATTTAGGCCTCGGCTCCATTCACATGCACATGCAGGAACCTTTGTCCAACACACCCGATCTGTCAGGCCAGAAATGAGCGCAACCCTTACCACGTCAACACCTAGTGGGAATATATTCCCTGTGATGCTGGGCTGAGGAACATGGTTCCCCCCCCCGTCCCTCTTGTGCCTCCAGCGCTAGACATGAGCTCAGCGTAGTGGTAGGAAGGAGGTGTTGGTGTGTGAAGGGGTTAATGGTTTGGGGTCACCGGGGCAGATTTAGGGACGCTCTGTTTGTTCCCAGCTGTTCAGCTCCGCTCTGAGCGCCTTACCCAGTCATATACTCTCCCTTTACGCTTTACTCCAGCATGCGTTTCAGAGCGTGCTGCCGAAAACAGGGCTCAGCACCCTCTCTGTCGCTCTGCGGGTTTGTCTCTTTTCCCCTCTCAGCTCTTCCTGCCAGCTTCCTGCCTACTCAGCTTTCTCCCAATCTCTCCGCCCCAAAATCCCCTCGTTCTGGATCCAGAGTGTGTGATATTTGGTCAGTGTTGTGAAGCGCAGCCAGAGGACATACTCTTATCCTTTCAAAAGTTAATGCGCTCGAATCGGTGTGAGGAGCAGTATGACTGCATGCATGTGTGTCACTGAAGCCCACACATCAACCTGTTTAAGTTTAAGTGTACGAGCGGCAGCATAGTGGTTAAGGAGCCAGGCTCATAACCAAAAGGTTACTGGTGTGGTTCCCCACTGGGGCACTGCTGTACTGCTGAGGTACTTAACCCACAGTTGCCTCAGTAAATATCTCACTGTATTATGGGTAACATTGTAAAAAAACTGTAATCAATGTAAGTTGCTCTGAATGAGAGCCTCTGCTAAATCCCAATAATGTAATGTAAGTTTTAATATCTGCCCATTTCAATCTCATAGAACAGGAGGAGGCTGAGTGTGTTTGGGAAAGGACCCTCCTCTGGGGTATGCAGTAAAAATTTCTTAGAAAACTTGTAACAAACACTCCATCCTTCCCAGCATATTGAGGGTGCATTATGGCACACATAACATCTGAGAGGCAACATGCCACTGCCCAGCAGAACTGCAGCCGCTTCTAGTATCCGTTTGAATCTCAAATCTCAAAAGACTCAGAAGTGTCATTGATTCATTTACTGATTCATTATCTAAGTCAGCAGGAACATCCCCTTCAGTCATTTAGAGCAGACCATTTTTCCCTTTTTTTCCTTTTCTAGTTCCAAATGACCTATTAATTGCTTTAGTCATCAAATGACGTGCTCAACTGGATGTAATTACATTGTTCCAGGTTCATAGAAATTGGAGAAATTTAATGGCGCCATATAAATCCTACTGGGAGAGACTGTCAATTCCATAAAGCACACCTTGTTAGTGGCAGGAAAGGGCAGCTGGGGCAAATAGGAGCAATAGTTGATTAGGGAACTGTACTTGTACCAGAAGGTCACATGTTAGTATCACAGCTGTAGCAGTAGCTGTAATTGCTGCAGGAACTACATACAGCAGATAATGTATTAAGCATAATATATGTAGGTTGTCCTGTATATAGCTTGCTTCTAAGCACATAAATAATGGAGTGAAGTGAAATTAATTATACATGGTATAGATGAGACATGTGTGCTGCTAATTGCTGTAGGGTACAGAGTTACTGGTAAGGGTTAGCATGGAGTATCCTACCTAGACAGATATTATCGATTGCTTTGGTTATATAAAGAAGGAGCTGTTATGAATAAGGTGATCAAGACATTGAGCTTTTGAACTCGGACATTCCTGTTTCCTTCCTGTTTCTCTCTCTGGTCCTCTCCTATTCCCTCTCTGGTTCCTCTCTCTCTCTTCCTCTCCTGTTCCCTGTGTGGTTCCTCTCCCTCTCTGTTCTCTGCCTCTGTTCCTCTGACCTGTTCTCCTCCCTCTCTCTGTGATACTTCTCCCGTCTCCCACTGTGGAGAGTCTGAAAATGAAGATGGACATAGAGTATACCGGTAGAGCTCAGCTCACAGCAGTCTTAAAATGTCTGCAGAAAAACACAAGGGACAGCACTCACAGTGTATAGTGCCTGGCTCTCAACACACACCCACGCACGCACGCACACACACACACACACACACACACACACGCACACACAGCACAGAGGAGTAAAGGAAGCGTGAGTCTAAAAGCCCCTTTGGGGTGGTAATGTGCTGGTTTGAGGTTTCTAATGGCGGCCTGTAATAATGACTCCCCGGGCTCTTATTGTGAGGTGTTGGGAAAGTGCGGGAGGAAGGCGGTTGTTTTCTCGATGGATCGAGGGGTGCCGGCTAATTTGACTCCAGGTGCCACTTAAGCTTTCATCCTCGCTGCGTTTCATCTTCCTTTCCGTCGTTGCCTTGAGTGTTTCCGAGACGCTCGGTGACTTGGTGAAAAACTCTATTGTTTGTTAAGCTGACGGGGCCTCGGTGGCAGAGGCTTCATGATGGCACCACCAACAGAGTTCACACCTCACGCGCCACCCAGCCCTCATTTTTTATGTCCCCAGCCTCACCGAGGAATGGAGTTATTGGGTCTGATCCAGGCCTGGCACTATTGGGGTGCTTAGGGGTACATTGCACCCCCAGACGGACCGCAGAGCACCCCCAGTTATCTCCTTAATATCCTGATGTCTAAATAGTATTTATGACTTTTTGCGCTCCCCCATGGATTGCAATTGCACCCCTCTGTATTTTCTCCTTGCGCCAACCCTGGTCTGATCACTGGCTGATGTAGTTGGGGGTGGTGTTAGCATACACCTTTGATTGGTTCTGAATGTGGTGTAATGGGGAACGGACCTGAGGACCGAGAACAATAGGTTTTGGGTTCTGGGCTCCTCAGCTACTCAGTCCGAATGGCTTCAGTACATATGCAGCTGTATAAATGTGTAATATCTCAGCCATGTTAGTCGCTGCATGGATAAGGGTGTCTACAAAGCAAACAGGCAGTGTATTAATGTAATGTGATCAAAAAGCATGTCTGTACAATGTGAAGATGTCCCTGAGAGTGGTCTGTAATGGTTGATTGTTTCAAAGTGTTCAGTCACAGTGATGACTTTAAACTGCAGCACAACACCAAACTGACCACTGCCTTCCTCACGCCTCCACAGCACCACCGCCCCGCTGCCATGACGACCCTGGCCCCTCCCTTTATACTGCTCTTTTCTCTTCTCCCATTGGCTGGCGGCACATTTCCTGAGGAGCCCGGACCCCTAAGCTCCATCCCCCCAGAAGGTAGGCCTCTTATATTTACACTACTGTTGGGGTTCAGGGTCCGCCAGGGATGGGGTGGTGACCTTTCCGGCACTGCATCCATATGAAAACAGGCAGTGAAATTTCAGGAAGCCATGACTGATGGTGCTCTGGAGATATTGATGACTGCCTTCCCCATGACTTTCAAAGGAGTTACTGGGGGGGTTTCAGGGTTCCCGAAGTGGGAACTAACAGCATGCTCAAAGACACCCCTGGACTGTGAGGTTATGGGTAAACAGAAAAACGGAATGCAGGAAGGCGTTCAGGGTGTAACACACAAACAGCTCTTTGTATATGATTCTATGTCTCCTTTGCTCTGCATTCCAGTTACGTGTTCCGATTCTCTTGAGGGGAGTTTGGGGAATAAGCAGGGCCCCAACTTTTCTGAAGTAGTGGAATAACCAACACAATTGCAGAACTGTTTTTTTTTTAACAGATTTTTTGTTTTTGAACAGAATTGGGCATTTTAAAATGGAACTAAAAAGTTTCCATGGCCTTGTAATTTAATGCACAGGAACTAGTACTGAATTGTTTTAACCAAAACAATAAGGGGGGGCATAATGATTGACATTTAGCTGCACTATGCAGAAAGCACTACTAAATTAACTGTAACATGCTCTGTCTGTGCCTATGCTTGGTGTGTAATCTCTTCAGCACTGATATAATTACCATGTCGTTAGTATTCATTTTCCACAGAGCTGATGGCTTGACCATGCAGAAAGATGACGCCCCCACATCCTAAAAAAAGTTTTAATCCAGAAGAAGGCAATTATACATTAACCAATGCTTAATTGTACTTGCAGTATATTTTTGCATTTATTACTGAAAGTATGTATCTGCTTATCATAGCTGAATATCTCTAATCTTATTTAAATACATTCCAATGTTAGCAGATAGGGAAGAGTGGTTAAAAACAATAAAATGAGGACATAATTGAAAACAAAAGCTGACAATGTGTGGGACACGGTGAAAAAAGACAGAAAAATGCCATTGGGAGAATCAGGGCTGGTTCTTTTTAAAAAAACGAAAACACACCTAGACACAGACATGGATGGCATTGTGATGAAGGAGGAAGAAGAGGTCGAGAGAGAGATAAATAGAGAGAGAGAGAGAGAGGAATATTCCATCTCTCTCTACAGTCAAGGACAGAGCGCCAGGCTCGTGTCCCTTTCGCAGTGGGATTGATGTATCGCTCTCCTCTCTGTGTCCTTCCCACCCCCCACCCACCCCCTGGTCCTGCTGGCGTGTAACACCAAGGTAAATAAAATCTGCTCTCCCCTCTCCTAGTGGTCAGGCGGTACCCCGTGTTCGCCGGCCGAGCCCATCGCTCAACGATGATACAGGAGCCGCTGCATATTCAGAGCATCCTCAAAGTGAACCGGACCCTCTACATCGGAGCCAGGTAACCCCTGACGACCGCATCAGCACTCCGTGCGGGATGACATGTCTGCGAATGCTTTAAGACATTGTGGTCCGCCCCGCCAATTTGAAAACGCATTGAACCCGTGACCTCTCCCTGACGTCAATTATAAAATTAGCTTAGAGCTCTGGAAAGCCCTACACAATTAGGGTACTGTTACAAGCAGGAACACTTTGCCTCTTCACCAATTAAAAAAAAGGGTTTTCTTTTACCTTGACTGGTCCTCAAAGTTAAGGGCAAAATTGGCTTATGGTTCCTTGGAGGGTTCACATATGGTGATGGTTACTGGGAAAACTGAAAAAGGAACCAACATTCGGTGTCAGGAAATGACCTGGTCTGTAGCCCCCGGGCGTCTCCGTACCCTCAAACGCCAGAGCGCGATATTAAATATGTCAGCAGCTGCAAACGGCTTCCACCCTTGTCCCGGCTTCCACGCTGCCTGCTAATGAAGTGCTTTAAATGCTCGTGGCTTGCAGGGCGGCGGTAAAGAATTATTAGGCCGTGGCACTTTTACACACCTTCCAGTTCGCCGCCGTCGTTATCGCGGCGTGGAAATTCAGTCCGCGCACGTTCCAGCGGAATCAACCTCGCCGGGCGGCGGGAGCAGCATGAGGCGGAACGGTGAGGCCTGTCTGCTCTCCGGGAGGAAAAGTGATCTCACTCTAAATCTGGGACTCCTTTGGAGAGGCACCAGAATATTCAGCCTCCAGCATCACCTAATCCTGCTAATATTAGCATAGGTGCCCGTAGAGCAATGGCTAATAACTCCCGTCCCTGAGCTCCCGCAGAGGTATATTGCTGTCTCCAAAATGGAGGCTTGTGACAGATGGTGAGGAGATCTCGCATTATTGAGCAAGCCGTTCCCTTCAGAGCAGATGTCAAGAGAAAAGGAATGGAGCCACGTTCAATATAAGTGCTTTATGATTAACTCTGAGTAGCAGCAGTTCTTATTTTTTATACTCAAGTAACGTAATGAAAATCATTGAAATTAGTTTAAAATAAATAATACAGAACACTTGCTTAAATGGAATACTCAAAGTCAAGGGCATTTAAATACTTTTTTTGGCCGACTTGAGTCTGGTACTAGAATAGTTCTGAGCATGTGGCAAGCTAGGCTAGCTTCCCATGGGGCAGTTCTGGAGATGTTTCCACTTTGACCCAGAAAGTCCTCAGCAAAGCAAGGACCAGGCTTGTAGGCTGTCCTGACCCAGTTGAAGGACATGGTCCTTTTTGTACGTCAGAGCCTCATAGACTCTTTAGAAGTTTGAAAATGTCCCTTCTAAAGACACATTGTTCTGGAGACTCCTGTGTGTTCAACAGGGCTATACTTGTCAGTGTGTCAGGGCTGTGTAATTCGCTGATAATGACTAGGTATCCATAGCAACAGGCACTATTGTCTTTTTGCTGGCTAGGGTTTGCTGGTGTCAATGCTGTGGCACCCTCTAGCAGCCTGTGAGGTGCCTGTGAGATATACCTATCCTCCAATCAACATTTGCTTTGCTGTTGTGTGCTGTGTAAAAAATAGCTTTGATTGGCCACGAGCTTATGGTAGGACTCCATCCATCCATCTGACTTCATCATTTAACCTTACAGGCTTTTAATTTGTGACTTTTAATTTTTACTAAGGTCATTTATCTTTAGCTGCATCTGCCTTGGCTGTTTTAACCACTCATAATTACTTAATTGCTTGTCACTTGATTTCTGTGTTTTTAGTGGAAATACCTTTGAGCATCATTGCTTGAAACACTCTTAACAAAAGTGTTTTTATTTTTATGTTTTTTATCATTATCACTATCATCATTATTACATGGTTCCCCACTGGCAGGGGAAGACCACACATAGCTGTCCCACATAGTAGCATCTTGTGCCTCAGTCCCAGGTCAGATGCTTCTGCACCCTTAGATCACAGGGGGCCATCTCAGCCACCAGCAGCCAATCAGATGGAAGCTGTCATGAGGTCAAAGGGTCATGTTCACATGCTGTGAGAGAGACCTGCGTTCAGCAGGACAAGAAGCAGAGACCTGAAAGCAGAGCTATAGACTGGTATCTGCTAGCAAACAGATATGGGAGATGTAGACAGGTGTGGGAGTGCAGACAGGTATTAGAACTATTGAGAGGTATCCGAGCTGTAGACACGTATCAGGCTGCCGGGAGGTCAGTCGATATCCACCAATCGATAGCTCCGCAGCATATGGTCCTGTGGAGTGAGGCAAGACAGATGGACAAGGTCCTCTAACTGCAAAGTTGGTCCCAAAGCAACAGTAATCTGAGCACTTACAGCAATGCACTAGTCGTTTTACTGCTGAGTTGGCCTTCTAAAAATACAGCGCACACAATAAACTATATAAAGTGTGGCGATATCAACAATAAATAAACATCCAGGCCTTGGGAGTGCCATTATTCCAACACCGAGCAACAGCATCCCTCAGACCCTGAAGACCAAAGCAGCTCTGAGGACAGTTAGCAGGAAGCCTGAGAGGGTGAAAAGTGCTCAGAGTAAGAAAAGCACATACATCCTTTCTGCTCGATCGGGTTCACACCATTTTAGCTTCAGAGGCAGAATCCAAGAGGAAGCACTCGAATGGAGCAGCGAGTGTTTGCTCAGAGCCGCCTCGGCTCTGTTCTGTTTCGTAAAGGAATAACCCCCGGGGGGGGCGGGGTGTTCTTTTTAACTGCCAGAGAAGAGCAGGGAGTGAATAATTTATGGGTGCGCTTGGTTTGACTTTCCCTTGTCTGAGAAACAACCTCCTGTCAGTTGGTGAGATCGGAGCCCTGAAGTGAAGCTTCGGAGACGGCGGGGTGGATCTCAGAGACGGTGGAGCGGGTCTCAGAGAGTGGATCGATGTTGCTAGGTTAAGAGCACTAGCATGTGGTGCCTCTGGCCTCGAAAGTCCTTCCCTGCAGGCTGTGACCGGGACAGTTGCTTCCAAGTGCTCGCTCAACGTCAATTAAACACACTACGGCATCATTCCAGTCCGAGTGCACAGCAGCATCTCCTCAGGTGTTTCACACTTACCTGTGTGGAATATTTGCCTCACACTGAACAGGATTTTGCCACTGGTGCAGGAGAAATTCTCTGCTTATTAAATGATTTCTGTTTTCACAGATTTTCAAGCCTTCAACATTTACACAAGACAGCGCAGTATAGCCATAGAATTCTGTTAGCTCTCTGGCAAAGCAAACATTTTTTCAGAGCAGGGCAAACATATGCTTTGCATGTAAAATGGGAACTTCCTTATGCTTATAAATATTGTCGACTTGTGTCTTTCTGGGGCTTCCACTCCAATGGATGATTTTTCATACGCTTTTAAAAAAATCAGATTCCATTTTAGTCAGCTCTGCTTTCCATACCTCGCCTGTTCTCATCATAATGCTTGCCTCTGCAATGCCCTGCCAATGCAGAAATCTATCGGTGCTCATGAACCAACCAGCTCAAGAGCAGCAGTGTGGTGTGTTGTTTAAGGAGCAGAGCTCAGAACCTGAAAGGTTGTTGGTTCAATTCTCTAGTGGGCTGCTGCTGTTGTGCAGCTGGGCAAGGTACTTAACCCAGATTGCCTCAGTAAATATCCAGCTGTTTAAGTGAGTAGCATGTAAAAAACTGTAAGCTCTGGATAACAGTGTCTTCCAGGCAAATGTAATGTAAATGAACTCGGAGACCTGCTTGGAAAGGCACTGTGAAAAAACGCGTAATGTGAAAATCGTGGCTGTCATAAACAAAGCGCTGCAGGCGGGTTTTGGTTGGGCAGCCTGTTTAAACAACATCTGTTTTTCTTCCGAGCAGACTTTACACAGCGACGGTTTGCATGTACCAGATCTTTTAAAGGATCACAAATGGCAGTCCAGTGCAGAGTTTTTATTTTTACATAGGACTGCCGTCTGATGCTGATCTTACATAGTAGCCTATATAGGTCAAGTCTGCAGAAAGGGTTGATTTTTCTGTTTGGATTCAAAACAGAATCGTGTCTGCTGTGAGCCACAGTTGAGACTCCAGGGAAACAGACGTGTGTTTGATGTTTTTCTGATGTTGTTTTTCCTCACTGTTTTTCAGAGATGACCTTTACCGAGTTGAGCTGGACAACGTTTCGGGAGATGAGATGTTCTACAGTAAGGTGAGCTCTGCAAGACAGACAGACGGACAGACAGGCAGACAGACAGACAGCCTATGACTGCCCATGACAGCCTATGAATGATGCCACATCACATATGAATCTGTCCTGGCTGATCTCCTTTGCTATCTGTTTTCTATATGTAGAAGAGGACGTGGGAATCCAATAAAAATGACATCAGGATCTGCCGGATGAAGGGCAAACATGAGGTGGGTGCAGCGACATTGCAGGGGAGGAACTCACTGAAACACAGAGAAGAGGCTTACTGTCTGAGCACAGTGACATGGTGCCATAAGCTACTGCCGTACTTCCTTTCTGAAGCAGGAAGCAGTGTGTGCTGTGTTACAGGAAAGAGCTGGATTCTAAAATGGAGGGATAGGGTTCCCTGATAAAAGTTCAACAGCAGTGTGCGAGCTGTCCCCCCTCATACTCAAACATGCCCATTATAATACAAGCACACACTCTGATATTACACCCTAATGTACATACATTTTAGTACACACCGTCTTGATTATACACACACAACACTCGCTCACCTTTGTTCTCTGAAACTCAATCAACTCTGAGGCTCAATTAGCACAGAGAGCTTCTCCGCTGTGTCTCCAATCAGCAGACAGGATGTTTCACTTAAAGGTGTGTGTGACACAAGCAGGTCATGTGCAGAGTGAGAAGGCAACATCTGACGCCAAACCTGAGTGAGACAGTGAGAAAATAAAAGGCAGGAAAGAAAGAAGCAGAAAATGGTACCAAGGGAGGGGAGGGAAGGAGGAAGGGAGGGAAAAACAGACTTGGTGCTTCAGTCTTACCTGCGGGCTCACACCATGCACCATTGACCTAAGTGAGAAAAGTGGTGTTATCTACTCCTTATGACTGCATTATTGTGAGTGGTAGATGACTGCATTATTGTGAGGGGTAGATGACTGCATTAATGTGAGTGGTAGATGACTGCATTAATGTGAGAGGTAGATGGCTATTAATTTGATTGTGAGGAGTAGATGGCTATTATTGTGAGGAGTAGATGACTGCATTAATTTGAGGAGTAGATGACTGCATTAATCTGAAGGGTAGATAACTGCATTAATGTGAGGAACAGGTGACTGCATTTTGAGGAGTGATTGGGAGGCGAATGTGAGAGAGGGAGAGGTTAGCAGCTGTGTGATGAGGCCCTTAGGCTTGTGTATCTCTGCTGCCTCTCTCCCTTACTGACCAGTAAGTGGTCACCTAAGTGCCCCCCCATCTGCAACACCACCTGCAAAAGTCCATTTCTGCTCCAGGAATGATTTTGTCAGCTGTGATTTATTACCTGTCAGTGTAATTGGTTTTGTAATTAAATGTTTCTGGTTGGTTGATCAGAATGGACATGTTCCCATGAGGGCCTAGGGGGAGGGAGGGGATTCAATATCCTAATTCTGTTCTCACTCTCTTCTCCTCACCTTGGTACCTGAAGGTCCTGAAGGCAGCGCATCACTGGGGGCTGAGTGCAAATTCGGTCCCCCCTCAACCCCCTGGGGGCCCCGTGCTGTTTCCGATCAAACAGTGACAGTTTTAGCCCTCAATCTTACCTGTCCAATCTGCGAACACAAGAACGCCAGAAGCAGGGAAAACAGGAGACAGATCATTTCCTGTAATGTCTCGGTCCCTCGTACCGTTTAAAGCGGGGTTATGTTACCATGTATGTTTCGATTTAGTTGACCCTTGAAAGGTCGGCATGGTAACTCGTCCAGATATGTTTCCTGCTGTTACTGATTATAGCGATGTATCTGGACAAGCTTTTCTTTATTGGATGTCAGAGGAAACAAAGGCAATTTTCATTACTTTTATTGTTTTGTTTTGTCTAGAGATTGCCTAAGAATAATCAGCTGTGAGTTTCTGGATGCGTTTCCCATTTCTGCGGAGGCTTGCATTACCCTCTACATTTCTGGCCTGCAATGAGAACATGACAGTGCAGGTTCTGGTGGCAGTAAAATCAAATGGCCTACAGATCCAGACTCAGAGAAAGTTAAGGACAAATCAAAGAGCATGACAGTGACAGCGAGAATGAATCAGCTGAAGTGTAATTAGTGTGGTGCTAGGCTACAGTAGCTCGTATGAAGCGCTAGGATGAGGATCACAGGCTGGCACGCATGCACTGTGCACTGAGCATGCTCACACACTGAGCATGCTCCACTCGACAGGATCTGCAGGTTTCGGGGTTCAGGAATGCACTTGTTTCTGTCAACAGCTGCAGGAGCACTCAGTCAGAGGAACATCTGGCAAAGATCAGAAACCACAGAACCGCTGTCTGTTTGTGCAACTGGCTGCCACTCCCCCTCTCACTCTTCCACTCATCCTTTCTTTTGCTCTCTCTCTTGCTTTCGCCCTCCATCAGACTCAAAATCAAAGGTGCTTTAGCAGGAAAGGCAAACACAAACAGTAATTTGGCAATTTGTAATGCGGGAACAATATGCTTCTAACAGGTGTATAGCGCAGTTGTAATTTCAACAGGTGTACAAGACAGGTGTGCTTCTAACAAACTTTATGAATAAACTATTGCAGTCAGACAGAGTGAGCAGTAAAGTAGTCTGAACTTTAGCTGACTCATGCTGAGATATTAATTAAATAATTTTATTTTAATGATTATATTTTTACTAAGAATTTCAGTAAAAGTAATAATCAGACAAATTAAAATGTAAATATATTTTGTCAAACACTTAAGTGGTAATTTGATAATGCTCTAAGTTCCCGTAATACAGTGATAATCTAATCGGAACCTTCCATTTATTTGGTGCGGGGGGGTCATTATGTGACCCTCTGGCTGGGACACGTGACCACATATTTGTGATGTTAGTGGGCCCCTCTCCTAGCATGACTGGCATCCTTTCTTCAGTCATGTTTGAGAAATGAGTGAGGGCAGCACTCATCCGTTTCAAAATATGTTCCTTGACTGGGAATGTTTACAGCAATACAGTGCATTAGAAACTCGTCTCAGTCTCTGTCTCAGCCTCTCTTGTGCAGTAATCACAGGGTCTATCGTCCCTGGCTTGCTTAAGTTTGTCTGTGCCAGCCCATTTTGATGGCAAGGCTGTGATCCCTCAGGTGGTGTTTGGATGGGATTGGCTGTTTTATATCGCTGACAGTTACCAGGTGTTCTTCCAAGGTATAAATCTCTTTTCAAGTCCAATAGCACTCTGTTTTGCTTTGTGTTTTAGTGTATGTTTCCCAGTGTTTTAGAATGAGAGTGTTTGATGTATTTTATAGTTTGGTTTACTCCAATTGGAATTATTCTTGCAATGTTATCCCGCAGCTGACTGATGGTGGTGTTGGCTGGTTTAGTGAGCTTTAGAACCAGCTGGCTGAGAGGACTCTTTTCTGGTTTCAGCTCTTGGTGTGGCAGGGCTTTATGATGGAGTGAGTTGTATCACTCTGTTTCAGATGAGTCCACAGCTTTAATGCCCCTCTCCGTGTGTCTCTGGATAAAGGCCTTATTTCACCCTGCATGCTTTGTTCGTGCTTTTTCTTACTGGATTCTGAAGGATTTCAGAGGGTTGTTTGTCCAGGTTTGTAATTGGTTGTTTGTCCTGGTTTGTGATTGGCTCCCACTGCCTCTCTGTCTGTGTCTGTCTTTCTCTTTTGCTGCTTATTTGAGGCTATTTACAAAGCACAAAGGGGTTTTTCAACATGGCTTTGCATTGTAATTGATCAGAGCCCTTTAGGGGTCCAGAAACATTAGAGGAGGGTGGCACAGACAGCAAGGACACACAGAGGGTATGCCAGGCGGTACAGGTGCTGCTTTATCAGGGATGGGGCTGGACACGGCCCCTGGGACAGATAAGGACAGCAAGAGTGAGAGAGAAAAGGGAACGCCGTGATTGAAAAGGAGGGGGAGATAGAGAGAATGAGAGAGAAAGACAGAGCAGGGGCGTTAGGGAGAGAGGGAGGGGAGACAGATACAAAGAGAGAGGGAGAATACAGAGGGAGCACAGAAGGAGAGAGAGCAGTGATATATGGAGAGAGGCCTTAAGATCAAATAAAAACTAAGGAAACAGACCATAAACAGAGCGTGTAATGGAGGGTGGACGTATTGGAGATTATGTTGTTCTTTTTTAAATGAAAGTATAAATCCTCTGTATCAATGTAAAAGAGATATAGGACATACCCAAGAGTCAACTGTGAGAATGTTTTTTTGTGGTTTATTCTCTGGACCCCTTGTATTTCAGCTCGGATAGAAGCATTAATCTGAACTCCAAATGGATTTAACAGAAGAAGAGCGTCAAACTACCAGCAGGCATACGAGTATTTACGCGTATATACAAAGTGGCTCATCACTTCAGTTCTGTGAAGACATCAGAGCTCCCCACTGGCATGCAGAAACAAAGAAATCAAGCTGAAGGAAACACATGAAGCAGGCACACAATGATGTACACACTACGCAAACACACTCACACACTGCTTCTTTCCCTGTCTCTTTTATGGAGTGTGAGGAATGCATCACTTCATCCATCCCACTCCCTACCCCTAGGCTCTAGTGAAAATTGAGATCCCTCCTGGGGAGTTTGGAGGGTGGTGGGGGGGGGTGCACAACAGCATCTGGAATAACACATAACAGTGAGACCCCCATCACCACCACACCCCAGCTTCTTGTAATTACATCAGCCTGGCTGCCATGAGCGTTTCGATCCTGCTAGTTAATACCACTCAAGCACTAATGCCAGGTGTTTCAGGGGGGTGGGAGAGGTAGTTGAACAGGAGGTCTTCTGATTAGTGGGGGGTCACTGGGTAAGTGATTTGTTTCTGTGGGGAAGGGGGGATGTTGTACGGGAGGTCTGCTGATTGGTGTGGGGGGCACTGGGTAAGCAGTGTCTACAGCATGTGCAGCCACTGCCTATGAGCTCTGTGGGTTACAGCAAATCACATGTGATTGTGTTCCCATTTTGGAACACAGCTTATTGCATTTGCATACATCATTTGCATACTCGTGTGTGTGCCAAGCAAATCAATGGAACCTCAACTGGCAATTGTAAGAATGCATATTATAGTGACAAATATGATCTTTCTCCCTTTTTTTTCTTCTCGCCCTCTATGCCCTCATGAACCCCCCCCCTCCCCGGTCTCCCTCTATCTCTCTTTTAGGACGAGTGTCGGAACTTTATGAAGGTGTTGCTGAGTCGGCATGGGGGTCTGTTTGTGTGCGGAACCAACGCCTTTAACCCCTTGTGTGCCAACTACACTGTGAGTGTACATTGTATGGGAAGGAAGGATTTAGTCCATAATGTTAAATATGTATCTTTACCTTTACACATGACAGAGATATCCATTTTCAGGGTGCTTCAGTGCTGATTTTCAGGACGTTATATTGCTTCAATATAAGAATGGTTAAAGTTGTGCTCAGGGCTCCATTCCTCCATAAGAGTAGAGTGCTCTCGTCAAGATTCTATAAGTCACAGTTTATATATGAGTAAGTCCATGGTCATTGATTTAGCTGTTTTTATTTATAGCCTCCAGGAAATAAAAGCAACAACTATTGAGTTTGAGGAAAGAACAGCTAGTGTAGGCTTTGCTACAGTTGCTTGTGAGAACTGCTGTGCTCTCAGAATTGAACTGGAGCCACTCTCGTGTCCTGTGACTCGACCGTTTTCCCTTTTTTCCAATTTATAATCACCAATGAATGCTGTACGCGTGAATTAGACAAAGGACACAAAAATGAACTGAAACGAAAAAAAACGAAAGCGACTCTGGTTTAATCATCCACAGTATGTGCATACAAATGAGAGGTTCGGAGCCAAGCTAATTTCTCACTGTGCCCCCGTCAGAATTCCTGTTGGAAGGGAATCAAAAGAGCCCGAGAAATCGGAGCGGCGCGGAGCGTCACGCGAGGAACATGCAGGAACACACGCGTGCGCTCGGTCTGCCGTCGCCCGGGCGTTGATTAATTGCGGCTGCGAGGGTTTTGATGTGTGCTGCTGTTCTCTGGGGCGCGGGGAGTCTGAGAGTCTGCGAGCAGAAATGTATTTATAGCTCCTTCCAAATGCTGGTGGCAGCCGTTCATTATTTCATTACGGAGTTTTTAAGGGTTTAAAAGGTAGCCCGCATTAGTGTTCCAGTTGTTTATTATGCTTGAGAGTCTTTATGTAGTCACGGTGTGTGTGTGTGCGTGTGTGTGTGTGTGTGTGTGTGTGTGTTGGTGTGTGTTGGTGTGTGTGTTGGTGTGTGTGTGTTAATTTCCTATTGTCTGTCTTAAATAATTATTTGTGTGTCCATGTGTAGTGACTGTGACTACATTTATGTATGTATGTGTGAGTATGTATGTATGTCTATATAGTAGCTCTGTTGAGTTTGATTAATGTGTGTGCTGGTTGCAGAGAGACACGCTGGAGATGGTGGGCGAGACAATCAGTGGAATGGCCAGGTGTCCCTATGACCCCAAACATGCCAACGTGGCACTGTTTGCAGGTGAGAGATCCCTGTGCAGTGTCCTCTGCGTGAAAGCCAAAGCTACTCCTGAGGCTTTGGCCAACAACCACACACGGAACAGATCGGCACTGCACTTCATATGACTATAAACAATGTTGGGGTGGAACTGAGCTGTCTGTGCCCTTGTCCTAGAGGGGAACCTTTTCACCGCGACGGTGACAGACTTCTTGGCCATTGATGCAGTGATTTACCGCAGCCTCGGGGACACTCCCGCCCTTCGCACCGTCAAACACGACTCCAAGTGGTTCAGAGGTACGTCCAGAGCGGAGAGTTCAAGGAGCATAGAGACACCAGGCCCTCAGACAGGAAGCCACGGTCACTGAGCAGGACTCACCTCCTACCCGTCCCCTTCGTAAGGGAAAAACCAGGTCACGGCTCCATAAAAATGAAATATTCAATGTCTTTTGTTGCTGAAGACGCTATGGCGAAGACGAAGATGTAATGTGACGCTTTTCAAGCTCTGATGCGAAATTTCACGTGACGTTAATGTTTTATGAGTAATTCCAAGGGGCCTGTTTCACGTGATGTTAATGTCTTATGAGCAACTCTCAGGGCCTGCAACCGTTCATGGTTAATGCTGGATGTCACTGTTGTGGCTGTGTCTGTGTTGGTGTCTTATTGGGGTTGGAGACAGTGGCACCACAGATGTATTACATTATGACCACAGATTCGGCTGCCCAGTGCCATCGGTCCCCCATGCATCCTTAATAAGGAGCTTTCTTTGGTAACTGGAGGTTCCAGCGCAGTCATTAATGCTAGGCCAGTCATGGATGATCTGTTTTAGCCCACACCCCTTCAATGATGTGCATAACGAGCCAGAACATCAGAACACTTACAGCTTCAACAATGGCATAGACAGACCTTTTAGTGTGGTTCACAAAGAGCTGAACATCTGGTCTATATGTAGGATATGTGAGGTGATACTCTGTGTTTGATGGGGTTTCTGAGGTGAGGGACCTTATCTGTATACAGTACCAGTATATACAGAATATTTTCCATATAAATTTCCATATTTTATATGGAAAATAGCAAAAATAAAGAAAAACTGTTCTATGAGTAGGTGTGTCCAAACGTTTGGTACTGTGTGTAAAATATGTGAGGTGACACTGTCTGTGTTTGACTGAGTTTCCCAGGTGAGGGACCTTATCTGTATATAGGTGAGTGTGAGTTAGCATGTGTGTCCCTGTTGGGGGGAGGGTGTGATGTGCCCTCCTTCTGTTTCAGAGCCTTATTTCGTCAGTGCTGTGGAGTGGGGCCCACACATATACTTCTTCTTCAGAGAGATGGGCATGGAGTTCAACTACCTGGAGAAGGTGAGAGAAGTAGTGGAACTCGGCAGTGTGGCGTAGTGGTAAGGAGGGGGGCTCATAATGAAAAGGTTTCAGGTTTGATTCCCCGCTGGGGCACTGTTGCTGTACCCTTGAGCAAGGTACTTAACCCGGAATTGCCTCAGTAAATATCCAGCTGTATCAATGGGTAGCATGTAAAACTGTAACCTGTGTAAGTCCCTCTGGATAACAGCGTCTGCTAAATGACAGTAAGATAATGTAATGTAACTCTGTGATACCCCCTTCCCCTCCCAAATTGGAGACGGACTGGGGTGTTTGGCAAAGGAGAGCTCACAGTAGCTGTTGGGATGCTGTGGCAAATCCGCTGCCTATGCTACACGGTCCATTAACACGACGTTCCATTCACATGTTCCTTCCTGTGTAAAAATATCACACCAACACTGGCACAAGCTGCTGTAATGACTTCGCTCACATCACAGCAGTATAAATATTTACAAACATAGGTGCGACTGAGCAACAAGAGGTCATTTTCACATCCAGAACATTAGCTATCCAGCATGAGAGCACCATTGTCTGTGTTTGTACGGCGCTGTATAAGTGGGTGCTTAAACTGGCAACATTGTGATGGGGTCAGAGTTTTTCAGACATGAAAAATTTTCATGAATTTTCATGAATTAAAGATAACAGTTTAATGTACTGAGAGAATGATTCTTTTGTACATTGTACTTACTGAATGCCTTTTGGACGTAATGAACCAGTTACAGCTGTTTCCAAAGACTGAAAGGTTTTTATCATTTGGGTGTATGTGTGTGTGTGTATGTGCATGTGTGTGTGTATGTGTGTGTGTGTGTGTGTCTGTCTGTGTGTGTGTGTGTGTGTGTGTGTGTGTGTGTGTGTGTGTGTGTGTGTGTGTGTGTGTGTGTGTTCCCTCAGGTGATGGTGTCTCGCGTGGCCCGCGTGTGTAAGGCAGATGTGGGCGGGTCCCAGCGGGTGCTGGAGAAGCAGTGGACCTCCTTCCTGAAGGCGCGGCTGAACTGCTCCATCCCGGGAGAGTCGCACTTCTACTTCAACCTGCTGCACTCCACCAGCCCCATAATCAGCATCCAGGGCCGAGACGTCATCCTGGGGGTCTTCTCCACGCCTGCCAACAGGTAGCCAGTGCTGCAATGATTGAGGGAGAGGGGTGACTGAGAGTCATATTGAATCAGTGAGAATGGGTTGGGGGAAGAGAAGAACGAAAAGAGTCCCTTCATGCACACAGACACACACAGGAATGCATGCACACACACACACACACACACACACACACACACACATACATGTGAAAGTGAGTATGTGTGTGAGAGTGAGTGAGTGTGTGTCTGTGTGTGTGTGTGAATGTGTTTGTGCATGTATATGTGTATCTATGACTGTGTGTGTGTGTGTGTGTGTGTGTGTGTGTGTGCATGTGTGTGTGTGCTTGTGTGTGTATATGTGTGTGTGTATGAACTGTGTGTGTGTGTGTTCGTGTGTGTATACATGTGTGCATGACTGTGTGTGTGTGTGTGTATGTGTGTGTGTTCGTGTGTGTATATGTGTGTGTGTGTGTGTGTGTGTGTATGACTGTGTGTGTGTGGAATACAGATGAGACAGAAGCTGTGGATCTCATGCTAATGAGCTGGTGGAGTTTATGTCAGTGGAGGACAAATCCCTGTAAATGCCAACTGTAATAACACAATTCACACATAATGCAGCTCTCCAGGAAACCAGAGAATTAGTGAGGGAAGGAGGGAGGGAGAGAGGGAGGGCAAAGGAGATGGAGAGAAAGAGAGAGAAAAAGGGAGGGAAGAGATCAAAGCAGACTCAGGGACAAAGAGGTCAGTTATGGACCACATGTGACATAGCGAGTAACTGAGACACAAGGACATCTGCGCACTCCACCGAGAAAGAGGGAGAGAGAGACTGCAAGAATAATTCCAATTAATTAATTAATTCCAATCCAAATTATAAAACACCTCAAACAATTATCTGGAAAATTGGGAAGCGCACAGTAAAAACTGAAATGGAATGACATCATACCCTAAAATGGATTACACCCTGGCAGAATATCTGATCACGGTCAAAAATACAAAGCAGAAGCAGATCCTGACCAAAAATCACTTGAATGATCACAGCCTGGCCATTAAAAAGGGCCGATGTAGGCAAACCTGGTGAGCCAGGAACGACAGCCTCTGTGATCAGTGTGAAACAAGAGAGGCTGAGGCAGACATACACTTTCTCTTCAAATGTAATGGCTGTTTCCTCAAACAAGGGAAATATTCCTTAAAAATATTACAGCTTGCACCCCCCCAGTAACCTGTAAATCCACTTCATTCATTCATTCATTCATTCATTCATTCATTCATTCATACATTCATTCATTCCTTCATTCATTCATGCAGCCATTTCTTTCATTCATTATTCATTTATTCAGACATTTAATAGTTTGGTATATTTATGTTTGGTTTGACAATTCTGAACACCTGTGTGGTCATGCTAATAAAGCTTATTTGGAGTTGAATTTGAGAGAGAGGGAGTTGGGAAAGAGAGAGAGTGAGTGAGTAAGAGAAGTAGAGAGAGGGTGAGAGGGAGTAGGGGAGAGAGGAGGAGAGATGGAGAGAGAGAGATGGATGTTCAGACTCAGAATGGCTCTGTGATAACAGCAGTGCCAGAGTCCCTGCCCAGCTGAACAAGCAGTACTGTCAGATGCTGTAATGAATGGTGTGTGTGTGAGACAGGTAGCAGCAGTTACACTGCTGTAACTACTCTGCAGACTCAGTGCCTTAGCCCCCTCCTTTAGGGGGGGCTGCTATTCTGTCACACTGTACGCTGTGCCATGCCTATATATGACCTGTAGGTGGCAGTGCCAGTACCTGTATATGATATGTAGGTGGCAGTGCCAGCACCTGTATATGACTTATACGTGGCTGCATCAGTACCTGTATATGACCTGTACATGACTGTGTCAGTACTTGTATATGATCTGTAGGTGGCATTGTAAGTAGCTGTATGTGCCCTGTAGATGGCAAGGCAGGTCCTGAAAGTTCCAGCATCCCATTGGCTGTAAACCAGGAGTGTGGAATCCACCCAGCTCATCCAGCCAATCAGGTGTCTTTCTCATTGCTCATCCCATTCAGCATTTCCCAGTCCCATTTTAGCAACTCTCAAGCTCAGTCTCTGTCCATCTGTCTCTAAACACACTGAAGTGTCAGAGTGAAGAGTGAGGTTTGAGTCTGAGTGCCCTCTGAGTCGGAGTACGGTTTTATTCCCGAGTGAGGTTTGAGTATAATGAGCAGTTTGAGTCAGATTGAGGTTTGAGTCAGAGTGAGGTTTGAGAATTAGAGCAGTTTGAGTTAGAGTGTAGTTTTAGTGAGAGTGAGGGTGGAGTCTGCAACCAACCTTCCAGATTTGCTTTTAGGACTCTGAACCCTGAATCACAGAGACATGCCAGCTGGGTTTTATCACTACAAATGAGGGGAAGTTGATTTAGAAGTAAAAGGTTATTCTATTTGTGACTCACGCTTAAACAATTTGCTTTTTTATTTGTGGAACATTCAATCCACAGTCCTCTTAAAGTTAATGTGAACCACATTTGCATTAAAGGAAGTATTGACAAACTGCGTTCTTTTACATTGTCTACTGGGTGTAGACTTCACTGGAGAATGTTTTCATTTAATGATAATTAAGCAGCTGCAAGATTTAAACAAAGGTTAAAAAGAGTATTTATTTCTTTGTTGCAGCTTCATTTGCTGTGGTCCAAAGTCTCCTGTGCTAGAAAATATGTAACCAAAACTCAACTGAAGAGATGTGAGATTTGCTCACCCTGATCAAAGGCACACAGGAGTGTTTATTATGATGCTAAACCTGATTCAAAAGCAGGTCGCGTTGCTCAGCCGTGTGTGAAAGTGCATGCTGGGAGTTTTTGCAGAAGCTTTCGCATTTGCCATCAAAGGTGGTAACTCCAAACAAGGTGCTCCTATTCCTATATATGTGTCATTAAAGTGAGACATAATCCGGATAAACCAGTATTCCCATCATGAGATCCTTGGAGCACATCAAAGAGCCATCCTTTCTGACTTACAATGCCCCTGTATCCATCAATGGGAGGCAACACAGGGAGGCAGGGACCCCATTTGTTGGCTGCATGTAATGTAATGGATGTGGGTGCCATCTACACAGCATGTGATCTGAGGAATGTAGAGGGTCTGTTCAGATTTCCCTGCAGGTCTGCTGGCCTCTTCCACAGTATGTATTTTAATTAACCAGCTGATCACTGAGCCGACTATGACCACTCTGTACACATACAGATTTGCACAGGGTGCATTTCTGTATGCCAAACCAATCTGCGGCTATATGATATTTGTATTTGTAGGGGACAATAGAAACACAGTAGCAAAGTGGCACAGGTGTGCATGTTGTGGCATTGAAAGGTTTTATAACCTCCTCTGTCTTTTCATATCATTCGTTGAGTTGGTTTCATGATATATAGATGTTTTCTTTCTACTCTATATCTGTGAATTCTACAACTATAGCCCTCTCCTACCAATCCTCTCTACACACTTTCATCCATGATTTGCAAGTGTTATGGTGCAGCTTAAATGGCAAATTGCAGGATATCCATGTTCTTTTTCCTAATGCTGTTGCCTGCCATTGTTGAGAATATTGATTGGAACAATTTTTAGCATTAAGCTATTTTGCAAAAGTATAAAGAAATCAACAACGCAGAAAGCAGCATCCTCTGAGCCATTCTTCAAAATAAGATAACCAGCAGGAAAATTCATGTCTGTCTTTTACAGGGGTTATTCGGGATGCTCTGATTACCATGTAGACAGGAATATTAATGCTGGTTGTGTTTCATGGTGCATGTAAACATCTCAGTGAATATGCCAGTAAGAACAGACAAAATGCTGGGAATGGATTTTTTTTATGTGTAGTTTGTTAATAAGTTGGCTGCAAATAGGATATGACTGATTTGGCAGTGTTTTGACCTAAGATCTTGGTCTTTTGCAGTGTCCTAAGTTTGACATTGTTTTGACCCTTAACCTTGGTCTCTCGCTGTATCCCAGGTTTGGCAGTGCTTTGACCTTTGACCTTGATCTCTTGCAGTGTCCTGGGTTTGGCAGTGCTTTGACCTTTGACCCTGATTTCCTGCAGTGTCCTGGGTTTGGCAGTGCTTTGACATTTGACCCTGATCTCTTGCAGTATCCTGGGGTTGGCAGTGCTTTGACCTTAGACCCTGATCTCTTGCAGTATTCCGGGTTCAGCGGTGCTTTGACCTTTGACCCTGATCTTTTGCAGCATCCCGGGTTCGGCAGTGTGTGCCTTTGACATGCAGCAGCTGGCCCGGGTGTTTGAGGGGAGGTTCAAAGAGCAGAAGTCCCCAGAGTCCATCTGGACACCTGTGCCTGACGAGCTTGTCCCCAAACCAAGGTACACAACACCCAGGTGTCCCCGAACTGGCGCTGGGTTTCCATCACACTGATGTTGGCACTACACTGGCGCACAGACACAAGAGTGGCAGCACCCTGTGACCCTGACTCCTTTCCTCAGACCCGGGGGCTGCGCTGTCCAGGGCTCCAGGTTCAACTCCTCCAACACCTTCCCTGACGAAGTGCTGAATTTCGTTAAGACACACCCCCTGATGGATGAAGCTGTACCTGCATCGGGGCAGAGGCCATGGATTGTGAAGACCATGGTCAGGTGAGACTGTCCCCTCTTCTCATTGGTTGGGTGAGACTGTTCCCTCAGCTCATTGGTCGGATAGGACTGTCCAGTCTTTCTGAGCTCTGACCAGTCAGTGAGGAGCTCATCCATACCTTCAGCAATATATGTTTGTCTGGATAGTGGATGTGTGTGTGTGTGTGTGTGTGTGTGTGTGTGTGTGGATGCAAACATCTATATATGCGTACTAGTGTGAGTGTGTACACATATGTGTGTGTGGATGTGAACATTTATATGCATGTGTGTGTGTGTGTGTGTGTGTGTGTATACATGTGTGAGATAGTCTATTGCTTGTGTGTCTCTCTATCAGGTACCAGTTAAATAAGATGGTGGTGGACACAGAGGCCGGTCCCCATAGGAACCGCACCGTCCTGTTCCTGGGCTCCACTAAAGGAACCATCCTCAAGTTCCTCATCGTCCCCAGCGCCGACCATCCCATGGCCAACAGCAACATCTTCCTGGAGGAGCTGGACGGGTTCAACTGTGAAAAGTGAGCTCTGCTCGGCCACAGTCACAGTACAGTCGCTGTGACCGGCATGTTCTTCGAACACAGAAAGGAGATATCAGGCTCTGAACAGATGTGATATCAGAGAGCTGTTATCCTTCTCTAAAGGCACTTCTCAAATTCCAATGGATTAGAGAGAATTTCTTTACCATTGTCATAGCTGGGATTGCATTTTGTGCTCCATTCAGTAATTGCTAAGCGTACGATCTGTTCTTTTGTCCCTTCTCCCCGTAGCGGTGCTCCGCTGACAGAGATGCCAGTCATTTAGCATCGTCTTATTCTGACCATGCTTAATACTGAAGGGATCTGCTGAGATGGTTGCAGCTTCAGCAAAGATGTCCAAAGTCTTTAGCCTCTCTGTTTGAGTTTGTCTGCCAGATTATGATTGAAAATGGCTGATTGCCTATACGGGATTGAACTGGTTCCAGGAAAATGTCCCCACATACATCTTGTTTATGATGCATCCTGGTGAGCATATTATGCTGTGCAGTGTCTGTCTAATTAATAGTCTCTATTGACAATACAGTATCAATTCACCATTTTCAAAACTCATCGGTGCAGATTAAAAAAGAATAGGTGAGGCCTAAATTCTTCTATTAGATATAGTATAAATAAAGATCTTTGATGATATTGTAAGTATTAATAATAATAATAATAATTTTCTTATAAAAAGACTTTGAGTATGCAAACTCTTAGAGTGTTCAGATGAAATTAGACATAGATAAAAATTAGATAAAAATTGCAGAAGCTATGATATAAATAGTGTTTATAGTGAACCTCGGTATCGGAGTCCTCCTCCCTTCTCCTCTCAGCAGGGGGCGCTTGCTGCAGCGGCTGTCAGTCACCCAGCAGGAGAGAAGCTAATCAGGGATCAGAGCGGGGAGAGAATGGCGATGCCGCACGTCTAAAGAGGGCATCGGAGATTTCTAACAGACCCCAGCTTTGATTGGATTCCTGCAGTAGTGAATAGAGGCATTCAATTTGCCGCTCCCCCTGCCCGTCATGTCTTTGCACGGAGGCGCACGGGCAGGCCTAATTAGTCGATTTGAAGCCCTCGTTCTTGAAAAGAGAGTGGTAAAACGTTTTGAAAGGGAGCCGCGCACGTTTCCTCAGTAGCATCCCCCCCGTTCCTGACTGCGGCAGGCGATTCAAGCCTCCCGTCTCCCCCGCGGCGAGCCACACTGCCTGCAGCTGCGGCAAGGATTCGGCGCGCCGCGGTCTCCCTCGGGGAGCATTATTCCCATTATGACGTCAGCTCCATTCAGCCACGCGCCCGCCCGCCCGCGCTCTCTGACCACCCCGCTGCCGGCGAACAGGTGCGCGGGTAAACTGTATGCGAGAACGTGAGAATGAGGTGTAAACTCTCCACCGTGTGAGAGCGGAGCGTCTCATCTGAATCTCGCTGCCACAGGCCGCTCAGCCTTGTTTGTGTGTATTATCCAGCAGGGCTGGGAACGGGCAACATGAATGGATTCAGAGGTTCAGTGGATTTTGAAAGGCTTTTCAGTGAGGTACTGTGTGGAAGGGGATGATGCAGGGAACGTGTTTCGTTGGACATAAATAGCAGCACCAGGGCCATCAACTGGTGTACACTCTGTAGGTCTGAATGAAGAGTTTCCAAGGATATCATTTTCTAATACTTACTCAGATATTGCAGGGAACTTTAAGCATTACCCTGGATCATTCTAATGGGGATTTCAAAGATAATACTTGAAATGTTGTTTTGACAGCTTAGAGTGAGTTAAAAATGCAGGGAAAAAATAGGAATGAAAAAAGGAATATTTTGAAAGAAATGTCACAATTCAATAAGATGAAATGTTACATTGTGGACTGAATGAGAGACCTTGCTGATAGGCATTCACTGATATCTAAATATGAAATAACAGTAGCGGGATGAAGTGATGTTTTTAACAGAGAGATACTTAGGTGCCCATTAATGTACTGAACAAAACTGGTTGAATGGCTTTATCATTGAGTATTGGAGGCTGTGTAGTGTATGGACCTAATGACTAGACTTTTGGTAGCCTACTGTGTGGTTGCGGTATAATTGACCCGGTCTTGTTGTGGTACTGTGCGGTCACAGTATTATTGGCCCGGTCTTGTTGTGGCACTGTGTGGTCGCAGTATTATTGACCCGGTCTTGTTGTGGTACTGTGTGGTCACAGTATTATTGACCCGGTCTTGTTGTGGTGCTGTGTGGTCTTATTGACCCAGTCTTCTTGTGGCCCAGGTGTGGGGAGGACACGCCCCAGGCCCGGCAGCTGTTGTCCCTGACGCTGGATCGCCCGAGCCACTCCCTGCTGCTGGCGTTCCCGTCCTGCGTGGTGCGCGTGCCCGTGGCTCGCTGCCAGCTCTACTCCCGCTGCATGAAGTGAGTGAGCCCGCTCGCTGCCACGGCAACCCCGAGTGTTCTCGAATCACACCTCTCACTTTCCGACCACACCCACCAATCATGCCTCTCATCTCTCTGCCCCACTCTTTTCAGTTCTTTTGAAGCAGCAAAACATTACTTTACTGACAGACTCCTTTGACTCCAGACTACCTTTAATCTTCTGGTTTTAAGAATGTAACAATCGAAATGTTATTTTGTTTATGATTGACATCAGTGCTAGCTATACATTGTAGTGAAAGGTATTTGTGTGTGAATTTGGCTTTATTGCCCAAAAGGGTACAGTTATTGGTGTAAAATGTTTTGGTTTTCTAACTCATGATAAATACAGCTTGATAGCTAGACAAATACCAAGGTGATTCAGATTAGTTTGAGCACTGAAATCCAGCCAGGACTGGAGATATAATTTGTGTTCAGATCAGACAATGAATGGACAAGGAAAGACAAGACAAAGGAATGCTGGGATAAATGAGCAAAATGTCTTTTGTGACACAGCCCATGCCCTAATGCAGTCTAATGCCGTAAACCTAATGCAGTAAACTCTGCCCTCGTGCAGTAAACTATGCACTAATGTACTAGACCATATCCTAACGCAGTAAACCTAGCAAACCTAGTAAACCTAGTTCCTGAAAGCAATAAGGCCAATGCAGTAAACCGTGCTCTAATGCAGTAAACCAAGGTATCTGTGAAGCCCAATGAGCCAGACTCATTTCCATGTCACACAGAGGAGTGATGTTTGCCATCTGTCAGGATAAATATCTGTGTGCCTCCAGGAACTGCATAGCATCCCGGGACCCTTACTGTGGCTGGACCCGAGGCAGCACCTGTTCCTTCCTCAGACCTGGGACCAGGTGAGATGCTTTGGAGACTCCTTTTCGTGAGGAAGTGTCAAGAACTGCTGCTACTGCTGCTGCTTGTTGTTAAAACATCTGCTGTCTGTAGTGTACCATATGCTCTGAAACCTGGTCACTGCGTTCAGAGTTGTGGTCATAGTCATGTGTGCTGTGTATGTGTGTGTAGGTGTGTGTGTGTGTGTGTGTGTGTAAATCTCTGTATGTGTATGTGTGCACAGTATGTGTGTAGTATTTGTGTGAGCATCTTCTGCTACTTCTCCAAAGGAGTCTGCAGCAGTTCACCTCTGTGTTCCCTAATGAAATCTCATCTCCGGCTGACCGAATTATGTGGGTGAGCGCTGTGAGAGTTCCAGTACATCAAAGGAGGAAACTTCCAAAAAGACCACCCCCCACGCTTCCCCCACCCGCAACTCTTTAGACTTACAGCTCTAAGGCCTGCTCTCATCTGATTCCCCAAGCGCGCTAAACCTCCAGATCGATGCCGTATCGACCATCACGCAGTTGTTTGTGGATAAATTGTATTTATGAAACTGGGATCTGGAGGACTTACAAACTCTAAATAATTTGCCACATGAAGGGAACATGCAGTATGAACAATATTGGAAAAAGAATTATGACACCGCCATTGAGTTTATTTTATGTGAGGCGCTAAATTAGAGTTTGCACAATATGAAAAAGACCACGATAGAACAGTTGACAAAAAGCCTATCTAGATCTAGTTGTTGTGCCAAAGCTGTAAAAAAGGCAAATAGGATGCAGGCGTATGTTGGAAAAAGTATTGATTGCACATCAAAGGTGGTAATATAAATGTTATAAAATGCCTTCATCATACCACATTTAGACTACTGTGTCCAAGGTCTGGCTCCCCACCCTTTAAGAAGGACAAAAAACTCTGCAATAAGACTGGTTCCAGTTATCAGACAGAGGTTGTGAAGAGAAATTCAAGATACTTAATCTCTTTAGCCTCAGCAAATGGAGACAGGGGGAATTTGATTGAGGATTTACATTTTTAAAAGGGATTAATAAAGTGAACTACAGAGGCTATTTCAAGCCCTGTCAGCAAAACAAGAGGACACAGGTGAAAATGAGATAAAGGTAAATTTAATATTAACATTAGGAAGTATTTTTCAAGAGTTATAAATGCCAGTAATTTGCCAGGATTCTTGGAAGCAGAGTGCTCAAGAGTGTTCAAGACCAGGATTAACATAGACACAGTCTAGACTCTAAACAGAATGACAAGCCTGGCTGGACTTGAATGGCCTGTTCTCATTAACTTGTTTTTATTTATGAATTGAGTCAAATATTTTCAGCTTGTCCCACGCTTATTAAGAGCACCACCACATCACTACCTCAATGTGAAGTCAGTCTCAATAACAGCTGAGCTGATGAAATCTCAGACTCATTTCCATTCTGCTGGCCTGATAATGGCCTTCATCTTTCTGTCATGTTGCATTTTGTGGTCTCCTCTAACTGCATGTTGCTGGAAACAAGATAAAGGGTTTAGTGGTGATTCTACATTGTATTCAGTGTCTGTTAACACATATTTGGTACTCAAGATCAGATTTAGATTGTGTATAAACAGCTGGAGAGACTGTCTACTTATCACCGTCTGGCTGATAGCCTGTAGGGGGCGCTACCTCTGCCATGAGTCACATCATCCGGGGAAACAGTCACATTAAAGTCAAAAAACTTTATACTTAGTCCTTGTCATTATTGACGTGAAAACCGTAAAAAAACAGCTTTACATAGTTTCAATCTCTTGTTTGGTTTTAGAAACCCCTTGAAATGTTTGAATCCCCTTGTCCATCCTGATGTTCTGTTTAAAGCCCTTTGAATCTTTAACTCTGGAGTTACTTGAGTTAAAATAAGCTCAACTAGAAGAAGTCCAGAATGGGGCAAATCAAAGACATAAAAGGTGTTCTGTATGAAAGGTGCAGTATTCTGTATGAAAGGTTCAGTATTCTGTATGAAAGGTGCAGTATGCTCTAGGAGAGGTGCCTTCACCTCTCTGCCGTTTAAAACTATACCATACTATGCTTCTCCTTCTGCAGGTTGCCATTCGAGCAGGATGTTGACCATGGGAACACCTCTCTCCTTGGAGACTGTGATGGTAAGAGATACTCACCTCACTAGTTACATATGCCCTGTTAACTGCACATACCATGCATATGACTGTACATACTACAATACATCGGCTTGACCTCCTTGTGTATTACAGTAATGACTCTGAATTTAACACAGCATTGGATGTGCTGTCTGTATTATAGACTGAGTATGTTGAAGCCAGCTGATTACTTCTTACATACTGGAAGCAGTTTTCAAACCCAAGAATGGAGACAAAAGATATCAAAAAGATACATTTGTCATAAATAAGACAAGATAAAAGAAGCAGGCACAAGTAAAATGGATAAAGTGGTTAGAACAAGGACTGAGATGCTTTGAAAATGAGGAGTACAGAATTACCACAAAAATCAGTCTGATCTGCTTTTGC
Organism: Megalops atlanticus; assembly: GCA_019176425.1. Classification (NCBI taxonomy): domain Eukaryota; kingdom Metazoa; phylum Chordata; class Actinopteri; order Elopiformes; family Megalopidae; genus Megalops; species Megalops atlanticus. Next base: position 10,835,329 of record CM032896.1, read on the forward strand.
TATCCTCCTCTCAAAACCTTCCACTCTCATTTATACCACATGGCCTTAATTAGAATCAGTGGCCAATCAATCAAACAACAGCCCCAAGTCTGCAGAGACACGCATTATCGTGCACACATTGACAAAGGTGAAACTGATGAGAAAACATTTGCTGTTGTATGGTTTGTAAAATTACATGAACACACAGGGTCCTCACATTACATATCCACAGTCTATAATAAATTAATTCATATAGAAAAAAATGCTGTTGAAGATTGCATTCTCACACTGAGTCATCCAGTTGCATTCATGCATGAAGTTATTTTTGGACATACTGATTCATTTACAGCTTTACCAAAATGCTTGTGAAATTCAGACTCATAAAACCACAGATGATATGGAATGGTGTTTATATTACAAGATGCTACAACTGAATATCAGACATTTTGTGATTGTGTAGGCATGACTCAGTGAGATGTTTAGCTGAGGACAGCAAGGACATATTCAGTGATCAGCGCTCGTGAGTGTCACGGCTTTATCTGCAAACTGAGGGAATTGCTTGTGTGGGTCCATGCATCTCTATATGAGCAGACTACCCCTTCATCCACTTTCTTCTTCACTGGTGCGAACCTTTGGCGCGACAGAGGCCTGTGCTGTCAGACACCCCCCCCCAACCAAAGTGTACCCCTCTTATTCTGTGTAATGGTGTAATATGCTTCAGGACTGCCGCAGATGGAAGCAATTATGATTGGGTGGAAATACGTCCAGAAACAAAAATGCCGTGTTTGGACTGGGACGTGTTACAAACACATTAAGGTGCACAAGCACATCAAGAAGAGAAAGCCCATCATCAAATTTTTCACATTTGTAGCCGCTAACTGCAGTGCATGATCTTGATGCCTCTGTGGGGAGAAATTGTAAAATAAACACTTTCAGTTCCCTCACAATTGCTGGCTGTAAGGCCTCCACCAGGGCGTCTGCTTGAAGTTAGCATGCTGAGAGGGACACAGCAAAGCCTTTAAGGAATATGATTTTTTTGCCGTTGAGCAGAGTGGTGTGAAACTGCCTCGTCTCAAAGGCAGGTGTTCGGTTCCAGGCCTAATAGACTGTCTTCAATGCCGCTCCTGGTCACAGACCCTGAGGGAGAATAACCTCCTTGCAGTCAGTCCTTCATTCACACTTTCAGGCTGGCGGGTGGAAAGGCAAACCGGTCCAGTGGGAAGTGAGGTGGTTCATCTGCGGTCGGTCCTCATGCAGAGGTCCTGGAATGCATGTGGGGGAAATTTGTAGACGAGGGGACGGGGCAGCTCTCTGTGGGCATGAGGAGGAGGAGGGTGTGGCGTGTGCCCATATGCTGGAGGTGGAGGAGTCCGTCCTGGAAGGCCTGTTGGTGCTGATTCCCCAGAGTGGCCGTCCACGTGCTGCAGCAATGAGGGAAAACCCAGTGACCCTCGGGGGCTGAGCTGAAGATGCAGCTACATTTATCACTTCAGCGATGGCAGGAAATTTACTGAAAGAGTCTGTCAGAGAGGATGGCTTTCATGTGGAAGAACACTGCGTGATGGCTACACAGAAAGCACTTCTGCTGACAGGAAATTACGGTTACAAAGGAAATTAGGGTTAGCATGTATCGGTCTACAGGAGTGTGTTTCCAGAGATCAGTGGTCCTGCATCCAGTGAGAATATGGAATGGAATCTGTGTTTATCGTTATGTTTCATGGCACTGGGATGTCTCCACTGCCTTTCACCGGTTGGATATTTTTGCAGGTTTAATGACTTGTTCAAGGGTGAAGCAACACTGCCTCATCCAGGATTCGACCCTGAAACCCTCTGGTAAAGTCACATTTCCTGATTCCCCTTTCCTCCCCCCCTGCTGCTCTAAGCATTAAAGCATAGGAATTACACGAATCAGAGATTATTTCTTCGGCTGGGCGTCATGTTTCCCGCGCGGCGCTGACGCATGGGCTTTAAGCACCCTGCATGCGACAGGGATTACGCGCTCAGTAGGTTGTGAGATTGTGGGATGAGCCTCCTCCATCCCAAGTACATCCTTAGGCTGATAGTGTATGGAGCAGAGCATATTCCCCAAGCATGTATTCATTTTTTTATGTGCAAATGCATGTTTCCCTACCTCTCCCCAGCTGGGTCCATATAGCCTCAGTCATCGCTCCTACCCCAGGAACTGGGACAGAATGCATATTTCCTTTGACATATTGCTTTATGGAAAGCAATTTATTTCACACACAATCTAAGAGGTGTCCCTCCTTCCAGCTGTAGAATTAGCTGGGTTTGATGTCGCTGAAACCGCTCAACACCTTATCTCAGCCGTAGGGACCAGCTGATATGACCGCAAAAGCGTTGTGGTGGAATTGGTACCTTGGAGAATATTTGGTTTGCAAATTGAGTATGTAAATAGGTGAATGTATACAGAATGTAAATGCACTCATAACCCACAGATTACTGCCCGTCACTACACGCCGGTGAGCTCCACACATACCGTTGTATCACTACGCATTAGCAAGCGCCACACATACCGCTATCAGGACGAATACTGTATACCTCACACCTCATACCTTCCACTGCTGTGAAAACAGCTACCCTGCATTTACCTCCACAATTATAGACCCTTCAGTGTTTTTTCCCAGAGATGCTGACGTGACCCATGTCTCGCTGATTGTATTGATTGTTGGGCGCCCTCTGATTTAGCTCAGGTGTGGTGGTACCTGGAATGACATTCTGCAGAGTGCACTGGTCATTTGCACTGGTCCCGAACAGACAGACTCAACAGACAGAGTCTTTTTTCAGTTTTTCAACTTACAGCCACATATACAAATGCTCACGTGCGTGCACGAACACACACACACGCACACGCATGCATGCAAATACACACACACCCACACACACACACACACACACACACCCACACACACACACACACACACACACACACACACACACACGCACACACACACACGCACACATACGCACACACATGCACACACGCATGCGTGCACACACATACAAAGGACAACACAAGGACATCATTACTGCATCGCCCATTCCCTAGTACTGGAGGCTTTGTGCGTTTGTGTGTGTTTTGTAGGAACAGCATTAGATGTAGTTTTTTATTTTGGATGTGGGACCACATTAAATTCCAGGTATAGCCAAGGCACCCTGCTGTAGTATCCCTTAATTTCACCATGTCTCCAGCTATAACATACCCCGCTCTCTTGATGTGCTGTTTGCTCTGAGGCAAACATTTTTTCCCAGTGACCAGTGCACTGGGTTTGTGATCATGGCAAAGCAGATCCATATGCCGGCAGTGTTTTAATGAAGAGAAACTTCAATAAAAAAACCTTGGCGTAATGGCTTTTCATTACGGGGCAGCGAAACGGGGGATGTCAGGGGGAGGAGAGAGAGATAGAAGGATCAGGGAGAGGGGAAGAGGGGCTGGAAGATATCCGGAGGGATGGAGCGGGAGTGAGAGATTAGAGGACCCTTTACAGGGTGAGAGGAGAAGTGGTCAGGGAGGCAGAGAGATACAGAGAGAGATAATAGGGGAGAGAGATTCAATCTAACAAAGGAAATGAAAGGCATGTGTCCACAGTTTGGGATTCTCTCCAAAATATGCCCCGCTTCCCTCTCACCTGCTCTGATAGCTACCTGTACACCCCCCTCCCCTCCATGAAAAAGTTCTCCTCATATTGGCACTACAAACCCATGGCACATTCACTGCTGTTGAAGTCGTTTCCAATAAAGGACAAACAACTGAGCAGGGGAGGATGGGGGCTATGCAGGCCCTGTGTCTATCTTTCCCTCCTCTCTCTTTTTCTCTCACCCTCCCCCCTTTGTCTTTCCCCCATCTTTTTCTCTCTCCTCCATCCCTCTTTATCTCCATCATGTCTAATAGATGGTCCTCGCAGGCCATAGTTACTTATATAATACTGTACCTCAATTTCATCACAATGAGTCCAAGTACATAAGAGCCAGACTGCTTGCAGAATGACCTGACTGGGTAGGTTAGTCTGAAAGAGTTTATTAATGTTTCAGTTTTGCTCATCTAATTATTCTGGTTGATGTACACCACACTTTACACAGCATCTGTTTGTATAGCCAGTCATTTTAGGGGAGCAATTGAGGTAAAGTCCCAGTTGAGGTAGCTTGCTCAAGCTCTCAACAGCAGGTCCCTGTTTGGAATTTAAACCTCCTAATATTCTGGGGAAATATCCAGTTCCCTACCTGGTGTTTCACACCATCATCTTCCTCGCTTTTATTTACCATAACCATTTTTAGCTGTTTGCCCCTCTTTCCCGGTGTGGTCCTCCTTACCTGTACTTACAGGACTGACTGCACCGCTACAGCCAAGGGTTAATGAACACAGAGTTGATTCATTATTTTATTCCTTTGCACATATGGCATATTTACAGTACACACCTGCAGAAAGCTCAGCACTGACAGAGATCACTGTAACACACAGCACTAACAAACAGAACACTGATACTCACAGTACTGACAATAGATCACTGATACACAGCACTGATGAGCAGACAATTCACTGAAACATACAGCAATGATAGCTATCACTGATACACACAGCACTGACAGAGATCACTGACAGACTGTGCACTGATGGGCAGGCCACTGAGAGTGCATGTTGTTAAAAGCAGCTTATTTTCTTTTTACTGGCTGCATTTTGTGGCTTTGCCAGCTGTTGCACCACAGCAAATTAACTGCTCATCAAAATGCTTTCATTGGCTGAAGGTAAACCGTCAGATTGTTTAAAGTCCGACATAAAAACGGACAGATGTTGTGAAATCTGATTCTGTATCTCACATTAAGCCGAGCAAAACACATCCATGTGCGTACATGCTCTGCGCGATGGCAGCCGATCAGAGCAAGTGCTCGGAAGAATGCAGAGTTAAACCAATCAGTGACTTCACCCGCTTGCTCGGGATCCAAGAGTGATGTTTGTGCTGTGGCGGCTCTCGCATGAACGATACGGTGAAAACAAGCACATTAAACTGTGGGCGCTGTTGACACAGGCTGTGAATTAAAGAAGTAAACATTGGAAAGAAGACAGAAAACACTGCCGTCCTGTGTAGGCGTGTCCTATAAACAATGACAACAATGCCGTTTATCGCTTCGCCACAGAGCTCGGTGTCACCGTGAATCATAAAAGCAATTCAGAGTAAATGTAAGTATTCTCATTGCTTTACATGTTTTTAGACATAATTTTTATGACAACATATTTCAGTTTCATTTTTTGTATAGGCAACAAATTCAATGAATGTTGCTTTATCGTAGCAGACACTCTTATCCAGAGTGACTTGTTATCCATTCATACAGATGTATATTTATTGAGGCAATTCAGCTTAAGAAACCTTCCCCAAGGGTATAACATAATTGGTTCAACTGGGAATTGGACTGGAAGCCTCTAGATTACGAGCCCTGCTCCTTACCACTACAGTTGTATCAGAGACCAAAGAGAGAGAAGCTGTCACTCATGAATGAAGTCCATTTGCACACAGCATCTGGTAAAAAAAGTACAGTTTCAACAGAAGAGTTGTCCCACGTGAAATAAAACCACACCTGCTTCTCTCCAAAGTACCTAACTGTGATATGACACATTAACCTGGGTCCCAGCACCTCACACCTGTTTGAAGAATGTGTCTGTATTTTATTGTATTTTCCCCCCAACAAATAAACAAACAAAATGTCTGTGATGGAATGCTCCTCGATTAGATGAAAGGACATATGAGAGACAAGCTCTGCTGCAGTAAAATGTTTATTGTTTCAGCCATTGTGGCCAAACCTTCCTTTGGTCCATGTGCTGTTTCTGGGGTATTTCTCCAGATTGGGGTAATGTCTTTTTGATACTGGTCCTGTGTTGCAGGAAGAGGCAGTCTTCTGTTGTGGGGATGTCTCTCGTTTTAAATGCTAATTTAGGTCTCTGTTCAATCAAACTACAAAGCACCAGCTCCTTAACTTTGAAAAGAAAGTTTGAACATGTATAACCTTTTTTCCTTTTATACTCAAATTTATGACCCAGGTGGTCACAGAAATTAACAGTAATTTTTTTAAGAAACAACGAAAAAAACAACATCTGCTTATAATTACCGCCCAAGGTTTTTAATGATGAGATCAGTTTTCTTTCCAACAAAACTATTTCCATCTCCTTTTACTTCGAAAAACCCCATACATCATATATGAACTGTAAATGAACTATGCATTTCAGTGATTTCAAAAGCAGGCAGCTGAAGCGCTTTCCTGTGGTGTGCATTGAGAAGATATTCTCTTTCAGGAACACAGTTATTACACTAATTGAAACTTTAGGAGGAAATGGCAACCACTTTGGATAATGAGCGCAATTAGCCATTGTACCAACAGCACACCTCACAAGAGCTGAATCCCCCAGAGTCAACATAGATGAGTCTGTGCTCAGAGAGTGAACATAGGCGAGTCAGTGCTCAAAGAATCAGCACAGATGAGTCAGTACTCAGAGAATCGGCATAGGTGAGTCAGTATTCAGAGAATCAGCATAGATATGTCTCCCATTTCCCCCCAGGACTCCTGCAGCAGACCTTTGTGGAGGAGCCAGAGGGACTGGTGTCCATCAACCTGCTGGTGGTGTGCGCAGTTTCGGCCTTCGCCACCGGGGCGGTGCTGTCGGGGCTGGTGGTGTGCTGGATCATGGGACACAGGCACCGGCGGCGTGCGCGCGGAGGCGGGGTGGGGTCCGGCGGCCGGCGCAAAGCGGAGAAGGAGCAGAGCATGCTGGGACAGGGCGGGGGCGGCTCGGTGGTGAGCGTGTCCCGGCACAGCGGGAGTGACAGGCCCCGGTCGCAGGTGGACGCCCTGTTCGTCATGCCCAACGGCTGGAACAGCGCCGGGGATCTGCTGCCCACCCCAGAGCAGACCCCCCTGCAGCAGAAGCGTCCCCCACCCAGCATGCACCTCTCCGACTCCAGCTGGGACGGGAGCCACACCTACCTGACCTCCCTGGGCACGCCCTCCTCCTCCATGTACCTGAATTCCAAGCTGCTTCAGGGGGAAGGGGGGCGACGGGAGGAGCCGGTGGGCCCCCCCCAGGTGGGCGAGCGCCAGCCCTTTCTGGCTCTGGTCCGTCCCGGCCCCGCCCTGCGGAGCTCGGCGGGAGAGTACCACTACCCCGCCACGCCCCAGGACTCGCCTGACCGCAGGAGGGTCGTTTCGGCCCCCACCCCCAGCTGGACTACGGGGACCCCCTGCGCTGGGTTCACGAGGGCTTCAGTTTCCACAGCAACGCCCCCGCCCACCACGGGGGGCACCACTACCCAGCCGCCCCCCCCTCGCACCCCCAGTCCGGCCTGCCGCGGGCAGGGCTGCACGCCCACAGGGGCTTCGGCGACCTGGCCGACCTCGGACACCTCCTCAGCAGGGCTGCGGGAGAGCGGACTCCATCTGGCCAGTGAGGAGTCTGTTACCCCCTCAGCCAACACCCCCCCTCCACCCCGCAACGCCCATCTCAGCTGCACCCGGAAAAAACGCGCCAAACGCCCACCCCTGCTCCTGTCTGTCCTTCCTCACTGCCATCCAGCGCTCTGACATCCCTCTGAAAGGCCCGCCTCCCACTCCCAACTGAGGGACACCCTGCCCCCCGCTGTGTGTGTGTGCGTGTGTGTGTGCAGGGGGGGCATCATGAGACGAACTGAAGGGAAAAGGAGAGAGGTACAGGATGGATTGGGAGAACCTGGAGAACCAAGAGAACTGCTTCACTGATGGTTCTCAGCTGCTGCAGCTGCAAGACCCTGATTCTGCCATTTGGAAGCGAGATGTGTTTCTGGAGCATGCGGATGGGTATGCGGCTCTCTGATATTTATAAGCAGATTTAAAAAAAAACACATCTGGCCAGCATTCCATAGATAGCAGAAACGTCAGGGCAGATTGATTTCCACAGAATTACAGACCAGCAAGGACAACACACCTAACTCCCTGTCTCAGTGTGAAGGCAGCAGAACAGTTTGCCACAATGGCTGGAGTTTGTTAAAGGACGGCCGACAGCGCATTTCCCCCGGGGACTTTGAGGGGGAGTATCTCTGCAGCGCTTCATCCTTTTCTCCAGAATGAGGACAGGGAAACGTGAACGCACTCTGCCCCCCCCACCCTGGGTATCCCTGAACTGTTTTGGACAGCAGGGATCATTTCAGATGAAGCGGGGGAGCATAACAGCATGAGCCGGCCAGGGGTGTGATGTGAGACACAGTCCCGCACGCACACTCAAACTCACACTCACACACACACGCACACATTCACACACACTCACTCACACATGCGCACATTCACACATTCACACACACACTCACACACACATGCACACACACACACACACACACACACACACACACACACGCACCCACTCTCACTCATACACACACACTCACTCACACACGCACACACACACACACGCTTACACACATATACAAACGCTCAGACACACACACATTCAAGATTGAGATCCATAGGACTCTACAAAAGACCTGAAGAAACTTGAAGCAAACAGCAGAGTAGAAACAAGAGACTTGTGGCTGCGGACCTGCCATTACAGGGGCTTCAGGTAACCATGTTCAGACACACTGAAGTCACAAGAAAGGCAGAGAGCTTTCACTTCATTTGCATTTTTCTGATCAGACGCGTTTTTAAAAGGAAACTCTGACTGGCACACATGCGCTGCCAAAACTGCTGCCTCTTCATCGCGGATATAAACAGCGTGGGAGGCATGGACAGGAGGAAGACGTCTCCATTTGAAATGTTTTACTGCTTATGACGTGTGGAACCCTTTCCACGCTGCCAATGATGTTTGCTTTTAAATTCTGCAAAAATAGTTTTTATGAACTTTATTGTGCCACTCACATATTTGTGCCCCTACCACCCACCTACCCGGCCACCCAGAAACAGGTGTGTCTCTATGGATATGGGGATGGCACTGTGTGCTGGACTGTCTCTCACACTGAAGATGTATTTTCCCCTCAGAGACAAACAGCCGTAGAGACGCATTCCTAAACTATCATGTAAAAAATGGAGCCTTCACATTTTTAAATTGTGTAACTTCACACACTGAAAATTCCTTTCCTCAGCCATCACCACACGTTTTGAACATGAGCACAAGCAGGGGTTTGTAAAGCTGTAGAGACAGTGTATTAGCCCGTACTGATTAATGTTGTCATTTTTCATTTGAATGGTAATATTTTGTTTGGGTTTGTGGTTATCCTGGCTCATCAATGGGAGAGTATGTTGGCAATGCTGTGAATGGGACCTGAGTGTTCACCCCTTTTGAAGAAAACCGGAAGGGGAAGATTGCAGGATCGACTCTCCACATGAATGCCACTTTTATACAGAGTCGAGTCTCCTGTTGCCTTGACGACCAGCTGCAGTTCTGCATGCATCACCAGAGACCGCCATGTTTGATGACAAAGGCCACTTCCCCGAGTTACACCGTTGCAGTCCTTAGATGTACTTAAAGTGTGAGAGAACTACATGGTGTGGTCACTGTGTGTACAACAGAATGTGTGTTTTTGTACATACCAGCCTGGGTACGCTCATTCACACACTCTTACACTGAGACATTCTCACACTCATACTCACTCACACATCCACACACCCACACACACATATTCTCACACAAACAAACACACACACACACACACACAGACACACATACACACATCCTTACACTCACACAGATACACAAATTCTCACACACTCCCACAGTCATACACACAACGCTTCAACAGCACACACAGTCCTTAGATTCACACACAGACACAGACATTCTCACACACTCTCACAGACACAGATACACACACACACACACACACACACACACATTGAGCTTGAGCAACACACACAGTCTTTGACTCTTTATCAGCCTGATCGTCAGTTGCCCAGGGGGCTCAGCTCTCTGTCATGTTCTGTCTCAGCTTCAATAAACAAACCATCAAGACATTGCCAAATTGGCGCTGTGTTTCCATTTTTTCTTTTGTTTTTGTTTTATCCCCAAAGAATCTCCACCAGAGACAATTACTTTTTGCTGCAAAAAATCTCTGAGACAGCAATGCCATGAAGTCGCCAACGATATCATAATTTCTTTATCACAGTTTTTCTCAATTGTTTACACACATTTCTTGAATAACTAGAAACAACTAGCATTAGGATTTATGTGTTTTATGGCCTGAGTATTATTATTTATGATCGCCATACATTTTCAATTCCAAAATGAACATAAATACCACTGGAACATATCATGAAAATATTTTTTTTCCAAATCATTTTTTTCAGACACAGGAAAGACTGGACCGCAAACAGAGCCAAATGTTTTGTTTTTCATTCTTTCCATTCATCTTCAGGATGCGTCCAATGGTAGAGATGCAGCATTTTTGTAGAAAACTATATCATTGTACCAGCAGGTGGTGCTGTGGTCACAAAGATATCACTCTAAGTAATCCACTGCGATGTGGACATCCCCGTTGGTAAGGACCACTGCTTTCTGACACGGCCCTGTATTGTAGCATTATAATCCAAGAGGAAAAAATTCATATTTTTGGACTCAGATTTGCTTTCAACTTTCATAGTCCTTTTAACTCTCTTGTATTTACATGCCAAAAAAATCCCAAGTTTTAGTGGCACTTTCATTTAACAAACACTTTACACCACTAAGAGATATGTGGTTTGATTTTCTAGTGATGTGCTGATTGCATCATTACCATGAGACTAATCTGAACCAATCAAAGCTCTTTGGTCTGAAGCTCAGTGATTTACCTTGAATGAACTCATTAGCCTAAACAGTTACAGGTGGATTGTGTGTGTTGAGAAGATGTTGCCTGTCATGTTCAGGTAGAACAAAAACGTGATGATCAGCTTTGGTTGTCTTCACAGAATAAGAAGAAGCTTGTCAATAGGAAAGGCATTTAAATTATTATGTCAATATGTCTGCTTAGGTAAAATGGAAGGTAACATGCAGCGATGGGGAAGGTGGAGCTCCATGAAAGGGTGCTCATGCTTTTAAACACTAGAAAGCCCTTCTGATAATTATGTGATCACTTAGTCTAGCTCTAAATACATTGACTTACCTTAATTAATTCAATGAACTGCTGTGAGAGAAAAATCCTAACATGTTGGAAGAAAAGAGTGGAACACACCAGCTATCTTTGACAAACAAGTTTTGTCTTTTCTCTGAATTTTGTATAAGTTCTTTTGCTTCATGTTCTCTGTAACTCTTGGATGCTGTCTTAGTTACACATAGACATGTATATAATTTAATTATATTTGTAACAGCTGAACCCAAAGGTTATGGTTGTGGTGGGGTTGGAGAGTGATTTTCTTGAACCCTACAATGGTACGATATTACATGTCAGTTGCTTGCTTACATGAGCCAATCAAAAGACGTTGTTCTCCATAGAAAAACTGATCGTTTAAAAGCGGGTCACTGAAAGATACTGGCTCTACCCGTTTTGGGGTTGCTGAGGCCTCAAACTCCTGTCACAAATCATTGCCATGTTCATGAGTTATTGAATTATGAATCTACGAATATATCTTAAACCTGCCGTCCATTTCACTAGAACATGCTTTTGACAGAGAGCATTTCAACACAAAAGGCTGTCGGTTCCTAAAGTCCCGAGCAAGCTAGTTCTTTCAACTATTAAAAAACCATCTCTTTTAACTTCTCAGATAAACCGCTTTTAGGGAAACTTTTTTTGGGGTAAAAAAAATAGCCTGTATTCCAGAGTGACCAGTTGAAGGCAGTATTAACGATTCAAAGGTAGTCATATAATGTGACGATATGGCCCCCGCGCTAAGCATGAAATTTGTCTCTTTGCTGCAAAATGGCATATAGTTCACACTACATCGCAATATTACAAACACACGTACACATCTGAAATTAACCATGAGAATAGATTTATTTCAAACAATGTACAGAAAAGGGTTTTCTGTATAGCGGTTGAGTTCAGTAGAAGCAGTTGCCACAGACGTCACTGTACAGATTTGAGCAAGTCTAAATACGATAACTTTGGAGAAACCGATCCATCTTTTTCAGATAAATTTAATACATATGTATTTTTAGCATTTCTTGACACAACAGCTGTCTATAAATTCATTCCTGGAGGATGCGTGTATGATGGATTTTGTTGCAGCTGGTTTTACAATGTCTTATAAAAATGTCTTTACATGTCTTTAGCCACAAATAAGACCTTCCACAGGCAGATCTCTTCTGGAAAAATTCAACAATTATTTTAGGCACATACGCGGAAAGGAGTTGTTAACAAAACTCAAACCACATGAATCGCCTTCATGAACATTGTACAAATAATAGATTAGACGTTTATATTTTAATATTTCAGTCATATGAATTCTTCCTCTTTGTGTCAGTCAGCGTGTCACCGTGTGCTATTCACAATTTTTTTTTACATTAAAAACACAATTAATGAATCCTTTATTCTTTGGGTTTCTCCTCATGTACTGTCTTCGGTATTTGAATCAGTGTGAATTATCTTCACTAAAAAATAGTATCCTACAGCATCTAGGCAGCAGTTTGTTGTTGCGATCCACTCTGACACAACCACAACGTTATGCACTAAATTATAATAGGCGCAGTTAGGGCTATAACTTGATTGAGTAGCAACAACGAACTTGGTAAGTAATGCAACATGGAAGGGAGTGAAGCAAACGATGAACACGGTTAGATTTGCAGCGATGACAGTGACACTTTTTAAGTTTTCTTTGAAAGTGCTTCCATTCTTGCGCTTTAACAAGATGAAGATCGTTTGACTTGAGCAAAACAGTATCGTGCAACATGGAAGACAAAATCCCACTATTAATAGAACTAAAACGAACTTATAGGGCAAGGGATCGGGTTTTCTTTCAAAACACGACTGCAGGTTTTTCGGAAGGTTTGCCTCCTGAAATATAGTGCATATCGTGACAACTGACCCCCATATGATCAGGCACACCGCGAGGGCCACGCGTTTCCTGGAAGCCGCCTCTCTGGTTTCGAAAGGGAGCTTCACCACGATGAAGCGCTGGACGCTGATGCCCGTGACCGTGAAGATGCTCGCGTATATGTTCGAGTAGTGGACGGAGATGAGAAACGTGCAGAAACCTGACACTTCCAGCCCAGAGAAAACATAATGTATTCGGAGGGGAAGGAAGGCAAGGAGTGCGCAGTGGGCGACGGCCAGGTTGACCATGTAGACGTGAGTGTCCGTCCAGCTGGCTCTCTTCATAAGGAATACACACAGGGCCCAGGAGTTGAGTATCAGGCCCAACACAAACACGGGGATGTAGGCGACCTTCTCGAAAACTCTCACCTCGTCGACTACAGTTAGATTGCAAACATAGGTCAGGTTCGACGTCATTGTCTGTGGACAGAAGTCAAGAAAACGATCAACCAATTTGATTTCTAAATGTTTATACATACACATATTAACGATGGGATAATACATGCTTTATTCATCTTGTGATACTAATTCGAGTGAAATGTGAAATTTGCAGAAAATATGTTATAAGAATTGCTCAAAAACCATTGTCATTACTGTAAATAATTAAAATTAATATGTCACAAACGAAAATACAATAAGCTTTGTGTAGACTAACGTAAATGTTTCTTTAATTTATTCTAGCCATTGCCAAACTCGTTATGGAGGAAAAAAACAAATATGACACCTAGTGTAAATGTAGCAAGTTGTTTACAAAGTAAACAAATTAGTAATCACTAGTAAACAAATGTAGGCCTAACACTTGACGAGGCCTAGCAGCCATGCATTGTGGTGAGAGACCTGATCTGGTCATTTAAATCCTTGCTTTCCTTTTTTGCTTTGACTTGATTTCTTTTTTTTTTGCTTGAGTGAAATGTCTTTGCACCAGATGGCAATATGTGGTATAGAGCTTCTTAGTGCCCCCAGGTGGCTGAGTTGGTAAAATCACGTATTATGTGAGTACTCGAGACATCGCGACTGCGAGATGACGATGTGTATGTAAATCCTGGTGTTCGACAGGTGATCGATTGCCTCTATGCCCTGTTCCAAACAGCGTGCTGAAAACATGACTTCACTAGAATATAGAAAACACTAGAATATAGGATTTATAGTATTATACACAAAGCTCCTAGATAAAAAAAAGTTCATGGGCTGCACTTGCTGTTGATCACTATTGAAAAGAGCTCTGACAGCTTTACACCGGTGTGCAAAACGTGATGTATGTGGGCTTACCTACACGGAAACGGTAAATTTACTTTGCCGATAATGAAAATCCGAAATATCAACTAGCAGATAGCTTCTGTTTGCCTTTCCCTGCACTTTTGGGTCAAACTATATTAAAAAGAGATCGACTTTTAACTGATAAATGTTTGCAGAGTAGAGGACTTGCTGCAAAAAGTAAGTTTTGTGATGTGGGTTTGAATTGAAGGTTACAGGAAGTGGAAAGTGTGACAGACTGTTCACCCATGTGCATTCCACACATACATAATGATTGCTATAAATTGTGTGGGGTTTTTTTTTTTTTTGAGTTTTCTTATCGTTATTTTCTTCCACTTTGAACCTTTTGTGTGGTTGTACGGCAAATGTCGGGGTTATACGTCACGTTTCTTTTTTCATGTGCAAGAGTCTGACATCTGACTATTCCGCTGAAGATTAATAGTGTTCCTGTTCTTCAATCTGAAGCATTTCCAGGCCTTAATACTGTGTTGTATAGTGTATATTGTATATATGTGTAATATATACTAAATTTTTTTTAAATGGCAGGAGCAGGGAGCCTTTAAAGTCGTAAATAACGTTCATTAAGCTCCATTTGCCTTTTTGTGTGATTTCATTTTTAGGGACATTTTTTCCATTGCTGTAGATATAGTATACAATATTGCATATTAAATGTAAACACTTCAGTGGTTTTTTGTGTCTCACATTGTGTTTCTGTTTTGATCATACCTAGTAACTGTGAATGGTTGTGAGGTTATACATGGGCTTTGGACCCCTATGGATTCATTTTTGATTTTATGTTTTTAGTTTTTTTTCTTTGCCTCAGAATTATTCAGATGCCTCAATGTTTTGAGTTAGTTAGTCATTGAATGGCTTGTTTGATTAAGCAGACAACATTGATGGGTTGGTTTTGAAAGGAGAATTTAAATGTTGTCGCTCAGCAGACAGTCTTATCCAGAGCGAGAGTACAAAAGTGCAGCTAATAGGAAGATCGCACAAGTAAGGTGTAGATTTTAGTTTTGGCTGAGTGGGGGAGACAGGCAGCCTGAAGAGTTGGCCATTCAGTCTGGGATGGAAGATGACCAGCGACTCTGTCGTCCTGACCACTACCATCAAGGGGTGAAACCCATTCCCCCAAACCGGAGGGAAGAACATAGAGTGTGTGATCTGTAGGTATCGTGTGGCACTGTAGGTAAAACCATATTCTATGACTGGATACTGTGGTTACATTTTCATTGGAGAAAGTCTGTGCATTAGTCAAAGTCCTTACGAGAACGTGCCTCTAGTTCCTCTTTGGCTGCTATGTCAGACGGTGTCAGATTCAAGCAGTCATTGTTCACAGTGTGATAAATAAGTGGCAGCCACAGTGTGGATAAACGGATGTGAAAGCAGATGCTATGCTTTCACACTCATATATCTCATACTGCCTGTTTCTCTGTCCAAAAACAAATTCTCTTTCAACAAGCTCAATTCCCCTCCCCTTTGGGTCACACATTTAAGCAAATGATAACAAAGTTACATTTAAGTTGTCTTACATTTTAAAAAGAAGTATCATTTTCAATTACACATTTGGTTCATTACATCTCAGCAGTCCGTAAGTCTTTAAATACAAGCATAAAGGCATCTGTCCTTATAATGGGGCTACATGTCAATGCTGGGGCGAGAGATACTTTTAGTTACTTACACAGCATTGAGGTTGGCGGTTGAGAATGAGCAGAACTGAAAGATGCTGTTTGGATTAAAAAAAAATGTTGTTAATACTTAATATAATGTTTTTGTCAATGGAGAAATAAGAGCATTTAATGGTCTGCAAACGCTCTGGACCAACAAAGCGTTAGGTTTGATTTGCAGCAGTAAAATTGCTGATATTTGTCTGATTTAGACAAGGAGCTTTTTCATATCACAGAGTCAGTTGGCTGAAATTAGGCTGGCTGTTGATTGCAGTTGTTGTAATCTCACATCCACATGGGTCACAACTCACAGCATGTTTACGAAGGTGAGTATTTGAATAACTCTTATTCATGAAAATTAGCTACTAATGCAAACAGTGATAATATATAATGTAATAATAACATAATAACAAATAGTACAAATGTGCTGAATTCATTTGGGAATTTCTGTTGCAACGTGTGGTCTTTGAAAAACAACATTGTTGTTTCTGTTATCTTGTATGGAAATATTAATTTAGAGACAGCTCTTACCGTGCAGTCAGTAGTCTTCAGCGTTCATTGGCCCTTTTCCACCACATGAAAGGTGCAGCTCATAACTGTGCTTTTTGAAAATGCATTTATGTATATGAATGAAGCGAGGCCAACACCCACGGCGGCGGCTTTCACGCATCCTCATTTTGCGTCAGACTAAGGCCAAACAAACGAACTATTTCAGCACACAGCGCAAGGAGTACGCTCACTAGATTGGACAAGATTTTGACTTTGATT
Source organism: Megalops atlanticus (assembly GCA_019176425.1). Classification (NCBI taxonomy): domain Eukaryota; kingdom Metazoa; phylum Chordata; class Actinopteri; order Elopiformes; family Megalopidae; genus Megalops; species Megalops atlanticus. The sequence continues at coordinate 10,851,968 of CM032896.1, forward strand.
AGTAGTAATACTAGATTTGAAAGGGAGATTTACAGCTATACATTTGCATTGCAAACAAGGTGAACAAGACACTTTACTTGCATTGAAATCCACAAACATGAATCCACATATAGACATACCCACTCACACTCACACGCCACATGTGCACACAGACACACACACACACACACATATATATATGTTTGTACGTTTTTCAGAAGCTTGCTCTTTCCTGTGGTTGAGGCTGAGAGGGACAAGCCAAAGCTGTCGTAGGGAAACGATGGTGTTTCCATGGCAACTGTGGTCTGTAGCGCTGTGGTACAGATGCAGCGCATGGTCTTCTGTCACGTACAGCGTGTGAAGACACGTGAGCAGCGGCACCAAGCGTAGCGAAGCAGGGGTGTGGCGTGGGCCGCACCGTGTCATCCAAAGTTTGTGTGGGAGGAAGCAGCATGTCTCATTTGTTTCTTATTTGCATTGCAAAGGTCTACCTTGCGCATCACTTCTCTTCTGTAAGGAATAGCAAAATGGGGGGCTGCTAGATTTCTGAAAATATAGGACAGATTTGATTTCAAATTATAATTTGTTTGATTGCAGTGTTTGTGTGCGTGCATGTGCGTTTGCATGTGCGTGTGTGTGTGTGCAGGCATAGCGTGTCTGTGTGCACAAGTGTGTGTATGCATGTGTGTGTGTGTGTGTGTGTGTGTGTGTGTGTGTGTGTGTGTGTGCACATATATGTATCTTGAAAGGCCTAAATATAAATCACAAACAAATTTTGCAAAACAAAGATCTCACTGTACAGCTACTCTCTCAATGATTAGCCATGTTTACAGTTTCATGTGTCACCTTTCAGACTAACCCATCCATGCTCCTTGCATTTACAGTAGTGGCAGAACTAAGTGTGTTAACTGTCTGTGTGGAGTGGGGTGGGGTGAGGTGGGGGTGCATTCTCTTCTGCCTGAAATTCCACACAGATTATTATTTCCTGTTCCTTTGTATTTTATGTTTTCAAGGACAGTCACCTATTTTTTAAACAAAGGCTTTTTTTTCTTTCATATGAAGGCTGACTATTTCCAGAACAGGGTGTCTTTGTTCAGCTTTGTTCAGTGTTGGTGTGGAAGCCACTAAGTCATCACGCAGATGAATGGTGGTGGGGGGTCAGGTGATTGAATGGTGGTGGGGGGTTAGGTGATTGAAGCAGAACATTGTTGAAATTGGAACATTAAATTGTCTCTCTCTGAAAAGACGTCTCTCTCTAAGAAGACACAGCCCCCAAAACCTTAACTGCCTTCTGCAAAAGGGGGGTAGACAGCTAAGCAGGGGGAAGCAATGGTTGAATAGAGTCCTGCTGCTATTGGCCTGTGAGGGTCATGTGACTGTGCCCATTTGGATTGGCAGTTTTGGCATCCACGTGGTAACTGAGTGAGTTTGACAAATCCAAAGATACTCTGTAAAGGTGCTTCACTTTATCAAAAGATAATGCACTTGTTGTAACGACAACTATAGCAACAAAAAATTAAAAATCCAATAGGCTGCTGTTACACCAGTGTTTTTGTTGGATGGCCAATAGCCAACAATTGATGACATTATTAGTGAAGCTGTCATCTGAAGAGTGGTGTTGGTACTTTCCTCAGATTCCTCAGTTGGGACAGGTGTTACTTGGTACTTTCCTCAGATAGCCAGTCTGAAGACACAGAGGTATGGCTACAGGCCATGGTGTGATATAAGGTAAAGGTTGGGGTTAGAGCTGCTGAATTATCCCTCTTGGTCTCATTTTCATTAAAAAAAAAATCCTCGCTGGGCTGTAGAAGAATGTCTTTACCACACAATTGTCAGTTTTGCCTCCTTGTGTCTTTGAAGAATGATCAGTCACTTCTGTGAGTTAATTCTGCCACATCTGATGCAGAATCACATGGTGTACGAAGCGCCTCTATAATGTCAGCAACTACAGCAGGCACTTCTGCAGGTCTGCTTGTCTCTGTTCTGCCTTCCAGCTCAGGACTTAATGACTTGTCTGGAGCCATTGACTGGATCCCGGTGTCCAACCAAGTGCTGTGTCTCAGGTCCTCAGGACCAGGAATGGACACTACAGGTGGACAGTCTTGAGATCCAGGTCATAGAAGCTGCAGCTAGGAGAGGGACAGACTTCCTGTTCATCTGGCCTGTAATGTGTCACACTGCAGTATGTATGTGAATCGCACACAAGTCTGTCTGTGTTTTACTTCTCAAAATAATTCATTTGGAGGTGCACACAGAGAAAGCAGCTTAAGGTCTATGGTGGACTAATGCCATCAGGTCCACTTTCCAACTCAGCCTGGAAATTAGGGAAAAATACTTGAAAAATTACTTCTGCTTTCAATTCCTTTTCAAACAATGGAAAATGTTAATGTTTAAAGGGTCATGAATAGATATTTTATGTATTTAATACATTCAATGGAGAATACTATACGAAACAATGAGCAGAGTTCAATAGGCAAAACATTCTACACCACAGAGGTGTTCTGCTATTAAGTTTAATGGGAGAAAGTTTTCATTATTAGGCTTTTAGCCTGTTTGTCACTTCCTGATTTGGGTAGTGCGTGTGTTGCTCCCGCTGAAGAGAAAGGCAGCTCTGACAAACATGCTGACAGGTTAGCCTAACCCACCACACCGCTAAATGAGAATGCAACTGTACTGCTGAGCTTGTTCACACACGCAGTGAGTGCCGTTTTCAGAGTTTCTAATCTTACCTTCATTGCAAGCCTTTAAAAGGATAGAGAAAACAGTCCTTTCCCCTACCAACTGCAGCATGCAGCAATGTTTAACTGCATGAAGCCTACAGTCACATCCACATGAAAGGAAAAGTCAACATTCAGAGTGTAAATACTAATGTACTAAAACATGCATATGCTGTTCAGTTGTGTTTTATGTTTAGTCGTGTGCTATGCATTTTGATTCTTTCTCAGCCTATTTTGTTACTTTCTGTGTCCGCTGAACTTACTGTACATTATATTTATTAATTCGGCAGATATGTTTATCTGAAGCATTTAATAAGGCGTTTATGGTGAGTAACATCAAGTGCATAAACAAGTGCAAAACAACTGAGTTGTTAGCGACGCAGTTGTGGTTGAGTGCTAATAATCAGCTAATACCACTGATCGCTAACAGACTCATTTTTTGCACCACAGCTGCGTGCATTATCCACGTGTTAGCAACTGATTTGCTTGTGAAAATGCATACAGGGGAGATGGAATTATGGAAGCTACTTTTTTTCTCTCCTAGTGCTTTAGTATGTTTTGTTTTGTTCATTTATGCCTTGACTATCCTCATTTTCAGTTAGCTTTCATCTTGAGGCATTTTTGATCTGTTTACCTGTGCATTATGTTTTAATCATTTAGCAGACCCTCATTTCTAGAACAAACTAAAAAGCGCATCTCATATAGTGGTATGAAAGACTACACATAGAGGACACTAGTGACTGCACACATCAGCTCTAAACAGCTCAGGGCAAAGCTAATACTCGCTGCTGTTTAAGCAGTGAATAAAACAACATGTGTGTAAGTCTGATATGCAGAGTGTGGGTCAAATTTAATACTTTTTTTCTTTTATCCATATGCAGTATCCAGTGGCAGCCTGACACAAGCTGTGTGTGGGACTCCCGGAGCAGCAGTGATGGTGGCGTGCGGATGATTATGTGTTAGTGTTTTATAAATGTAAGGGAAGGTACTTACTGGTGCAACCCATGGTGAGATTTAATCCTGAGGGATGCAGGATTACTCTCCTGTGTGGAGTGAGCTTAGTAATGCTCGGCTCACTCTAGAGACCTCAGATAACCCCAAATGCTGTCTGAGCTTTCCTTAAATAAGGCTTCATTCAATATTCTGTCCTTAATGTCAGGGTAGTATACGGTTGTACGTTTGCATTCCCCTGTGTGTGTGAGAGAGAGAGAGTGTGTCTGTGTGTGTTTATCTTTGAGTATATATTATCTATGAGGATACACACAAACACACCATCTGAATTCAGTATGTTCTCCATACACACATGCACACACACACACACTGCCACTGCTTCTTCCTCATTCCTCTGTACACACTGTGACCTGCCAAGCATCAGCTTTCATAACAGTTTCTCATATCATTGTTATGCTGATGACACTCAACTGTTCCTTTCTGTTTCACACATTTCATCTTGCCTTGCTGATCTCTCATTAAGGATGGCTAATTGTCATTACTGGAGCCTCAGTTTGGCCCAGACAGAGCTTCTGCAAATCCCAGCCAAGTCTTCTCCCTTCCAGGACCTGACAGTCGCTCTGTAAGATACCACAGTCTCAGTCTCCTAGACTGTCAAGAGCCTTAGAGTTAGATTTGACTGCGGACTGACATCGGTGGGCCGCATAGCATTAGTCAGTAAAGCCTACAGATTCTTCCTAAACAACGTCAGTACAATCTGCTCCTTCTTCAATGTTTACTCAGCTCAACTCCTGGTCCAAGCCCTTGTCCTCTCCCGCCTGGATTACTGTAACCCCCTCTTCACTGCCTTTGCTGGATGTGAGATCAAACACCTGCTACTCACCCATGTTTCCCCCATTCTGATCTCCCTACACTGGCTACTCTTGATTGCTCGTATCCATTTCAAAACATTAGTGTTAGCCGACTGGGTAGCACCGGGAACAGCTCCAAATTATTTTCAACGCATTATTTCTGCTTCTTATCGGATTGGATTTTCTGTATGCAACTCCTCCTATAGATTGTCAGCTACACCTATGAAACTTGGCCAATACCTTCAGCTAATATGGGATTGCGTTGTTTGTGCTTTTTGTGTCAATACCTAAAATATTTTTTGATATAGTTACAATTTCACATCAAAAATATCCCATTGATTAACATGGATAGAACATTCAGAATCTGAACGTTCTAACATGTGCTCTGTCATCACAATGGGCTTGCTACAGCAGCAAAGGAAACCTTGTAACCGCTAGCTACTACCATGCTAGGCATTTTCAAGCCAACTTTTTTTCTTCTTGTCACTATTAATATATCTGATTTTCTGTACATAACTCATACAGATTTTCAGCGATACTTATCAAACATGGCCAATATCTTAAGCTAGTGCAGGATTGCTTGTGCTTTTTTATGTCAATTCTTCATATATTTTTAAATATTTTACATCAAAAAACTTCCTATTGATTAACATGGATAAGAATCTGAGCATGATGATCAGAATCTGAGCATTTTAACATGTGCAGCTGTTGCCACAATTGGTGTGCTACAGTGGCTACAGTTACAGCCCGTTCCTTGATCAAAGCTTGTAAGTACTAGCTACTACCATGGTAGGCTTGTTCAGGCCAACTTAAAGTTTGTCCTTAAACTTTCCTTTGTAATTATTTCATGTTACTTTTTACACATTTATGCATTTATTTATTTTGTTTATGTACATGAAAACAGTCACCTGGTCTTACTGAATGATTTTTGTAAGTTAAAGGGGTCTAAAGGGGCTTCTGTAGTGTAGCTGTGGTGCTGTTTGTGTGTTAATGTGTCTGATTATGTTGGTACATACACGTGTGTGTGTGTGTGTGTTAGACTGTAATGGTCCCCATGGTTCAATAACATGCTAGGTCTCTCCAAGTGCAGAGCAGTAATTAGGTCACCCCCTCTCTGTTTCCCTCGGTTTGAGTTTCTGGTCCCTGCTTCCTCCATCCAGTATGTTCTCCATACACCACACACACACACACACACACACACACACACACACACACATACACACTCAAAGACCTGGAATTACACCACTGTCTCAGAGTTCATTTTTAATCAGTGCCCCATCAGCATTAGGCTAACTGTATTTAATTTATCTGTAAAAAATACTTTTTTCCAAGTCAAAGTTGATTGTATGCTGTTAACTATAAAAGTTCTGCACAATGAAGAAAATATTGTGTTGTATATACATACATAATTAAATGCATAAAATGTGATTTTATGAGTGTTTTTTCCATGCCACCTCATAAGACTTTGTATTTCACTTTTTTGACAAAATATGTATTTCACGGTTTACGAACCCCAAGAAATGGACGCATGAGGTAATTGAATTCCCGTTTCCTGTATATTTCTTTACCAGTGAAAATGAATTATTACATAATTGTTACATAATCTGCACCCATTTTTTCTTTGTCACGAAACATTTAGAACAAGGGACTTAAGATTTCAGGAAGTTATCATTATTTTTTTAAAAATGCGGATTAAAAAGAAATTTTGTGTTTCGCTCTGTCCTCGCTCAACATGCCCGTATTTGTCTTATAAACCTGCCTGTTGCAGCGATAATTAAAAGACCTTATCTCAGTATATGTTTTCTGGTATACAACTGAACACCACAGTCCCACTTGCACGGTCACCTACAATCCTACTTATTTATGTTTCCTCTTTTACAATCCTTTTTTTTTATTTCCGCTTTCCTCGCTAGTGTAGCTTCATTTCTACTCCATAGAAGAGACGCGCTTTCCGTATGGGACGCAAGCGCAGACTTTATACCACCAGGGGGCGTCATTCCCCTCTTCAAACAGACATTAGCGTGAATCCGACGGCTGCGCTGGAGTGTGAAGCTGACAACAGCAATAATAGGCTTGTTTACTTTCATTTAAATGTATAGAGCAGTAGGTAGGGAACCGCAGGAAGGTTATAAAATGCATAGATTGGAAATAAGCGATAGACAGCTGCACATGCATAAAGATAAGAGTGTGACAGATGAACAAACGGGCAAAAAAGCAGGGACAGGGGGGTGGAAAGAGACAATGGAGAGTGGGCCAGGGGTGGATTGTTCCGTGTGACGGAAAGAGATTTATGGGGGTTAATGGCACATGATTATTGAGTTTGAAAAAAAAACAAAACAATAACAAACAAAAACGTGAGGCAAGATGGAGAGAGAATGAGTCACACAGAGAGAAAAAGTGTGGTGTCTTCCCCATGGTGCCTGCAGAAGTAGGGCACCAGGTCAGAGACGGGCAAGGAAGGGATGGCCAATCAGAGGAGCAGGCAACACGGGCAGGGAGGAAATGGGGGGGGGATGGGGGGTGCTCATTGTGATGAGAAAAAAGGACTTGTTAAATTGTGCTTTCTGTCAGCTCTCTTAACTTTGACCCCTTTCTGGGTACAGTACATGTATGTGTTTGGGTATGTTGTTGTCATTTATTGCTTTGTGTGCGTCATAGTATTTTTTTATTGCTGTGTTTTCTATATGCAACATAATTTCTTCTCATTTTTGTATTATGTACAATACCTAATGGGTGGCCTGTGGAAACTATGGTAAATAAGCACTGGGACAAAAACCAATGTGATCCTGTCTTTCCCAGATTCCTGTGTTCAATGTATATTTTTCACACTGAATGGTGACTATTTTACTGTTTTACCTATTGTTTTTGTAGCACATGACCTTTATGTGTTTGAAACATGCCACCATGCCTGCGTGATGCTGCATCATGATGCAGCACTTCCTGTGTACCTGCTCCCTCAGTAACACATAAGGCTGATTTATTCGTCTTCCCGATCAGAACAGCAAGCGCCTGTAACTAGGTCACTGTCACATGGACTCGCACGCTGACTCACCAAGGATAAACAAACAGGCATCACCATGGCGACGGCTCCTGCAGTGCCTTATCTCTCTCATAATGGTAAGTTTTCACATGAGGGAACAATGCCAATGCCATCAGGACAATGGAGAAAACTGAGCAAAATGTCCCCCTAAGAAGGATATTTAACAAAAACAAGTTACCAACTGGGAGGCTTCCTTTCTTCTAACTGTTTGCTGAAGAATTTTCTTCCGACAGCTAAAGCGTGACTGCTGTGGGTGGGAGGCGATACTGTGAGCCAATACTGGGTGGTGCGTCAGTAACGAAGGCGCGGTTACTAATGCGTTACATTACCATTGTCCTCAACTGGAACCAAAGCGGACCGACACATATAGCAAGCATCCCTAGGGCAGGTGAGGCAGGTCTGGGCAGAGAGAGAGCAGGTCTGGGCCTCACCTGAGGGCATTCACGGATGGAAGGTTTCTGAGACGGGTGTGGCTTCAGCATGCGTTCTTAAAAATGATTGCATCTGCCAAAAGAGACAGAGATGAAACGCAGGGAACAGAAGATGCTGTGGGGAAGCCTTCAGAATCCACACGTGAACGTGCTCATTACAGTGAACACAGAAGGTGCAGAGGCATGTCTGTCCACTGGTTAACAAGGAGCTGCACCATAGTGGGTCTGTTGCGGAACAGATGACAGCATGCGAGTCTGCTGACCAGCCAGTGCAGGGCAGGAGGGAAGAGACTGAGACCTGGAAGCGTGAGACGGTGGTGACGGTGACGATGTCGGTTTGTTTTTATTTTAGATCCTCGCTGACCGAGTTTTCGACCGTCTTACCAGCTCCTCCAGATTTTGGGAGCAGGGGAGGTAAACATAGCAAATCCACCTAAAAGGCCTTATCAGATTTAAAAAAGGCAGCTATTATCAGGCAGGAAGAGAGTGAGAGGAGCAGTGACACACTGACCCACTGATGTGCTCAGGAGCCGGGGATTAGGACAGCTCCAAAAGACGAGGGGAGAGAGGGATTAAACGGATGAGAGTGAGAAGTGGGAGAGGGATCACGGTACCGAGAGCAAGATCCTAAAGTAATCCCCATAGAACGCTGCATTCTATCCACTGAAGATGTCAGGGAGGGGGGAAGGGGCGAGGGGGGTTTTGGTACAACTATCTACCAACATGAGAACAGTCACAGATTGCCTTTTCTCATTGCCCTGAAGCCATATGTTGAGGCAGAGCCACCTCCTGTCCTCCAAAACTGTGTTTGTTTGTTTCAGTGTGATAATTGTTACAACGTTAAATGTTTTAAGACCTGTTTGTCTTCACTCCAATTCAAATTTAAAAATAGGCAGATCTTATTTCCTGAAGTTCATTCCAAACAGGTTAATTATCTGTGATTGTAGTTGGCTGCATATGCCAATCAGCTATTGGTAAACAAACCACACCTGCCCTAACTGGCAGGCATAATCAACCCTAATCAAATGCAGGTGGGTAGCTGCAGGGGCAAGTTCACTCTCAGAAGTTTGGTTGCATACTGTGTGCTCAAGGTTGGTTCTTTTTTGTTGGTTTTAGAATATTATAAAATATGCCATTTCTTCCAGTTGGTGCTTAGGACAAGCATCAGCCAGTTTCTCTAAGTGGAATTCATGCTCTGTGGGGTAAAGGTGTGACCAACTATTTTTGATATTGGTAAGAATGGACAGAAGGAGAACCACCTAGCTCAGGCACCAGAGGCATGTAAATCAGGCTGCCATTTTGGAGCAGAAATGAGGACATTATGGTGGACTGCTCCAGCTCTCTGCTGATGTGTGAGGCTGGGGAGAGGGAGCAGCTCGGGCATAGCTGGAGGAGAAATTCCCAGTGACTGGCAAGAGGCCTTTAGCCTCTAGTGGGGCATAGCTCAGGGGCCCCAGGAGGCAGGATAAAGCCATGAGGAGAGCTATGATTTACCCCAGGATGTAGGAGGGGACTGGCTGTTTGCAACACTGGAGAGGTGTCCTGGCATCTGGTGGTCCTGTATATGATAGATCCCACAGTGGAGATGTGAGCTTGTGGACACATGGGGCATTTTGAGCCACAGTTTGCAATTCTCAGTTCATGAGATTAGGGAGTGGGAGAAGGAAGTGTTAAGGAGAGCCTTTACCTGTCCCCCACAAAACTGTTTATTACAATTTACACATTGAAAGTTTTCCTGTAATTGTTAAACTGTAGTCAACCGGCCATTGGTTAACAAGCCACACCTGCCTAATCAGAAACCTATATTTAATATTTAACAGGTGTGTGGCTGTTGCTAAGAGGCAGTTTGCTTGTGCTCAAGTCCGGTTCTTTTTTGTTTTGGGTTTTCTTAATAAATTTTACTTCTTGTACATTTTTCTCCTTTTGTGGTTTGAAGAGTTGGCCAGCTTCTCAACACCATGCCTCTTTAAACATGACCCTTGAACTGCCCAAACTCTAAATTTCTCCCTTTTAAACTCTAATGACCTACATCATTAGGACATTACTGTATATTAACCCATAATCTCTTCCCCATGCAGCCATTATCCGCTGGCTACCACATTAAACATTTTAAATATTGATTGAATTTCTATTTTGTAGATGTAGTAATATGTAATATATTGTTGATGTCTGCAAATGTTTTTGGTTTTGTACATTTGTTTGCCAGTGTTTTCCTAGGCCTTGGCAATAGGGAGGGAGGCTTTTATAAGATCAGAATAATTATCTGTGGTGATCAACTGTCAAGACAACAGTTAAAAATGTATATTATTATTTATGTATCTGTTTGACAGATGATCTTATCCAGAGCGACACACAAGACCGCCATGGCAACATAGCTGCAACAAGGACCTGCAAATAGAATGGCAAGCAACACGTGATACAACATCAGGCTAAAACGCAGAGGCAGAATAACCATACAACCACTGGATCATCAGATACAGGCACAGACATGGTGCTTAAAATAATAAAAACCTTTCTGAGAGATGTCTGACAAAAGCCATGAGAGCAACAATAGGTAGAAATACAACCATAGAGGCTGCTGTGTAAAAGTACACAAACGTTAGCATGCATATACCTCCTAATACTGATCCATGAAACTATCAGATTTGACTGGGTAGGCGCCATTGAGATGCCAGTTATCTGGCATGGGGGTAAGTTCTGTGGGAACTATGGGAGCCAAGATGCAGTCTGGTCAGATGAATTTTGAGTTGTCATCAGACAAACGTAGTTGATTTTGTTGCTGTGATGCTTGCAGCTACCCCATTCTACCACCGGGGGGCCTGTGAAGAAAAGAGCCGCATTTGGAAATCATGACCTCTGGAAACAGGAATGAGCAGGTGACCAGAGGTTGCTGAGCACTGAGCTTGTGAGCTCGTGCTGGTGTGCTCGGTCAGGTGATGAACCGCAGGAGGAGGGGCCAGGCCGCTGAGCACCCAGGAGGCAGGCTCGAGGGTCTGCGGGTCTCAGTCGCGACGTGTGCGGTGATCACTGGCCAGAGGAGAGAGATGAGGAGGGGTGAGAGACGGGCTTATATGGGGATGTTGCACACCAGTTCAGCAGCAGTGCTCTGAATGAGATGAGGCAATCCGGTGGTGCTGGTCCTCTGGCCAGTCAGGAAGTACCTGCAGGGATGGCACAATGGCCTGCACTGGAAGTTGGGTTGAGCAGGCAGCAATGAATGATCAGGCTCTTATGCTGTTGAGGAAGAATCTGTATGGCCGAGTCACCGAACCAGTGTTACAATATAATGCAAATTAAATGCAAAGACAGCTTGTGCTCATCACCGCAACGTCAGCCCATCTTGCTAGTAGGCTCAGCACTCTGTGTCATCCACACACATGTTTTTTAAAGACATTCAGCAATAAATGAAAGTAACTTCACATTGCGATTTAAATGCCCCCCCACGCTGTCCATCCTGCCGTTTCCTACCGCAGGTGTCACCTGCGTCACACCCCCGATGCCTCCTGCCCTCCCGTGGCCCGCAGGCTGTGAGGGGTGCTAACCCCCTTCCCCCTCTCGCTCTGTCTAATTCAGGAATGCGCGGTTATATAAGAGCGCAGCGGCGGGGGCCACCGTTGGGGACAGTAGAGAAAAGGACTGTGGGAGGACGAGCTCAGGGATGAGTGACCAAGCGAGGGGGAGGGGGGAGGGTGAGAGACAGAGATGGAGGGAGGAAGGAAGGGGAAAAAGATTGCCAGGAAGAAGGAAAAGACTCCAAGCAGAGGGGTAAAAGTGCGTTAGTGTGTACAGATTGTGAAGGGGAAAATAAAAAAGATTATTGTTAATATGTAGTAGACCAATTAAAGTAGAAAAATTCTAACACTGATGTCATTATGAATATTGTTTTGTCTTATAATTAATTGTAAAATGCATTATGTGCATTTTCCTCTTTGATTTTATACATTTTCACTGCATTTGCCTTTGCTGGGCACAGACCTCTTCAGGACACACTGTTTGGGCAAACTATCAAATCATGTGAATTTCCAATGCTTTCCTGTACCTGCATTCCACACAGTAAGTGTATGCATTCATTTATCGGTTGCATCAGTTGCTGTATATAAACACTTCATGGTGTTTTTTTGTCATATTGCATAATAGGTGGGCCGGAAATAAGTGAATTTATTATGAACCTTCAAACCATAATTATCTCCTCTAGAGAGTGGGCCCTGGTGAGTGTTCATGGCTTTGCTAGAACCCTCCTGCCCTCCTGCTTGATTTACAGTAGAGCAGGGGGGGACACACGACTGAAAAGCAGAAACAGGAGAAGAGGACAGAGAGAGGCAGGAAGGGAAACAGACCCTGGGGGGAGGTAGTGCTCCACAGGCCTTAAAAAGAAAGGAAAGGGTGCACAGAGTGGGACATGAGAAGCATTCCAGGGGGAGCACAAAGGGAGCGACAAAAAAGCTGCTCTGGGGCTGCGTGTGTAGGAAACGAAGAGGGAGGGGGAGAGAGAGAGAGAGAGAGAGAGAGAAGAGAGAGGAGTAGGGGAAAAAAGAGAGGGGATGAAAGGGAGGAGTGTATGTGAGGCACGCCTTGTTCTTCAGCGCTGCTCCACTAACCTACTTACAGTAATCTCCCCTCTCCCTGTTTCATAACTGAGGCTGCTGAAACATTGCATCACCATCCCTCCCCTGCATGCAGTGTGCTTCCAATCACCGGTGATAGCGTTTATTTAGCAGAATAAGCAAGGAGTAAAGCAAGTTCACCATCATTCCCCATGCATGCACACACACAGACTCTCCCTCTCTCCATCAATCTTACTCACGGGCACAGATGTCAGAGATACAAATATATTTCTGTGTTCTGTGCTTTGTCAGAAATACCACAATGTAAACGTGTCTTTCTTCCTGGAGAGTGTAGGCTCAAGTCAAAACAGGACAAAGCTGTGTCTAAAAAGGCGTTCTTGTTGGTGGATAAGAAAATGTGAAAATCTCACATTATCCCTGACTGAAAGTACTGATGGATAAAAAGACCTTTGAAGCCTTTGGACATTCTAATGTGTCTGTAGCTGCTATTTATGTGTGTATATACATACCTGTGTGTGTGTGTGTGTGTGTGTGTGTGTGTATATATGTATATGTATGTGAGTATATCAAAGCTTACTGCATATTTTCAAAATAAGAAGCTAGGTTGGCACTCAACAAATTAGTAAATAGACATCAGCTGTTTTCCGGACATGACCGCTGTTGTAATGTTTATTACAATCAATTCTGGCTCCACTTCAAGTTCATGGCACATGTTGGTAGGGCTAATCTTATCTATCAATAAAAGTAAAATAAAGACATATAATCTTTATCGAGTTCAGGGTTGTTGACATAGGATCTGTGCATTTTATGCCGTGTTCCAATATGCCAAGAAATACACATTGCAAATAAACACATGCTGGCTGTCTATAGTTTATAGAGTAGCCACTAAGAACGTCAGAAAAAATACAATGCATAGAATTAAAACAGCACATTGCAGGTGCCATTTTGTGTTAATACATACATTTTTTACGTTTTACTTTTCCCCCAAATTCTCGTCATGCGTCTGTTAATCTCCCTCGGTTTTGACACGCGGCCAACGCTCTCCCCACACATGACAAAAAAAAATCTCAGGTCCTCCTTTAGCGCGCGGCGGGGCGGGTGCGCGCGCCGCCGCCGCCGCTGCCCGGGGAAACGAGGCGGGCCAGCGGAGCGAGATCATGTGAGAGTCCACGCGCCGAAAGTAGGTTAGCTACAGAGAAGGAGGGAAGGAGAGGGCAGAGTCAAGCGGAGAGAGGTGGAGAGACAGAGCGAACTGCACACGCTGCGCACGCACACTGTCACGCACCAGAGAAAAACACTGCAACGGAGCAAAAACACGAATGATCACTAGACCACGCGTTATCGATCCGGCGGATAAATGTTAGTAAACGTTATTGCCAAAACGCTTTTTAACGAGGATTTCGTTCGCTTTTTAATTTGTTGCAATAGCTCTTGTTTGTAGCAAAAAAGTTATTTTCAAGCCAGCTGGCTTTATAGCTGGCTAAAATCGTTTTACTTTAATGCTCTCCAACTCTGTTATGCGAAGATTATAAACGATCATCATGAGAGGTGAGTTGGGATTTTTAACTTTTTTGATCAAATGTCATATTCTTTTCTTTAACTTTTGTAAATATGATTAATGACTAACTAACTAATTATTCGTAGTTTAAATATGCCTCACTTGTCACCGTTATGGTACAGAGTAGTGAAATGTTTTGACATTTCTTCGAAATGCGCGTCGCCCATTGCTGAACACACTGCTCTTTTTAATGGCATTAGCTAGCTAGCTCGGGTAACCGCCTGCTGTGCGGTGACTGGGGTTTAACTCTCGGGCTGTGTGCGATTTAGAATTGGACACCAGAAGTTAATGTTAAAAGGGATCAAGGTTGCTAACAGAATGGGTGAATACTTATAGCTAATTTTGAACATTTCTAGACGAGCAGTATTTGGCTAGTCGAGTGGCTACGCAACTAACCTGACAATCTGACAGTTGATATTCTTGAGGACGTTTGCGAAGCACGAAGTCGATAACAGCAATCCTGAAAAATATCCTCGAAGAAAAATTGTATCTGAATCTACATACTGGCTTGTCTTGTTAGTGTCACAAACAAATTTTGTATGCCGAGTGTGCCGTAGGGCGGTTTGTTACAGGTATGGCGTTAAAACGAATGCAAAGCGTTTGGTATTATTATTTTTTAACATACATGTTTTGGCATGCTTTACGTAGTAGCAGTACTTTTCCTGCCTATTATGTCATGCTTTTCAGCCTGTATGTCCCCTAGGCAGTGGAGGTCGCAGATTGTGTGTCAGTGTGTTAATTTGTCGTGCGCGCTCCCGAGCCGCTCGCGTGTTGGTGTGCGTGTTGTTGTTTTCGGCTCCCAGCATGGCCGGCCGTGTGAGCGAGAGGGAGAGGCGGCTGTTCCATTGACCTAGTTATGTCACTGAGGATTACACAGCATTTAGGGGGGAGGAGAGAGGAACGGGGGAGGGGATTGGAGGAGGCGGGCCCTAACCGGGGATGTGGAAGTCCATGCGGTCGTATGCCGGTACATTAGGTCCTAGTCAACAAGTCTAAGATAATTTTACCCGCCGCCAAACCTAACCCCAAGCAATTAGTGTAAAATGTTTTATCCTGATTCAGGATCAGATGCTATGAACATAAACCATCTACAGCTGGTAAGCCAAGAATTTCATTGGCTCAAGGTAGACAAGCACACTAGTGAATTTAAACTTGAACTTCAGGTGCCAAAGGAGCTCAAAAGCTCAAGGTCCATGCTCCACTTTTGATTTAGAAAAAATATACATATTAAGACAACCAACAACTCAACCATATTGACATTATAATATTAATGAATATCAGTCAACAGTATTTTGTGTGGTGCTAAATATTATTAAAACGATTAAAATTTAACAAACTTGCAGCAGTTCTCATCCTTATTATAGTGATTTTCTCAAGAACTCATTTTCCTCCCGGCAGGATGCAGTATGTGTTATTGTTGCACACGCTGTGGTTTTTTATTTTATTTAATGGAGTGTTACCACAGGGGTGTGATGTGATGTGTAGGGGAGTGTGTCACTGTGCCTTGGGGGCCATTTTGAGCGTTGCGTGTCATTGTGGCTCGGGGGCCATTTTGAATGTTGCACACTTGCTGCCATCTCCTCAGAATCACAGCAGAGAAGCAGGCCTCCAGATTGGCTACAGAGATGGACCTTATGCTGTCCGACCTCAGGACAATATGAAAGCATTACATTATTGTCTTTAGCAGACACTCCTAGGCAGAGCAACTTACACGGGTTACCATGGATTCTGTTAATACAGCTGGATATTTACTGAAGTTAAGTACCTTGCCCAAGGGTACAATAGTAGTGTCCCAGGAGGGAATTGAACCAGCCACCATCTGGTTACAAGCCCTTACACTGCCCTGCTGCACTCAGAGCAACTCGGGGTTTCATGTAGTTATGAATCCCTGTTTTAGAATGCTTGTCTTGCATATTAGGCCATTGTTACCACAACAGCCAATGGGTATTTTTCACACTACAAATCCTACAATGCACTACAGTGAAGTGGGCACCAAGTGGAGGATTGGCGCTTCTCCACTGGCATCATGCAAGCAACTCGCTAGTGCCTGACAAATTGCAGGGTGCCTGAGAGTGGAGAGATGAGGACCTACCCACCCCTATCCCTGGTAGAACAAAGCCAATTTTTCTGCCATTGTGGGCTCCTGGTCATTGTCAGCTGATGACTTAGTTGGGATCGAACCTGGGAAGTAGGGTTCAGCCTGCACTCAAGACGAGCACCTTGCCAACTGAGCCAATGGAGAGACCTTGTAGTTTTTTTGTTGTGGAAATATACAAATTGTTGTAATTTGACCAATCTTTGGAGAGCTGTGAGTGCTAGTTGCAGGCAGAGAGAGAGAATGAGTATTCACATGAGTCAGGCAGTTGGTTTCCTCACATATCCCCATACACCATTAGTGACATTTGCAGCTTTCAGAGGCCATCAGAGGTCCAGCCAGTTAATGTCAATGGAAATCTCACTGTGTTGCCCACTGAAACATTGAGAATGTGTAATCAGGGATGCACCTGCTGGAGAGGGAGACAGCCCTCTCCAGCAGGTGCATCTGTGTGCATCACTTTGTCTCTTTGCAACACAGTTTACTTTGCGCAGAACATGTCGATGGTATATGTACTGGATCCTTTCTGGCTGTGTGTTTGCACATAAAATGTCAAACTCCCTGTGTGTGACCAGAGATGAATGCATTTGTGAAGCTGAACAGTACATGGAAACAGAAAACAGTACATGGCAGTTTGGTGTACAACACTGTAACACTGGCTATGTTGAGATTAAGCAAAGCATTAAACAAATTTAGGGGCATGTTCAGTCTGTGCTAGTTGTATATGGGGTGTGTATTTTGAATAATACAGTACATATCTATTTTTGGACATACCAAGCTGCTCTGAGAGTGGGAGACATGCCGGCAACCTCTCATCGTGCATGTGTTACTCTCAAAAATAACCGCTGTCATCATTGCAGCTTTAAAGAGAGAGTACTCTGTTCGAAGGGCACTGTTAACCTCACTTTGAGGAGTTAACCTGGGGCTCAGGCGCTGTGAGGAACCTGTACCCTGTCATTGGCAATGCCTTGTAGTAGCCCCCTTGAGTGATGTATAGTGTGGAAAGTGTTGCTGTGGACCCAGAGTGCGCAGTGCCTCAAACTCAGTGTGCAGGCTGCATTTTAAGAACTCGCGATATAGGGTAAATGTACATTAGTGCTTGCGTTGTGTAAAAGCAAAGTGCAGGCCAAATAGGACCTTTGGACAGCACAGGGCAGTGTCATTGCACAAAGTGAGATACGAGTGCAGTCTCAAGACTGGCTTGAGGCTGGCCATATTGCTGTGGAAACGGAAGACTGCATATTGACTCAGTGACATACTGACATGGCTGACGTTCTCGGTTAATGTTGCTGACAGCGGCTGACGCATGTAGTGTTTAAAGGTTCTTTTGTTGGGAAAGATGAGCATTTTATCTATCTTTCGATGCGTTTTACAACAGAGAATATGACTGTTTCTCATATTCACTGGAAAATTATATGATACTGCAAAAAACACACTTGAGCATTATCCCCTCTCTTCTACATTGGAGTGACAAGAAACATATAATTGCAGTAATTTTCATGAGATAAAGATGATAAATTGTGTAATGTGTGTGCTTAATTAAAAGATAGATAAAATGGTTGAGTCATTGATCAGGTTAAATTACCTAAATAAACCTAATGAATAGGTGTCCCCTTCAGAGAGACTTGATCGTTTTGTGTGCCACTGTAGGTTGGTAGGTATTATTTCAGTGTATAATGGGTTTGTATGAAGAAGGTTTTATGAAGCTCTGGCTTTTCTTTACAGTATATATACTGCTGGTGTAATTTCATTTTAAGGAACAAAAGGTAACATTAGGCTGCAGTTTCAGCTGTGATTGAACACCTCATAAGACTGTTCGAACCCATTAAACAATAAATGAGTAAAAAGCAACCACACACTTCAAACCTTCAAAAAAGCAGTAAAAAATAATGTTTTAGCATGGAAGTGCCTTCATCAGGTTGTAGTACTTCTGGGAGTGAATGTTCTTGTATGGTGAGGATAATTTGGGGAAATTACTCAGAAATGAAGAAATTACCCAGTTACATGATATAAATTACATTGTTATGTATGCACACATCAGAACTGAACTGTTTGTTGCATCATCACCAGTAGATGTTCCTGTGTGTGCAGACTCATTATTTCTTGACTCTTTCAGGAAAAATGTTTGAGAAAATTAATGATGTTACTCTCTCAAAACAATTATCCTAATTGTCAGTTCATGTTGTGCACATACTTAGTGTCATGACCTTTATTGATAACCAATGTTATTTATAGGCTATCTGTACTGATGTTAGTTAGTCCATCACGTAATGCATAGGCCTCAAACTGTACGTGCAAATGTTGTATGCATGTACAGTTGAATTCAGACGTCGTGTGTGTGAAATTGAACCACTTCCACAAGGTACTTGTGCGCTGAAGCTGAAGGGTTTCTTTTGAATGCCTGAAGATGATTAAGACTACATGAGTGTGCAGTTATTTCTTGGTCGATTATCGTTTGGCTCTTCCTTCCACCAGACAGAGGACAAGACTGCGTATTAAAAATAGTTTTCTGAGGCGCTGACTGACGGTTGAAACTGTAGCCAAATATCTGGCGTGCTTCTACAAATCGCGATCCAGTGTTACCAACGAGGATGGCGGTAGTATATTAAATACCAAAAGTGTAACAATGATCTAATTCTATGTAACGGAGAACCTTAATTTTATGTAACTGACCATGTATTTATAGCGTTTTGAGGCTCGAAACTTCTGTAATGTTCTCAACCCATCAAAATAACTCGGGAAAGCTCAGAACTTCTGGTGCCACCTTAAAACGGAAAAAATGAATCCAGATTGCCTTTCCTAGGCTGCCACCCACACCCCCTCCCGCTTGCTCAATGAGAAAGTGGAAAAGTGTGTCAGTAGGACAGATCGCCCTATTTGCCTGATGGCTGTGCGGAATTGAGTGACGTCCGAATTTGCAAATAATCAGTAAAGTTGCCTAGCCAAAAGGCCAATGAGAAGGCGGGGGAGGAGCCAGCGCGTTGCTAGGGCGACCTCCCCTGAATGAGCGTGCTCGTGGAATGCAATCAGACCTCAGTTATATAACAGCAAACGATGGGAGGGTGCGATGGGGCGTTGGACGGGGTTGAGACAGGCGTATTTCTGTTGCATTGAGCCATGAGCTATTTATTGCCCTCTGTAGATCAGTAGGAATTCACTGTAATAGAAACGCGAATGTTTCCATCTTATACACTGTAAAATGCTTATGCAATAGTTAACACAAGATTGCTACAATCATGAAACTGTCGTTAATAAAATGTAGGCCCATCTATAGGTAGCTACTAATGCAGTTTGAAATTGCCTCCGTGTCAACGATGTTTATGCATTTCGCAGTTCTGCGAAGAGCCCGCTACACGGCAGCGACGCGAAATCCGTGGTCCCTCCTATCTAAAATCAGATCTTTGGAAATGTTCCTACTAAATGACGCACATAACCAATCCCATTTGCCTGCTACTTGTTTTGCGGAACGTATGTTGCAAATTAGCTTGCTTGTTAGCGCATTTCAAAAGCGGTGTTTGTTAGCGAATTTTGGTACGAATTAAATGTCGTCGAACGTCATGCACCAGAGCACAAATCGGTTAAGATCAGTTAACACAGTTCCTCGTGTCACAATACAAAACTATCATAGATACAATGGTTAATAACATTTGTTCCCCTAAGGCCTAAATGTAACACTCTCAAGCAATTTCTGCGGAGCATTCATCTGCATGCACGCTATGTATATCTAGTGAAATAAAGAACATGCAGGTCAATCTGTTCTCTCCCTACGCAGGCGTTTGCATTAACCATTAAAGTACGTTATTTCTCTAAGCTGTTTTTTTCCATTCTGAGTGGTTGTGCAGCAGTCAGACCTGTGATTTGTCCACACTTGAAAGTGCATAAGTGCTCTTTTGTATGTGCATTTTGCTACTGCTCAGTAATTGCTGCTCCGGGCAGCACTCATATCTGTGTTTTTCATATGAGAAAAGAAAGAGCTAAAGTCCATTATCCATAAAAAGTCTCTTAGTCCGATAGAATTCTCCTTCACTGTACCTTGTCCTCTTGTAACATCCACAGTCCTTTTATGCAACACAGATAGTCTCAACAACTTCTCTTATGTGCGAACAAACATGTACTTCCAAAGTCTGCTTGAGTTTTTAACGTACCCTGAACATAATGGCACTCTTGGCTTTATCGTCAGTTTTCGCCTGGTAGTTCCCGCCAGATGTAATAAACCACAGACCGCTTGGACTCTTGTGTAGATAAGATCACTGGGGAAATCTGAGCCACTCTTGCCCAGAGAAATGTGGACTATGATTGTGTGACAGGGAGTCTAAAGTCCAGTGTTCTCCAGCTTAACTTTGGTCTGCCATAGGCTTTGCGAACTGTGTTTTTCTGCTTTGTCGATGTGTATCTGAACGTAATTTGGCCTCAGTGTAGATCCATAGACAGCCTAGTGCAGTTACTAATTTGTACCTCTTCTCCCTTCTTGCCCCCAGCTCAAATTGAGGTGATTCCGTGTAAGATCTGTGGGGACAAGTCCTCAGGAATCCACTATGGGGTGATCACCTGTGAAGGCTGCAAGGTGAGCACCACAAGGCCCTGTGTGTGTGTGTGTGTGTGTGTGTGTGTGTGTGTGTGTGTGTGTGTGTATGAGTGTGTGTTTGCGCGTGTCCCAGCGTTACTGTAATGTGTGTTTGCGAGTGTCCCAGCATTACAGTAATGTGTGTGTGTCTGTGTGTGTGTGTATGTGTATGAGTGTGTGTTTGCAAGTGTCCCAGAATTACTGTAATGTGTGTGTGTGTGTGTGTGTGTGTATGAGTGTGTATTTGCGAGTGTCCCAGTGTTACTGTAATGTGTGTCTGCGAGTGTCCCAGCATTACAGTAATGTGTGTGTGTGTGTGTATGAGTGTGTGTATGTGTGTGTTTGCGAGTGTCCCAGTGTTACTGTAATGTGTGTCTGCGAGTGTCCCAGCATTACAGTAATGTGTGGGGTTTTCTGCGTTTGCACTCAGGGCTTCTTCCGTCGCAGCCAGCAGAACAACGCCATGTACTCCTGCTCCAGGCAGAGGAACTGCCTGATCGACCGCACCAACCGCAACCGCTGCCAGCACTGCCGACTGCAGAAGTGCCTGGCCCTGGGCATGAGCCGTGATGGTGAGGACCCTCCTAAACACCCTGTTTCTGGCTGCTAGGGGTAGTCTGTCCACCACAGTCATGTGATTCTCAGGACGAGTGTTACATGTACATTACATTACATTGCATTAATTTAGCAGATGCTCTTATTCTGAGCGACCTCCAGCCCCATAGAACATAAGTGTATCTGTGTAATCATAAGAGGAGGTGGTGTGTCTCTCAGTAAAGCAACCAAAAAAACTAAAAGGAGCATAAAATGGATCTTGTTTTCGGCATGGTCCATTATCTGAATGTGCGTGAATATGGCCTTATGTCATTTGTTTGCGTGTGTGTTGTTCGCTCCTGAGGTGGATGTTGTGTCTGATGTTTGCTTATGTCGTGTGTGTGCGTTTGTGTGCGTTGCAGCGGTGAAGTTCGGGCGCATGTCCAAGAAACAGCGCGACAGCCTGTACGCCGAGGTTCAGAAGCACCAGCAGTCGCAGGAGTGCGCGGGGGGCGTGGCCCGGGAGGAGCAGGGCGACGACGGAGGCCACAGCCGGGCCTACAGCAGCGGCTCCAGCGCCGCCCTCAGCGACCTGGACGACATCGCCACGCTGCCCGACGGGCTGCTGTTCGACCTGCCGCTCACGCCCGAGGGGGCGGGCGGCTACTGTGGCCTGGAGCTGCTCAGCGGGGGAAGCCTGTCCTCCAACAGCTCGCCCGAGCAGAGCGGGCTGGACATCAGCGACGGCAGCCACATCAAGCACGAGTACGACCTGCTGCACGAGGCCGGCCTCTTCACACCGTCTTCGGAGAGCTGCTCCCTGATGGAGATAGGTCAGTCCTTGCGCGCGTCTGTCCGTCTGGGTGTCTCTGGCTGACTCTCTGTCTGTGTCTCTGTCTGTCAGCCTTTCTGCCTGTCTGTCTTTGTGTCTATCTCTGTCTCTCTCTTTGTCATTCTGCTTTCGCTGCAGTGTCTGAGTGTCACAGTGTGTAGATATCGGTGTGAATGGCTTGAGGTTTGGTAGGTCTCTCTACTACTGTTCCTCTGTCTCTCTGTGTTTGCCCCATCTGAGTGTGGAACACCATGCCGTGTGTGTGTCGCATTATGTGTGCTATACATTATGGCTGACTTACTGATGGGACCCCTTCCTTATTTCAGAGCATATTACACAGAGTGTGGTGAAGTCCCACCTGGAGACCATCCAGCACAGCACTGAGGAGCTCAAAAGACTGGTCTGGAATCTGTACACCCCAGAAGAAACTCGCACATTCCAGAGCAAGGTGAGTGAATGCGCTACTTCCAGATCAGTGCACAGACAGCAGTATACGCCCTTGTACATACGCATACATTGACAGTGATACAGTGGTTTGCAAGAGGGAAGTCATTTGTTGTCTTGGGTCTGCGGTATGTGGCTCTAAGGAGGCTGTGCGGTCTGAGAATGACTGTGCACAGCGCAGTGTGTCATTGCTGAAGTGATCTCCTGCTTGTGTCGCAGTCTGTGGAGTGGATGTGGCAGCAGTGCACCCACCATCTCACCTGTGCTATCCAGTACGTGGTGGAGTTCGCCAAGCGCATCTCCGGCTTCATGGACCTCTGCCAGAACGACCAGATCATCCTGCTCAAAGCAGGTCGGTACCAAGAGCCAGTCGTGGGCTCGACCATTTACTGGGGTCATACTGAACACAGTAGTATTCATACATGCATGCGCGCACACACACACACACACACACACACACACACAAGCACACACATACTCTCTCTCATATACCTACACATCCACGAACATAACATACTGACACACACATGTACACACACATACATGTATGCACCCATACACACACACACTCAGAGGAAACATTTCTTTGCTATGTGCTATGAGCTGTGCATGCACTGTGCTAATGTGCTAACAATGGCTTCTCTTGTTTTTCTCTCCAAAACTCTCTTGTGTCCGCTCCATTTATCATTATTCCAACCCTCCCTTCACCGGGAAAACCTCTGAAACCAAAACATGTTTTGATTACATATACTTTAAATGTTTGAAATCTTTTTGAATTAATCACCGGTAATATCTGTCTCATGAAACCGGTGATATATTTATTACCTCTGATTTTCAAAATGTTCAAATTTTTAAATGTTTAAATGCCTTCAAATTTTGAAATAAATTATCTTTGCCTTTGTGCCTGTGCACTTTGGAGCATCTTCCCTCCCCTCTCCCCTTCTCTCTCCTCTCTCTCTCTCTCTCTCTCTCTCTCCCTCCCTCTCCCTCTCTCTCTCTCTCTCTCTCTCTCTCTTTCTCTCTCTCTCTTCCTTCCCTTCTCTCTGCAAACTGTCCCTCCATCTCCGTGCTCTTCCTCTTTGTTCATGATTCAGGGTGTCTGGAGGTTCTGTTGATCCGCATGTGTCGAGCCTACAATCCCATCAACAACACCATGCTGTTCGATGGCAGGTTTGCCAGTGCGCAGCTCTTCAAGGCCCTCGGTGAGTCCCTGGCTATACTGCACACTGTAACCGAAAGGTTGCTGGTTCGATTCCCTGCTTGGGGCACTGATGTTGTACCCTTGGGAAAGCATTTAACCCACAGCTGCCTCAGTAATTCATGAGCTATGTAAATGGACAAAATTGTATCCTATGTAAGTCGATCTGGATAAGAGTGTCTGCTAAATGACAATAATTTAATGTAAAACAAAAGGTCAAAATCCATTGAGTTTTGGCTGCTGTGACATGGCATGTCTCTCTCTGTCTGTGTCCAGGCTGCGATGACCTTGTGAATGCCGTGTATGATCTGGCCAAGAGCCTGTGCCGACTGCAGCTCACTGAGGAAGAGATGGCTCTGTTCAGCGCCACAGTCCTCCTGTCACCAGGTGAGTCTGACTGTCCCACACACACTCACACACTCACACTCACACATGCCCCCACACATATGCTCACACATACCAGCTCGCATACTCACACAGAGACACATACTCACACGGCCACAGAAATGTGCGCCCACTTATGCTCACACACATCTACATATGCTCACTTACATATACACATGCACACACACGTACACACTCACTGATGCCTTGACACACTGGTACTCCATAGTAAAATTGGATTACTCATATTTACTCTGGCCATTTGTTCTGCAGACCGGTTGTGGCTAACAGACACACTGCAGGTGCAGAAGCTGCAGGAGAAAGTCTACCTGGCGCTGCAGCACTGTCTCCACAGAAGCGGGGCCAATGAGGAGAAACTGGCCAAGGTAATCTTACATGGGTTTGTGAGAATGGGTTTGTTTGTGTGTGTTGTTGTGAGCATGTGAGAATGGGTTTGTGTGTGTGTGTGCATGTGTATATATGCGTGTGAATATGACAGGTTTGGTACTCCAAGTGCAGGTAGAAAACATTTCTCTGATTTCTCTCCATTGCAGATGGTGTCCAAACTGCCCATGATGAAATCCATTTGCAACCTCCACATGGACAAGCTGGAGTTTTTCCGTCTGGTTCACCCAGACACAGCCTACGGCTTCCCTCCACTCTACCGGGAGGTCTTCGGAAGCGAGATCCCCTTCCCCGACTCCACGGAAAGCTAAGTTCAGTCAGAGGGAGGGAGAGAGAGAGAGAGAGAAAGTGTAGGGAGAGGTAGGTTTGAGCAGGCGTAGATGCAGAGGAACAGCAAATCACCAGATTCAACCAGCAGTTCAGTGACAATCTCTCACACACTACTTAACACCACACTACTGTGACCTCAGACCTCTGAGCCCCCCCCCAAATCATCACAGCACCTGACACTGTGAGGTCTCCTACAGGGCCGTTCTCGGCAGGTTCTGTGATGCCACACGCATGTGACCTTACTGCGGGGAGCCCACGTCGAGACCTTGGCTTCCTCGCTTCTCTTCTGTGTGTGGGCCCGCATGTCCTTCAGCCTGAAGTGTGACTTTTGAGTTCCTCCTGCAGTTCTCACCGTGCCCTCTATCCCCTCATCCCTCCATCCCCCAGCACAACATGAATGTACCCCACGAACTCATGGTGCCTCCCCATGCGTCAGACAGAATGTACCTGCTGCTCCCGGTGGTCTGTGCATGACTGGTACCCTCTGTACCACTCAGTATATTTAGCACTCACTGTGCCCCAAAACAATATCCCCCAAACAGCTAGTTTAAAGGGACCAAGATCACCTGGCAATGTTTTTCGGTAACATGATGGCAAGTGATGGAGGTAACCCAGGTTTAGTATGTTAGAAACAACACTGAAATCTTCCTGTATGTCTGCCATTGCCCACTCTCATTGTATTCACTGCCATGCATGGGCAATTGCACAACACTGACACGCTATACACACACACAAGGCACTAACACTCTACACACACAAAGCACTAAGATTCTGTCCTGCATGTATTTGTATGGGCACGCCAGCAGGAAGTGTCTGGAGCTGCTCTTTTTGAGATGCAATGGAAAACCTCAGCCCCCTTACCCTTTTCCCTTTGCAAACGCCACTTCAAGAAACAAGAACACCATCATATGTTATTTTTAAGTTTATATATATACGTTTAGAAAAAAAAAAACATTTATTGATTTAAGAATGTATATAAATATATGTAGGTTTATTTGTGTAGAGAGCAGCAAAGAGAGAGAGAGCCAGAGCAGTGTGATTGTCCGAATCCTCCCAGTGACTGCCTAAAGCATATTCCAGTGATACTGGAACTGAAATGAAAAGCAATGGACATTAAAAAAAGGAGAAGAAGACGAACAGCACTAACTGACCAATCAGGAGTGTCTTCAGCTGATTCTGGAACGTTCTGTTCCCATGGCTCGTCTTCTCAGGGTCTGCACGCTAATGCCACAGACACCTTGGAACACCCTGCCCGAGCAGTGGCGGGACAACCTGTTGCCAGGGGTGGACTCTTTGGTGCAGTGGCCACAGCTGTTGAAAGCATTTGACATGAAGGCAAAGGAAAAGTGGTTGTTTTTGTTGTTGCTGTTTATGTTTTTTGAGAAACTCCTTGAACACTGGCACTTATGCGTATGCCGCACACCTCTGTTAAAATGGCCTGAAACTGTGGGAGCCTGGCTCCAAGAGAATTCCTGTTTTCAGTGGGAAGGAAAGGAGCTGAAGAGAAAGTAAGCAGAGAGACTGCTGGAGCTGTCGTGTACTGTCACGCTACAAAGCAGGACATCTGTAACCAGCAGCAGGGAGGAGTGGTCCCCTAACTGGAGTCTCACATCACTGTATGATATTGTAAGGCCGTACTGATGGTCAGCAGTTTATTGTTTTTCAATAATGTGAACACACTCCTTTGTCTGTTCTATTCCTCCCTCCTCTTCTGTCCTCTTCCATGACCTTTTTGGGTCAACAGAGTGATCAGCTACCACCCTGAGTTAGGAATTATGATGATGCCGATGATCATTATTATTGTTACTATTATTATAAATGGTATATTCTATTTGTTATTTCTGTATTAAAAAAACACTGAAGGAAGCAATCCAAGCAGATAAAGATCTATTTTGTAGAGATTTATTTTCACACGCAGTTTGTTACACTCCAGAGGGCCTGTGACATACAGACAGAGCTTCTGTGCACACAGACAATCACAGGGTCTGCATCTCTGACCCCATCTGATCTAATACAGGGTCTGCATCTCTGGCCCATCTTATCTAACCAGGAAGTCTTGCTAGGAATAAAGTCTCATATAGACACTGCAAGGACTGGAGCTTGAGGTGGAGCAGGAAGACACTTGTAGCTTTCCCCTGGAAAGGGGAATTTTCGAGGGTTTTTGGAAAAAAAACCCTTAAGCTCAGATGTGGTCTTACACTGAGCCAGCTCTATGAGCGGGTCCGCCAGCTCAGTAAATAAAAGCAAAGATTAGACAATCACTGCACAGCCCTCTTCTAGTGCATATGCCCCAGTGCACAGCTTTGACTCGGCATATCCCTGGAACAGCAGCTTCCCTGCTTTGCTGTCTGAGTTCTTGTGACAGGAGTTAAGTGTGTCTGCTTCACTGCAAGTTGAAGGCGGCATGCAAGGCGGGTTACTCCCAGTCCTGTGTGCTTCACCCTCTTTTGACCAAGTCATCCCAATGCTGCAGAACCCCAGCAGTCTGCTGTACTGTGAGCCCCAACATTTTGTCATGACTTCCGTGTGGGTCGATCTTGTAGTGCAGAGTGCAGCTCGTGTAAGGGTATGCATTAGAGTCATGTATTTCATATGCATTAGTGAAGTGTTATTTGCAGCCAGTGGTACCCCAAGTGTCCCATCTATGGAGGAAGTTCTCAGTTTAGGGTCAGGGTTTAGAGTTAGGATAAGATTAGGGTCAGGGGTTAAAGTTAGGGGTTACGGGTTAAGGGTAGGGTTAGAGTTAGGTGAGATCCAAGGGTTAAATAAGGGTTATGGTAGGGTCAGAGGTTAGAGTTAGGGGTTATGGTTAGATTTTGGGTTTAGGGATAGAGATAGGGATAGGATTTAGGGTTAGGTGCAGTCACGCACAGACACTCAGGGAGATAGCTGGGCCCTCTGGCTCACATTCACACATTGCACCGAACACAAGACCCTCTTATCCTGGATCACTGTGTGAAGTAGATGTATGTTATTGTGAATGTCAATCACAGAAGTGTCAAAGACTTTATCCTTGTCTGATATCAATATTATTACGGGAATCTGGAGTCTGAATTGTAAAAGTCATAGAATTAAAAATTAAAAAAATAAAAGATGGATTTTAATCTTGGAAGTTAATGTTGGTTTTGTTGTGATTTTATTTTTTGTCTTTGATTTCAACCCTTCTGATTTCCAGTCCCCTCCTGTTTAGTTTCCACCTTTCTGGTCTTGTAAGATTGTAATTCTATTTTTTTAAAAAAGAGTCATTAAAAAATGCCCAAAAAGTTCTGTTAGTGTAACTGTCCCTCATGTTTTCATTTTATTAAATATATACATGTGTAAGCATTGTCTGGATTTTTAATAAGATATATTATATATATTATAAGCTTAAGATGTTGCTGAACAGAGTGAAGAGATATATTGTTGTACAATGGAGATAAAGTATGTGGTATTAAGAATGTAATAAAGATTTTCTTTTTTATAGAAGGGTGTTTTTATTTTGTGTGTGTCAGAGCAAAGTCTGGATTTAGCCTTCTGTTCCAAATTGTTGTTGTCTGGAAAAAATGTGTAATGTGTAAATTTAGCACTGTTTCAAAATATTTGTTAAGCGTGTGACTAATAATCCAGGAAATTACTGTATCATTAAATTAAAAGCAGTCTCACACGTTAAAAGGTTTGCTCAATAGTTTGCTCATGTAAACCTTAAATTTTATACTTGAATAGGTGACAGATGTACCCTACGAAGCATTCTCAGAATTCTAACATTCAGAATTCTGTAAGCTTGTCTTTCCCCTTAACTCCTTTTCTTCAACATCCATCAGACTCTAAAAGTACATTCTCTAAAACTTAATGTTTAGAAATGTGTATCCTAAAGCTGGTTAATTATAACCACACTTACTAGACTGCAGTTATCAACAGCAGCACTTCCACGGAAAAGCAGCTCTGAGGATTTGTTTATTACAGAAGAGAATATGAGAAGCACCAGCTGTTAAGTAGTATGAGGTTTGACTGGCACTTTCCTGTCATTAGCGAACCGATGCTGCCACCTAATGGTGAAAATTGTAAACCCGTTCGACATGTCTGCCTCAGCAGCAGTTGGCGCTATGTGCGTGATGTTTGGATCTAAGTGCTTTTTCGTGCTGCGTCCCAAATTCCCATTTCTCCCCTGTCCACTTAACCGGAGACTCCCTCGACATATTCTGACATCACCGAGTCGAACAGTAAACGGAGGGGGGAAGGCAGGAGGTTAAAAATGTTCTCTTTGGGACACCCAACGTCCTCACTAACCTTTTGACAACAATGGCATAATAACCCGCTAGACAATTTAGCAAACTAATAGTAAGGAACTAGCTATAATAACTACGTTAACTAGCCAGTTCGCAAACGTTGGGCTGCATCTGTGGAAAACATAGTAATCGGAACATTGCTTGCTAGCAGCAGTAACCATATGACCGGTTGCCGGCAATCATTTGCCTGTTGATTACTTAAGTGACTGTCTTTCTTCCAACATTTGAAAGGACCGACAGCCGATCATGTAAACCTATTTGACAAGTGACTTTTCACTCGAACAGTCCTGTCACATAATGCTAAGTAAGAGCAGACAGAGTCCCAAAAGTGAACATTGTCAGCCTTTTAAACCTTCCCTTCCCCTTACTGTTTACCGACTCACTGGCCCACTGGATGATGTCTGCAAATGTTCACGTTGAGGGGGGCCTGGGTTGAAGGGGGTAGGAGAAAGGGGGGCGGTTTGGGACGCAGCATCAGGAATGTCCGTCTACGCCACCTTGGACAGGAAGTCTCCGCGGTTGCCATGTAATATCCTCGGAGATCTGAACTGGATGTGCACCCAGCAGCGAAATCAGCGCAGCTTACTAACTACCTAACTAGTTTGGCTAGCTCACAATATAGTACAGAATCGCCCTTTTTACAACTGCAAAATATTCGTCAGTTGCACCCTGAAAAATAACTTGAAGAGGAGAGGGCCGGCTCCAAGATGTCCGTGGCGGGCTTGAAGAAACAATTTTATAAAGCCAGCCAGGTTGGCGCACAACTTTCTCTTTTTCAAAGCTGTTAGGGACGTTAGCTAAGTTAGTCGGGCGAATAATAATGTGACTCGTGTCCATGAGAATGTCAGTAACCCACTAAAATTGTTTTTGAAATGAAATCTTGAGAAATTTAGTCTGTGTAGCTAATCTATTGAACCAGTCTGAACATAGTTCGTATGAGTGATTACCTTGTTTTTAAACTGTCAGTGATGTTAGCTAACATTTTTACTTTGCGTGATAGCTTGCAAACTCCTCTAGTTTACTGTATTTTGGCGTGATTACCACTGTTACTTGCCTTGTTAGAAGGGGGTTAGTTAGCTGGCAAGACTGCTAGCTAAACAATGAAGAGAACTATAGCTAAAGAAATATTTCCCCAAAGAAATATCGTTTTGTTATCTAGTGAAGGCGAAGAGTTAGCTATATAAAAACTAAATTTTGGCTGCATTTTACATCTTACAGTAGCTTTGCTACTGAATTAGACCTATAGACAACCTACTACATGCATACAGACTCCGTGCTGCATTTTTCCAGAATCATTCAAAAAGCATGTTGCCACCACAAGCAAACTAACGTTACTGCAACATGACTGGTAGTTAGCTAGCTAGCCAAGAGGTTAACTTTGGTTTTGATTTTATTTCTGTTGGACAGTAGTCGGCTAGTTAGTTAATCTGTAACGTTACCGATCTTTTCTGCTGTTGGCGGTGGCTGTTGTGTTCCGTGAAAGTGACATAGTCAACGGTGCTAACGATACTCAGCGTCCAAAATTCATGCGTTTAGTCTAACCACAGCAATGCAAATAATTAGTAACCCAGATTTACATATTTAATGTTAACTAACTAGCTGGCTAGGTATCTTACGTAATTGTATTTCGAGGATCTGTGAATGCTCGGTGGTGTGGACAGTTAGCTGGCCACTTAGGTTGCCACGCAAATCATATTTTAAAGTTCCCAACAAAGGGATATTACATTTTTATTATTATAATGTCTACAAAACTTTTCGTTTTGGAAAGATAACGTACCAATGTAGCAGCAACTAGTGGTAACGATAATGTTAATGATAACGTTAGTTAGCAAGCTTTGGTATTACAAAGTGACCACCCAGCCTGTCCCATTTAAGTTCGCTTGTGGGATGGTTCGCTAAGCGGACTAACGTTAGCAGTTATGCTACGTCGTTATGCTACGTTAACGTTATGCTAACATTAGCGGTTACGCTACGTTGACATGGCATGTTAGCTTTCTAGAAAGCTGTGTTGGCACCAGCTGACAAGGGAAGAGAAGTTAGCAATACTTGCTAACTGTCTACGCATTCTCATGTTGTAACGTGATATTGATTCCAGCAAGCTCAATTTGGCTATAAACCAATGCTGTCTGTGTTCATGTAAATATGTGGCTCGTTAAAAACTGATTTTTATGAGTTGGCTATTTCATCGCTGACACGAACGCTTCCTCAAGTGTCTGACATACATTGACTTTTTTATTTTATGTTTACACTTGATTTTAGTCATTTGGCAGAGGTCTTATTCAGACTGAATTACAGAAGTGGACTGCGTTTAAAATGTAGCAGGAACAACGGTACATCAACACGACCGACCAACATCTGGTCATGTTACAATCCGTCACGCAATGCTGTCATAACTTGTATTGTCATGAATACATATGTGCTACAGGAAAATCACAAGTGTCATACAGAATAGCATTGAGTCAAACAGGATACATGAGTGATGTAAAGATCTGAATTATGAAGGTGTTGGGGATGCAAGGTGCACTTTGAAGAGATGGGTCTTGTGTCTGTGATTTTAATAATTAATCCATGCAGTCCCACCAAATCTTGAGTTTTCGAAATAGTAGCTGCTTTGTGTGTCACGTTTGGTGTTGTGTGAACCTTTTGGATTATTTATTTGTTCTTGTTAAACATTACTGTTGTGTGTGTGGTGAAATCATTTGCAGAATGTACCTTTGTTTGTTGGCGAGCTCCTAATTGCACTCTGTGGTGTTGCTGTTGATCATTTTAACTGGTATCCTCCCCAGCCTTAATGGTATTTTCAGCATTTGACCTTAGTAACTGGTATTCAAGTTTACAATGACATTTTCATTCAGAAGGATATAAAGTTAAGAGTTCCAGGTATTTGCTCTACTAAGACACTAAATTCCATTCTTGTTATTCTGTCAGAAACTGTTGTGGCTGTTGTGAGTTGCATAAGTATAATGCATATAGTGTGTTAAGCTTGGAAAATCATGTCAAACTGTGTTTCATTTGGTGTTGAAAAGCCTGCTTTGAGATTTTAACTCAAATCTTTAACCTGAAAAAACTTAAAATGCACAAACAGGGGTACATTATGCTCTAGCGAATTGAAATGGATTAACGCATTTAGTGTCCAGTGATACTGTGTTGAAAGTCCCACTTGTGACAAAGTGAAACCCTTTGGCAATGTTTTTAGTACATTTCGAGCCATGTGAAGCAGCTTATACACTCAGAGACAAGGTCTTGATAACAGGACCCGTTCACTCGCTGGGCACTATAGCCTTGACAGTGTTTCAGAAACCATTAAGTCCCCACATAAGCAGATAAACAAGGGACAGTGGGTGGAAGCTGTTCTGTAAGGGGTGGTAAGTATATCCCCAGCAGGTAAGGGGAGAGGGCAGTAATTAACGTTGCATGTTATTGGACCCCTTCACAATCTGCAGTAGCTTTGGCTGCAGGTGTCTTGGTAACCTGGTTGTCCTGCACACACCTCCATCTACCTCTCTCATCCTCTCTTTCCCCTCCTTCACCCGTCTCCTCACTTTATGCAACCCCTGAGATGGTAATGCATAGATGTCACAAAAAAAAAACTGTAGGAAGACATACCAGTTAAATAAAGAGTTGCTGTTAAAATTACTTGACTTGATTGGCAGGTGGTCTTGTCCATGGAGCCTACCATAGTTTACACTTTGGGACTTAAATATTTTTACAGCTGGATGTTTATTGAATTAATGCTAGTTAAGAATATTGCTCATGTGCAGTATGTTAACCTACAGTTTGTACGGTCACAAGCCTCATCCCCTGACCACTACACCACACTGTTGCTTGTAAAAAGTTAGATTGTATCCTTGATTTGCTCCCTGCAGTGCCTATCTTACATTTGACCTATTCAGTACTACTGGATATTCTACTTATGCAGTTCCAGCTACTTGCCTTGCTGAAATGTACACTGGCAACAAACCATGTGGGATTTGAACCTTCACTTTTCTGGTTGCATGATACAGACCCTAGTCTCAACTCTAAGCTGCCACTAATGGTTGCTGTTTTCTCCCTTACTGCAGTGTGCAGTTAGCACTGCGCAAGCCCAGTATCTGTTATGTTGAGTTGCTTCCCTGTTTGGGACTTGTAGAAAGGAACCAGCACAGGTGTTTTCCATTTTGGCTCACAGCTCCATTTCTGGAGGGGAGTAGGTCCGGGTTGACGTGTGTTCATGCGTGCACAATGATATCCAGTTTGTAGTTTGAACTGTCATTCTCTTGCAGGTCCTCGGAAACAAAGATTAGAAGGCTTTGTATTAGTAGAATTAAATGCACAGTTTTAAACCAATTTATCCATGAGTGTTTTGGGACGGAGAATAAAAGGGCTTTTGACAGACTCTGTTCCCCCCCCCTCCCTCTGCTGAGCTCAGCAGGAAAAAGCAGCTTCTCTCTCCCCCCTGACTTCCTGTTGGGATGGGAGCCAGATTCCTGCTGTGGAGATGCACACGGGGAGGCATGGAGCAAGGCCTCAGTCTTGCCTGTGGGCTGACTTTACAGAGAGTAAAGGGGTCAAAATCACAAAGATGTCTCTTGTGAAATGTGTTAAATCAGAAGCAGTCTCACTCATATTTCGCAAAACAGACAGCGGACAAACTAGGTGAGTGCTCCCAGAATCCCCCTGGTTCTGTGCTGGGGCCCATCATGGGGGGGGGGTTGGTTGTAGCCCAGCTGAGTTTGATCTAGGGGACCGACACCAGGCATTTGCTCTTATCAAGCAACGGCTACATCCTGTCACAGTCCCATCTGTCCTGTCATCCTCTGCCATCTCCTCTGCTTTCCTCCTCTCTTTCCCTCCCTCCGGCTCTTCCTCTTCCTGCTTGTCCCTGCCATCTCAGTCCATTTGTTTCCTTGCATTGGGACAGTTTAGCAAAACTGTAACACACAAAACACCACATCCTAACATGGCTCATGGTCATATTTATTCAGTCAGGACAGTTTTTGGTTTTCTCTGACTGAAGTGTGTTTCACCTGAAATACCAGCATAAATAAAGATTGTGATGTTATCTTATAGCATGCTTGTTTCTTGTGTTACAAGTTTTTATTTATACATAAATAGACATTTCCTGACACAGAACAGATTGGTGTTGCAATATCTGAAATGTGTCAGACTGTATATAGTGGGAGTCCTGAATGAAGGTGAATGAGTTCTACAGTGGGCAGTCTGTGGCTCGTCGTTTCAGGTTGTTTGGGGACAGTAAGGCTGAATCAGGCTGTTTCATGCCATCTCACTGCGCGCTGTCTGCCTTCCCTGCATGTTGCCTGCCTGTCTCACCATATGCAATCTGCACTGCTGTCTGTCTGACTGCGCTCTGCCGCACAGCATGCCGCGATGATGCCGTGGGTGCGTACATCGTTGTTCTGTTGTTTGCTGTATTACTGGTGTGGGTGTGGCACAGTGTGTGTTTTGGAATGTGAGTAATTCTGTAGTGCCCTGACGGGATTCCTCCTTTTCTGTGGAAGCCAGGAGACCTGTCGTGCCCACAGTTTTTCTGTCTTTGTAGTGATTTGATGCCCCTGACGTTCACATCATTGTGTTACATTTTAAATAGATTTTATCAGGGCTGCTGAGTGGCTCATCTCGAATGCAGGCTGAGCCCTATGGGTCTGGTTAGAAACCAGCCGTGTCATTTCCCGACAGGGACCAGGACCCCACAGCCAATGGGCTTCATTCCCCGGAGGAAGGGAGGGGTAGGTTAGCCAGGGCTTGCTCATGTCTTTGCTTTGTAGCATCAGCTGTCTGCAAGTTGCTCCCAGTGATGTCAGTGGAACCAGGCCCATCCTCCATTCGGTGCTCGCATCACTGTGATGCATTGTGTGACTTGTGGTGTGACCGTTGGCTGGGTGCGAGTGTGTAGGAGGATTGCATTCATCGTGCTTCAGTGCACCTGCATGAGAACAGAAGTTGTCATGTTGAGCGCAGGCTAATGTACTGTTGTTGATCCTGCACATGGGGTCATAAAGGTGTGTGTGTGGTGGGGGGGGCATTAAAAATTAGCACTGCTAAGACAAGATTTCCCCCTGCAGGCTGTAGAAACTCAAACTAAAGTGTTGTGAGTGTTGTTTTTACAGTGTTGTTTTTCAGTGTCAATTGCAGCAGCATGATCTGCTGCTAAACCCCTCTGGCAGTGTTTTGCGTCATGTGCTTATCGTCCACTCTGTCTCATGAAAAACTGACAGATGGACACACTGAGCTGATACAGTCACTGTCCATACCTCATCATCGAGCAAGATCTGGTGTTTTAAAGGTCTGCAAACCGTGCACACTATGAAATAGTTACAGGAGGTGTGGGTGTGGGGCTGTACATACACGATTGTGTGCGTTGTCTCATGATTGTGTATGTTGTGATTGTCTGAGTGTGCAGATTACTCAGTCTTTTTGGCTTGTGGCCGGTGATGGAGTAAGGACCGTGTCCTTCCACTTCCTCATGTTTGTGGTACCAGAACGCTCACTGTCACGGAGATGTTGTCCTCATCACTGTGCTGTGCGTGAAGCTTTGCTGCTTTTCTCACCTCAATGTTCTGCATTTTCTCGTCATCTGTGCTTCTGACCTTGTGTCCTTCTGTCAGCACTGGGCTCAAATGTGACTGTTAATGTTTTCATTTTCAAGGACTGATTCAGAATGGCTACACAGCAGACTGCCTGTCTGTGACAGTCAGCTCTTTTTGTGCATAACCCCACCCCTTCATTTAAAGTGGTGGAATATTTGAAGTAGTGTGCTTGCCCTGTACATTATATTGTGTGTATTGCTAGCTCCTTATTGTTTCCCTTCAGATACTAAAGGGAAACAATAAGGAAACAAATACTTTTTATCAGACTGAAAGATCTACGGAAGGGAAGGGTTTTTTTTCCCTCTTGTTTCATTTGTGCCTCCTGTTTCCAAGTCTGTGTCCATCCAGCAGACCTAGACTGGAGCCCATGGGACAGAAGAGGATTCTGCTCCTCTGGAGATTCTCCTTAGTTAACCCAATCTTAAGCAACCCACAGTTCAAGTATGTTAAATATGCAGCAGCCTGGGGGTAGTTGAAAATAACCAGCAGGTGAGGCACATGTGAAATTGAACAGATGGAAATTTCCACAAGATAAAGGCACGAGCGCCTTGTCATTCACAGGGTTTGGATTCTGGAAATCACAGTAGTTGAGCAGGACTGACTGCTTGGTTGGATAACTTTTACAGTCCTCCCTCCATGTGTTAAGGGAAATAAAGATATCCTATGGAGATTATCACATGATATTTAATAATTTTCTGACCCTGCCACTTTGATAGTTGAATAGCTCATTCCCCAGTCATAAGTACAGAAGCATCACTCATTGGGCCAGGTTCTGATTTAGGTCAGCTTTTATATTCCATCTTAGCAGATTGAGCCACATTTTCGTATCTCATTATAACTCTGGATCAGATACAGTCTAATCACAATGTGCTTTGTCTTTGACATGAAAATTTAAGCAGGTGTTACATCATTCACACTTTTATGAAAGCATTTGTTCATTTCAGAGAGACCAGCTAAATAATGGCGGAAAGAAATGGGCTTAAATTTCATTATTGAGATTTAAGAGAGTGGAAGTGTTGGATTGAATCTGTGCCCATGTGAGATTGTCTTAATTGTTTGGGAGTTGATCGGATTATTGAAATGAAGAAAATTAAAGTAACTTCCCATTGATTGGTCAATAACCAGCGTGATTAATTATTTTCTGATACTTGAATTCCACATGACTTGGCTTAATGTGCATCAGTTACCTAGACGTTCCTTGTTTCGTTTTGTTTCATTTTTTTTTCCTCTAAAATGAAAATAGCCTTTCAATGAATCTTCTAGGGGCAAGAAAAACAAACACAAAGCCGTTCCCAGGGCAACAGAAGGACAAGTGGCCTGTGTCTTGTGGAACTGCTGTAGGTGTTTGGTTTATGAGTACCTGTCACAGAGGTGCAGACGGCTTGTACAGGTGTATGGTTTTTTGAGTTGCTGAGAGAGGTGTTGACAGCTCGTACAGGTGTATGGTTTATGAGAGCTGCAGATGAGTTTTCTCAGGGTGTATGAAGGTGTTTAGAATTAGAGTGTGGATTTTAGTGATCACTTCCATCTTTTGGCTGAGCTCAGCAGGCCTCTGCAGGTGGTTGTGTCTCAGCCTTTGCGCTGGGGAGTGTGTGGGTGGGTAAGTTGTTTCAGTATGTGTGCTTGTCTTGCCTCGGCCTTGTAGTTACTGGAGTTCCCTGCCTCTGTGGGGCTGGGGTGTGTGCGTTCTCTGTGAGCAGAGGAAACAAAAAAGACGAGAGTGAATTTTGTAGCTTTTTACATTTGTGCTTTCAGATGCCAAAATGATCCCTTTATCTCTGCTGAAACATGCAAGATTACCATTCAGCAGTGAGTGGTATTTTTAATTGCTGAACTCTGCCTGCCTTTCACCAAAATGCCTGGAAAAGAGGTGAAGTGACCATCTGTTGATGCTGTTGGTCCAGAGGTCAACTATCAAAAGCATTTTTGTAACTCAACTGCTGTAGAACAGCAAGATGGCAGCAGAATAATGATTAAAAAAGACCTATAATTTTTTAGTCTTTGTCATACAGAATGAAAAAAAAACATTTTTGCCTTGATTTTTTTTGGAGTCCTGAAATATTAAGTTAACTTTCAGTCTGTCTTAAACCAATTAAATTAAGACACATTTGCATGCACCAGCTTCTAATAAAAAACAGGAATTTTCCCTCAGATTTCCTCGCTGAGGTTTGAATGGTTGCTCAAACAGTGCTGGTTATTATTTTGTTTCCACCAGTTTTCCGTCTTTTCCCAGCTTTTATTTTAATGTCTAAGGTGGAAAATGCCTATTTTAATCTTGAATGGCAGCTGGAAAATATTTCTACCCTGAGAATTTTGGATGGTTCTTTTATATTTGATGTCCCCATTTTTGACAATGGCAGCTGCACAAATACTGAATCTTGTCGATGTTGATGCAAAACGTCTCATGAAACAGCAGACAGGAAAGTGTGCCCATTGACACAGTGCTGAAACAGTGATATCTGAATCACACAGCAGACAGGACAGTGTGCCCATTGACATGGTGTTGAGACAGTGATATCTGAATCAAACAGCAGACAGCACAGTGCCCATTCACATTGCTCTGAAGCAGTGATATCAGATGAGTTGTGAATGTGATTGTGCTTCCCATATTTGATGCAGTGAACTGTAATAACTTCTACAGTGAGTGGACAGAAAGTTTGCAGACTGCTTCTGTATTCAGTCCTATGCATTTAGCTGCATGCATGTTTACTGTGCTGCAACAACCCCCCTGTTCTTAAGGTGTCTGTTCCTGCTGCTTCAGCTTAATGAAACAGACACACTCTGTGCAGCAGGGGGATGATGAGGGCAGTGGAATTTGTCTGTGGAACAAATGTATTAGGAAAATTCCTCCATCCCGCTGAGACAAAGGAGAAGAGATGCAGGATTGGATCAGTGCAGCGAAATGGGAATTTAGCACAGTGCTAGTTTAGAGAGCACTTTAGCAGGTACAGTTCCACAGAAAAGAGGCAGTTATATCTCTGTCTGTCCATGTGTTGTTATGTCCTGAGAAAAATACGTGCTTACATGTATACATGATGAAGGATTCCATCGTGTGTGTGTGTAACCTTAAAAGTGTAGTTCAGTGTATTTGTTTTTCCTTGTATGTGTTTGTGATGAATCAATCTGAGCTGTAGGTTTTTACATATTTGTGTCTGAAATTTGCCAAGAGTAGGCCTACATCAGGATTTCCCATTACTGGTATGTGGAAAAGAAAGGCAGATTATAACATATTATAATCCTTAAAACCCTGAATTACAAAATTATGTTTCTTTGATTTTTACATCTCAACATATGTAGATGAAGAGCTACAGCTGCTTCAGTTACTGTATGTTTATACCTCTTGGATGCTGTAAAACAGCAGTAATGTGATTCACATGACTTCTTGGCAGTCCGGCTGCAATCAGACGCCAGGCAGAGGCACTCCTCATTGGCTGCTGACGTTTTTTTGGAAAGCTGGCAATTGGAGGAAAGTCAGCAGGAGGGCATGGCATTGGACGGTGCCCAGGAAGTCAGCTGGTTGAGCCTATGGAGCCTAAAGTGGGCAGATTATGAGGCGTTACTGTTAACACAACACATAGTTCTTAGTAATCACTTAAGATTAAGCTGCAGCTCATCATTCCCCCCCCAGTGGCCCCATGCGAAGGCAGAAGGGTTGATATGTCAGCTTTTTTGCTTTTCTCTTTATCTGTTCCCACAGTGATGGAAGGGTGTGTACAACATGCTTTATCTGGAGAATAAAGGGGCGAGAGAAAAAGAATACCCAAGCTGATCCATTTGAGGCTGTTGTCCTTGCCGTGGCCTATATTTCAGTGCAGTAGTGTTCCTTTGTGTCAGTGGAGAAATGGCACTGGCAAGTAACAAGTCTGTATTCAGTTCACTGTGTGAAGAATTCATAGATTTCCTAGAATCCAGATTTCGTAGAATCTGCCAGATTAAAGCTCATTTTGAAAAGCCTGCTCTCTATAAAGAAACGTGGAAGTTGGCTGTTATGGCCAGGATCTGATAGCGTAATACTCACGTCTGTGTTTCCCCACCCCCTCTGCCTCTGTTCAGATGGTGAGTGAGAAGGTGGGGGAGCTGAGGGGACCAAACTGGACGAGGACTTCCGAGACCTGGAGAGGGTAAGCGCAGTCCGTCTGTGGGGAGTGAACCAGCACAGAGATGGGCATAAAGCATCATAAAGAGATGCTGTGAGACAGGCTAAGTGTTCCGTGTCATGCCACTGTCCCCGCACTGTCTTTGTCATGTAGGAGTGCACTCTTTCCCCATAAAAAGGACATTCTGTGAGGACTGTAAATTTCTCTGCGTCACTACACTGATGCAGGTGCTGAGCAGCTTTACTTAAACCTGCATTACCTGACACTCCTTTTGTTGCTGTGAGCCATGCAAGTTCTTCAGCAGCTCGTGCTGGATTAGACCTCTAACAGTACACCCTCCGTGTAGTAAATTATCGGAAAGACTAGTGACGCAATAGGTGTTGGGATGGTGCTTATGGTTCTGTTTATATGGATGGAAATGTGTTTTTACGTCAGGTCTTCTTTGATGTGTTCTTCCTCTTGTGTATTCTGTAGAAGGTAGATGTAACAAGCAAAGCTGTGGTGGATGTCATCTCTAAAACCTCAGAGTACCTACAGCCTAACCCAGGTAAGAGAAAGGGACTTTCTTTCACACATGAATAAACACACACATACAGAGACTCTGCCATGCTCACACAAATATACAGGGGCTGTATGTTTCACACCTACAGAAGGACTCTGTCTCACACACATACATATGCAAAGATTCTAGTATGCATATATGCATAGAGCTCTCCAGAGGCAACTATGATGAAGGGGCCCCCCCCCATATCCCTCTCTCTGTCTTTCTTTCTCGCTCCACTTCTCTGCCTCTACCTCCCACTCTCTTTCTGTATTGCCCCAGCATCCCGAGCTAAGCTGTCCATGCTGAACACCATGTCCAAGATCCGGGGGCAGGTGAAGAGCCCAGGTTACCCGCAGGTGGAGGGGCTGCTGGGAGAGTGCATGGCCAAATATGGGCGTGAGCTGGGGGAGGACTCCAACTTCGGTGAGTGCGTCCTGGACCGGTCCCCGTCTGTGTCTGCGTTTGTGTGCAACTGCATTTGAGTGGAAGTCACTGTGGGCTGTTTTATCACTGTATGCATGACTGTCACTGTGTGTCTGTCTGCATGTAAATTTGTGTGTGTGTGTGTGTGTGTGTGTGTGTGTGTGTGTGTCTGTATGTGTGTGACTGCTGTTTTCTCCCACTCCTGTAGGTGGCGCTCTTGTGGATGCAGGAGAGTCGATGAAGAGGCTGGCGGAAGTAAAGGATTCTCTTGACATCGATGTGAAACAGAACTTCATTGATCCTCTACAGGGGCTGTGTGACAAGGACCTGAGGGAAATACAGGTAAGACATTCTGCACAGGGCTTCACATCCACACTTGCTGTATTGTCATATTGTCATGCTTTAATAACAGAGGACAGTCTTGGCCACAGTGGCTCACAATGTTCAAGAATAAGCAGAAGAAGGGCACAGGTACAGAACTGTAAAAACATATTAGATTCACTGCAAAGAGGAAAAGCAGTGACACAGTGATCTGTGCCATTGCTGTGTCAGTGATCTGTAAAAGCAAGCACTTCACTGTGTGTGGACTGCTCTGGTATGGGCAGCTAGGTATAGGATACATACAGGTGGGTTAATGTCTACGCCAGTAGTACCACATCTGCCCCATACAGACAGCCTGTGGTGGGAAGCCTCTCACATCAATGAGAAAGATAAAAGCAACAAGGGCTCACTGTAATTCACATCACATGACATTGAAATTCACACATACATTCAAATTCTGTCTTCGCTGAATCTGAGTACGCGCTTGTCTCTGCACAGCTGATGTGAACCAGGCCAGTGTGTGAGTTGTCCATAGATTTAGAAGGTGAGATGCCTGTTGCTCCATCTCTCACATTCTCAGCACCACCTGAAAAAGCTGGAGGGCCGCCGGCTGGACTACGACTACAAGAAGAAGCGCCAGGGGAAGATTCCAGATGAGGAGGTGCGGCAGGCGCTGGAGAAGTTCCACGAGTCCAAGGAGGTGGCCGAGACCAGCATGTACAACCTCCTGGAGACTGATGTGAGTGTCCTACTTTCCTAAGCATAAACTACAATACCCAGCATCCACCGCACTGCAAATCACACTAGGGACTTCACCAATGTGCATAGCCGAATGTTAATTTTCCAGAGAAGCACTACATATCCGTTGAGAAACTGCATTAAGTCAGAAAGGAGTCGTGTAAATCTTGCAGTATGACACCATGCTGAAGTTCTCTACCTGTGTCTACAAGCTCAGGAGTATTGGCATTGATTCACTGACTACCACTGATTTACTGGCAATGAAAACATAAGAAAACAGAGTGCTACACCTGTAGCAGTATACACATGCTGTTAGTGGGAGCAAGCTGATTGTCAATTATCTATAAACTCTGTGGTGGTTATTTATAAACTTTCTGTGGTGAGTTATTTACAAACTCTATGGTGGCCTTTCCCCTTCTCTGTGAGTTGTTCCCTGTTAACTGATTGCAGGATGTGCCTTCACAGATACTATATCATGACAAGATATTTAGCTCCAGTGTTCCCTCTATCCTCTGTGTAGATGGTTCTAGTTGTTTACAGGATATTCCAGAGTTGTTCTGTTTTAGACTACACCCTTTCAAGAATATTCATAATGAGTCAGCAAAACAGCACTTCAACAGCTTCAACAATGGCAGACAGAGCTTTCAATATGAAGTGAGTGTAGTTATTGCACTTGGCTACAGTGTTATTTTAAAGCCCTCTGTCTGTCTGCAGATTTATCTCTGTGTAATGTTGCATTAAATCCCTTTCTGTCTGCGGAGATTTGCCTGTGAACAGCGTTGTATAAAGGCCCTGTCTGTCTGCGTAGATCGAGCAGGTGAGCCAGCTGTCCTCATTGGTGGAATCACAGCTTCAGTATCACCAGCAGGCTGTGCAGATCCTGGAGGAGCTGTCAGACAAGCTGAAGGACAGGTGAGCACTACAGCACTGCAGCCCCCAGGACTGCCCTATGAGCACACACTGTGGGCTCGCTCCCAGTGCACGGAGTCGCCCATACAAGTTGCATGGAACAGTGAATGGCAGTTCAACAGAGCATGAAAAAGTGCAAAGCTTTAGGTTTGCAGCCCAAGGATTAGAAACTAATGATCAATGAATTAATTGTATTACAGCTCCTTGATCTTGAAATTACATTTATCTTGTGTGATGAGATGATCCAGGTTTTCTTTCTGCGGTACCTTGCGTGATTATGGAGCAGAGTAGCTTTCTGCCAAATGTGTTTATTTTGAACAGAAGAAACACATTTGGCAAAAAGCTACTCTGCTGTGAAATATGAAATATGAAATCTTGATATGACCTTGTGATCATAGAGTGTAGTTGTTATTGCTGTGTTGAGAAATGAAAGTACATTCATAAGAGGGTCACTGTCCTAAGATAGCCTAGTATATAAAATGTGAAAGTGAGTCTTCATACAGACAGTTAGTGAGTGTCAGCCTATTTTCTGATGCAGAGTACAGTGATGAGTAAGCAATCCACACAGACTGTGACAGATCTTGAGCCCATAATGGTACACAGAGTCAAGCACGTGTTCAAATGAATTGGGACTATGTACAAAATATCACTGTGGTCTATTACAGGAAGGAGGTCTGCTGAGTTGTTAAATGTTTTTTAGCTTAGAAGGAGAGGCCTTATTCCAAAAATAAAAATCCAGCCTCACCCCTAGCATTTTGTCTAGATGTTCATTGTCAGAAAAAAAGGAGAAAACAAAGGTATTTATAGGCTGGCACTACCTCAGTTCATTTCTTTTGAACTGTTATTGTTTGAGGCACAGCAGGAGATTGGTTGTATGACCTTGAGAACACTTAAATTAATTTTTTTCTGATTTTTTTCTGTGTTTAATACAGTTTCAGTCAATAAAGTTTTAGCTGTTCTATATTATATGCTGCTTACAATTTGCTGAATGTCTCTTTTGCTAGAGCTGACCATATCTTTTCCACCATGACAAAGAATCCTGTTGTCAGCTCTTACCAAAGTTACTGTTATAAATGCTTAAAAGTTTAGGGGAAAGGATTGATCCTTGTGCCATACCAGTGCTGACTAGCAGAGTATCTGACAATAAACCATCAATATACAGTAAATGATAGATATCCATTCTTTAAAATGGGTATGTGTCTTCACTTGCCTTTTGTGTAACAGTAATATATGAGGTCATATCTAGTTTCTCCATTCTGACCTGTCAGCCAGTTAGGAAACCTTCTGAAAATAGAAATCTTAAAATTGATATGCATATGGATTTCAGTATAATGGCTACACATTTTTGTAAAAGCAATACACTATGATATGGTGAGGCAGTAAAGCCAATTTTGTTAAATCATGAACATGCAGATTTTGTTTCAAACACTCTGCTCTCTCCTAAGATTTGGTGTTCAATTTAAAAATGTCTCCACAATTATAATACTATGAACTGTAGAATTGCATTACATTGGAGGATTTTGGCTTGTTCCATGCCTTATTTGTCTCACCAATGTGCATTAATTCAGTGTGTATTTTACTCGAGGTGAATCTGATTGCGTAATTGTCATTATTCATGTTTTTTGTGGAGGACAGTGGTTTTTGGCAAAGGTCAGAGTGTAAACCACCTAGTTTAGACTAGCTATACAGTGTAGCAGCTATCAAACACAGTGTTATGTAACTGTAGCAGCCTCGATGTTCCCAGTCTGTCCTCTAAAGTATGTTTCTCTGACTGTTAGCTTTTAGTCCATCTGCTGTCTCTAGTCAGATGAGTGCAACAGCTG
Organism: Megalops atlanticus; assembly: GCA_019176425.1. Classification (NCBI taxonomy): domain Eukaryota; kingdom Metazoa; phylum Chordata; class Actinopteri; order Elopiformes; family Megalopidae; genus Megalops; species Megalops atlanticus. The sequence goes on from CM032896.1 coordinate 10,896,553, forward strand.
AACATTTTGTCAATGTTGCTTTTAACTCTGAAATGATAAAGTGAACAAAGGCATGCCTGTCACTAAAAGCTCTGTCCACTTTTGTGCTCTCCTCCTCGTCTTTTTTTGGCCATCATAAACTGTTTGAACAACAGGTGCTTTTTGATACTCTTTGAAACATGGTCACCACTTGACCTTACCATTTACATTTAGCATGTATTTCTAAGATTGTTCTTGGTTTAAATTCTCCGGAAAAGTATGTTTTTGTGCCAGCTGAGGTGTTTGGTTGGATGTCTGGTTACACACCTTAGATGCCCTTTCCTTCGCTGGTTTATAAAAGTTTGAGTCCACCTGAACACATTTACCGGGACTGTGTTCCAGCTCTTTAAGTGTGTTGCTGTCTCAGGGACAGCATTTTTCCTCTGTCAGTGTGGAGACTGCTGTGCTCTGTGCTGACTGTACTAACTGTGCTGCCTGTGCTAACACTGCTGACTCTGTATAGGGACGCTGCAGGGTGTTCTCTGCAACCAGGCCTGTGCTGACTTGTGCTGTGTGCTCTGTGTGGCAGGATCACTGAGGCACAGTCGCGCCCACGCCGGGAGTACACCCCCAAACCCAAGCCTGTGTTTGAATACGGAGAGCCCAACCAATCAAACGGTGGCTTCGCCCCCTCCGCTGCCCCGCCCACCCGGTCCTCAGGTGAGAGAGGGGGAAACGCACTGTCACAATGGACGCATTGATTCACCTCTGTCACGAGAGTCCCACTGACACAGAACTGTCACAGCAGACATACTGACGCAGCACTGACACAAGAGACCCACTGACACAGCGCTGTCACAGTGGTCTACATACAGTCAGAGGGGTTGTGTTACTTCCATTACAGTGTCTTAATCTTTTTCCCAGAAGCTAGAGAATGAGAGCTGATGTCTCACTGGGAATCTGTTTTGTTGGTGTGCATGTTTTTTATGTGCATGTTTATGTGTCCAGTTGTGTGTGTGTGTATGCTGATGCGTGTTGTGCATGCTTGTCTGACTCCCGTTTTTTGGTTAGGGGGTGAAAATGGATCAGAAAATACATGCATGTGTGTAAGTGTGTGGTTGTATATGGCCGTGTGTATCTGTGTCCGTGTGTGTTCTTACACGTGTGTTTATGTATTCATGTGAGTGTGAATATGTATTTATGTGTACATGTGTGCATGTGTCGGGTGCTGGGGCCCACTCGGCAGTGACCTTGTCCTGTGCTCTCTTCCTGTGACAACACCAGCCTCGTCCTTCATGCGCAGAACATCCTCGCGGAAATCCCAGTTCTGTGAGTCAGAGACAGGTGGTGACGGGCAGCTGAAGGGTGATATCACTGACATATCGGAGAGCCGCAGACACAGCCACATGAGAACAGGATTCTATTCCTGCTCTCGTGTGAGCTACAGGCACTAATCATTGCTGCCTGTTAAAACTGAAGCCCTTCGTCTGCCACCACAGAGCGCACTGCATTCCCGCAGTTTTGCCTGCTCCAGCAGCACGCCAATGCCGCTCTGATCCCCCTCAGGCCTGGGCTTACTGGGGATGGGGTGTGTTCTACCTCCAGGTCGCTGCACACTGGACACACTCAAACAGAGCCTGTCCTGAGCCCTGCTGCTCTCAGTAGAGGCAGTCTTGTCCTGCATTGTGATGCTCCACAGGATCCTCTCTTGTCAGTATTGAAATCGGTCCTCCTGATAAGAGTGCAAGGTGGAAGCGTAAGGACAGAAAGGCCACTCAGGCAGACTTCAACAGTGAGTCTGTGGTGGCTTCTTCAGATCTCCCATTTGAACTGGTGTACGTTTGGGGTGTGACATGGTATGCCCTGAGTTGTGTCCAGTATGCAGCTTCATGTTGAGGACAAGCACGCTGATGGGGAGGATTATGGGATAGAGCGGAGGAGGAGAGGATTATGGAATATTGCGGAGGAGGGGAGGATTATGGGATAGAGCGAAGGAGGAGAGGATTATGGGGTTAGTGCAGAAACTGAGAGGAGCACAGGCCTGCTGTACGCAAGGCAGCTACCTGTACTACATTGAAGCTGGAATCAGCTGGTGGCACTGACAGGCCTGCACCAGAAGAGTGCCGTCTGACCTCAGTACAGCAGGCCATGCATGGGAAGAGGGTAAGGTGTGTGTGTAAGAGGAGAGAAGGGGGTGGTGGTTGTGAGGTGACTGGTATGGTGTGGGATGCTCTAATTTGGGACACAGACCCTCCAGGCCTCTCCAGTCCTGTGCCTTGCTGTAGGATGAGTACCTACTCAGCAACGGTCCTCAAGACTGGAGGGGCCCAGACAGTCTGCTCTGCCTCGAACTCACACAACTCCGCCTTCTGTGCCGTGCCGACTGACTAGCATGAATCAGTTCTAAGGCTGTGTGCCAAACAGGGTGGTGAGTGCGTCCATCTAAAATTATCCATCTAAAATTTGGTCAGCTGTGGGCAGTACCGGAACATATGAGTTGAGTTTTTAGGTATCTGTCTACGCACATTATTGGCATCATCAGTGCCAAGGTAAATTTTGGCCAATTTTGTATAAGTAACGTAAATACAGTGAAGAGTTTTAAATTGCTGCTGGTCTACTGAAACATTTCCCATCAAACACTTTGGTCAGAAAGGTAGCAGGACAGAGCTGATGTCCTGATTGTATGAAGAACAGGATGAAGACTAAAGACAGAGCATGCATAAGTCCATCTGGACTGCTGCTGTCCACATGATCAGAGGTCTGTGCTTGTGCTGAGTGTTACAGGCTTGCCGTTTTGCCCATGCAGTCTAATTGTGGAGTCTGTGTGCAGTTCCTCTCGGTCACCAGCAGGGTGTAGTATTAGCATAAAGTTTCTCCTTGTTGGAAGTGGTCCAAGCCTTTTGCTGTGCTTCAGGGACAGTGGTAATGAAGGAAGGGACAGCAGCACTTCTCTCGGATTAGTCTAATTCTATTTTCCGCTGTCCTATTTCTTTCTCTCTCACCTTTGCTTGCCCAACCACAAACCCTTGTCTTCATCTTACCTGTATCTCTCATCTTTCGACATCTGACACCACCCCGATGTCTCTCCCTGCCCCTCTCCGCAGCAGTGGAACAGCCCTGTTGTAAGGCGCTGTACGACTTCGACCCAGAGAACGACGGCGAGCTTGGTTTCCGCGAGGGTGACATCATCACGCTGACCAATCAGATCGACGAGAACTGGTACGAGGGCACGCTGCATGGCCAATCAGGATTCTTCCCACTCAACTATGTGGAAGTGATGGTTCCCCTGCCACACTAAGACGGAAGGGCAGGGAAAGGGCAGGGTGAGGGCGGGGGGGGGGGCTGGGAACGAGGAGCCGGCACAGAGTCGCTGTGTCTCAGACTCCAAGGTCTACATCCTCATCTTCATCCTTCTCATCATCGTCATCATCACACTTACCTGTACACCTGGGCACTTTGTCAGCTGATCATGAAGAAGGGAGATGGGAGTGGATCATCACATTCCAGATCACTAAAGGGAAGACATGAACACACTGCAGGCGCGCACACACACACACACACACACACACACACACACACACACACACACACACACACACACACACAGTCTGACACGTTTTGTTGTTTGAGGGATGTGATGCATCTTGATTTACAGCCAGACTTGGCTGTTTTAATCATTTGCTGCCCCCTGCTGGCCAGGCAGTCCTCAACTCACTAAACATGCCTTTAATATGAACCTTACCTGTGACACAAAGGCAGTTAATGCTTTGTCTGAGTCTCTGTGCCATCTGAAAGTGTGGGCCTAATTTTTCTCTTGTATGTTCTGTCCATGACTCTGTGTTCTTTTTGTATGGTCTATGCATGACTTTGTTTTGTCTGAAATGTCAGCTTTGCATGTACTGTGAACGTTGTGAATGTTATTAACAGTGGCACCCGAGCCCTTTTCTGAAACATTCTTATAAAAAGAACTGCAGTGACTGGTCATCTGGGAATTGCAGATGCTTCGTGCTGACCCAGGCATTTTTGCTTCTCTGTGTGTGGCTGCTATAATGCTACCTTTGGAAATGGCAGGGACCTCTCTCTCTCGGTTGCTCCTGTGATCACTATGCTCCTGTCTTATCCTGTTCTACCACCAGGTGGCATAAATTTCAAGCAGTATTCAGCTCAGTGTACAAGAGGACTGGTGGGACAATGACCCAAATCCCTTTGTTTTTCTTTGTGTCCAGCCTTCTGCCTCCTCTGTTTGTGCATGTGTATTTGTCTATGTCTGTCTGTGCATAGGCATTGTCCATCTCATCTAGCTGCTTTTTTCCTAGTCCAAAAATAGAAGTATAGTTAAAAATAATGAAATACAGACTGTATTACGTAATCAAAATGCAGTACCACTCACACAAGGAGACTCTGTCTCAGAGCTTCTATGGGCAACACTGCTGGCAGTGTTTGTGTGTGTGTGTGTGTGTGTGTGTGTGTGTGTGTGTGTGTGTGTGTGTGTGTGTGTGTGTGTGTGTGTGAGTGTGTGAGTGTGTGAGTGTGTGAGTGAGTGAGTGAGTGAGTGAGTGAGTGAGTGAGTGAGAGAGAGAGAGAGAGGCAGGGAAATGGTTGTGGCTGAAGAGTCTCTTGGTGTTGCACGTCCCAGTTAAACTGCAGGCCTCCATTCTCCTTTGACATTCCACAGCATCAGATAACTCCTCCCTCTCCACATCTTAATACCTGACCTATAACAGATCTGAGCTAAACTGCATAGGACAGGCCCATGGATGTGGTTTTAAGGTAAAGGGGGTCACGGACCCAGTGCTGAACATTTCTGTGATTAGCTGTTGATGGCGTATTTGTTATAGGGCTTGAATGTAAAGAGTTGCAAAGTTTGGAACGAAGAGAACAAAGGGAGTTTAGACTCGGACGGCTTCTAAAGAGAAGCTGCAGCTGCCAGGTTGCCCACATGGGGCAGTGTTGCACCCTGTTGTCACTCACTGAGCAGACAGACAGTATTTTTCTGCTGGTGTGGTTTCTCTGTCTGCCTGTGTGTGTGGTTAGGCTCCTGATTGTTTTGCACGCATGCACACACATGCGCACACATGCACCGGGCTGAGGTCTGAGTACTGTTTTCATGCACCTCTGTCATATCACCACCACATTATGCAAACACACCATCATATACATCTCTCAGATGACAACCACATCTCTGACATCACGTCCTCTCTGTCTCATCACCACACTCGCATCACCACATTGCTCAGCTCGGCGCCAAAAACCTTAGTCCTTTTTAAATGTTAACCTTTAGCATTTTGTACAAAATGTAATGTTTACATGCTTTTTTACCTGGTAAGAGGTAGTGCTTTATTACTGTGGATGGTGAAATGATGGTTTGAGTACACAGTCAAATGGCCACAACTAGACGGCCCTACAAGTAAGGGTATTACAGTGGGTCCTGTGAACCTGGAAGGTAAAGACTAATTAAATAGAATAAATCTCCTAATCAAGATAATTGCTGCAGTAATAAGAGCCCTGTTACCTCTGACACCCTCTGCACAGACTGTGTGCAGGTGTCAGTGCTACACCTGAGTGGGGCCAAGCCCAGGAGCACCTCAGTCCTATGATATTATTAAAAAAGGCATTATTCTGTTACTTTATAGTATTATTTTAAATATTCAATGCATATTAAAAACTTTTATATAAATTAATCCTACCCTGCATGTAGCAATATAATCAAGCTCGTTTCTGCTTTAACATTGAATATTACCTATTGTGGTAGTTTTGTCCTGGGTTAAACCATGGAATAATTCAAGATTATTGCAATATTCTCTTATGTATCATCGCTTTTTCTATTAGTGTAAAGATTAGTTTGTCCCTTCTGTCATTTTTCATCTTGAATAAATATGTATGGAAAAACAGATCACGAAATTGTCAAATCTCTGTGTCTATAGTGGCATATGGTTATTTGGCTGTGTTTTCCCCGTGATTCCAGCAGGTCCTGACCAGAAATACAGTTCTGTGGCTCACACCGTAATTTAAGATCCCGATTTAAATTTTGACGCACGCACCGCACGCACCCACCCCGTCACAGGTCTGGTGTCAATGAAACAATTCCACATAGTATTTCAGTAATGGATTTGTACATGATGCCCATTATTTAAGTTTTTGTGCAACTTAGTATTCATCTTAAGGACCTCTAAAAATGAATTGAACAAATTAAACTTCGTTCAGGCAAGTGCCACGAATATGTCTTATGGGACAAAATAATGCGTATATTTTACATGTATTATGTATGTATGTCATATATTCGCCAACCTAGTTGTAGCGGAAACTACTTCCCATTTACACATGGGTTTTAACACGTTAAATAGATCAGAAATGATAATTTGACAACGACGTAGTCATTATTAAATTAGAAAGTGTCTGAGGATTGTACAGGAAATTTTTGTTCACCTGAGAGGTTAACGGCAAATTGGCTGTTGGCACTGGCACTACTTCTGTTAACGGCTATTGGAAGAGAGGGGCAACACTAAAATAGGCGGTTGATCGAGGCCATTAGAAAGAAAACTCAAACCCCTATTGAAATTTTGTGAAAACATTGGGTACACGCTTAGTGAACGTTAACCCAGTTTAGGCGGCTGTATGTTTTTCTTCTGTAATTTCTAGCATGCGAACAGCACGGCGCAAGACCTGGACCCGCCTTTTATGTTAATAGTTGCGTCAGCAGACCAATCACTGGCCGCTATGGGCGTGGTCTCATCCAAAACACCTGCCGAGATTGACAGCGAGATCAAATTGCATGATGAGGAAACAATCATTTTAATGTGGTTTTAACCAATCCTTGACATCAGTGATTAAGGCGAAGACTGTAATATCAGCCATCATAAATACATTAATCACAGTCAATGTTAATAGCTTAATGTGAGAGCGGATTATGTGCCATGTGTAGGCTGCTCATTTGGTTCATCGGGGGATTTGAACGGCCGAACACCAGATTGTGCTGTTAGTCACGTGTGTTAATATTTTACTCACTATATTCTTGAAGTACACTTTTAATCAACAAGCAGTTAGTCCTACAGTGTGTAGCAAAAAATGACATTTCGGCTGCAAATGGGAGAAGCGTATTTTAGTGTACATTTTTCGTAATTTTCCACGGCGATTCTTGGCGTGAGAAAGGCGAGGCATTTCCCGAAATACTCTACCAGAGATCCCCTTTGTCCCGCTGCCCCTCATGGCGGCTACAGCGACCACAAAACGAGCCGGTCGACCGAGGGCGCAGCTACCGCCCTGCTACTACGAGGGATATCTGGAGAAGAGAGCACCAAAGGAAAAGGTAGACTGTGTGTTTCTCTGTTTTCTGCATCAATAACTTGTATGGTGCATTTTGTGCTTTGTAAAGTGGCCTTGGTTAATGTAAATGGAACAGACCGGCACCGTGACAGCTCCACCGCCTCCTAATCTTGCGATTTGAATGGTGTGCTGGAGATCGTCGAGAATGAAAACCATGGCAGTTATTGCATTGATTTTAGTCACGGTGTCATAATGCATTAAATACGACTAATGCATTTGCATTAATTTGTGAATATTGGTAAGTGAACTGAAATATTTTGCATGGGTTGATTGCTGGCTGTCCTGCACCCAATAAATTCCTAAGGGGTGACAGTTTTCCGCAAGACAGAGACCGCAATTCCCTTGCCAGGTGATGTAGATTTCATTGTGAATATTGTTTTCATTTCTCTTTTCATTATCATGTATGTTAATGGTAACAATAAACTTAGTATTAGTAATTATTATTTAGATGGTATTGTGTGGAATCATACACTAAGGTAAGTTTTTCAAAGAATTATTTAATTAATGTCCAAACAGAACTGAAATTGCAAAAATATATATATTTTTTTTGGTCGGGGGGGGGGGTATAAGGATAGGGGCATTCATTAAATTAGTGCCATGCTTGCCAGATTCACAATAACAAAAGTGACTTAAACCACTCACAGGGTCATCTCCAATAACACTAGACCCCTGAATACAGAAATTAACTGTTCAGGACTGTTAAAACATCGTTTCAACATTTACTTCGGTCTGCATACTGAAGTCCCAGCTTCCTCTTCCTATGTGGACAGCAATGAGAACATCAGAATGGGCAGAGAGTGTAATGCTGTCATCATTTTAACATTTATGGATATGTGAGATATCTGTGCAGAATGATTCTAAGAAGATGTTTGGAAAGTGTAACCCCACCTGTCCTTAACTGGCCTGTTGTAGTGGGTAAAATCCCAGGTTACTGTGGGAAATGTCTCTAGCAGTGTACGATAATAGCAATTGAAGTGCCTGAATAAGGCATGAGGGTATGTGTTCACATAAAATGCGACTTCATAATGTAAGAGCTGTCCCACCTCTGCCTATACCTGTTCTTACCTGTAACAATCCAAGCTTCTGCTCCAGGCCTGTGTGTACAGTAATGTACATCACATGATCACTTTTACATTCAGGTGGTAATGTCTCTATGTATATGTGCATGTGTGTGTGTGTGTGTGAGATGTGTGTATGGGGGTACTCATCGTACTGTCTGTGGACACAGTGGAGCAGCAGTCTGTGAGGAAGAGGGGTGCATGTGGCATGTCAGGATCAGGGTGGGGGAAGGACCCCATATGGGAGGTGGCAATAAAAAGAACAAAAAGGGGGCAGCAGACACATTCACAAAATAAAGGGTGGGGGGCAGGTGCTCTTGGTAATGAGGGGTGACCCCACATCAGAGGCATAGCATCTGGGGCCCAGAGGATCTCATTATGTTACCCCTGCTGTCAGAGGGAGATGTGTGCTTCTCTGAGAGCCGAGGACACTGTCATAAAGCAGTTACTGCAGGGAAGTTACAAATGAATTCAATATACAATGCTATAACAAGGCGGATGCACCTTGCCATAGAAATCAGAGTTCAGGTAACTGTGTCCTTATTTAGAGTTTGTGTAGTCCTTTGCAAAACAGTTGTAAAACACTGCAAGCAAAAACAAATCATGGAAGTGCACACCCTTCTGGCACTTGCTCTAAAGCCATTGTGATTGTACTTATGCCCAGAGGTCTAGGTACAGAACCAGTCCCTCTTGCCCTTGTGCCAGTCTCTCACCCTTGGTGATTACTGCTGACTCTCCAAGGTGCACCAGCCCAGTATAACCCAGACACAATGGAGGTATCAAAGGTTTAGGCAGCAGTTACTGTAAACAGCCAGCTTTATCAGTTATACTTCTGGCTCCTGGAAAAGGGACAGTTCTTGAGAAATTCCTGTTCTTGTCTTATTGAAATCAGACCTAAAGAACAGGTTTGGCAGCTCCTTTTCTAATTTGAAAATAAAGCTGTTTGAGTAGGGCTGCCATTGCCTTTGGTGTAGCTGCCAGGGGTACAGCTGATGTGTGAGGGCTTGTCATTGCATTACATTACATTATTGTCATTTAGCAAACTCTCTTATCCAGAGTGATTTACAGTTTTATCCTTTTATACAGCTGGATATTTACTGAGTTAAGTTCCTTGCCCAAGGGTACAGCAGCAGTGCTCCAGCAAGCAATCAAACTGGCAACCTTTCAGTTACAAGCCCTGCTCCTTACCACAATGCCGCATTGCTGCCCATACCTTGACAACATGGCTTCAGAAAAAGGAACCAAACTTTTGTTTTGATGTGATAATCTCACAATGCCCACATGTAGATCAGCTCTGTGCTTTTAATAGCGTCAGATTTGGTTCTAGTCACTGAATATAACCTGCGTCAGTGAGTCGGAGAGACATGCCATGTGAGCAGTCAGTAAATGTTGGTCCATTTGAGTCATGTGACCCTGCGGATTAGGGTTAGTTGGGGGGTCATTCACACTGCGGTGAGCAGGGAAAGTCGCAATGGGTGGTGTGTATGTGTCAGCACACAGTTAACCGTAGGGAGGAATTCTGGAACAGAAACGGAGGAACAGACCTTCTCCTGATGATGAATTGTGGGACATTGCCGTGTTTTATGTTAAGTGCAGTTTGCAGAGTGGCCATTCATCAGACGAGCCCTCAGGCCCTGGATAATAGTAATTGTCCGAGCACAGGCCCTGGCAGAGCACGACTGCAGCTGGTCTCAGTCTCTCCGTTGATCATGCCCTCGCTGCTGTCTGTACCTCTTTCTCTCAGCATCACTGCCTCCTCAAGGTCCAGAGTGCTCAACAGTGTGGCATTCATTTATTCATTCATTCATTCATTGTTTCATGCAATATTTTTGACCTTTACCATTATGTTTTGTTGCCTGAGATTAATCTGTTAAACCTCCCCCTTGCAGGTGTTTCGGAGGCTGTGGACGTGTCTTTGTGGAAACACACTCTACTTCTTCAACAACAGCAAGGACAGTGATGTGAGTAGTACGTTGGCACATTAAGGAGCAGGGGCAGAGAGAGCATGCTGGAGAACGATGAAGTGGGTGGAGTGAGGCATTATTTTAGCTTTACCTTCTTGCTTCCGTATGCATCTTTGTTCATATCCATTTGTGTATCCATGTGTGCTCTTCTGTAGTTGCTCTTGCAGGTACAGTGAGGCACAGTTGATCTCAACTAAATTTAATTGTAACGAATTTGAAATCGTGACAATTTGTGTGTGTGTATGCCTGTGTGCCTGTGTGCCTATGTGCGTGTGCTTGTGTGTGCTTGTGTGTGGTTGTGTGTGTGTGTGTGTGTGTGTGTGTGTGTGTGTGTGTGTGTGTGTGTGTGTGTACGGATATGACCCTGTACCTGTGCTTGTGTCTGCAGTATGTGGAAAGGCTGGAGCTCAGTGGCTTCATCTCCCTGATGGATGATGGGAGCAGAGACAAGAACCTGGAGGCGGCACGACTCAGTCTTCGCCTCAAGGACGGGGAGGTCAAACTGACGGTAAGGTTAGCCAGCAGTATACCCCAGGACACACTACTTTACTCCAACACATACTGCTGAACCCAAAAACTACTTACTGTACCCCAGCACTGACTACTTCATTCCAACACACACTTTTTTTTGACTGCCCCTCTTTCTCTCCTTCCTGTCTCTCCCCCTCTCTCTGTCTCTCTCAGGCTCCCAGTCTAGAAACTCGCGAGCTGTGGAAAGGCTTCATCTACGCTGTGGTGGAGGTCAGTAACTGAATGTCTGCTTCCCAGCCTGTCCATCTGTCTGTGTTTTTGCCTGCCTGTCTGCCTGACTATCGGACTATCTATCTGACTACTGTCTGTTTGTCAGTGACTTCGCTTGACTCTCTGTCTGTCTGTCTTGCCAAAAGTTTAGTGGCATGGCATAAGACTGCCTGTGTGAAGCTCATAGTAAACTCAAAAATCCCATTTTAAACTCTTCCTCTTTGGTGGCAGTGTGGAGCTGCTACCCCCTTTCCCCTTTGATTTTCTGCTTATTTAGAATGCTGTCCTGATGCGTGCATTAAGATGATCTTCGGTGTTAATATCCTTTCTCTCCCAGCTGTCTGTGCCTAGCTTCCTGAACCTGCTCCCAGGTCAGCTCCACCTTCTGGGGGAGGTGGTGGAAAAGGAATGGAGGAGGCGCAGACCTGACCCCCCACCAGCTGCACCCACCACCCCCCTGCACCTCCCCCTGCTTGGGGAAATACCAGCGTGAGTGTTCCCCACACATCTGCAATGAACAGTACCAAACATACTCTAACAGAGTGTCTACTAGTATTATGCTCACACTCACTGGTCTGGGAGTGTTGTTAGCCTGGTCTGACACTGTTGCTCATTTAGCTTGAATGGATACAGTTCTGTTCTTTTGTACTGGAAGTCACTCTGGATAAGAGCGTCTGCCAAATAATTGTAATGTAATGAACATTATCTCATACACTTGTCCAGAGTGTGTACAGGGCATTGCATGTTGTTTGACGAGGGTGTTGCATTTTACCTGAATTGTCTGTCACACGTGAGTCACTGCACAATTTAGAAAAAAAAAGTGTGGTGGATATGCTGTACTGTTCCCAGGTATGACAGCTGTGTGTTCAGGTGTGTCCTGACCTGTGAGTTGCATGCAGATGTGTGCTCAGGTATGCAGATTGCGTGACAGTGTGAAACTGTGTTGGTTGTGTTCAAGGTTTTTTTTTTCCACTTTGTTCAGGTGGTTTCAGGTTCATGTAGATGTGTGTTCAGGTGTGTAACAGGCAAGCAGCTATGTGCAGATGTGTTCGGGTGTGTGGTTGCATCCAGGTGTGTTCAGGTGTGTAGTTTTGTGCAGGTGTGTGGGTGTTTACAGGTGTGTTCAGGTGTGTGGGCATGTACAGGTGTGTTCAGGTGTGTGGGTCTGTGTAGATGTGTTCAGGTGTGTGGCTATGTGCAGGTGTGTGGGTTTTTACAGGTGTGTACAGGTGTGTTCAGGTGTGTGGCTGTTTGCAGGTGCTTCCAGCCGGTCTCTCGGAGGGAGGCGGAGGTGCTGCTGGAGAGGTATCCGGACTGCGGGAACCTGCTGCTCCGCCCAGGCCGCGATGGCGCCTCATTGGCTGTCACCACCCGCCAGGACCTCAATGGGTAACACCACCCGCCAGATTCACACAAAACATTACACACGTCACAACATAATTTACACCAATCAAGGTCAAACTGCCTGATGTTATGTACAATAAAAAAAAAACACTGCACTCTAATCTAAACTCTGCACTCTTGACTCGTTATGTGGCTTTTTGCTTGTGTTGTACTCTGCCTCACTTGTAAGTCATTTTGGGTAAAAGTGTCTGCCAAGTGAACAAATGTAAATGTAAATATAATCAAGGTGAGTGCCTGTCAACCTGACTCTGTGCTCAGCCCCACCTTTCCCCCACACCCTGTAACAGTAATAGTATGACACTGAGTAACCTTACAGCCCCTTTTCTCTACTTGCAGTCCTTTACCCTTTGGTCCTCCCTCTATCCAGGTGTCATCTCCAGGTAAACCGAGTGATAAAGAGAATAAAACTGCCTCTTTCTCTCCCCAGGTCAGTATTCAGACACTATCGCGTAACTCAGAGACAACATGGAGGATATGTGATTGATGTGGAGAACCCAGTAAGTGGAACCCTCACTAATTCTGTGTTCTGAAACACATACACATACATACATGTACTGTTACACAAACCAGATCATAGCTCTGTGCGTTCTACATGTCCCTTACTGTTTTGAGTGCATCTCTTGCTTCTGGGTATTTTTCCTGTTGTCTCCATGTGTGGTAAATTCATTGTCTACCTGAAACCTCCTCTACAGGTGTGGACAGGTAATAGAGAGGACAGTGTGGTGAGAGTAAGAGAAGTGCAGTATTTCCATGTTTAATACATGATGCTCGGCAGTCTGCTTTTCTTCTGTCAGTACATTGTTTATTGTACATTGTGTCAGACGTGTGGAATTTTTTTCATTGGCGTTCACATGTCAGGATGGTTGCGTGAGTGAGACTGTGCTTCCCCTCATGCAGTATTTATAATTCTGAACATGATTCCTGTAAGACTGTGACGCACGTCTTACTGATAAGGAGAAAAGAGGAAAGTCCATCTTCTCGCCGCAGAATTACACTGGATTTATGATAAACAGTAGCGTTTCCGTCCACTCTCTTCCTTGTATCTGAGCCAGTTTGCTTGTTTGCCATACAAAGGTTGTCCTCTTAGTCTGCAAAACAGTAAACAGAAGGCAAGTGAGAAATAGTCAGTTTGCAGTGCAGTTGTCATTCAACATGTACATCAGGTTGGAGCTTGAAGGATGTTTTATGGTAAGCTTTCAGTCATGCACCAAGTCACTTCCCCTGCATTGTTCTGTCTCATAGAGCAGATCCATGTGAATAATAATACAAGTCCAATTTTAAAGTAGAAGTATCATGGAAACTTTCATTTAAATTATCATTTAAAAATAACTTCCCGATTAGTGTAGCACTGGTTCCTCCTGGCTCAGGTCTAGTATTAATGTGTGTGTGTCCATGTGTTTCCTGCAGTGAACTCATTCTCATACAAGTACACACACACACACACACACACACACACACACACACACACACACACACATCTACTCTGAAACATGGTTTGGCATAAACAGTAACATTACTTCAGTTATTAGCAAGCTCTGTTTCTGCCTCCCAGCTGAGAGGACTGTAACAGCTTCAGGTGGGTAAATCTGTGCTGCCTGCGATGCCTGTATTGCAGAGGTCTCTGTAATAGGGCAGCACTAGTGAGAAGCCACATAAGAGGCTTTGAAATGAACCTTCCTGTGGGGAAAAAAGGCACCCAGACTAAAGTATCATGGCTGGCTTACTTCTTAAAATCAACCTGAGAAGAGATGGTACTGGAGCTCACTGAACAGAGCAACACCACCACCAGCCAACATCAGAATAGCACAATTGTGTATAGAATGAACCAATTTATAAAACATGTCAAACACTCTTGTTCTCCCTCTATCTCTCTCTCTATTGCATAGATTCCGTGTGCCACGCTTCATGACGTCATCAACTGTCTGCTGGAGAAAACATCCGGAACCCTGCAGCCCTTCATACTGGAGGAGCCTTATGAGGAGAACATCAGTGAGTCACACACACATGCACACACACACCAGCAGCTCATGCTGTAGAGAGTATGGCTGTTAGTGGGACATGGGTGATTTTAAAATAATGGGAATTAAGTGTATTATACTTGCATTGGCGTTAGCTGGATGTTTTGAGGAATATTTTAGGGTTAGAAAATCTGAAGTATCTGTCAGCACTGATCACTGAGTGCTCTGCCATCTTTGATTATTACTCCATGTCAGTGTCACAGTGTAACGCTTCTGTCTCACACCAGCCTTTGTGAAGTCCAATGATGAGAACGGAGAGAGGAGTCTACAGTGCGCCCCAAACAGTCCCTCCTACAGAGCCCCAGCATTACCCCCCAGACCAGGTAACCACACACACACACGCACACGCACACACACACACACACACACACACACACACACACACACACACACACACACACACACACACACACACAGGGAGAGGAAAGCAGAGCAGTGCTAGAGGTGTACTTGTACCATATTGGAGTGGAGGTCATGCATTATTATGCAGCACTCACCCTCTGTTCTGCTCTCATGCTCTGCAGGGAGACACACCCAGTCGCCCTGCAGATCCTCACTGTCCCCAAAGCTCGGCTCTGAAAGGCAGTACAGCAGCTCACCTGGTGAGTGAGAATCCCGTTTTCCCATCATGCCGTGCAGATTGCAGACGTTTAGCTCTCTGTCCTTTGTTCCTCATTTAGTCCCTTGAAAGATATTCAAATAAGACAGAAGGACAGGCAAAGACAGCAAAACAAAAAACAAAATATTGCTCCCTTTTTGGCTCTTATTCAGGGAGAATCCCTGAACTTTCTCGTCACCTCAAAAGTTGGTATAAACTCCTGACCATGCAGTCTAGCTCTTCTCCACTTCTCTTGACCCTTGACCCCTGAACTATGCTAACTGCCTCCACCACAGAAATTGACAGATGGACTGTGAAGCCCCTGCCAACGCCCCCAGCGTCCCACTTAGAGATGGCCAGTGACAGACTGAAACGCCTCAACCTATCCCCGTCCCCCCTGGCAGACAGTAAGTGACTTTGTTCTCCAGTGTCAGCATATATCGGCAACCTCATAGTGTTGCAGCCACAGAAAGTTTTCAGTTAACAGTCAGCTAAAGATATTGAGGCCCAGGTTTGTTAAGGCTGCTTTCCAGTGCAGGATTAAGTAACAGAGCAGAGGAGAGGTGGGTGGAGAAAGTCAGATTGTCTGAATGCAGTATTGAACAGCATTAATATAACCCATATCCATGCGCACATTTGTACAGCCATATCGGAGGAGCTTAAACTCAAGCTGGAGAAGAGACGAGCCAATCTGGAATGAAATCTCCAGACCATTCAGCCAATCAGCAGAAGACTCTCTCAGAATCCGTCCAGTCAGACCTCCTGCAAGCTGTATTTCCTGCCTTCGTCAATGTTTCAGAACTGTGAGGACTGTCTTGTTTTCGTGGACAGACTGTAACCATGTCAACTCACGGAAGGCCTTGTGAATGACTATGTCTTTGCATAGACTTCCATTCAGGGAAGGTGAGGGCTGATTCCTTTTGGAGGGATCTTTTTGCCCTTTGCCCCTGGATGCCGCAGATGCACAACACACTGGCCAGCTGCCCAGCCCTGCTGCTCCTCTTGTTGGTCTGGCCAAACCCGTGACAGTACGCTGAGGAGATTGATGATGAATCGATCCTGATGAGGACTACAGCGAGAAACTACAGCCATTAAGCAATTGTGGGCATGTAAGATGTGGCATTCTCTACACTACAATGATTTGTGTACTTGCACACACTGAGTGGTGAGGATCTGTTTGTGTGCGTGTTCGTGCCTCCGCTCCGGTTTGCTAGTTGTTCTCTCTCCAAGTGTCATGAGAGAGAGGAGAGTAATTAGAGTCAGACTGTCAGTGCCATGTCTGTCCTGTACTGTATGTTAATGTGGTGCTATTAATGTCAATGTGCTATTTATGAATGTACTCCTTCGAGGAAATTAAAGGAATCATTTTGCATGTTGATCATTGCGGGAGAAAGAGTTAACTAGTTGCCCATAATTAAAACCATTTTACCCCAGATAGGATGTCTATGGCTGTATATGTTTTCCCCTGCAGTGTAACAAATGCTGCTAAAAGGCTCTACAGGATAGCAAACAGGGTCTAAACTACTGTGAGTAGCGATTACCAGGGTTTAAAGGGTAACAGTGCCTTGTGGTGGACAGAAGTATTGCAGTTCTGGTAACGACAGGAAACCATTGAGGTCATGTCCTTTATTGACAAGGAGGGATAGAGACAGAGTGGAAAATTAAAGCATTTACAAGGTTATACAAGTTTTTTCACCATAATACAAATTCAGTTTGAAATTCTCAGCTGGAAGCATTGTGAAATATATTATTAAAATACTGAATAATGCACTACCCCTCGCTGGCTATTCAAACCCAGTTATGTGTGTAGCTCAGCGCAGTGGCACGCTAACACTGAATTCTAAACGGATAGCAAAGCGGAACTGGTGTGCTCGCAGGTGAAAGCTTATGTGAACAAACAGATTCCGACCCCAGCCCCCACCATCAGTGTGTTACAGTGCACTGAAGCTGTGACCGCCCCTTACGAGAGCAATACTCTAACCCCAAACACTGGGCTTCTACTTTGCATGCAGTGCAGTGCAGAATCCTGCCCAGCTCCACCAAAACCATCGCCTCACAGCGGTATCCCCAGACTCAAATGGCTGATCTGAAATCAGTCTCCTGTGCAGTGTCACTGATGCTGACAATGCTATATGATGCACCATATGTCAAAAGCAAAGCGCGGCTGCTGGTTCAGAGACTAATACACTTCTACTCTCTTAATTACTATTTCCTCTGGATCTGGATAAAATTCAAGCAGGTTTTTGTGCTTAGCGTTTAATTTATGAAGTTTAAACATGTAAATCTGTAGTAACCAGTACAACAGCACTCTGGTAAAGGATTTGAACATGGAAACTGGTTCCTATTTACAGATGCATTAGCACTGTATTGTGAGGTTCTGATGAGGTTCTGATGGAGGTTCTTGGACTGCGGTCCGGGCAGAGGAGGGGGGAACGGAGACAGGGGTATGTTAAAGTGTCCTGGATCAGTGGAAGACGTGGGGAGACTACAGCCCGGACCAGGTCGGGCTGAACTGGGATCAGCGCGTGCTTCTGACAGCACCAGGCCTAGTCAGGTATCGACGCTGCAGTGGCCCTGGCTGGGGCCCGGTTCTAAGTGAGGCTGGCGCTGGAGCTACTGGTCCCGCTGTTTCTCTTCTGGCCACACTGAACCAGGCTGGGAACCTGCAGACCTGTCTGCACTGAGAAGCTACCATTCCACACCTGCAGGGGGCGATAGAGAGCAGAGCATTTTGAGAGCCAGAATGTGGTGAGTGTCATAAAAGAGACCGCTGAGGTGTGTGTGTGTGTGGATACTGTTATATAAGTGTGACCATGTGAGGGTGCATGTAGAAGATAAGAACAACACTTTTACAGAAATGACCAAATAAGCAAGTCACTCTTCATCTGCAGGAGCCCACAGCCACTGACTCTGTGCTGTTGCTTATAATATCTGCCAGTCATATCTATGCACATGAACCTGCAGGCTTTATGTGTTGGTTTTCTCTGCTGGTCCTGAGTGCCTCTCTGCCTCAATCTCTCCACTCTCACCATGAAAGCGGGCAGGACTGGCTGTGTAAACTTGGCTCTGAAGGTGTGGATCAGCTGCTTGGTTCTGGCGTTGTAGAAGGACAAAACTCCTGCACAACCAACGAGGAAAGACAGACCCTCAATCAGACTCAGGGCATGCAGGAGAAGAGAACACTTCAACAAACATGCAGATATCATATACATAAATATTCATATGTATATCTATATCATATGCACACATATAAGCGCACACTACATTCTGCATATATACTCTTCTATATATACATACAGTATGTATATATATACTCTGTATATATGAAATCATATTGGTTAACACATCAATATATACTAACTGAAGAGAGGTTGCTTAGAAATGCATAAGAAGTGTATGCCACTTCTTTAGAGAGCATTAGTCCAGGGATTGAGTACTTAATTAGTAAAGAGGCTTTGAAACAGATTGTATGGATGGCTCATCTGATGAGGAATCCTTTATTACACACCGAACTAGACACAGGGTCCCCCCAGCACCATGCCCCGTTGCCCTGTGTGGATTCCCCCACCCTGTGCGGGTGTCTCTCCCTGCCCCTCGCCCTGTGCGGGTGTCTCACCCTCCTCGTAGTTGCAGTACACCCCGATGCGGTCGGGGATGGCGCAGTCCAGCGACCGGGCCTTGTTGTTGTGCTTGGCGCTGAAGCTCTGCTGCAGCCAGTTGTTGAGGTGGATGCACCAGGAGGAGGCGCTCTTCCCCAGCTGGTCGAAGCGGCCCAGGGAGCGCAGGGCCACGCCCGCCCCGAACGCCTTGCTGTCTTTGTCGAACCACACCTCCCAGTAGTGCTGGCCCGCATCGATCACCGTGTCGCCTGAGTGGGGGCAGACACACATGGTATCTACAACACCGTGTCTACGCCAGTGTAGCATAGTGGTTAAGGAGCAGGACTCATAATCGAGAGGCTGCTGATTTGATTCCCTGCTTAGGCACTACTGCTGTACCCTTGAGCAAGATACTTAACCCACAATTGCCTCAGTAAAAATATCGAGCTGTATAAATGGATAAAATTGTTAAAAAAAAAAAAAAACTGCTGGATAAGAGCGTCTGCTAAATGCCAATAATGTAATGCAACCCCACCACAACACCCTCCACTGCCTCACTCACCCAACACGGTGTAGGACTCGGCTGCAAAGCGGTCACGCCCCACTCGACCTGAGGGCATTCTCTTCGGGGACATCATTGCGCTCCTGGGGGAGGTGGGAGGGAATAACACATTTCACACATGTCCTGGCAGCATGTGACAGGCATAAAGAGCAGGAGGAGCGGCCTTGCGTGGCAGCATCATTCAGAATGCTTCTACAGGAGTACTGACGTCTGACACCTGCATGGATAAACAGGAAGTGATGACATGACGAGGAACTGACAAATGACATGCTACTTGCAAGGGTTTGGTTATTCCTTTTGCAGCACCAGACTGGTTTGCTACACCGCAGACTAGCTTGGGTGTTGGCATACCGCTGGGTTAAATAACTGCGGTTTAACACTTAGGGCAGTGTGCTTTTTCCTGTCTTTATGCAACCTTTTTTGGACTAGCCATTTCTATACTAGGCTCACCATAACAACGGCAGGGACACTGACGTAAGACAAATGCAGTCCTCTGGTTCACTCTCATCCAGCCATGGTATTTTTTGCACTACCACTCATGCACCACACTCCACTGGGCACTCGTGCTCCTCTAATGTCATTGAATGTCATCAAGTAACTCATGGGCATCAGACGAATCGTGCAATGCTTGAGAGCAGGGAGACAAGCAACTCCTGCTGACATACACTCCCCTATCCCCAGCAGAACAAAGCCAATATCTTCCCCGCTGTGGGCTTCCGCTCACTGTTGGCTGATGAAGTGGTTAAGGATCAAACCCAAGCCTAGAGTTCAGCTTCCTTTCAAGGTGAGCACCCAAACCACTGAACCACTTGGGAGCATACTAGGTTATATGCTTTTTGATCTCCCGGCTGAAGTGAGAACCAGGCCAAGGCAGATGAGACCACTGTTGGCGTGCTGGTGTGAAGTGTGCATTATGTGTTAGACTGGACCTTGCTGGGGAGTGCAGGGGCGAGTTGGTTCTGTTCTTGTCCCTGCGAATTTCCTGCACCTTCCCTCCAGTGCCGTCCCAATCCACGCTGTTGTCCTCCACGCGCAGGTTCTGGTGGGCGGAACCCGAGTCCAGTTTGAAGACGAAGGCTGGGGAAGAGATGAGGGTGGGTGTGTTTAGTACCGCGCTATAGCCTGAACGTTATTCATAATCACATTCACATCCATGTTATTATTTTAGGTGCTGAGTGGATTACAGGAGGGAATTAAGTATAATGCTCTGGCGATTTGACGGGTGAATTGAAAGATTGTCTTCGAGTTCTTATAGTGTAACTGTGGCAACAAAAAATTTCTGTGTGACAGAGCAAAAAACATTTAAAACATTTGAAAAAGTGAAATAATACATTTAAAAATTCATATAATAGGTAGATACACAATGATATCTCCATTTTTGAGCTATCTACCATAGCTGTATTTGAAGCAAAACTACCACGTGTAACTTTTGCCATAACGTTTTATGTGATGTCATTGAGATATTTCCTGATGCGTGCATTATTACTGTAAGTATTAAGGATTATACTGCTAGTTTCCCACTTCATGTCCACAAAATATTCTATCTTGAGCGCCGTTTTAATTTTGGAAAGGAGTATTTTCCCTCCAGACTCCTGCAGAAGGAACTTCTGGCTGAGATTAAAGAAGGGGGTGTTTAGAGCTGCTGACCTCAACATGCTGTTCAGGCAAAAATCTCCCTCAGTGGTGTGACGTGTCCTGTACAGAGCTCATGCATCGCTGGCAACCTCCCACTTCACTCACCGTTCGTTTCCAGGGTTACGGGTTCAGAGAACTCTCCCGCCACAGCCTTGTTGCACGCCTTCACGCGAAACGTCATGTAGCGTGTGTCAAAGCGAAGCCCTGCGAACGAAACCATGACAGTTACGAATGGCTGTACACCCTGGATATCACCTCTCACAAGACCAGCACAGCCACTGCAATATTTCACTCCACCAGCTCCATAAGCCTTTACCATCACCACTGTCCCATGTATATTGCACAGGAAAGTCATCATTATTTTGCATAACCAGGGTGCAAAAGCTGAGGGGAAAACAGTTACGCAAAACAGATTATTTTAAGTTAGTGCTGATGTCAGAGAGCAGAGACTCTGTGTCTTACTGACCACGGGTGGTTTTACCTGTGAGAGTGTACTCCGTCTGGCGAATGCCTTCCACTACCATCCAGGGGTGCTCCTCTCGCACCCGGGGCGGGCCCTCGTGGTTCGTGCGCCGATACTCCAGGATGTAGTGGTCGATTTTGCTGTCGGGTTCCGGCAGGGTCCACACCACTGTCACAGTATTGTCACACACCTGGCATTCCGACTCCAGAATCTCTGGAGTGGCAGGAACTAAGAGGAGAGAGAGGAGAGGGTTTTAAAACAATGCCAGTGTTGTGTGGCTTTATTGGCACTTGGCATTGCTTGCTCCAGTTAAAGCAGTACAGTAGTGGTATTCATTCAAAAAAACATTCTCGTACAGTCATGCCCTCACCAATTAACTGTTATTGGGGCAAAAATAATTTGAAAAAATCACTTTTGACAACATGAATGACATCTCTGTGCAAGAAACAAAGTAATGTGTAACACATGACTGCCAAAATTAGAGTGATGAAACTGTAAGTGTTATGTTTTATTTACGGGCACACTGCAGGAAAAAGGAAAACAGAAAGAGGGCGAGAGAGAGAGAGATAGTTATGGAGAGAGATGGAGGTGCAGAGGTAAGATGAACAATTGTAGTACATTCTTTTTATTATTACTTGTGTAAGAGAGAGACAGAGTTTCTGTTTTGAAGGGTAGCAGGGGGAGCTTTATATTTTAATGAGAAGTAGACTGATGCACTATTACAGTTTGTAGAGTTTTATCACTTCTGTTTAGAGTTAAAGTATTCTATGTATGAATGTCTGTTTCCCTTTGGCAACATGGTTGAATATTTTTCATGCCAATTGACTGTTTAGCAGACCGCTGCCTGACCTGGCAGGAACTTGAGAGCCAGCAGCATGTTCCTCTCCTGGGTGAAGTCTACCATCATGTGACTCATGTTGTGGCTGACCTTGGCCTTGAGGGACAGGCGGAACGCAGGGGCCATCGTCACACTGTACACAAACACACACACAGACACACACACACAAAAACACACACACACACACACACATAGAGAAGCAGGACATCAGAATGTCACTAAGGTATGGTACTCACGTATCAAACATGTATTTTACCACATAAGCTGACATACAAAGATGCAATCATCTCAGCCACAGTCAAACATACATGCATACAGGCAAACCGTCAAAAAGCAAACGTGCACACACGTGCATACACACATACACACATGGAGAAGAAACAGGAGGCATGGAAGGATGAGGCATGGTGAAAGCAGGCAGAATTTCTGTTCTGTTTATATGTTGTTTCTAAAAAGACAGATTATGCATCATCTTGGCGGGCTGGCAAAAACACTAATCAGCAAACTCTAGAGGTATTCATGTACTTCATTATAAATTATATATAAACAAGCAGTTCTCTGCTTCACTACCAGTTTCAGATCATATTGACTGTATAAATGAACTTTGAAGTTTGCTGTTGCCGTAACTACTAAGTTGACAATCTTCTTAAAATCATTTGCAAGGTATTTTTCCACAATGACTTTGTGCTTATGTGTGTGTGCATGCTTGTGTGTGTGTGTATATATGTATGTGTGTGCATGCTTATGGAGGTGAGATTATGGCAGAGATTGTGTGTATTGATACATGAGATCATGGGTGGAGATTGTGCGTGTTGATAGATGAGATCATGGGTGGAGATTGTGTGTGTTGATAGACGAGATCATGGGTGGAGATTGTGTGTGTTGGAAGATGAGGTTAGGGATGGAGAGGATGTGTGTTGGGAGATGAGGTTATGGGTGTCGGTTGTGTGTGGTTTGGAGATGAGGTTATGGGTGGAGATTGAATGTTGGTAGATGATGTTAACACTACTGTACCTATGCTTTATCTCTTTGGCCGCCTGGGGGCAGGGAAGGGGAGGGAAAGGAAAGGAGAGAAGGAGGGGGAACAAGAGTGGGGGAGAGAGACAGAGAGATGCTGAGTGCTGTTCATCCACAGCACAAACAGTGACCATATTACAGAGATTCTGTCTCTGCATATTTCAACAAAAATGCAGGAATGGACTGTATGTAGAGAGAGCGACAAAAACACTGTAAAACTAACAATATCACATTTTTTACATTTCAGCCAAGCTCACACTGACTGAAAAGACCTGAACAGCACCACTAAGAAAGCAAAGCTAACTTGGCTTTTTTCACTGGTATGGTGATACTTGCACTTAATGGGGACACTCAATTTTGAGCTTATCTTTTTCATAATTTGGTCTCTTCTTCATGCTAATAAAAGTTTAATCATGCATATATGGTCAGAGTTAACTGTGCCAAACATCTTTTGTGGAGGGAAAATGTGGAAGGGCCCTACTTGATTGAAGCCATCTGGCTCTGAGGAGCACAGCGTCTGATTGGCCAGCTCCAGCAGCTCTTCTGAACTCTCCAGGGCTTTGGTGCACGCACTCAGTTGATTCTAAGAGGGTTTGAGCAGGAAGAGGAGCACTGTAAACATCCATGAGCTTAATATATAGTTATAGTCTTAAACCTTGAGTTGAACCTGAGGCAGCGATTTTAGATTAACAGATGTGAGTGGCTGTGGGGGTGGAGACAAACACACACACCTATACACATGCACATGCACACACACAAAGCTACACTACAGTCCAATCAGAGCACACAGCTGCATCCCAAAAACTCAAAAATAAACCTCCTTAAAACTGTCTAAAAAATTCATAGAGCTGTCTGACTCAGTCATACATATTTTAAAGTCCCATTTACACTCTTACGAATACATATATGGTTAGTATGTGTTACTTATTTTTTAAACTACTCACTTTAGATGGCAGATAGTGAGCAGGCAGATAGACACAGATGTAGCAGGACATACAGATGCGCAATAGGACACACAGATGCTCAGGGTGGCCAGACCTGCAGCTCGTAAGTGCGGCTGGCTCTCTCCTGCTTGATCCGTGTGACCATGTCCTCCTTTAGCTCATCCAGCACTGAGTACAGAGAGCTAAACTCCGCCTCCAGGTCCTCCAGTACACGGCTGGAATTGGACTGCGGTACACAGGAGAAAGGCGGAGTGAGCCACCATGTGCAGAGGAACCCACTGTGACTGTACGTCAGGCAGTGCACAGTTAGTGCCACTATATCCATATGGATGTCATTATGCTTTGTGGAGTCAGCGTGACAGTTTGATTACAGCACATCCAAGTTGATTTACAAACCTAGCACAAGACAAACCAGTGGTTTAGACATCTACCCACATTACATTACATTGCATTACATGAATTTAGCAGATGTTCTTATCCAGAGCAACCTCCAGCACAATAGAACGTAAGTGTATCCACTCAAGTTAAATCAGCAACAGTATAAATCAGCACTCCCAGACCAGTCTTCTGACAACGGAAGCCAAGCATACTACGATACATCTCTCTAACACAGAATCCAAAATACATCACAATACTACATGTAAAATAAACATCAAATACTAGAAGTAGTAGGTGTTAGGGAGTGGGGATTGAGGTGGAACCGAGATGCAGTCTGAAGAGGTGGGTCTTCAGTCCCATCAGATCCTGGATCAGAATAAAAATTTTACACTGGATAGTTTGGGGTCAGGATTTGGGTCGGGGAGGCTGATCTCAGACCTGTGGGTGTCCTGCGCTATCTCTGTACCTCCAGGTTTTGCAGGCTCTGTTTGAGGCAGCAGATGAAGTCCTGGATTTCCTCATTCTTCAGTGCCAGCGTGGTGCAGATCTTACGCAGGGACTCCTGAGACAGTTGCACCGGTCACACAGCAGAGGTCAGAGGTCAGTGAATGAGCGCAGTCCCACAGCCCTGAACAGACTGCCACCCTCAGCACCAAAGCTCAGAGTTCTTAATAATCATGATTATTAATCAAAAAATCTAGCAGTTACAATATCCTAATTCACCATGTCTGCTGACGAGAAGAAATGTACAAGAATTGTAGGAGGCATTGTGTGTTTGTTTCTTTGACAGTCTTACTGATAACTTTTATTCAGTTAAGATATATAAGGTCAACACACAATTTCATTCAAGAGTGCAGTTTTGTATATCAAAAAGCCATTACCCTTGAACCATTAGTTTCAATTTATTCCCCAATTATGACATCTGAACATGTTCCTTTGCATAAATTCTCATTTTATAAGTAGTGCACACTTATTTATTTAATTTGTTCTGACTGGATGCTCTACTGAAACACACTGGCTACAAAACAGGGGGATCTGCTGGATGTAGATATCTGATACGGGATTTATCCCTGCACACCTGGTGTTTGTTTTGATAGTTTGAGAACTCGAGGCAGCGCTTACATATAAGTGTTCTACAGAACTGATTTCATTATTAGATACTGATGGTTTCAGTGGTCTCGTGGTCTTACATTGGGAGCGTACCTGCACCGTAGCTCCCGTTGTTTGAGAGCCGGAATGCTTGCTCGGTTGTGTGGCAAACGGTACAATACATTCATAATGCAATAACGGGCGTAATCTGCAGTGGAGCGTTTAACCCATCAGAGACCGGCAGTGTCTAGCGCATTAGTGTCTTAAATCCCGTTGCTCGTAAAGTATCAGCTCGGCATAAGTCTTTACAAGAGGGCTGTGACATAAGGAACAAATGGCCATGCAGTACTGTTGTCATCTTTTTTGATAGTCACTATCACATGTAACCGAGGGGATGTACTGCCAATGAGTAGTTTTCACACTGGCAGATTTGTTGGCCTAGGAATATTACTACTGTAATTGCCAAGGTCGTATGCTTTGTTGCCGCGACATTGCGGACAGTTCGCTATGTCTTTCTTCAGGAGAGTATTGCAGATGGATCAATGTCGCGCCCAAAAGCTTGTCAGTGTCAGGTGTGGTTTATTGCTACACATACAGTCAATGAAAATGCTCTCTGGTGGAAGAAGCAATACCCGCAACATCAGAGCTAATTATTCGGAAATATTAGCACACGTTCATAGACGAAAATGCATTAAAATCCCGCAGTCGAATGAAACATGTAGTGGCTAATTGCAAGCAGATTTACTCGCAGAACTGCATGCTACAAGATCGTTTGTGGTGACAAAATCTCAGCAACTAACACTCTGTCCTGTCTCAGTTCCTCTCTCCCTTTGTCTATGCTGTAACCAAGAAAGCCAAGCCCCGCTTTATGCAGCTGCCCAGAGAGCCCTAGCCTACCTTCTGATCCCCCATAACGCCGGACCGCAGACCCGGATAATCGAATGGGTTTTGTCGCTTATTCCGTCCGCCCGGGCTATCCACCTCACGATCAGGCCAACTGGTACTGATGCTGTCGCCGGAGAGAGCAGCATCCCTCCTGTAAAGATTCGGGCCGTTACACCCAGTGCACTGATGTTGTGTAGCATGCTGGGAAATGCAGTTTATGATTATGGATGCGTAACGGACTACAATTTCCCTGGTGCCCCAAGCAAAGGTGTCTCCTAAGGTGACAAGAATGGATATTTGACTGGGTTTGAAAGGTGGCTAAATGTTTTACATGGTGATGTGTTTTACTTTACCTGTTTTGCAACTGCCTCTGGAATTACTGCCTCTTAAAGGTCCTGTAGAGCCCGCGTCACACGAAGCAATTCAATTACTCGCTAAATTACTGTAACAATTGCAATCATCCGGTTTAGACTGTTTCATGTGACATCGGGTGCGTTCAAATTCAGCGTAAATCTGTTTAAATATAATGGCTTATACTTTTCTCCGAGTCCATTACAATATCAACAGTGTGCTCGAGGCATGAAGAAAAGAGACCCAAATTCAGTGCAGCTGATTTCCTGTAATCTTATTGTCGTCGAGTTGTTGTTGTCTTCTGTCCTGTCTGCGGCCCTGCTTTTGCTGCTTTCAGCGGCCCTGCTCTCAAATGTTTCCGTTAGGTCTACGAAAAACTAGGGCACCGAATACCCGTCGTAACTAGCAGAACCAGCAGGCTAGCTTTATTTTTATATTATAAGAAATCTGTCGACGTGGTTACAGTAGTATGCAGGTGCTAAAACGTGAAACTAAAACGTGTAGAGTTTTACATGCGACCTATGTATGGATTCGAACTGAATGACAGAGTATGATTGCAGTGTACTGAAATTTGTGGTAGTTTTGCTAAATACTTTTTAAATTGCCTTTAGGTCAAAGAGTGTGGTCATAAATCTGCATATGATAACACAGGGTACAATCTAGTAAGTTTTTTAATATGTGTAATTTTTAATGTCTGTTAATTGCATCCTGAAACATGAGCTCACACATTAATAGACACACTGATGGAAGAAGAGGTCCCATTACAAGCTAGGCTCACAGAAAGTCTGTCTCATGGATCAGCTTGAATCATTATCAAAGTTGTCCTTAAAATACTTAGACCCCAACTATTTCTGCATTTTGTGCGTTTACACACGTACACCACCCCCATCACAGTCTCTTAAGATCTCTACCAAAGCCACATCCTTTGAACAAACACATTTGCAGGCTGAAACCACATCGGCCGTGTAAGACATCTGTGTTAGTCTCGTTCAACTGGATGAATGTGGTCTGACACTTTGACAGTTTCTCAGGTGATGACAAACCTTGAATGTGTTATGTGGGAGGTTTTAGTCAAGTTTATTTTTTTTCTTGAAGGATGCTGTCAGTATCTCTCTTACTATATCTATGTATGTCTTTATTATCTTACCACTTCACCACCCCCACCCTTGGTACTCCTCCTCATTGTCTAGCTGTTACTTACAGGAAGGAACTGCATTCAAGTCACCGTCTGCCTTGATGACTGCCGCGATGGACTGCTGGCATAGAACAGCCAACCTACTGCTGCTAACAGGTAGACGGTCTGGCATTTTAGACATTTTTCATTACTACCACAGCTACTACAAGGCCTACATGTAAAAGAAGTTACATACTTTTTAAGTTTTTTCATTTGGTCTCTGAGACATTGTATAAGAGACATCTAAATAATGGTTGAAAAGTATTGTCTTCTCCATTTTTTTTTGCTCTTGTCATTTAATTTTTGGTTATGTCTTTATTTTTCTCCCCCAACCTCCCCTTTTCCCTTTGTTCTCCTCTTCAATGTTCAATGCAGTGTGGGCATGTGTGAGCGTCGCTCCTTTCCCAGTGCCTGTGATTCAGTCTCCAGTGGAGGCCACTTTGGGGTCCTCTCTGACCCTCAGATGCAACTTCCAGCTTCCAGCAGGAACACTGATATTTCGGGTGAACTGGAGCCACTTCAGCAAACTGCAAAACACATCCAAACCAGACTGCGCACTCAGCCAGATCTCCTCCAGCCTCGTTTCAGACAATCAAACAAAGCATGAGCAGGACACCAAGGGCCGAGTCAGGCAGGTGACTGGGGACACCTGGTCTGAGCTGACACTGACGAAGGTCAGCCTGGAAGACAGTGGTCGGTATGTCTGCTGCGTCGTTGTAGAGGCCCCATTTCTGAAACCGTATCCCGGCAATGGAACTAATGTCATCGTTGGTAAGTACCAAATCCCAGCCTCTGATTTTAAGGCTGATTATCCATAAAAATATTGTAACTTAACTTTACTAATAGTCCATTTGTTCATGATGTGATGATTTATTC
This sequence comes from Megalops atlanticus, assembly GCA_019176425.1. Taxonomy (NCBI): domain Eukaryota; kingdom Metazoa; phylum Chordata; class Actinopteri; order Elopiformes; family Megalopidae; genus Megalops; species Megalops atlanticus. Next base: position 10,925,428 of record CM032896.1, read on the forward strand.
TCTAATTACGGCTTCTGATGTCTATGGTGTGTCAGTATAATATGTACATGTATGAACCACAGAGAGAGAGGTAATAAAGAAAATAGAAATATTAAGGAGGTCCTCCTATTACCACTGTGCACTAATAGAATAGCACTGAACCAACAGGTGAAATGGCAATTGAATTTGTTTGTAGTGGCAACAGAAAAATCATTTTACATTCGATTTTGGCAAATGGTCTCACATGTCCATTTATGGTTATTATCTTGAGCCATTGTTCTCTGCCCACAGACCCCTCTGTTCCTTTCCGATACAGGAAACAGGCTGCAGAAATGGGCCACAAACTCTGCTCAGCTTATATGATGATGTCACAGAACCATGTGACTAGCATTCTAAAAGACAAGTAGGGTCTCTGTGAGGGAGCAGCAGAATGAATTTTACCCATATTGCTGTAGGTCCCAGTTACTGCGCAACAGGAGTCGTGTCAGTATTTTTAACTGTTGCAGATAAAAATATCACCAAAATCATCTCAGCAGGTTTTCTACTATATGTTGTCTAAGGCAATGTTTCCCAACCCTACTCCTGGCAGCACACTGTCCTGCATATCTTCTATCGATCCTTGCTGCTTGATTAAATCAGGTGTGCTCAGCTAGTCAAACGTGCCACTGATGAGTTCAGCCAAGTAGGTAGAGCAAAGATAGACAGAAGATATGCAGGACAGTGTGCTGCCAGGAGTAGGGCTGGGAAACACTGGTCTAAGGGATAGGCCATTGTCCCGAATTAATATTGTTACTGGTAGTAATACTCTCCTTCTTCCCCATTTCTCTCTCCATCAGTACATCCCTCCCCTGCAGGATCCGGGCAGCCCTGGTGGGTGTGGGTGGTGGTGGGGGTTGGGTGTGCACTCCTGCATGCAGGGATGGTGGGGCTTGGCATCATGTGCAAAAGAATGAGACGCAGGAAGATGGGTAAAGAGACACTCTCTGCCACTGCCTCACCTTCCTTCCTTTCCTTGCTTTCTTTTCTGTATAACAGTTTACACTTCATCTAACTAGTTTTGTATTTGTTTAACTCCCTTTTCCAAAACTGCTTAGTTTCAGAATTTATGAGTGTAATGTAATGCGGAATATGAAGACCCAGGTGTAAGTGTGCAGGGAATCACATTAATGCACAAGCACCAGCTGCCACATAACCATCCTCCCACAACACAGACCATAAATCAACAGACGTTTTTAATGGTACACAACGGTATGCAAGTCCCAACATGACAACTTCAGGAAAGGCAGAAATGAGGGACGGCAGAGAAGGCATGTGGTAAAATTGTTAAATGTGTTAATGGGAAAGAGAGAAGTGGCACTGCTGAAGGGGGTCACCATTCAGCTTGGAGTGTCTCTCGACTGCCTTCTCCTGCAATCAGGGGATCATTTTCTGGCTTTGTGTTTTTTCACAAAATTGCAGTCTGGCCCTGTGTGAAAACACCATTGTAGGAGTCCTTTGTAACAACTACATATTGATTGACTGAATGATTGATTGAAGTCTCCAGCACAGGAGGGTGGCTGCTGAGAGGAGTGAAAGTGCAGGCGATAGTTACACAGAGACAGTGATTGTGTCGTCTTCCTAAATCCAAACTGAAAAAAAACAGAACTGCAGCACCTTGCTAAATATCAGCAAGTAATCTGATACTCTCATGAGTTACTTTGCTCGCTTACTGACAGCCATTGGTAAGTGCAAGTGGAGCATGAGGGGGTGCTGATTCTGAAGTGAGGTGAGAGCTGCAGAAACGATGACACTTGAGTGTGAATGTGAGTTAAAAGGCCAGCTGGAATGGTTCTCTGAAAGAAAAAAACCCAGGGAAAGTGCGTAGTTGGACGTATCAAGCAGCCTTACAATGGGCCTTTCACTGTGCCTAGGTTTAGTTTTCAATTTATCAAAATAAAAGACAATCAATCATTAAATCAAACAATTAATGTATTTGTTAAAGGATTGTTTTACAATTGCATTGTCACAAAGCTCTGCCATTGTCTTACTGTCTTTTTACATTTTGTCAGAGACTGAAATCGCTAGTAAGCCCCAACATATAGTATGTTAAACGACAACATTAAGGTCGAACATTGTTACTATCTCTGAGAATGTGCAGGTAAGCCACTGACTGTGGATGAGAAGGTCAGCCAGGATTGTTTTGTCCCCCACAGAGAATGTCATCTACATCAACACGATCCAGCGTTCTAAGGCTGTGCCCAATCTTCAGATTGCCCGCTGCCCTGGAAACCACATGAAGCCTGCCTGCTCTTCGCCGCCTCCCCCTGTTCCCCCAAGGGTATCTGGGAGACCCCATACCTCCACCATAACATCAAGTGGGAAACCGCCAATGTGGCCATGAACGATAATACCCCTCCTCACAATCTTATGGACTGCTTACACCACCCCACAGACAGAAGACTTGGGTTCCAATCTACACATCAAGTTATTGGTTGGTTCCCCTCTCTGGATTGTGCCATTTGCCAAACCTAAAACCAAAGCTATAACTCATCTCGCCACAACGTTGACACAGTATTACCTGGGCAGAGTCTGCTAAAGTGTCCTACACTCCGGATCAATCTTCTGCTGTGTGGAGATTCAGTATTGCCCTTCAAAATCAAAACCAACAGCAGTGACTGCTGGGAAAAAATGTGGCACAGTAAGCAGAAAAATCTTATTCAGTGCAAATTCCAGCATTCGCAAGGAATCATGGAAAGGGATATATTGCCTTCAGCTCTGCCTATCTCCTGGGTGATGGCTGTGGGATTTCATGAAGAGCTCCTGGTGCAGACGTCTGACCACCTGGATGATGCTGGGTGCACCTGAAGGTGTTAAATCACTGCTTCCACAAAGACGTCTGAGATCAGAGTGTCATTGTGAACACAAAATACCTGTATAGAAGCTTGAATAAGCTGAACTGTTCCCTGTATATTTTATAGGTTACATCAGGTAGTGCCAGTTTTATCTGCGTATCTACCATCCGCTCAGGTGTTCAATCCATTCTCTAATGTCAGCCATATCGGTTATGTCTTGTGTTTATGACATAAGTACAGTATTTATATGGCAGTATTACCTATAGAGCACAAAGTTCTGCAGCGGTGTTACCACAATTACTTAGCTGCTTTTAAAGCCAAAGCCACCACAAGTTTGAACAAATATTTCTGTAGACCTCTTAAGCTTTCTAATGAGGAATAACACTTGTAAGACAAATAGAATTTGGTTTAATTTCAGTACAAATAAAACATTGCTGAATTTGGCTGTAGTTTAGTACCAAGTGAAATCATCGTACTCATGTTTGTTGCTCATTGGCTCCACGTTCTATGAATAAACATGTGAAATGTTTTTTCTTGCGTATTTCAATGGGCTTTTATCTTTAAATGAGGGGTGTTGTGTCATATTTGAAGTAGTATTGTTGGTGTTAAAAGGCTTTGATTGACATACTATCATGTGAAATCAAATTTTTGGAATCTGTTCAGTTATCACAGACAGGGCCCAAATTAACTTTTCATAGGTCAAGTTAGCCAAGGAGCAGAGGTTTTCAGCAATACCAAATTACCTAGATCTGAGCAGGTTTTCCATGACCTAGAGTAATTTGAACTCAGCCCAGGGTGAAAACAGATAGGATCTTCGCAAAATATGAGACGTCAAAAAATTTGCTAGACCTTTGAAAATGAGCAAAACAAAACATAATAAAACATGACCACCTAGCTATGAAAGTAATCTTGGTCAGCATGTGTTTAGATTCAGAATTGTGTATGTATGTTTATATGTGTAGCAGAATTTATCGGGCGGCAGTGTAGCATAGTAGTTAACAAGTAAGAGCTTGTAACCGAAAGGTTGCCTGGTAAATTCCCTGGTGGGGCACTGCTGTTGTACCCTTGGACAAGATACTTAACCCATAGTTGCCTCAGCTGTAGAAATGGATAATGTTGTGAAAAAGAGTAACCAATGTAAGTCGCTCTGGATAAAAGTGTCTGCTAAATGCTAATAATGTAATGTAAATTTTTGGGGTCTAACAAGTTTTGGTGTGTATAGCAGGAGCCGGATTTGGACACATGAGTCTGTTGAGTAAGAAATAATTGTTTGCATTTTATATTGTTTTTTGTTAATAATAATAATTTTTGTTAATATAACATAGGGAAAATCCCAGATCTTTGTACCTAATGCATGTTGTTTTACTACGTTTAGTACCTTTGTTTTAGTGTATTTCTGGTGCTGGAGATGAGTGGGGCAAAAAGAGATTCCTCCCCTCACAGTCTGAAAAAGTTGAGCAGAACAATAGGGGGCAGCAAAAACTTACATACTTGTTAACATGTAAAGTCGCTGTAGGCAGAATCTCATGGGTGGGGCTGGGAAAAAAATGGAAATTGTGAATTTTTGAATCATTTTGCTTCAGTATCACCTACTTGGATTATACATGCCGTTTTGGAAAGGTGCATAGGCAAATTGGCACTTGAAATTTTGAGACTTTAAGGGTTCTTGTTTTAAACCTAACGTGTCAATCCACCCCGCATCTTCAGTAAATTGCGAACCGAACTACTTGTACCTTTGCTCCGACTGGCACCTAACACACAAGATAAATAGGCTTCAATATGTCACGTGATATCCTCACACGCCCACCTGTGAGTTCCAGGTAGCTCACTAGAGACCAGCACCAAAATAAAAGTGTACGTGCTGTTTTAGATCGAATTTGAAATAGCCCTAAAGAAAGAAGTGCAACCTGTCAACGACGTGCTTTGAGTGAATTTCAGGTCCCGTTTTTGCCAGAGGAAACGAATGCAACTGTACGAGGTAAGCGCCAAATTTGATCAAAGTAGCCAAACTATGTTGAGTTTCCAAGAAATGCATTTCTGGCAACGGTTATTTGGTTGTGTTCGCACTGTAGGTTAGTTTAAGTCCAATTCATTTACATCTCCCACTGCTTAAAATCTGTTTTTCTAATTAGTGTTTGTAGATCTCGAGCTGTTGTTTGGAATTCCTCCGAACTATAAGCTGTAACGTTTGTTAATTTTATACTGAAAAATAGACAATCTGAGCCAATATGGTTCCCAGAGCAACATTTCAACATATCCGATACATGAACGGATAACCTATGTTGAAATTCTGACATGACTGAGGGAATTTTGTGACATGACTTTGTTGTTCGAAGTTTGTGTAATTGCTGTTACACCACATCGACCATTTAAAATATCACTACCTTTAAGTTTCTTTCGCCCTACAAGCGTGGCATTGCTGAGTTGTTCAGTTCTTTGTTGAAGCTACAGGTACATCGTCCCGGTTCTGAGGCCGCTGATATCAGGTGAAAATACAGTTTTCTGATTTGAGGTAATGATAACTTGTATGGAAAAAAAGGGAATACTGTGAGTTAATACTTGGTCACAGCGAAGCCCAATGTGAGAAAATATCTGACTTTCTTGGCGCTTTTATAGACAGCAGCGTGGTGTACGGATAAGGAGCACGGGGTACCATAGGCAAGGAACTAAGCCCAAACCGCTTTAGAAAATGTCCAGCTATGTAAATGGATAAAAATGGTAAGCTTTGTTAAGTCATTCTGGGCAAGAGCGTTTGGTAGGCAATGTGGTGTAATGCCTTGGCTGGAATTCAGGAGGGTTAGGTGGTCACCTTAGGCGTGTCAGCGGGACCTCCCCGGGCTTTGTCCTCATATTACAAATTGCCCAGAGGTGCTTTGCATGTATTAGGTGTTGTGTGCAGGTATTTTGTATATGTGTGTGTATGCATGATGATTGCATTTAATCTCGGCCGACAGCTCTGGCGTGTAGGTAAGTAAAAGTGTTCGAACGTATTTATTAAGTTCATTTTAAGTTGTTGACTAAACATAAAAGGAATTTTCTCTCACCGTATCTGTCATCGGAAAGCAGACGGCAAGACGACGAGAACGCTGTGTTTATATTAAACTGTGTACTATAACAAGAAATTGTCATTTGTACCAGAGAATAAATGTCGTCATTGCTGGAAGGTGACCAGGTTGATTTAAAGCTGGTCTGTGACTGCGCAACCAAATTTTAAGTGTACAGAGATGGAATTTGTATCTACAGTAATTACTTTACTCAGACTGGAAGATGAAGGACCCTGCCATTGTTAGAATGTGTCCTGTGATGTTGCTCTCCAGAAATGACCTTAATTAGCAGACATAATCTTTGATTTTTTTTTTTTTTTTTTTTATTTGTCACAAAAATCATTTAGTTACAGAGTGAAGGATACATGAAGGATACATTGCTCCTTTTTAAATGAAATGTTGCACTGTGCAGCAAGTATTGAAGAAAGGGTCAGAGTTTCAGTGTGGTCTACATTACATTATACAGACGTTATAGGTGTAGAATACCATAATATTAGAATGTAGTAGGTGGAGTGATTCACAGAGTCTGCTCTGATTGGGTTGTTTTGTAAATCAACGTTTTCCTGTTTGTGGGCTTGCCTGGAAATGAGGGTCAGCTCCACGGGCGTCAGTTTGTTTTGAAAAGTGCTGGGGACAACGATGGGTTCAACTAACTAGGCTTTCAAAAAGTGGTGGGGACGAAATGGGCCACGACAAACAGTGGTGGGGACATGTCCCCAGCGTAAATGACGCCTATGGTCAGTTCTGGAGAAACTGACCTGAGCAGCAGGAGCTGGTTTTAAAGGAGCCTTGGGGCTGTAGATTACATCACCATATGCACTCATAACATGGTTAATTGGAACCTGAAAAGAGTAACACATTCTCTGAAAATAGACCCCACATACTGAACACAAGTGTACCCAGGTACATACTCAGCTTACAAACCACATCAGTGTGGATCTATATATGCTGGGTATGTCCAAATGATTTCACTTTGTTTCTATTTTCTTACCGTCTCCCCCAGGGTGCTGTAAAAATGGCTGTGCCTTTCCTGATGGGAGTGGCTCCTTGGGGGAGGGGGGATGCCATTCTTGTCCTGTCCTGTCCTGCTAGAACTCGCTGGCCCGTGTGGAGTGAGTCTGCGCACACTCTGAGCTCAGACAGAAATTTTTAGGGGTGGAGTCACGCCTGTATTGCTTTGCTGTCCCCACACTATTTGCATACCTTTACCTGTGTTGCCCTGTTAGCACAGTAGATTGCTGCTGTCTACAGTAGAGTAGACAGCAGTAATCCAGGGATTTCCGCAGGCACGCTGCATCATCTTACCTTGAAACTGTCTTAATATGTTAGTCATTAAAATGACTAATTAAGACAGTCTCAAGGTACGTCTGAATATGTTAGTCATCAAAATGAGATAAGATCCAATGGGATGGATTAGTTTTTTTCCCCCACGCTGAAATGCACAACTTATTGTGTTACTGCTGGGCTGTTCAGCCCCACCCCCCGTCCATTCTATGTTGTCAGATGAGCTCATCTCGCTCGCTTTGCCTTAATTTCCTGTTGCGGTGCTTCAGTTCTGAAATGTGTCAAACGATCTATTACTTGGAAATTGTGGTACGGTTACGTGGTGTCTTGCTTACCCAATCCTCTACTGCAGCCCCGATGGGCGATACAGCTGTTCTAAGCTGTGGGTGCAGTGGTCCTCATTGATCAACATGTTTTATAAACAAGATTATTTTGCTCCTGGGAAAAGTGTGTTGAATTCACGAAAGCTGCAGAAATACACAATTAGAAAGCATGTGGCAGCATTGTCGATGTAAGCTACATGTGAAAAGGTGCACCATTACGTGTAAGTCCTTGTAAATCCTTTTACATGTAACGCCTTCTCTCGAAGATGCGCAGTGAATTCTGTGCGAGCCTGAGTTGTAGCCCTGCTCTATGGAGCAGGCGGTGGGTGATCAGGCACAGGGTCTCCTCATTGCCATTCATCTGGTGGTGTGGGAATGCCACGTTTCATCACCACATTGTGTAGGACACGGCATGCCATTGCAATCTAGCACAACTTCTAATGTGCTGCTGCCATGTCAAACACATCCACTTGCACATCCACTTCAGCACAAAGATAGCGGGTTCTGTTGCAGAATGAGTTCATATTCAGTATTTATCTGATTGTATACATCCTCCCGTGGTGTCTGCGGGTTGACCAGCAGCGTCATCAGCCATGTTTTGAGCATGTAACCCCTATCATCTACTGACAGAATCACAGATACAGTTTGGCATATAAGTTCATTATAAGCTGGTTGATTTGATTGGTTACCTGTGTAGTATATGGCTTTGTTCATTGCAAAGTGAATTGTGTATTTATCTAATTCAGCTGTGAAATGTTGTTTTGCTCACATAAATTTGATAGTACAAATTCAATAGAATGGTAAGAGAAGACAAATCGCCTTGCTGAGACATGTATTCTTGCACACTTGGTACATGTAGAGTTGTTGTAATTCATTCGTACCATTGAGGAAATTCCAACTAAGAGCAAATTGATGGATCCCAACACGTTTGTCAGATTTGTTCGCAGCTGAGCCACATGCATGAATTGTGAAACGGGCCTAATGATGTGCAGGTGTCACTTCCTCTGTGTTGTGTGTTCCAAAGAAAGCTCGGAGGCCCAGACCTCACTGACTCATTTCTGTCGTTTTTCTCGCTCAGAGACCGTGACTGTGGTAGAAGCCCCCTGTTCTGTCTATACCGCCATGTCCCGCGTGGGTTTAGCAGCCCTGGTCCTGAAACAGTGGCCTTTCTTCTTAAAGGGAAGTAGGTTAAAAAAAATCCCCAATGTGGCCAAAGAGCAGTGGTCTTGGTGACCTGATCAGGCCTATTTTCTCCTAACTTTAAAAATGTCACAGTCAGCGGGAGGCCATTGAGCACATCAGTCTGATGGGCTGTGAATGTCTGACATCACCAAATGGCCCTTTGGCCAGGTGTGATACAGAGGAGAGATGTGGTGATGGTGATGGTGATGATGCTTCATAAGTGGCAGTTGGCATTCGTTTAACTGGTACAACGACAGGAGTGTTCAGTTTGAAAGTTAGTCCATGTTGGCATGACACTGCAGTCATAAAATGCGCATCTGACTGAGTTGTCGTGACAGCGAAGGACCCCTGGGTGCTTGCGTGCTCACTGATGCCTTTATCGTACTTCAAAAGAAGACGTTTTCATGCCCTTGTAAAAAGGAAGTGGAAACCCGCAGAGGGGGAGGGAAATGCCGTTATTCACGCACAGAGAGGAGCTAGCAGTTTTGTAGCTTCCATCTGTCAGCTTTTGAAAAGCAAAAGAATATGCAAGCAGGTGCCAGTCTCTAAACAAGGGAGAGGCACAGCACAGAACACTGATCTACACCGCATTGGAGTCTTGTGTGAGAGGTGCTTGTTTGCCTTGTTTGTAGACAGAGATATGTATGTTGGCATGTTTGCAGAGGGTAAGTAAAAACACTGCCCATTGAATTGATTGTTGGCATGGAAACACTGCGTTGTGCATTGTACGTTTGCATGTAAAAACTGCAGTGTGTTGAAGCATCAGTGCACTAATGAGTCAACAAGCGCGGGGATTTTGGCACGCCTCTCAGCAACATGGCCAATATTGTGACAGAGACGGTGTTTCCCGTCTATAACACCCAATGTGCTTTATGTAAGGCACTGAAGACCCCTGTTCAGTCTCTTATAGATTCCTCTTAATGCTCACTGTCTCCCTCTCTCAGATGATCTGACACCGAGCCTGAAGGCCGAAGAGGTGAACCCACAGACATGTCATGGACTCTCTGCTAGGCTGTCGAAGCAGCAGCAGCATCACGGGGACACACTGGAGACAGACGCTTACGTAGCCACTAGTTTAAAGACAGAGACCGCGCCTCTTGAGTCTGGAGTGTGACTGGCAGCCCTGTAGCTGCTGGGTGTTTCTTTGGTAGAGGCTGAGCCGCGTTCAGCAGATCGGAGATGTACGCCATGCCTCCACCTTCAGTGCTCTGCTTGCTGCTCCTGTGGACCCTCAGTGACATCGCCGCCCACGAACGGATTCCACGGAACACCATACCCTACCAAAGTAAGCCGCTCACTCTGTGTTTCCCCCTTTATCTGTCTGTCTTCCTGTTAGCTCTTGAACTCTCCATGACTTTCACCCATGTGCTTGTTAGTTCTTTTCAAAATGTTTTCGGTAAAAGGAATTAAGCACAACAGGTATGCATTCTTTATTATGATTAACTTGTGATAGCACTTGAATGGCCTGGTGTGGCACTGTCACTTGTAAAATTGAGTGGATACACTTCTGCTCTATTCTGCTGGAAGTCGCTCTGGATAAGAGCATCTGCTAAATGCATGTAATGTAATGTAATGATTTATCTGGCAGATGCACTTGCAGACAGTTGCTCAGCTTGCTGGACATTAGGGGACTGACGTTTTTATTAGTTTTGTGCAGAATGGAGTGAGCTGACATGCAGCACGTGTATTTGATGGAGTCCTTGATCGGTTGTGGTTTGGCTTTCTGCTGTCAGGTGACCTCATAAAGCTGTTCAGAGAGGAAGGCGGGGGGAACTACTCCACCATGCTGCTGCAGGAGGACAGGGGCGTGCTGTTGCTGGGGGGGCGAGAGGCGGTCTACGCCCTGGACATCGATGACATCACCAGCAGGAAGGCCGCGGTAAGAGGATGCAGGGCCGGAAGATGAGCTGGAGTTCATCCTCGCTTCACATGGAGCTCTTACCAGAGTTCTTCCTCAAAGTTCAGTTTAGTGCTGAATTCAGTTTCAACATTTTATGGAAAGTGTGGGCATTTCAAAACAAACTCCTGGTTAGCTGTTTAGTTGGAAGTACTTGGCAGGCACTCATAAATTTGAGCCACCATTATAAAGAGGAGTATTTTTCATGTTAAGATGTATATCCAAATGCTTTCACTGGGATTTGTTTTGTGTGGGAACCAGTCTGGGTGACAGATAATCCAACACCAGGCACTGTGTCCTGAGGGAAACTGAATCCTCTCAGATCTCTGTTTCCATGCTGAGAGCTGAGTCTTGCATTCCCCTGCACTGGCAGGAAATGACAGGACTTCATAACCATATGAACAAGCAGGGGCAACATGTAGGCACCTGTAAAGGTCACTTCCTGTCTGAGCTTCTGACACAAGGCATGTGTGTTTCACAGAGTAATGCGATGCAGAATGTTTTGTTTTGGAGTCCTTATCCAAGAGTTTTTTTCATTAGTGTCTCTGGTGTTGCAGGTGTCGTGGAAAGCAACAGAGAAGGGAAAGAAGGAATGCACAAACAAAGGCAAACACGCTGAAGTGAGTTTGTGTGTTACTGTTAGCCAGTATATTATGAAGTAAATCTGTGTGTTATTAGTAGCCTATATATTTATTATGAAGTAAGTTTGTTTGTTACTGTTAGCAAGTACATTTATTCTGAGGTAAGTGTGGGTTACTGTTTGCTTGTATATTTATTCTGAAGTAAGTTTGGATGTTACTGTTAGTATGCACATTTATTCGGAAACAAGTTTGGATGTTTTTTGCAAAGTTTTTTGCAGTGAGCATGTGTTTGCTTTATCTCATGCACGAACAGTTCACCTGTCAGCCTGTTAACTTTGCGCACTCCTGCTCCCCCCCTCAGGAATGCCAGAACTACATCCGTGTTCTGCATGAGATGAGCGACAGCAGGATTTATGTGTGTGGCACCAACGCGTTCGACCCCGCATGTGGCTACATAGTAAGTGTGGGTGATACTGCATAGCTGCAATGACTGAACATCTGTCCACCAGCACAGCTCACTAAATGTACCTAGGCTCCTATTTACCTAGTACCTAGTGCCTATTCACTGCTCACAGTGAAATGTTGTCATCTTGTGACACTGTCCCATACAATAACTCATTATATCTATATTTGGTTATGTTTATGCTTATGCTTAGCATGGCCCGTTTGTGCCCTTTGGTGGTGAATGTTTATGTTGTCTTATTGTAACAGAACTATACAGAGGGACAGCTGAGCATGGGGGAGAAGCACGAGGATGGAAAGGGGAAGTGTCCCTTCGATCCGCTCCAGAGGTACTCCTCGGTCATGGTCGGTAAGTATCGCATTTGCATCACAGTCCATCCCAGTTGAATAAGGATGAATCGTATTTTGCTCAGAGGAATTTGCTCCCTAGAATGTGTGAGCAGTAGTTTTAGTTTACATTCTGTGCAGTTCATGAAGTTTCACTGCTTACCTCCCTTGGTCTGAGAATCCATTTTGGAAAGGCAGTTAACTTAAATAATTTCCTTAAACAATTTCACTGGACGTTTCTAAACCTTACTGAGTTTGTTCTTCAGAAACTGTGATATTATTCAGTTTAGTTATTTACTCATTCATTTCATTCATTCTGTGGTTATCTAGTTTGTATCTATGCACACATGTAAATGTGCATTTGTATGAATATGTCTGATTCATAGACAGTGATTTGCACTTGCTCAGCTAGTTACTTTTCGTATTGTAAACAACTGCTTTGATTTACCTGCCAGTGAAACACCATTGAAATGTGTACATCCAGTGAGTTATGTATTGTAAATGTTAGCTGGAGTGGCTGGAGGTGTTGTTTATGCAGTGCTGACTCTTGGTTGCTGTGTCTCAGGTGGAGACCTGTACTCTGCCACCTCCAACAACTTCCTGGGCTCTGAGCCAGTGATAGCGCGCAGCTCAGCCACCCAAGTGCGCAGTGAATTCAAGAGCTCCTGGCTCAATGGTTAGACACATTCACATATCTCTGTATCTCATGCTCTCTTTCTCTTTGACTATTTTCCTCCCTCTCTCTCTATCTCTCTCACCATCTCACCCTCTTTTCCTTCTCTCTCCCTTTCTCTCTCTGCCTGTCTCCCTGCAGCAATGTGGCTCAACAGACCTGACTTGTTAATGAAATTGTTGATTAATTATTTTTTAATATTTGATATATTATATACTGTTTCTGGAAATGGCACAATCACCCTTTTAAATGTATAAATAAAGTATAAATTAAAGTTAAATACTTCCTGGACAGTGTGTCACAGTGTTTATGCACAAGCCAAGCGGTTGGCAAAGATTGGTACACCCCTTGTAATGGGATATCCACAGCAGTGTGTGTTTGTGACTGGCATAAAATGTGGATCAGCAGGTTGTGGTGCTCTCTGATTTCAGAGCCCAGCTTTGTCTACATGGACCAGGTCCCGGAGAGCGAGGACAGCCCCGAGCAGGATGATGATAAGGTTTACCTGTTCTTCAGTGAGACCGCGGTGGAGTACGATTTCTACAACAAGCTGACGGTGTCGCGTGTCGCACGCGTCTGCAAGGTGCAGTAGCAGGACCACAGAACCCCCCTCAGTACTGCTGTCCTGTGGGTTTGTCCTGAGCTTTTACACGTTTACATGTTTCCTGTGGGCTCAGAGATGCAAAACCGAAGGTTTCACTTCTTGAAAATTATGAAATGTGAAAGTCCATGTTAACAGCAGACTGCAGAATGGGAGGACTCAACTGCAATCTGATCATGTCTCGCTGATCAGTTATTTTAGGATATCTTTTTATAATATATGCATACAACATGTGTGTGTGTGTGTGGTTTCCCAAAGCTGGCTCAACTGGTTGGCATAAAATGTGGTATAGCACCATAGATACGTGCATACAGGGCTCCTCAACTCATCATAGTGGAGGAACAGAAACAAGACACATTCACCCTGTGTCTGATATAAATTTCACTCTGTGTGTGGTGTAAATTTTACTTTGTTTCTGGTGTCAATTTCACTATGTGTCTGGTGTTAATTTCATTCTGCTTCTGACATCAGTTTCACTCTATGTGTGTTGTAAATTTCACTCTGTGTCTGGTGTAATTTTCACTCTGTCTGGTGTAAATTTCACTGTGTTTGAGCTGTAAATTTCACTCTGTGTGAGGTGTAAATTTCACTCTGCTACTGACGTCAGTTTCACTATGTGTCTGGTGTTAATTTCATTCTGCTTCTGACATCAGTTTCACTCTATGTGTGTTGTAAATTTCACTCTGTGTCTGGTGTAATTTTCACTCTGTCTGGTGTAAATTTCACTGTGTGTGAGCTGTAAATTTCACTCTGTGTGAGGTGTAAATTTCACTCTGCTACTGACGTCAGTTTCACACTGTGTCTGGTGTAAATTTCACTCTGCTACTGACGTCAGTTTCACCCCGTGTCTGGTGTAAATTTCACTCTGTGTGTGGTGTCCCCACAGGGGGACATGGGCGGCCGGCGCACGCTGCAGAAGAAGTGGACGTCCTTCCTGAAGGCGCGTCTGGACTGTCCCGTCCCGGAGTCCAGGCTTCCGCACGTGGTCGAGGACGTCTTCCTGCTACGGGACAGCGACTGGAGGAAGAGCGTCTTTTACGCCGTCTTCACCTCCCAGCCGTGAGTCCTCCGTCCCTACGGCTTCATCTCAGAGAGTGTCAGCGCGTCTCATTCTGTCTCTCTGCCTCAGTTGTCTTATGAGTGACCCTATTATGAAAAAATTGTACTCATCACTCATCACGTCAATCACGTGGGAAAAAAACATTACAGCAAATTTGTGTTCACTGAAAGAACCTCTAACCCTTACCTGGTCAAAGAGAATGTTTTTTAGGGTATATCTAAAGTAAAAGTAGTGGGGTTTTGATGTGTATTTATCACTAAAAGCTTCACTCCCTTAAGGTTTTCCTTTGTGGGTGGTGTTATTATGATGATGAGTTGTGTATGTCTCTGTGTGTTGATTATCGTGTTGGGGTCTGTGCTGTACGTGTTTCCTGTGGCAGTGAGATGTGTGTGTGTTTTGCAGGGGCTCGGTGGACCTCTCCGCAGTGTGTGCGTACAGTGTGACGGAAATTGGGGACGTGTTCTCCAAAGGGAGGTTCAAGACCCCGGTCACAGTGGCATCCTCTCATGTTAAGTGGGTCATGTACAGTGAGGATCTTCCTGAGCCAAGGCCAGGAGCGGTGAGTCACAATAGCTACCATTGGATGGGATGACCTTTGGCCCGCTTTTCTGCTTTTGCATGCCTGTGTCTCCCAGGCCTTGGCCGTGGTTGGGCCACAGGGTGCATGCTGGGATTGTTCCAGCTACTTCTAATTGATCATATTTGATTGATGTCACTTGTGTAGATTTAATATTGAACTGGGTTTGTCACCTGACAATTATCTGCTTTAAGAACTTGAAGAGAAAAATTGTTGTCAGAGATGTATGTGTGTTGACAGAAAGATGAAATTGAAGGTGTTTATGCAACACGATTTTATTAAAATTTCCCCCTTAAATGAAGCCACGACCAGGCTTAGCTGGTAATTCATTCAATTAATCAAATTGGCACTAAAGCCTTTAATTTGACAACCAGTTAATCAGTTGAGCACTGAATGGTGTTGCATTATGTTTAGAGGGTGCCAGATCCCCTGTAAAATGGAGTGCTGTCGCTCACGCTGGTTTATCTTGTTCCATTAGTGCATTAACAATGATGCGAGGGCCCTGGGCATAGAGTGCTCTCTGGACCTACCGGACAAGACCCTGCGCTTTGTCCAGGACAGACCGCTCATGGACCAGGCGGTCATGCCCCGTGGTAGGGAGCCGGAGCTGGTGGAGAGGGGGGTCGTGTTCACGCGCATCGTCGTGGACCGTGTGAAGGCGCTGGATGGGAACGTCTATGAGGCCATGTTCATCGGAACAGGTTGCATATCCTGCCCTTTTCCCTCTGCATAGCACGCTCTCTCCTGGGTTATGGTGGCTGTAATATGTATTGGCTGTAGTACAGATTTACCTTTACTGAAACTACTGCAGCAGCAGGGCTCTGTATGGGATTCATCAGGAGTCCAGCTGTTTGTAACACACAGGGAATGGCTGTGCTGAAACTCCTGAAGGTGTGTGTTAAACAGCAGAGAACAGAGGTTGGGAGGAGGAGAAGGAGGAGGAGCAGGAGGGGAGGGAGGGAGGGGGAGAAGGAGAAGGAGGGAAGAGGAGGAGAGGAAGGAGGGACGGGAAGGAGGAGGAGAAGGGAAGGGGAAGAGGAGGAGGAGGAGGAGAGAAGAAGGGAAGGGAAGGAGGAGAGGGAGGATGAGCGAGACTAACAGCGTGTTCTGTTTTCCTCACAGATAAAGGCTTTGTGCAGAAGGCTGTGAACTACGATGGAGAGATGGTCGTCATCGAGGAGATGCAGCTGTTCCAAACTCCGCAGCCAATCCAGATCCTACGCCTGTCCTCCAAGAAGGTAGCTGTGCACTGCCTGTTCTGATAAAAAAAATAATAATAATTTGTCAAATTATGATTCATGATTAACGTATTGTTAACAGTTTTGACTGATAACAAAATGGGTCATAGTTATTTGCCACCTCATTAATGACTTTAACATCACCCATCTGGGTTCCTCCTTACTGTATTCAGGGGAAAAAAAGTTCATGAAGTTTATGGTACTCTGAGATTGGAAAATCACATCATTACTGCCTCAGATAGAAAATTCCATAAGGTTATTTGATTATGCAATGTGTTTATTTTAAATAATATTTTTATCAGCAAAATTAGATGATATATCAATAATACAAAATAACATACATTGTCCCAACTGGGTTGTATCCCATTCTATTATAATACAAATCAACCCAGCACCTTACTGCTGCATTTTGTTGAAGATTTTGCACAGGAAGCATTTGTTTAGGTTTGATCACACAGGAAGGTGTAGATTTCCTGGTTGATGCTGATTTGTAAAATGAGAGATTTATGAGTAAGTTAAATTCTGTAATTTATTCTGTGATGTTTTGGGTGTGTTTTTAAAAATGGATTATTTTAAAATAAACTTTTATTAGGGTCAATTTGGGAAATAATGCCACTGTCTTTCACTATGGTTGCTGTCCCTCTTGTAAAGATGCAACTGTTGTCACTATGGTTGCCTGCCCTTCCCCACCTTCTGATGCCAGAAACAAACTAAACTGACCTGTCAACTTCATATTGTATACAGTATGCAATATCGTATACTTCTGCTATATGATTTGTGATATATCAGTCATGCTGAGTTCTGAGTACCGAGTACATCCCTCGTCTGTGGGTTTTTGCCGTTGTGTGAAAAGGAAGTCCATCTCTTACCACATCCCCGGACAGTGAAACAGTGAATAATGTATTTCAGTGATGTGGAAGATGAACTTGCTTTGTGTGTGTTTGTGTGTGTGTGTGTGTGTGTGTGTGTGTGTGTGTGTGTGTGTGTGTTTCCCCAGGGCCTGCTCTATGCTGGTTCAGACGTTGGAGCTGTTCAGGTGTCTGTGGGTCAGTGTGGCCGTCATGCCTCGTGTCTGGACTGTGTCCTGGCCAGAGACCCCTACTGTGCCTGGGACCCATCCGCATCTCACTGCATAATGCTGTCTCCTCAGGATGATGCCTCCAATGGGTACACCACACTCCAGAAATTCCACACACACCTCCTGATCCCTCACCAACGCCTGCTCTCCAATAATCACTAACCCAAGACGTGTTTTTTTGGGTTGTTGATACAAGCTATTATAATTTAGCACTTATTATTGTCTACTTGCTCTGTGCCTGGCACGTCCAACCAAACATGATTCCTTCCACAAGGAAACAAATTTCTTTTCAGCCTTCTTTTAGATGTGATTTTCCTATAACATATCAGTATTCAAGTTCTGATAATGTTTCAGAAAATTACATGTAGGTGGCTTTTTTAACACAAATTGGATTGTATCAAGATTATGCAACTTGTCTTTAATTGACTGATTTTATTCTCAATGTTTATGAGAGCATAAACTTTCATGAAAAAGTGCTTGGTTTTTATCATGCATTTTATGCATTGATTATATGCTGACCAAAAGTTTACATCTGCATACATTTTGTGTAGTTAACAGTTTAAATCTGAGTTTGGAGAGCATCTTTACAGCGAAGGCTTAAAATATGATTCACTTGTTTTCACAATTCATTAACATGAGTTTCTCTTTTGTCTCACAGAACGCTGATTCAGGATGTGAAAAATGCAGACGTCTCCACCTGTCCTGATCCTGGCACAGGTATGTTCTTGACCTCAGTGATAAATAGCATTCATTACATTACATTATGTTACATTACATTACTTCATTTAGCAGACGCTCTTACCCAGAGCGACTTACAGATAAGTGCATCACAATGCTAAGAGTAGTTATCGCAAAGTATTTCAAGAGGTAGGTAAGATACAAAGTTAAGTGTTAGGCTAGTGTGCAGTGGCTTTTTTTAGCATTCACATAAAGAAATAGTTTGGATAAATATAGAGTGGATGTCCTCGAACTTACTTTCATTGTGTTTGTGTTGCAGAGGATCCGAAGCCAACGAATGTCACGTTGATCCTGGGCAGCAATATCCAGCTGAAGTGCCGGCCGGACTCCAACCTGGCGCAGGTGCAATGGCACTTTGCCAGCCGCCCTCTGCCCGCGTCGGAGAAGTTCTACCTGTATGGCGAGGGCCTGCTGATCCAGAACGCCTCGGCGACCGACGCGGGGCTGTACACCTGCGTTTCGGAGGAGGAGGTGAAGGGCCGCCGCTACGACAGGACCGAGGCGCTGTACCAGCTGGTTCCTGCCCCCAGCCCTGTGGACGTCACACCCCGGACCGATAAGCGGGTGCAGAGACAGTCGCTGGTGACCCTGCAGGTGTTGGTGGCCCTGCTGGCCGTGCTGCTCGCCGCCCTGCTGGCCTGGAACGTGTGGCGGGGACACATCCCGCTGCCGTGCTGGGGAGGCGGGGAGGCCCCCGCTGAGACGCCGGCACCCCACAGCCCCTCCCCACCCCCGGCCGTCACCCCGGAAACCATCAATCTGATGCCCCCAGCCAACTGCAACACCAACAATAACCACCCCAGCAACGGAGAGGGCAGCCATAATCTGGACACCCTGAAGTACATTGATGATGAGTCTGAGATCTGAGGCTCTGGAAAAGCCTTCACCTCTGTGGGGAAACTTACTGAACTACTCAGAACCTTAAAGACAAAAGAAAAAAAGGGAAAAAACAGTATAATCCTGACTGATCACGTGATCCTGAGCCAGCTGACCTGCGTGGGTCATTTTTCATAACATTTTGCTCATTTTTCTGCAAATAAAAATGCTGAACACTCGCTCCGGCAGAAAACTTGTTTGAACGATGGAAACAGATGTGTGACTGGAGCCTATAAAGACAGTCCTCCTTGGAATAGACAGTGTGACTGGAAGTGCATTATTCTCTGGAGGTTACAGGTGTTAATAGTTTCTGTACTACTGTAAGCTGAAGCGTATGTATTTTTTTTTTTACTTTTTTGTTTACAGGATTTTATTTTTTTAAATCAAGAGTGTTTATTTTTGGAACCATCCTAGTAAGTCTGAACCATAAGAGCAATGCTTCCTGTTTGATGTGAGCCATAAAGGGAATCATTATTTCTAGCTTCTAATGAGCATTTTCTCTCTGCTTTGTGGCAGAAAAATTTAAGGTCACACTTCTTTTTTCAAGTAAATCCTCAGTAACTCACCCTCTATAAACTGAATCTCTTATTCTGATTCTTAATCTATTATTTCTTGCAATGATATGTCAAAATTCTAGAGGAGTACCATAGATATTTCTTACAGTTCCTGAAGGGCACCATAGAGTATATCAAGGCTTTGGGGGGGTACCATAGCTGTTCTCACTGTTCTAGTGGTTCCATCACAGAGTGTCTGATGGGAAGAAAGCAGCCTTTCCGTCCTCTAGTGGTGACTGTAGGAAAGGATTTACTGCGCTTTTAAAAGAGGAACTATTTACTGTTCAGTCATATTGCCACCTCCTACAGGCTGGGCAGGTTGCTCAATCAGTGAGCAAGACCAAACAGGCTGAGAATGTTGCACATGCTCTACTGTTGCAAAAGTTGAAACAGTCAATGAGTGCAATATAGTTACTGCCAGCCTTGTGTGCAAAAAATGTTTGTGAAAGGAAGACTTTGTCCTTATCTGCATTCTCAGAGTTTATACACTCCCGGGCAAAAAAATGGGCCAAGCCCAAAATGGCAAAACATTAAGCTTTTAATGGTGTTAATAACAAATCACTGGTCAGGAAATGAGCGGGAATTATACAGTCCTGAGACCTTCTGTGCCACCATTGGCTTTTTAACTTTTTCTGCAGTGAATTGTTTGGGAGAGAGCTGGAAGCAGGGAAATTCATATACTACTCATATAGTGTTCTTGTACACAAAAGTAAAAATAATGATTAAAATGTTTGATATAAAATTCAAGCTAACATGTCTGGATGTACAAAATTTTCCAAAAATATCTTCTGGGATGTTTTTTTTTCTGAAAAGATAAACCATTATTTGGTGACCTGCCACACCTGATGCAGCCCATCAAAGGCCTGATGACAAGCTCATAAGTGGAGCCAGGAGAGATCAATATGCAGTGTTGTGAGTCCCAAGGTAAAGGAGTGAGAAAATCTGTTCCAAAAAAAGCTAAATATCATGCAGTGGTGTCTGTCAGAAATTGCATAACTGGTCTTCGTCAGGCCAACTGTAGTTATTCTGAAATTTACAAGACCCTAAAGGCAGAGAAAATCCCCTTCTTTATTAGCTATTAAGAGAATAGGTCAACGCTTTGAAACAACAGGTGATGTTGCCAGAAGGAAAGGATCTGGAAGGCCTAAAGCCACATCATGCAGGGATGACCACCTGCTGAAATTTACAGTTCTCAAAGACAAGAAAAAAAAGCCTACAAAAATTCAAGACCTCAGACAACAAGACTATTTCAAGAAGAATAATTACCAGAAGGTTGTCTAATGCAGGTTTTGTGTCTAGATGTGTTAAAAAGCCATTGCTGTCTGAGAAGAACATCAAAGACAGAATGAAGTTTTTGGCAGAATATAGAAGTTTGATTCAGAGTGGTTCAGCAGAGTTGTGTGGATTGATGATTCACTGTTTGAGTTGTATGGTGATGGTTCAGAGAGGTGTCTTCAAAGACCTGGTGAGAAATACTATGTATGCATCTCTACCACAGTGTAATGCTGTGGGGAACCTTTTCAGCTGCTGGTACTGGTGAGCTGCTTCACTGTGAAAGGTCAATTAATGCTTTGGAGTACAGGAGAATATTGCAGAAAGGCTTGCTTCCCACAATTGAAAAGTTGTTTTCTAAAGAGGAACAATCAGATGTTATTTTTCAACATGACAATGCTCCTGCCCACACTGCAAAGACCACCAAGAAGTGGCTTGAGAACAAGTCCATCAGGCTCATGTTTTGGCCTGGCCAGAGTCCAGATTTGAACCTTATAGAGAATATTTGGTCTCACATTAAATGCAAACTAGCCAGGAAACATTTTTCAACTACTCATCAACTGTTTTAAGCCATCAACACTGAGTGGAACAATATTGACTCTTCCTTCTGTAAAAAGTTTACCCTCAAGACTTCAACATTTAAGGGAAAGCTATCCCATACTAAGGAACTTTAATTCTTGCTAATTTCCTGAAAAGTGATTTGTTATTAAGACCATTAAAAGCTTAATGTTTTGCCATTTTAGGCTTGGCCCATTTTTTTGCCTGGGAGTGTAGATCTAGATCACTGCTCCTAAGCAAAATTTGTTTATGTTCTAAGCTCTAGTAAGTATGTTTTTTCAGATCACTTTTCTGAAGTCACTGCCAGCTCCCCCAAGGATGTTTTAAGAATTTAAATGCCATGGGACTCATTAATTTATTTTTAAGATTCTGTTGTGTGTTTGTGTTGGTATATTGTGTGAACTTCTTGTATGTTACTGCCTTTTTTATGAGTATAAAAGGTGATGTTTTTGTCAGACATCAGATTGGACTTCTGACTTGAGCACAAAATAAAACCACCCAGTCACCAGAGACTGCAGTTATAACATTACAATGATTTCTCATGATACTGCATAACATTGTTGTTTTCACAAATGTAATTTTGAAGTACTTCCAAAAACAATCCGCACTGAGAACATTCCTGAACTCAATAAAGGGAAACCACATTCGTTTTGGAAAAAAAGGTCCTTTAATTTTGTCATTTGAGGAAAAAGGGACATTAAAAAGGGAGACAAACTAAAATCGCAAGCGGGACATTTACAACGTAGCTGAAAAGCCAAGGGGACAGAACAGATTTAGGTTTAAAAAGTACACACACTTGTGTTGCAATTTATTTCCAGAACATCAAAGGATGAAAAGAGACCTTTATTGGACACCGGTAGTGTCCAGGAGCTGGTCAGATCAGCCCAATCCGAGTTTGAGCCCTGGATACCAAAAGCTGCAGGGCTGCCCACACTCCTCGGCCTGTGAGTCTACCGCCTGTACCGGTAGCGCTTGAAGTGGAACCACAGCTGGAAGATGCCATTGGCGAACTGGCAGCGGAAACCGTGGCGATGGGAGTACTCCCACTCGCGGTTGACGATCTTGAAGGCGATGTCCTCGTAGGGCGGGCCCGCATGGAAGCGGAGCACGCCGAAGTCCTTGTTGTCGGGGCTGGGCTCCAGGAAATACTGCGGCGTGGAGCGCTTGTCGATCAGGTCTGGATAGAAGATGTTGAACTTGTAGCCCTGCACGATCTTGGGCGGCGGGTTGTCAAAGTCGTAGTGCGTCTGGTTGTACTTGTTCCACTCGAAGCCCGTGTGCACGCGGTTGAAGAAGCGGGGCTTGCGCGGCCGGTACTTGTCGGCCCACAGGTACATCTTGCCCGTGAGCGGCAGCTCCACGCTGAACTGGGCCTCGTCTCCGCCCATGCCCTCCCGTGCCCGCCGCACGAACGCGTCCTCCGCACTTTCGCTGGCATCACCTAGGACACAGACAGCGCCATCGTTACAACTCCTTTCACCTATGTGCACTCGACAGGTGACATACACCTGCCTAGCTCCCATTGCTTACTCATCTACAGAGGTGTGCTCTGGGTGCTTAAGTGCAAACTATACTACCTCTAAGTGTGTGCATGAGTGTGTGTGTCCTGTTCTTCTGTAAAAGTGGATGTACATTTGTCCCAATAAATATATGTTTGTGTCTGTGTACAGGTAAATGTGTGTATGCAAGAAAGCGTGCAGTGCTGACTCACCTGTCACCTGTAGCTGTCTGCGGGCCAGGTGCAGCCGCTGCAGGTCCTCCTCGGGCTCGATGGTGTGGGTGTCCAGCGGGAGCTCAGAGGGCTGCAGGAGGCGGGGACTGTAGCGGCCAGAGTCATACTCCGCCTGACTCTGCTGGATCAGGTCCTCCTCCGTCAGCACCGCCTCTGCCCCGCCGGCCCCGCCCTCCTCCTCCTCCTCCTCCTCTCCCTCTCCCTCTCCCTCTCCATCTCCATCTCCCTCTCCCTTCTGCCCCGGGCCCTCTCCCTCCCCCTCTTGGCCCTGATTGGCTGCAGACGGAGAGGAAGAGGAGGGTGCCGGTTGGCCATCCCCCTCCGCAGAGGTCCTACCAAGGAAGAGGCACAGGTTCAGTGTCACACCACCAACGGGAGTGGCCTTATCACACATCACATCAATACTATCTTTCAGTGAGTGTATTTGTACCCCATCCAGCAATACAACCTGTTAATCTGTCCTAACCTGTCACCACCAGCTGAAAACTGCTGCAACGATAGCTGCTGCATCTTCACGCTAACGTGACCTGACTCTGCAACATGTTTGTGAGGCTGAAGGACTGACGTTTATTGACATATTTGAACAAGCCTGTTGAACCGATGGCTCAGTGACACACTGGGAGGAGGGGAGGGGTTGAGGAGGGGGGCGGGGCAGATCAGTGACTCACACAGGCCTGTCTGCGTGTGGCTCCTCCTTGATGATGGGGAAGAGGGGCTCGCTCTCCACGCCCTGCTCCTGTTTCAGCTTGTACAGCTTCTGCCTCAGCACGGCCTGGTGCCTCTCTCTCAGCCTGCAGGAAGGGGGATCACACAGCGGATCAGCGCTCTCTGCGTCAGCGAGGTGAGTCCGGTCTGCGGACCCTGTAACCCAGCTCCACCTGTGCTGATTCAGCGTGTATCATCCAGTGGTTTCCCAGCCTCAGGAGAGAACCAGCGCCCCCATGTGGAGATGCTTCTGTACAGTCACCTGTCATAGCTGCTGGGGGAGTGTGTGGGACATGGCGCGCTGCTAGTTTGGGTTTTTTTTCCTGTGTGTGCAGAGGGCAGGAGTGTACAGTGGGTGGGGGTGTGGAGTGGGGTTCGTGCAGAGAGTTGAGGTTTGTGTGAGGTGGGGATTTGTGTAGAGGGTAGAAGCGTGCAGAGAGTGGGAAGAAGGGTTTGTGTGGGGTGTAATAAAATACTAGTTATGGTTTGTAGAGGATGGAGGTGTGTGTACAGGCTTAGTAGTAGTAGTAGTTGTTTCAGTCTGTAGAGGGTGGGAGTGTCTGTGAGGTGTAATGCAGTGCTAGTTTAGAGGGTGTGTGTGTGCGTGTGTGTGTGTGTGTGTGTGTGTGTGTGTGTGTGCGTGTGTGTGGGGTATAACGCCATGCTGGTTGTGGTGTGTGGGGAACATGGCGGCGTGGCGGTACTGACCGTGCCCGGGCCATGTAAACGCGGACCTGCTGTAGCAGGCTCTCCCAGTAGCCGATGTCCAGGTTGGAGCCCCCGGCGCGGATCTTGCTCTCGATGTTGAGGTGCAGGGCCTGCAGCTGGCTGTAGGTTTTCCCCTTGAACACGGTCTGGACGTCCGTGCTGACCGAGGTGTTGATCCCCTCGCGCCGGTCGCCTGCCAGGGCAGAGATACCGTGAGGTGGACCCAGAACAACAAGGCAAGGCATGCATCTGGCCAGAGCGCAGGACTTCTAGAACTGCTGTAATGTTGGCTCATACACCTGAGCAAGTGTCATGACAGTATTTTTATTGGAAAGATTTATTCACATTACACACATCACTATAAGCTGAATATTACATAATTGCATACTGTTTTACAACAATATACAGCTGGTCCCACTTTAATCTCACAGGCTCCTATGAATGAAGACTTGCAAACAAACATATCACTCAACCAGCGTGTTAAACCAGTACACAAGTACTGACAGGATTCTGTGTTAAACCAAGCATTCTTGCAAACAAAATAAATGCATTTCTCCTTCTCTGCATCTGAGGAGTCCCATCATTCTAAACCACCTCCATTCCCAGCTCTGTGGCTGAAACGGTCCCACTCTGCAGGGTTCAGAATGGGAAGACATGCTGTGGCTCATACAGCAGTTACACAGCCGGGAGGTACCCTCACCTGGCCCTTTCCCAGACGCCTCCAGCTTGCGCAGTTTGCTGATCTCGTCCTCAGTGATGGTGGTCATGTCCCTCCAGAAATCCACATTTTTCCCCTGTTCCAGCTCCATGTACACCTGGGCAGGGAGAGAGTAATTCAGGCAGTGCACAAACACCTGCACAAACATTAACACACACAAACATCCAATGCTTACAAGCACAAGGCCCCACACACACACACACACACACACACACACACACACACACACACACACACACACACATACACACACACCTTGATGTCCTCCAGCAGATCGTCCATGTCTGTGACAGTGAGGCCGTTCAGGAAGGTGTACGGCTCGTGCATCTCCACAGCCAGGTCGTCGTCCTCAGCGCTGATGTACTTGGCCAGCAAGTCGATGGGCTTGGCTCTCCCATCCCTGATTCTGATCTTAGACCTGTGCACAAAGCCAACAACCCCAAACAGCATGAGGTCTCACATCCTGTTACTGCATGCGGTTTCACAGCCTGTTACAGCATGAGGGCCAGTTTTACGGTTTTAACAGTCAATTTCTCCATCAATGACGGCATCAGCATGATTACCCTGATGTGAGTGTGTGTGTGTGTGTGTGGGCACGCTCACCGCAGTTTGGCCTGGTGCAGGTGAAAGTTGTCCTCCTGCTCCGCCCAGGTTTTGAAATGCTCCGCCTCCTTCTCCCTCTGCAGCATCTCCAGCTCCTGCTCCCTTAGGGCCTTCTCCCGCTCGCGTTCCAGCCGAAGCTGCTTCACCTGAGACGCAAACCACCGCGTAGCACTCCCCGTCATACACTGCGCAATATAAGCTGTGATACAATCCCCCAATGAGCCCTGGAGCTGGAGGATTTCCAGCTCTCTGGAACAAAAGTCTGTGGACCATCCAGGACTGAAGTCAGATGCCAGCGGAATTTTATACCTATTTTTTTTTGTCAAAATAGTGTTTGGCTGGAGGCAATATACCTGGAGGTTCTTTCCAATAAATTACTATAATATAGATCAAAAACAGCATTCAAAAATTATTTGAATTTAAAACATTAATCTTCCAGTCTATGATGTCAGAATATCCATAAACATTCATTGGTTAAGGTGGATATAGGGAAGTTTTGATGCCAGATATCCTGTTACCGAGATTGCCACAGCAACAAATCCACGACCCAGATGCAAATACTAGAGAGTAACGGAGACGCAAACAGACAGACTGGAAACCCCTGAAATCAGAGTGCTGTTCTTGTGGGACCTTAGTTTCAGGCAACATTTTTTTTCTCTCTTATAGTTTGTCACTGTGCATGCAGAACCTCTGCCCAAAGAATGACCATAGTTTTTAGTAATTTTGATTTAGACATTATACGTATCTAATGAAAGTACAGACAGTGTTGATTGATACTGCCAATTACACTATTTTTTATGCAATCCCATTTTGGAATCACCAGGTGTACATTAGGTTTGTCTCACCGCAACAAGCACTTAAGTAAGATGAACAGAATCCACAAGGACACTTGCATGCAGCCAACATGCAACATTTTTTTGCTCAAGTCACACAGTGCAGCACACTGAAATGGTTGCTCATTTGAGGACAGGCGATACCTAGATGAGTCATTTGGGTGCCCCTACTACAACATTTATTAAATGAGGGGGTGAGGTTGATGAGTCTTTAATATGGAATACAGGTAATAAAACTACAATGACTTGTACCACTCAACATGCACAGCAACCATCTTTCAGCTTACACGACAGCTAAAAGAAACAAACAAATTACATGCAAAAGCTGCACTGAATATTCAAAAAAAATTCAATATTGAAATCAGAAAAATACTGCTGATTAGTCAGCTATGCCTCAGTAAAATATCCAGCTGTAAACATCGCTCTGGAAAGAGTCTGCAAATTTTAGAAAATCATTGTGATTAGGCAAGAGGAAACGTCCACTTGAGCTCCAGTGGAAACACTTGAAAACTCATTGTCATTTCAAACAGTGATTCAGCTAAAAATGTGGAGATTTCACTGAAGCCACTCTTTAAAACTGTGACCTGTGATATGTGATACACAGATCACACTGAAAGCTCCATACTGATCTGAAGTCATGGTCATAGACATGACACTGAGAGCTCCACACTGACTGACACGCTGCGGTTGCAGTCACAGTGACAGGCATACCTTCTGCAGCTCACGCCGGTTCTCCTCCTGGATGCGTTTGTTCCTCTCCTTCAGGTCCTTCTCCCCCAGGTGCCCAATGCCCTTCTTCTCCAGCGCCTGTCCACACCAAACATGCACACGTGCTCAGAATCAGGGAGGGTGAGTGACTGACTGACTGAATGACTGACACTGCTGGTTGTAGAGCTGCATTCTGGTGCAGTCTCCCTGCTCCTACCTTCTGCCATTTGAAGGTGCCCAGTAGGTTGTTGTCTCCAAACGGATTGTCAGCATTGGTGTAGCCCATATACTCCTCACTCCAGCCCATCTTCTCCCTCTTCTTCCTCTCCTTTGCCTCTTTTTTTGGACAGTCGCCTCGCCCTCTTTTCCTCCGGGGTCTCCAGAGCCTTCATCATCTCCTTCCTCCTTTTCTTCTCCTCCTTTGCTGAAAGCTGGGCCTCTCCCCCTGGGGAGCCCTTCCTGGCCTCGCCCCCTGAGTCTGTGGACTGGGATGTTACTGAGGAGCATGAGCTGGAACGCTTCCAGCTTTTCTCTCTCTCTCTTCCTCTGTGCTCCCTCTCTCTACTTCTGTGCCTTTTCTTTTCCTTGCTCCCTCCTTCCCTCTCTCGGCTTCTCCCATCCCTGCCCCTTTCCTGACTTCTCCTCCAGCCCCCCTCTCTTTCTCTTTCTCTCTCTCTCCTCCATCTCTCCCTACTGGCGCTCCTGCTCGTGCGGTCCACACTATTCTTCCTCTCGCTGCTCTTCCCGTCCCTCCCTCGTGACCTCCTATGTCCCCGTTCCACGCTTGAGTCTGACGTCGGAGGCGAGGGGCTCCTGCTCGCCTTCTTCCTCTTCTTTTCTCTTTTATCATCTCTTCGGCTCTTCTTTCTCTTCTTCTTTTTCTTCTTCTTGGCCCTTTCATCATCTGATTCAGAGCTATAACAACACAAAT